>JAWNPL010000145.1:3004000-4331000 GCA_035047545.1 Drosophila paranaensis | reverse complement strand
GATGCAGTTACACTTGACACTTTACCGTTACAGTTCTTTGTTGCTCTTATTCTACAATATGTGATAATTTTATGTTTTTAACGGCTCTTTTTGTGCCACGTTCGAGCTTTCGTGTTTGCTACATAAAAAGGAAATTCAAATAACATAAGCTATGGCTCGTGCTCATGTTGTTGTCGTTGTTGCTGTTGTTGTTGCTGTTGCCAGAGCAACTCCAGGGCGCACATAAACGTGGCTCCAGGTGTGAGCGAAATGCGCGGCCCTTTCGCCCTCCTTTCGCTCCACCTCTGCACGCCGCGCACACACATAGCCGAAAAGTGTAAATAAAATAGTAAAAAATGTAGGCAAGTAAAACAGGAACAAGCAAAAAGTAACGGCATAAACAACAGCAGCAACAACAGGAGCACAGGCCACGCACGCGGAAGAGGAAGAAGGAAAATCGAATGAGCCGCTGAGGCGAACGCTAGTCTAGCACAGGGCAGGCAGAGTGAGTGAGAAAGAGAGAGAGAGAGCGCGCAGAAGAGCCTGTGGCCGAGAGGCAATGTCTGCGCTGCCAATAACAAAACTTTTGCCTTGCCCTTTTGCTGTTTTGTTTGTTTCACTTTTCACAGGATGCGGCATTTCGAATACTTATTCGATTTATGCACACACACACACACGCACACATATGTATTTAAATTTTTAACAACACACACACAGAAGAAGAATATTGAGAGAAGAGTTGTTGCTGTAAGATATTTCGGCTATTTTTAAGGGCAACAACACTCCAAACGCACTTTGCGTTGTCCAGGCGCGCCAACGGCTAGGCAAGAACTAACTGTAGATGTGAAGCGAACGGCGACGTAAACGCGCCCGCGAAAACACCCGCACGTACTGTTATTCCAAATGCGACTGAACGCAAGCAAAACGAAACGGAAACAAGAAACCGCTGCACGACGGACGGAGCATTTACCCATTTACACTGCGCAGCAAAAGTCTATGCACACATATTCAAATATGAGATAACGAGTTCTTATTGGATTTCAAAATTACAGAAATGCAATAGGAACTTTAATGTGCTGTCAAATCTTTAAGTTACAGAGCTCTATATATATAAAGAGAGTTTCATATGTTAAGCGAAGAATATATATTACGTTGAGTCTTCTCTATATTCAAAGTGCTGTTAGAGGTTAGCGCTGCGCACAGCTGTGCATGCATTAACAGAGCGCGGCTAAGCAGTGCACTGCTTGCTGTTGAAGCAGTGTAAATTAACAGCGCTGCATTGCGCGCGCAATTCAAATGTTGAATTGAAATGAGCTGCCACGAGCATATTTAT
This sequence comes from Drosophila paranaensis, assembly GCA_035047545.1. Lineage (NCBI taxonomy): Eukaryota > Metazoa > Arthropoda > Insecta > Diptera > Drosophilidae > Drosophila > Drosophila paranaensis. The sequence continues at coordinate 4,329,688 of JAWNPL010000145.1, read as the reverse complement.
TTGTGGTACATATACGATATCTTTAGCATCATTTATTAAAAAATTGCTTTAATTTGTTGTATTTACTTAGTGAATTGAACACGATTCGAAAAAATTAGTTTAAACTTAAGGCTTAATAAAGTTTTGTGTCAGACCCTGGAATTACGAAGACAAACTTTGTGTTTAGTCAGGATTTTTGGCAAACGAATGACCAACTAAGGCAATATAATGGACCACATTCCAAGACTAAACTAGATTTGATTCGAGTTGCTTACTATTAAACTAACTATAAATTCTTTGGAGTGGCCTTTCGCATGGCAGTTCGTGAGTGGTTTCGACTGGACAGCGCCTACGGATCGATAAACGAAATCATGATATAGCGTGTGCCCTTGGTCACCAGCAGGCCCTCATGGAAGTGAGTCAGGCGACCCGGATGCATCAGCATCCAGCCCTTCTTGGTCTCGGTCACTGAGCAATTGTATCTCAAGAAGTGGCAGCCGCCGCCTTCGTAATCGATGCCCGCTCGATTCATGGCGATGTTGATTGTGTAGGTGGAGGAGTCATGATGAGGACGCAGAGAGGGCTGCTCGTCGGGCCTGTAGCGCACCATGAAGTTCATCAGGGAACGTGGAGGCTGGAGAGCAAACGGGATAGTTCATTAGCTGACATAAAAGAAAAATCCTCCGACTTACATTATGGAAATAGCCCGTGAAGACGCGCTCCTGCAGCGGACGCACAAACATTTGCAAAAACTTCAGGTAGAGCGAATCGAGTCCCACTTGCCGCATGTGAATATCGCGCGTGGGCACCGCCTCGTAGCCACCCTCCAGGCGCTTGTCGTTATTGCTGCCATCGGACCACTTGCCGTACGCCTCCAAAATGGCCACCAGGTCGTCGCAGAAGGCATCCGTCACAATCTGGAACCAGTAGACGTCCGGGCAGGGCTGTGGAATGACCGTGCTCTCGTTCAGCTGCGCCGAGTAGTTCGGATGGATGTACTTCAGGGTCCAGTCATAGCGATTGCTGAACAATGTGTAGAAATCGGGACGTGCCACGGTCGTGTTGAAGTTATCCGCATTGATCAGATGTCCGTGATAGCGCTGATTGCTGACGTACATGAAGACGCCCTAAAAAGACAATGAGAAGACCAGAAGTTAGATATGGAATACAGCTACAGGGAGAGAGACAGAGGGGGAGAGATCACTTACCGCTTCTCTTAAAGACTCGGACATGGCCATATCGGGGTCGAATTCCTTGTGCTCGAACCTGAGCGCATCGAAGGCGCTATGCTTGATCAGATAAATTGTGGTCACATGTGGCACATTGAATATGCCGCTAAAAAGAGAGAGGAAAAATAGATAGATATATATGTATATATATAGACAGATTCACATATATAGATTTCGCAACAATGTTGTGGAAATGGAAAGTAGCCGAACTCTCGCGAGGCTGAGCGAGGCGCAGATTAAATTCAATCAGTGAGATAAACAAACAGGGGCTAACCCCTAAACTCTGCTCGCAGTTTGAACAAAACATTGCACGCTGACAGACGGGTGCAAAGCCGAATCAGCGCACTCACAGATCACAGATCAGAGATCACAGATCGCAACAACAAATATGCCCAGTCCATGGTTAAACCAGAGCAAGATCAAAGCATTCGCTCTGCTCTGGCTGCTGCTGCTGTTGACTGATCTCAGCCAGGTGCAGGCCCAAAGTGAGCTAGATCAAAGAATGTTCCACAATTACGTAAACAACCATCGATTTATCATATACATATATCTATCGTAGGAAGCACTGGCGGTCGCAATGTTCTACGTCGCAATTATACGGGCAAAAAGCCCGTTGTCATTCAGCACAGATCACAGGATGCGGTCAACTACTACGATCATGAGAATGTGAGTGAAAATTTGAAAAGAAAATAGATATGTTCTTATAAAGACATAAATTTGATACAGATATATAAAATATTTATAGCCTAGTTAAAGAAAACTCTCGATCTCTCTCTCTCTCTCTCACAGGGTGCCAAGATCATAAAATCCTCGCACTTTGAGCTGGATTATACGCTGGGTCGCAAGATAACTTTCTTCTGCATGGCACAGGGTAAGTAGAATGTTTAAATACCCTAAGCTTAACACCTATATAACTCAATAAACTACAGAGTTATGTTTATAGGTCTAGGTATCATCTCTATATAGATCTATATATGTACATATATAGCAGACAGTTAAAATTCCACAAATTCCACATTTAATATAGTTCTTTATCCATATTACTTCACATCGAAATTGTATAAGCTTATCTCCCCAAATGCTCTCAACGGAAGTTACAGCTCCACTTCCATAACTAACCCTCTCTATATCTAACACTCTGTACCCAACACTCTCTGTAGAACCATCTCTCTGTTATATTTATGTTATATATAAAGATTTATATCTCTAAACATCTCTGCATCTCAGGCAATCCACGTCCAACTATCACCTGGTTCAAGGACGGCGCTGAGCTCTATCAGCATCGCTTCTTTCAGGTAAATTTTAAATAATCAAATACGTATATATCTTTCTATACATATATATTATATATCTCTCTATATTTAGGTACACGAATCTCATCCAGAGCCAGAGATTATAAAATCAAAAATGGAAATTGATCCAACCACGCAAATGGATGCAGGTAAGCTCACATCTAATATATCTAATGTCTATGTAAGAGAAAGCTAAAGATCTGTAGATAAAGTAGAAAATATTATACCAGAAGTATATATAATCTGACTGGAAATACATATTTATAGTCATATGAATGAAAATGTTGACTAATAAGATAATATATATATTTATAAATATTTCAAAAATTATAATAATATAAATTATTATTTATTATTTAGGAAATCAATTCAATATGTCTATTCAGATATTGAGATGTATATATATACTATTAGCAATAACGCCTCTCATATTTCCCCATTCTCTTTCTAGGCTATTACGAATGCCAAGCGGATAATATCTACGCAATTGATCGTCGAGGCTTTCGCACGGACTATGCCATGGTTAACTTTTAACATTCTCTATCAAACTATCTCGTAATCCATTTCTCACCGACATATTGTACCACATTTTGCTGTAATATTTGAATAATAAAAACAGAATATAATTTGTAACTTCAAGTTCGTTTTGATATTATTTTTGTTCTCGACCTTTCGCCAGTTATTCGTCTCTCTCTCTCTCTCTCTCTCTCTGTTGTGCTGTGTGCGTAACCGACAAATTGTCTTCAATTACCTGATTGAAACAATTTTTTTGCATTTATTTTATTAAAATGTATATTAAAATGAGTGCAAGCGAAACCAAAACAAACTGCGGCACTTGACTATGCAAATGAGCTCTGTTATGTAGGGGATCTATATTGCCAGTGCACAGTGGGCATGGGCTGACGAAAATATGGTCAAGTATACACACATTAGCTAAGAGAAAATAACTTGAATTTGTTCATTTAAATTATTGGTTCAAGTTTAAAATCCAGGCATTACAGAGCATTGTCTTTGCTGCTTGCGCTTTACATGCGGTTAACATTGTGTAAAGAAACTGTTAATAACAGCGTAATGTATGTTATATAATATATATAAAGATATGTTATATATAGATATGTTATATATACAGATATGTTATATATACAGATATGTTATATATACATTTATGTTATATATACAGATATGTTTCTATTCAGGTTTTATTTTGCATAAGAATTAGAGTGGAAAATTGTAGTTCAATTTGCTGAATAAGTTGAAGATTCCAGCTTTTAAGTCGTGAACTATATAAAGAGTTTAACAGATCAGTGCAGTTCCTGCAGGATTAATATCATGAGTGCGTTTCAATTTATCAGTGGTTCACGAAAAAGCCAAATAGTTCAAAAGAACATGTAGTTCATGAACTCTTGCACCAGTCAAACGTCAATAGAACTACTCGTTCATGAACTGTTGAACAGAATGCATCAATCTTAACTTATTAAATATATCTACATAAATAATAACTATATCCATTACAGATCACTAAATTACTAGTTCATGTAATGAAATTCCTAGTTCACGAACTAGTAAATCATTTGTGATTAAGATTATGCTTCCATTATCATAATAATCACACCTTATCATATACTCATTTTCACACCTCTTGCCCCACTGTGTGCAAAGAGAATGGCCTTTGGACAGGCCAGTGCAGAGGCATGCAGATTCAGCGAGTGCGCAAATCAAATCAAATGAAATTGAGTGAAATAAGGCAACCTGTGGAGCAGCTGCGCATATCAGATGCGATCAAATGGTAGGCAAAGCGATCTGAGAACAAAATGCCAAATGCCGAACGGCTAACGGCGACTGCCTGCTGGCGATTTAAATGCGAGACCCAAGCGACGCCAATTGTGGCAAATTGGGCGAGCTCAGTGGCAGGCGAACAATTGACCCCAGCAGCTGGTGCTCAGTCGCCGAGCAGACGAGATTCGCACAGCAACGTTTGAGTGAGAGACAGCGTAGGATGCAAGCAAAGTGTCTGCTGATCAGCATAAGCCTGGCCGTGGTCCTACTGATGCTAACCGCACCGGTCGTTGAGGCGCGGCGTGGACGCGGTCGTGGCCGCACCAAGTCGCGAGTGCAGATCGGGCTGCCGATAACGGGCAAATATCGTGATCCCGAATCGGATCAATACTACAACAATAATAATGTGAGTGTTAGCGAAACAGCCCGAAGATTATAAACTAATCATTATCTCTGTTGCGACAGGGCGCCAAAATCTTGCAGGCCTCGCACTTTGATCTCGAGTACGTGCTGGGCCACAAGATCGCCTTTCTGTGCGTGGCCAAGGGCAATCCCCGTCCGCACATAACCTGGTACAAGGACGGCGCTGAGATCTATCAGCATCTGTACATGCATGTCCACGAATGGACCATTGGTGATGATCGCGTCAAGTCCAAGATCGAAATCGATCCAGCCACGCAGATGGATGCCGGCCTTTACGAGTGCACGGCGGACAATATGTATTCCATAGACAGACGCAGCTTTAAGACCGATTTCTCCATTGCCTTCGATTAGCTTCGATTGCCCTTTCCATGTTCCATTATATGTATAAGCAATAAAGTTCTACCCAAATGAAAACCTTCTCAAATTTCCCACTCAAGACTTTTAGCTTACATCAGATTCCGCTTGACAATGTCCACGTAGTCGTGCGAGCGTGCATAGTATCCCGTCTCGGAGAGCGCGCCCCAGAAGTTGCTCCACAACTCGTGATACTTGGAGAACACCGGCGCCGCAAATTGTCTGCAATGGTTAAGAGTTGAACGTTTACTCTGATATATATGACTCTATATATGATGGGTAAGCCTACTTGTTCATTTTGAGAAGCTCACGCAGCAGTTCGCTGTCGTCGATGTGTGCATCGCCATCCACATAGAAAATGTAGTCGCTGTGCTTTTGCCTGGCTTTGTCACTGTTAAAGAAGAATGATGAGTAAATTATATAATCTTAAATTTATAGTTATGAATCTATACATATATATAATAAATATATTAAAAATCAATGCTGAAATGCCAACTGATAGGACAGAAAAGTTGTCTTAGCTTACTCACTACAGCCTGTATATCCAGGACTATCCAGAGTTCTTAACCACATTTTATCTTATCCTTATCTACTTATCTTACATAGATAGGACCTAAAGCCTACATCCAGACTATTTCATATTTCTAGCTAGCTTCGATAAAACTACTCACAGTGCCAATTGCCTGCCTTGACTCTCGCTCAATCCATCCGTGGATAGGATGTGCTTGACGCTGGCATAGTCCTTGCCCTGATTGTCTACATAGGACTGCACCAGTTCATCGTGCAGCTCAACGTTGCTGTACATGAAGAGATGCAACGACTTCTTAGGATAGTTGAGCTTCTCAATGCCAGCCAGGAACATATCAAAGAAAGGCACAGGCTGATTCACCACAACGGCCAGGGTAATGACGGGCAGTTCTTGTTCCTGCAGAAAACAAAGCTCATAAGACCGTTGTGTCAATTATATATTATTAGACTTTAGCTCACATTCAACTCCAGCAGATACTCCTGGCAAATGGTGCAGACGCCACTGAACGTCTTGGCCAGATAGTTGCCATAGGCATTCAAGTTGACTTTGCTCGGCCCATTGCCATGGACAATGGCGGGTGTGGTCAGGAAATCAGTATTCTGTAAGGTGCCGCGATTGGAGTCCAGATCCACTTCCAGCTTTACATCGTTGTGGGCACCGTTCAGATTTTGGAACAGGCGCGACTGCGTATCCAGCTTGATGTTCAGCTTGGCACGCTTTGCCTCGTCTAGGAAGACTTTCGTGTAGTACAACTGATCATCGCCCGTGTCCTCGATCTCCTCCTTCAGCAGCTCAATCACCTGCGGCACATAGCCGATGAAGGCGCCCGAGTTCAAGTAACGTGACGCCTTGCCCTCCACCTCGGGATAACGATCTGCGAGGCTCTTGTCGGGCCAGCAGAATTTCTCTGCTGAGAAAAGCAACTTAGCGCCGGATTCCTTGAACTTCTCCAAGATCTCCTCAAGCGGCGCTGTGAAGATGACATCGTAGCTATGGTAAGGAATCAAGATTAATGGTAATTTAAAAGTAATTAGTAATATGTAGTTTACCTGTCCGTAAACAGTATTATGGTATCCTGAGCATCCTTCAGTTCTTCCACAGCCTTACGCAGCAAATTGATTTTGTAACCGCCGCCAACGCCCTTCATATCACCTCCTTGCCATTCTTCGCCCATGCCAAGGCTGACCACCTGTAAAGAGAAGAAGAAGATATAGTTAGATAGGAAAAGAATTTACACTTGTATGTATAATGATGTAATAATTCTATAGTAGAGCAGTAGGCTTGACAGTCTCATGGGATCGCAGGTTCAAGCTGTCCATGATAAATTTATAATAAATACTTTAAAAAGATGTTGATTGAAGAAGAGAATATAAATAAGATAAATATATACTATAATTATATACTTTATATTTAACTATCTGACTTCATCAACCTAGCAACTGTTATATATATATTGAGTTTGTTTAGTTAATTTTAGCCGTTCGATCTTAACAGACTTTTAGATCTTAAGACATAATATATTAGCTAATGTTAAATTTAACAGAAAGTCTGTTTAAAGTTAACAGAAGCTGTAGATGAAAACATGTTAAATTTAATAGGACATACAAGTATGTTAACCTAATGTTCAAGCCTACAGAAACTGTTAGATCAATCTGTTGAAGAACTTAGAGATATTGAATAATCCGCATATGATAACCTGTTAGATCTGTTAAATTTATTTATACCTCTAGACATTAGCAGGTAGTAATAAAAATTGTTTTTTTTTGTAGGGTTTCTATGGCTTGTTAAATGGCTAAGTTGACACAATTCCTGAAATCCAAAATATAATCATAAAAACAAAACAAAAAGTCGAAAATAAAGTTCAAATTTGAAATCTAAGAACTGTTTCCAGAACGAAAGCCGGCTAACCGGCTAATCAGCATTTTGTGTGTGTTTTTTTCTGTTCTTTTATGAATATTTCTTTCAAAAGATGAACATGAGAAGCCTCCGTAAGATTATATGCGACACAATTGTATAGGGAAACCGGCTTGAGCCGCAAGCTGATAAGCGAAGCATCGAGTACAATACATGAGAGGAAAGTACTGAAGCACTATCAATGGAACAATCGGGAACTGAATTGTGCTAATTACCGCCGGACTTCTAACTGGCTAGCTGGCTGCATGGACTACGTGATTAAAACACAACAAAGTAAACATCGGAACGCGATCAAACACATGTGTTCACTATATGGTGCCCCATCATATGTATATGTATGTATATGCATAATGCCACAGCCAATCTCTGTGTAACACATCAGAGATGCAGAGTAGTCATCTGGACGACAGCGCCGGATGCTTGGACAAAAGTCTAAACGCTCGCACATATACTATATATATATATATATATTCTTGATGTATATAGTATATATACAACAGCTACAATCGTCACAGCAATAAAAGTGTGCCGCAAAACCGAGATATGTCGGCAAGAGTTCGTCTTCGGGCCAATCATTTGTTTAGGAATACACATGTATATAGTAATATATATACTTCCATAGAAATATAAGCATACTTCATACATGTATATAGAATATACGAAGGCATTTAATTAAATTTCGAAATCCATTTATAGAAAACAGTGAGAATTGCGCTCAATAGATGCTCAGTCAGCAATTGCTAGCGGGCAGAGATTTCATTTGACAATAAATCAGCTCTTTGATAGAAATTTAATAAGTCTAAAATTCTCCAAGAATGAAAAATAAACTTACAATTTCCATACAATTGCAATAGATGCGCACTGAATAGATAAATATGGATATTAAACATCAATCACATGAGAATAAGTTCTTGACTTATACTATATTTTAAATTATATAATTTATATTCCCCTCATATCTCTCTAAAAAAGAGGAACTAGCGCTCTGTACGAGACTCACAGTCGGATACTACTTACTAGATCACAATTACTTGACCATAATCTATCAATTTTACATATATATCATATCAATATTTTTAAAACGAATTTTGAATGGAATTTTGTGTGAGGTCATTAAAATAGGGTTGAAGTCCTGGACCCCTAATGACTTGCACCTTAGTGCTTATCAAATTAAATTTTTGGAAATTATTTGTGTAGTTCTCTAAGAACATTAGGTCAAGCAGGTGTTATCATTAATACATAGTATATTTTATATATGTATAATAATGTTAATGATAATAAGACACTAATATTCTAATATTATTATAGTTTTGTTGGTGTATTATTAGCTCTTAGTTCGTAAAGTAATATCTCTGTTATTAGCTTGTCTAAAATAATATAAACCCATTCAGATAGATATTCACGTCAATTTGTAGGCAGGAGTCGAAGCTCACTTAAATAAGTATATAAATAGAAATACATTAAAAATTTTAACAATTCTTTCCAGCTAATTTATTGATCGTAAAATAAACTATAAGTGTTTAACACGAAATTTGCATACTTTAAGACAATGCAGTACAATAGATAGTAAAATGTTATGAAAGTCTCTATGCGAACCGGTTCGCATTTTACGGTTAGCTGTGCCATTTTGACAGTTTATTGTTTTAAAATTTAAGCAATCTTTTTTAAGAACTTACCTCAATGTCGTAAACATGGGCAGATCGTATAAAGCGGCGATATCCATCAGTGGGTTCTGTGGCCACGGTGAAGACTTTGATTTTATCTGAAATGTGCAGGATGAATCGATTAATTGAAGCGTGCAGATACAGACAGGGCATATAGCAATTTAGATTTATTACTGTAGAACGATTAAACAAAAATTATAAAAACTTTAATTTAAATTAAAATAAAATTAAATTTAAATAAAATAAACTTAATTTAAATTTTTAAAAATTAGTTTCAATAAAAACAAATTAATTTTTTTTAAATTAATAAAAAAATTAAAATTTAATTTAAGTTAAAAAAAATTAATTTAATTTTTTAAAAATATTAAATTAAAATTTTCAAAATTAACAATTAATGAACAATAAAAAGATATAATTTAAATATAATATTTGCCAACTGAAATTGTTTAGATGCTAATAAAACTTATATATCTACATATATATTAAATAGAATATACTTAGTTACATTGTTATACACAAGAATGACATAAATGTTTAATATATATATACATATATATAGATGACCCAATTCTGTTATGTCAGGGACACAGGATCCGTGTAATGACGTAGTTCGAATAAGGAAAATCTCTACACTCAAGAATGTGCATGTAAAAACGTAATAAAAGAATTTGTTAATGAACTAAAATAATTAAACTAAGAGCTGTGCAGCCAGTGCACATCATTAGGCACTTTGAATGTTAACGACCGCTTGAAAGAGCAAAGGAACGTAAACAAAAAGAGGAAAGAGAAAGAAACACACACACACACACATGCACAGCTGTATAGACAATGCTGCATCTCGCTCTGTATGTGTGCGTGTGTGTAGGCGCACTGTTCAGCAGCTGAATGCAATTTAATATTTTTTAGTGCTTATGCCTTGCTAATTCCAATGATGAACTCATGTGCTCCAGATTCTAGGCATACATTTATACACACATACATACCATTTAGGTTCGGTTGCGCTGCTGCAGCTGCAACAACTTCGGCGGGTGCAGCGACATCGGCGTCCGCTGCGCTGGCGCTGGCTCCTTGCAAAAACAACAAGAGCGACGCCAAAAACAACAATGCGCAATTCATATGCGTTTGCATGGCGTTGGCGTTGGCTTTGTTATTCCCTAAACTCACACACACACGCACACTCACTCACTTTCACAGTTCTAACGCACAGTTTTCTGTTATGATAATTGTTGCATATTCCGCGAGGCAAAGTTGTTTTGAAATTAAACAATTCACAGCTCTTCTCCGCTCCACAACCGGACACAACAACGATGATAACATGAATGAAAATGCAAAATACGACTCTCGGCAAACGAAGACAATATGAATGCAGAGGCAGTGCTGTGAAACGCGCTCAAGACTGCACACCAACTTATCGATAGCAGATGACTGAAGAGTAATCGAACGATAGTAAAGGCAATCAATTGGCGCACAACTTAAAATTTATTCAGCAAATTTTTTATGCGTGCTGCATTACAAACGCAAATACATGAGTGTAGGTATGAGTATGCGAATAAATGTAATTTATGTTATGTACAATTAACTGAGCGACATAGTAAAGTATATATATATATATATAAATATATACATATATATATATATAGTTATTTAAATCAAGTTTTGCTAAGTTTGCCTTCTTGCCATCGCGCCACATTGAGCATTTACACACACATATATATTGTCTCATTTGAACAAGTTGTATCAAAAATAAATGACAAATTTAAAAACAAACTAAAGCTCATCAACTAATCAAACATAGTCGTTATGTTCAACATCATCATCATTATCATCATTATCATCATCATCATCATATTTTATCGGAGGTGGTATCTGTTGCGTTCCTGGAGGTATGTGTACCAACTACTTTGGCATATTCCTTTGCGGCGACTACAGCATGCCGAAGCCCTTGGAGTAATTGATTGCCTTGAGCAAGCGCTCCTCCAGCTTCTCCTTGCTGCTGTACTCGGGCAGCAACAGTACATTGAAGCACGTGTGCGAAGTGGGCAGCCGATCGCTGTCCGGCCCATGGCGAGTGATCAACAGTCGCAGGCACTTCAGGCCTCCAACGGGCACGCGAGCCGATCCAGTTGTGAACTCGAGCAGCTTGCGCTTGGACTCGTGTGGCATGGCGTGCACAATGCTCCAGAAATCTTGCACGATTTGCGTTTCCTCTGTGTAGCCACCCTCGTACTCCGTCGAGTGCTCCAGCTCCACAAAATCAAATTCCTATCAAATACAAATATAAAATTAATTAAGGTGAATCTAAAAGGAAAATAGTTCATTTGCCAACATACGCGACTGCCGCAGACTAGTTTCTCGATTTCCTCCGGTCGGAAGAGCAGCTTCAGCGGCGACTCGTCTGTGACCATTTCGAAGCCTTTGCGAAAGGCCTTGAACTGCTGCTGTATGTTGGCGTTCAGCAGGAAGTCGCTATACAAGTTGACGAACAAACGCTTGTTGTGCTGCCCGACGAGCACTTCGCTGCCGTGTGGGACTAGTTCGTGCTCGACGAGCTCGCCGAAGACGTTGCTGTAGCTGATCTTGAAGGTCTGCTCGAACACTTCCTCCATGTCGTGGCCCTGATAGTCCAGCAGGGCCTTCAAGCTCTTGTACAGCGTCGGGCTCCAGTCGCACAGGTCGTAGAAGGTGCCTCGATAGCCCATCAGCTTGCGGTAGACAACCATAGGAAAGTTCACAGCCAGGATGACATTGTTGTAGATGGCCAGGCCAATGATTATACCAATCAGCGTAAATTGTGCGCCATTCTCAAAGGGCGTGGCATTGAACCTATTCAAGTGCAGGATGATATGAGCAGGATAAGGATAGACATCGAAGTCCGCCACTCACCACATATTATTGGTCTCCTCCTGCTGTACGAACATGCCAAAGGCTGGATTGAATATTTCCTCAACGATGAGTTGAAAGAACTCTTTGGATACGCCGCCCTCGTCGATTCCCTGTTCGCCCACAAACTCCACCACGAGTTGTTTCTTCAGATCCTTGGGATTGCTCATGGCAACCAGTTCCAGCTGCAAGCGAATTCAAGCATTAATCTCTCTTCCTCTCTCTCTCTCTGTCTCAACTTACTCCAATGAGTGCATCGTTGATTAGTTGATCGCGTCGCACAGTCAGCTTGAGATCGGGCCGCGCACCCTCTTGGCCGTCCTGGCCAAAGTTCTGCAGTATGGAATACAGCGAGGAGTAGCGTTCGCTGTACATGCGCATGCGGCAGTCGTAGTAGAGCGCGTCGACCTTGGTCGCCGGCGTTAGGATGAATCCGTAGAGCATGAAGCAAAAATAGTTGGTGTGGCTGGAGCCGAGGTCGCTCTCCATGGCCAGCGTCTTGTAGGAGAGATAGTCCTGATGCATCTGTATGTGCTCGCTGAGCGCCTCGTTGTAGAACTCCTCGAGCGGCACCAGGGGACTGCGACAGTCAATGTACGAGACCTGCAGGCACTTCTCGAGCGGATCCTCGGCAAATTTTGGCATGTGCGGCTGCTGCAGCGAGCTGTAGACAAACAGATCCTCTGTCTCCTCCACGGCAGAGGCGGCCGCATCGAGCTCAGTCTCGACCACCTCCTGCAACGGCAGACGACACGACGGACGCTCCAGCACACTGGCCAATATGTTGGCATAAAACACGATCTATGTGAAGGATATCAAACAGTTTAGATAAAGTAATTACAGAGAGTACTGATAGATTAACCTTTAGCACTTTGGTCACGCTTATGATGTGCTCGTTCTCGCGCACCGAGTCCTCGTCGAGCAGCACCTGGAGTGTTATCTGCTGCTGGCAGGAGGAGAGCAGCGCCTGCAGCTGATCCGCACAGTACTCGCTCCAGATGACAGCGAGTCGCGCTTGCGCTTGCACAGGCATCGCAGCGGCCGCATGGCACAGCTTGGGCAGCACGCGATCCAAATACTCCATGTCCGTGACGCTGTTGTTGGCCGTAGCTGGGGATGGAATTGGTAGAGATTAGACAAGGTTAAGCTAGAGCTTAGCAATACTAACTGTTGGTGGCCATGTCGAAGCATATGACCAGACAGTGCAACACCTGCTCCCACGAGTCCTGCCTGTACAGCCGCATATATCGTATGTAGTCAGCCAGCAGGATGACGCTGTTTGTGATCTGCTCGGCGATCGATTGGCAGGGTGCGCCGAAGAGCAGACGCTTGATGTGGCGCAGTCCGCGGAAATCCACTTTGGTGCCCCGATGCAGAAACTCTTCATTCTGCTCCTGCTGAGTCATTGGCTCGTCCTCGTCGTTGTCATCATCCGCAGAATTTGCAGTCGCTTGACCGTCCTCAGCTGCAGCTGGGCAGCGTTCGATTGGAGGTGATGTGCGCTGTGTGCTGTCCTCGTCCTTGTCGGCCTCGCCTTCCAGCTGACGCAGCTGCTCCTTGTTGAGGGCACTGTTCGATTTGCTCTCCAAGTGCAGTCGCTCCTGGCCAGGCCGGCAGACGAAGCTTTTGCTCAGCCGGTCGACGCTGGAGAAGACATGGTCAATTATTTGGCACAGCCTTTCGTAGCTATTCGCTGCGTGGCATTGCGTGTAGAGGCCCTCCAGCAGCTCAGCGTCGACAAAGTCCACGGACGGCAGCGTCGGCGTGCAGGGGTCCGAGTCACCAGCTGCTGTTGTTGTCGTCGTCGTCGGCGTCGGTGTGGCTGTTGCCGCAGCCAGCGATCCAAGTGTGGACATTTTCATCAAATCAATCATCATGGACGGCCGAGCGGACGACTGTTCCAAGGAGTTTTCTGGCTGAGCATTGGCCTGGGACTGGGATTGGGATTGGGATGGGGATTGGGATTCGGAGTGGGACTGAGTACTAGTGGTGGTTGTGGTGCTAGCGGAGGTAATGGTGCTAGTAGAGCTGTTGCTGCTGCTGCTACTGCTGTCGTTTGGCGAAAGCATGTCCACATCCTGCTGCGGACTGTCAGGACGCAAGAGACGTTAGTGCCAATCGGTGACCCATGCCGCGAATCGACCTCACTCACCTGTTCGCCATGGGCGTGGTGTCGCACAGCTGTGCGTCCTGTGAGAAGAGATGGAGGGCGCGTGCGGCTACCTCGTTGGGCGTCATGGGCGGCACCTTGCCGCTGGACGCGCAGTTGCTGTTCTTGCATTGGACGTTGCCGCAGCCCGACTGCAGCTGATAGAAGTAGCGCTGGATGAGACTGCGTACGGCTGAGCGTTTCATCTCAGGTGTGGCCCGGCCATTGCCCCCGCTGGTGGCCAGGGTGGAGGCTGCTGCAGCCGCAGCTGATGAAGTCGAGGCGCTGCTAGCGACCAAAATATATATATATATATATAAATATACATGTATGTATATGTATGTTTTTATACCCTGAACCCATTGAAAATGGGAAAAAAGGGTATAATGGTTTTGTGAAAATGTATGTAACAGGCAGAAGGAGGCGTGGCAGACCCCACAAAGTATATATATTCTTGATCAGGGAGAGAAGCCGAGTCGATTGAGCCCTGTCCGTCTGTCTGTCTGTCCGTCTGTCCGTCTGTCCGTCTGTCCGTCTGTCCGTCTGTCCGTCTGTCCGTCTGTCCGTATGTTTGAACGCGTCGATCTCAGAAGATATAAGAGCTAGAGACTTCAAATTTTTTTTGGAAGTCCGTGTATTGTACGATTCGATCGAGTTTGTTTCAAATATTCGATAACTATAATCGTTTTAATGTTATCGATTAAAAACCGATATCTTCATTTAGTTATAAAATTCTATTTAATTCATCTTTCTAGCTAGAGTCTTCAAATTTTGCATTTAGTGTTATTTAAGCCTTCTGCAATTTCGGTTTTTGTTAAATTTTGGATGCCACGCCCACAAATTGCCCCTTCGCCTCAAATTGCTAAATCACGTATTTCAAGTACTAGAGACTTGTGCTTTGGCACATACACACATATAAATGTCATGATCACGCCCCACAAATTTGATCAAAATCGTTAGACTAGAAAAAAAGTTATTAAACATTAAATATCTCTTATTATCGGCGTCTTGCAGCAGCAGCGAAGCTGATGAGTCATAATGCACAGTTAGCAGATTGTGTGTTGGTGCGTGCGTCTGTGTGTGTATGTATTGCTTGCTACATATGGACATACATATAAAAGTAACGGAGAATGTTAGCGGCTCTTAGGAATCGCAGTTCTTCGCAGGGTTCAGGGGATCTCTTTGTCGAGCAGCCTCGACTAGAGCACTCTTACTTGTTTTTATATGTATTTAATTTACTCACCTTGAGACGCCTGGCAACGGCGACGTTGACGTTGGCCGCGCCTTCTGTTTCTGCTGCTCGTGTTCCTCGCCGCCGCCGCTCATTGAGCGTCCCTTTCCCTGAGGCACTGAGATTCAATAAACTAATAGCTGTTTACTGTTTTGGGTCGTTGCGTGCTTCCTTGCCAGGCCAGGGCGACACTTGTCGCTTGTCGCTGCTTCGTGCCTTTGTGTGCTAATTTGCCTACGCAAAATATATATATATGCGTCTTTATATATGTATGTGTGTATATATGTGCGCAACAAAAAGGGTGCAAAAAAATCGATGTCGATGTCCCTTTTTTGCTTCTCCGAATGTGCTTCTTGTTCTTGTTGTTGTTGTCGTTGTTGTTATTAGTGTCACTGCATTTGCATGTCAGCATCTACAAAGCAAATCGCTTTCAATTCACATTAAAGTTTCAATTTCACATCGATGCCAGACGAAAATTTATAAGTTTTGATATTTTGAAAAAATTTTTGTTTAGAAAAACGCAGCCAAGGCAAAGCAGAGTGCCTTTAATATTGAAAATCATCAACAGTCAGTGTTGCTAACGTTCGCAAACGCTCAGCTTGAGTGTTGCGTAGCGTTGTTAAATGAGTTATCGCTTAGGCGCCAAATATGCCAGAGGCCAAAAATTTCAAAAATACTGCGTCGGCGGGGATAATGCAAAGTGCCTACATATGTATATAAAATAGAATTGTTGGTATATTGCTATATTTATATTTAGTATATTATTAACTGCAATATTGCTGAGCACATTTTAATAAATAACTACCTAAATTCGCAATAATTTGAATTTGATTTCAAATTTATTCGTTTTTTCTGGCAATTTACAAAAACGTCCAGCTCAGCTGGGCAAGTTACCTAGCAACACATGCGTGCAAGATATTTCATAGAAAGGGTATTGCTGCTGTTGAAGTATTTTGCCAGTCAGAGTGCAGTATTTTTTGAGCCAGTGCTGGGCAACGCGCGTGTGAGCTGCTGCCAGTCAGACTATTGTTTTTATCAGCTGTGTCTCATTTGGCTGCAAAATAGAATAAGAAGCGAGCGAGCAGCGAAAGCAGAGAAAAGAAAGTAAACACATCAGCAAAGACATTCCACATCAGATAAAACACAGCATGCAATGGCCAAAACCAGCACGAGGCAGCAACAACAACTGAACTGAGCACTGCGACAGGTAAACAAAGCAAACAAGAACTGCGTGTGCAGGTGGACGGGGCGATGACGTCTACGACGACGACGACAGAGGGTGGCAACTGCCAGTTGCAGCTGCAGTTGTGCGTGCGTGGAAATGTGCCCTGGCAGGAGCTGCCCGTGCATCTGCGCTCCGTGCTGCACAACAACCAGCGCGACTACGAGAAATACGTATTCAACTACAGCTTGAAGAATCAGCTGCGTTTCCGCGGCAACCTCGCCTCGAAGGTGTTCCGGCAGGAGCAGCGCTACTACGAGCTGCTCATCCAGAAGAACATCAACAGCCTGGGCGTCTTCCCCTACCACCTGGCGGACATTGTGACCAAGGGTCTGCGCGTGACGCCCTTCAACTACTACCTGGACGTGCTCAGCCAGCTGCTGCGCAGCGACAAGAGCTACGACACGCTGCCCAACTTCACAGCTGCCGACTGCCTGCGAGTCCTGGGCATCGGGCGCAATGAGTACTTGGCGCTGATCAGTGAGCTGAAAACCCACACGCCGCGCACGCTGCTCTTTAGCGCGAAGCCGAATCCGCTGGACTTTCTGCCACGCCTGCCCGTGCACGTGCACATGGAGCCCTGGTGGCGGCTGGACATTGGCTACGTCCTGGAGGCGGACATACGCCTGGTGTCGCCGGCCGAGCGCAGCCTGCTGGACGATCTCATCGACTTTGGCGCCCAGCCAGCGGGCAAGTGCGACTACCCGGTGGTCCAGAGCCTCTACCGCAAGGGGCTCATCTACCTGGACGTGCCCATCAGCGGCGAGGACCGCATCTGCATACCGCCGCTGCGCAACTTCGTCATGAACCGCGTCAGCGGCGACTACTTCGAGAATCTGCTCTACAAGATCTTCGTCAGCGCCGACGAGCACATGAGCATTGCGGAGCTGGCGCAGATGCTCCAGCTGGAGCTGGACAGCGTCAAGCAGGCGATCAGCTTCATCTGCCGCCTGGGCTTTGCCCAGCGCAAGCAAACCGAGCACGACCCGGGCCAGAACCACGCCAGCTGGGCCGCCCACAGCGAGCAGGAGCAGCCGCAGACGCCTCAGATAACGCCGCTCAACTACAATATGTATGCCCACAGCTTCGATTTCGAGCAGCCAGCGCAGCAGGCGAGTCCCAAGACGCCCAAGCAGGAGAAGGAGAAAGAGAAAGACAAGGAGAAGGACAAGGAGAAGGACAAGGACAAAGACAGCAGCTCCATTGGCTATCTCTCTTCTGATGGCAACACTAGCGACTTTAGCTTTGCTAACCTGAACACGCCCACAGCGCCCAGCCACAACAACGGGCACAACAGCGACGAGCATGAGCTCAGCTCCGAGCTGGAAGACGTCAGCGAGCGCACGACGACCACTAAACCAGGAATTGCTGCAGCTGGAGCAGCTCCAGTGGGCGCCTCGCCCAAGAGCGGCAAGCGCGTGGGCTTCTTGTTCGACTCAACGCTGACAGCATTCCTGATGATGGGCAACCTCTCGCCTGGGCTGAAGAACCATGCCGTCACCATGTTCGAGGTGGGCAAACTGTGCGAGGAGAGTCTGGACAGCTTCCTGGCCGAGCTGGAGCAGGTGTCCCTGCTGGACGCTGAGGGCGAGGGCGATGTCTCACGCTACTTCGCGCACGCCGTCATCCTGCGCTCCACCATCTGCTCGCTGCGTCCGCTGCTGCCAGGCGGCCTCGATCTGCTGCGCCTCGAGTGCCTCGAGGGATTGGACTGGCAGACGCGGGATCGCGTGCTCGAGAAGAAGTACAAGTTTATTGTCTCGGCGACGCCGCTGACGGCCACGCTGAGCCACATGTTCAGCATTCCATTCTTCGGGCAGTTCGTGCGCAGCTCCGACGCCATGCCCTTGTGGAGCAAGCTGTTCTACAACCATATCACGGGTGAGTAGCCAGAGTTAGCTTGACTTCCAGTCCCTGTCTGAACTGTTCCTTCGCAGGCTATGGACCGCCCAGCTTGCTGCTGTGCCGCGGCACGGTGCTCAAGTCGTTGCCACGGCTCTTCCTGGGCTACGGCAAGCTGCTGGTGAACATCCTCCACTCGGACGCCTACGTGCTCAACTCGGAGAACTTTCGCAATCTGAACGACCAGCTGAAGAACGGCTGCATACTGCTCCAGGGCTACGGCATTCGCGCCAGTGGCCAGCTGCACTACGAATCGTTTCCATTCCAGGCCAGCGATGCAGGCCAGGCCAGGTGGGCCACACACCGAGCCGTGCAGAAGCTGGCTAGCCTCCTGGACCTGCGCCAGCAATGCGGCTACATAACCTTTCTGAATACGGGCGTGCCGGATCTTGGCTGCGAGGAGTATGAGCTCCAGGTGAAGCTGAAGCTGCCGCAGCGCAAGCGCCAGCCGCAGACATCGGCCGGCGCCTCGGCCAGCAAGTCAAACAATGTGCCAAATGATCAGCTGACAAGCTTCCAGCTGAAGAGTCCCGACGAGAATCACTTTGCCACCACGCCGGAGCATGGGCCGGCGAACGAGTACACCTCGGCGGACTGCAGCCAGCTGCTGGCCAGCGAGCTGGCCAAGTGCAACGATAACAAAACCAGCAGCCGAGGCGATCTGCTCTCGCAGAGCTCCGTGGAGCTGCCCATCGGGGATGCGCTGGCCGAGCCGGAGCCAAACACCGAGGAGTGGACCTTGTTGGACGTGAACTTCGGTGTGCCGCTCTTCGACGTGGACACGAACACGCGCATCTGCGAGCAGCTCGTGCGCCAGCTGAGTACCGACACCAATCTCGAGGCGCTGCCCGCCTCTGTGCAGCAGGCCCAGCAGCTCTTCCTGGAGTTTGTGCGCCAGTGCCTGCTCTTCGAGGACGATCCGTCGACGCCCGCCCAGCTGCGCGAGCCACTCCAGCCGGGCAAGGCTCTACCCCATCCACGCATCAACCTGGCCTTCGAGAACGGACGCGTCGGCTACTGGAACGGCCGCTAAAGCGCCTCCAACTTAATCTTCATGCATTCCTGCGGCCCAAACCCAAGTCTTTCGCCCAGTGCAGCGCACGAGTATTTTTGTTTTTGTTTCTGCTCTGTTTTGTATGCTTTTCCCAGTGTTTGCTTAACACACGTTTATCAGCTTTGCCCCGGGCCTTGTACAGTTAGAGCTATATAGATATTTATATAGAAACACCTTATCAGCCCGCTAACCACTTAGACCCACTCCCATACCCATTCCATCTCCCATTCCCTGCCTGCCCGCATTCTATTCCGTTGTTTATTAGTTCTGTAAGTTCGACCGAGGGGCAATTTGCAATCAGAGGCAACACAAACTCTTAACATACCATATACAAATATATATATATGGTATATATATGATTAACATAAAATATGTATGTCTGAATAAAAATGCAATTTTAAAAACTCTGTAAAATGTGGATATTCATTATAGATTACTTTATATATCATATATATTTATTTGAATTGTTTCAGTCTAAGCTGAAGGAAAGATAAGGAAAGTTTAATCAGATATCAAGTTTTACGACTCCCGGACTCATTCGAAGTCGTAACACAGTTTTGATTTGTTGATATGCTTTCAGTTGACTCATGGAGCGAGTATAAATAATATAGAGTCCGGCTCTAGGTATACCAAAGTATTATTATTGCTAATCCTATTGAAGTGTAGCGAGAGGAGTATGAAAAATATTCCACTGAGAGCTGAAGTTGAGGAAATTTAATTATATTGAAAGATTTAATAAAACAACAAAATATTTATTTATATTATTTAATATATAGAAATATTAAAAAAAAAAAGATTATATGGATGCACATATTTTTTTTAGCTTAGATTTTTTTTTAAATAAAAAAAAAATTGAAAAAAGATATTTTTTAAACAATATACTTACGTATTACGTAATACTTATTACATATCATATATAGAACATATATGTATGTGTATGTATTTATTAAAAAGTAAAACCATCATTCTAAACATTTATTTACATTGTATTCGGGAGTAACCGACTGCACAATACTCTTTCTTGTCTAATAGTTGTAGACCAGCTTCATTCAAAAAGTATCGAAAATTGTGTTTAATTTTCAAAAATTCCTTTTTTTCATAAATTTTATCAATTTTAATTTTAAACCTCAAAGCATTCGATATGTTTACTGTGAAGGGCGTTTATATAGCTGTAAAATTATTGACATGATTGATATTCCATTTGAGCATAATTTATACAAATACATATATATTTGCACATATCAAATATCTAGCTCAATTAGAACTATAATTATGCTACGATCCATATAGAAAACCTCTCAAAAAGGAAGACTTTATAAAGCAAGAACTTAGACGTGAGAGATAAAGCAGAAATGCAAAATACACTCTTTGCACTTTAAGAAAGAGTATAAAAAATCTTAAATTTTTATCAAGATGTTTCGCATGTTAATGCATTGTATTTTACTCTATCTAAAGTTGACTCCCAGATACTTCCCGCAGGCTAGTCCAATCTCTGTCACTTAAAGTATGCTACACTATTTTACTCTGTTATTTTCCATTCGACGCCTAAAAGTCATTAGGCCCAGTGCAATTAGGCCTTAATTTTAGACTCACAAAAAAAAAGAGTTCACTTAGTTAATTAATTTTAAATGTATTTCCCACCTATATAAGCAAGTAAGTAAGCGCTTTCTTGGCATTCATAGGAAAATGTCATTCCGAAAACAACTGCTGAAGGGATTGTGGCAAAGTTTCGAGCGCAGGTCGAAGGAGTTTCTGCGCAGCACATCCTTGCAGGGCTTGAAGTACGTGTGGAACAGCGAGCTGCCCGGCTGGGTCCAGTTCTATTTTGCCAAGGTCTTCGTGATCGCTGTTTATGTGGCCATCAACCTGGCTGTGAATGTGTTCCACAAGTGGCAGAGTACCCCCGTCATCATAGGCACCAGCCCGACGCTGACACCGATACAGGACATACCCTTCCCAGCGATAACTGTCTGCAGCATGAACAAGGCCAAGAGCTCCATTGTAGCTAACTACGGAAAGTAGGTAACGCCCATACATAATTGTAAGCTTCATATTTATCTTCCTCCAGTGGCTCCCTGGAGCACGCGATGCTGCAGAAGGCGTGCAATCAGGACTTCAACTACACGCGCTACAGCTCGTTTAAGCCCCGTTCCAAGAGCAATTCGTTTGCCAATTTCATTTTTAATATTTCGCACAAGTGCGAGGAAATGATTGTCTCCTGCAAGTTCGGCCAGAAGACGCTGCCCTGCACGGATCTGTTCCGGGAGATCTTCGTGGACGAAGGCCTCTGCTGCGTATTCAACTTTCTGCATCCGTATTATCTATACAAGCACAGGTAGAAGATATATAGAGATAACAAAAAAATATATATGCATAAGTATATATATTTATATTTATTTCATATTTAAACTTAAATTATTTTTAAGATAAATTTTTATTGACTTTCTTTTTTTAATCTATATTTTCTATTAATCATATTACAGATATATAATATATATATTTATATAAAATAAATAATTCACGTAAAATAAATTAAATAAAAATGATTATATTTCACTAAAATTAAATTTGTTTTATTTTATATATTTATTATTTTTTTATTTTATTTTTATTTTTTTATTTTGTTTTTTTTTTTATTTATTTTGTTATTATATTTCACTAAAATTAAATTTGTTTTATTGTATATATTTATTATTTTTCTTTTATTTTTATTTTTTTATTTTATTTATTTTTTATTTTGTTATTCTATTTCATTAAAATTAAATTTATTTTATGTTATTAATTTATTATTTATTATTTTTTATTATTTATTTATTAATTTTTTTTAGTATCATATATTATTTTTATTTATTTCTTTATTTTTTTTTTTTTTTTGTATATGAATTATTTATTTTTAATTATAAATATTATTATTATTATTATTTTTTAAATATTTAAACAAATATGTATATTTTTTATATTCTTATACATGAAATATATTATATTTACTTAAATTAAATTTTTGTATTTATTTATTTAATATTTTTCATCTCTGAGTAAATTGTTTATTTTTCTATCTACCCGTCTTAAATTACACAGATACACAGATCTTTAATTTAGAAAATAACTTATTCACAGCATCTTCACATCATTTTACATACTTTTCGACATTTAGTGCCTCTACACTACGCGACTATACCTCCTCTAAGGGTCTCATGGATATTGCTGTGGACTGGAATCCCATCAAGGGCTATCCAAAATACTTGCCCGCTGGATATTATCCACGACCAGGCATTGGCATAGGCATTTACAATGGTCTGCAAATCGTGCTCAATGGGCATACAGATGAATATTATTGCTCATCGACGAATGGACAGGGATTTAAGGTGTGACTTTTGCTATATACTAAATTTAAAATCAAATTTTAATTATATGGAAGATGTGTGATGTACATAGATCGTAGCTTATACTAGTTTAATCCTTAGATTCGTTTGTATAAATCCATTGATCTCATCTTATCAATTCTCCATCATCTTCTTTTTACTTCTTCATGATCCATCTCTTTGGAATCTTTAAATGTCACTTTCTATAGATACTCTAGAGGTTCACTTTAAGTTACTTCTGTTGAATTCTGTATAACGTATTTCTCTCTATTAGTCCTTAAGTATTTATTGTTCAACGTATACTTCCTTGATCCTTAGATATCTCTATAGATCTCTATATGTATTTTCTTCTGTAAGTTTTCTACTCTATTTGCTTTCTCTAACTCAACTCATTATATCTTATATGTCTTACTGTCCCTTATTCGTCAGGTCCTCCTGTACAACTCCATAGACCAGCCACGCCTTAAGGAATCCGGCCTGCCCATCATGCTGGGCCATGAGACCAACTATCGCATCGTGCCGAATAGCTACGAGGCTGTTCAGTCCATACGCAAAATCGATCGCAAGAGGCGCCAGTGCATTTTCAGTGATGAGCAGGAGTTGATCTTCTACAAGTACTACACGCGGCGCAACTGCGAGGCGGAGTGTGATGCGCTCTACTTCATACGGATCTGCAACTGTATACCCTACTATCTGCCCCTGATCTATCGGAATGCCACCGTCTGCCACATCGCTCACTTCGACTGCGTGAATCGGGCTGAGCTGCGGAATGTGGATGGCGAGAGTACGGTGTGCAAGGAGCTCTGCCTGACGAGCTGCCACGATGTCACCTACTTTCCCAATCCGTTCAGCGTACCCACCATACCCTTCCGCCACGAGGGCGTGAGCTTCCAGAACGATTACTTCAAGAACTACTCCACGGACTTCATTGTGACGAACTTGGCCATAGTTAACTTCTACCACGACAACGACTACTTCCGCAGCCATGTGAGATCGTCCTACACAGGGCTCACTGAGTATATGTGTAAGTCGAACTAGATCTATTTCCTACATATATGTATATATATTATTAATCCGATGTATATATATATTTCTTTTTTGCAGCTTTAACTGGCGGAATTATGAGCCTCATGTTCGGGTTCAGCGTAGTTTTCATTGGGGAACTATTCTATTTTATCTTTCTGCGCTCACTCTTCGAGTACATACAGCATTGGTGTCTCCATCGTCGAAACCGGGTTAATATTCTCCATGGCCATCAAGCTGATGACAACTGAAACGCACTCATCGGAGTTTAGCACGGAATATCGGAATATTAAAAACTGATCAACCAAGAAACAATCGTTTATCGATATCATTTATCAAGTTAAAAACTGATCATCCTATTCCAACAATTCTAACAATTTTTTATCGATATCATTTGTCGATTGCTTACTGTTATCGATTATCAATCTTTCTATCTATAACTTTTCCTTCAAAAACTGATCAGCCCAGGAACATCTTATGATTAAATCTGTTACAGACTATTGTAACAATCGCTTATCGATATCATTGATCGATATCACACCGTTATCGATCTTCAATCTATCTATCTTTAATTTTAATATGAAAGCTGATCGACCGAGGAACTTCTAATGCTTACATTACAGAGTGTTGTAAAAATCGATATCATTTATCGATCCCACACAGTTATCGCTTTTCAATCTATCTGTCTTTAACTTTTGCTTTAAAAACTGATCAACCGATCAGCATCTTATGCCCACATCTGTTACAGACTATTGTAACAATCGCTTATCGATATCATTTATCGATCCCACACAGTTATCGCTCTTCAATCTATCTTTACCTTTACTTTAAAACCTGATCAACCGAGCAGCATCTTATGCCCACATCTGTTACAGACTATTGTAACAGTAGCTTATCGATATCATTTATCGATCCCACACAGTTATCGATCTTCAAAGGCCTAATTTGTCACTTAGCTTCATTTAATTTGATCTAATTTACATATTGCATTTGGATTTATATGGCTTCTATTGCTTCTGCTTGTAGACTTAGCCTAGGGATATGCCTCGACGTCCAGGGCGGTGCTCGGGCCAGCAGCGCCCTCCGCCAACTGCTTGGCGGGCTGAGTCAGTGCGTTGCGGTGCCGGTGCGAGGCGAGCTGAGCGCGTGAGAGGACGCTGCAATCGCAGGTGGTGCAGTGGTAGTGCGTGTGACGCAGCGCATAGGTGCAGCCGGCGGAGTCGCAGGACTCGTTGCTGGCGATCTTCCTGAAGCCAGCCGAGCGCACGTACTCCAGCCGCAGGTGCAGTCGACGATGGGCCACGACCTTGTTGGAGTCGGTGCAGACGTAGTCGCACTTACGGCAATGGAAGTGAGAGGACTTCTTGGGCGCACCCAAAGCCAAGCTGTCGTCTGAGTGGGAGAAGGAGATGGTTAGTTGGCGGAGTGAAATTGTGGCTCGACCTGCCCACCTACCTGCCGCAGTTGCTGTGGCCGCCTGCGCTGCATAGCAGCAATCCGGCACGCCGCAGCGCATGTTCGCGCGATACTGGCGAAAGTCCTCGCCCATCAGGCTGTCCATGCGCTCGTGCCGCGCCGTGTGCTGCACGAAGCGCGTCTTGTCGCAGAAGCTGTAGTGGCAGTCGCGTCGATTGCAGTGGAAGTGCGACTGGTGGTTCCGATAGCCGCACCGCTCGAAGCCGCAGTCCTCGTTGAAGCGGAACTTGAGGTAGCCCGTGGGTATGTCCTGATCCCGTGTCCGCTTGCCAGCAGCCCGTGTGGGAGTTGCCATTGCTGCCGCTGGAGCTGTTGGAGCTGTCTCATCTGGAGCTGTGGCTGTGGCTGTGGCTGTAGCGGCTGCTGCGGCCGCTGCTGCAGCTACAGCGCCCGCTGCCGCCGCATTGATCAGCAGCATCTTCTGCTGCGCCGCATTCTCCAGCAGCAGACGCATGTCCAGCGCAGCGGGCTGACTGGCAGCAGCCAGGAAACTGGGCAGCAGCACTTGCCGCTGATACAGGTCGAGCAACTGCTTGAACTGCAGCAGCTTTGTCTCCGACTCGCCACGCCCGGCCGTGGAGCCCGCTTGGCCGGTGCGCATGCTCAGATCTTCCGGCTGATCCGCATCTGTGTGGGGCAGCATAGAGTAAGGTCTGGCGGAGGTGTCCGAGAGCTCCGCTGTCTGAGCTGAGCTTGCGTTCTCGGGATAGAAAGTGCCTGCAGCGCGAACAACTAAGGCAGACGGAGAAAGAGAGAGTGAGAAAGAGATAACTATAACTGGTATATGGGGTATACGTACCAGAAACTCTCTCGATGGGTTTGCTGACTGCAGCTGGCTGTGCGCTAGGCGTGCTAAACATCAGCTGAATTTACAGAGAACAGAAAAAACTGAATTAATAAAGGCTTTATTTATCGGGTTTGTATTAATAATTCCCTAGATATATCTACAGTTACCTCATAAGAAGAATTGAAGGAACAATCTTTTGGATTGTCTTATCATAATAAAATATTTAATTCATATATCAAAAGTTATATATCATATATAATTTATTATATAGTATTATATTATTAATATTATGTTATATTGTTATATATCCAGAACTATATATACTAAATCATTATAGCATGAAAACTCACTGCAACTGGCGACCTGTCGCTCTCAGGCAACTCCCTCGTCAAGGTGTTCTTCGTCCTGTCAGTGGGAGGACTTGCATTTCTGAGACTTCTGTGCAGGTCCACAGTCCAAACGCGGGCTCTCTTTCTGCTACGACTAGGTGTGAGATCTGTTGCAGTCGATTCCCCAGCGCCAACTCCAAGTCTCAAGGCTGTCAGACGCTCTTCGGCGACATCAGAGGAACTAGCCAAGCCGCAGCCGACGGCTGAATCATTTTTTTCCAATTTGAAGCTAGTGAAGATGGCTTGAGGTGACTGTTGAGCCTGGAAAATGATAATAGATAATAGATAATAGATAATAGATAATAGATAATAGATAATAGATAATAGATAATAGATAATAGATAATAGATAATAGATAATAGATAATAGATAATAGATAATAGATAATAGATAATAGATAATAGATAATAGATAATAGATAATAGATAATAGATAATAGATAATAGATAATAGATAATAGATAATAGATAATAGATAATAGATAATAGATAATAGATAATAGATAATAGATAATAGATAATAGATAATAGATAATAGATAATAGATAATAGATAATAGATAATAGATAATAGATAATAGATAATAGATAATAGATAATAGATAATAGATAATAGATAATAGATAATAGATAATAGATAATAGATAATAGATAATAGATAATAGATAATAGATAATAGATAATAGATAATAGATAATAGATAATAGATAATAGATAATAGATAATAGATAATAGATAATAGATAATAGATAATAGATAATAGATAATAGATAATAGATAATAGATAATAGATAATAGATAATAGATAATAGATAATAGATAATAGATAATAGATAATAGATAATAGATAATAGATAATAGATAATAGATAATAGATAATAGATAATAGATAATAGATAATAGATAATAGATAATAGATAATAGATAATAGATAATAGATAATAGATAATAGATAATAGATAATAGTTAATAGTTAATAGATAAGAGATCATAGATAATAGTTAATAGATAATAGGTGATATATAATAGATAAAATATAATAATAGATAGATACTAGATCATAGATAATAGATAATATATAAATAATATATTCGTCCTTTACCGGAAATACCTCAGATCTAGTTCAACTTTCAGATCAATGAGATCATCTCAGGTATTTTTATTTTCATAGGGATTATATTGTAAGTCTTAACTATGTCTAAAAATATTGGTAATCTCTTCTGGCTGCCCCCTTGAAAGTTGTGGGCGGTTTTTCAATGAATTTCTTTGGCATTGCTGTACTCGACGTTGTTGTTGCTGTAATTGTTGCCACTGTTGTTGCTTTTGTCATAGTTTCGGATTTATGACAAACAGTCGCAACCAGTTTATTATTTCCGAAATTACTGTTAATGTTTATTGTTGGCCCAAAATGTCACTATTTAAATTTTGTTCACGCATCAAAATCAATAATAAAAATATATAAAAAAATAAATAAGCGCATAAACAAAATAAAAACCAAAAACAAAAAGAGAAACCACAAAAAGCAGCGAAGGAAGCCCAACTTTTGAATACCCTAACCACAAATGGTCAAAGGAAAGTCTTGAAGAAAACTACGAAATATTTTACAATTTATTTGAATATTTTTAATAGGAATTTCATAAGTGCCGTTATGTAGATCGTATATGTATATGTATATATAAATCGTTACAAATAAAGTCAACCTTTGAATAGAGCATATGGAAATCGCCAAGAGACGAGGGCATCTATAATTAATAATTACTCCAAAAGATTGAAAAAAAAGACAATGAAACGTGTTTGGCTTTACCTGATAAGTTGTCGCACTCACACACAGACACAGACACAGACATACGCATACACACCCGCATATATAGAGTCATTCATATAAGTACACACACCTTATATGATTAAATACAATATATAGAAGTTATTGTAGTTGTTTCGTTCCTTTTAATCGTCATATTCGACTGCTGATGGCGGTCACAGAGGGTCGCCACGAAACTAATGCAACAGCTTGTCATTGAGTTGTTATTCCTTATGATTGATTTCTTTCCCTTTGGATAGAGCTCGAGCGCATCAGAAGCTTTTACATTCGAAAGAAAGATTTTGATTTCCTAGAATTTCTTTACTAAGTTTTTCCAGTTCACAATTTCTTTTCTTATCTTTTATATACTCTCTTTTATATACTCACTCTCTTTATTCTCTCTCTCTCTCTCTCTCTCTCTCTGTCTGTTTCTTTTCTTACTATGCCTTCTTCCTGTTTTTACTGTTGTACACCTTATTTCTACCCATTTAAACTTACTTTCTCAATTTCTCTCTCTATTTATTTCTCTGTTCTCCCCCTTTCTCTTTGTATTTCTGTGTTTCCTTTTCCCTCTCCCTCTCCCTCCCTCTCTCTCTCTCTCTCTCTCTCTCTCTCTCTCTCTCTCTCTGTCTCCATAATTCTGTCTCCGTTTTTCTCTGTTTCTCACCTTTATCACTATCTATTGTCTCCCTCTCCCTCTTCATTCAGAGAGATAGAGAGAAGAAAGGCATCAGTCACTCTCATTCTCTCTCTGTATTCCTCTCTCTATGATTCCTCTAATTCAATCAAGCCCATTCCACAGATTCAACTACTTTACAGTAATATATATTTCTTTATAATATTCGTATTCTCGATCAAGTAATACCCATCTATAACCTTTATTCCACTTTAGCCTTAAGTTTCGCCTTGTAACTCTTCTTCTTGGCCATTTCCCGCAGAGACCTCAAATGTGGGTCTCTAGCACCGCTCTGTGCTCGATCGCCTCGCCAGCTAGCATATTTCCCAAAAACAATCAAAATAATAATAAAAAGTAAAAAAAAAAGAGAATACCGCAAAAGGCAATGGACAAAATATTTATTCAAATTATTCGATTCACACCGACAAAATAAACGACTCTCACAGCGAGCCCAAGTACAATTGTGTGTACTTGGCCAACACCTGCCCCCTTGCCCCGCCCCTCACTAGAGGCTGCTGACGCGTGGGCTGTGTAATCGTAGCTGTGAGTGTGTGTGTCTGTGTGCGCCGACAAACTGGGCTCAAAAATGTAGAAATTATGAAAATGACAGTTAAAAGCACAAAACGTTCGACGAGCTGCGAGCTGGTGGGCGGCGCGGTGCGGCGCGGAGCGGTGTGTTCGGGGGGAGGCGTGGCCACAGACAGGCAAGTGAAATAAATGCGGAAACACTCGTTGTCAATATTAATATGACGAATATGGCAAAAACCAAATCCGAAAAACTCAATTCAACACACGGCACATAAAATGCCGCATTAGGCCCCATCGATGGCTGATGGCACCTCCCCCGCCCCCCTTGGAGTCCCTCCCTCTGGTATTCCATTGCGACGCGACGCAGCACGCAAATAGGCGCAAATTCCTAATTACAATGAGTGTGCATGTGTGTGTGTGTGTGAGTGTGCAAGTGTGTGTGAGTGTGTTAATATGCATTGGCATTAGCTAGGGCGCGTCGCGGACTAGACAAACCTAAAAGGAACCACGAGACGCACTCGACGGCGAAGAAGAAACCCTATTTATAGAACGATGAACTAAAAAACAAAAACTGGAAAAGTTTTTGATATCAATCAGTTAACTGTACAGGTGTATATATATGTATATATATATGAAAATACCTAGGCATACCTAACATTGTAGAGAGTGTAAATCCTACTGAGCATGAGATGCAGTATTGAAGATCAGGGAAGTATGTATATTCTACACACATAAAGTAATACTAGACGATTATTAATGAGAATAGAGATTTGGCAAATCAAGAATTTACTGAAATCTGCTCAATGGGACTTAGGTGTTGGATTCTTTGGTCAGTGAGACTTCATCGAAGATTTCTACTTCAAGTTATCTGGTTAAAATGATAAGCATTTGTTAAATAAAAAATAATAATATAATATAATATAATAATAATAATAATAAAATATAAAATATTATAAAAATATAATAGTATAAAAATATAATTATATAATAATACAAATAATAATTATAATACAATAATAATGTAATATAATAATTTAATAATTTAATTTTTACAAAAAATTATTAACTAAAATAAATAAATTTATAATATTAAAATTATGTTACTTTTGTGTAAAAATCTTCCAAATAACTTCCCAGCTTACAAAATAATTTTTTGAGTTCTTTGTAGAAATAACCCTAAATAAATTGTATAAAATAATTATATAAGTATGTTTTATCATATTAAATATTATATAAATATGTAATCAAAGCTAAGCTGACTTTCCTAGAAGTAATCCAACTTCTGTCTTGTTTCTCATTAATTTATATATGATATAATTATAACAAAGTCATGGCCTTAGCTTGGCTCAGTTGGAAAAGTGGAAACTCTCTACCCCAGAGAATTCTCAAATAGCAAGCATCGAAATTCAATTAAAGTCATCTGCATTTTAACAGATACAACCGATATAAGATAATGTAGTTATAGCTCAGCTAGATATAATCGAAGATAGCTGATTTGAAAATTTATAAAGTATAAATAATCAAATGAATAAATCATGTTAAATGTTTCTATTATGCGAAAATATATATATAATCATATGATATATAAGTCATATGAGAAATTATAATAGAAATCGGTTATTATATTATAAAACTGTTTATAATCCCATGTATAACACTTTCTCTTTTAGCTGCATATACTCTAGTAAATTCTTAATTAAATAAAATATATACTTAAAGCTATTACTAAAAAATAATAGTATTAATTATTTAAATTGGTGATGATAATGTAAGTCATATTATTATTATTATTATTTAGCAATATATTAATGACAATAATATTAATAAAATACAAAATTAATATTTTTTTCTATTCTTTTTTTTCAGTAATCATAATGATATTTTATATATATATATATATATATATATATATATATATATATATATATATATATAATATTATTATAAGCAACTAAATTAATAATAATACTAATGACAATATAATATCTCTCTTCATAAAATGTCTCTACTTACGCTCTTATAGACTTCGACGAATCGATTTTTGGGCGGTCTGCCGCGCTTGCGATTGAAGAATCCATCGATTGAGGTGATTTGTGTCGCCAGAGTTGAAGGCGGCTCGTCGCAGCTGGGCGTGGCAGTGGGCTCTGCTGTGTCCGCTGGGGGCTCGGCGCTGCAGCTGCTGCTGCTGGTGTGCTCCATGCCGCACCCGCTGGGGCTGTCTGGGGTTAAGGGCACGTGCTACGGGTCGAACAAGTGTTAATTTCAATTGCAAATTGATATGTTGGGAATGCAATTGCAATTGCAATTGCAATTGCACTTGTCAAGAAACATGCAGAAAGTGAGTCATGGCTTAAAGAGGGGGCCAACGGTGCCCGCCAGGCGCCAGTCAGCAAAAAGAGACAACAAGTAAACGACATGAAGAGCCGCTTCTAGGTAGAGCCCTGGCGGGCCAACGCTTGGCTAATCGAACGCTTCAAATTGCATCAACTCAAGCTCAACTCTCGACCTGGCTGAAAGCCCTGCCCCTGCAGTAGTTGGCCAAGGCATTCGCCAGAAACTGCAGAGCAGAGCTGAGCTGAGCTGGGCACAGCCTCTCTCTCCCTCTCTCTCTCTCCCTCTCTCTCTCTCTCTCTCTCTATCTCTATCGCTGCACTGCATCTGCAACTGGTGGCCAGGCCACCAACACACAGCGAGGCAGGCCACTTCCACGAACTCTTTGCATATGGATCTTCGCCTGCTCGAAGATTGCATAAATGTTATGAATGCAGCTCTTTTTTTTTGGACGAATAACTAAGAAATATTTCAGATTGGGTTTTTTATGAAAAGAAAAAGATACTTGCATTGAAAAATATTTAAATGAATAGACACAAATAGATAAGCTGCAAAACAAACTGAATTAAATATGAACAAAAAAAGAGCTTGAAAAATATTTAAATAGACAAAAATATATAGAAAATACAAATTATTCTATAATAAATATAGAAGTGCTCTAAAATGTTTATTAAAAATACGAATCAAATTGCAATTAAATATTTAAAAATAAAATCAAATATTGAAAAGTCAATCAAATAAACCAAAGATTATTAAACAAAACAAAAATATTTTTAAATATCAAATATATATGAAATAAATCATAATAATGAATTTTAAAAATTTTTTAATTCGGATAAAAAAAAAAGAATGCATGGATTTTGCATATTTGAAAACATATGTATATGTATATGTGATATGCATATTTTCAACTACTTTAATATGAATATGTGTGTTTATGAATATTATCTAAATATTTATAATTATTATTATTTTAGAGTCAAGAGCAAATATATATAAATATATATTCATATTTATATAAACAAAACAAATTTTTATTAAATATCATAGTTTTTTATTTATTTAAAATAAAAAACTATAAAAAATTTTATAAAAATTACAAACCAAAAAATAAGTTAACATTTTGATTAAATTTTATTTTATTTTTCTACTTCATTATTTTTATTATTAATTATTTTTTATAATTAATATTAATTTATTAATTTATTTTTTACGTTAAATATAAATATTTTTGTTTTTTTTGTTGTTGTTTATTTTTTATATTTAAATTTATATACATAAATATAAATACATATATATATATATATATATATATATATATATATATATATATATATATATATATATATATATATATATATATATATATATATATATATATATATATATATATATATAATGTATATATATATATATTTGCTCTTGAGACTAATATTGATCGTATAAATATTTTAAATATATGTTTCCAAATAGAGCATTTCGATCTTTCTTTGTATATTGAGTGTATTTTTAAAATAATATAAAATGAAAACTATATTAGTTTATGGATTGATGAGAGCTAAGATTGTAGTTTAAGTTTTCTTTGGTCCAGAGCTCTGATAGCGATCTCATAGAATGAACGTTTCATATGTAATTAGTGTAGCTGAGGCAGAGTTCCATTGTTTATGAGTTATCTGGTGGGCGATATTGTCAATTACTTGAAGTTGACTAATTGGATTTGAGCTTGGTCCTGCTTTAAGCCCGGCTGATTGCCTGGCATCGATTAGCTAATTTTAGCCCAGTTGCGCTGGGCTGGGCGCAGATAGACGATCGCAGCGGGCGACTATTCCGACTCATATGAATTACTTATGCACAGAGAGAGAGAGAGAGAGAGAGAGGGAGGGAAGGAGAGGCACTCATTAGTCTTGGCTCAAAGAAATGCCGCAACATGAAACCGAACGTGAATGCAGGAGACTTAACAAAAGACTAGATTTCTGAGATTACGTTGACATTTTGGAAGGGCAAGAGCAGCCACGCTTATCTGCCATACATATCACACTCACACACACACACACTCGCAGAGAGAGCCTGATTGCACCTACCTATCATAGAACTAGCATTATTGTCGCTTGAAAAGCTCAGTCTGTTACAATTGTTCGAAAATCCAATAGGAAATAACAACACAGTCACACACGCGAGACTCACGGCGAATTGAGCAACGGAGCAACGGAGCAACGGAGCAACGGCGAAAACGCGTCTGCAGCGGCCAAGCAACGTTCAGCGAATGACTAAATGAACGAAGGCTGCGCGCACAAGCAGTTGGCTCAAGCCGAAGCGCAACACGAACTCGCTCTCAGCTGATTGGCTCAGCGAAAAAAGCTCCGCTAGGATCTGAGCGGGCGCGCGCAGCTGCTATTGGCTGCGACGCAACTGGTGTGTGGCACTGCTTAGCGGAGACAGCAACCAAAAGCTGTTCGCCTGCCAGTCCAATTGGAATAAGAAAAAACAGTTTGCTTTTCACATTTAAAAAATTTATTTATTTTTTTTTGCATTTTTTATTTTTTTACTCAACTTTTACACAGAGAAAAATGAAATTGCAGTTTGCTTGCATTTGTTTTTGTTTTGTTTACATATATGTATGTATATACTTTTTGTCATATTTTGATTAATTAAAATTTGTTAAATTGCTAGAATTTGTTAAGCGCTACTAAAGTTTAAATTTGTTGTTGTTTTACATACACACGTGTATATATATAATATATATATATAATATTGTTTTCTTTTTTGTTTTGCATTTTAATTTGCATTTGCTTTGTTTCCTTCCGCCTTCTTCCTTCCTCAGGCCTTAACGCTTTTCACTTGATTTTCGACAATTTGTTTTTGTTTTTTGTAGATATAATATATGGAAATTGTTTAAACATTACTTAGTCACATATACGTAAATATATATGCATGTGTAGCTACTTGATTTACAACATTGAGTTCTAACCAACTTTGTTAACTTAAGTTGAGTTTTTCTTTTCTTCTTCTTCGTCTTCCGCTTTTTGGTCGTTCGGTTCGAACTGATGAGAAAGAAATGACAATACACTGAGAGAAACTCGCTTGGAGTTTTGCTTTAGCTTCAGCCATGGCATCTTTAACTTGTGATTGTTATTTCGAGTCTTTGCAACAAAATTTCCATTTTCATTTTTAATTTTATTCTTTTTTTTTTTTGTTTCGATTCCCAAAACAAAATTTAACATCAAAAATTTTGAATATATTTTTGTTTTCTTTTTTGTTTTGAAATTAAGGTTTTTCAGTATTTAAATCACATGGTGGGATAATCGCTTAAATACATAAGATTATTCAATTTTTAAGATTTCATTTTTTAATAATGCGTGTGGAATGAGTGATTCGACGAGGGGCTTCGCGGCGCAGGAGTTCGGCTTGATGTGCTCTGCTCTAAAAATATTTGAAGAAGAATTTACTAGTATTTTTGTTTAAGTGTACTT
Organism: Drosophila paranaensis; assembly: GCA_035047545.1. NCBI lineage: Eukaryota > Metazoa > Arthropoda > Insecta > Diptera > Drosophilidae > Drosophila > Drosophila paranaensis. Next base: position 4,294,249 of record JAWNPL010000145.1, on the reverse strand, counting down.
TGCTTCATATATATATATATATCCTTTTTTTACTTGAGGCGTTTTCTAATTGATTGATTATTGTTAAATTTTTTGTTTTTGAATGCATTAATTGGTTCCCTTTTAACACACACACATACGTATTATCATATATAGTATGTAAAAATTCTACACACATATACATATATATATATATAACTATTCATAGTTAGTTTATGCCTTTCATTAACCATATATCATTATTGTTTACAAATACTTTGAGGAGCACTGGACGTGTCTAAGATTCATCTTCCATCCATTGAAGAACGAGAAATCAAAAAAAAAAAAATATTCAAAAATTTGTAATAAACAGAAAAACATTTAAAGCGTTGCATACTACAATATTTCTTTTGCTTTTTATTATTTTTTTAAATATTAATTTGTTTTCAAGCCTGGCGTTAAGGTAGAAAAGAAAAAGACATTGAATTGTTTTTTGTTTTTTTTTAGCTCTACAAATTAAAAGTTTTTACATTTATTAATACTCTAAAAAAAAGAAAAGGAAATGAAATTTGTCAACTGTTTTCGTTTTTGTTTTTTACTTTTACTTTAGCTTTCTATTTGTTGTTTGTTAATTATTAAATAGATCACATTCATGGTTCTATTTCTTTCACTTGTTTGCATAGTTTTATGTTCACATTTGTTTTAAACTTTTCCTTCTTTTACGTTAAATACATTAAATACGCTTAGAATTTGCTTTTGTTTTTTATATTTACATGTGTTTTGTTTTATTATTTCTTTTTTTTTATGTGTGTGTTTTCTACTTTAATGAGTTCCTTTTTTTAGTTTTAGTTTTTAAATTAAATATCCTTGCAGTTTGTTTTTTATTTTTTGGAATAGGAATTCTATTTTTGTTTTCTATTGTTTTTTGTTGAGTGGAAATTGTTTAAACTTTATGCTATTTATTGTTTGTTTTTAATGATTATTTTGAAGCCAGCTGCAAGGATTTTTGTTTTTGTAGCGAGATCTTTTTTTTTTTGTTTGTAATATTGTTTAAAGTATAAATAAATTCTGTATGTTGCACATGCATGTGTGTGTGTGTGTAAATTATTTAAATGTATTTTAGCTTAAATTTGTCAAATACTTCGGCTTGAAATGTTTTTTGTTGTTTGTTTTTGATTTTGTTTTTGTTTGCAGCTATAAAAGTTTTGAAATCGGCTTTTAGAATTTGTTTTTAGTTATTTTAATTTGTAATTTGTAATTTTCATTAATTTGTAATTTGTATTTGTTTTGTTTTTTCTTTCTTTTACGCTATGCTATAAATTATTTTAAAATTTATTAACACAGATGACTTTATAGATTTCTTTTTCCCAAACATTTTGCTTTTACATTCTCCATTCGTTTTCCTTCTTTAAATTTTACTCACAAATACATTTAGCTGCCCCACTGTATATATTAAGCATATATATTTATTATTGTGTAATGCAATGCCAATTATTATTCTCTTTCTTTCTTTCCTCTCTCTTGTAATTGTTTAAACTAAACTACGAGTTAAATACACAGCTACACACATTGAATTCTCTGCTTTGTTTATGTTTGTTTGTTTGTTTTCTTTTTAATATTAAAATCTTAAGCTAGAAACACATCAAATATTATAAATATTTCATATATATATTTATGTATATATATATATCGATTTTTTGTATATATCTATGGAGAGCCAGAGTTTAAAACTCTGCACAGGAAAAAGAAAAATCCGGACTTTAAATTTCTGTTTGAATTGGGTGGAGGGAAAATTAAAAAAAAAAAAAGAATTAAAGAAAATGAACATAAATTTAGATATTTTTGTAACAAATTTTCAAATGAATTCAAATTTCCAATTTTAAGTATGTGTGTATGGGTGTGTGTGTGTTTGTTTGTTTGTGTTTCAATATTCATAATTATTATATAATATCACATCAACTTTGTTTTTTTCTTTCATTATTATTATTTATATATATTTTGTTGTTGTTGTCTTGCATCAACTCTCTTTTTGTTTACTTATTGTTTGCTCTGTTTTCCCCCAATATATATTGATATATATATTTAGAGATTTTATAGCCTAATAAGATCCTGAAGAAAAACATACATACATATCCATAAGTATATCAGCGACGATTGCATATGCATATATATATATATATATATATTATATATATATATATATATATATATATATATATATATATATATATATATATATATATATTCATATAAATATATATAAATTTGCATCCATGCTCTCTCTCTCTCTGATACACTCATCTACATACTTATACGATTAATACTCTCTTTTTTCTCTTATACATTTTTGGGAGGTTTTTTTTAGCTTTCGATTTGCTTTTTGTGTTTTTCCTTTCTTTGCTCTTTTTTTGTAGTTGTTTTTTGTTTTTTAAAAACGGATAACCGGCAACCGTTTACACTGAGTGACAATTTTCCTTTTTTTGTTTACAATATTTTCAATATTTGATTTTTTCGTTTTTGTTTCAAAAAGTTCCTTTTTTGTTTATAAGCCAAAAAGTCAGTCCAATAAGAGTTTTGAGTTGCCTGCAACTGCAGTTGATTTGTTTTTAGTTTTAGGATTTTGTAGGTCTCAAAATACATAATTGTTTGTTTGTTTGTTTGTTTCTTGTTGGGTTTGTTTTTATAATAGTATCATTATTATTTCTCCTAGTGTTGCGTTGATTTGTTGTTTGTTTTGTTTTGCAGGATTTGTTGAATTGTGATCCAAAGTTTGCCTCTTTATGGGTTTTGTGGTTTCTTTTAAATTATTAAATTTTTAGTTTTGTTTGTTTGTTTTTGGATGGGTTTTGTTAGGGACGCAGACGTGAGTTTGTTCAAAGTCTGGAGCTGCTCTTCTTCTTCTTCTTCTATACTTTCATTTACTTATTCGGAGGGATTTGTGTAATGATTCGAGTGCAGCATCCAAAGTGTCCATCAAACATGCCCACGTCCACGTCTACGCCTTCCATATGCCTCATATGATGCTGCCTCTACTGGGAGAGTAGAGTTTGTTCTTGGTCAAAGTAAAATCGGGACTGATCATGATCGTATTGCTGCGAGTTATATATCTGGGAAAGCGAGAGAGACAGAGAGAGAGAGTTGAGTGCGTTCAAGCTTTTAGTCTCATTTAAATGTAAAAAGTCTCACTTGAACAGCTTGGGCAGCAGGCTGGACCAGCCGCGCTTGTCCTGCTTCAACGTTAGATAAAGCTCAAATATGGAAACCGTATCCGGGTCCACCTTAAACGAAGCAATGCGTCTACAGAGAGAAGAGAGAGAGAGATGGGGCTACAGTTAGTTACAGTTATTAATTATTACTTTCACTGATCGAGCTTACCTAACGTTGTTCGGCTCGCTCTCGAACTCGATGAATATGGTGCAGGCCCGCTCGCCGCACGGCTCCCGCTCCGACATGCGTATGATTTCGGCTGCGATGCGCTGCATCAGATTGTTGGGCAGCGTGACCTCGGTGCAGGCCAGGTGCTGGCTCTTGGCGTCGCGCAGCTTGGCCTGCAGCTGCTGGGAGAGCTCTTGCACGGCCACGGCGCTCACGTCGTCCAGGTTGTCGATGGCGCCGAAGCGTGAGGTTGGCGTCGACTGCAGCGGCGTCTGCGGGGCTGCCTGCAATACGTTCGACATGTAGCCGGCGGTGGCGCTGCCTCCATTCAGCATATCGAAGCTGGCCGCCATTGGGCAGGCGGGGACCTTGACTCCGGCGCCCGTCGAGGAGGCGGACGATGATGAGGAGAGCCGCGGGCGGGTGTTGAGCGCCTGATGCTGACGCATGTGCAGCACTGAAGCGGGATGGCCATCCACAACATCTACATCAACGTCGACCACGTCCACGTCCAGGTCCACGTCCACGTCCAAGTCCACGTTCGCAGCGTCCACGTCAGCCACGTTCACCTCCGCGGCCGTGGCAGTTGTTGCTGGTGCCGTTAGCGGACTCGTCCAGTCTGCAATGCAATGATATAGAGCACAAGGAAAGCCGCAAATTTAGTCACCTTATTTCTCAACCGGCAGAAAAAAACACAGAAAAAAAAACGAAGAGTGTAAAGCAGACACACAAAAAAAAAACAGCTGATGTCTGCGTTGCCACCGGCAAAAGCCTTGCATTCACTCCCATCTCTCTCTCTGTCTCTCTCTCTCTCACTCACTCGCTCAGTCGGAGAGCTTGCGCAAGCTCAAATTTGCACTCACGCTTTATGCGCAGGCTCGACAAACACACTCAACGCTTCCAGGGCGCGGGCAGACGGGGGGCGGCTTGAAATCACCTGGCAACAACAGCTGGAAAATCAGCCGTTCGCTTAAGCAGCAAACCCCACTCCTCCCCCCTTCTGCTCAGAGACCCCCCTTAAGGCAGTCAACCAGCCATTAGGTAATGTGTTTTTTTGTTGTTGTTGCTCTTCTTCCCCTCTTTCGCTCAGTTTGTTTCGCTTTATGAGCCAGAGGCCTCATCGTTTCCAGCTGACGATTGCGCGTCCGTCCCCCATCCGCTTTGTTCGCTCGTTCGTTAGTCAGCAGTTTCTTTTGCCTTGCTATGCAATTGCTATTGCTGCTGTTGTCCCACATCTACCTCTGCCTCTGCCTCTCCCTCTCCCCCTCACTCACTCACTCACTCACTCCTTACCATTTCAATGACCGGCAGGCCTTGCTTTATGTGTCTTCTCTGTCGTTTGCCTTTGACTGCACAGTTTTTATTTCTTTTGCTGTTATTTTAATACTCAAGCATACAAAAGCTGAGCACAGCAGCCGCACGCACAGTGGGCACTAATCTAGATTTCAACTGATGATAAATTTGCTCTGACTACTTATTTAAAGCTAAACATAACTAGCATATTGTGTGTGGCTTAAATAACGATATAAATATTTATTTTCATTTAATTAACATTTTTAACTCATAATTCCACTTTTGTCCCACTGTCTTTTGCTGTCTTTTGTGTTTATCTTTTACATTAAAAAATACATACATATGTATGCTCGCGTGTGTGTGTGTATGCTGAAGTGTGTTTATTTAAGGTGCCTGTAGTATGCAAATAAAAAAAAAACAGTTAAATATCTTACTGTTGTCCCGTGCTTTGTAATATGCACAAATTAACCACTTGGCTTGGCTCGGCTCGACGATGTCATGTAATTAGCGCTGAAACTCTTTCAGCTGCCACACCACACCCCCTCCCCCAAGTGCTGTGCTACGCTGCCATTCCATTGCAATGGCTGAATGGCTATTGCCATCTCGTTCGCACGCTTTAGGCGCACCCGCGTAATTAAGAAATTAACGGCACATGTTTGCGGCTCTCCTTCACTGTTTATGTCTTTCGCTGCGTTTGTCACAAATGAATATGTATGTACTCATACATGCACACACACTCACACATGCACACAAAAGGGTTTGTATAAACTTTACATTGTAAAAGTCAAAAGCGAAAGCGAAAAGGAAACAGACAAACGACCGCATACACATTTAATTACACACACACACCCACACTTATACACGCATGCATACACACGCATGTAAATTCTGATGCGAGTGTCTCTCTCCTCCCGCTTCGTTGTCATGTCTTATTCATCACTGCGGGCACACATCACGCGACATTTGCGGCCGTCTCTTTTATGCATTCAAAATCGCCAATAAAAACAACAACAGCCACAGCCGGGAGCAGCAGAAGCAAGAAACACAGTAGCAATAACAGCCTAGCAACAGCATCAACCCACACACACACACACACGCATGCTTGTCGTTTGCTACTTGCGGCTAATGCGAGGGCTTTGCATTTACTTTACACCAAATTCTAATTTATCTTGCTAAGCTTCCACTTACAGTGCAGCGTGCGTGCGTGTGTGAGGTGGTCTTGAGTTGGAAGTTTTTAAGTAAACGGAGTGTGATTGATACCTTGGAATGAATACTTTGACCACGCGATGAATACTCATCGAAACAGTTGTAAAACACTTGAAATTTATGCTTTACACACATACATACATGCACAGCACTGTTTATGCACATACGTATGGCTCGCGCTATAATCAAAAACTGAGCAGCATGCACTTAAGTGTGACCATATGCTCAATGCTCAGAATAGTCTAGAATTTAACCAAAAATACCAAATGAAGAGCATACATATGAAATTAAAGCTGACTATGTGTGTATGTGTGCAATGAAGATCACAATTAAGTTGCTGTTCAGACATGTTCACTCAAAGGAAATTAAGTAATTTATTTTACAACATTATTTGGTTCCTAGATTTCCCAGATTGAATAGCATATGAATATGCATGACTAATTACGTCCCTGTGCCTGTGTATTTGTGTGTTTGTGTGTGTGTGTGTGTGTGTGTGTATTGGTGTCCTTCGAAAATAAAATTGCATGCGCCCAGTCAGTCATGAAATTAAATTGACTGCAAACACACACACACACACACGTACACTCTGCATGCATACACATATTACTGCCAAAGAACTGTTGCGCAAGCGAGACAGCATGCTCCCTGTCTTTGCTGCTTCTGCAGAGGCAAGGCAAGGCAAGGCGAGGCGAGGCGAGGCAAGGCTTTCGGCAAGGTGTGCATGTGCATGTATTTGCATTTGCATTTGTGTATTTGAGTTCGTGTGCGTGTGTGTGTGCAGACATGTCGTTGCATGTTGTCGTCAACATAAGGCTGCTGCTGCCCCCTACTCCTATGTCTGTCTCTCTTGCACTCCCACTGCTGGAATTTTGGGCTGGTTTTCATGTTCCCAGTTGGGTTCGTGTTCGGTTCTAATTTGCAGGACTTGGCGTGTCTCTCTGTATGTGTGTGTGTGTGTGTTAACCAAGTTTAAAGTGACAGGGATTAACAGGATGTTGCATAATCCGCACGTCAGACACAGGAACAGGATATGCCTGCTCCCCAGGCGTTGCACAAAAATGCATAAGAAATGAAAAGAAAAGAAAAGAAGAAGAAGAAAACAACCCCTGAAAACATGCATGTCAAAGCACTTCTTTAGTCATGCCATTTGCCTAATAGCAGAAACAGAAACCGGAAGAAAATTCCCTTGGATTCGGTTTATTAACTGGAAAACCTTCAAAAAGCCAAGACTCTTTCGTAACATTACAATTTGTATGAAAAAAAAAAAAACAGTTCTGAATAAACATTTTCAGTTTGTTATGGAAACTTTAAAAAAAGATCTGATAAAAGTTTCTCAAGCGCCATCAAATTAATTGAATAAAAAAATCGACCATAAAAACGCACACAAAATGGAATCAAAATTGAACAACAACAAAAATGTTCGAAGCACATTAAAAATTTGTGGTGCAAATGTTTCCTAATGTGTTCCAATAAATAATCAAAATCCAAAAATTTATAATGAACCAAAAGATTCCAATGGGGAATAACAACACGCATTTACGTCACAACTGCGATTCCAGCCTTCATCTTGAGCATTTCCCCCGATTTAAGACTTCCAATTGGAATTCCTAGCCATACTTTATGAAGCCCTAAATCACTTTTTCTCTTCAGCCTTTCAAAATATTGGCAATGTTTTCGCTGATATTTCGCAGAATCGTAGAATCTTAAGGGGCGCCATAAATTTCACATTTGCTTAAGTTTTAATGAATTTCTATTTTTTGTTTTCTCTTTTTTTTTTTAGCTGAATTTGTATTTTGTGTTTTATTATTATTTTTTAAATTTTAATTTTAGTTTTATTTACTTTTTATTTTTTTAAATATTATTTGTGCTCTTGTCAAGCTAAATTTAAATGTTTTAAATATACATTTATTGTTGTAATATTTAATTTTAATAAATAATGAAAAGATTTTTTTCTGTTTTTTGTTTTAATAATTAAAAAAATGTAAGTTCTATATTGATAATTTTATAATATTTTATAATATTATTTATAATTTAATTATTTATTTAATAATAATTTTACCTACATTTATATTTGTTTTAAATTTTGAATTTTGTGGCAAAGTTTTAAATTAAAAAAAAAAAACATTTTGAATATATTTATTTAAAAAAAACTAAATTTTTATATATTTAAGTGTTGCATTTTTGTTTTATATTTTATATACATATTTTTTTTATTTTTTTTGCACATTTTGCAAAGATTATATAGCATGTTATATGAATAAGGTTGATCGGCACAAAAAGTAAAGCCCATTCAAAATTTAAGCTCAAGCAAAAAAAAATTTATCTAAAATTTAATTTCAAAAATTAAAATTTCAACTTCAAAAGCTAATAATTTTATGTAATTTATACATATATTTATTTATTTTTATTATTTGCTTTATTTTTATGGAAAAAATTTAATTTTTATATTTTTTTGTAAGAAAATATAATTTTATTTTAATTTAAGTTTAAGTTTAAATCATTTGATTTATTTCATATACTATTGTTTATTTATTTAGTATTTAAGAAAAAGAACACGCAATTTTTAATTATTTCATTTGATTTTTTTAAGCAAATAAATTAAAAAAAATATGAATAAAGCTCGAGCAAAAATAATAAAAAAAAAGTTTAAAAGTTAAGATTTTACGATTTTTCTTTTAAATTTTTGATATTTAAAATAATAATTTAAAAAATAACATTGATTTTTAATGTTTTATTTGACCTTCAGAAAACGAATTCTGAACTGATTAAGCTCAAGCATAAATAATAAAAAAAGTTTAATATTTAAGTTTAAATTGATTTTTTTTAATTTTAAATATAAAATTTAAAATAATTCTCTTCTGCTTTATTTATTTTTTAAGAAAAATAACATTGACTTTTAATGTTTTATTTTATTAAAAAAAATTTAAATTAATGAAGCTCGAGCAAAAATAAATAAAATTGTTTGCAAATTTTTTTTTGTATTTTTTTTTATTATTTAATTATATTTTATTTATATATTTTAAATGGTTGTATTTAATAAATTTGTGATATTTTTTATTTTTTAAGGCAAATATTTGCATATTATTATATTAGTATTAATATATCGTATATATTAATATAGACTCGACTCTATAGCGCATATATCATATTATTTTTAGGCTGATATTTGTATATAGTATTTGATTATATATTTTAGCCAAACTTCTGAATTTGGTCAATTAAATTCATAAAAAAAAGCCTAAGTTTTTCAATTTGCCGCAACAGCGCGAAAAACTCTTAAAACCGTATTTTCAGCTAATCAAACTAAAGTTTAAATAAATTCTTTCTCTCTCTCTCTCTCTCTGTCTCTTTCAACACTTTACTGCTAGTTTGCTGGACGCACACAGATACCCACTCACACGCACGCACTCACAGAATAGCAGTAAATTCTATTTATAGCAGCTTCAACTCACCTTTAACTTTTGTTGTGCCGCCGCCGATGCCGCCGAATTGTCCCTGAATGTGATTCTGTACTGACAGCACTTCCATCTTCATAGCCCCCAATTGGAATTGGAATTCTCACTCGTTGCTCCAATTGGATTCGGGTTTGTGCAGCATTCAAAGTCTTTTAGGGATTTCTGTTGGTGTTGGTGTGTATATATATATGTATATCTATGTTTATATGTATTAGAAATGCACTTTAATCACAAGAATTTGATTTGAGTTTCGTGTGTGTATGTATGTGTGTGTGTTTTATTAATTTCCGATTTGATTTTAATTTATTTTCACGTTTTTTACGGCACACAATTTTCTGACTGAAGCTTTGTCTCTCTCATACTCTCTCTCGCTCGCTCTTTCTCTGTTGCTCGTTTAACAAATAATTGCAAAAAGTATCAACAACTAAATTTGTTATTCTAGTTAAACATTTAAATTTTTTAATACATTCTAAAAAAGCCGAAATTTGCCGCCTCGCATCGCTCTCACTCTCTCTGTCTCTCTCTCTCTCTCTTTTCGCTTAATTTACGCACAGCACTTGAAAGTTGAGTTGTTGTTGGAAAGGAATTGCGAATTAGTTAAAGTTCTACACACACACACTGACATGTGTCTATGCATGTGATTGGCTACTGCTGCTGGCTGTTCGCTGCTGCTGCTGGCGTCGTTCCGTCTCCGTGCGTGTCAGTTAGAGCTGATGCGTTGCGTGCGGCGGCCGCTGCTTGACTGGACGCTAGTTTGCTCAGCGACAACGGACGAAGGCGCCCTCTGCTGGCGTCAGCGAAATTGAGTTGCTCTGCTGCTGCGCTGCTGCGGCTGCTTCCAAACTCAACTCGGCTCAACTCAACTCAACGCAACTCGACTCAACTGCTCACAGCTGTTTGTGTGCGTGTGCCTCTGTGTGTGTGTGTGGGTGAGCGAGCGCTGCGCTGCCAGCTGTAAAAAAACGCTTGCAACAACAACAGCTAAGAAAAACGACGTGGAAGATGGACGACGACACACGGTTGACGGTTGACGGTTGAGAGGAGCTTGGGCGGCAACTTCTGTGGCGGAGCAGTTTTCCAAAGCTACTATCCGGCCGGCGGTATGCGCCGCGGCTTTTATAGCAATTTTCCGGCTGGCGGCAGCGCTGCCGCCAGTCCATGAGTGAGTGACTTTTCCCCTTGGCCGTGAATTGTGTCATTTGCTGCAAACGGCGCAAGCGTAAGAGCTAAACTCACCCTCTCTGCTCGCCTCCCTCCGCTCACCTCTCTCCACTCTACACTCTCTTTGCTTGTTCCAGTCGTGCGCTGCGCTGTGCTGCGCTGCTCTAGCATTTGAGCTGCCTGCCACCAGCTGCGCTCGTTTGGCTGCGGCAAACATATGTTGCCAAGCGGCATCATCAGCTGTTGTTGCGCGCTGCTCGCACACGCACACACTCGCTCGCTTGCTCACTCGCACGCTCACTCACACATTCGCTCAGCCACACTCGCTCTCACACACTCACTCGTGCTCTTTAGTTTGGTTTACTCTTGAGCTAAAGAGTATCCGGCAACATTGCACTCAAGAGCGCCGAGCATTTAGCAATTGAGCGCATTTATCATTTCATTTGGCCATTGAGCGTTTTCTCGCTGGAGTTGGAGTTGCTATCGCAGCACTCCACTCAGAATGATTGGAAAATAGTTTCCTATGCGTGTGCCAAGGGTTTGAGTTGTTTTCGTTAAGTTTTATCAAATTCGAATTTGGTTCTTTGGAGTTTGTTGATGGATTGGAGTGTACTTTGTATTTATTATTTATTTCTTATATGTATTTTAATTATTATGATTTTTCTCTATATTATAATTCTGATTGGAAGCGATAGTTTAGTTACCTTTTATATTATAGACTTTCTATTATTAACAGATTACACGGTATGCAAGTTAAATTTAATACAAATACCCTGTAATTTGCATCTATTTAAGTTTTAAACTTTTATTCTACAAAATAATTTCCAATTGCAATCGATTCCGATTCTCCTGTTCCTGTTGGAATATCTAAATGTTTGTTCTAAATTTATATCTTGTCCATTATCAAATTATTATTTAATTAACAAATATTATCGTTCAATTGCTTATATTTTCAATACCCTTTAAATTTCAGTACTCTGCAATTTTAATTTATTTTATTATAAGTTTTATTATTTTTATATTTTTTTTAACATTATTTTTTTATTATTTTTAAAAAATAATATTTATTTATTATTATTATTATTATTATTATTAATTTTTTATTCATTATTATTTTTTTTAACATTATTAACTTTTTATTAATTTTTATACCCTGAACCCATTGAAAATGGGTAATCAGGGTATAATGTTTTTGTTGGAAGGCGTATGTATGTAACAGGCAGAAGGAGGCGTGGCAGACCCCATAAAGTATATATATTCTTGATCAGGGAGACAAGCCGAGTCGATTTAGCCCTGTCCGTCTGTCTGTCTGTCTGTCCGTCTGTCCGTCTGTCCGTCTGTCCGTCTGTCCGTATGTATGAACGCGTCGATCTCAGAACTTACAATAGCTAGAGACTTCAAATTTTTTTTGTAGGTCCCTGTATAGGGCGCGCATATCGAGTTTGTTTCAGAAATTCGATAACTGTTATCGTTTTATTGTTATCGATTAAAAACGAAAATCTAAATTAGGCTATAAAACTCTATCTAATTCATCTTTATAGCTAGAGTCTTCAAATTTTGCATTTAGTGTTATTTGGGTCTTACGCAATTTCGGTTTTTGTTAAATTTTGGGTGCCACGCCCCCTTCGCCTCCAATTTGTAACTCCCGCATATCAAATACTAGAGACTTGTGCTTTGGCACATACATATATATGGATGACGTGATCACGCCCAACAAGTTTGATCAAAATCGTTACTCTAGAAAAAAAGTTATTAAGCATTTAATTTCCCATAGCATTGCCATGCAAACAGCAGCCAAAGAACAGCTGACGCAACGATTTGCGCTTGTGAGTGCTTGCGCCTGTGTATGTGTGTGTGTATGTGTTGTTTGTAATGAACATATATATAAACTTATGTATATTAAAGAAACGGAGATTGTTTGGAATTGCGGTTCTGCGCAGGGTTCAGGGTATACCCTAGTCGAGCGGTCTCGACTAGAGTTTTCTTACTTGTTTTATTATATTTTTTATTTAAAAAATATTATTTTTTGTTTTGTATTATTATTATTATTTTATTTTATTACTATTATTTTTAAAATAAAATAATATTATTATTATTTTTTCTAATATTATTTTATTATTATTATTATTAGTTCTGTAGGCTTTTATTGCTTAGACTCTAAGCATCTGATTGGAGTGTCCTCATATTTTAATATCTTCTAGTTGGCTTTGAGCCTTCGACTCGCTATTTGTTATAAAAACTTCTTCATATGTAGTTTTCCTATAAAGACTCTAAGATTCTTTTAAGTATCATTATCTCATTATAAGAATATTATCAGCCTTATTTTAGACTTAATGAAGGATATTATTATCTCTAGAAAGCTTATTGTGATAAGATTCTTCTACGAATATATAATTAGTATATAATTAAATATATCATGAATATCTATGAATATATTATTAGTATATAGTTCAAATATAAGACCGCATTCCTATAGGAACAGATCGTTCCTGTCTAGTTAGCTTTTTAAACTCTCTCTAGTCGCCTTAAAAGATCTTAATATCTAGTTGGCTTTTTATGTTTTCCTGTTGACAGGACACATACTCGCACTCTCTCTCTCCCTCTCTCGCTCTCGCGCGCTGTCTATATTTAGGTTAAGTCCGTACGATATATAAATCATGTATTTGATTAATTGTATGCGAGCGACTTTTATCCTCTTCGACATTTGCTGCAGTCTGCTGCAGAGGGGGTGCGAGAGGGGGTGGGGGGGTTAGCTGGCTGGCCTTTAAAACTTTGGCAGCCGTGTGGCCACACGCTGGGGCTGGAGCTTGCCCCGCCCACCGGAGCGACAGTCGCCTCCCTCGTGGCAATTGTGTTGTGTAAACATTTTTTCAGCATTAACTGACATGTGTAAGTCCCATAGAGAGAGAACGAGAGAGAGGGAGAATATGGCAAGTTTTTGTGGTAGAAGTTTTGTTTGTGGCACATAGAACTGGCGGCTGCAACAGCCGCCCGCAGCTTCAACGTCTTTTGCCAACGAAACTGTGACAAATAGGCAAACGGAGCAAGCGGAGGGAGGGGGTAGGGGGTGGCTGGGCTGGCTGGGGGGTGGGTGGCGCTTGGCATGACTGGCCATTGGCGCCATTTTTTATTTTTTTGTATTAAGATGAATTGTTAAAACAGTGACAGCTTCAGAGCTCCTCACACAGAGCGCAGAGCATTTCCTTCTTCTTCTTCTGCTTCCTCTTCCTCTCTTTCGCTCTCTTTTTTATACATTTTTTATTTTATTTATTTTGCTGTTGTTGTTGTTGTAACAAAAGAAAAACTATGGAAAACTCCTGACGGAAAAACGGAGGCAAAGATTAAAATCCCATTTAACGGTTTGTCAGAAACCATCGAGAGCAAGCACATATCTATATGGACTGGCTATATGTGTATAGGCGTGAGTACAGTGGGCACTCGACTAAAGTGAATTGTTAAATAAAAAAAAATAATTGTAAAAAAATATATTTTGTTCATTAAGTATTACTGAAAGAAAAGTATTATTAAATATATATTAAATATTTAAATATTAATTTGTGTTTTTGAAAGAAAAATATGTATTAACTTAAATATTTAAATATTGAGTCTGTACAGTGAACTCACGCCTAAAGTGTATATTTATTAATATTTCCCCAATTCACCAATCTTATCGTATTGCTGAAAGAACTTGCCTTCTACGTCGTCTCTCACACTCAGGTAATGATTGCCCCTTCTTAGTCTGCTTCTGCCTGAGACTCTATATCTCATCGTTCATCGACTTCATTGCAACTCTGTCGCAACATCTATAGTTGTCTCTCTCACACATTGACAATTGGCAACACAGACTCTTCTCAACACTATTGGGCTCTTCTCCAACACTATTGAAACAATAGGAGACGAGTGAAACATGATACCTTACCTTATCGCATACATACATATATATTTATATACGCTAAAGACTCTGGACAATATCCAGCAAAATAAATTTATATATTAATAGTGTATATTATATTATATATATTATATATGAATTATATATTACTATTACTATTAATTTAATACATATATATTTTTTTATAGAGCTCAGTAAGCACTCACCTCAAGTCAAATTGACAGTTTTATAAAAATAAAAAAAATTAAATAAAAATTTTTTTTAAATTTTATATTTTAAGCACGTTGAGAATTATATATTTAAAAAAAACACATAAAAATATATATATTATAAACTTCTAAACATAAGCTTAATCTTCGCTTAGTTAACAGAAAAATCTCCCTGGTTTGGATATGTTTGCTTATTATATGATTATTGAATTTAAAGAAAATTTAAAATAAATTTATATAATTTTATAATTTTATTATGAAAGTAGTTTAAAATTAAAAAAGCCTATAAAAAATAAATTAATGTTTATAAAAACTTATTTTTTTTTATATTTTATTTAATAGAAGCAGAAGTAGCTTAAAGAGACTGCAGCCTCTCGACCGTCGAGGAATTTAAATTAAATAATAATAATGTATATAGAATGAGTACAAAAAAAGACTACAAATTAGTGAAGGTAAAAAAAAAAAAAAAATAAGCTGCAAAATAAATTAAATTAAAACTAAAAAAAAAAAGTAAATAAAAATAATAAAAGAAATATTTAGGAGGAAAATATATAAACAATTTTTAATTTATTTTTAATAAAATTAATTGGGTTAATTGATTAACAATTTATTATTAACGAATATTTAATAAAAAAAAATTTATTTTAAATATGTATATTTAATATAAATTATTAAATATACAAATTTATAATTGATTAAAAAATTTTAATTTATTTCTGTCTTATAATTTATTACATTCATAATTATTATATGTGTAATAATTACTATAATAATAATAAATATTAATTATTTATTTTGATTTTACAAATAAGAATTCGAATTTATTTTCATTTTTCTATCTATTCAAGACTCTTTGCAAATAAATGTTGTATCTTGTTATAAGTAAAACAAATTTCCAGCTTGATAAACAATTCTCATTCAAAATTAAATAATATTTCACTCCACTTAAACCGAGCTCAATGTAAAGCCCTATTGCTAGGTCCTTTTTGGCCAGTTGAAAGCTCTTGGTTTTGTGGGGGGTTCTTATTGTTAAGCTGCACAGAAAAGTCGCCCAAAAGAAAGAAAGAAAAAGTGAAAAAATTGTGAAATTTTGAACACGTTTCGCGCATTCACACGATGCAGCGAGCTGAGCCGGGCAGAGCGCAGCAGCGGCGAGCGAACAACACTTGGAAATTGTGAAAATGTGAAAAGTGCGAAACATCAAAGGGCAAAATATAAGAAGTAAATTCCACTAAAAGCTCCGATTGTTGTTCTGTGTGCGAAAGGCACTTAAGCTTCACAGGCCAATCCTTTCCACTCCAAACGAATCGAATCGAATCGAATCGAAGCAAAACTACTCAAAGGTGCCTAGATATATAGGTATGTATATATACATACATATATCTATATGTATGTATATAGAGACTCTGGCTAACTCACAGCCATAATCAAGAAACGCTTGGCCCGGGATACGATTGAACGAGCCCAGCGAATGGACCACTTAATGCGCTTTTGTGAAATGCCCCAAACGCGAATATTTTTTCTTCTCTACTTCTGCTACTTTTATGTGCCCTAACTTGAGGTTGAAGAACTATGTGCGTGGGTTGGTTGAGCAAAGGCTAGAACATTCAGAAGTTACTACTATATATAGGTTTATTGATTATCATCTAACTGAACTTGGTTGACAAAGCGTTTATCTCAGTTGAAATTTTTAGTTCAACAATTTTCTTATATTTTTAAACAAATTTCAGAAATTTAAATTTTGAATTTAATATTTTAATTTGTATTTTTTAATTTTATATTTAATTGTTTTTATTTTTAGTTGTACGTATTAAATTTTTTTATTTTTTAAATATATATATTTTAAAATTAACTTTTATTATACTAAAATTTACTAAAATACTGTAAAAACACCTGTCAATAGATGTTTATTTCAACAAAACAACAAAATTTTTTTTAATACTTTTAGTAACAATATTTTAATAATACTTTAATTAAAAAATTATAAATAGATATTAAAAAAAATTAAATAAATTAAAATTAAAAAGAAAAAACATTTAAAGAAGCCTTAAAAGAATTTTCTAAAATTATATATAATTTTTAAAGTTGATGAAAAGCAAAAGAAACTATTGATTAATATCTCATAAAATATATATGTCTATGTATAATAATATATGTATATAAATAAATATATAAATCGCAAAAACTGAACACTAGAAATTATTTAAATAATGTACAGAGCTTAAAATTTATTATATATAATAAATATATTATATATAGTATATTAATATAGTATATCGAAATTCAATTAAAGGCACTCACTTTTTTTTAGTTTATTTATAATATTATGCAAGTTGGTATAGTTTTTTTTTATATTAAATCACATATTCATTTTATGTTAAACACAATTAATTTAATTTTTATTTAATTTAAAAAACTTGTAACAAATTAAAAAATAAAGCACGAATTAATTTAATATTTATTTATTATATTTATTATTTATTTTTATGATTTTTCTCTAGGCATATTATAATTATGACTGGAATCGTTAGTTTAGTTAGCTTAGATATTTTTATTATTATAGACTTTAGTGCTAATTTGAATTTATAATAAATATTTAATATATTTAATTTTTTTATATTATTATTTATTATTATTTTTATTATAATTTACTATTAATTTTTATAGTTTTTTTTATTGCTAATTTGGGTTGATTTCGATGAGTTATACTAGTTCGATATATTTTACTATTCACATTCAGCTTTCATTCTTTTCCTGCTTTTTTCAGGGCATTTCCTATTCGGCTATGGCAACATTTCGTTGTTGTTTCTGTTTGCTCACTTTATAATGCCTTGCACGTTTTACCAATAAAACAACAACAGCAATAGCAAAAGCAACATCAAGAGCAAGACGCAATCCTTTAAGTTTCGGTTACAACGCAATCGTAGTTGCCACGCCCCCAACCAGCATACATACGTCCGCCCAGCTGCCCCGCTGCTCCGCTGTCCGCTTTGCCAGTTCACATCGATTTTCATGTGATTTGTGTAGACGTGTTTGGTTTTTATTGATTTTCACTTGATTCTCTCCATATGCTTAAATATACTTAAGCCAGTACGTGAGCATTTCCATCTCTTGGGCAACCGCAGCAGCAGCAGCAGCAGCAGAAGGAGCTAGAGCAGCTCTAATGTCAGGATCATGCGAGGTTATCAACATAATTTCCACTCGTGCCGCTAGCTTCCACAGCCACATCACCACAGCCCCACCGCCCCACAGAGCCATAGCCATCACAGCCACACCCACAGCTCCATTCGCCCACATGTTTCTAGTTTATGATGTAGTAAGTTTTTTTTTCCTTCTTCTCATCTTCTTCTTCTTCCACTTTTTTGCTCAGCTGCAGAAGGAGTCGAACGGAATGGAATGGAGTGGATTGGGGCTGGCTGTTGATGGGAGCGTGTGCGGTTTGATAAGACCCAACCGCTCGGCTCAATTATGTGTGTTGGGAGCTCGCTTTCAGCTCTTTGACAACTTGAAAACAAGTCGAAACTAGACGCAAATGAGCAAAGAAACTTAAAGTCAACTCAAAAAATTACAAAAAAGTTTAATTAACAATTATGACTATGAAATAAAATAAGTTTCTAAGCTGTATAAAAAAAAACAGAATAGGATTTGCATAGATTAATATGAAAAATTAAATATTTGGAGAGAGCCATGAGAAATTTCAATTTATTTTTAATGAAAACTTGAAATGTATGTATAATATATATATATACATATATATATATATATATATATATATATATATATATATATATATATATATATATATATATATATATATATATATATATATATATATATATATATATATATATATTGTATATATATATATATATATATATATATATATATATATATATATAAGTACATATATATACATATACATATATATAATTTTTTTATTTATATTTTTTATTTAGTATTTGATACAAATTTATTTAAGTTAAATGAAAAAAAAATGATGCAATTTTGTATTTTATTTATTTAATTTAAATTGTAAAATTTACTTCACTTTAGAAATTGGTGGGCTATTTTAAGGGATTTTTATCAATATGAATGTAATTCAACAAATGCTTATTACTTTGTTTATTAAATAATAATATTATTATAATAATTTACATTTTATTTTATTTTTAAATATTTTTATTAATAATTAATCATAACATTGATTAGGAAATTTCTTAGGTCCACAGTTTCTACATTTAATTTTAAAGACTTTCCATTTCAACTATGCTAAATAATAACTTTATAGCATCATTGGTTTATTATACAGAAGAAATTGAAAATATGCATAGAACATATTTTCTAAAGATATTCAATTGAAATTGTAATAAGTTTTCACTATGATTCGCCAAGAAAATATACAAAATAAGTATAAATAAGTATTTTACATAACACATTAAATATATCTGCAAATAATATAGCTTTCAAATTATTAGAAATATTTAGTTCCTTTAAAACAATCTTCAACTTCAAAGAACTCCACTAAGTAAAAGATCTCCACTTACCAGATTTAAGATTTAGTAAAGAGTAAAGTAGTTATTCAACTTTCAGCAAACTCTATCTAGGTAATTCGAAGGATCTTCAGTGTTGTGCCACCAAATGGGCTTGAATCGAAAATCCCTAGTCAAAGCAGTAAGTATGGTCAATAAGGCGATAGGTCTGACGATGCCTGACTAAATGTCCTTGAGCGGCTTGATACGCTTGCAATTACAGAGGCGATTACAGCTAAAACCCTGCCAAAAGGATCAGCCCGGCCCAAGGACGCACAAAGGGGCGAGTGGATGTAAAACCTTCAAAGCACCACGATAGAAATGCCATGTAATCCGCCTATTGGCTTTGTGCCACGCCTTCATTGTCCGGCAACAACAAAGCTGGAATCCCCCTTTCAGACAAGTTTTGCTGATTTTCCATTTCCATTTGTTTATTTTCAAATTGTTTAGCGACAGGACGAAGGCAAAGGGACGCGGCAAAGCCAAAGACATCGTGAATCAATCACTTTATGGACAAGGATATCATTTACAGCGTGGCGCTATCCATGACTTTATTGCATGATACAATGGAAGCTTTTGATAGCGGACTGTAAGAAATATTTAGTAAATAGAGAATTGAATTTAGAATATAATAGATGAGATGGAACAATGGGAATAAAATGATAGCTACGATTACAAAGTTTACAGTTTTTTTTTTTAATAAATATAGGGAATATGTCTGATAATATTCAATAAATGTATTAATGTATTAATCCAAGAGATATATATGTATGTACATATATTATATATAAATAAATAATATAAAATATACATTTGCATATATGCAAATGTGATTCTAATTAGAAATATATCATTTGACTGAGAAGAAAAGAAAATTTTTATATTAAGACTAAATTGTTTATGAAACATTGGAATGAAACATCGACTAAATAGATGCTTAATATATAATTTCTTAATAAAAGACAATTTTTTTATATATTGAAAACATGAAATCAAGAAAAAATGTTTAAAAAGTATTAAATGGAGAGTATTCTTGACTAGCTTTGAGTTTTCGACTAATTCGGAATGAAACATAAATAATGTTCCAGCTCAATAGCTTCGAAATATACTAAATAAATGCCAATATGTTCATAAACAGAAAATATTTTATATATGTTTTTGATTTCAATTATATTTGTATATCTTTCTGTGGTACAGTGGAATGAAACATTAATGAAATATACCAGTTATACACTTTTACACAAATTATGTTCAATTTGAATAACATTAGATGAAATTAAGTGAAATTATTAATAAATTTGGTAAGAGGAATATTGGAATGAAACTCGCATTTAATGTTATCTTTATATGCTATTATAAACATATCTATATCTATCTTTGTTTTAGTCTATATCTATATACACATATTTAAAATGAAACAATTTGAAGCAGATTTTTACCTGTACCTCAGCAAGAATTCAGTGGAATGAAACACCCAGCAAATGCACAACTTCTAAAGCTGTCAGAAAATGCAGTGCAAATATAATTACATTTCTGGCGAATCAAAAGGATTCTTAATTAAATGTAGAGAAACCTCAGTCACCTTTGACTCTATTTAAATGAAATTTGATTGACACACTGGAATGGAACACGGGCCAAATATGCAATCTTTGAAGCCATTCGAAATGCACTGTGAGCATAATTGCATTTCTAAGATTTCAAATGGTTTTCTAATTAAGAAACCAAAATTTGAAATCAACTTTGACCACAGCCAATGCGAAACACATCAAACTTTGTCCCTTCACCGCAAGCAAGCAGAAAATGTGTGTGTGTTTGGGTGGGTGGTTGTGTGGGTGGGTGTGGTTGTGGGCGTCATATTCCTGTGGGATAGATGAATTCCGGATTGAGAGACAAAGTGCTTGATATTTGAGCTGTTGATTTATGCGAACAGCAAGAAGGCCTCGTCTGCGAGTCCTTCAAGTGTGCCGCACGGACCGAATTAGATATGCAATTGTCAATATTTGATGGTCTCATCAATTTTACCGCAATTTCGATTCGCAGAGAGCCAATTGAAATGCCAGCTGCCGCTGTCACGAGCAGCGCCCTGGCCAGGACTTTGACTTGGACTTGTGGCCACCAACCAGCCCCCGCCCCTTTGTGCATTCGTCTCAGCTGACATTTGACATGATTATGTACATTTGTTGTGGGAGCCGCAATTTGCATGCCAAGGGCGCGAAAGTGGGAGCGTGGCTGCGGTAGTACGGGTCCCGTTGAGTGGGTGTACCAGCACGACGAGAAGGCAAAAAAAAAAAAACTCTAATCTATCAGCGGTTTGTTGCCTTCTCGTCGTGGCTCCTGGCTTCTGGCTTCTGCCTTGTGTGCTTTTTGCTTGACTCAGTCGCACTTTGCTTTCGTTCACGCGGCTTTCCTTCACACTTCCTTATTCGTGTTTCCCTGCCACAGGCAGAGTCATTGAGTGTGTGCCCGCTTCGGGTTTTCGAGTGTCGAGCTAGGCTAGAAGTGTCCTTACAACATTTTTTACTTTGTAACGCAAATTCTGAAGTAAGCATGAATAATGCATGCATTGTGTGTAATTCTTCAAGTACTTTTGGCCCTGCCAGCGACAAGCACACATCAGCCAGCCGTACCCCAGCCAACCCAGCCAGCAGCTCAACCCCTATCCAACTATCCAAAAAAGAAGAAAAAGCGAAGCAAAAAGAAAAGAAATAACAACAAGAACCGCACACAGAGTCAACCTATTTATATTTTCCTCATCCCGGCGCCGAGCGGGTGTTGAAATTTACTGCGCGCTTTTTTGCATTACAAATTTATTTTAATTTTTTTTTTTTTTAGATTTTCGTTAGGCGAAAGCAGCTTAAATATTATATAAATTTATATACATATTTGCATTTATTTGAAATATTTGCTAAACTATTTAAGCTGCGAATATGCTTCATATCCTTGCGAGACGACTCGAAGGCGCTGGCGAGCATATGAAGCGTGTTGCCTCAGTATGAGGTTGGGGATGGAGTGTATCTCTAGATTTGATTACAGATTTGGCTATTATTTGTGGAGGTAAAATTATATGCAAATCAAAGAATTTTTCATAATCTGTGGGACTAGATAAAATGTTGCTTATATTTAAATATAATAATATAAATAGAAAAGTAAATTATATTATAATAAATATAATTTAAATTTAAAAATAAAAATAAATGTTGTTCATAACACATTTTAAAATTAATTTATTTGGTTTTATTATTTTTTATATTATTTTTATTATTTTTCAATTTAATTTCTGTTTATTATTTTTGATTTTATTTTTTTTCATTATTATTATTTCTATATATTTATATTTATTATTATATACTGTGTAGATCTTAATTTCATTAAACGAAAAAAAAATTTTTTTTTATATTATTAAAATAATAAGAATCATTTATTATTAAATAAACTGAATTTAATATAAAAAAAATAGTAAAAATAAAAACTTTTATATTATTATAATAATAAAAATATATTTAAAAAAATGTATTACTATTATTTTACTATTTAATATTTTTAAGAAAAAACGTATTATTATTTTATCATTGTATAACTAAACAAAATATTTTTATTATTATTTTATTATATATTATTTTATGTTCATATAATCTCATTTTAATATCATATTTTTTTTAAGTTCCATCCTCAATTTAAATTAGAAATTTAAATTGGAATTTTGAAAAATTTTCTAAAATTTATTTAACTTTATCTAGGCAGTGTTTTAGCAGTATTTATACCAAATTTATGAAGACTACTTGCTTTAGCTTTCGAGATATGCTCGAAGACTCAAATATTTTATCTATGTAGGCAAAAGTGAAAATTATAGATAATACCAACATTTCCTTACGATATACATAATATGCATTTACCAGTTGGATATTCCCGACCTATTTACCACGCAAAGTGACTGATTGTTGGGCAATTCTTAATCATTTATCTGTTCCATGGGAATTCCGCAAGCTGCTGTCACTTGCTAATTATACGTTATACAAATGTTAACCCATTTGCCGATTTGCCCATTCTGTAATGACTTGTACTTAACTTATCAATTGCCGTCGCGACGGGCTTAAATAGAGGTAGTGAAGTTCTTTTCTCCAACATTCAGCAGGTCTAAATTATTGATAAGGCTATGGCATGTCACCAATTGTAGCTGCGTTGCGTTGGCATTGTTTACACTGCTGTCATTGTCTGTGCAAATCCATAATTTTATTGTCATTTCACATTTTGCGCTAATAATATGAGATTGTCTGCTGACTGTGTGCAGTGACAACTGTGGGAACTCTGGCAAAGTGGGTTCGTACTTAAGCCCAAACCCCTCAATTACTCGTGGTCGTCCGTTGGCAAATGGGCTTATGACTCTGTTAGTGGACGGACGGCCAACTGTGTCTGGACTATTTAATTTTTGCATTATTCACGTCTTCAGCTGGACTAGAGACTAGAATGAGCCTCTTCAGCTGCATTGGGTATCGATCGTAGCCATTACGTCTGCTCGTTTGCCCCAAGAAATTGCGAGAAATTATTTTAATGATGCACTCAATGGCTGACTGCAGAAGCAGGCAATGAGGTAAATTATTTCTTTATTTATATTGCAGAATATTTTATTATATATTTCAGAGAATTCGCAATAATACTATTTGCACTGGACTGAAGCAAGCAATTACGACGGATGTTGAGAGTCAGAGAGAAGAGTTGGGAAAAGGCAGCGAAGATCTCAGCTCTTAATTGAGAGCAAGAAACTCAGCTCATCTCCAATGCCTCAGAAAATATCATTTCAAAGAAGTCTCTATTGAGAGATGGGCCTCACGAGAGCCTGCCAGGCCCACAGAGGGCTTCGAGTCCAGTGAATCGTAGGGACAGGCAGCCTTCTCTTAAGAGCTGTCCAGTGTTAGTTATGAGAGTACTAAATAGCACTGAAATCGGCATATTAAGTAGGAGAGCATCTAGTTCTACATACGATACGAACAGACTGAAGTCTGCAAAACATTTTAAAAGTCGAGTCAAATAGATATCCACAGTAAGCTCTCCCCAATGTAAAGGGAGCGTAAGCTTATGTCAAGTCAAGACTCTCTCAAGGTATGGAATAAAACAGAATTGAACAGAAAACAGTCTCCAGGGTTAGGCTCTTTGTGTGTGTGATCTCAAGAGATAGCTACGAAAGGAGATCGAAACAGATTATAAAACAAGATTAAGTAGGAGATTAAGCCACATCTATTTGGCTCAATAGATTCCAAGTGCATTTAGTTCACTTAAAGTAAATTGAGTCAAGTATTCTCCTAGGAAAATAGTTCAAAGAGAGAAAGTAAGTGGGAGCGTGTGTCACAGATCTGTGATTCTACAAGTTCTAGATGAGCAAGAAAAGCTAGTCAGGCAAAAAATCTAGCTACTCTGGAGAGAGTAAGGCAAGTTAAAGGCTCTCAAGGGTTGAGCAAGCCTGAGAAATGTTACGAAAGTCGGTAAATAGATATCTCTAGAGAGTAAGAGAAAGTAAGTAATGCTAGGCAATAGTATATATGAAAGTCAGCTGCAAGAGTCAGGAAAGTCAGAGAGAGAGACAGAGAGAGAAGTAGAGAAAGTCAGGGTATGAGCCGAACAGGAAGTTCAGGCATAGCTTGCCTCTATAGTGATCTAAAAATATATACGTATGCGTATAATATAATAAGTTTCAAAATAAATGACGCCTGTCCTCTGGTATTTATCTTAATTTTGATATTTTCTAAGAATTCAGTCATTCATGCGAGGCGCTTGTCGCTGAAAGCCTCTGCTGCTGGGTGCTGGGGAAACTTTTTCTATTCATCGGATCCCATTTAGCTAATGTATGTTAATGTATCCTTGCCCTGCTCTGATATGTCCAATTATTTCATTGCTTTAATTTAATGCTGCAGCCAGTTCGTGCTCGGCCTTAGGTATATAATGCTATTAGTGACCTCCTCACCCGCCGGCACCGGCCGGGCTTAAAAATATATATATATATAAAATATATTTAAGTTTGTGTTGTTGGCTTCTGCTGAAAATTCACTTTGTCATTTACGCAGCCATTAGCCGGAGCGACAAAACGTATTTCTTGCTTGGTCCGTGTCACGTCAAGTAGTGGGGAAGCTATCTAAAAAATAAAAAAACAGCTTCCAAGTCAGGCAGGCAGTCAGCCCAGGCAGTCAGGCAGTCCGGCAGTCAGCTACCCAAGCAACTTCTCCAACTAAGCTGACCAAATGAGCACCGGCCTTCGGTTGTTCAGCTGCTGGCTCCCCAAAGTGGCCAACTTTGAGGGCGGAATGGGGACGGTGGGCGTGCCACGGACAAAGATTGAAACTTTTAAAAGTTTACAGCTTTTCACTTTTTTCTTTTCAATTTAAGGAGCTGAAAAACCCAACTGCCTCGGCCCGAAAACGTAGCCACGGTGCGTCGTTAATGGTTTTTGCAAAACTTACGAAACAAACTACAGCATTCCCTGACATGGACGTCGCTCCACCTACCAGCCATAACCAGCCAACAAGAAGCCAGCAGCGAACAGGCTTCAGCAGCAGGTCCAGGTCCAGGTCCTTGTCCAGCTACAGCTACAGCTACAGCTTCAGCTTCAGCGAGCGAATGAAATGTCGAGCACGTCAAACGCGTCGCTGACTTGAGCAGCAGGCGATGTGGGGGCAAAGGTAATGGACTCCCAGCAGGAGGTTAGATTGTTAAGTAATCAGAACCAGAGCGTGGACATCATATATAGACACTAATTAGAGTAGCCTTTGTACTGGACTGGAGGATGGCTAAACTTAATCTTGGAGTAGGTATTAATTACGTAAAATGGCAGAGATTGGAATTAGAATTTGATTTCGGCTGACTAGAAGGGGAGCTAATATATTATGTGTTTATATGCCATATTTATAATATAAATTAGACTAATATAATCTAATGATGATAATAACTGAATTTGAATAGCAACATTGAATACATTCTCCGCATAGAAACAGTGGAATTGAAACACAGAAATAGACTTCATTTTGCAATAAGACTTTTGCTTGTTGCTTATTTCAGCTTTTCTTTTACGACTTTAATATTTATATATTCTATTCTAAATAATTATATATAATAATAAATATAATTAATTTTGATCGTAAAGAAAATTTAAAAAAATATGTATATATATACATATATATATTATTTTGTATATACCTATATTTTTTGGTAATGGTCAAATTAGAGCCTAGGAATGCCTCAAGAATACTTATCGAATATAGAAACAGGAATTGAAACAATATTAAAGAAAAGCTTAGATATTGAAAGATTTTGTATTTATTTATTTTTTTTTAATGTTTTACTTTAAAACTGAAATTAATGAAAATTAAATAAATATCGCTTATATACATATATGCATACTATAAGTATAAAGGTATAAATACATATATGGAATTATTACTTTTATAACAAAATAATTTTATTCGTACAATATATTTAAAAAATATAATATTATATATTTATAGAATATGATCTATTTAGTATTATTCACAGACATGTTAGGTAGGTTAGCTCTAAAATTAAAAATCCAAACACAACATTAAATTTATGTTTAAACTTAATATTAATTTAAACCAATTAAGTTAGTAAATGGGAAAATGTAATTGCAAAAAATATATCAAAGTATTATTTATTTATCATTATTTCTAGGCAAAACTGACATGAAATTAATGTAAAATATTTTATTAAAACGTTTAAAAAAATTTCTAAATTATTTTACATGTTTTTTAAGTATTCTACTTCATATTTAATATTCATGGAAATATTTTCCAATTCTTTTTATAATAAATAATCTTTAGTATATTAAATATTTGGTATATTTAAACACATCCTGTAAATCTTAAGGAAATCGTTTGTAGTACTTTGAATTCACATAGCAACCCTCGCAGTGAGGCACGCACAATGCAGCGTAATGTCACGTACTTTCACTTTTCTGTTTGAGCCAGGGCCCCAGTCCTCAGTCCTCATTCCCCAGTCCAAAGCCCCAGCCCTAGGGCCTGGTTGGCGCTGTAGCTGGAGACGTTGGCTCCCGCTCCATCATCCAGCAGCAAATGGGCATTGCTTGACTTGAATGCGTCGCCTTTCGACAACGAACCTATTCAGAGGCTTCATGCGTTTGAATTCTATTAGCCGGAGAAAGGATTTGGCTGTGCTTTCAGAAGGAGGCGATTGTGGGCCGGGGGTTGGCTGTTGCTGTCATAAGCACTTTTGCAGTGTGGCTATATCTTTGGCAATGCCTCCAGTCCGGGTCCGGCCGTTACGTTTGGCCATTTACCCTGGGGTGTATTTTCATCATGGTTGCCCTGCCGGCTGCCGGCTTGCAGTTCCCTTCACCCTGCAGCCTGTGTGCCCTGCTCCATGCATCCAATTGACATTTCAGCTTAAGTCATTGTATGAGGCACACACACACACACACACACTAACAGAGAGACAAAGCTGGTCTAAAGCTGTCCGCCATTCAAGCCAACATCTAACCGACCCTTCGACACTGCCCCGACCCAAGCTCGACATACCAAGCGACCAAGCGACCGAGCGACCGACCAAGTCGTCAGTCGGGCATTCAGACAGCTCCGTTCACCCTGTTCCGGAGACGGTGTCGCTGTACCGTTATTCTCGCTAGCTAGGCGAAAAAACAAAGCGCTAGGAAGGAAGTGCAAAAGTAAAGTGCAAAAGCTGCAACGCTAACAAAGGCGCAAAGTGCGAGCAAGAATGAGTGGCTGGGCGGGCTGGAGCTGAAGCTGGAGCTGGAGCTGGAGGTGGGGGTCCAGCAACGAGACTGGACTGAGAACTTCGTGTTTACATAAAAACATTTAGACTGATCCAGAGATAGGCGTTGAGCGAGACGGAGAGGCGGAGTTGGAGGCGAAGCGCTGCTGTAACGGCGTTTCGCTAAATCCAACAAAATGTGGGTTAAGCAGAGTGTTAAGGAACCAGATGAAGAAAGCGCAGCAGAAAAGAGAACAAAAAAAAAAAAAAAAACACGAGCACAGTAAATAAGAGAATAAAGAGAGACAGGAAGAGAGAAATGGAGATGGAGACTGCCTGATGGGCAATATATCAAATGAAAATTCTCCGTAATGAAGGTCCAAGCGAATTTTTAATCAGTTCTTCTTAAAGTTAGCACAAAAACGAGTTAAAATACTTAAGTGATGCTACATAGAAAGTTATCGGAGTTTTAGAGTGTTTGGCTGCAGCTGAAGTCCCATTAGATACTTTAATAGGTATAGTTATTATATGTAAATGAAAAATGTGGTTAGTATTTGAATAACAATTTTATTGGTCTTATAAATTAAATTAAATTATATATTTATAATTAAATTATAAATTATATATGTGCAGAAAAATATGATATTTACATATCGATATTTATCGGTGTTTGTTAAGTGAAAGCTGAGATTTAAAGAAGTCTAATAAATCAGGGACAAGTTAATAAAACCAGTGAAATTATCAGAAAACTTTTTCTCAGAAGTATAGAAATCGTTGTCATCTAATATACAATATACGTTGTCATATATATAATATATGCAGATTTAAAGCTTTATAGCATTGAAATAAAACTTTGCTATATGATCTTTACAATTATTCAATATATTATGCTATTCCTCTCAGACTCCAATATATAGTATATACATATATAGTATAAGTGATTAGTTAATTCAATAAACAAATATATTTTTATGTATATCTGCAAAGTTTAGATTTTTCAAAGAATATACATTCTCGTATATACTTATATGCATATATATTTCTTAAATATATAGTATTTCGATATTTATCGATTTTTAGTGCAGCTCAATCTCTCATACTTCTTATAGTAATATCAGAAATGTATAGTAAACAACGTATTTATATAACATTTTAAGTAATATTTGGCGACGATAGAAATTTCCCCATCTAAAACGATATTTATCGATTTAAAGTCCCATATCAAAGACCATCTGTAAATGGAGCAGCTGCTGCAAACAACTTGAGAAACTACAGCTAGTTAAAGACGCCCATGAGAAAATCTATGAATTGAACTTGGAGAGCGAAGCTGAGAAATGTTTTCCACATGATCTGCTCCGGAGCTCTGGCGCTTCTGTCGGGCAGC
Source organism: Drosophila paranaensis (assembly GCA_035047545.1). Lineage (NCBI taxonomy): Eukaryota > Metazoa > Arthropoda > Insecta > Diptera > Drosophilidae > Drosophila > Drosophila paranaensis. The sequence goes on along the minus strand of JAWNPL010000145.1, from coordinate 4,265,057 downwards.
AACTGTCGCCGCTAACAACGCTCGAAATGAAGGCAATATCTCAAATGCGTACCACATAAACGAAATAATAAATACCAAATGATTTCATTATGAATGTCGGCCAGACATTTATTGCCAAACAGCCAGCCGTCGTCTATGGCCGGCGAGGACGAGCACATTCGGTAGATGGAGGCAAATGCTCGTCGGCTGCTGCTGTATATTTGGTGGCATTTCTTTCATTACGAGAAATTGCGACGGGCAAAATAAAAAAATTTCTTAATTTCGTTTCATTTCATCAGGAACAGCAGCAGCAGCGGCAATGGCAGCAGCTACAAGATTTACAACATACTGAGAGCATAAAATAAAAATCTCTTCTCATTCTCTTATTTTCTACACATTTCTTTTTTTGTTGTTAGCTAAAATGCCAGCGGGAACTAGGAGAGCGCGGGAGACGGGGGGACGAAATAAATAAATAAAATAAAAACCTTAGAAATAGAATGAATAAAAATACTCGAACGTACAAAAGGCAGCGCCCAACTGACAATGCTTCGTTTTCCCATTGCCGTCCGCTCCGTCGCCGTCTCCTGCTCGGACTGACTGTTTCGCCCCCTTTCAGCCACGCCCCGTTCAAAGTGAAGGCGTTGACAACATTAATAGTTATGGGTGTGGTGCTCTGAGTGTGGGTGTGGGTGTGAGTGTGGGTGTGGGCGTGGGTGGGGCAGCTACCCTAGTTCCCAATTGGAACGCATATTTCTGCGAATGCAATAAAACGCACATGTGTTTCCAATCGTCCTGGTCGTCCTGCGAACTTCTCGTCATAATTTCTATGTGGTTGGCAAATAAATTTGATTTTGAGCGAATTTTCCGAAGATTGACTGACTGTCTATCTGTCTGTCTGCCCAACGGACTGACTGACAAACAGACAGACAGACAGGCAGGCAGGCAGGCAGGCGGGCAGCGAGGCAGCCAGAAGGACTGACAGCTGTGTGGCATGGGAGGCATGCGGCATGTTCCCCTTGACAACGACTTGTAGTTAACTCCAGGGATTGCAGCTCGCCCAGGCAACTGGCGTTTTGCTGAGCTCTGAGTTTTCCTCTGCCCCAGCGCTGTGCATTGACCCAAACATTGTGCGAATAAAGGACCCCTCGACCCGTCGACCCCTCTCGCCCTCCCCCCACGGCCAAGTGACGCGTCAATCCACACGAAAAGGAAATTGAAACCGTATTCAAGTAATAATAATTCATACAATGTTATTTTCGCAGCACAACAGAAGACAATCCATTGGCATTCCGAAAAGGAATTCGATAAAAGCGAAATGAATAATTTAGCTCTATATATAGGATAGATAGGGAGAGAGAGAGAGAGAGAGAGCAGAATCAATTGATTCGTTTTTCTTATTCATTCTCAGCTCTGGGCTTAAATATATATAGAATATATGTTTGGGCCAAACTTCTTAATTGAAGTTCACTAGGCGAGGGCTGCCAATTAAGTTATTCGCTGCTCAAATCAATTGAAAGCAAAAATGGTGCCAAAGAGTCAAGGACGGCGTAGAAATATATGAGAAATATAGGATAATGATATATGCTGGGCTCTCTAGTAATTATTCATATATATATATATATATATATATATATATATATATATATATAAGTACGATGTAGTATACTCACATTCACTCCTCCACAAAAAGGCAACTGAGAGGACAAACATGCCAGAGGCAAGGACAAAAGTCAGAGCTGTTGCCGTACGGCCCTCAGAGGTGTTGCCTACAGGAAAAGCTTCAAATCAGCAAAAAAGTGAGAGAAGACAAGTCGAATATTTTGTACACTTGTGGATATAATACTAAGGAATATATATAACATATTTATATATATTTCTCAGTCACGTATATCATATATATATACCTTATATATATACCTTAAAGAAAACCTTTTGAACTGATTCGAACCTAAATTAAAGCTTATATAACTTAAAGGATTACACAGTCTATCGCTTCCTCAAATATTTTTGATATGAGCCAATCCATAAACCATTGTCAAGAGAATTGCTTATATGCATAGATAGTATACGATACCGAAAAACTCTCAGCCGGAAGAAAAACTAATATTTTCTCTCAAAGCAAAACATTATTGACGAAAAATCCATAGTCCAAGTTGAAACAGACATATCTTACCATAAAAATGTATTATTCTTTTTAATATAAAAGCTTTTGATATGATATGAAAACCTTAACCTTACCCTCAGCTTAGGTTCAGCCAAAGAATTTTTTATATTCTGTAAATAATTTAACTCAGATACATTCATTCAACAAAGATACCTCATGTGAGAGTATATGAGTGAAGCAGAAAAAAATGGAATGAAACGGTGAGGAGAGAGTGGGTGGAGGAGGTGACGTTGGACAGTGGAAGGGAAAGCAAAGCAACTACACATTTAGTGTTTATTTCGCATTTATTGAGGACAGTCGAGAGCGGGGGCGGGCGGACTGTAAGAGGGTGGACCTTAGCAATAGAATGAAATCAGCAAGAAATAAATATCCTCGTCGCATATACGCGTTGAACAGGCTGTCATAGCTCCCACACACACACACACACACGCACGCACACACACACAGAGAGACGCACACAAGGGTACAATATAGGAGTATAAATTGTTTCCAGGTCATTGGTTATCCAGCCACAGAAATACGAAAATGAAATTAAGTACAAAATGAACTAAACCCAAAAATCATATGACATTGATTATTATGATGGAAACGACAAAGTCGATGCCAGAGAAAAGATGAAGAAGTGGAAGAAAAGAACACGAAGTCGAGGCATTAGAGAGCAAGAAGCGAGTCAAGAAATGTTCGCTTCATTGATTGAGTAAAGGACTCAATGGGACTGCCAACTTGTCGGACGGATTGGCCACATTAAAATAAAAGTCAAATATTTTGCCCTTTGTGATTGTTGCTCTCAGCGATGCGTGCTGTTTTAATGGCCAAAACATTTCGTCAATCGCAAATCGGGCACGTTTTAAACAACGGAACTTCAATTAACTGAGGGAAATTGAAGGAAAACTTCACATGTGTGTGGGAGGGAGTTGGAGTTGGAGTTTGAATTTAAAGATCAATTTAAGAAAAATAATTTAAGGAAGTTTATATATATATATATATATATATATATATATATATATATATATATATATATATATATATATATATATATATATATATATGATTAAAATATCTGATAGATTTCTTATACTATTGTATTATATATCAATACTATTATATATCAATTGATAACTGACTTTAATTAAATTTGATTGATCTCTATTCCAAGAGGACTCTCAGTAATTAGTCTAAAACTAAAACTTAATAAATCTTAATCTAAAAACTATTTCGTTTGCTATCGATTACAGTTATTGCTTAGCCTAATATGAAATATTCCCATTTGATTTGGTAAATTAGAAATTTTATCTTTAAGCTCCCAGGGAGAGGCGCAGCAGAAATTAAGCAATGCCTTTATTGATATTAAACGAAGTTAAATTATATTTTTCTTTATATTTTATTGCTCGCAAGGAGCAATAATAATTTTGTAATCATATTACAGTATGTTTGTATAGGCCAATGTACTCCACAGGGATAATAAATCTCCATCGATAACGTATTTTATTTCTTATCAATTATAGAAATTGCTTAGAGTTAACTTTTGCTCTTTAGTCGCCCGCTGAGCGGCGGTGGCAGGAGGAGCTGAGTAATGCCAGTTAATACATATTTATTTATGTTGCCCAACATTTGAATAAAGTGTTTGCTCTTAATAAACCCATTTCGCTAAGCACTTTGTCAGGCTGCTAGAGTGCGGCAGGCAGATAGGGGGAGAGGGAGGAGAGTGCGGGGGTTGAGGGTTGAGCCTGCTGAGTGTGGCGTATATTTTGGATATTCAACTGTTTCCGTTTGTGCTTAACGTCGCACCGCTAACAATACAAGACCCAGGATTCAGTAGAAGTACTTTCGCCTCCTCCAGTCGCCTCCTCCACCCACAACTTTTGTGTCTTAGCCACACGCATTTGCCGTTTTTACTGTTATTTCAGCATTAAAAGTTCATTCGAGTGGCAAAGGAAGTGAAAACAATTATCTGCAGGAAGGTGAAACATAAATCCTCGAATCCAAAAGTAAATTGCAAATTTCGTTTTATTACGCCCGATGGGTGTGGCCGCACCACAGGAGGCGCTGTGGTTAAATCGAATCGATATTTTATGTTATCGAATTTATTATGCAAACACACTCAACGCTAATGCCAATTGGTGTTGAGTTGCCAAAAAATGACACACGCGCCAGCCTCGCATATGCTCCAAGAGCCCAGTCACCCTCGACCTCTGCCTCTGCCTCGGCCTCGCCTGGGAGACCAGGTGCATTGGGTTTGAGATCCTTGAGCTGGCTGACAGGCATCATTTTGAGGGATTGTATAAACAAGCAATTTGGGGGCATGGGGGCACCGCACCAGGTAGGCTTGTGGCGCACTCTGTTTAGCATTAAGTGCGATTATGGCCATTCGCATTGATGATGTTTATGGCTTCTGGCTCATTTATCAAGTGAAATGCTGACAAAATGTTTCATCTGCTGCATACAATTGGCCATTATCACATAGGCCACATAATTGCCAAAGGTAGAGCCGAATGGCTGAGATATTAATTAATTTCCCATTTGCAGGTGAAACCTTTGGAAGTCGAGCATGAAAATTGGGTATTTATTTATGCTGAGGGAATATATGGGAAAAGGGAATGAAATGTTAATGTGCAAATGAATGACATGGGAATGAAATGGGAATGGAATATTAATGTGAGCGTAAACTGGGAAATTATTTATATATTTCGATATAATTTCAAATTAAATTTGATATTATTCATTTGCATCATTTTATATTAAATGGAACATGGGAATGGAACAAAAATATCCAATTGATAGAACTTGTGTAGAACACGAATAACATTAAATTATAATTATGTAAAATTAAATGGAAGCAATGGAAGAATGCGAATGTATGCCAAGAAATTAATTGGAATTGGAACACCCAAAGTTAAATAATAAAGCACTTGTATCTATTTATGAAAACAATATTGAATCAATGAATAAAAGAAGTTTTGTTCAACAAATTGTACTTAATATTGACTTTACTGTTCCAAGACCTAGAACTTGGTATATAAAAAAATGGCTACAATTAGGCCATATAGACCGAGCACTTCGGCAAAGATCAATATGAGAACCATGGCCACAAAGAGGCGAGGCTGCCTAGCTGTAGCACGCGTACAGGCGTCGCCAACAATACCAATGGCCATGCCCGCGGAGAGACCAGATAAGCCGACACATAGTCCGGCGCCCAGCTGGACGTGTGCCTTCTGTATTGAGTATGTACTGCCAATCGAGCCGGCTATGAGGACGGAAACAACCAAGCCATAGATGGCTATAATGCCAGCCATGACCACCGGTATAATGGACTTCATAATAAGCTCAGGCTTGGTCACGGCCATTACGGCGATGCCTTTGCCTGACATCGCCGTGCCATACGAGGCGCCCAGTGCTGAGAAGGCAATGGCCGTTGCCGCTCCCAAAGCTCCACAAAAAACAGCATAACTTGGATTTACATCTTCAGTGTCGGCAGACATTTTTCTTTTACTGTTACCTCTTCGATTGCTACGATTGGATAGATAAGAACTTTTTATTTTTCCGAAACTAAATTCAGATCAATATTATTATTGATGTATTTCTATAAGCCTATTTAGGTTTAAGAGAGCGACGGAGAGAGAGAGAGATACATAAAGGCCTATTTTGTACGACTATACTATTTTACTATCAGACTATAATAATATCATAATATCATACTAGCATACTATCATACTATCATACTATCATACTATCATACTATCATACTATCATACTATCATACTATCATACTATCATACTATCATACTATCATACTATCATACTATCATACTATCATACTATCATACTATCATACTATCATACTATCATACTATCATACTATCATACTATCATACTATCATACTATCATACTATCATACTATCATACTATCATACTATCATACTATCATACTATCATACTATCATACTATCATACTATCATACTATCATACTTTCATACTATCATACCATCATACCATCATACCATTATACCATTATACCATCATACCATCATGCAGTCATCCCATCATCTGTTCCACTTGAATACATTTTTCTTTGAAGCGAATTTCACAATATTCTCTGTTCAGAAGTGCATACAGTATTCGCCTAGTATCCACGCATAACCTCTTTCTGATTCAATTTTTGAAAATTTTCGCTATGATAATTCGAATATTTATGCGCGTGCTGATATGCCCAAGTTGCTTGATAACAGAAAGCGCTAAATGTATGTCTATTATATAATATGCAATTTTTTTCCTTCGCTCGCAGTGTTTTGTTGCTGCTAACGAGGTTTATCTTTATGTGCCGTTAAATTTTCCGGCTACCCATGGCATCGAGAGAAAATGTGAAAATTTATGGCGAAATTCGTGTTAGCGGTTTGGTCTACCCTAGCTAGTCTATCCGGCGAGTAAACAAACCGCAAAAGCAAATTCTGACTATTGAATATCGAAGCTGTGGTTTTGCCACGTTTTTTTGGGTCTCGTTGCTGTTGCTGCTGTTCTTTTTTGCGCATACTTTGAATGCTTTCAGCATTTGCTTGCTTTCCGCACTTGTTTCAATTAAACAAATTGGAATATAGTATGAACCCCTGTCGAGGGGAGGGTCTGCGGTGCTTCCTCTTCCTTCCAGACGGAGCGCTGGGCGTGAGCTTAAAATGCGACAATTTTCTTCGCACAAAACAAAATGGAAATTTGTTTCTGGCACCACTGGGAGCAGCCACAGTGTCTATGTGTGTGTGTGTGTGTGCGACAAAGACAACAACAACAAACTCCTCAATCCCTGCATACCCATGGCCTGATATAGAAGCTTCATGACATTTTTATTTGTGTGCCATGGAATGTTTTGCATTTTGAATGTTTTGCAGCAAAGCGTTTCGGTTTCCACGGGGGGCTTACGGGTTTTTATGACTGGGACTTTGGGGTACGCTCTGCTCTCTTCGGCAAGCAGATGTGATTGTTAAGTTGTCACAAGGTGCCACACAGATTCGCAGCGCCTGGGAATCAAGGGCCAACTGCCGGGTCGCTGCCATCAACCAAATGAATTCTCGAAACACTTTAAGTTGCTGCCACCGCAAACAGTTTTAATGCATTTATTTGGTGTACAAGTAAATGCCCACAATCATGCCGTACAGGCCCAAGACCTCGGCGAAGATCAGAATGAGTATCATGCCCACAAAGAGGCGGGGCTGCTGTGCCGTGCCACGCACCCCGGCATCGCCCACAATGCCAATGGCAAAGCCCGCCGCCAAGCCGGCGAAACCAACCGAGAGTCCGGCTGCCAGATGAATGTAGCCCTTGCGTAGGGTGTAATCCTCCGATAATGAGCCGGCAATCAGTACCGAGATGACTAAGCCATAGATGGCTATAATGCCAGCCATGACCACCGGTATGATGGACTTCATGATTAGCTCCGGCCGCATCACGGCCATCGCGGCAATCCCTGTGCCGGACTTGGCCGTGCCATAGGCGGCGCCAAACGCCGAGAATATTATGGCCGAGGCAGCGCCCATTCCGCCAAAGAATAATGCATATGGCGGCTTTTCGTCATCACTATTGGAATTTTCACCGCTGCGAGTCATGCTCCCTTCTTCTCTTCTAAAGTTCTTTCTTAAGTTTCTTTCTATTGGCTTTCAAGTTGCTTCTTTAGTTTCTTCAGCTTTCTCCTCCTTGACAGTATGAACTATTATATTATTATATTTATATATGTCCAACTTAAATTGCACGGCTTGCTTGGTACAGTGTGAATTTTCAGAAATTTAATACAAACTTAAAATATTATATAAATAAATAATAATAATATATAAAGAAATAAAAAATGTAATATAATATATAAATATATAATATAAATAAAAATCACAATAGGTACATAAATAAAAAACAAATAAATATATAATAAATAGTAATAAATTAGATCTAAAGTTTTTGATTTCAAATTTGTTTCAAAAATTATAGGTTTATTTTAAAAAGTGAAAAGTCTTCAAACTTACTAGATAATTTATATTCATATTTATTTTACATATACTGTTTTTTTTTTAATTTATAATTAATATTGAATAAATATTATATTATATATATATATATATATATATATATTTATGTAATTAAAATTTAGTAAACATAATGAAATCTAAGAAAAACTTAAATTCTCTAAGTTCCCATTCTCTCAATTTATCGTAGGTCATAAAGGAGAAAAAAAATTCTTAAAAATTTGTATCTGTGAAAGAGTAAATCAATATTCGAATTGTATTTCTCTTGTTTTTTTGGTGCGTCAAATCTGCTTGGACTGCCCTCGCTGCATATGGTCTCTCGAATGGTGCCAAGATATTCCATTAAAGATTTATGTTGCGCCGGGATTTGGTAACAGCAGGAAAACTTGTTCCTATAGCTGAGGCGCTGGCCGTTAGCTACTGTGCCCCTTGTCCTGCTTTTTTCTTCTTCTGTGTTTCGTATTTTGGCTATTGTTGCATTTTGTGCCGTTTGTTCAACTATAAATCGTTTATGTATTTTGTTGAGTGCGAGGATTTATCGCTGAAGCCGAATATGAGAAAGGAATCACATAAATACAAATAAATCAAAAGCATTTCGAATGCCATTGGCAATACAAACAAGTATTGAAGAAATAGAGAAATACACAGATAAATATACAATATATAAATGTATATATGTATATATACATACATATATATATATATATATATATATATATATATATATATATATATATATATATATATATAGATTGTAGTTGCTGTTGCTGTGCGAAAATTGATGTCTTCGCTCATAAAAATAAGGCATCAAAAGAATCGGGTATGCCAGGACCAGGCTCTAGGCAGCAGGCTGAATGTGTTTTTGTTGAAAGCAACATTGTAAATTTTATGACTTTTTTATGCGCTGAAATCTATAAATTATGTAAACTGACACTGACAGCTGTCAACCGAAGGCTGAAACCAAGCGAGAGAGAGAAGCGGTTGGAGAACAAGAGAGAGAGATAGAGAGAGAGAGAGAGAGAGAGAGAGAGAACAATACAGTGAAACCGAAACGCTGGCAAGTGACACATGTGTCAAATGGGCTGATGGCCCATTGCTAAAGCCAGCATTTGCCATGGCAGAGCCCAACTTGAAGCTGCGAGTAGCTGCTGCTGCCTACTCCTGCCCCGGCCAGCGCATTGCAAAATGTGCCCCACGCCCAGCTCAGCGATAAAGAGAGAGGGCGACTGATGACTCGAGATGATTAAATGATTGCCAGCAGCAATAAAAAATTTATGCTTCAAATTATTGCTGATATATATTTTATATATTGTTTTCCATCTTTTTTTTCAGTTTGCTCTTGCCCTAGCTTTGCTAAGCATTGCACAGTTGTTTATGATATTTATGTTTCGTTATTTTTTATTACAGTTGCTGTGAGTCTCGCGCAAGTTTTAAAAAAACATAAAAATGAAATTAAAACAAGGAAATGGCCAAACTCGCCATCCTTGCACAGTAAATATTCCTATAATATCCCGAAAGAACTTGCAAGTGATTTCGAGAGCTGCTGAATGTTGTCCATATTTATATTAAATTCGAGGAAAGTTAGAGTTCAAATGGGTTCGAATATATTTGGGAAAAGAAATACTTAAATGTGAAAGAGATGAACTTATATTAAGTATTCTCTATACCAAAATCACACTCAGAATTAATTTTATGTACTGAACTTCCCTTTTGAATGTATCCTCGGTTTGCTCGCACAAGCAAGGTCCCAGCAGCTACATCCATTATTTTAATACTTCTAGAGTTAGTCGAGGGTATTCCCCTCGATCCTCGATTGCGTTTAACTTTCATTTTTCAATGGCAAGGCTTATATATCGATACAAAATTAAGTATTGAAAAAGATTATTATTTTTATTTATTATTTTAAGACAGTTTTATGACTGCTTATAAAACTATCTTCAAAGAAACTCCTACAGACTTTGAAAACCCCAATAAATTTGCTACATTATTTTGATAATATTAGTAACAATATTAAAATTTATTTATAATATTAATAAATACTTCACATTTTTTATTTTATCTAATCAATTTTTTAATGATTATTTTAACATTTCTTTATAAATTATTCTTTAACATAATTTCGTCTTTAAAGCTTTCAGTTTTAAATATATATTTTTTAGTTTTCTTTTTGTTTTTTCATTTAGTTGCAGGTAATACTTTTAATTTGTAGCGCGTAGATCCAGCATTCCCTTTTGCCCGTTTTGCTGCTCTGGGCCTCACGTGTTGCCATTAACCTTTGCGCTTTATAAATTGCTTAAGTGCGTTCCTGCCAAAATGCAATAAATGCTGGGGCATGGGTTGGATTATGGTCTGCTATGGTATGATATGGTTTGTGTTTTTACTGCACTGGTGTGGGTATGTGGGTATAGCAAGTGGCGGGCACTAAAATAACAAACGAAGGAAATTAACCAAAAATAAATTAACTGGAAAACGCGGCCAAAAGGGTTTTCATTTACGCTTTGCTTTTCTGCTGGCTAAGGGGTGACAACTGCGCTGCTTCCGCAACGATGTTGACGACAACAGCGACTGCGACTGTGACTGCGACGTCAACGACAACGGCAACTGCGACGCTGACTTTGTGTGTGACTTTGGGATTCCCAAATGTGCTTTCAACATGCAATTTTTATTATTGACTCGCGTTGTCGTGTCAGCGCGCAGCTTTTCAGCATTTTCCGCTCGACGAGTCGCAAAAATGCCATTACTGTCAATCAAGAGACGGAAAAAAATCCTGGAATGAAATCAAAAGCATTAAAGCCCTCTGCGCGTAAGTCTGTTTTTGCCAAATGTATATAGAAATGTCTATATATATACGTATACAGACACCAGTATATAGGCATGTAAAACTAACAGATATCCTGGAAGCTCACCAAAAATATCTGGCAAATGTGAACAAATAGTAAAAAGTTGGTAACAAAATGATATGGAAGAAAATTGAAAGATTCCGAAAAAATTGAACATAAATTATTTATAGAAAATAAATAATTATAACACTATAAATAAAATAACTAATAAAAATGCATGACTGAATCGAAAGCAGAAATTCTTAGATAATAGTTTAGTAAATGACAAAAAATAAATAAATAAGTGCTCTAGTCAAGAGACTGCTTGACCAGGAGATCCCCTGAACCCTGCGAAGAACCGCGATTCCTAAGAACCGTATGTATGTAACTGAGCTCAGTCTGCAAATACGAAATATTATATGTTAAAAAACTTTTTTCTAGGCGAATGATTTTGATCAAACTTGTTGGGCGTAATCATGCCATTCATATGTGTGTATGTGCAAAAGCACAGTCTCCAGTACTTAAAATACTTGAAGTACTCTAGTCTTGAATACGTTTTGCAAATTTGAGGCGAAGGGGGCGTGGCATCCAAATCGATCCTTTCGTGCTATATACGAACCTGCAAAAAAAAATGAAGTCTCTAGCTCTCTGAGATCGACGCGTTCGTTTGAATGCGGACAGACAGACTGACGGACGGACAGACGGACAGGGCTATATCAACTTGGCTTGGTTTCCTGATCCTTCTGTCTGTTATATATACATATGTATCAAGTTTTGTGTATATAAATTGTTGATTCTCAAAAGTACTATCTACATTGACAGCAATGCTATGGGCGTGGCACAGACAAGGCAAGGCAAGTGCAATGACCAATTTAAAGTTTTGCTCAAGTTTTATACCAATTTCTGTTGTTGTTTGTTCATTTGATAAAAGAAAGAGAGCGAAGACGAAGACGAAGAGTCTGGCAAAGGATAAGTTATATTAGGTTTTACTCTCAGTTGCAAGTTGCAAGTGCCCGACTAATGTACCCCCACTTCAAAACAGTGATATAAAACCAGCTTGGCTGAGGAGGAGAGCGAGGGCGTGAAGGCAGGTGCTAAAGTTGTGGGTGGGCTAGGCGGCTAGGCGGCTAGGTGGGTAGGTCGGGGGTGTTGACCACTCAGGTGACAATAATTTCGCGCTATCGCGCGCTGGCCGGAATAAAGGTGAAAGAGTATTAAAAACGGGCGACTAGCTTGCGTGTCACGCATCCATTTCGATATAGCGGGCGCAGCATGAGGGGTGCAGAAATTGAAAATTGTCAGAAATGAGCCCAACAGGCCGAAGACTGATTGCCAACATGCATCGCATCTATTGGCGTGCCAAAGCTAACGATTTAGCTACTAGTACATAAGTATATTAAGTTTTTCGTTTCAATACACTGGAAACGAATCTAAATATGGGTATGTTGGTTTCCCTCGCAGATTGAAACTTGTATATGCATGAAAGATATTCGATATTTTGTCTACTTCTATTACAGCTGAAACTGAGCTTTGCTAAAGGTTTTAGTAAAAATATATATTCCAGTTTATTGCATTTCATGGATACAGAGCTCCATCATATTGTTGATTGAGTTCTATGTATATAAACAGCCAACGTGATATAATCAAGTAGGACTCAGTCAATGACAATCGACGGTCATAGTCCTGGTCCATAGACCTCATGAGTTTTTCTTCAATAGATTCTGAAGATTAATCAAAATATTAAGTTGATATTTGTAGATGAATTGAAATGTATTGCAGAGTCTATTGGACCCGACTTCACGTTACCTAGTTTACTTTGCTTATTAGAAGCTCTGCCAAAGACCGATATAATGATATAGATAGATCTAGATTCAGTCAAGTATACCCGTCTGCAATATTCTCGCCTGGCCGCTTCTAAATGGGAGTCGGCCTCAATGCTTGTTGATATTGGTCAAAGTTGGAGTTAGACGCTTGCGCTGATATATCTTTTATTATGTAGTTTTGTGTCATCGTAAAATCGTCGGCTATTACTTGATTGTCCTTCATGAAAGCCATAAAGGCGCTGACAGCTCCCCAGAAACGAAACCGGCCTACGGGTGCCATTGTAAAATGATTTACTCGCCTCGCTGCTAGCTGCGACTTGCCGTTCGCTTCCCGCTCCTCATTCATTTGTGGCGAACGAAGCGTTTTGGGCTTCTGCTCTATCTACACCAAAGACTACTCATTTTTTATGGGTTCGTTTCATTTTTTTTCGCTTTTTTTTTCTTGGCCTCTGCTTTTACGGTCTTTTACAGTTTAACGACGCATTACTGACACACAAACTGAGGCAACCAGCTACGAAATCTATTCATGATTTCGTATAACAAAATACTCTTCACATTTTATCGTATTCATTCTGTGTGTGCCCTGTCTTGTCTCGTCTATTAGACCCAGGCCGCATTTGATATTTGGTTTTCCGTTTCCCGGTCTTCGCTTTTAATTTTTGGGCGTAGCAATTTTCTAGCATTTTTATGATATGCCATTTCGTCATTCCCTTTGTATATACTCTATATACATCTGTACATCTATATATCTATATATATTGTTCTTTAATTTCGTACTCTGGGCTATATTTTTGCTGACGACTTCGTTATTTTTTTCACAGCCCAGCATTAAGTAATTTATACGGCCCGTATATTAGAACAATTTCGGCCTAATGGACGTCTTAAAAATGCATTAGATTAATGAAACTGGATTTGCTTCGATGTGTATCTCGGTCTATTGAGAGCCAGTTCCCGCTGTGGCCATGATTTTCTATTGAAAACCAGAAATAAACTACAATTTATATATGTACTATTTTATTGCATATTATTAAAAATTTATTAGCGGAATTCTATTAGTGAAATACGCAAGGAAATCTCAACAGCTCTTTGTATTTATTTATAAGCATGAACTAAGTAAAGCTCTTTTGGGTAAAGCTATATACATTTTCCTTTTCTTAGGTTTATAATTTGTTACTTAATAAATATTGGCTATTAAATAAGTCTAACATAAGCGAAGAGTAAAATTAAGCCGCTCCTCAGTTTTCTATATCAGCTGTCAATATGAGGTCCTCGACGCCAACTGCTTCAGAGTCAGCTAAGCTTCCAAAGTTAAGTTGAATTTAAATTTAAATCAGAGAAAAATATTTCAAATTCATTTTTTCATAATTAAATTATATGTGAGAAGTTAAAAAATCGAAAATGTAATACTTATTCAGTCTTATATTGGACAAAAAAATACAAGTCTAATACTTATGAGAAAGGTGATATATCAAAGAAGGCAATATTGATTCTTTTAAGAATATATTTTTATTAATAAATATCTGTCTTAGTTGTGTTCATTAAATATTATTATTAAATTTGTATTTTTTTAAATTAATAAATTAACAAAAAGTTTATTTACATCAAATATGAACATGTAAAGAATTTAAAATGTAAAAAATCTATAGTATAATTGAAATAAAATAAAATCTTACATTACATCAAATATATTAAATATAAAAAACTAATTTTCAAAATTTAATTCCCTCTTTACTTCAAATATGTTGAATAATAAAAATATTTAAAGTTTTAAAAAATTTAAATATATATATATAATTAATAAATAAAACAAGTCTCAAATCATAATTTCTCTTTATAGCCCCGCTATATACCAAAAGACGTATTAAGCTTTTTAGCTTCTACATTTTTATCTCAATATAAGTATTATAAATTTAACTTTGAACAAAGCTGAGAACTTTTCATTTACTTCTCATTTCAATTAAATTTTTATTATATTGTGTCTACCAAAAATATAATATAAATAAGACAGAAAATGTGTCTTATTTATATACATTTATATATTTATAAGAAGACTTATCCTTCTTATTTAAAGCATATATATGTCACTAATTAAATATGTGTTAGCCGAAATTCGGCTACTGTTTACCTGAGGGCTGCATTTGAAGTCCTCGCCCCGTGACAGCGATGAGCGGTTGCCAAGAGCAAATAACTCAGCTACTTTATGGGCTGGCGGATTAGAGGGATAGAGCGCACAGGTGGCACTCAGCATGGGTTTCTCTTTTTGCTGGGCCCCTAGATATGTCCTTATCACACAGCTTGTCAACATAACTCGAACAGCGAAGCGTGAAGTTGTTGACATTGATTAGGGTGAACTCTGAACTCACCGACGCAACGCTTACTCCTCATGCCGTCCACCTGCCCAGCTTGCTACGACTGCGTTAAGATAGGTCAAAGCCTGCCCGCCTGACACACACATACGTATATCGTAGCTGAATTATTGTTGCACATTTCTTGGCGATAAGCCGTCGAAATAAAGCCTCCCCCTTCTGCAACGCCTCCAACATTCTGCTGCCGCTTTTTGGCCCGTTTGCTGTTTTTTCATCTCTTTTTTTTTCGTTGCTCGATTTTACATTTAATGCCGTGTCATGGCAACTGCCCCGCTTGGCTGACCGACGGAACACACATTAGATAAATTAGCCGTAATTATATAGCAGTCAGCGGGTAGTTTATGTTCCACAGTGCTTTGGTAACATCAATGCTGAAGATTTTATGCTTATGGCATATATGTAGAGTATGTAGGCTATGTTAGAGTTTTGTATTCTACATAGCTTAGATTTAATGGGTTTTGGCCTTACAGATACCTTCAAGCTTTGAGGAGGTACTTCGATATATTGCTGGCAGTTTATAATATGTATGTTATGTATACCTAAATATGGATTATTCTCGCTGGACTATTCTGGAAATCCAGACCCATAAAATAAATCAGTTTCCAAATATCCATATATTCCATATGAAATCCAAAGCAAAACTGTTATCAATATGAAGTTTTTTTTATTATATAATAATAAAATTTTAATTTAGGGCTTTTAATAGTTTTGGTAGTTAAGTTATAGTACAGTTAGTAATAATTTATTACGAGCTTTTCCTTTGCATCCCTATATCAATTATGAGTTTGTATTATCTTAGGTAATAAGAATTTCTTCCCATTATATCCATGCCTACATTTATAAATGATCTTGATCTCATCTCTTAGTTTTTAGCAATGAGTCCTGTATACTATATACATATATGAAATATTCTCACATTAAGATCTTTATCAGATTTCTGTTAGAGCATTTGACATTCGTTTTGATTTACCTTTTTTATTAGACACCTTTCTAACAACGTTTTCGTCTTTTTTTTGTGGACGACGCTGACAAAAGTCTTTTAATGTTCTACCAAAATGTTCATTTCATGTTGAGTTCTCGACCATTTTGGCCATAACTTATGTGTCATGGCTCAGACAGAGACGCTTCGGCCCAGACGTCTTTTTGGGCCTGTGTCGTGTCGTGGATGAGGTGGACAGACAGGCAGCCAGCGGCAGACGGACAGACAGGCATGTGAGACGAACAATCGGCATTAGGTAAAAACCTCATATCATTGTTAGGCGGGTGGCTCAAGTGGAACAAATTAATTTCGTTCGTTTTAATTATTTTCTTCTCATGTCGTTTCATTTATTCCTCCTTGAAGTCTCTCATCTCATCTATACAGCTCGCAGCTCAGCTCCGCTCAGCTCAGTCAACTTGCTTTAATTCGAGTGCTATTAACTCACATGCTGTTAGGATCAATTTATGCCCGAATCATGGTTTAATTATTTAAATGAATTCACATTTACATTATTTTCTATCCACTTCTTAGTGTTTTTTTGTGTTTGTTGATTGTGCCCTTTCGATACACTTCAAAGCCGCAAATCATGCACATCATCAAAAATTTAATGATGTCTCCTTGTCCAACTACTATTTTTAGCCAACGCACAAAGCGGAAATATCCAATGAGCAGAGATCAGACGGTGATGAATAATAATACAAATCCTTGATAAATAGTGAAAGATATATAGTTCTAGGGAGATGATGCAAAGCTTTTGTCAGAAATATTATATAGTTAAATATAGCAGACTTATGCTGAATCATACTGTTAATTGGTTGAATTGAGTTGAAATAAATCAGAATATAAATATATATAATAAAATATATATAATAATATAATTTATATAAATATTTTACATACTTATTGTTATTATGCTGATATTTTAATTACTATTTATATTAATTTATATATTATAAATTATTAATATTCAATTATATAATATGTAAAATTATTATATTATGCGATCTTATTTTTGTAAACAAAGTGAGAGTTTTATTTTTAAATATTATATAGTAAAAAAGAATTGAATATTAATGTAAAATAGTAATGCAATAATTATATGTAATATTACAATAAATATTTAAAATATATAATATAAAATATTAATGTATATGATGTTATATAATATATAATATGAAATCATTAAAATCTTAATTTAATGTTAAGTAATTCTTACATATGTTCATAATCATTTTTGATGCGGTTAAAATTTGTATTTTAAGTCCTTCTCCAGATACTCTACTAGAGGCCTTTACACGAGGTGAGGGACTATTTGAATGTTGAGGTATTGGTGAAGCATACAAACTCTTAAGCCTCCTGAGTAAACAATATTTGATTGAATTGAATTTCAATACATTTTTGACAACTTTAAATTTTAAAAAAAGGTTTATTATAAATACTTAAAAGATATTGTTTAAGTTACATTCCAAGCCGAAAGAGCAAACAAATGAAAATAAAACGAAATTCAAATCGAGTTTCTTTCTTTTTGATTTCATATTCCAAGTATTTTGAGGAAATTTGATTTGGCCATAGATGTTTGCTAAACGGATTGGAAATGCAATCGTGCTCGGGGCGATAATAAAGGATTACACCATTTTTTCACGCAGCCTTTCCGTCCAAAAAAAAAAAACAAAAATAAAGAACAAAATTCAACTGTTGACCCCTGAGCCCTGCGGACATTTCTGTTGTCGTTGTCGTTGTTTGCGTGTGTGCCCACTTGAACCTGCTTGTAAATTCACATTCACACCCAGCACACACACGCTCACACACACACACACACGTGAGCTGTAACCTTTACAGAATAACGCAAGCGCACGCAATGTTTCCGCCAAGAAGTTTTTGAAGAAGTCGTAGCAGAAGCAGCAGAAGTGGAATGCCTTGCCCTGGCTCTGCCTATAGCTCTGGTTCTGGTTCTGGTCGCTGGCTGTGGCTGTGGCTTTGGCTCTGATCCCGCTTAGCTGCCAGTCTAAAGTGTCCAATCAACTTTTTGAAATGAAACCTAAATAACATGTCATAATAAATAACCTTCAAGCGACCCAGCGAAATGGACACGACCACAGAGCCGCAGAGCCACATAGCCAAAGAGCAGGCATGGTGGCGGCCTGGTGGCCCGGAGGCCGGTAACGTGGCCGGAACTGGGCGCCATGCACTGCACAAAGACGAAAATCCAAAATTCTGTAATTACAACGTAAATCCAAAATGTCTCAACAGCACACAGCCGTTGCACAGACACACACACACACTCACGCTGGGCCGAAGCAAACTTAATTCATATATCAAAAAGTTTGTCCGACTTGGCGTTGCAGCCCGTCCGGGCCGTCGAGTTTGCTCGAGAGTAGCAATTTACGCGCAAGTAGCCCGGCTTCCAAGTTCGAGTAATATATTGTACACACACTTTATAGGTCCCCAGGTTTAGTGGGCGTGGCACGTGGGAAGGCAGGGTCAGCTGGTCAGCTCGACTGCTCGACTGCTCGACGGCTGTTGCTGTCGTGTCGAATGAGAAACACAGCAATTATGCAATTTGATAATACTTCATTCTCGGGTAATAAATATTAATTATTTTTGCGAATGTGATTTCATGTTTCGCTCTCTCTCTCTCTCTCTCTCTCTCTCTCTCTCTCTGTGTGTGTGTGGGCTCTAGTTGAGCTTAGATTTATGGGGTTCGCCTGCTTGCGAATCCAATGAGATGTTCTGCTCTTGTGCCCCAACAATTTCAGCTCTCCCACGTTTTACACATTTCTCCTTCGCTTCGACACGAATGCGAATAAGACATGCGGATTTGCTAAAGGTTTTCGTGTTGTTATTTGCCTCTTATAGATAGGCTTACGTTTCGTGCTCGAAATTCTAATTTTAGCAAAGCGCTAGATAAGCTTTCAGTATTTGACGGCGAAGGGTTTGAGAGACATCTTACTAGAAATGATAAAGTGCCAAGACCTTAGTATCATTGATTAGTTATTGAACACTTTACACGGAGTTGGAGTTGGGTTTGAGTTGAAACTGAAAATAATTAAAATCATCGAAATTTAATGATGGTAAATAATTATTTAATTAGCTTGAAAAAGTAAATAGGAAGTTATTGGAAATTACAGATTTATACGTATTATTTTATTAATATATTTTTATTTTTTTATTTTTTATATATAATAAAAAATATATATCTATATATATTTAAAAAAGTTGATATTTCTAACTTTGTTAGCTAAGTTCAGTTAATCATTACAATAAATGCCTAAAAAATATATATTATTTAATTATTTATTTTTATTTACTTTATATATTTTTATATTATTTATGTATTATTTTTAAAAATTTTGTAAACGCATGTATTATTTATTGTTACTTCCAAAATGCACATCTGACAGTGTATCAATAATGTTTTCGTACCGCTGCAGCACATATGTATATAAATTTAAAAAATATTTATTAGTATACTTATATATTACATATATATAAAAATATAATTTTAAAACAAATTTTAGAGTTTGATTTTCTGATCTTGATTTTTCATATTATATGAATAATTTTATTTGCTTAAAAGTCACAACTACAACTACAAAGTCTAGATAGATTGATATTCATATAGAGAGAAGCATCGGGGTCTCTTCTTAGTTTTCTTTTTGCCACACGCAGTACAGCAAATAAGCTTTTAATCTAAGGCAAACTGAAGTTTATATATATGAAATTTCTATGACTAACCTTTGTGACAGAAAGCAAGTGTACTAAGTGCTGTGTACACTGTGTATTTAAATAGAACTTTCATGCACATGCCCATGTACATACTATTATGCTGGTATATATATTCAGACGAAGATATATATATTGTGTATACATATATACATGTATATAGAATCCTCTAGGGCGCTCCAAGTTCCAGTTATTGTCGTGGTTCGTGCATTCGGTAACTTCCAGGCCGTTACCTTTTATTCCGTTTGCCCATCAGAAATCTCTCGTGCATAAGAAACATTTTAATTTTGAAAGGAACTGACTCCAATGGAAATTGCCATAATATCGCATCACACACACACACACACATTCTCTTTATAGAGTGCCACACAGAGACGAGTGTGCTTTTACATAAATAAAAATAACACAGCACGGCAAAGAAATGAAAAAAGTTAAATTGAATTGTGTTCGCTCAGGATATTTACTTGTATTTTGTTTTTCTTTTTTTTTATTATTATTTTTTTTAATGCTCGTTCATTATGCAAAAGAGTATATTAGTTCTCGGCTATGTTTGCCCATAGAATGAGAATTTAAAGTAAAGAATTTTATTTACATTAAATTAGAAATTTTGCTAGCAAATATAATACGTTCCCTTCATGAGCGAGCACTGCGCAGTCGCTTACAGCCGACTTCAACGTTTATACTTGTGTGTATTTTTTCTCCTACTTGGCTTACCACAATTCCTGCTGTCCTTTCTGCACTTGAAGCACAAGTAAAGGCAACTTTTTCAGTTGTTTCTTTATTTATTCTGCCTCTTTTACTTTTTCTCTGGTAGGTGTAACAGAACTGTCAAAGTTGCTGAAATTGTCGAATTGACTCGCAGGCAAGGGAATAAGTTAACTGCAAGCAGTTCAGAGCTGAAATAAATTAAGCGGCGTTGCGCGGCTTTAAATACATATTTTAAGCATTTGTTTAAGCATCAAAAAAGACGCATATCATATAGATTTCTGAGAAAAAATAACAAATAATAAAGATAATCAAAATACCTCCATTATATTATTGTAATAGAAGAAGTAACACTCTCATTATGTATATATTTATAAAAAAAAAAACATAAGCATATATTTCCATATGATTTGAGTATTGAGTTGATGAGATCAGCTGTTTTATAAGCTGACATCCAATTATTATCACAAGCCTATATGTATGGCTATAACGAAGTGAACCCAACTTTATAATAATGTTTAAGCTGTGTATAAAATATGACCTGAAGCGAGCCCAATTTCCTACGCACCACATAACCCAAATGACCAACCTGTCGCCAGTAAATGGGCTGCTGTCACGTCATTGGTCTGGTCGGGTCGGGTCTGGTCTGGTCCGGTTTCCAGTTCCGAGCTCTGGTTGGGTTTTTGTTTGCTCATGTAGCCAACCCATGTCAATGGGCTCTGCAACAATCAATTTCCATATACCGCCGCACATATCCACATACTGCCTACCTCAGCCCAGCCTACCCAACCAACAAAAAGCCAGAAAAGAAAAAAAACAAGTAAGAAAACACTAGTCGAGACCGCTCGACTAGGGTATACCCTGAACCCTGCGCAGAACCGCAATTCCAAACAATCTCCGTTTCTTTAATATACATAAGTTTATATATATGTTCATTACAAACAACACATACACACACACATACACAGGCGCAAGCACTCACAAGCGCAAATCGTTGCGTCAGCTGTTCTTTGGCTGCTGTTTGCATGGCAATGCTATGGGAAATTAAATGCTTAATAACTTTTTTTCTAGAGTAACGATTTTGATCAAACTTGTTGGGCGTGATCACGTCATCCATATATATGTATGTGCCAAAGCACAAGTCTCTAGTATTTGATATGCGGGAGTTACAAATTGGAGGCGAAGGGGGCGTGGCACCCAAAATTTAACAAAAACCGAAATTGCGTAAGACCCAAATAACACTAAATGCAAAATTTGAAGACTCTAGCTATAAAGATGAATTAGATAGAATTTTATAGCTTAATTTAGATTTTCGTTTTTAATCGATAACAATAAAACGATAACAGTTATCGAATTTCTGAAACAAACTCGATATGCGCGCCCTATACAGGGACCTACAAAAAAAATTTGAAGTCTCTAGCTATTGTAAGTTCTGAGATCGACGCGTTCATACATACGGACAGACGGACAGACGGACAGACGGACAGACGGACAGACAGACAGACAGACGGACAGGGCTAAATCGACTCGGCTTGTCTCCCTGATCAAGAATATATATACTTTATGGGGTCTGCCACGCCTCCTTCTGCCTGTTACATACATACGCCTTCCAACAAAAACATTATACCCTGATTACCCATTTTCAATGGGTTCAGGGTATAAAAACATTCGCAGTTGCTGTGCTTGTTTATGAGTTGATGTTGATATTCGTGGTCACATTAAGCCATACGTCGCCATATTACAACGCGTCACGTCACGTCACGTCAGTCAGACATAATGTCGCGGCCATGTACTAACTGGCCGCACTGACGAACTGTCAACTTACTGTCAATATATCGTCGCACTCAATATACCCTGTACTCGCTGTGGATATATGGCAGAAGGGTATAATGACTGTTTGTTTAATGTGCGTGATGTGCTGATAGTGAAGTCTATATGTGAAGTCTCCTGCGTGCTGAGCATGTTATATTTGATCAAAATTTAAATTTTAAGCTTAAGGCAATTAATCGAAGTAAATCGATAAATATCGAAACTACTAATTTCATTAATATTGACATAAGACTCGGATAGTTAAAAGTTAAGCATGATTGCCAGGAATAGATTTATTGATATCGATAAATATTACATAAAATCGATAGTTATTGATAGTATCAAACTGATTTGCAGCAGTAAATAGTCTACATTTATAGACAGCAGATTTATAGCATATTGTTAAATTTATATTTGTAGCTTTTACGAAAACAGTACATATTGATTATGCGTACTCGATAATTATCAACATTATTAAATTGAAATATACCATGTGCATAGTATCATAGGAAGTAAATTTATACATATAAACACAATATATGTATATTCTAAAACTGATATTAATCACTATATGATATCGATAAACATTAAAATTACTAAACCGATAACTATCGATTTCCATATTAAGCATTTTAAAGCTAGTCTCTTAGTAATAAACCCATCACATATGGCATGTAAGCACTCGCCTAGTCGTGCACTCCCCACTCGTGCAGACCTAATCCGGCCTCGCTCACCCATGGCTCGTCTATTTGGCATGTTATTGTTGATTTTTGGTCGTCGAGTGTTGGAGAGTGCATAAATTTATTCTTTACGTTTTGTTTGACTTTCGTACAAAAATGTGTGCTCCTTTGCTTTATTCTTGGTGACACCCTCTGCCCGCACCCACTCGACTCCCGTCGCCTGGTTCACCCGCACACAAGTTGTGAACGTTGTTTGGCCTTTTTTCTGGGCATTGTTTTTGGTCATGTGTGCGCGGTAATGTTGTTTTCTCGACACTCTGTACTCGTAATAGTCTCGATTTGAAAGTTAATGTAATCAGCTTGAATATTGTGGCACATCAACATGCCATGCCAACCCAGTGTCCCGCTGCTCGATGATTGGTTGCTCGATGATTCGGCACGGCAGCGGGCGAGCATCATAATAGGCAAACATATTTTAATGAATGTTTGTTTGGATCATATCACGAGTTGGTAGCACTTCAATCATATTCAAGCTCCTGCCATTTCGATGATAAACTCTTGGTATTTGCTGAACCATTAACTTCGGACTAACTAACTGTGCTGCCTTTTGTTATTTGTGAATTGATGCGATATAATCTACCACTTGCATTAAAATATGTGAATTACTCTTCTTTCATATGAACTTTGAATAGCGTTTCGCTTGACTTCAATGGGCAGTTTTTCCATTTTTGCATAGAAAAATAATATTAACTGCCTATATATAAATTATGACTTTTTAGTAAATAAATCTATTTCGATACATGCATATTGTATTCAATTCAGTTAAATATATCTATATAAAATACGAAAATCATTCTTTTTAGTATATATTTAATTGAATTGTATAAATAAGTATATTATATTTTATTATATTTTACTTGTATCTTAAAATGCCTTAAAACCAAATTGTAGTAATAAAACTTAATCAAAATTCTTCTTAAAGAACAAAATAGTTCTAAAATAGATATAGGCAGGCAATGAAATTTGCTTACAACTACTATAGATGCGAATAGTTATTATCATTATTGTTTTTCTTTTTAATTTTAATTTTTTTTTAAATATTCTCACTATATTACATAATATTAACAACTCAGCTTTAAGCTCTGATTTTACTAATTTAGCAATATGCAATTTATACTCATTCCATCATACATTTTATATTGATTTTTGTAATGAGATTATTTATCAATTTAATATGCATATATATTTCACTACAAAATCGAACTCTTTTTATGGTAAACAATTAAAATATCATATCATACAAATAAATATAAATTCGTAGCTAATAAATCAAGGAGTACTCATAGCCTCTTCAAATAGGTAAGCTTTGGCATATTTCTCAGCAAGGCATATTTTTCAAACAAATTAATTAATTGCATCACATATTTGGTGTTAAATAAAGTTAATTCCTCAAACAATTAAAAATCATTCATTTATTTTTTTTTTTTTTTTTTGGTTATTCATACAAAGTGGCAAAAATGATTGCAATTATATATTTTACTGTAGCAAATATATAAATATTATATAACAATAAGTTAATATATGTACTATATAAGAGCTTAATGCTATACAGCATTTTGTACTTTAATATATTATAGATATTTATAGGCATACATATTTTTAGTACTATCCGATATCATATACAAGCACATAGTATATTCTCGTAGAGCACTCGTTCTCAGGGCCATCTGAAATGCTTTGGATATTGGCATCGTTTGATCGCTGATGGATAACAAGTTGACAGCAGCAGCGCACAAATGGGCCCCTACGCCAGTTGGATGGTATCAATGCCAGGACAATTGTTGAGGCGAAAGCGCAGTACCTAATATTGGATGACATAGAGTGGCGGAACGAACGGAGGAGAGACAGCAGCGGGCAATTTGATGCCCGCACAAATGCACTCGGAAGCGAAACAGGAAGAGGAAGAGGAAGAGGCAGCGCTCTGACGCAGGCTGCGACGTTTTGAGAAACGGACTGAAATTTGCTTCCCTTTGCCAGAAGGCCAGCAGCAGCATAGCCGACAGCCGACAGTCGACAGTCGACGGTCGACAGCAGGCAGCAGGCAGCCCGGGATATTGAGTGGTTGATTGCCCTAATGAACGACTCAACGCCGACAAGTTGTTAGTGGTAAGGACATTCTCTCCGGCTGCCAAGGACATTTTGCCTGCCCGCCAGCTGTCGCCGACGCATTTGTCGCATTCCATTCCCATACCCATACCCATACCCATGTCCACTCCCAGTACCCTTCGCCAGCCATTCCTATTCCTATTCCCAGATGCCGTTGTCCGGAATCGCTGATTTGTGATGGTTTTACGTCTTTATATACATATGAATATATTTCTCCGCTTGTACTTAAGAGCCACGTGATTAATGGTATTTGATAAGCTGGCAAACAAAGCGCAAGCATATATACATATTTAATACTCTCCTCGTAAAGGTGAGAGAAGCAAGAAAGTACATAAGCGATAATGGTGTGCTTGATACGCCGAAGATCGAACACCCTCACCCTTCTTTAGTGCTAAAAACATTTACTATGTATGCCGAAAGATAGTGTACATTTAATACAATATTCTGATCACATGCAAGAATAAGAATAACAATCTTCAGAAACATTTTGAGCTAAAGTGCTTTACGTTGTTATATGGCCAATCAGAGTAATTTCAATATTAATTGAGAGTAGGTATATGGAAAGCTTCTCAATTGATCTCTCACACATTTGCATACCCAAGTTCATTTATCAACTTGGCTAGTCATAACGATTACCAAGTGCTGCTTTAATGCATTGCACATCATTCAGATATTATAATATAATAACTAGAAGACTCTTGGAAAGTATTATGCAAGCGACAAAACCGTTTTTCTTAGTCAGTTAAGAAGAGGTTAACGAACTCGGGCTCAAGACAAGGCAATGCTTTAGCCCATTAGCTGAACCAGCGCAATTTCATTTAGGACAAGCTCAATCGATACTACTTCTTAGCTCGTTTCTATCAGCTCTCGCGCGCCTTGCAAAATATTTACTTTAAAAGATTAAATTGCATCCTTGTTGCGTAAATTTGCTGAGAAGAAGAAAAAACTTTGTTGGGAACTGAAATTCAATATGTGGATTTAGATGTATGCCAGGGGCTATGCTTAATTAGGTTTCCTTCGTTTCGTTTCGTTTCGTTTCGCTAAAGGTTGGGCATAATTAGAGCCTGAGGACTTGAGCTGATTTGGTACCCAAGGCGGCAGCCAGGCAGGCAATAGGATGTGCCTGAGTCAAAATGTTGGGCCAAGAGGTCCGTGCGCGCTTTTCTTCTGCCGTTAGGGTCGAATGCGAGTCGAAATCAAATTATTTTAATGATACACAAATTGATACTTTGAGACAAAATAACAAACCAAATGAAAATTGCTGCCAGCATTTTCGACTACTTTTTTTTTATCGTGTTGCAGCCATGGGATACGTAGGGACAGCAGAGACAACAGAGATAGAGAGAGATATACGATAGATAAAGACGGAGAGAGACAGAGAGAGAGAGAGAGTGAGAATTCCAAGAAAGCAACGCTGCGATGAAAATTAAGTGAAAATTGGATTCTCTACATTTTGTTTCATTCTTTTATTTTTTGCTCTTTGCTCATTTTCATTTTTGGGCAAATCGAGTTGAGGATGGGTCGAGTGGAGTGTTTAATACCTGAA
This sequence comes from Drosophila paranaensis, assembly GCA_035047545.1. NCBI lineage: Eukaryota > Metazoa > Arthropoda > Insecta > Diptera > Drosophilidae > Drosophila > Drosophila paranaensis. The sequence continues at coordinate 4,238,297 of JAWNPL010000145.1, read as the reverse complement.
GCGTGTGCAATTGCTATTATTATGCAAATTTGGCTTTTCCTTTTCATTTCATGCGTGTTTCTCCTTGCGCTCGCCCCGTCAGTCGTAATTTGAATAAGCGCAACAAAAGGTTCGCACAATAATGAGAGACAATTGAAATGTCAATAATATGCAATTGTCTGCACTGATAGGGTCGCAGGGTAGAAATTCATTTATCTGCACAAACAAACCGAAAGAACACAAAACAAAGCGCGAAGTGATGAAGGTTGCTTCTCTGCATTTAAGGGTTGCTGCTTGGGGTTGCCTAATGCAAGAATCAAAAGAATTCTTCGAAATTGCAGCGTACAGCTTGACAAAGCGGGATTAAAGCATGTGGGTTAATTTGCAATGCATGTTAAAAATTTAACTGTGACTTTTTGATGGAACATCCTAATTGAATTTAGTTCTTGTACATTTGATTCTATCAAATATCTATGTATAAAAGAAATATAAAATTTAAGTAAAACAGAAACGAATGTTTAAATATTTTGAAAAATGTTTTTTTTTTGTTTCTTTAGTGAAGTCCTGATTGCACATGCTTCTATCTTCATTAATACATGTGTAGCTGTCAATCTATGTAAGCTATATATATCATGCATATCCGCTATATATACCATATGGCGTATTATTCCTATTATTCAGAAATAGACATTTATATGTGTATACATAAATTATCTATAAGACAAAAAAATGATTATCATGCGGTTAAATTTGCTACATTCCGAATCCATTTAATTCTTGTCACATAACTAACTGCATGTTTAAATATATCTTCTTAGGTTTATCATGGGGGTAAAGCTGCAATGCAAATGTTAATTCAATACTTAATACTAGTTAATGCTCGCATCTGCAGCTAAATGTTAAGTATATGTATATGTTAGTTAACCATGCGGGTAAGCTTGCAATGCATGTTAAATGTATCTGCTACTTACTCCCATCTCATTACACTTACAAAGTGTATATATAGTTGCATGTGTATAATATGTTTCGACAAGTTTATCATGCGGGTAAACCTGCAATGCATGTTAAACTGAGAACTAACCTTAACTGCGCCCTCTTAGCTCTTTTGTGTACACATGCAGAAGTTTCCGCTTATATAGTTACATGCGAATAATATGTATATCAGGTATTAGTTTTTCAGCCTGGCGGCATAACAAATTTCTAATGATAACAATTTAAAGTTACAAACTTTGTGAAAGCATGCACATACATACATTAACTGAATGTCTTAGATGAGTTTGAGAAGTTGTTGTTGTTGGGCCTTGGGTCAGAGTGAGTTGTCTTGGGCAAATGAATGCTAACCATAGATATGCCAGATCTGCAGGTTCTGTAAGCCAACTGCAAACAAGCAAACAAACAAACAAACAAACAAACGGGCAAACAAACTCGCATACAACAATAACATCACAATGCTTCACTGGAGGCATAAAATCTTGACCAAAGGCAACGGTAAAGCAAACATGTTCAAACGGGAGTGGGAGTGAGAGCGGCAGTGGTTGGAGGTTGGTTGGAGTTGAAAGTAGGTAGGTTGGAGTCGTGTTTATCGTGAGCCACAAGGCATTAATTACGTATACGCAACATTGACCGCAACCGAGCAAACGATTGTAGCAGCCGCCAGTTCGTCATGTTGGGGTTTGTGGAAGAGTGGGAAGGGGCGGTGGTTCGCTCGGTTAACTCTTGGGGCATCACATGCAGGTAAATAACAGGATGAGCAAAGGCGGTGACTTTTTGAATGCCCAAGGTTCGTTTTAATTAAGTCAGCGGATCGATATCGGGGTGGTTACATGCATGTGTGCATGTAAATCAGACAGACTCGTACATATGTGTAAGCAAATAAGAAAATTCCGTACAGAGTTCCTTGCAAAGAGAACAACCTGAATGAAAGGCGATTAAAATATACATATTTAATTTTAATTTGGTATTTTCTCTTGCTCAGATGTGTGGTCTTACGTATTTAATATAAAATATTATTATTTGTATTACTTTTGTGTTAATGAAAACAGATGAAGAAAGTCGAATTGCAATAATTTATCGCAAGTTTTGCTTTCAAATGTCTAACTGAACTTATGAGAATCGCATAGTACGGCAGACATATTTATTTCTCACTCTGTTTTTGTTTTTATTAATTTAAATTTGTTTATTCATAATTTATACTATTTAAGTTATTATTCAACTGTTAAATGTAGCTACAATACATACATACATACGTACATACATACATACATAAAAAAAACCTACATACATGCGTGAATTTTCCACAAATTTCAAAAATAACATTCACATTTATTAGGAAAAGTAATTACATATCTGTAGAAGCAACCTGTGCAAGGTAAAGGAGCCTTCGACGGCTGTGGGATATGAAAAACTTTCGGTAAATATGAATGAAAGATTCTTTTTTTCCTTTTTTGTGGATGAAAGCTCAAGCTGGGTCAAACGGAAGCGGAAGTCAATTTTTGTGTTATAGAAATTGAAATGAAAATGAAATGTCAAGAAAATGAAGCCAGGCCAACAAAATGAGAAAAGTTTGTGCGAGCATAAAAGAAAACGTTGCAAATACATACATTGAGCCGATGATATACAATATGTGTGCATATCTATATATATATACGTAGTGTGTGTGTGTCAGTGTGTGTGTGTGTGTGTGTGTGTACATATATGCACAGCCAGCTAACTAAATACATAGTTGAGTTTTATGGCTGCCAGGAGCAGAAAGCTGAAGGCAGAGCACAAGGTCGCTCTTCAAACTCAAATTGCTGCCTTTTTGTTTGACATTATCGAAGGATGTGGCTTGTTGTTGTTGTTGTTGTTGCTGTTGCTGTTGCTCAGGTCCTTCGTTTGCTGTGCCAGCAGTAAAAGATACTGAAGGTACATATCGTATTATAAAAGAAATAAAAGCACTTTTGTCCCAGCATCCATGCGGGCTATGTAAACAACAACAATGAGCGACCCAAAACGCGCTTTGATCTGCCGCTGCCTGGACTCGTCGGAGCCTTCCAGATGTACGCTGTGAGGGCGGAGCAGCGAGCTGAGAGTTGAGAGCTGCTGCCTCTACTGCCTGCATTACGCGGACATTGAACTGTCAGAGTATGGCCCATTGTTGGCTCGTGCCTCGTGCTGGACAGCCAAGTTACTCAATTACCCCAAGTGTCCAGTCGAGCTTATCAGCATTGGCACAGGGACCACCTCGCTGCTCTGTGCTTTGCCATTTTATGGTGCATCCTGTGTAGCGGGCGAGAGCAGCCGCCAGGACTCGCTTTGTTGCTCGCTTTGATTAAATGTCAAAACAATTGTGCGCTGCAGCATAATCAAAGCGCTGCTTGCGTAATTGCCCAATGAAGCGAAAGTGGCTCGAATACGAAACGCGGGAGCACAAAAAATATATATAAATAAATAAAAAATGAGATAAATGTGCAGCGGCAGAGAGTAAGAAGATACCCTGTAAGCCCACATACCTATCTATATATGTATATAATATAGTATTACTAAATCTCATGAGATACAACAGTTAAACTGGGCAATTATTTTCTATGTACCCCAAATTGATAAAGTTTCTATAGGATTTTGATTGGAAGTTACGACATCATTCGGCATAACAGATTGGAAAGCTTGACTTCATATATCCATATTCCAGTTCAGAAATGTTGCATACATACTATATACCCAGCAAGAACTGATGTAAGCTGAGTTTTTTAAAGGAAAAGCTGGATACCTATAAAAATCAGAAATAATGAGTATATCATTTTGTGAGAATTGCATAGAAAGGCTCAACTTTTTAATTATACGTAGCTATAGACATTTTTTGCATATCTTTGAAAGTACGCAATCTTAACTTCATGTATTATGCCTACTCTATTCATGGACAATTGTTATGAATTATTCATTTATGTATCTATATAAGCACATATTTAGGAAAGCTGAATTGATATTGAATTTCTGAGAATCGCATAGAAAGGCGAAACTCAACGCATTATATTATTTTAGTGCTCAAGTCAGTCAATCCGACTGTGTTTTTGGATTCATTTGTAAGTCAGCAACGCCTGCTTCGCATTTTGTATACACGCGGTATTAAGCCGTGGTAAACATGGGCAACTGAACGCAACAGATTCTAGTTAAATTTGTGTGTTCGCAACTGAGTGGTAATCGACACTGAGCACGGCGACATCACAGATGCCAATGTGCAGCTGTTTCATCAAATCTAACTTCAACTTGACTTAAAGAGCATTGTCGAAGCGATAATATTCGCTTGACAATTGAGGGACAGTTCCAACTTTGAGTCTGAAATGATGAATTCGTCGAATGTCGCCTCAGAGGTATTTCTGTTTAATGCTATGTGAATAATTAGAAGGAAAGGCAACAAATTTTTAATCTCCGAAGACAAATAGATAAGAGTAGCTCAAGTAATTTCAGTGCCGAAGCAGAAAACTTTTGACTTCAGCGGAGGCAGAGGCAGTGGCAGAGACAGAGCGATGGACGTGTTCTTAATTTGATTCCTCAATTTATGAATTCCATGAAAAATTGTTGACTGGAAAAATGCAGGCAGAGATACGCGGGTAAACAATAAAAACAAAAATTGTTAAATATTGCCCAAAAAAAAAAATTATTCATAAATATTCAAATGAAAAACCTCATGCCACACTGGCACAGGCGGAATCTGCGTCAGGACAAGCCAAGTCAAATCAAATTATGGATAATTTATACATACAATTTCCAGTGGACTGATGCTGTTTCTGTTCCTGGTGCTGCAGCGCCTGGTCCTGCAGGATCGCCAAGGCAAGACGAAAGGAGCTGCGGCCGCGACGGAAACTGGCCGACTTTGGCTTCACTTCTGCCGCTTGATTGAAACTCATTTATCATCATAAATTAGAGCGGCAGAGGGGGGCGAAACGTGGGTGGGCGGGGCGCAAGGAATGTGCCACGAAATCAGGGAAGAGATTCATCATGCGCCTGACTGTGGGCGTGGCCGTCAGCTGGACAACTGGGCAGCAGCCATGTAATCCAGCTCAGATTGAAAATTAATGAGGTCATCACGCTGCACACACACACACATACACTCCAATTTCTACAAAAATTATTCACAATTTTTTTTATATCTTTTCTATTGTTGATTTTTTACCATAAACAGCTGAGCTGGAAGCGAAACGCCCTCCGCTGCACTGCCCTTCGTGCGCACAGTGGAAGAAGTCAGTGCTAATGATGCTGTACTGATGCAATAGGGCATATTTGACGTGCAGCGCACTACGTAACAGGGATGTGAAATCTAATAAGAAAATCTGAAAAAATATAGTGCATTGTTTCTTATACTAATAGTTAGAAAGAAACAAAAAATTTCGAGATCATCGAATATCAGAGCAATGCTATAGATCTACAGAAGATGTAAGATTGGAGCGGGAATGCTTATAGTAATATTCTAGAAGAGCAGTATATAAACTGGAAATATTTCGAAAATGTTTCTGGAGGAGTACAGAATAAAGAAGGAATATTTCTCTGCTAGACTTAATTTCTATCAGTTTAGTTCAGTTCAAATAAGACATCTTAATATTGAAACAATTTTTCTTTGTCATCAGAACTATTTAATACGAAATTATAAATTTTCAACTTCTGAGTTCTTGGTTCATATATTAAATATTATTTCAAAATTTTTGAAAATAATAAAATAATTATTTTGTTTTTATTTATTTTTATTTTATAAAATGCTAAATATCAAATTTATGATACTCGTCTGTTAATTTAATTTAATTTCGATTTAAAGTAAATAGGCAAATCTAACCCAAAATACTGAAAGTCTATCAATTTTCTAGGGTATCCCACAGTCAATCATTGCGTTCGCCTGAATTGCTGTACATCTTAAGATTTGGCTTGGAGGTGTGTTTATTGTGGCGCACTTGTCTCCAGCAGTGTGACGGGCGCCACCCTCTGTAGCTGCCACTAAAATGAACTGCGTTGAAAATAAAAATTAATTGCGCACACTTGAGGGCGAGGTGAGGCTGTTAGGGTGAGGCTCTAAGCTGGCTGCTGGGAGCTGGGAGCAGGGAGCTGGTAGCTGGGGGCATGTGGCACTTACATAAATCAAAATTCTGCACATTTAGGGCGTTTAGGCATTTGAAATTTTTTCACAGCCAACCAAATGCAAATAAGATGATAAGGAATGTCCTTCATTTGGGGTCTACATTGTCCACTTGGCCCAGCATCCGCCATCCCCACCACCATATAGAAAATTATGTGAGCCATTCATGGAGAATGCAAATAAATGAAGCGTGTTGCTTAATCTCTCCGCTAAATATTTCATTTCATTTACGCGCGCTATGTATGTATATAAGATTAAAAGCTTTGTAATGTACAGATACATATAAATATATATATATAGAATAATGTATATAGATATGTATGCTATTTTTAATAAGAGCATTATTGACTCAGCATTTTTTATTTGAATTTGCTTTCACTAAGCTTTGACTAAGGCTTGAATGGTTTGACGCCAACTAGTTACAAAGGAAATATAGGCAGGACCAAGCTAAGTCTGTATGGAAACTTTTAAGAAGCTTTTCTTTAGATTCCGACTATCAGCATCTTATTAATTTGTTAGAGTAGAACTTATTATAGGACAAACAACATTATGAGAGCTCTTTTTGTGTATATTAGATTGACTTAGATTTCTTTTCAAAGCGTCTCTTGTAGACATTTTCAATTGCTTTAAGAATCTTATAATCTTGCATTTCTGTTTATGTGAGTATTTATATGAGTATTTATTTGAATTATGTGCTTATTTATAGTTATATATATATTTGCTGGATCCGAGGCGTGTTGCTCTGGTTAAAGGGATATATTTAGTTCTATATATAAAGGTCTTCACTTGGTGCAGCGTTGCCTAGATACTGTTTTAAATATATTTTGTGACTGCAGGGATATTAAGTGCTTAATCTGGTCACTAGCTGAAGCGAGTTTCATCAGCTGGCCTGCAGCAACTGCGTGCTCAAAATCTCTGCGCTGATATTGCAATTTATTTAAATAATCTAGCCATAATTCAAATAGCCCAAAAGCCCACGAAAAAGGCATTCAAAAAAGAAGTGGTCCAAATGTTAACCCTTTTCAACACGAATATAAAACGATGAAGCAGCCATCTGCAATCAATTGAATGTATATATACACATATATATGTATATATATAGCTGATAATTTATTGCCTTGACAGCAGTTGGGGCTGGACGGCAAGGTAATTATTATCGCTGGCCAACGTGGCGCATACGTAATGAATGGCCGGTTTAAACGGTTTAAGGTTATGTGACATTTTTTTCCCGCTCAGCATCGCTAGCCGAGACAACAATTTTCCATTTTCCATTTTCATTTGCCATTTTTGTGACTTTTTACACCAATTTATGGCTTTGACCTTTAAACGTTGTGCCAAAGGGACAATTTTCATTGCGCATTATTTATTGTTTTTCTTAAGCTCTTTAAAATGCTGCCGAACCAAGTCATAAAATAAAAAATTTAATTTCAAATTTCAATTATCAATTTATTTGCTCAAAAGGATATGCAGTATCCAGTAGACGATACTTAATACCCATTGAAAATGGAAAATCAGAGAATAATGGTTTCGTGTCCGTGTCCCTCTGCATACCTTTCCATCCCTGACCTCCCATTGGAATATCAACTAATGATTGGCATATTAGCTCTGCTCAGGGTGTACTCCTTAGTGCATTTCTGAATATCACAAAGTAACTCCATCCCCATATTAAATAGCAAAGTTTCGTTTATTATAGACTTCAAAATTTAGGTAGGCTTTATTTTATACTTACTTCATTATAGTTTTGGCTACGCAATCAAAGTTTTTCCAGCTTGTCAAGAATGTCCTTTCCTCATGTTTTCTTCGACGTAACCGCCGATGGAGAAAAGTTGGGTCGCATTGCAATGGAATTGCGTACGGATGTAGTTCCGAAGACCGCTGAGAACTTTCGTGCTTTGTGCACCGGGGAGAAGGGCTACGGCTATAAGGGCTCTCCATTCCATCGGGTTATACCAAATTTTATGTGTCAAGGCGGAGACTTTACCAATCAGAATGGCACCGGTGGACGATCCATCTACGGCCACAAATTCCCTGATGAAAACTTCGAGCTAAAGCACTCGGGACCGGGCACCTTGTCGATGGCCAATGCCGGGCCCAACACAAATGGCTCGCAGTTTTTTATATGCATGGGCAAGACATCGTGGCTGGACAACAAGCACGTTGTCTTCGGCAAGGTGATAGAGGGCATGGAAGTAATACGAAAAATAGAATCGATGGGCTCCAACTCGGGCAAAACATCCAAGAAAATCATTATCGAGGACTGTGGCGACTTGTAAAGCGAGACATATATATAGAAAGAGACTGGAATTTATTATATTCTCAGTTATACTTTTCGTACAGTTTATTTTACTTCCACAACACTCGTCTTCCGGATGATCCCAATACTCTTTCCACGTTTCTTTGGACTTACGCCATACCGTGCTAAGGCGATGGTTGTTAGGCCGAATCAACATCGACGTCGGGCTCACAATTAGTGAGCTTATCAAAAATAGTGTCATCAAGTTTAGATTTAGTAGGTTCATGGACTTGGAATCCTTGCATCAATTTGGTTGAAAGTTGGCCATCGCTTGGCTCAATTTTACGATTCATGTACTTTTTACAAATGTATTGGTCGGAATCATAGTCATCCGAGTAAGGTTCCGACATCCGATCGGCATTCGTTGTCACTGGATATATCTGAAACTTGGCTATGTGATTATAGCCTCTTCGAGTCGTCTTAAACACAGCCACACGATTGCCATAAGCTACGGCCGCAGGCAACTGCATTTCCCGCGTATACAGCGCATAGATGACCCCAGCTGTGAAACATTCTCCGACTCCATAAGTATCGATCGGCTTTCTGCCAGAAGGAAGTGGTAGATCATAGTACTGGCCTCGAGTATTTAAGCACCCAGCACCATACGGGCCCCAGGAGCAAATAATAGACGGCCTGCGTACTAGAATCGTTCGGGGTATGGGCAGAGTTTTGTCCAATTCCCGACAGGTCTCCTCCACTGTGCGCCAGCCCATATCCAGGGCCAGCTGCCTCGAGAATATCAGGTAGTGACACATATCAAAGAGATCCTTGTTCTCTTCGTAGCAACCATCAACCTTGAGGGATATTTTGATGCGATTCTGGCGTCCACTATTATAGTTATGTATGGCCCGCATCATCGGAATGATGTTCAACTTGTTGCGTGCCTCGAAGTGTACCCAGCCATAGTTATCAAGATCAAGCTTCATGAAGTCCTCTATGCCAATATATGGAAAATTTCTGCTGCACTGCAAAATTGAACGACAGCCAGTCTGACGATCTATCACAACTGTGGTGAAGGCAGGAGTCTTGTCTGTTCTAGGGCAGTGGCTCAAGTCGATGTTGATGCGCTCCATCTCCTGCAGGATCTCTCTCAGCAAGCTGGATCGGCTCAGCACGCCAAGGAACTCCACCTGGGAGCCCAGCAACCGTAGGACATAACTCACATTGCTTGCATGGCCACCGCGCAGCCAGTGTGCTTCCACGGATAAATGGTCTAGTCTGTCTGCGGGCATTGAGTTGCATTGTTCGACGATGTCCACGGACATGCCGCCCACGCATAAAATGGGCTTGGTTATGCTGAGAGCGCAGCCAACATTCATAGTTAAGAAAAAAGTAAAAATCTTTTAAATTTTAATTTTCATTAAAATTTGACATAATTTTGATAAAATATTGTCCGTAAATGAGCTGTCAATATTAAATGTAGATAACTTAGAAAGTTCTAGAGAGGTGTGCCCGGTTGGTAGATACCCTGATCCGAGGTTGATCTGCGTTTTCAACAAGAAAGTACACTGTGAGAGCATGCACGACAAGGAAAAGATATGTGATGGTGCTCTATGAAGTCGGGAGTCCCCGAGTAAGAGATACCATCAATGCTGCGCTGAGGTGCTACTATAATAATTATTATACCTATCCACGAAGGCATTGCTCTTAGGCAATGTCCGGCCTGCTGTTCGCACCTCCGCCCGTCTATCCGGAAAGTCTTGGAACTTCATTGGACGAGAGCATTTTCTGGTCTCTAGCTTCAATGACGTGGAACTGGTTTGCAGTCACACGGACAGACGGACGGAAAGCATGACGGATACAAAAAAACCAATATACTCCTCTTACTTTCGTGAATGAGTATAAAAACGTAATAATAAAGTTACTGTTGACCTCTTCTATTGATAACCAAAGGCTTTATAGGAGATTCATTTATTTGTACAACAATTTATCTTAGCTTCGTAATCCTTTATTGTGCTCCAACTGGATACTCAACTCCCAAAATGGTTCTTCGCTCCGATCACAAGGATTGAGTCAATCAATTTAACAGCTGCCACTGTTTCAGCTACTTCATTTGCTTGACTCTAAAATAAATTAGCTGAAAAATTGACAGCTGCAAAATCAACTAACTTAACGCTTTGCGATCCGTGGTTTAATGCGATTCCTCCGACATTTCTATTTTTGGTTCAGTTATTCGGAGTTTGATCAACAATTTGGTAGGTATTTTCCTATCGCTTGGCTCTATTTTGAGATTCATGTACTTTTTGCAATCAAATGGTTTGATCTCATCTTCCTCCGAATATTCTGCAGAAGGGTTATCGTAGTCATTCGTTACGTCTACAGGATATATCTGAAACTTGGCTATGTGATTATAGCCTCTTCTAGTCGTCTTAAACACAGCCACACGATTGCCATAAGCTACGGCCGCAGGCAACTGCATTTCCCGCGTGTATAGCGCATAGATGACCCCAGCTGTGAAACATTCTCCGACTCCATAAGTATCGATCGGCTTTCTGCCAGAAGGAAGTGGTAGATCATAGTATTGACCTTGAGCATCCAGGCACCCAGCACCATACGGGCCCCAGGAGCAAATAATAGACGGCCTGCGTACGAGAATCGTTCGGGGTATGGGCAGAGTTTTGTCCAATTCCCGACAGGTCTCCTCCACTGTGCGCCAGCCCATATCCAGGGCCAGCTGCCTCGAGAATATCAGGTAGTGACACATATCAAAGAGATCCTTGTTCTCTTCGTAGCAACCATCAACCTTGAGGGATATTTTGATGCGATTCTGGCGTCCACTATTATAGTTATGTATGGCCCGCATCATCGGAATGATGTTCAACTTGTTGCGTGCCTCGAAGTGCACCCACCCATAACGATTCAGATCAAGCTTCATGAACTCCTCTATGCCGATGTGTGGGAAATTTCTGCTGCACTGCAAAATTGAGCGACAGCCAGTCTGACGATCTATCACAACTGTGGTGAAGGCTGGAGTCTTGTCTGTTCTAGGGCAGTGGCTCAGGTCTATGTTGATGCGCTCCATCTCCTGCAGGATCTCTCTCAGCAAGCTGGATCGGCTCAGCACGCCAAGGAACTCCACCTGGGAGCCCAGCAACCGTAGGACATAACTCACATTGCTAGCATGGCCACCGCGCAGCCAGTGTGCTTCCACGGATAAATGGTCTAGTCTGTCCGCGGGCATTGAGTTGCATTGTTCGACGATGTCCACGGACATGCTGCCCACGCATAAAATGGGCTTGGTTATGCTGAGAGCGCAAGTTGACATCATTGTTTGCACTAAAATGAAAATCAGTTAAGAATTAAATAAAAATACTTGACAGAAATTTAACGAAATATTTTGAAAATGTAGAATAAAAACGCGATAAGCTAATGCTATATTCCAGAACTTTTAGAAAATAAAAAATATATTATTAATATTAATATTAAAGACTTACAAATTAATAATATAAATAATAATATTATATGTAAAAATAAATATTTTTAAATACATAAAAAAATTACATTTTAATTAATTTAAATTTATGTGTAATTTAAAAAAAATATTTATGTATTACATATATTTATTTAAGATATAAAATTTTTATGAAAATAAAAATTCTTAATTTTGTGTCATATAAAAAGAGTATTCCATATATATTAAATATATATGAAATATATTTAATATTTTCAATTTATAATCAATATAAATAAAGAAATATGCATGAAAAACTCATAATATTTTCAAAAAGATAATTTAAATAATTTTTAGAAATATTTGTTTAAAATTTATTAAGCAAAAAGTAAATTTCCATCATAATATCATTGGGTTATAATAGTAAGTTTAACTCTGAGCTAATTTATCATACCTAACATTCAAAGATATAAAATAAACTTGCATTTTCTTATATAAATTCAACAGTTCATTTTACTCAATTTGATTCGAAATGGTGATGTCTACCACAAGAGCTAAAATGAGTTTTCGTAATAGCAATAATACCTCAGTTTGTTTGTAGAAATATTTATTAGGAAAAACTTAGTTTTTATAGATTCTAGTGGGCCTTGACACTTGTCTGTTAATATTTTCGTTTACTCAGCTCTGTATTCCAATTCTGGCTATTGAAGAGGACGCGTCTCAAAGTATTTCAGATTTATTTGTTTAGCATCGAAATCGGTAAAAAAAAGAAGTTTCGATTTATGCTGTAGACATTTATATAAATGTTTTCTTTATTTTAGAGCTGGCTTTTTTTCGCTCGTTCTGCAAACAAGCCAAGATGTCGTCGCTACCACGGGTCTTCTTCGACATCAACGCCGGCGGAGAGAAGCTGGGCCGCATCGTAATGGAGCTACGCTCGGATGTAGTTCCGAAGACCGCTGAGAACTTTCGTGCTTTGTGCACCGGGGAGAAGGGCTACGGCTATAAGGGCTCTCCATTCCATCGGGTTATACCAAATTTTATGTGTCAAGGCGGAGACTTTACCAATCAGAATGGCACCGGTGGACGATCCATCTACGGCCACAAATTCCCTGATGAAAACTTCGAGCTAAAGCACTCGGGACCGGGCACCTTGTCGATGGCCAATGCCGGGCCCAACACAAATGGCTCGCAGTTCTTCATTTGCACTGAGAAAACCACCTGGTTGGATAACAAACACGTGGTCTTTGGTAAAGTAGTTGAGGGCATGGATATCATTCGAAAGGTCGAGTCGATGGGTTCCAACTCGGGCTCCACCACCAAGAAAGTTGTAATTGAGGATTGTGGCAGTTTGTAATAATTTTTTTTTTAAGTATGTAGTTTAGTTCGATTTAACTGTTATTCAAGTAAGGCGATAAATAAAATGTATATGGGCGTAGCAAGCTAAAATTAAGCATTATTTCCGTATAATTAAATAAGCCTTTATAAAATATCTTGAATCAGTCTATTTAGACATATTCGTGTTTGTCTTTAGAGCCAAGGGACCTGCCTCTGAAGCAGTTTAAATGTTTCCGATAATCGATAACTGTTATCGATAAATAAATGTTATTTAAGTTCAGTTATTCGCACATCCTCAGAGCTAGAGTCTCCTAATGTTGCATTTAGTTTAATGTATAATATATACAATTTTGATTTCTGTCATATTTTAGATCTCAAAAAATATTCCATTGAATAATCGATCATATACTGAATTTAATATACATATATTTAAGTCCGTTTAGAGCATACAGAAGTCTTCGATTAACAGGTGTTACCAATTGGCTCTGTTCCCATAATATATTAGGATCATCTGATCATCTGCATTTCATTTATTACATTTATTGTGCATATTAAGGGGATTCCCTCAGCACAAGCTCCTACAGAAACTTGTCATTTTTACCTGTTTTTATTCCTTTACCAAAATTATAAGTCTTCAAAAATATTTTCACATATACAGTTTAATTTTGGCACTGCAGGATGGACGAAAAGAAAAGAGCGCTGAGCTTGGCCGTGGGCAAGAAGACAATTTTGTGTGTGGGCTATCCGAGCGTCGATTGCATATCGATTGTCAAGCGATTTCCCAAAGTGAACGAGACGGAGCTCAGCAGAATGGGCTATTGGCAGCGTGGCGGGAATACGGGCAACAATTGTACGATCCTTCGGAACTTTGGTGCAGACGTCGAGTTCTTTGGAGTCCTGGGCACATCGGACATGTGTAGCATTGTGCAGCGCGACATGAAGGCACGAGGCATCAAGTCGGACCATTGTCCGCACTGCTCCAGTGATCCGCCACTGTCGACGGTGGTCGTCAATAGGAGGACGCACGCCACCCATATTGTCAGTTGCAATAAAAACTTTCCTTATCCCACTTTGGAGGACTTTCAGAAGCTCGATCTGAGCACGTACGGCTGGATACACTTTCGCGGCTGCAGGCCCGAAATAACCATTGAAATGATGAAGGCCGTCGACTCGTACAATCAAACGCAGACCGACAACGCTCTCATCTCAATGGACTTCGACATCGATTTGATGGAAAATTGGCCCCTGGTCGACTACTGCGATTATGTGTTCTTCTACAGGTCGCTGGCCGACCAAATGGGCTGGAAGTCGGCAAGAGACTCCTGCGTCAACATCGATGAGCTGCTGCGCATGCGTTTTGGGATCCAGTTGAAGCGTCCCATTGTGCTTGTGCTTTGGAGCATACGAAAAGTCGGCCTCATGGACCGCGAGGGCACCTACTTTCGTACTGAATCCTACAAGCCGAAGCGGACTGTCGACATCGTGGGCGCAGCGGAAGCCTTTGTTTCCAGCTTTATTTATGCGGTGTATGTGAGAGAGCGCAATAATCACACCGCTGCGGATTTCGCCAACCTCGTTGCCAATTACAAATGCATAAAGCACGGATTTGATCATATTTTGGATATACTAGAAGTACCCGCCCTATGATTATTCGAAATATAGTCTATTCTATTTGTAAAGTATAAACATTTTTCATATTTTTATTGGCTTTATCTAATATTTTATCTGATCTATACTACTTCAATTACACCTTAAGCTAGTCAATCAATCCAGTCAGTCACTATGTGGAGTATCAATCAATCAATCATCAATCAGTCAGTCAGTTAGTTAGCTTGATTGTCTAGTAAGTCAATTACTAAGTTGCTCAATCAAGCACTGAGTAAGCAAACTGATCAATCAATCAATCAGGGATTCAATTAGTTGTAGAATCAGTAATTTGATCAGTCCATCAAGCAATCATTTGTCAAGCAGAAAATGAAAGGCATATACAGGCTATAGTATAGTTGCATGATTTATAGTCTATATTTGTATGATGTATAGTTGGCTTAATCATGATTTTTTATCTTAAGCTTGACTTTCGATTCTAAGTCAATCAACCAAATATTCTTCCAAATGAAATATTCTTAAACTATATTGATTTGTATAATCTATAGCTATTTCTAAATATATATTTAAATAAATTTTTAGCTAGACTTTCGCTACATATCTTGAAAATCTGATGCTAAACTTTAAACTGCAACTGAAAGCTTAAGCTGAAGCAGAAGCAGAAGCAGAAACAGAAGCTGCAACAGCTCGTAAATTGCTCACAAGTTGTGCAAGGGACTATGTGCTCGGCATAATTGTGGCATGATTAATTCCAGAGTCGGGCAGAAGTTGTTCAGACGCAAAATAAATGCACAAAGTTACAAGCTTGTAGAAAAATTGTACGTATTTATGTATATTTTGTGGATTAAGCGATGCGAGTTGGGAGACAAGCTGGCAGGCAGGCAGGAAGGCAGTCAGCCAGGCAGGCAGTCAGGCAGGCAGGCAGTTAGTGTAAATGTTATGCATGGCATCAAGCGACAGACACAAAACGAGAATGTTTGCTGGTCATTTATCATGGCGGCAACAACAACAACAATGCCGTGGCCATGGACAAGAATAAGCAGAAGTGGAATTGCGAAAGTAGAAGGAAGCGACAGCAACAATTTCGTCAAGAATTTCAGTGACAATTTTCATACAATTTCCATGGCAAAGCACACGGCTCAACGCGGCGTATGAGCGATGATGACGATCATTTCGGCCGGCTAAGAGAAATCGATAAATGTCCAAGCATTTGACATGCGACAAAAGACAACCGAAAACGGGAAATACATCCGGTCATGCAACTGTCTGCCTTTTGTTAATAGCTTTGTCTGTGTGTGAGATACCCTGCAGAAGAGAGAAAGAAAGAGAGATGGGGGCAGGCAGAAAGCATAATTGAGTCAAAATGTGTGCTAACTAATGGGTATGTGCCAGTCGTGAGTGTCAAGGAGAGTCAAGCAAAAACAGAAGAGAAGTGTGTTGTGACATGAGATACTTAAAGGGCATCCGTCAGTCGTGACTAATCGAAGAAATTAAATTAAGAAATAGACTTGACCATATCTAGTCGTGATCTGCCCAAGATCTGATAACCTTTAAAGAGGGGCTACATATCTAAAACATTCTCTAGTATATCTATTTATGCTGATTAAAGGGTATCTGCTAGTCGTGACTTATCAGGTATTTGAAGGCCAAAATAGGAAGTCTGAGACCTTTAAGCGCAAAAAACTTAACATATCCAAAGCATACTCCATATCTATAACATATGTTGCAAATACAGGGTATCTAGGAGTCGTGACAACCCTAGCTGTTGTTTTCTGCTGACTATTGCAACGTCGAACAATGCAAAACCCAAAAATTATGCGTCGCAAATGCGACAAAGCCATGGAAAAGTGGAAAGGGAGGCGCCACTCCAGGCCAAGACGCAGACAGTGAGCAACGCTTCAAAGCGGCTTCCGGCTGGCTTGCACGAGCACACACCAACACACACAGAGAGAGAGAGAGAGAGAGAGAAAGAGAGCAGGCCGCCATTTATGTAAATTAAAAATTATTTCGACTGTAAAAATTCAGTGGGAATTGTTTTTGGCAAGCGTCGTCGTTGCTGCTGTCTCTGCAGCCCATTTGCAACAAAAACACCAAGGCACACACACACACACATACACACACACACACACACACACATACACACACACACACACACACACATACACACACTGTAGCACAACAAAAGCAACAAGGAGCTTCGGCAATTGAGAAAAACATTTGGTTTTTAACTACATTGGTTGTTAAGCAGATCTAAAAAATAGTTATTGTTATTATTGGCGGTTGTTTTAAGCCACAGTCACAGCCACAGAGCCACGCACCACATGCAATGCGGCAACCAGATAATGGCAAAAAAAAGAAGAAAAAAACACAAACTTTGGCCAAGACGATTCGCATTTGAATTTGAATTTGAATTCGGGATATGGCATTCAGGAAAGGATAAGTACGAACTTATGATTATGTGCTCAAGCATAAAGTTGCGGCTATATGGCTGGCCATAAATGTCAACAGTTTTGTTGTATAAATGCATATATTCAAAATAGTTTTCATTTTTCGAAAACAGAGCGAGAGGCAGGGAGAGAGAGGGAGAGTGAGCGCGAATCGACGGAAGGAGATGTGGCGTTTCTATGAACAGAACAGATAATAAAAGACTTCTGCAAACATGCAAAATATGTTTTGAGAGAGATAGAGAGAGAGAGAGAGGGGAGAGAGAGATAAAGAAAGCAATGGAGAGAGAGAGAGAGAGAGAGAGAGAGAGACGCGACAAGTAATGAGGAAAAAGCTTCAGAATACTGCAGGGCCTTATTTCAAATAAATAATCAAATGGGAGAAAGAGAGAGAGAGGGAGAGAGATAGAGATTTATAACTATAAATTGAGGCAGAGAGAGAGAGAAAGAGGGAATGAAAAACTAATTGATAAAAAATAAAAAGAAAGAGAGAGAGAGAGAGATCTACAACTATAAATTGAGGCAGAGAGAAACACAGAAAGAGAGAGAATGAAAAACCAGCTGATAATAAAAGATAAGGAAAGAGAGAATGAAAGAGAGAGAGAGAGAGAAAGAGAGACAGAGATTTAAATCATAAACACAGAAAGAGGGAGAATAAAAAACCAGTTGATAAAAAAAGATAAGGAGAGAGAGAAAGAAAGAGAGAGACCGAGAGAATGATAAACCAATTGATAATAAAAGATAAACATAGAAAGAAACAGCCAAAGACAAAGAGAGAGAGAGAGAGAGAGAGAGAGAGAGAGAAAGAGAGAGAGAGAGAAAGAGAGAGAATGAAAAATTAATTGATAAAGAAAAACTCTACTTTTACAATAATTTGATAAAGAGAAAGAGCGAGTACGAGAGAAGCTTTGATATATCTTTGAGATAAGCATATATATTATTATATTGAAATGCTCATTTATAGCTATTAATTTACAGCTTAAATATTTTAATCAACTTTGAACAAGGAAAAGGAATATCTAAAGCTACTACATATACATATATAAAATATTTTCTATATTTAATACATATTTATGACATTTTCCATATTATTTCAACTTTTTATTGAAAAAGAGATAGATAGATAGAAGAGCAATATATCTGTTGCATTCTAAGCCTTGCCAAATTCATAGCAACTTCTGCTGCTGCTATTCAATTTTTATAAGATATCCAATTGGATTGAGGTATGCAAAGTAAATAGCAAATGCATTTGCAATCTATAATTTATGAACGTGTAGAGTGAATGAATAAGAAATATATTGAACATTTCAGGGAATCAATGCAATTTGATTGTCTCTTGCATTCGAAGTACAAAATTCGTAGACATCTGCAAATTTCAGCTTCTACAGCTGGTGTCCTGGACATGCTTTGGTGGCCAAGCTAATTTCTGCCGTTCTGCATATTCCAGGCCAGCCAAATGTTCTCTCTCTCTCTATTCAATTTCATGCAACGCCACTTTGCATTTAAGCCAAAAGAACTTTAATATATTCCATTGGCGTTTCAAATGTGTGTCTGTGTGTGTGTGTGGGTGGCTGTCTGTGTGTGTGTGTGTGTGTGTGTGTGTAGCTGTTTCTGCATGTGAAGTGCATAGATTATGCAGTTGGCTTCAGTTTATGATTGGCAAATCCAATATACGTCGTGCACTTTGGCATGCAGCCGGGTCGCAGATTGGCAAGCCGAGCACTTGGACCGCAGCGACTGCAATTTCGACAGAGCTGCCACTTTATGGCAGTCGCACGCATATTTTCCATATCCAACACACACACACACTCACACACAGACACAATCAGTTACACTCATACATTGGCGCAGAAACAAGATGGCGGCGCGCCCGTTTCCGGTTGATGGGCAACGGCGTGATTATCGGCAGGCGGCTGGCACCGTCACTCGAGCAGAGCTGAGCGCAGTTGAGCTGCGCTGAGCTGGGCTGGGCAGAGCAGGGCAAACCGCAGCTGACGAAAAAAAAATATATAAAACGAACACACGCAGCACAATGTTCAAGCAAGCATGCTGACTATTACATATCCTGTTCAAGGATACTATTTAAGCTGTATACTCAGAAAAAAATTTACACAAATTTTAAGCAAATTTGAGCTAGAAAAAACTACAAATCAATCTGAGACTCGATTCTAATATAAAGTCTAGTTTTTCTGCAACATCATAAGACATATATTACTTCTTCCTCTTCCATTTAAAAGGAATCTTTGCTGGTGGAAAACATTGGAAAGATATATTTGAAATTTTTGAAATATTTCTCTGTTCTTTTGGGCTATAATCAATTGTGTTTAGTTTATCTTTAAGTTGTCTTTAGTTATCATTTTTAAACCAATAAATAAGAGATAAAATAAATTCAGCTTAACTGTGTAATTATTGTTATAAGAGCAGAAGGAATAAGGCAAAATGTTGTTTTTCTGCAAGCAGAATTCTGTAAGAGAGAGAAAACTAAGAAAGAAAAAAGTAAATGAAATAATATATAATTTCTTTTTGTTTATTAAAATAAGCATTTAATTTATAGTAGAATTTTGTTTTTGAAAATGCTAATAAGCCCCACATATAAAGCGAGAGATATAGAGGAGAGGGAGGGAAAGTAATGGGTAAGCCTTTTCTATTCAATAAGAAAATTCTGAAATATGCAGAGCTGCTGAAGAGATGAGGAAATTCTTTAAAAAAAATTATTATACTATAAAAAAATAATTATAAATAAAAATTAATTGTTTAATAATTAATTAGGAAGTTCTCTAAAAAATTAATAAATGTAAATAAATAAATGCGCTATAGAGTCTGTGACAACAAGCAGCAAATAAATTCACATATATGAAAAAAAATAAATAAATAAAATAAATAAAAAAAAAATTATTAAATGTAATTAAATTTTTTGTTTATTTTTTTGTCATAGTAGAAAAGATAATAAATTCAGAGGTGAAAAATTTGAGAAAATGTGTCTCTTTTTAAAGCAATTTATTATTATTATTATTTTTTGTTTATTCTAGATTTTATTTTATTTTATTTTCAGCGCTTAGCCCACAGTGCCACAGAGCGCAGAAAAACAAATTTTGATGTTTAGCCTAAATAAGAAAAAACAAATTTGAATATATTGCCAAATACTTTTACAGCCTTTAGATACATGTGGTACGTGCTTCTATATGTATCATATCAGCCATACAGGGTATCAGCCCACACACACACACACACACACTCGCGCATAGTAGTAGCCCACAAAATTGCTGCCGCAGCAGTAAGCTGCAAAATAAGCCAAAAATATGCGTTATCTAGCCGAGCCAATATAAAAAGGAAAAAACTCTATGCCAGAGACGAACACACCCAGTCAAACGCACACACACACGTATGTATAATAGCAAGCAGCACAGCTGGAAAGACAACAACGTCAAAGGACATGAGCATGGCTAGGTGAAAGCGAGTAGTGGGAGGGGAGAGCGGGCAATGGGCTCCTGGTCGGTATAATGGGGTATACCAATTGCAGTTGCCGTTGCTGTTGCCATTTTGCATTACTTTGCATAACCAGCGTGGAATATCCCGCTGTGTGTCCTGGAGAGAAGCAGGCCGTAGATGGAAGCCAGCAGGCAGCAGGCAGCAGGCAGTTGGCAGTTGCCAACACATCGTGTCGCCTGTTCCTGCAGCTGCGAGCCTCGAATGTGAAGCTGAAAGTCTGCTGTTTAACCATAAACTGCTCGTCCAGGGTCATTATAAGAGGCTACTCCAACTCAACTCCACTCTCTCTCTCTCTCTCTCTCTCTTACTCTCAGTTGCCTTTTTTTCTTATTTGCAGTTTCCACACATTATTCTTATTTATCGGTGCTCAGCAGCCCGCCTGGGCCCACAAGTGGCCAGAACGAATCGTTAGTTACGTTTAGGCCATAAACTGTTGCACATTATAAACAATTTTTTTATGACTGCCTGAACTTTGTTGCCGTTATATATCTACTTGGGCTTATAGTATGTGTATATATATTATACATAAAATTTAACTTTGCCAATTTTCTAGCACTCGATGGAACATCGACTAAGACTTTGCCAGCACATTGAAAAAGAAAACGAAAAATAATAATATTTATGCTGCTGGCTGAAACTGTTAAAGCAGAAAAACTTTAGAGAGGCGCAGAGTAATCGGAGAGGAGAACTTAGAAGGTTTGTAGAAGAAAAAAAGAGAGAGAGGGAGGGTACGGGAACAGATTATCTTAAGGGTTTACCTTTGACAAACTTTCTAATTTTTGAGAAAAATGATAATGAAACAATAAAATATGAAAAATTGAGAAACAAATATATGCATATATGATATATTTAATTTAAAAAAAAAGACTTAGTTTATTTTTTATTTTAGGACCAAAAATTATATCTAAATATACCACGTTAAGTCTCGTTTTCGACTGCTGTAAAATCTTCATACGGTAGGTCTTAAATGGTTACAAAATAACTTAAAAAACAGTAGAGACTGCTCAACTAGTAGATCCCCTGTATGTATCATTCAACCTATACAAACAGACAGACGCACGCACAAGCACACGCGCTGCTCACATAGTAGACTGCGCTGGGGCTACAAGACGAAATACGTGTTTTGAAATTTAAAGCAAAGGGGGCGTGGCATCCAAAATTTAATAAAAATCAAAATTATATAAGGCCCACATGAAACTAATAACTAAATTTGAAGACTTTAGCAAGAAAGATGAATTAGTTAGAATTTCTTGGCTGAATTTCGATTTTCGTTTTGAATCGATAACAGTACAACGGAAATAGCTATCGATTTTATTTAAACAACATCGATATGCGCTAGTTACCAGCAATTATCACCAGTTACCACCGTAACATTCTTCCCACTGACTCCATGCATATAAGCTATTGTATAAGAACGCACAAACACGTGTTGACAGCCTGAAACAGTGCCAATACAGTCAGTCTTATCCCAGCATTCGAATCTAGTAAGCTTCTATTTAATACAGGGAAACAACACACACACACATACACACACCATCTTGCTCCCGATGGTAATTCGCGGCTTATACAGGGAGCTACATCGAAAATTTGAAGTCTCTAGTTCTAATAGGTTCAGAGATCAACGGACAGACACACCAACAGGGCTATATCAACTCGGCTAGTCTCGCTGATCAAGAATATATATACTTTATGGTGTCTGCCACGCCTCTTTCTGTCCGTTACATACTTTAAAAAAAAAACATAACCTGATTTCCCATTTTCATTGGGTTCAGGGTATGAAAATGAGGGCGCAGCAGAAAGTCGAGCACGTGGTTGTGGCAAAAGAGTAATTGTTTACCCTTTTACATAGTGTTTTCGTCTTTTTTTCTGTTTCTTTGGGGGCGGGGGTATTGCAAGCGTAAACATTCGATTTTGTCGCCGAAACCTAAACCTAAGCTTCGCCTCAGTTAAGCCATGCTCCCCAAATGTGTTAAAATTTCTTGAAGTCTTTTTTTTGACGAGGGGGCAGGCGACGGGGCATGGTGTGTCTGCCAGTGGCAATCGCGCGAAATTCATTTGTTAACCCGGAAAGGGCGCCGTCTAATCCACTGGCACTGCAATCGCGACCCGCCAAACCGAAGCCGAAGAGGATGCAGACCCAAAGTCCCCAACGCGTGACACAAGTAATGATTGATGAAGGTATTGGCGAAAAAAAGTTGTGCCAAAAATAAGCAGAGGAAGAAAAATGAAAGAGAAAAAGAAAAACAAGAAAACAAAAACAAAAAACCAATAGAAATTGAGACAAAGGCCAAATTCATTCAGACATGGGACGAACCATTTGAATGCATTAAAGCAAAAATATTTCAAGCCTTAAATTGAGCCAACAATGGAATGGAGAAGAAAGCAGAAGCATAGAAGGATAGATTCCTGGCTTTAACAAAGCGTAACGCGGAATGCAAATTTAAATCGAACATTGAATCGGAATTAGAGGAGAGCTGTTAACGAGTAGAGGTGTGGACAGAGGGGGCAGAGTGAGATGGGAATAAGTATAGAAGATTATTGATATGGATGGATACACAGACAGATAGATAGACTGCTGAGGAGTTGAATGGACATAAAGACAGATATATCGATAAATATATATGCCTACATCTATCGATTAGTATATACATATATCGGCCATTTTAATAACAGTCTGTTATTATTATTATTATTATTAATAGTAAATAAATTTGTCTTTGCTGTGATCACAGCGAGTCTCTAATCGAACTATACAGCTCTGCTTCCACTACATTGATAGGACACTATCGCATTACTAATTATATCTCTGATATATACATATATCTTTCGATATATAGAAAGTTCTACAGGACATATCCATTGCTGGATGAATAATGTAGTATATCTTAATCTATAATATATATTAATCTATAATTCGATACTTTATATATAATTTCTCTTTTATTCTCTCTATCTCTCTCTTCCTATCTCATCCATTTATCTTTTCACCTCTGCATACCATTCCCCCTACTTAATGAAAATGTCAAAGAGGAAAGAGTATGAAAATGAAAGGGAGAGAGAGAGACCGACAGCGAGAAATACATATATAAAACACTTAACCGAAACACTCTAAGTCGTCTCATTGCACCAATGAGAATTGCATAGAAGAGCGCATAGAAGAACCATGAGAACGCTTTCTGTCAATCATCCACAATAAATTACTTGAAAAATACAAATGAAGCTGAAGCCTTTCAGAAATTGATGTTAAAGTCAGAGGAAACGAAGGAGCAGCGCACATGTACGATAGACAAACAGCATAGTGGGCTGGCTAGATCGGCGCACATAAGTGTGCTGCACTTAATTTGCTTTGAAAGTTTTATATGCTAGTCGCTTTTAATGTGCACATAAAGTCATCCGTTGGCTCGTTTATTGGCCCGCCTTTGTTGTTGACCACACTCCATGGCCATTTCCATCAAAAGTTGATGGCACATTGCTCTCTCTCTCTCTCTCTCTCTCTCTCCCACTCTGTTTGCCTTGCCCCTCCTCTCGCTCTCACGAAGTTCGCCTTTATAGTTAAACATTTAGTGCTTTTATGGCTGGTTACTCTTCTGTTTTGATGGCATTAACATAATTTATGTATGTGCACGAAGCAACTAAGCACAGGTTCAAAGCATCTCTTACTCTGCCTCGCCTTCTCGCACTATTTATCTCTCCCCTTCTCTCTCTCTCTCTCTCTCTCTTTCTCTGCGAGCAGCTGCGTCCAGATGTGTTCACTTGCTAATCAAGCAATCGAAGCCAACAAAATGGATGCTCGTTAAGGTATTCAGCCTTAGCCTGCACTCAATTGTGATATTAAAGTCATTTTAGGTATACTAAATGTCAATTTAAATATTTACGCACTTCGCTTAATTTCTTATTTTTTCTTATTTTATTTATTGACTTTACTTTCTTTAATATACTTTAATTTTTTATTGATTTATTTTATTTTATTTTTTTTTCAATTTAATTTAATGTAATTTTACTTCGTTTAATTTAATTTAATTTTCATATTTTTACTTATTTTATTTGTTTTATCTTATTTTATATATTTTGTTCTCATTTAATTTTATTTTATATTTCATTGTCATTTAATTTTGCATATATTTATATAAATCTTTATTTTATTTTATTTTATTTACTTCAGTTTTTCATGCCCATTCCAAAAACACAAATATTATTTAGCATGCGGAATAATACATATTTATTACCCAGAACCAAACAAACAAAAATGAAATGCGAAAAAAAGAAGAAAATAAAAATAATTAAATTAAAAAAAAGAAGAAAATTCGTAAACATTTTTGGTTTATTTAATTTTATGATATGCAAAAAAATAATCATAAAGAGCGCAACAGCAATAATGGCCGCAAATATTGCAATAATAAAAACACGAGCACCTAACAAACAACAACAACAACAACAACAATGTGTAGTAACTTCCGCTTCCGCTGTGCGAGCAGCGCCGTCGCACACAATTACAAAATCGCACAATGGGCGCCATCAAATTTGAAACTTGTGCAAAAATAACGGTGAAATTGAGCTGAAAATAGTTGAAGCAAATTGCTGTTAAAAGGATTTTAGCTACTCTGAAAACGAGCTTGTAAAATATTCTCTATTATAATTTTAAGATATGTCTATAATTTAAGACTATTTTGAAGTTTTACTAAAATTTTGTATAATCATTTTTCAAAGTTTTTACTGATTTTACTCTATTATATATTCTATATATCCGTATATATATTATATTATACTCATAACTGAATGTGTTATTATTATTATTATTTTCTTAGAATTTTCATTTTAATTTAATAATTTATTTAAAAAATCGTTTTAATTTTTTTAATTTGAGTCCAATATTATTATTTGATTATTATTTATTTATTAGCATTATCATTGGTTTATATATACATATACATACATATATATATAGAGGCATCTTTAAAATTAAATTATATGTCTATGCCCAGATCGGAAAAGATGCTTTGTGTGATGGGACGTGAATGAGCATTTCTCAGCAGGTAACGCCCGACTGCAACGGCCGTTCTTGTTATCATTATCATTAACAGTATTATATGTTATACTATTATATATACATATATATTATATATATTTGACATTTTCAATTATATCATCAATATTTATCTTAACTGAAGCCTGAGCTCTTATATTTCCCTAAGCTTTCGATCAAAATCAAAGCTGATTTTCGACCACTGTACGGCGTGTCCACTTGGACGGAGTGATGTTCAGGCTGACATTTTATATACCCGTTCAAATTGGGCGCATGCATGTACCACATGACGTGCCACGCCCACTATGTATATATATATATATATATATATATATATATAGTGAGAGAGAGAGAGAGACATGGACATAACCATAACCATAAACAAGGAACGACAACGACGAGCGCGACATTTTATAGCTGGAGAGGCGGGTCCGTGTTTGGGTCGAAGGGTTTCCGTGTTGAAGTCAGGGTAGGGGGGGTGGGGTGTGCACGGCAGGGGTCGCCGGGTTCGCTGGGTATCGTGCAACGCGCCTGGCGGCCAACTCTTGGGCACTTGGCATAAATTAAAGCGCCGTTAAGCATAAGCTCGTCCAATTACCAAAGTATCCTTTGCCGTTATATTTACGGATTTATTATAGTGTTGACTGTCGCTGTCTAACTGCACTGGCCCCCATATCCACCCCACCCCTTCCCTGCGGGCTGGCACATGCATGCATGTACTTTTATCGGCCCTTTGTCATTTGTCATGTTAATTTAATGATTTTTCCTTGGCTTTTCTCTTTTCTTTTACATATATTTTTGTTGTGGGTCTACCTTTCCGGCTCGTTTGGATTTTATGCCTTAATGGCAGCCCAGGCTATATAAGGTCATGTGTGCGTGGGTGTGTGTGTGTGTGTGGGGGGGGGGGGGGGCAACGTAAAGGTAAATTTGTTTAGCTGAGTCGCGAGGCTGTCAACAAACGCCAAATTCGAGTTCGAGTTCTGCGTGAGTCGGACAATTTGTAAATAGACCAAGACCTATCAGATCTGGCCAATAGAAGCATTATCAATCGAAATACCAGGACCGTTAAAAATAATGAAAGATTGTGGAATACGATTTGCCAGCTGGAGATTAAGATCCATTTTGGGCTTATGTAGAGAATTATAATTAGTGCTAAGGGAAATTCTATATTTCATTAATTCATAAATAAGAAAAAAAATACTAAAAGAAATAATTCCCCAAACAATTGCTCCTGTCTGCACACACACGTGTATTCGAGCTTCAAGTGTGTTGGTAAGGGATATTTTTGAAAAGAGTGCGAGTGGGAGAGAACTTACATGAATGCAATAATTGGGATAATAATATTAAGAGCAATGCACTTCGAAAAGGAAAATTTCCCATTGGGATATTTATGATTTAAATGCCACTAAATTCAAATTAAAAGCTATTATTAATAATAATATACACATATATATATATTGTATACTTAGTGCTATGGGCAATTCTATTTATTTCTCTAAAAATAAATGCAGGCAAGTAAACATATTATCACACTCTAGTTGAATGCTGGCTATCGTTTCTAATTCGCTTTTCGAACTAGAAAAACACCTACGTTTAAATTAGTCAAATTCGGACAATAAGGTGTGAGTAAAAAGAGCGCAGCAGCATATGTATATGGTTGTCTCTTTCCATTATCCAGACTGTATCAGGGAGTTTGCTGCATTCTCCGCTCATCTTGATCGGCAGAAGTTCGAAACTGGAAGTGAGGCGCGCCTTTGTCGAAATTGCAAATCAGTTCGAAGTCGCTTCCTGTCAGAAAACGTCGCTGAAGGAGTTGAAATTTGCAAATCGTTTCTCTTGTCTTTTATTTGGCAAAAAAGTATGGAATACCAGTGTAATATTTACATATACAAAATAATAATTAATAATTAAAGCTACAATTTAAAAAAATTTGTAATAAACTCAATTTGAATTACTCCAATTGGAGTGGAGTCGGTGACGTCGCGACGGGTCGGTTCAAGGTTAAAATATGCAAACAGATTTATTTGCAGCAGTTATTTTTTTTAGTGTGAAAAATCAGTGAAGTTCAACTTATAATTATTAATTATAAGTATAGTTAATAAATGCAAAATTCAATATTGAAGAAAATTCAATTTTAATTCTCACAATTGGAGTACGTGACGTCGCCAGGGGTCGGTTCAAGGTTAAATTTTGCATACTCCGTTATATGCAGCATTTCTGTTCTTTAAAAAAAATTTTTTTTTGAGTGTGAATATGTGTTAAATGTGGTTATAAAAGGCTTTAATTATAAGCAAATTTAATCAAATGAAATCATTATATTATTGAAATCGTTTCAATTGGCGTACGTGACGTTGCGCTTTAATATCTTTATTCCGTTTCGTTTGCTTCTTTTCATTTGTGCGCGTGTATGTGTGTGTCTGCAGCTGAAGGAAAGTTCTAGAGCATTTGGCTACGTTCAGCAAATAACTGTTGCCTATTTATGCCTATATTCGTTTTCGTCGATTATTCGCTGTGAGTCGAGAGAGTGAAGCAAACGAGCGGCAACGCGGAGAGCGCGAAGCGTAGCTCGAATGCTAGTAATATTCCACCGCCGAAAATTCGCTGCATATGTATGCAATATATTAGTGCATTATTCGTGTAAGTGTGTGTGTGTGTGTATTTAACGCAATATTGTAATGGAAACGCATTCGAAGTCGAAGTATGTGTAGGTAAGTGACATTTTTGAAGAGAGTGAGAGCAAGAGTGAACTTATTTGTACCAATTGGAAAAATTGGAAAGTATTAAGAGAGTAACTGGAAGGGGAATTTCCCTGCTTGAGCTATTTATGATCGCAATGGCGCCAAATTCAAATTACAATTACAACATGTAGCAAATAATAATAAATACATGTAAAATAATTATTATATAATTACATACAAAATATTTCATGTTGTTAAGCAATGTTGTCGCATATTTATTTTATTTATTTATTTATAATACGATATATAATTATTTATTTATATGTGATTTCACTAAGAAGAGCTAAAAGCTAAGTCCAATTAATTTGCGCATTTTTGTAAGAAATTCAATATTTCATAGCGAGATATATTTCTTATTTAGCTGTGTGATTAGTTTTGCGTTGGAAACAAGCTACTAATTTCGATTCGGCCAAACGTCTTTTAATTAATGCGAGATCTAATTGAAAAACCGATACGCACGCCAATGTCTGCTGCAATAAATTCAACTGAGCGAGCGAAGTATCTGCGGTGTTAATTGAAATTTAATCTAGGCAACACGAACGCAGCGAATGCGAATGCCAATTCGAATATATATGTGTGTGTGTGGGAATGAGCACGGGATGCTAGTCTGTGTATGTGTGTGTTATCGTCCAGTGGCAGTTGGCGGCACAGATTAGAAACATTTGTGCGTCTAAATAGCTGGATGGGACGAGAGTATCTCATGGATACGGATGCGAAAAGCAGGCAATTCAGCTTTCTTTCATACTCTTTTGCCAATCATTTTCCCAGCCTATCTCTCTCTCTCTCTCTGTACGAGTAATGAGTTGCTGTTGTTGTTGTTCTTGTTGTTGACTATCTGCACTTGAATATCTATCAGCGAGCTTGGGGCCTGAGGCTTGAGTTCTGTTTGTTTCACTGCTTTAAATCAATTGCCCAGTCGTGCCATTAATTTCTCAAAGTTTCTTTTGCCTTTGCTGCTGTCGTTTGTCGTCGCTTTAATTTATCTTGTCTCCTCATGCGAGCCTCGCCGCAACCAAGCCAAGCCAAGCCAAACGAAAAGCCAACTCAAAGCCAAACTCAATGTGGGTTGCTTGCATTTCTTTTAATTTATTTGAGTTGCGATTGATTCGTCGCTGCCAGCGACTCCTGCACTTCGCAGCTACAAAATGTCTCTTTGGCTGTGTCTCAGTTCTTCTGCTTGTGCTTCGCCTTGTTTGGCTGCTCATTAATGCTACAACTGTTGTGCAGCAGTTGCACAATTACCAACCGCACACATGTACTCGACTCCACTCGTTGGGTGCTTTACGACTCCACTGTGCCCTTAAATTGAGGCTACGCCCCTTCCTCTTTATCTTTCTCTGGAGTCACAGTAACCCAAATTGCTTGGAAATGTTTAGCTCGCAGCACATCACATAAATATCTCTGTCGAACGTTCTTTTAGCTTAACAAAAATGTTACGAGTCGCTGTATTTGATATGAATTGCAATGAACTATAGTTTAGCTAACACTCGATGTTATATATGTATATACCATATATATATATATATACCATATAAGAACTGGCTTAATATGTATGCATACTTACCTTGGTTGCATTTGCTTGTTCAGGAACTGAGTTTATCTACTAATTGAATAGCTTTTCATCTCTTTATGTGCATGTGTCTGTGGAGTCAGCCCTCTGACTTCGTGGCCTTAAGCGAGATATAGTTATGAATGTGACATTTACTGTTTGTCGGGTCGTAGCTGCGTAGCTGCAACCAATTTATTTCATTCATTTCAAATCATTCGACAAACTATGGCCCGGACCAGCCAGCCAGCCAGCCAGCCAGCTAGCTAGCTAGCTTCCTTTCATTATTTATGGGATTTTGTGGACGCACTCAGCGTGTGATTGTTTATGCTGGCCAACCCCATATGGAGCCTGCAGCAGCAGCAGCAGTTGCAGCAGCAGCAGCAATCATAATAATATTTTTGCAAGTGCTTCGATGCTCGCTCAATGGCTGGAGACTGGCTGACTGGATGGCTCTGTGTTGTCATCGCATTATTATTCCGCTTCGACGTTTTCTGCTCTTTTCCTTTGCTACTTTACTATTATGTGTTTCTTTGATTTCATTTCTTTTCTTCTTCATTTTGCTAGCCATAAATGGTTCATAAAATTTTATATACGCTCGTCCATAAAGGAAACCGTTTGCTCCACTTTCCACTCGCAGCATACGAATGCGAATGCGAATGCAGCTTGCATTGAGAATAAGTTCCAAAGATCTACAGCGACAACTAAGTAGATATTGAAAGCTCTCCAGAGACAAATAACAAATGGCAACATCAGCAATTGATGAATCCTAAACTTGTGCAACTTTGAGCTGCATTTGATAAATTCTCTATTATTCAGCAGCTTTAGAGGAAATCAGGAAATCATATTGAATAACAAAATATTTTGGTAAAGAAATATACACTGAACGTAGATCATACGCCAGATCAGATTAATAGATATGATAGCCGCGGACCGAATACCAGTTTAATAAGGCAGATAATGGTAAAATAGGGCTTTGAAAATAAATTCAGACAGTACTTCATTATGTAAGAAGAACTTCGAACTTCAAACCTAAAGTTATCATTGCTTAACCTAATGACTACCCTTACAGAACATAAAATTAATATTAATACTTTTATAGTATTTAAAAAACTTTCACAACTTTAGTAGGATTTAACTTGCAAGTCTTAAAAGGCTCCACTGTGTGAGTTTAAGCCGATTGGTGTTCAGAAAGCTCTTGCAATGAGGATTAATAACATTTCCCTCAGATAGTTTTAATGATAATATAATATAATATATTCTCTGTGCTTCGTATTGGTTTCTCTTTCAGTATTCCTATTACAACTCTTAATTTTAATTCACTTGTCAATAATATGTGGAGTTAATTGACAACTGATTCGATCTTGCCATGCTTCCGCATACAGTTCCCGATTCCATTTCCATTTAATGTTTAGAAGCGATCAAACGAAAGCAGCGATTGCAATTGGCTTAGATGCTTGGCTCTGGTCACATACGAGTATATCCCCGTGGCCAGGTATCTTCCGCGTTGCCAAAATCAAATTCGAGGGGCTTATGCAACCAGGGCCAGCGATGCAGCGCCAAGCGGCGGCAGCCCAAAACAAAGCTGGCCAAATCGCTATTCGAATCGGTGCGGTGCTTACGTGACCAGCCGAACGACTCAATTCCAGCAGGCAGCGAAACAAAAAGCTATAGAAAACTAAAAACTAAAAGCGTAAAAAAAAACAGAGAAAAGTTACCGGTGCATGGTGCAAGCCGTTGCCATGCCCACAGTCAACCAGCCTCAGCCCCAGTCGCAGCTCGCCCACAGAGATTCGTTTACTTTTTGTGTTTTTTCTCATATATTGTTTGTGTATCTTATTATCAAGTCGCGTTGAGTTCGCTGGCCGTTCATGAACTACAAACGCCGCTGGCTGCGTTTTACGCTTTGCATTGCATCGCGCATTGCAATTGGCAATCGGCAATCGGCAATTGGCAACTGGCAGCCGCGGCCTGTCCTCGATGCGGTTGTTGGCTCTTTACGCTTTGCCGTATCACAGGCGAACGCACTACCTGCGAGTGTGCGTGTGTGTGCAATAGCTAAAAAATAAGCGACTTTAAGATACTCTCAGTTGTTGCTTGTGAAATATATCCTAAGATGAATGAGAGATAAACGACTATACATGCATAGTTGTGTGAACCTATGGAACTGTATAAATGAAAGTCATGTTTGGTTGGTATAAAAAATAAGCAATTGCTTAGTTTATAGTTTGATATATGTATTTTAATATACCTATAAGTTGCTTAAGATGATGCTTGAGATTCATAAAAATATTAAAATAATTGAAATAAACATCATGAGTTAAGAGAGCAAATCATGTTTTTATATGTTGATAACCTTGAATAAATATTCCTATTATTTTATAATAATGTAAGCATCTGATATAAAGAGTCGAAACATCTTTGAAGGCACCTTTAGTCAATCTACATCTGCATGGATACCCTCACCTGCAATTTGTTTATCTGAATGAAAAAAAGATTTCTGCTGTTGCTGTTGCTGCTAGCACATATAAATTTAAATTTAAATTGATTCAATCTAGTTCTCATTCTGTATTAATTGCATTAAATTTTAATTTGTTTGCCATTGTAGAAATAAAGTTGAAATAGAAAACTAATTGCAAATCAATATGATTTATATTCTATTAAATGTTTATTTCTTACCTATTCCATATTCAATGTGTTTAGTTTTCTTCGATTCAAGTCTCTAATTTAATGAAATGCAAATATATTTATTTTATTTTATATTTAATTGATTTAATTGAAATTTGAATTAACTTTTTGTTAAATTTCAAATTAAACGAAATTTAATTTTATATCGATTGATAAGCTATATACGTATGTATATAAATGTATATGTCCTATGGGTAAATAGCAGAGCCTTACGGGTTCACTAGTATTGGGATGTGACTGAGAGCTTGTACGGAGCTGTCGTGGACGTATTATCCTAGTTGGCAGCACGCTTCTCAGTATTCTCCAGCTGTCACTCAGCGAGAGTGAGACACAGATACATAGCTGTTGCTGATGTACTCCCGAGAGTTGCTTGAGAGAGCGAGATGGCTATTTGGGCCATTCAGGCAGGGTCGTTATAGTTGTCAGTTGACGTGGAGAGCCGACTAGAAATGTGCAGAAATGCAGAGAAAAAGAGCGCATATTTGGAAAAAGCCAGCAGAAATCCGAGAATTCTCGGGTATAAAATCAAATTCATATTGAACTTGGCCATTCCGACATCTGTGTAGTTGCATATATATATAAATATTTAAAATGGTTTAATTTGAGTCGTAAAGCAATAATTTGATATGTGCACTTAAATGCGGAATTCTGTGAAATCTGCCTGCTATTCAAATTAGCTTAATTACAAAGTTTTTCACTTTGAATTGTCGCTCTTAGCGGAAGCTTGTTGCCAAGTTCCTGACAGTGAAAGCCTGTTATAGGTGTAATATACACATATTGTAACGCGTAGCAGCAGGA
The DNA here is from genome assembly GCA_035047545.1 of Drosophila paranaensis. Lineage (NCBI taxonomy): Eukaryota > Metazoa > Arthropoda > Insecta > Diptera > Drosophilidae > Drosophila > Drosophila paranaensis. Next base: position 4,204,862 of record JAWNPL010000145.1, on the reverse strand, counting down.
GAAGAGGCTCCACTCCACATCTTGTTTTACGATGTCTCACTTTTGGATATACATACATACATACATAGCTCTTCAGAAAATATTCCATTGCGGCGAAACGTTGGCGAAGCCAAAAACAAAACGAAGGCACTTTTCTATACTTGAAGTCATGATGTGATGACAATGATGACGATAAAGACAACGATGATGAAAATGATGATGAAGTTGAAGCAACCTCCGAATTTCGAGTGATAGACAAATATTTCTAAGCAGTGAGTACTTAACACAGTGCGTAATGTAAGCGCACTGCAAGCCCCCGTCTCAGAATCTGCTCTTGTCGTTTGCATGGGCCGCACTTCAATGCTGGCCACTTGAGTCACCTCTTCGTCGCACTTCACTCAAGATATGCCATGAACGATACCAGAGCCCAGGCTGGAATAAAAAGAAACAAGTACAAACTTCATTAGGGCAAAGCATGCATCGTTCGTTTGCTTCTAAAGATCTACACACAATACACATTTTTCAAGTCTAGTTCATTCATTTAAATTTGTTGTGTGAGCACTTTATTTATGTTGAGTTATTTTAATGAATATGAAATAATGTAAAACTGAGCTGATGTAGGAGATTTCTTTTGCAATAAAAATAGTTGAAGGAATTGAAATTGTTTGACTGCAAATTTTAATATAACTATGGCGCAAAAGTAATTTACCAGTTTTGCTTCTGAGCTTTCTTACTTCATTAATGTCCAAAACGAATTGAATCTTATTAGCGTTTTCCAATAAGGTCATTACTTACTACAGCATTTTGCATTTTCCTTTACTTTTACCTCTACCTTTATGGTATTCAAATTCATAATCGAAATAGCCCTTCAAATTTCTAGCAGCTGGCCAACAATTTAAGCATTTGAAGAAACCTAACTTAATTTTGAACACTTGTTATCTTAATAAATTGACTTCACTTAGCAATTACGACATTCCCTTTTAAGATTTTTTTGTGCCTTGTAATCTAGTGGAAGCCAAAAATGTCGTCTTGATGTCAAACTATAGTCAATAATATATCTTACATATATATATATATATATATATATATATATATATATATATATATATATATATATATATATATATATATGTATATATAAATATCTCTAGAGTAATAGACTGTTATTTGTTTATTGGCCTCCGGTGAAGTACAATTGGTAGTTTATTACGGTAAAATTTGAAAAAGTTGAATACGTTAAAATTTGAACAAGTTCTGCAGACGAAAATTTGGCATGGAGTTATAGCGATTGGTGTCTGCCTCACTGCATACCGTGCTGTAAAAGGAGTTGATGAATACGCTTGCAGCCGGCATCCTCGACATCGAGCATCGCCTCCTTAACGATGGAGGAGATTGTTTTCACGTCCAGCGTACGCTGCTCCAAGCGCAACTCATTCTCCAGACAGGCCAGCAACTCGGCTTGACCAAAAGGGCGATAGTTAATGATGGTCGTGTCCATGGGCAACTGCTGCAACAGCTCATATTGCTGCCAATAGTATTGCATCTCGAGATTGAATATGTAAATCACGAGCACACTTTGGTTGGCCGCCACATGGGAGTTGCCTTCGCGTTTCAGCAGCAGATTATTGTAGATGGGCACAAAACTATAGTCGCAGGGCGATAGATTATCGATAATCAGCAGATTTTGGCCACAGCTGGACAGTTGTTCGACAAAGTTGCGTATCACATTGAACTTATGGGCACCGTCTGGGACGTAGGTGCTCCATGAATAACTGTGTACATTCTCCGGCCAGGGAAACTGTTGTCTTAATACCATTGCAGTCAGTGTCTTGCCCACGCCAGGTGGGCCAAGCAGTGCAACGGATCTCAATAGTCTATCGCTCTTGACGACACGTTCGAGTCGCGCCAGCGATTGCTCTTGGTTGAGCACCTGTTTGCCAATCTGACGAAATACACGCATCGTGTCCAGCTTCTGATTGCAATGAAAGGCTCGTGGCGAATCTAGCTCCGGGTCATCGCTTTGCACATTGTTCGCAGCGCTGCCCAGACTCAGGATGCCCGATACGCCCAACCAGAGGGCATTCAGTGTGTCGAATACGCATGAGTGCAGGCTAAGTTGGTCATCTGATGCTGCTTCCATGCTCTGGAGCCAGAGCACCAACACCAATGTGGCCATGCCCGTCAGTATCATCAGGCCTTGTAGCATGTTTGCCTGTTGGCTTTGCTGCAGCTGCTGGCGTAATGAATGGCAGCTCGTTTTCCGCAAAATGCCGCGCTTTCGCGGATCCTCAAAATCGCCAGAGATTGCCGAGTCTTCGGACCGTGAGTAAGAAACGCGGGAATGCATTCTATTTGCGACTTTAATGCTAACTAAACTCCTCTGCAGTAATAAAACAAAAAGAAGCCAGTATTAATTTTTTTTTTTGGTTTTGATTGGTGTTTCCAGAGGCTCGAATTATTTTTTATTTATTAATTGAGATGTGTTAAAAATAAAAAGAAATACTCAGACAGTTATTTCTGATGAAAGGCTTCAAGTGAATTTCAAATGCAAACAAATTTTGTATTTGTTGTATAAACATAACTGAATCTTGAATGTATTTTTTATAAACAATAACATTTATGAGAGGAAACACAAACATACATATTTGTATATGTGTCTCTGTATATATAGCAATATTTACAATTTTATAATACTAGTAGATACTTCACTGCGAATCATATAGAACATAAAGCGTGCGAAATAAGTGAATGGGACATGTTGAATAATTTAACAACTGAACTATACACATGTAAAAAACATATAAATTGCTGTTTAAACTTAATAATGTAATGTACATCAATTTATTTTTACCCAATAAAACATACGAAAGTGTCATACAAAAACAAGTAAGACAAGTAAGAACGTTGCTGTCGGACGCAACCCACAGCGAAATACTATTTCACGCCCCAACAGCACACAGGGGCATCTATCACATTACATTTTTTTTAAATTTAACCTTAAATCCCCACTGTCGCCGCTCAAATTAGCTGCAGATTAAAACTTTTCATTGGAGGTAGCCAGACAGTTTCAATTAGAATCGAAGCTTAGAGATGCCACCTCTCTCGATTTATCTCGATTGCCTTACCTTAGCAAGAACACGCACCTAAATCGAGAGATGTGGCATCTCTCCAAATAAGAGAGGTGGCAACTCTCAAAATGAGAGAGGGGGCAACTCTGAAAATGTGATATACATAAGTTCGTTGGCGAGGTGTGGCATCGAACCCCGGTGCGGTCATGTTGATATTTTTGTTACATTTTCTTTATTTAGTTATTTTGTATTAATAAAATATTCTTTTCTAACACATATATATAATTTGGCAAATCAAAAGACAAGGTCAAAGGTCACAAAGTCATTATGTGGCGCGTTGTTGGCTCAGAAGCTGCAGATGTTTCAGTTTTGATTTGCCACGCCCCCAGTGGCCGTAGACAAATAATTTTTGGCATGTGCATAGTGTGGGCATTTAAGAATATAACTGTAAAGTTTGGATGCTTACATTCGAAAAATGCGAAAATTACAGGGTATTTTTCTGTATGTCACGCCCCTTTTGGGGCGTAACAATAATTTTTGAGGAATCGATAGAGGAGGCCCTTAGTAACCTAGCATCCAATTTTGAAGCTTCTAGCACTAAAACTGTGGGAGATATAAGCTGATATTTGTTGCCACGCCCCCTGAAGGCGTAGATATATCCGCCATAGCTTATCGGTCGTGGGATGTTAACCCGAGTATATATACCAAGTCTCAAGTCTCTAGCGTCAATAGTGCTCAAAATATAACGAAACTAGTAAAATCACTATATATTCAGATCCGATTTGCCACGCCCCTAGTAGGCGTGGCCATAAAATTTTTTGGGCGATCCTTATAGGATCGTAACAGTAACCCACGTGCCAAATTTGGGCGTTCTAGCTTTAAAACTGTAGAAGATACAGTTTGACCCGATTTGCCACGCCCCCAATGGGCGTAGATATATCCGCCATAGCTTTTTGATTTTGGGACGTCGACATGAATGTTCAGTTAAAATCTCAACTCCCTAGCCCTTCTAGAAGTAGTGTTTCTGAGATACAGGAAAATGCATTTTCCGATTTGCCACGCCCCTAGTGGGCGTATCGGGAAAATCTTGACACTTTATCAGACGAGGGTATACACGAGTATATATTTCAAATTTCAAGTCTCTAGCTTCAATAGCGTCGAAATGGTTTGCGTTCATACGGACAGACGGACAGACGGACAGACGGACAGACGGACGGACAGCATGACGGACATTGCACAAAACCAATATACTATATCACTACGTGAAATAGTATAAAAACTCTAGTTGGAGATCCCTTGATCCGCGCTTTTCAAAATACTGCAGTGTTTGCATTTAGCATAGATTATCTATGTTTTGATACAATAGAGCAGCTGATAATTCACAATCCATAGCGCCATCTAGTAGACATACATTAAAACTTGCGGATCTTAGAATTTGATAGTCTTGATCATTCTTGACAGTTCAATTAGCGTTAATAGCAATCTTAAACAGGCTTGACAGGAAGTTTGATCAGTCTTAGATCAAAATCAATTAGTTTCCGTCAATATTGGGACAAACTTCATCAGTTAGTAAAGTTAGACCTATGAAAAGGGAAAATAAGAAATTTAACAACCCATCTACTCTGAATCTTCATAAAAAGGGGTAAACTAAGTTAAATGAACCGTTAGAGTATTATTTTTTATATATATTTATATTTATATATTATATATATTTATATATTGTATATAATTAAGAGTTTATAATCCATTTCAAACTTATATTACACATGTGCAGAGCACAGCTGCTTTTTGTTTGAATGCAAGTTGAGTTCCATAGAGCCGACTTGATGGTCGTTCTGCCTACAAATATAATAATACACTTTGTTAGTGAAACGGCACATGAATCCATGTATAGTACGGATGCGGTGTTCTAAGCGTTTCTTTTTGGCATCCAGGCATTAAAAGCGCTTACTCATCATTATCAGGCAGCAGTCATCAAGGCAGGCAAACAGTCAGAAGCAGCAACAGCAACAACAACAGCAACAGATCAGCTGATTCGTGGCAACGGCAGAAAGACAGACATTACCATTAGGCTGACAATTAAGTTTAGACTCGCGCGGAAAGCCGGCAGCCAGCAACTGGGCCAGCAACTCTTTGAAAGCAGAGATCTAACGATCGTGATTGCCAAACAACAGAAAACAAGCAGCCAGCCAAAGAGACGACTGGTCTGGCCAGACGTAAAAGCCCAGTTCAGTTCAGGCCAGGTCACCAGGCCAGGCGAGACGGAGACGAAGACGGAGAAGACGGCCACAAACAGAAACAGAAACAGAAACAGAAAACTGAGCCATTTGGGTGCTTGGCAACAAACAACAACAGCAACAGCTCAGAGACAACAAATCACTTCAATTCGTAATAGACAAAAATTGTGAAAACCTTCAACTAACTACGGATGAAGTCGCACTTCAAATGCTCTGCCTAAAACAAAACTGAATTTCATTTAGTAATTCATAAATATAATTACTTTATTTTTCAATATTTTTAACAAATTTCAATAGCAATAAGAATTTGTTATATCGCATATTTGCAAAAGAAAGCTATATGCATTGCTTCTTCTTATTTGATAAAATAATAAATCGTTGGATAACTAAAGTTAATCAAGTCTTCTGGCCGCTTAAATGAAAGGGTATTCCTACAAAAGATTCCGTGAATGTGCTGACAAATAGATAGATGGATAGATAGAAAGATGGTTATATACATATACATATATAAATATATATTTATTTATATACGTACTGAGACAGAGACAGGGACTGACAGACGGAGATGGAAATGGTGATGGAGTTGGAGAGACAGATTGAGAGACAGACACTTGTTGGAGCGCAGAGCCGTAACGGTTTCTCAAAAAAAAAAGAAGAAAAAAAATCAAGTTGGGCGACTTGCAAAAGTGTCTTTCATAAATCAGTCAACGGCTCTGACTAACAGCTACCAGCTAGCAGCTAGCAGCGAGTAACTCCGTCAGCTGTCAGTCGAGAGATCATTTTTGGTCGCTTGGGTTCGGTTCAGCGCGGTAATTATGTCTCTACTCGCTGGAGTACTCATATGTGTGTCATTATGATCCAAGAGCAGGCAACAACAACAACAATAACAATGATTATCATGAGGATGATGATGATGATGATGATGACAATAACAACAGCTACAGAGACTTGGCAGACTTGGCGGCTCTGGGGTAAAAGTTTGTTGGCCCTCAAGTGCCGCCTGGCTGAGACATTTGGCTGACTTTCCGTTTTTGGCCATATTTGATTTGCTGCTGTTGCCAACCGTTTTGGAACGGGCCAACTGCGACGGCAGCCGCTGCCGCCGCTGCTGCTGCTGAGTCAGCGCTTTTAATTGTTGCCAAAAGCGGAAAAGTTTTGCAAGTGAAAAGTAGGCAATGAAAAAGTCATTTGGAAAATTGACAATCACCAAACGAAATTTACAAATTCGTTGTTAGCGGAACGCGCAGCCCAGTAAACACTAATAATGGGCATAGAGTGAAAACTAAATTAATAAAAAAAGGTAGAGAACAGTAATAAGAGCAAAACAATATTAAACTAAATTAATATTTAAAAAACATTATACCCTGACTTCCCATTTTCAATGGGTTCAGGGTATAACAATGTCACAATATTAGATAATAATATATTAAAATATACAATAAATAATAAAAAATTTGAATCAATAAATTAAATTATTAAAAAAAATATAATATAAAATAAAATAAAATATATAAGATTCCAAAAATAATAATTAGATATTAAAATCAACTTTATCAAAAGTCGAGACCGCTCGACTAGGGGTTACCCTGAACCCTGCGAAGAACCGCAATTCCAAGCAATCTCCGTTTCTTTAATATACATAAGAATATACAAATATGTTCATTACAAGCCAAACATACACGCACACGCACAGGCGCACGCACACACACACGCCAGTCGTTGCGTCAGCTGTTCTTTGGCTGCTTTGCATGGCGATGTATAGCATGAATGAAATGTTTAATAACTTTTTTTCTAGAGTAACGATTTTGATCAAACTTGTTGGGCGTGATAATGTCATATGTATGTATGTGCCAAAGCACAAGTCTCTAGTATTTGATGTACGGGAGTTACAAATTTGAGGCGAAGGGGGCGTGGCACCCAAAATTTAACAAAAACCGAAATTGCGTAAGACCCAAATAACACTAAATGCAAAAGAAGACTCTGGCTAGAAAGATGAATTAGATAGAATTTTTTAGAATTTGAAGTCTCTAGTTATTGTAAGTTCTGAGATCGACGCGTTCATACATACGGACAGACGGACAGACGGACAGACAGACAGACAGACGGACAGGGCTAAATCGACTCGGCTTGTCTCCCTGATCAAGAATATATATACTTTATGGGGTCTGCCACGCCTCCTTCTGCCTGTTACATACATACGCCTTCCAACAAAAACATTATACCCTGATTTCCCATTTTCAATGGGTTCAGGGTATAAAAAATTCAAAAATAAATTATAAAATATTAAACTAAATATACATATAATAAAATAATTAAAACAATCGAATTTTTATTTTAATCAAACAAGAAACAATAAAAAATATTAATACATATGAATTGTACCAAATAATAAAATATTAAACAAAATATGTGAATTAAAAAATTAAAATTAAATAATAATAAATAAAAATGAAATAATCAATAAAATATTTAAAACTTCAGAAATAAAATAGAATAGAAAAATAATATGGAATAATATAATATAATATGTTTATTAAACAGAAAACTTAAATTAACCTAAAATAAAATACATATAAAAGTATTTTTTTACTCATAGATGTGAAGAACATTAAAAAATAAAATAATAAATAATTAAATTCCATTAGAGCTTAAGCTTTTAATTTATTTTCCGGTCAATTTTCTTAAAGTCGTATGCCCGCAAGTAACGTAAGCTAATCGATGGGGAAAAAAAGAAAAAAAGAAAGAGAACGTAGCTAAAGAGTTTGGCGAATTGCAATTTATAGACGCTGCCAAAGCATCGAGAACACGAACGTGTTTACGCCACCAACTAGGCGAGTGAGTACGTGTGTCTGTAAGCTATATATACAGTACGTGTATCTGCAAGATACAGACACATGCAAGCATTCCGCTCATTAGCTCGTTGCGGCTGACGTTGCTGTGGCTGCTGTTGCTGTGGCTGCTGTTGCTGTTGCTATTGCTGCTGTCAGTTGCAACTTCAATTGAAACGCATTTAATTAGTTTGTGCCTAATTTATGCTGCCATCGACATCAGCATCAACATCAGCGCTCGACATAGAAGCTGTCAGCGAGGCGCCTACCCAAAAGGGGCTCATACGAATTTTCAACTCGAATGTGCGTTATATAAAATGAAGCTGTTATTTGCATTTGATGCGAAATGGATTGCTAATCTCAATCGACAGTGAATTGAGTTTATTAAAAAGAATGTTTTAGGCATATATATATAAGCTTGGTCTGGTCTAGCAGATGTGTTGATCTAATACTCTCTCAAATCGCGAGACACAACAAAACGCAGTCAATCCTATAAAGTATATATAATATTTTTTCTAATCCTCTACCAAAGTCAAATATTCGTCCGTCTGTGCGTTTGTCTGTATTATGAATTTCTTAACATATTTGGTATACGTAGGTTCTAACGTCATACAGCACGCGCAGGTATCGTTTGTACATCACCTAACATTTATTTATTTATAATTAATTATAAGTTTTCAACATATATATATATATATATATATATATATATATATATATATATATATATATATATATTAGTTGAAAACTTATAATTAATTATAAATAAATAAATGTTAGGTGATGTATGTATATATATATCTTGGTATCTTGAGTACTACTTGGGACTAAGACATTTTCATTATCAAATATTTCATATACAAACAATAATAGAATCCGTACGCATATAGGGTATTGAATTTTCGACTATACGTTAGTTAGACATGTTCGCTTATTATGTTTTTTATGGCAGACATTAGAGCAAATCAACGAATGACGGTGACAGTTACTGCTCTGTCATTTAGGTATAGGGGTACGAAATGCTGAAATACGTGGAAGATGTAAGTGCATTGGCATGCGAGCGCGGAAAGAGGGGCCCGGCTTGTAGGTCAGTTCTCTATGCCGGCATTTGCCTTATGGCATGGCCGGACCGGGCTGGGTCTGCCGTGGTCATAAGTAGCATAAGGGGCGACATCAACATCGACAAAAGACGCCACAATTAATTTAATTAACGAACGTGCCTCGGACGCCTTCCAATTGACGTTTGTGGCATTTGTTAAATTGTTTAAAGAACACAATGGAACCAAAAGCAGAAGCAGAAGCAGAGTCAGAAGCACAAGCAGAGGCAGAAAGGCGAACAAGATGTGGGCGTCATGATGTCTTTTGCTTTACTTATTTTGATGGCGTTGCGGGGCTTCGCAGTAAAATCTACTGAATGCGTTTCTATGATTAACTTTCATTTGATGAAATATTTTCATTTCGGCTTTCGCTTATTTCCCTGCCCCATTGAATTCTATCATCGTATAGGGCTTCTCGGTTGCGTTCGCGTCTTCTTCTTTAACATTATTGTTGCAAGCCGAACTGAGGTCATGGGGCTTGACAATTTTCCATTTTCTATCGGCCAGCGACAAGTATATATGTATGTTTTGTATATCTTACTAAGGGCACTGTTGATATTTCTGATAAGCACAATTGGGCATAAAAGTTTTAGTTATAATGAATTATTTGTTTATATTTCGTATCTCTCCCTTCGACATACATAACTGTGAAGTACGTGTAACTGTGAAGTACGATGATTTATTTGTTGATGCTGATATTGCATGCAGTTTTCTTCTAATCGGCCGGATTCAATCATATTGTCAATTGATTGGTTTCAGCTTTAACTCCAATTATCTTATATTTGATAAAAAATGTTAAATCTGGGTGCAATGGCTGCGTGTTTACGTAATAGGCAGAAAGAGCCGTGGCAGACCCCATAAGCAAATGCTAATGTTAATGTGAATGACAAAAACAATGTGTGAGCATATATTGCTTGCTATGTATGTAAGCCATAAGTGAATTCAGTATCTACCAGTCCATCACACCCGACAACAGCACTTTTACTTGTTTTGTCTAGATATTTCCAATATAATCTAGAAACTGTTAGCTTCACTAATCCGTGCTTAACTATCATCTATATCAACTAAAGCTATTAATTAAGATTACACTAGTCATTATTTCCTGCTTACGACTTTGTCTTACAGATGCTTTACAATATATTACATACTAGGCAGTTCATATATATATATATACATATATAGTTTTGTATCTTTAGGCTAATGAATTATGAGTTGACTTTTTATGCTAGACTACCAGGTGGAAGTTGTAGCTGCAACTTTGTTGTTGATGACTCTTAGGTGAGGGCACTGCGCCTGTGGAATACACGTATTTTGTGCGACGATATCGCCACATGTTGATCTTTAAGCTCTCTTTTATTATTATTATTATTATGAAAATGCAAAAAAAGAAGAAAATAAATAAAAAAAATAACAAGACAGCCGGCAATCGGGCAACCGGACAATGGCAACGACGGGGCAGCAGCCAACTGGCCGAACTGGTTCTCCTGCTCGCCTTGCTTGGGGCTTATTTGAGGCCAGGCCAGGCCACTACCGGAGTTACACCTACTCCCGCTGGCGGGTTATGGACTTGGATTCAGCGTTCAGATGCAGATACAGCAACAGCTTCAGCTTCAGCTACAGCTACAGCTATAGCTTTGGCTTTAGATTCAGATACAGTTGTTTGGCTCGACGGGGTGTGTGTTGTGTTGTTTACGTTTAGCGTTCATTCCTTCATTCCACGCTCGTTTGTTTTGATTTTAAAAAAGGTTGGGCTAGAAAAAAATAAATCGAAAAAAAATCTAAAGAAAAAACTGGATGCCCTTGTTGGTACACAGTTTGGTCTTTAAATGTTTGGTCTTTGTTTTCATCACTCGCTCTCTCTCTCTCTCTCTCTCTCTCTCTCTCTCTCTCTCTCTCTCTCTGCCTCCCTCTCTCGCTATGCTTTGCATTATTATTTCAAGTTGTCATTGTTGTTGTTCTCAAAACAATCTTTTTCTTCTTCACTCGTTTTATTTTCCTCGTATGTTATATGGGATAGGTTTTGAGCATGGGTTTTGGGTTTTGGGTTCGGAGCTCTAGCTTTTGCGTAATGAGTCTGTATGTTGCTTGTCCATCAACCAATTCACCACGTCAGACAACGACAGTCCCTCTTCTCTTTCTTTTTTTTTTTTTTTGCTAATTAAGATTCATGACGAGTTAATCTGCGGCAGAGTTAACTGGCAAGGAGTAGGCTCTATATAAAGGGGATAGATGAATATACAAATATATTTGTACATATGTATATAGTATGTATATTCCCAGTTAAAGTACTTCAAATGGAGTTTTTATCTTTGTGCCGTTTCCATTTGGGGTCTGTTCGCATTTCTAGAGTGTCAACAATGGAGCTGAAATTTGTTATTATCTAATTGTCTGTTGTTCCTACTGCTACTTAAGCTCCCTACGCCAATGGCCTCCTGGGAGCATCGAGCATAGCTGCTGCTGTTGCTACTGTGGCTATTCCCCAGTCCAACTTTCATTTCGCCTCCATGACTAACCGCCAGCGCGGGAGCTGGCAAACAGAAATAATAAACACCAACAAGTGTCGTAAAAACAAATTAACGGCGCACAAGTAAACACTTGTCCCTGTTCTACTATAGCAATGCGTCGGCCCCTGCCCAAACCCATCCCACCCCACCTAGTAGCGGCACCAGCTCTCTAAAGCGTCAGCCAGCCAGCCAGCCCCTAAGTTTTAAATGAGCAAACATTATTTTAATTTATTGCATCGCCCGGCGAAACCCCGCTACACTAATCCGCACAATAATAACAACAGCTACACCATTTGCTTTTTCCCGTTCCCGCTGCCGATGCTGCTCCCCTCCAACTCCCAGATGCATTGTTTTGCTCCCCTCGCCTTGTCCACTTGTTCCAGCATGTGGGAAAACAAGGGAAATACAGCATACTGGTCGCTGCTTAACAACGAATTCCTCGGGGCTCTCATATTTTCGATTTATATATGTGCTACAAGCAGAGCCAGGAAGTGGGGGAAGCAAGCATTGCTTCGCTGAGAGTAAAGCAATTTCTGAAACCTCCAAGTCTCCATAAGAGTATATATATGCTAATGAAATATGAGCAGATTATAGATTCTAGAGTCAATATAATTAAATAATCAAATAACAATATGGGGCTCGTCACTTAAAGTTCAACCTATACAAAAGGCTTTCAATTCGGATGGGAAAATTATTATTATTTATTTTAAAATATAGAAAATGTGAAAGTAATCCAAAATTCAGTGTAAATTTAGTTTGGCTCAGTGTGGCCATCGTTTATCTTGACTATGACCTTTGGAATTGGATATTTGTGATAATCTTAAATGCAGATCAAGTTTCCAATATCCTATTATTGAGACACGGGGTCAATAAAATAATTAAATATTAATAACTAATAACTTAGTACGTTATAATACATATAGTAATCAATGAAAAACAATAAAATTTTTTTGCAAATAAAATTAGAGAAGATAATGCTTTTAATAATGCTACACGATTACCATTTTTTTGTTCAATTCAAATTTGAATGACGTGCGCATTACCATTCGAATATCAAATTAATTTGTCAAAAATATAATTAACAATGGACATTCGGTTTTTGCTGTTTTCTTCTTCATTTTGGAGAGAGAGAGAGAGAGGGGTAGAGTATTCAAATAGTATTTAAGCCCAGCCCGTTCCCATGACCACGCCTTGAACGTGCCTCGCATAAGCCACATTTTTACAATTAAATAAATGACAATGTTTGAATTGAGAAATATATCACTAAGAGTTACCCTGTAAGGCATACGAAATTAAGTCTGAACTAAAAAATATATATTTATATTCGACTTTTATCTAATTTATATAAGTAGTAGAGTCCAATGAATAGCCACTGTGAATAGAGCATTCAACAAAAAAATTTAATTTCATTTCATTTGCTGTCGTCTGTTAGTGGCTTTTACAAAGTCTATTTGACTTTAATTATAGATTTCGTTTGTTGCCGTCATTTCTGGTCACTTAATTGTGGCCACTTCACACACGAACCTAATTATTCTCGCAAAATGTATAAATTTCCACGGCATTTAATTTGCATATAAAGAGCGGCGCTCTAATGGCGTGCATTTGCATAATTTGGTGAGGCCTGTAGCGCATAAAAATATATGCTATATATATATATATATATATATATATATATATATATATATATATATATATATATATATATGTATTATACGTATATATATCTGAATATTTTATATAATTTCCCTAAATATCAACATGCGCAAGTTTTAGTTGCATAAGAGATACAGTAGCATTAACATTTGGCTCTAATGGCCTGTTTGGCTTCCTTGGGTATCCACACCCATGCACACACCCTCACCTAGAACATGGGTAATGCCCCACATAATGGCCTAACAAAGCTATTCTAAATACAAATTATATCTTTCTTCCAACTTTCATGAACACATTTTCGAAATATTTTTATGGCCACTGTGCTCAAAAAAAAAAAAGAAATGTATAACAAAGGATGGGCTTTGCATTCATTTTTGAGGCAAACATATAAGCTCCAGATAATTATTTGATGCATACTCTGTATAGACGAGTATGTATTCTTTCCTATTAATTTTTTGCAGTATTTAATACTGAGTCTATAGGAGCTGGTTGATTAATATGTTAAGCATTAACAATAACCAAAAAATATAAGTTTGAAGCTGAAATCTGCATTCTTCGTCTATCTTTTCAGTGATATGAATATGAGCTTTGGATATCTTATACTAATATTTATTACTACATATTTGAATGGGTAAGTGACATAATTAATATATACATTTATTATTATTCAGTTTATTTTGTTGTAGTTTTTCTTTTAGGTACTGGGCGCGTTTAGCTCTAAACGCTAACTAGTTAGTTAGCATATGTCTTACATCTAGATATATTTATTGCCTATGCTATTCTATTCGACAATATAATTTAAAGTTCAAAAGATTCCCCTGTGGTTTTGAGGATCTTTACAGCCTTCGCCAGTTTTCATTTATATTCAGATTAGATGATCGCTGGTTTTGACGCCTTACCAAACCAGCCGCCTAGCTTGAACTCTATTTTATTACCAGAAAAAAAGATATTAGAATATTTATACTGCTCTCTACAAATAGCTACAAAGGATTTTCAAAAGTAAAAAAAAAAAAAAAAAAAAAAAACAAATGTATTTGATTTACGATTTAGTGTTTGCCATAAAACATAAACTCGAAAAAGATTCGCATGTAAATTGAATAACCTGTGCACTCCATTAAGGCGGCATGCGTATTTGAGACCCCATCATCAGCATCATCCTCGTCTATGCCCAATCCCTTACCCCTTTTATATCGCATGCTGTGCTTCAAGTCTGGCGATGATGCGTGCAGCACCATCTGGCAGCCTTATGAGTCACGCGAATGTTTCATATGTTTCATGTGCCTCAACCGATCTGCGCTCCACATGTTTTCACTTAGAGCCTAATCATTGCCTATGCTCCAGCAGGGGGACCTGGGGATGCTGCAGCTGAAGCTGCCTGCGTCTGCTGCATTTAACGATGCTTTTCAGCTGAAATTTAGTGGCAAAACATTGTTGAGCGCATTAAGTAATTACGATTGTGTTGCATTTGCGTTCACTTCACCGTCAGATAAATATGAAAACGAAAATGAAAATGAATTCGATTCATTGGCTAGATGCTCGACACTCCATACCCGGGAGGGTAGTCGCTGCTGTTGGGGTCACTTTGTAGTGCATATTGTTCCCACCAAATCGTCTCACTTGTTCACATGACTTCGAAAATAATTTATCTGTTTCAATATTTTGTTTCTCATGGAACCAAAAGCTGATACAATCCACTTTGGAAGAACTTTGAAATTATTATATAAAGATTATTAAATATTTTCTCATATTTTCATGTACTTTAATCTTGAGCTACATTTCGAGTGGACAGCCATTCATTATGGTCGCCATTTATCAAGTGCATAATATCACGGAACTGCCTTCGCGCTTCCTTTTTTGTTGGTCAAAAGGGGGACTGCGTCAGTAATGGTGGGCAGCAGTTGACCCAACCAACGTTTCCCGGGTCATCCATCAACTTCATGAGAAGCAAAACGGGCAAGTGTGCGTGTAATTTTTGTGAGGCCCGCCGCACACTTATCGAATAACGGTCTAGCTCTGGGGCTCGGGGTATATGCCAGCACCTATATTTGTTTGGCCCAATAAGCTCTTGGTTCTTGAGAGTAGAGCCTTTCCTACCATCCATCCATCCATCCATCAGCCACATCACTCACTCACTCACTCATACATTCGTTATTTCTTTCTCTCGCTTCCTGTTTTTGCTTGGCACTTCATCAACATCACAGTCAAAATCACAAAACAGTTCTGTGTCCTTCCCCACCCGCAAACAAAAAAGAAAATCTCACTCACTAAGTAGCTACCCAGTACAAGGGGTTAGACAAAGTTTACAAATCTGTAAGATGATTCTTATACATAGATGTTTAGAAGGCAGTTTACTTAGCATTAGCTGACGCTTCAGATTGTTATCAAATATTAATGGATTGTTCTCATAGAGAAGTACTAAGCTGAAAATGGTTCAAAGAACTTTATTAACAACTTTATTAGGAAACTTTTCGAGGGGAAAATTCAAAATTAAATTTACTTTTATTGCAAACTTTACTAAATGAATTTTTAATAAAAATCAAGTAAAGTATTTTTGAATCATATTAAATTTGAAAATTAAATTGGATAATTCTAATTAATTGTTTTATTTAATTGTATTTATAATTTGTTTATGTACAATTTAAAATTTGTACACACAAAAAAATATTTGGTTTAGTTGTCTATAAAAATATATATTAATTTAATATATAAATTTAATTTTCAAGTAATTATAAGAAACTCTATATAAATAACAAGTAAGAAAGCTCTAGTCGAGACCGCTCGACTAGGAGATACCCTGAACCCTGCGAAGAAACGCTATTCTGAACATTCTCGGTTTCTTTCAAATGAACGTATATACATAAATACATTCATATATTAGAACACATACATTCACACGTCTGCACGCACAAGTCTGATTGGGCGAAAACATGCATATGTTATGGGAAATTAAATGTTTTATAACGTTCTTTGAAGATTGACTTTCTAAAACAAACTTACAGAGCTTGATTATATCATCCAGATGTGTACGGACAGACGGGCAGACAGACAAAGGTTCAGCGTCGACTCGATCGACTCAGTTTGTCTCCCTGATCAAGAATATATATACTTTGTGCCACGTCTGCCGCGTCTGTCTGTTACATACATTTCAACAAAACCAGTATTCTCCGATTGCACATTTTCAATGTGCTCAGGCTATACAAAAATGTATTCTATTTTTGTTTTATTAGTTCATATTTTTTATTTAATTTAATAGTAATTAAAATAAATTTATTTGTAATAAAATGTAAGATAAATTAATTTATGTAATTTATATTAGCTTATTTAATTAACATATGAATTTTTGCATATTTTTATATAGTACATTTTAATTTATACATTTTCTTTGTTTTAAAACTATTATTTATATTTTTTTATTTTAAATTACTTTATTAGTTTCATATTATATTCTTTTTTAGTTTTCATTACGATGTTTAGACTTACCTGAAACTGAGCCATTTTTGACCATTTTTACTTACATAGTTTCGACTGCTTAAGCAATCAATTTTATGTTTTTAGCAAGAAATATTTCCTGTCTACATGATTACATGAAATGGAAAATATTTTCGAGTCTATTATAACATATATATCGAAAATATACGGGCAACCCGAAACCTCCCTATCGAAATCCTGTTGGCTTTCCCATTTTGATGTCAGCTTAGGCACATGCATCGCATTTGATTTTAAAAATATATAAATGCTGTGCAGGTCTGAGTCTGGGCTGTGCTTCATCCTTCTTCTCTATCAATATAAACTACCCACATCTAACTTTTGCCTACCCCGCCACCAAAACGTATTTCGTATTTGGAATTTGTATCTGCTATTTGAGAGTCTGCACGTTAATATTTGGATTGCGTGTATTTGTGTTTGTTTTCTGGTCTGTGTTTCCTGCGCTGGGATTGTGGAGGGATTGGCTCTGAATGGGCCAGGACTGTGTTACCGTGTTGCCAAAAATAAATCCGCTATAAGCCCCTTGCGCAAAAATGTTTTTTCCTTCCTATTTTGCATAAAAACGTTCCGCTTATCCCTTTCGCATTCGCATATTTAAATTTCGTTTCTCTCTCTGATATTTGAAATTCGATTTTTGTACATTCTTTTTTCCACTTCCTGTTCTGGTCCCTTCGCCCTTTTTCGATTCCTAATTCGAGCAGGTTTTTTAGTTGCATGCTTATCATTCAATAGGTTTTCGTCCATTTGTATTGCGTGTATTTTTCACGTGTGCCACGTGTCTGTTTATTTATCCTTCAAATTCACACACACGCACACGTACACGCGCATACACCCACACACATACATATAGTCAAACACGCTGCGCCTGTCTTATTTGCTTGCGTGTGAAAATTCACAAGTGCGAGTGGATTTTGGGGTCAGGCTACGTTTCAGGTTTACAACTAGCCGAGCAGAATTTAAAATTTTTTACAACGATTTCAATTGACAGTTAAATAAGCAATTCCAGACATTACGCAATATATATAGTACATATATTTTATTCCATTTAAAGTCATCTCATCTGACAGCCACGGCGAATTAAAACCGAAATCTGTAAAACTTGTTACATACATATATAAAATATCATATTTTATGGTTAATTAATATGTCAGCCATTTTGAAGTATACAATTATATTCGATTATATGTTTTTTGATTGTGCACACAGCCAGCTAAATTCCTTTGATTATCTGGAAACATTTTGTGTTGGCAACTTTGAAGAGGGCGGAAGTGAAATATTGGACTTGGTAATAATCAGGCAAAATAGTTTTTAATAAGTTCAAGACTTTTGACTTTATGTGACAAATCACATGGCTTTGGGAGTCATGAGAATGCATGGCAAAGCGATTGGGATTGTAGTCAAGCACCCGACAGGATGCGAGCTGCAGCCAGCGCAAAGGTCAGTCCAAGGACAAGGCAAGACGCCAGTGAAATGCATAAAGAAAAATTGTGCTCTTATTAAAATCGATATTTAGTGGAAGAGAGACTAGAGACTAGGTGAGAGGCTGAGGGAGGTCGGGCGTTGTGCTGGGGTATTTGCATTAAATTATGCGACGAGCAGCGGAAATGTTTGCCATCAACTGTGAAGTGGGAAGAAGGAAGAAGGGCGAGCAGAGAGAGGGAGGCAGAGAAGGAGGAAAGTAGGAGGGTAGCATCAGGCAGACGTGGAAGATGAAGCAGAGCGCAGCATCGTTAAGTGCGCCGGAAACAATTTCACTCTTCAGCACAAGGAAAGCCATAAAAGGAAATAAAAGGAAAGCAAGCAACAAACATTGACTGCGACGTCGACGTCGGCAGCGACAGCATCGTGGCATTTGTTAAAGCGAAGCGCCGCAAAACAAATTGTAACAGAAATCCTTCAAACATCTGTGAATAACTCTCGCCTGCAATTCTGTCAAAGTCCCAGTTCCAGAGCCCCCATTCACACATACGCACACACACACATGTGAGTGTATGTGCGTGCGTGTGTGTGCACTTGTATTTGTAATTGTTTCCTTTTTGCTTTATGAGTTTTTCATGTATCGCACAAAGTGTCGCCCTATTCCAGCTCAGCTGCTGTCGGCCCCACCTCGCCCTTACTTTTCCGCTATTAGCGACCGGCTTGCACCTGCGTGGCTGTTCCCCTACCTTTCACAACCTTTTGGTTCTGCCCAGCGCTCTACTTACGAGGCTCAACTTTTGTGGAGCGCATTTTAATCGTCGTCATTAAGGCGGCAGCGCGTGCAAAATGTCCTTTCATTTGAGTTTTGTATTTCCTCACTTCGTCTTCATCATCCCACACTAGCAGGACATTTTTATGTTTTGTTTCTTGTTTTATTCTTGAGTGTTTGGCCATTGCAATCTGTCCAAGAACGACATCAAAGTGCATTAATACAATGCCAAGCGGAGGGGGAGAATCATGTATGTATGCTATAAGGCGAGATGCTGAGCACACAAAAATTTTCTAGAATACATATATAAAAACCTTTTGCTCTGTCGTTTAGTGACTAATCAGTTATCTGTTTATGGTAAATAGTTGAGAATGATAAGAGCAGACTTTATCAGCTGGAATAACCCAAGATTGAATAGCCATAAAAGAACAGAAAAGAAAGAATACAATGATAGTTAATACAATTAATTATTCTTAATAATAATTGTATGCCAGACAATTTAGAACTTTTAAATAGGGATTTTTATGTAAATTTTGCACCCTTATGTTCATGTTACATATTGCAATTAATGTTCTGTTTATATACATAGTTTTATAGCTTCAGCAGGCGTTTGTCTCTAAACTTACTTAGAGCAAGCCGCATTAATTTAGAAGGCAAAACAATACTCGCAATATGGCATTCAAAATCATCTAAAATTATGAAAAAGTTGACGCAGTCGAAGCGTATTTATTTTGCCTTGGAATCGCCTCTTTGTCGTGCTTGCTTTTTAGCATTTATAATGTGGGCTGGGCTCCCCCTAAACGCTGACACCTTCAGCCGAGCGTAAAAAATGGTGAAGAAAAATCATTAGACACAGCTGGACACCAACTGGGCTCGACTAATAACTTTCAATTGCGGTTATGATGGACCCAAGGCCCGGCCGGAGTCCGGGTCCAAGCAGGCCTTGTCCTTGGCCACCTATTAAATATTTACAAAATGTGTTGTAAGTAGGAAATTGTGTTCGTTCACTTTTCAATGGACCACAAAGTCATTCAACCCAGCAGCACGAAATGTCCCTCTCAGTTGTCCATCTCTCACTCTCTCTGTCTCTCTCTATCCTCGTCTTTCTCTGTCTGTCTTTTATTTATTTATTTATTTTATATGCTTGTGCGTCGGTTGCCTCGTTTTGTGCCTCGTTGTGGGCCATTTTCCAAAAGCACAAAACTTATTTTAATTTTAATAGAAATTAATGAGGTAATCTTCTTTCGGCATTCGGCACTCCTCCTCCTACTTCTTCTTCCTCCTCTTCTACTGCCCGTTTCGTTTGCTCCCTTTCAGCAAATGGTTTTCAATTTGAAGCAAAATGGAGAAAACTTTTTGAAAAACCAAAAATGCGGCCGTGCCGCCTCCTTTGTACAAATTTATAATTGTTTGCCGTCTGAGGGCAGGAGGGCTCATGGAAACATTTTCCTTAAATACGTATTTAACTGAGCATCTGAGACGAGAATTTGTTGCTAGGCTGTGCGCGGCAATACTCGGCTTTGATTTCAGCCAAAAGTATTTTGAAAGGGGCCCCAGCGAGAGATAAGAATCTTAAAATTAGTTTCCTTATCACGGTTCAATGACGGCTTACTTTGCAGACGCTTCCAATAAGTCCACACTTTTCACTTCACTCATAACTTTTAGTTTAAATTAAACGCTTTGCTATGACATAAGTGCAAATAAAACTTTTACAATTAGGCCGCGGCACGACTTGTCAGAAACTTTCAGCTAATTCTTTAACCCATCCATACCATAGCCAAAGGGAGGGCACTTCTTTTACTTTCCTTTGCTCTGTTTTCCTAGGTAAACATGAGAGCTGCCAGCATAGATAAGTAAATCAGCTCCTTTAAATCAGCTGAAATACGGGCAATTAACAAATGTGTCAGGTGATATAAGGCAAGTAAAATCAGCGAATTTAATTTACTTTTCAAATGAGAAGATGGTTTAGAAGAATACTTAATAATATAAAAACTAAATATTATACTAGAGTATCTCGTAATGGGCTCTATCAACTAAAGCTTACATACCTGTTTTTAGTTCAAAAATAAGTCTGGGGACATTATAAGTTATTATTTAATAATTGTGAATGATTATTATAATATTATTATTTAATATAATTATTTATAATATTAAACTTATTTGTTTTACTTTCAATTTACTCTACTTTAAAATAATTGAACTATTTATTATGCTAGAAATTATTTATTATTACTAAATTACTATAAACTATTATTTATTTAATTTATTCTAAATTTCTATCACTGTAAAATATAAATATTAAATTTCTAGTAAACTAATACATAATTAAATGCTTATAAATATTTGACTAGTATTTCCATTTAAAACTTTTGTTCAGAAACTACTTGTCTGTTCTATTTCAGGTATTCAAAGATAATTTATAATTAAAGAAAACAATTAATTATTTAATAAATATTTCATAAGCAGTTTCCTTTTTCCTGTATTTCTGAAAGTTAACATGAGCTGGCGAAATAATTTCTCGACATTTTATGTAAGATTTTTCGTTGGCCCCAGCCAAGCCCCGATCTGTGCGACAGTTCGCATGCGTCTCGTGACCCTCTCTCTTTCACTCTCTCTTCGGCTTCCTGTGCGAGTTGCCGCTGGTCGAGTATTGACCGAACGCGTAATTTATGCAAATATTCCAATTTGCTGAACTGAAACACTTGGAAGGCGAGAAGCGCTGCCGAAATAATTGCGTCGATTTATATGACGAGCGGCGACAGCAAATGGCGCCTGCTGCTGCAGCTGCTCATTACCCCTTCTGGGTGAAGTATCCTGTCCTGCATCCTGTGAGCAATGTCCCTGGCTTCTGCCATCAGCTGGGTATTTTTCGTACACGAATAAACTTTATGGCGCCATTGTAGCAAAGTGTCGTTGTCGTTGTCGCCGTCGGTCCTGCTCCAGGATGACATAATAAACTTGGAGGATATTTGAAATTCGAGTGAATTTGAAGAGCTGTGGCAACACGAACGAACTACGAGAGCTGCGAGGCTTCATTACATGAATCCTGCGACGCCTGCCCTGCCCGCTTATTAACATAATGAAACAATGAAATTGGTAGGAGAGAGGCAAGCTCCAGCTCCAGCTGCTTGGTCATAAGGGACCAACATCATCATTGCACGCTGCCACTTGCTCCGAGAAGCTGTCAAATGAACGCTATATCTTTGAGCATTATGCTAATAAATTTACAAAAATGAGAAACTTTCGGCTCTAATGAAAAAAACACCCAAAAAAGCAGGGCCAAAGATTGCGTTCAGATTGAGAAATCAAAAGTAAATACACCTGACTACAAAGCTGAAGTCAAGCCGCGTCGAATTTGATAGGTTATCAGAGGCATGACCAAGTGACTTTGGCGACGTAGATTGTTTGATCCTCTTTAAGAAAACATGTGATTGAACTTAAAATACTCTGTAATAAATATATAAATTAGGATTACCTATTATTTATTTACTTAGGGTAAAAGTTGTACTAAAATATTTTTTTGCCCTTTTTTCTTGCCCTTTTCAATCGAAGACTCCTATTCGTAGGGTATATTTAAGTCCAGTTCAGCATTTAATAGGCTTGTATATACACTGGAGACGATGACTGGGATTGGTAGAGGGTGGGATGCCTGATGGCCAGCTGTTTTTTTTTTTTTTTTGTGGAATTACGTAGCACGTGCGAGCTTCCAATCATCGAGCCGTGTGCAGGACGATGCTTGGAGAGCTCGTCAACTGGATTTGATTTGCGCCTCCTTTTCGGTTGCCTTGGTTTATGCCAAACGTCCTGTCTTCCTGATTATAAGGCACAAATTGCCAACGACGAGGCTTAGGCTCGCCGCTCGCTGCTTGTTGGCAGCGCAAAATATTTATTTTATTTATGACAGTTCAGTTTTAGAGGCATTCGTCGGGCCCACAGCGCCGCACAAATTGGCAAATTCACTTTGAGCCATGGCCGTGGCAAACTTTGACTTCCTTCTATTTTGACGCAATCAGTTTAATGCGCAAAATATAATGCGCGCGCGCCCATCGAACTGGAAATCAATTCTGATTGCCAACTATACGTAGACATCGACCCTGTGCTCTACCAATGTTTCCGGTATTGTGCAATTCGGACTCGAATATCATTTTTTGATTGCTCGACTTTCGAGTCCTGTTCCGGTGAGTAGCTGGCAATGGAACTACTTTGGTCGAGCTTCAACTCAATTTAAAGCTTTTTAAAGATATATGTATAAAGACTCAGAAAATCGTAGTGTTAGTTTTGTTGGGATTTCAGATATGACTCTGTAAAACTAATCAATTCGAGTTTAAATATCAAAGCAGATAGTCATTGAAAGGAACTGATAAGCAATTGTGTACAATCCAAGGGCATGCCAATTGGTTCTGAAATTTCTTATAAGAAGTTAGCAAACAGTTTGAAATGGTGTAAGAGAGATCTTATAAGTAAAAATTGTAACCACATTTATCTAATCCAAATCAATCTGATTATCGAAATCGATGCCCATTTAATACAATTTCAGCCGGACTTCAATCGGATTGGAGAATATGAAAGGTATTACCACTATCAAAATATAATACAGCTTAGATTAGATTATTCCGGATTAGGTTTGATTAGATTACAATAGTTGAATATGAAATCTGATATTCAGTGCGAAACTAGATTTTGATATTTCACTCATGCCAAAGGATCCCATGGATGGGGATCTCTTTAACTTCATTGTGACTTGCTTATAGAGTCATGTGACTCCCAGCACACTGCGCTGTGGAGTTTTTGTTAATGCTAATACGGCACACCCCCCAATGCAAAGCTGTTGAAGGGGCGGAACTGTAAGACGATGTGACGGCTTGGGCGCGCTTTAGCCGCCAAATGCTTTTCGCTTAATGAGTTTTCTACTTGCGGTTTCGAGGAAAATTTGCGCAAAAATGCGCCACTTTACCTACCAACATGAAGTGGAGGAGGCTTTTACCTTGACTCCACTCGCAAAAGTATGCCCGGGGGGGCGTGGCGAGGCAGACGGCAGCGGCTGTGTTGCTGTGTTCGTTGTAAATGTTTTAGTGGTTACTGCGTTTAAGTCATTAGAGAAAATTCTTAGCTAAAGTGCGGCTCAATGGGTTGCGACGAGCAATGACGACAGGAGAGTGGGGGGTAGAGAGAGGTTGAGAGAGACAGGTAAGAGGTGGGTGAGAAGCGGGTGCTGTTAAGTCTTAGAATTTGGAATCTTTTGTAGCTGTTCAAGGAGTATAAACATACACATATACATATATAAATGCACACAAACATATATAAATATACATGTATGTATATATTTGTGTGTAGAAGGGGCTGCAACCGCAAAGGTGGCAAGTGCGGCTGCTTCGACTGTAAAATTTGCTGGAAGCATAGCGAATTTTACAGCGTTTCGTGTTGATTATTTCCATCGTAAAAGCCCATTTAAGCTTTTGTATGTATGTCAAATTTTAATTTATTTTAGCTCAAGCAATTAAATGCAAAGAACTTATGAAGTATAAATAATTATGTTTAAGCATGTGCGGCAGCTATATTCATACATATACATATATATATATATATATATATATATATATATACATATATATATATATATATATATATATATATATATATATATATATATATATATATATATATATATATATATATATATATATATATATATATATATATATTGTATGTAAATAAGTATATAAACCGATTGGGGGGAATTTTTAATGACAGTAGACTCTATAATTTAATATGAATATTCTAAGATGTCAGAGTGAAATTAATTGAAATTTGGTTTAGCTAATTTCGTAAACAAATGCATTTGATAATAGTTGAAGTAAAACGTACTAAAAAGAAACTAAGGTGTGTAAGGAACATAATAATAAGAAAATGTAATTGGGAAGATTTTGTTCATATTTACTGTATTTGTGTTTTAAATGGATTTTTTAAACATGATTTTTTTTTTAGTTTTTTGTAAATTTATTTTTTAATTTTTTAAACTAAATTTTTATATTTTAATTTTTGCATTTTTTTTAATTTATTTTTTTTGCACTGTTTTATTTTTATAAATTTAATAGTTATTTTAATATAATTTTTAAAATGTATTTTAGTTTAATATTATTTTTAATAATTGAAATTAAATTTTTAGTTCGTTAAATTGAATTTAAATTAATTATATATATATATATATATATATATATATATATATATATATATATATATATATATATATATATATATATATATATATATATATATATATATGTATATATATACTACAATATTATATATAGCGCTCTAATATAAAGAAGTTATGATTGATAAAAAATTAAAAATACACTATGCAACATATGTTCAATCAGATTTAATTTAATCATCTAATCATAGTCTATATCTATCATATCCTACAATTGTCTTAATCAGCGAAATACACATATACCAGTACTGATTTCACTCAATTTTAGTTTGTCGAAAATAACTAGACGATCCAGTTAATTAGCAGCAGCTGATGCCACTCTTGAGTGCATTTGTTTCTCACTATGTTCAAAGCAAATAGAAAGAGAGTAAGAGATTGACTGAGTGTGTATTAATTGCTCTTGAGCGTGTTTTTTTGAATACTCTCTTAAATTAATTTTACTCAATGCTCTTAAGTGTTAAACACATTGAGCGCACGCTCACCACTCACTCTATCTCTCCCACTCTCGCACTGTCCATGTCTCTCAATTTGTGCGGCTTTGAGTCTTTCTCTGCATCGAGCGTCTTTTCACTCGTTCACTGAGTTTTTGCGTTTATGTGTTAAGTGTCAAAAAACTCAGCGATGTTTCCATTTACCTATCTAGGAACAAACAGCTAGCTCAACTAACTTACAATGTGCCTAAAGTGCTGTAGATATATAAATTTATATACATATATGAATGAAGGCAGCCCTAGCTCCTCTTTTATTACTAGACAAATAATGAATTCGCACATAAATCTTATATAGGTCTGCATATATATGTATGCATATATTATATCTCGGCATAATGAAACTAACTAGACAGCGTGTCGTTTATTATTTTGCGTGTTTATTTTTATATTTTTTGCTTACTTTTTGTCACTTTTGCCAGACGACTTAAATTTTATGTACAAATATTAAATTTAGCACACATTTAACAATAAATGAAGCAAATAAATGAAAAAAAAAGCTGAAAGAAAAATCGTTAACAAGCAATTATTATATATTTCGGCAAGTATTCAAATTATTGTTGAATAAATATGGAAATTTTAATGTAAACATTTGAAAATGACTATTTTTAAACAATTTTTGATTTGCGATCATATTTGTTTGAAAACAAACTCTTTTAATAAATAATAAAAGTCCAGTTTTCTCTATTTAATTTAAAATATGTAAAATATAAATGAGTACAACAAAAATTTTAAATACATATAATGAAAACAAAAAAATCATAACTAAGATACTTAAATTTTTTGTTAATTTCAATCAACAATTGTTTTAATAGAAATGAGAAATATTACAAATACAATTTCTGAATATAAATAAAACATTTGATCGAAATAATCAAAAATATTTAGTAGAAAAGAAAAATATAAAAAGAAAAATGAAGAAGCGGGTTTTATTTATTGCTTTATTTATCAATAATTTCCAATACTAAAGTTTTCGATCAGTTTTCTTAATCTGTCGTATGAGCAATATTTAGTGACAGTTAAAGCACACATATGCTCCATAGATGCAGTCTAGATTATACAAGATTAAAATTTTTTATTATACTCCCAAATAGATAGATTGATTGTCCTCTCTCTCTCTCTCTTTTTCTCTCTCAATCTGTCTCTCTCTCTCTGTCTATCTTTGAATTTGTGTTGTCGTGTGGCAATTTTCAATTGACAAATCGTGACCATTTTGTAACGTATTTCAGCAATTACAATCGGTCAACTGTCTTGTCTTGTTCCACTTAAGCTTACGCACACATACACGCACATACACACATGTACTTATAAATAATCGAACTAAATATGTACAATGCAATTAGTACAAATGTCTATTGTAAATATTTGAATGTGCGCGCGCAGCTTATCAGCCGCAAAAATACTTTGTATATACATACGATGAGTCTCAACTGAAATGAAAATGAGTGTGAATGCGACCGGGTGTGCCTTTGGCTTTGTGTATATATGTGTACTTAGGTTATATATAAATATGAGCATATATATATATGTATGTATATAGAGTATGACATCTGCGCGCGACTGTAGCGATAAGATGCGACTCATGGATTCGGAACTTTGAAGACAGCACGGGGCCGTCGCAGTCAGTCGTGTCGGAAAGCTTTGATAGTTGATGTATTTGTTTGCACGCCGCTGCGTCTGCCAGCGAAAATTTTTGTTTTTCAAAACCCGAACCGACTCCTCCAACCAAAAAGAAAACCCCTTCATCCATGCTAGTTTCTTATTTATTTATTTTTTGTTTTTGGTATGGGTCTATGAAAAGGTGCGATAATTTGTTATTTAGCCAAAGAAAAAGGGTTTGCTGGCTGTCAACAAGGGCGCTGCCTTGTGTTTGAACTAGTTCCTGATGCGACGCTAGAATTTTCTTCATTTACAAAATATTCAAAAAATAATTTAGATATATGTATATATGTGTATCTAATAAAAGATAGAAATAATTTTAAATGAATATATACATATATAGAACTATTGGTCTTGTTAATCTCTACAACAATATGTCGATCATGTTCTGAAGAAGATTATTTATTGGTAGTGGTTTTAGAAACTCTTAAACTTGAACTATTCGCTCTACAAATGTTCTGAGTATTATCAGAAACTCTCCGAAATATATATTTATAGAAATTAAATATAAACAATCAAAAATAGTTTTCACTATAAGGTAGCCAACTTGATATATGCAGAGCTTGAATTATTTCTGTTTTTGAATTATTCATTATCGAAACGATCGATGAATTATGATAATATATTATACGTATATGTATATTTACTCTTCACAAAACCGTTATTTGAAATATTTTATATCATTCGAGCTAGCGCCCTCAAATTTGTTATCTATTTGTATTTGTAGTATTCTACTCAAAATAAAGCAAGATTGGATTCCATATCACATAAATATCTACATATACATACACATATGTATCTATATACAGCTTATAAAGATTAGTTGGGAAATAAGCTTTTAGCATATTCTCTTATCATTTTCAATATTTACAACATATGCTATAAAAATTGATCAATAACGCATACGTTTCCAGCGGTTTGTATTGTCTTTCAACTGGCAATCGTTTCTCAAAGAATATATATATATATATATATATATATATATATATATATATATATATATATATATATAATACGTATACACATATATAAATACATATGTACATATACATATATATAAATTGCTTTTCATGTCTTTGAGTTGTTCTTATCATGCTCGTAATTAACGTGTTCTATTTTTAGATGTCGTCTTTTAGTTGAGCGCTACGTTTCAGTCCATTATCAATTGAATCATCAATGGACTTTTCAGTTTGATGTGACTGTCGTTGTTGTTGTGGCTGTAGTTGTTGTCGGACTCGTCGACGAGTGAAACGAGTGCGAGTGCGCACAAAGAGATTATCAAGCTAAAAAATCAACAGTAGCTGCCTCTGCCTCTCATCTGAGCATTGCGGCAATATAAAGACAACTACTGCTGATACTGCTGCTGTTGCTGTTGCTGCTCTGGCTGTGGCAGCATCTGTTGTTGATTGTTATTTTTGCTGTTGATTTAATAAATTAAAACCCGTAAATTAACTGTGAAGGCAAAACGACGCGCGACAAATCAAATAAATAAATAAATGGCAAGCAAAAGCTAAAGACTCCAACAACAACAATAGCAGAAAGGGATAGAGGGAGAGGCAGAAAGAAAGAGAGAGATAGCGAATGAGAGAGATAGAATCTGCCAATTGATGCCGGCTTGAACATTAATTGAACAATTGTAAAAAATCATTTTACGCTCTGAACTCTATTTCGGGCTTGGCCTAGACTTGGTTTAGTTCAGAGTAGATTGCGCTGCTTTAAAGAGCCCACAACTAGAACATCGAGGTGTTTTTTTTTTTTGCAATTAAATAATCATATTTCTGTTCATTCCATTTTCTCATCAAATAATTGAAAATACAAGATAATTGAAAATGTTACTTATATTATACGATATATACAAGTTTTTACTTTTTCGTTTACCTATGTTTATATTCATACTTGGACTGAGGCTGATGCTAAAACTCAGACGAGAGTTTTACCTCTACATATGTAGCCAAATTGTATTTCTAATTAAACTTCTTTTATAAGAGAAAACCTATATTTTTTCCATATTAGTTTTTGCAGCTTAGTTTATACGGATTCGTTTTGAAATTTAGTTATTTATATTATAAGCAGAATAATTTGCACTCATCCTTTACAGAGGTATTTTCTCTCCCCGTTTATTTATATAAAGATCTTTCACTTTTGAGGTGCTGCTTGAACTTTCGTTCCTGCTTGCGGCATCCCCTTATGAATTTCAAAGAAAAGAAACATTCGCTTGGCTTCCCATAGTTGACGTTACACAAACTAACATTTAGAGGCTAAGGCCGAAAATTAGCACACGTGTGCAGGCTGCTCGGCTGACTCAATGATAAAGCCACTAAGCCAAAGGTATGCGACCCGTGGGCAATATTTGTATATATATACACACATGCATATCGGGTAAATGGTATATACGTATGCCCATCAATATCCCACCCACAGCCCTTCGGCGAGCTGCCTGTTTATTTAGCCACAGCTGGCAGCCCGATGACGACGAAGACTTATCAATGGGTCCCATCTGTGTTAATGATGCCATGGCGCTCTGATAACCGTTAGGTATCAAGCCGTACCGGCACGTGTGCACTGTCTACCAATCCGTGTGTGTTAGTTTGTGTGCTTGTGTGGTGTGTGGGGTGTGGCAGTCATTTCGAATGCTCCCACTCCCCCACTTGGTGTTTGTATAATATCAGCTGTGATAAAACCTTTGGTAAACTCGAGTCCATCGGGCAGTCAATCGTCAGCTTTGCTACAAAGTCGTTAACCCCTTTTGGTAGGTAATGCAGCATGATTGATTTATCGCTAGGGTCGGCCAGGGTCCATTCGCGAGCTGCTGCAGTTCACAAGGGGCCCATAACTTAATTGACTAGAGTGCGACTGCGAGTGGGGGCTCTGAACGGTGTTTGCTGAATCAAATCATTTCACTATTTTCATATTGATCGATCGGTTTTATGAGGCCTGAAAATACCTTTAATAATGACTCCAATTTTTATGTTTGCTCAAGGGGGAGCTTCAACTGAAATCTATGTGACGTTCATATACATGAATACGGTGTACATAGGCATGGGTTTGTTGTGTGAACTTTTAGGGGCCAATGGAGGATACCGATTACAAAAAAATAACAAAAACTGGAAGGGCTCGAATTTTCCATATTTATTCATTTAACGGATTTTATTTAACTGTAAATGTATATATTATATATTTATATATCAAATTAAATCTCGGACTCGTTAATATATAACATTTTAATATATATATATATATATATATATATATATATATATATATATATATATATATATATATATATATATAGTTAAAGATAGATATTTAACAGAACATTAAAGATTGCTGTTCGATTTATTTAATTTGACATATAAATATATAATACATATTTATAGATAAAAAAAGTAAAATATATACATATATATGTATGTACAACCATATATGTTCAAATCATATATGATTATTTTTAGGTCATATAAATAGATGTACTATCGGATCGACTATTAGCTATGTATATAATATCGGCACATTACCTAGAATTTCATCTCTTAAAGTGTGTTCTCTGTACTACCCATACTCAGATGATCAGAGCAACATATCGATCTTCTTTCGATCACCAATAATTGTACCAATTCATCGACTATCGATCAATTAATGTTGCAAGTTTTTGCTTTCAGTTCACAGCGCGTACTCGAACATAAATACTTGAGAGTGTTGCAGTGGAACATGTGTTGCCGGGCGCCATGTAGCATACATTTATTGTATAGGCTAACCTGCTCCTTCTGCTGTTCCTCGTCCGTCTCATGCTACTCATCTATCGCCCCCGTTTGTTGGACGCTTGGGGCAATCTGAAGTGCGGCACTTCAATTCCAATTCGACAGCAGCCAATTGCAAATCGCAGATGAGACAAGAACAAGGCTCGGGGGCGCACTCCAAATGGCAGTTTTTGTTTTGAAGATGTCCTGGCTGCTGTTTTTGTTGTTGCTGCTCCTGTTGTCGCCTGTTTCTGTCAGCTTGCCTTATCCACTTGGGACACGAGGCAGCTGCAGCAAGGGGGTCGCCACGGGGCATCAACTGACATACAGTGCAGCTTTTGTTGCTGCTGCTGGCGTTCCTCCAAAGCCCCTTCACATATCCGGTGCAGAAATTGAAAAACTACTAGAGCTAACTTCAATTGAGACGTGCTGCTCTGGAGCTGTCCGAGCCACGGCACGGACACTATGATTGAAATTCCAAGCAGTGCTCGAGGCGCCGTTCCCCGCCTGCCCAAGGGAACAATCCGATAAACACTTGAATACAAAACCATTTGATGAATGAACGAACGAACGGACAGCTCTTGTAGGCTCTGGCTGCTCGCATTACAACTAATTACGAGCCAGAGCGAAGGGACTGCACCGCAACGAAATCAATATCGAAATTGTGCGCTACGCCTTTCAGTGAGGCCGTTTCGTCATTTCGCTGGCCATATGCTCGAGTTAGGTCGAGCCGTGTTAGCCTTAATTACAGATGAAGATGCGCTTCGATAAGGCAACAAAGCGAATGAGGAGGCTGTGCGCCGCCAAAGGAAAACAAATAAATATTTACAGTGCGCACTCGCATTTAATTGCCCTGCGGTAGGGTCGACCCGCTGACCACAGTCATGCGGCATATGGCGCTGATATATGAGAGAGCTCACTTTGGTGGTTGCCACGAGGCAGTAGACGATCAGCTGGCCAAAACGATGAGACCATTATGAAGATCCTTTGCTCAGTTGGTGAATGTCCGTTACAGCTGAAATTTTGCAGTTGTCGGAATGAATGCGTATCTCAATTTGGGGTTGACTCTTGGTACACGAAACATGAATAATACCATTTCCAGCTGATTAGATGATTGTTTCCATATGTGGCAAGAAATTGAATAGACCCTATATTTATTTAGTATTTGTTTAATAATATGCATATTTGATGTGCCATTTATTATTCTTAGTATTCACATTTATTTGATCTCGCCACAAATTGTCATATTTAGCAGTATGAAAAATGCAATTTACTCTGCTTACGTTTAGGCTTTGCCTACATATGTAATGTTATAAGAAGCAATATTTTCATTTGAAATAATGGCTCAGCACCTTGCTTTCTACTTCGGTTCCATTATCACACACACACCCATACAGCCAAAAAGCAAAGAAAAAAAACAAGGAGAAAATAAACATGACACAATAAAGACGTTTACATTCGACAGAGACCTGGGGTTAGGTTTGCGTCAGTTTGCCAGTCGGAGTCGCTTGCGTAAAGGATGTTTGTTTGCTTTTTATTTACATGCGGCGTAAGTAATTTTTATATTTGCACAATAAATGTGGCGGCCTAATTGAGTTAGAGGCGTTTCGTGTGTGTAAACACTGCAAAAGTGACGAAAATCCTTGCGCAGCACAGTTTCCTCTTTGTGTTTGTCTTCTCTTCTGTCACAGCAAAAAAGTCGTAAGCCAAAGAAAAATAATCTTCAAAATGTTTTACTAACAACACAAGTAACTTAAGTTCAACTTAACTTGGCAATCACGTAAGCCGATTATATCTAATGCACATTCGAATAGCATAAGAAATATTTCCATTTTGGAATAAAAAAAAATCCTAATCGCAAAAATACTATTAAAAGTTAAAAATTTAAATTTTAATGCATATTTGAATCTTTAAATATATGAGAATAGATAGAAAAGTTGAATAACGTTGACTGAGCTAAGAATTCGAACAAGATTAGTTATTAATAATAAAAAGAAAGAAATTTTTATACAATGAACTTAAAGAATTTAAGTTCATACTTATTCACGAAAGTCAAATGGGCATATCGGTTTTGTGCAAAATCCATCTTGCTGTACGTCCGTCTGTCTGAAAATGTCACCCACTAAATACTAGAAACCCGAGACACGGAATGTTGAGAAAGCTTTAGGAAATACAAGAGGCCATGCCGATTCCCTCAAGCGATTATCGACCGCATCAAATCAGTCAGTCGTAACACTGTGATCCATAACGTCACAGCTATCAAAAGTTTGTATGTTATATATTACATTGTCTAAATGGAATAGTCTAAATGAAAATGTATAAGACGAGCTTAGTGTTTCATTTGTTGGTCAGCGCGCATCTTGGCTATGCGGTCTACTATGATTACTTCTATGCTCAGATGCCATCGATAGCACTGTATCTGGGAGTGCTGCCGTCAATGGGTGGCAAATTAAAGTACCTGACGTTTCTTAACGGTCTGTTGCAGTGCAGTTACTATCTGGTCGCTATACTGTACGATGTGCTGAGGCTGCGTAGACTGCGCCAGTTGAGAGACTATCTGCTGGCTAGCCTAGTGCTGCCGCTGTCCCTAACCGTGAGTGTGACTTTCTGGACGCTGTGCGGCATCGACGTCAAGTCGATCTATCCGTCCATTTTGGAGCTGATCTATCCGCAGTGGCTCAACTGGACCATGCACTTTTATGTCGCTGTCTATGCGGTGCTGGAGCTAAGCACCACGGCACACCAATATCCGAAACGAAGCCGGGGTCTGGCGGGCTTGACTGCCGTCCTAATCCTTTATCTAACTTGGATATATTTCATAGCTTATTCTACCGGCCTCTGGATATATCCGTTTCTGGGTGGATTGCTGCCAGCAACGCGGTTTTGCTTCTTCGCTGTGATCATTGTGGTGGCCAACGGCTACTACCTGGTCGGCGAGCGTATTAACTTTGTGCTCTGGATGTCCTCCAGGGAGAATGGGCCTTAAGGAATGGTTCATAATAAAGCAATTTCCGTTTCTCCAATTCATGCTGACTGCTTGATGGGAGGTGGTTGGCTGGAAGCATCAAATTTGCATAGAAATGCGCTGAAGTCGAGTCGCTGCTCGAGGGCCAACGGAAATTGAAGGCAATAATAATGACAATTGACTTGTCAAAATGTTACGAGTGCGAGTGCGAACGCAAACGCGAACGCGAGTAAAGAAAAACCAAGCCCAAAACCAAACTCGAAGCGGACAGTGTTGTGTTGTCCGTGCCAAGGGTTGGCCTGCACTTTTGTCAAGGTATGAGGTTTTCTTCTTTTCTTTTGCGGTCGTCGAAGCGTGGAATTAACTCAAATCGATTCGCTGCACTCGAAATCAAGGGACGTGGCAATGGTTAGGGTTATAAACGTAGAATCCACTTAAGGGATTTTCATAGTATTTTTTTTTTTTCAGTCGTTACAGTCGAGTCGGTTGCTGAAAACCTTGACCATGATAAGTGTATTATAATTGTAGAGTGTGTGCATTCAGAGCGTAATCAAATTGTCAAATTTGTTACCATAGCTTTCTTAAGGCAGTGTTGAAAAATAAATATAGAATTGCAATAAATTTCTATATGGATTCCTGACGAAAGTTCATTATTAATCTTGAAATGCTAAGGATGTTGCAGTTGTGCTCAAGAATGGAATTCTAAAGGCAACTCATCTTCAATTTGATATATTCAAAGAAGAAAATCCAATTAAGGCTAAGTTCTTATATCGGCAGGATAAATCTGACTCGACCTCAATAAGTTAAAAGTTCTGTTTAGCTGATAATCGAAATATATTAGAGTCTGACAAATCGATTAACATGAACTGATTGTTGCGAATGCATTTCCCATATTTGATGAGACTAGCCAACCCCTTTGTTATCGTGTTGTATGCCAATGCCAATTCGGATACCCAATCCGATACAGATTTAGATACATAAATCATTGGCCGGCAGCTGCTTTGGGTCACGTGTGGAGCGAGAGTTGAGGTTCAGCTGTGAATTGCTGAGAAACAGCTGAAAAGGTTAGCGAGAGCAAGAGCAAAACCGAACATGCGTCACTCAATCCTTTCAGCTTGGTCGAGGCTCGTTTGCTTTTCAACGGAAAATGGAAAACATGCGGCGCACCCACACGCGGCACTTGTGCTAAAAATATTTCAATATTGAATGGGAACAGCTGAAATGCATTCGCACACACGCTCACAGCGAGAAAAGGTCGCTTGCCTGGGATTTGTTTATGGCAGACCGGAACCAGTCGAACGTTACCGGAAACGTGTTTCATATGTCGGAGGAAATGCTGTTAGCTGCCTGCGCCTGCGCTCATTCTTGAATGGGCATTGGCAAGGACTCGGGATGGGACGGGACGGGCTCAGGTACTCGAGCTCAGCATGCAAATGAACCGACAAAAGAAACACTGGGAACGCCGGCATCAATTGAGTCATATGGCGCATGCCTGCCTCCGGCAGGGGCTGCAGCGAGGATGTGCCAGGATCTGTGTCAGCTGTCGATCGACCCCTGCTCTCTGGCCTTATTCACTTCCACGCACGATTGATTCAATTGGCGTGCTACCCCCTCGAGTCAGCCGCTGCGGTCTGTACTTTTATTTTCTATATGATTGTAAGTATATATATTTTTTATTTCGATCTCTCCGCCCCTGGCTCAATAATTTGTGCAAATATTTTGTGAGCCGCTAGCAAACAATGGGATGCTCCTTTGTGTCTTCCCGCTCGCCGCACACAAATTGTCAATTTGTCACCCGCGTGAATTGCAGAGCCGTTGGCATGCAGCAAACAGTTACAACAATTGCCCGTTGCGAGTATCTCTCAACCATCGTGCCGGAAAATTGTTTATTTATTGTTATTCATCGCCAACGTCGACCTCGTCGCCATCGTCGGCTCTCACAATGCAATTTCACGTTTAATTGCGTGCCTCTGTTCTACCAAACGATTTTATAACTCTGAAACTCTGCAACTCGCAACGGAGCGAGCAAAAAATGCAGGCTGTTTGTTCTACCAATCACACACACGCATACATACACATACATGGACAGGTAACATTTTAATGATACGGCCAAACAATTCCCAGTCTTGTGCGAGTCAGCTGTATGCATATAAGTAGATAATGGTATTTCATACCCTGCTACGAGCTGTGCATACAGCATATAAAATACTGAGCAGTATTTGGCTCACAGAGTAACTAATATAGCTTATACATATATCGATTATATATGATACTAACTCAATAGCAGTTCAGTAATCATAACAAATAAGAAAACTCTAGTCGAGACCGCTCGACTAGGGGATACACTGAACCCTGCGTCAACTGAGCTTGGGCAGCTAAATGTTAAGGGAAACATAACACTTAAAGCTAAATCTGAAGATTCTAGCTAGAGAGATGAGTTAGATAGCGAATTATAACTAAATTTCAGTTTTCGTTTTTTAATCGATAACATAAAAATGAAAATTGTCGATTTTTTTAAACAAACTCGATATGAGCGCCCTATACCGGGATCTCATGGTCGGGACGCCCGAGTAGAGTTTTCTTACTTATTTATTTACAAACTGTTTTTATAAGCAAATAGTCTAACAATGTTCTAAATGATTAACAGGATGGTTTTAGCTCTTGAGCATATATATTTAATATGTACATAAATATATAGTTATATTTAGAGCTACTGTCTATGTGGAAGGTTCAAATGTAAAATATTTTTTAAAAACATTTAAACGAAAATTAAGTTTTCATATATTCAAATGTTTCAATGTCATAATATATGAAGATATAAATAAAATAAATATATCTTTATATAGCTATCTATTGTTGATCTATGCTGATATTTCTGAAAGGCAAATACAGCAGAGAAGAATTACGTTTTAATTAATTTTTTTAGGAGCAAAACTAACGCACTATTGAATGTCACCTGAGTTACAACTGTAATAACATTCTACACAAGTTTGAATTGTATTAACGAGACTAAAAAAATAAAAAAGTTTTTCATATTCTCAATGAGCGGAAATTCCATTTGAAAGACATTCAATTCTGTTTTGCTTGAGCTGGATTCGTGAACGTAGTCTGTAATCAGTCTTGAAGCTTATTTTGTTGCTGCTTGTGTTTCCTCAAAGACAGCGATTCCCCAGTGCTCCCGTTGCATCATTCATCGGTCCCCTAGCTTGCGTTTCCCCTATCTCCTAACCGCCCATCGCATTGTCTTCTGTCAGCATTGATTAAACTTTCTGTCTGCGCTTGTCTCGCACGACGCGTCTTTGCTCCCCGTTGCATGCGTGAAATTTCGCCCATGTTGCACAAATTGATGTTGCATGCCGCTGACATTGTTGTTGCTGTTGCTTTTGTTGTTTCGCTTGATGCTTTCCGCTTGCTGCCGTGCTGGTGGCATGTTCGCGAAAAGTCATGCGATTTCCTCAGACGTGCGCAATTAGGGTGGGGATAGCCGACCCCAGACAAGAGGACCCTCCTTTTTGGTCGACCCTCCTCACGGGGTAAACTTGTTTCCATTTTTCTTTTCTTTTTTGTTGTTTTCGTTTATTTTTTTTAACTTAAGTTAAGTAAATGCAAACAAAGTATTCCACTGTTGGCGCACACTATTAACCCAATTAATTGCTAAAGTTTAGCAGCTCTGATTAGAATCAGCTGCGAACATGATAACTACAAAGCGTTACGACGAAAGCTCCAAACATTGCCCAACTCATGTTTATGCTTAATTGACTCGATAAGGTAGACAAACAGACAAAAAAATGAATCAAAAGTACAAATTTAATTAAGGTTGAAATGAAAAACGAGCACACAATCTGAATGCCAATTTTCTTTATAAAATATAATAATGAAATTCATATAAATACATATACTTGTACTTCTATTAGCTACTTAGCTGAGCATCATGATATAAATGAGTATAGAGTTTTAAGTACAAATTCAATCCAGCATCTCTCGTATATATATATATTCGCCTATTTCCTTAGATTTTTTCAAGTTCCCAGCTGAACGACAAGATTAAAGACTCTAAACTATATAATATTCAAATGGAAAGCCAGGCAACGCCATTTGCCCTTGTCGTTGAGCACGTTTGAGAATGATGCGAATTTTTTCGCATACATTTGTGAACAGAAGAAAAGAAAAATTTGTAAACATCGTCGAGCGGGGATTCTGTGTACATGGATGGGGATGGACCG
Organism: Drosophila paranaensis; assembly: GCA_035047545.1. NCBI lineage: Eukaryota > Metazoa > Arthropoda > Insecta > Diptera > Drosophilidae > Drosophila > Drosophila paranaensis. Next base: position 4,166,536 of record JAWNPL010000145.1, on the reverse strand, counting down.
AGTTAGGAGGAGTAGGCAACATGTGTTGGCCGTGCGAAGGGATTGGAGCGTGGCGTATCACGATTGCGGCAATCAACAAATGGAGCGGCAACCTCATTAGTCAAAAGGAGGGAACAAAGCGCCGCAAAAAGGAATCACAACACAACCTACGAAGCCCCCCTCGCACAGCTCAGCTCAACTCAACTCAGCTGCCAACCATTTGTACAGCTCCTTGACTTGGTTGTCGGACTGCCAAGAGGATGTGCGGCATATGTGGCCACATTAGTCAGTGGGTCGCTGAGTGGGTGAGCATGAGCATTCACTTACAGATACAAACACACACACACACACACACACACACTGTGACATACTCGTGTAAGCACGTGCGTGCTCGCGAAATGGTCTCGTTGGGGTAAACGCAGCGGAAATTGTAAATTTTTTACTCGCAAAACGAAAAAAATAAATCATATGCGTGAAATGTTTGCAATGCCACCGAATATACCTCGGCGATGGCACACAACGGGCTAACAGGACAGCAGCAGGTGCACAGTGGTACAAAGCTTATGAAAAAGATCTTAATCTGCGTTGAGCCTCAATTTGATATTAGTCAGATTTTTATAATATTACTTAATATTTTTTTCCAATACAATTTTTTAGTCAAATTGAGTGTTTCAGCGTATTGTTGACCTGAAAGTATGCAACGATAAATTAAGAATATTGCGTAATTGAAAAGTTGGCAGAGGGATGCAAAGCTAACAATATTTTTGTGATAACTTGAGTTGTTCACATTTAAATGATATAGATTTAATTGGTCTATTGGCTCATAAAATAACAAATATAACAATGTACTAACTTATATATAGATATCATCAATATATATATAATATTTTGACATAAATTGAATCCTGTGAAACTTTCAAATCAAATCAGGAACTGTTATAACAGAATAATTCTTTTCAATTTCAATTTCAATCAATCAATCTTGGCTAGATAATCGTATAAGCTGTCAAGTTTTAATGAACTTCTTTTGGCAGCAGCTAGTAATTGCATAATAAAATGTTGATGTCTGATTATATTATCAATCTGTCAGCTCACTGTGCCGGCCAAGCCAAGTGCACAGTATGCTGCAGAATGAAAAGAAATGGTAAATAAGAAGAGCTAGAAAAATCTTGTAACACAGTCACAGACACAATTACGGTTTGCTGCTGCCGTTAGCTGAGTGGAGTAAACGCCAACACATGCCACATTCCCTGCCAGCTAAGGCACATATCACAGGGTATCCAATGCGAGAAGCGACACATGGCAAACTCGCTGCCTTCCTTGTGCTTGGTGCGTGGTGCCTGGGATCGGGCAACGCGCTGAAATATATATTTACATATTCACAAATGCAAACAATCCACGTTTGGTGTGGCGAAAATAAAAACGTCATGTTGTTTGAGCCTCCGCCGCATGATGAAGAAAGATGCGAACGGTAAATTGCTGTGTCGAGGGCGGCTGGGCGTGGTAGGAACGAAAGGGGCTGTAGCCAACATTTCCAGTTGCCACTTTGTAAAAGACAAGATGACAAAAAATAAAAAACCCAAGAGAAGTAGAAGGTAAAGAAGGAAATTTCCACAGCTATGAAATCCATAAGCAGCAAGTGTTTCCTTCGGGAATAGATAAGGGGGATAAAGGCGATGGAGTAGTGGTTAAAGGTGGAGCAGAAGTAGCAGCAGCAGCGGCTTGTGGCTTGAGCAGGATGAGCTGCTGATGGTTGCTTGGTTCGTTGCTTGCCTCTCTGCCTGTCAGCTGCTACCCACACACACACACACACACACATACACACATCCACACACACACACACCACTCAGACTTACACACATATTTCGACGCTTTGCATAAAGTAATTTCGAGTGACAAGCGCGCATTGTTGGCATTTTTGGTGGCACAAGCAGCGCCGCTTCCAAGTTCCGTTTGTGCCTCTGCTTATAAGAAATTCTATTTCTGTGATTGTCACACACACACATGCACACTTCCACACTTTCATAAGTATATAAATTATGTGCGAAAACTTTTTGGTTAGCCGCAGTCGCCGCACAGGTGCGACCAAGTTCGTCGTAGGCCCCGAGGGGCCATCGAGTAAACAAGTGACATTTTTATACCCTGAACCCATTGAAAATGGGAAAATCAGGGTATAATGTTTTTGTTGGAGGGCGTATGTATGTAACAGGCAGAAGGAGGCGTGGCAGACCCCATAAAGTATATATATTCTTGATCAGGATGACAAGCCGAGTTGATATAGCCATGTCCGTCTGTCCGTCTGTCCGTCTGTCCGTCTGTCCGTCTGTCTGTCCGTATGTATGAACGCGTCGTTCTCAGAACCTATAAGAGCTAGAGACTTGAAATTTTTTATGTAGGTCCGTGAATAGCACGAAAAGATCGAGTTTGTTAAAAAAGTCGATAACTATTTTAATTTTATTGTTATCGATTAAAAACAATATCGAATGTTAGTTATAAAATTATATCTCCCACGTCTTTATAGCTAGAGTCCCCAAATTTTTTTGTAAGTTTTATATTTATTTTTTCTAATTTTGATTTTTGTTAAATTTTGGATACCGGCTCCAAATTTCCCCAAATATTTAAATTGAGGTTAGTTGCACTCAAAGCCAGTAAATGAATGGGTTTACATTTTTAAAAATTGGAAAAAATGTAATAAAATATGTTGAACATAAGCTGAAAATTTCATTCAAATCCATTAATTCGCGCAGAAGTTATTAAACAAAACGTTTGGCCAATCGGCCAAACACGTGACCAGCAAAACAAAGCAAACTGTTTTCCTATACATGTGCACACATACACACATACACATTGAGCTGCGTGCATTTAGCAAGTTCTAAAACCCGCAAGTTTTAGTGTACATATTTCCAATAGATGGCGCTATGATTTGCGAATTATCAGCTGCTCAGTTGGTTCGAAACTTGGATGGCGCTATTCAATCGAACCATTTCGCTATTAGCTAAACAATTGAAATGAATTGAATTTAGTTTTCTGTGCGTTTATACGAAATGCTAATTATGCAGTATTTTAACGCAGATAGCGCGGGGTTTAGGGTATCTCCTAGTCGGGACCGCCGACTTGAGTTTTCTTACTTGTTAATTATGTCGCATTTGAAATGATGTAAAATATACTTTACATACACATACATATATACACACACACACACACATATATATATATATATATATATATATATATATATATATATATATATATATATATATATATATATATATATATATATATATATATATATATATATATATATATATATAAATATATATATATGTCGTGTTTTCTCGCATTGTTTACAGTGCCGTTGCTTATTTATTTAAATGCATTTCGCGCGCCCTGTCACAGACAACGCCCCAACCTCCTCGAGCGCACCTGTGCACCACCTTCATCATCTGTAGTCGTATTTCAATTTATTGCCTGTCCTAACCTGATGGCAATTTAAATAATGTCCTGCCGGAATTGCCAACTGCCTCAGCCTGACCCCCAACCGCTTTCATTTCGATGCCTCTTCCATAGCCACGCCCATTCGTTTGAGATTGTCAGAGTCGTTCACAGCTGGAAAATCAGAAACTGAGTTCTAAATACTTATTTATTTAGGCTTTTACGAGAAACTTTTCAAAGCAAACTACATTAGCAGAGTTGATTCAAATTTAGGTATAGATACTTAATATATTTGTAAAATATAAAATTTGATTTGATAATGTGACGTATTATATAACCTATGTTTTAAATATTATAATTGCTTATAAATATTAGATAATTATGGAATTTTAAAATTTTCATTATGTTTCAATTATATTTGCCTGCTAAACTAGATTATAAATTGTGGCAAGAATCCAGCACTTAATACATGACCTAAATAGCACCTCAATTTCATTTATTAATAATATTAATACGCTTTAACTCTTTTAGATTATTTCAATTTTACTTTACATATACTTTATACACTTTATCTCTTTAAATATGTATTTAATTATCGCTTAATCTACTATATACTGTAGTCGCGGAAATAGCCAAGCATCAACATATTGAACTTTCATGCCAGGCCTTAATAGTCAATATATTTTTATATTTATATATATATGACACAGGTCGAATACATGAACATTAGCCAGAACCACAACCTTTGTCCCAAAACTTTACAGTTCAGTTTTTGTTAAATAATAATCTCGTTGAATTTCACTTGTTTGGCTTAAATTATGAAGTTGGCTTTAGGCGAGACCCAGTCAAAAGCCTGTCGACTCATTTCATTTATACCTTTGTGTTTTTGTCTGTTTTTGGCTTGGTTCAGTTCCAATGAATGAAACGTGTTGCGATAGGAGAAATAGCTAAGCTAAAGGCAAAGTTGGGGCGTAGTTTTTTTGTGTTTTTTGTTTTTTGTTTTTTTGCTGTTGAACTTTTCAACTCTGCGAAACCTGACACTTGAAATGGAGCCAGGGCCCAATGCCAACATTAGCAATTGCTGCGGGCCTACTAAACACACTGAGACACGCACACTGGTCCGAAGAATGCTCAACTTTAATTATCAAAAAATTGTTTTCATGTGCGACTACTACAAAGTGTGGGCTTGCCAAGTTGTTGCCTGTTTTAGTTTCAGTTTTAGTTTCGGTTTTGTTTTTAGTGCCAGGCGGCAGCAGTAGCAGTAGCAGTAGAAGCAGCAGCAACAGCAACAAAGTTGGCACAAAGTAATAAGTGCACGCCAAGGGAATTTAAATTAAGTTACAAACTTTGCATATTAAGCGCCTTATGTACCACCATCCACCCCACCCACCACATCTACGTTCACCCTGGCAAACTAAACAAACTCGCTTGCAAATACAAACACAAAGCTCCAATGAAATTTACCAATACTCGCAGTTACCCTTTCATAACCCACACACAGCCACATAATGGGCAACACTGCTAGGTCTGCAAACACACACATGCACACGCACGTGTGTGGCCCAACAACAGTAACAATAACAATAAGAACGACTAGTGAATACCCTGTAATAACCAAATTGTATATGCTTTGGCATACTGCATATTTAGTAATCAGTTAACGAAGACAATAGAGAAGAGAGGTGCAGATATTCAGAGAAAGAGCACGATCGTAAAAAGAAAAAGTCATATTATCCATATAGAACTTGATCATTCAAATAACGCTCCGATATATATATATATTTATATGAATTAAATTGGGCCTACCTGCTTGGTAAAACCTACAGGGTATTACAAAACATTATGCTCTAGATTTTTTGGACTGTTCACTTGAAGGCTCTCGTTTGGTGCGGAATGCAGCTTTTGGGCATCGTTTGGCATTGGGTCGAGTGAGTCGAGTGGGGCAAGAACTAATTCGGCAACGAGGGCTTACATGATTTTCATATTAATGCCAGGCCTGCCAGCATACGCGATATGCGAGCTAGTTAGTCGGCAAAATTCGACATATTTTTTTTTTTGTTTGGTTGCCTTAGTTTTTCGGGTTCTCGTTTTTATTTTTTTTTATTTTATGAATTGCTCCTGGGTTGAAGCCTATTAAAAATGATGTTTTGACTTGTATTCAAAGCTGGTAATTGCAAACTTTGCTTTTTATCTGGCCGCTGGGCCAAAAATACCAGAGCAGATTTCAAGTTATTGTGTGACTGAGATTGTTGTTGTTTTTCATGGGGCTTATAGCAACCGCAGCTACACATTTTATTATCAAATGACATTTAATGGCATTCAGTGGTTATTCTTTAGCTAACGTCCAACAACAGACACGCTCCAAAATTTTATGATGTGTAAATGGCAAATGAAAGGAGACAATCGTCGAGGCTGACCGTTCCGTTTCGTTTGATATTGAAATAAGACCATAAAATATTATGCGATATTATATGCACGTAAGCGTTCGGTTTCACATTTTTGCCAGCCAAGTAGGGGGAGTGTGGGGATGTGGAAACAGGTCGTAAAAGACAAGCAACAAGAACTTGAGAATGTTTCGCACTATCCGAAGCAGCTGATTTCAGTTCTGTTGTCCTTTACGACTGCGATAGGCCAGCCACTGAGAGTCGCAAATGCTGCTTCAATTCCTGCCTTTGATATCGTTTGTTATGTAAGAGTGTGAGGCACATTAAAACCGCACACGTTTCTGTTTTATTATTGCTGCAGGAATATCGCTGGCATCGAAGTGTTGTAGGTGTATAGCGAGACGTAGTCATCGTCCTGTCTGTTTCTGGCAGTTGCCATCGATGACGTTGCGTCGGCGATAAAAATAATCAAGCGCAATCAACTGTTAACAATTTATGACATTTATTACGGTTTTAATGCTTAACGCTTAACTTTGTTGTTGATACCAAAGATTCTGGAGTTTTGAGATCAAAGGGCCCTTCAAGTTAGCTACTTTGATTGCTAGAGTTCTCGACTGACTTAGTTTTTAAACTTTTTTTCTCAACTCATTTTAAAGTTAAGAAAAGGTTAATCCTAATATATTTACTAATTTGAAAGCAACGAACGCAAATAAATTCCATAATCTTACAAATTTATATCAATAACATAAATTTTTTTTTTTAATTTTTAATTTGTAAAGTTTTTAGCATTTAAATTTAAAAACTCCACCAATAAGCACTTGGAAAATAAATGAATAAAAAAAATAAGCACTTAAAATAAGAATTTAATAAATATTTAATTTTATCAAATAATTTTTTTAGCAATTTTTTCGAAAGACTCAGATATAAATTTATTTAATTTATTTTCACTGCTTTAAGAGTTGGCATACAAAATCTAAGCAGCTTGTGGTACAAATTTGTATATGTAGGTGTGTGTGTGTTTAAGTGTATATGTGTACGCAATTATCGACGTGTGCCATGTCTAACGGGGTACAATTTGAATATTAAATAGAAAATTCTGGGCGAGGCGAGGCGAGGCAAAGTTGGTAATATGGAAAAGTCACCGAAGCGGCTGCAATATGCATTTGAAAACGTTCGGGGGATACACTCGTTCATATAATTTTTTAATTGACGCCCTTCCGGGCGTTACTTAGACTAAAATTGAACTCTAAGGATGGCTCAAAGTGATGGGAACTCGAACATGTTGCAAACGGTGAACTGCCTGCCGGAGCGAGTGTGCAGGGGGCGGGAAATTGGCAGCGGCAATTTGAACATCAATAATTGAAAAACTTGAGCCAAATTTGCTGCGTAACTTGAAACTAATTGCCAATTAAAAGTTAAATGAATCACATCTAAAATTTATAAGCCAACGCGCAGTTAGGCAACAGCTCGAGCAGTCAGCTGGCTAGATAGGACAATCCAAAAACAACGTTGACCATACAATTTCAGATTCGCAATAATTTGAATTTCTATATACTTTTTATATACATATGTGTGAATATGTATGGCGTTAAAAGAAATACAATTTGAATCAAACTGAATTTGTTTCAAACTGACTAGGAGTGGTTCATATTTCGAAAAAGGTTTCGACTGGGCATCTAAGCCTCACCGTACAGCAATATATGATGTAGTCAACGCTGTTGTCCACTTGTGTGCTACACAATGCGAACATATCAAAAAAAGAAGAAGCAGCAGAGGGCGCAGAATAGAAAAAACTGTTTCGGCGTGTACATTTCAAAAGGGAAACCGAGCGAAGTTCTTTGTAAACGTGTTTAAAACTAGAGCTCAATGCGAGCCATACAAACAATGAATGTCTCGCATTGTGTTGAGAGTCTTGGAAAAGGGAGGAGAGTGGGAGTCGGAACCGGGATAGTATTAGGAGCCGTAGCAGTAGCTGGAGGACAACAATGTGCGCACTTTTGTGCGTTTTGCATGAGTGCTAAAGAATCGAGAGGAGTCCCTGACTTGAATACGAACTATGCGAACAACGTGCACCTCGCCCATGTGAAACAATGAGAGCAAACAATGCAGCGCCGACAAAACCTCGGGCAAATAGCCATACACCCCAGACACACGAAAACACACACGCATAGTAGAGCGAAATGGCAATCACAATGGGCAAGTCCTAATGCTAGTAAATATGCAATACAAGTATGTCTGTGAGTAAACACTTTGGAAAGTGAACCTGAAACTCACGTCCAAAGCTAGCAGCTTCGTTGCTCTGGACTTTCAGAAGTTTATTCCGTTATCTGCATCAGATGTCAGAGCAAGTGAATGGTGCTTCAAGCTGGATGATGGATAGCCAGTCTAAAATGCATGAGTGCCCTACTATACACATTTTGGAGGAATTGTTAATTGAATCACTGTTATAGTGGGCGTGGAAAATCGACAAAATCTTGAAAAATTTAGATTTATAATTATCTATCTAATTCTACCCCATTTGACGGCCCGAAAAACTTGACGTCAAGTGAATAATTAAAATAAACTCGCATTCTTTACTGTCCGAATTTTTATTCCATTTAATGCTCACTGCAAATTGAGCTGTGAATATAAACTTTATTAGTTTTCTATTTTTGGATTTTTCTTTTCAATTCTACTCGTATTTGAAAGCTAAGCCTCTCCCAGCGAACGCTGAGCTAGGTGATCTGATTTAATAAACATATTATCGAAGCTTCTGATATTGTCATTAGAGATCAGGACTCGAATCAGTCATAGAATGCGACCAAAGTCTGATGAGTCGTATCGCTATGCGTAAGCAAATGTTGTGCAATATCGCATATCAATCCTAACAGCAACTGTCGCGTTATCATCGAATCATGCCCCCGAGAGTTTTATGTCAATATGTAAGCATTTCTATTAGCGGACTATCGGGAGTTGTCCTAACCATTACGAAAAACCCGTCCCATCCCCGCAGGGAACGGAGTTGCCGGTTCATTTAGGCAAAAGCTTTCCATTTCTTTTTTGCTTTTCTCTTTATTACTATTGTATATATATGTGTATATATATTATATATATTTTTTTGCTACCCCATTTCCGTGTTTCCGTTTGACCTGCACATATGTAAGCACATGTGCTAGTGTATGTGTGTGCGCGTGTGTTTGTGTTACGTATTTGTACTCTGTTTGCAAAATACGCACATTTTTACCCAATTGACATTTCAGCTAAAAGTCTCTGCTATCAGAGGCACGGAAGTGCTGGGATGGACTGAAACCGACTCAAGCCAGAAACCTTTCCCAGTTTCCTGTTTCTCGGCTGTTGGTTGCCGTCCCAGCCTTTCCGCAGGCAAACGACCAACAAACAACGGTGGAACTCGCTACTTGTATCTGCTCCTCTATGTGCTTCTTTGCTCTCTACCTCTATCTCACTCTCTCCCTCTTCCTTTTCGTCTCATTCTGTGTCCTGACATTTCACTAATGGTGTGTGCGCTATAAAGCCGGCTAATGCCCATAGAAGAACCCTTTCACTCTCTCCCTCTTTCAATGGCTCTCTTGGCCATATAATTGCCGTCCTTCGTTTGGGCACACGGAAAAATAAGTAGTATTGAACACCGCCTACCCTTGGTGCCTTTTATAAATGGCAACAATGGTTCAGCAAAGCAAAGGTCCTCAAAGCCTTTAGAGGGTACAACAACAAAAAAGTAAATAATTGAATGGAAAAAGTAACAGTTTATATATGTATATATATGTAGCTCGGCTGATGGATGGCTAGCTAGAACTGCTTAGGATCCCTCGAATGGAACCCTGGTGAGTGTTGTCATGGCCATTGATGTGAATGTTACAATAATTGCGGGTTTTCCACAGGAAGGCGACAATTGAAACGGTTAATTGGCAACTCTGTTTGGCAAACATCAGCAATTGAAATTTGACACATTTTCAATCATTGATATTTTAGAGATTTTATAAATAAATATATCGAAGAGCATTTAATACGTTAACGATCTTTTTAATTTTTAAATCCAATTACAATCTGTTGAGGACTTTTAATATCTTATGGGATTCCTTATGGATATAATGTACATATCCTCGTATCTTTGTGTGTTTCTTATTTGACTTAAGACTCTTTTAACATTTTAACCGAAGGCAATCAGGGAGACTCAATTACGAGTAGTCTGCCAAGAATCAAAGAAGTAGATAACGGAAAACTCATAACCCAGGACCAAGGCGTAACGCAACAGTTAAATGGTTTATTTGGTCTATTTTTCATTTCCGTGGCTGTTTCGGAAGCAGCTGGTCATTCAATTTGTGCGCTATAACTGGCAGCAATCAATCAAAATGTGCAAATCGCAAAAAAAAAAAAAAAAACAAACAAACAAGAAGAAAGGATAGGAAAGGTCCAAATAGACCGGATCAGAGGTGGCTATCAACCCTTTTGTTTGTTGGGTACTACCCACAACCTACCACGTGAAATTGGGTATTCGTTTGTAGACGAAGAGTCAATCGAGAAGCCGCTCCAACTTGTAAGTCCTTAAATCGCTACTTGCAAGACAAATCGACCCATTTGCCGGCAGCTGGGCCCTAAGCCATATACATATTTCTTAGGCAAATAAATACATTTTCGTCTATTGGATGCTGTAATTTGAAATTTGATTGAAAAATGTGATTGTAATTTAATCGTAACAGAAACTACGAAATAAACATGATTTTCAGATATCTCAAGTTTTGCTTAGCTTAACTTTATCAAGCGATGCTATTTCTCAGCTTTCTATCTCTGTATCTCTCTCTTTCTCTGTCTTTTACCACATTTATAAATAGTATCATCAGTTAGCCGTCAACTTATACATCATATTTATAACTACAGATCTTACGCCATTTTTCTGAAATGATTTTCACTTCACTCTCCCTTGAATGAATAATGCATTGCATTCTAGCAGCATTTTGTAAGTTTCAATCTTAGCATTTGCTTCGTTATCATCGTCCTCATTATTATCATTGCCATTATTGTGATTGTTATTATTCGTATCATGTAGTTTTAACATTTCAACATTACAAATTTATGCTCAAATTGTGTTTGGTTTGGTTATGAAAATTCCAAATGAAAACTTCAATTTTTATTTACGTCAAACAAAATGAACGGGAAATAAAAAACTTGTGATTTTTATTTATACTAAGTGGAATTATAAAACTTTTTGGTAAACAAGTAAGAAAACTCTAGTCGGGCGTCCCGACTAGTTGATCCCCTAAATCCCGTGAGATCTGCGTTTTTCGAAATACCTCAGCGCTTTCATTTAGTATAAACGAACACAAAATTAAATAAAATTCATTTTTAAATATATCGACAATAACGCCATCTATGTTTCGATTCGATAGAGCAGCTAATATAGTTTTAACTTACGAAAAATAATTTATCGAAATGGATATCAAGACTCAACCCTGCAGCTGATTACTTTGCTTTCTCCTCCTTTTTGGTCAGCCAGAGCGTATATGAAGCGTGAATATGAACTGAACGCTGAATAAAGCAAAATCACTTCGAACTGTGTCCATTTGCCAAATTGAAGAACACTTTTCGACATTTTATTTTTATATTTTATTTTAGCACAAAAATAGACGATGCCGGTTGTTTCACGATGACGAAAGAAAAGCAAATCATAAAGTCGGAGAAAACAAATAACATTTACAGAGATGTTGGCGATTTTGGTCAAAAGTAGCAAAAAGAGCTCATTCCAAAACAAATTTCTGCGAATCAGATGGAAAGTTAGCAAATACTGTGTTATTGGAAGGAAATGCTGACTTGCCTTCGTGATGACCTCCTGCTTACCGACTAAGTGATCCCTAACATTAGTCAAGACCTTCTGTGTTTTGGCACGCTTTGGTGGCTGTGATCTTCCTGAGAAACACCTATAAATTCTCCAGCAAGTTGTCACAGATAACGCCAAGATTAGGGCCAGAGCAATGCGCACCATCCAAGTAGCATTCTCGTAGTCTGTGTCCAGCCAGGGTGCTTGATAGACCAGTTCGATGGCTTGTATGTAGCGTATATAAGACTGCATAAGTAGGCCATTTGGATGCTGCCAGAAGGGCATTGGCTCTGTGTCCTTCCATTTTGTCTCCGCCAGCTCGTGCAGCTCGCGAACGTTTTGACCTATCGGCAGTTTGCGAAAAACGCCATCCTTGACATGTAAAATTGTGGGCAAATCGTGCAACGAAAAGCGTCTTATCACTGTTTCTGAATATTCCAGCTTCAAGCTGGCGATAATCATGTCGCTCCTCTGCAGTTGCTTCTCCTGAGCAAACTTGATCCACACGCGCTCAAAATTAATGCAGGCCATTATCAGCGGCGCACAGATGCCGATCATCCACTCGCCGTGCAGCATCAGCTCCCACGAACTCTCATCCAATAAAAATTTTATGTTCCTTGGATTTTCGTTCGACACGCAATGTTGTAGTTCGCTTGCAACGCTGACTGCCAGCAGCAGGGTAGCTGAGCACAAAATGTATGGCCCGATTTGCATGGTATTCAAATATTCGTAAAGGTTTGAAAATTCAAAAGAAAAAAAGAAAAAGAATATAAAATAAAATGTTGATATATGTACATATATATATATACAAATATATATATATGTAATATGTAAAATAGAGACAAAAAGAGAGAATTAGAGGTTTGACATTTGCAAGGCATGCTGCGTTTGTCTAAAGGACTTAAAGTTTTTTATTATATCCCATTGAAAATGGGAAATCAGAGTATAACGATTATGGGAAAATGTATGTAACAGGCAGAAGGAGACCCCATAAAGTATATATATTCTTGATCAGGGAGAGAAGCCGAGTTGATTTAGCCCTGTCCGTCTGTCTGTCTGTCCGTCTGTCCGTATGTTTGAACGCGTCGATCTCAGAAGACATAAGAGCTAGAGACTTCAAATTTTTTTGGAAGTTCGTGTATATCACGATTCGATCGAGTTTGTTTCAAATAATCGATAACTCTCATCGTTTTCATGTTATCGATTACGAACCAATATCTTCATTTAGTTATAAATTTTAATTCATCTTCATAGTTGGAGTCTTTAAATTTTGCATTTAGTGTTATTTGAGCCTTACACAATTTCGGTTTTTTGTTAAATTTTGGGTGCCACGCCTCTTCGCCTAAAATTTGTAACTCCCGTATATCAAATACTAGAGACTTGTGCTTTGGCACATACATACATATGGATGACATGATCACGCCAACAAGTTTGATCGAAATCGTTGCTTTATAAAAATGTTATTAAGCATTAATTTCCCATAACATTGCCATGCAAACAGCAGCCAAAGAACAGCTGACGCCCCGACTGGCGTTTAAACGCCAAACGCGTTTGTGTGTGCGTTCGCCTGTGTATGTGTGTATATGTTTTGCTTGCAATGAACGTACATATGCATGTGTACATAAAAGAAACAAAGAATGCTTGGAATAGCGGTTCTTCGCAGGGTTCAGGGGATCTCTTAGTCGAGCGGTGTCGACTAGAGTTTTCTTGTTTTTTGACTCATTTACGAAGTTAATGCAGACTATTTCTACGCTATTGAAGTTAGACATACATTCTCGTAGAGAGAATTGTATCTCTAGATTCGACCGGAATATGTATTTCCCGGTACCTCAGAGTTGAGTAAAAGTAAAGTGGAAATTAAAATTATTTAGTCATAAAGACGGTTAAGACAAAAAATTGAAAAAGAAAAGACCAAAAACCAAGGACCACTGAACTTAATGAACAGTAAGATTTGAGACACCTTATAACACCTTAAACGGCAAGGAAGCTCATGAGGATTAAGGATTAAGAAATAAGATTAGGATGGTACATTCGTTAACTGCAGACGTACACACGGCTGACTAACTGGAGGACAAATAAGTATTTGATACGGTGCTATCCTCTGGGCAGGTAGCGTGAATCCAAGCTGCTGCCGCAGTCACCCATGTCAATAGCAACTTGCGCCCTGACCTATGACCCCTAGTTGCATTGTTTGAGCTACGCTCCCAATTTTCTGTCTAGGTATTGTCAGTATTATGATGGATTTGCTGCAGAAGGAAGACACAGGAGTTTGACTCTAGAGTTTCCCACGGTAAAAGAAGCGCGTAAAACCTGTAGGCATCACCTGTGTATTTTCACATTGGCATGCCAACGATTTTTCGAATGTCCATGACCATTTATTTGAAACAAACACGATCGAATCGTGGTACACACGAACTTCCGTAAATTTTAAGTCTCTAGCTCTTATATCTTCCGAGATCGACGCGTTCAAACATACGGAGAGACGGACGGACGGAGAGACGGACAGACAGACGGACATGGCTATATCAACTCGGCTTGTCATCCTGATCAAGAATATGTATACTTTATGGGGTCTGCCACGCCTCCTTCTGCCTGTTACATACATACGCCCTCCAACAAAAACATTATACCCTGATTTCCCTTTTTCAATGGGTTCAGGGTATAAAAATACATTTCAAAACTTAGCAAACAAAAGAAAACACGTTTTATTACTAGTTTGCTTGGTCAGTAGAACAATTAATCAAATAATTCTAAAATGGGGCTTTAATTTAAAAACATTAGCTTTTGCATGACTGTTAATGCAGCCTAATTAACCCTTTGAAGAAAACTCAGCGTATTATGACTTGACCCACATGAAGTTAAGGGACAGAAAAAATTGTGGCTATAAATTCAATCCAAAACAAGTAAGAAAACCCTAGTCGAGGCAGCTCGACTATGAGATATCCTGAACTCTGTGAGTATACGTTATTCCGAACATTCTCCATTTCTTTTATATACATTTGTATATATATGTACATTAAAAGCAACATACACACACACACACACACACACACATAAGCACCGCTAACTAAATCGACTCTGCTTGTCTTCCTGAATATATATACTTTATGGGTTCCAACACGCCTCCTTCTGCCTGTTACATGCATTTCAACAAACCCATTTCCCATTTTCAATGGGTTAAGTGTATAGAAACACGTAAGAAAACTCTAGTCGGGCGTACCGACTAGGGGATTACCTGAGTGGCTCAGGTTGAGCCACCAGTAGCCCTAAGCATTGGCAGTTTCCTATGAAAACAGGCAATGGGAATCAGTTGTCGAACCTCGTATTTATAGCTTCCGAGGCATAAGCCATTGGATTTACTTTAATTCGAATTAGATGCGCTAACGTGTTCTTAATGATATATATAGTTATATAAGCATATTCAATTGATTTCACAGCTTTACTTAAAATATAACGAACTTAAACTATGAACATTATTATTTAATTATATACCAAAAGCATGTTGTAGCATTGCCATGAGTTTTCCTACATGTACACACATACATACATAGACACATATCAGACGTGTATTTTAGCATGCTGTAAAAATCGCAAATGCAACTGAATTGTGCTTGATTTAACAGCCATGAGCTTAGTTGCGATTTGCTTTTGTAAGCTGACATTTTTCTTGCCCTTAAATAAGTACATAACTGCATGCAGGCGATCTAGTAGACCTGTGAAAAGATTGATCATTTAGAATTGGGTCCATGTTTCGTTTAGATTGGATAAAAAACACACAACGTATTCATAACTGTTAATGTTTCGTCTTACGCCTGCAATTGGCTATGCAAAGTTACATAAGTGGAACGAATTTCGATTTTATAAGTAGTACCGTCAACATCAACTCTAAACAGCAGTCTTAAAGAATCTTCTAACGAAAGCTATTACTGCAAAATTGAATCAAAATGGCTCTCGGAGTTCTTGTGTTGATACTACTTTGTGTTCGCTGTGATGCATTAGAAATAGATACATCAATAGCAATGGATTCAAAATTTTACTTTAAACTTGTGGTAGCCATATTCAAGTTAAAGGTATTCAAATGCTTAACTAATGCAGCTGTTCACTTGGCTAAATATTTTGTAGACGCACTTGCTGCATTTGGGAAGTGCATGTTTCTCAAAAGCCCTATTGGCCAACTTATAACAGAAGGTAAAAACTGCCTTGATATTATAATGAACAAAGATGGCAATTTAATGGTCCGGATAATTAAGAAGCTTTTCGCTACCATAAAACTGGTCATGACAATAGCAAAGGTAGTCGCAGAATGTCTAAAAATAGTGAAGACATTAGTAGATTTATTAATTCAATGTGTTTGGGCAGCACTTAGAGAATTACTTCGTCCAGCTGTTGAAAGCATTTGGATATTCGTTGAATGCGTAAATAAACTTTAGTGACTTACTTGTGTTGTTTTATTTTTGGCTTATTCTTTCTAAAGGTAGTAGTAGCAGACTCCTATATTAATTTTTTTTTTTTTGCAATACTGCTTGTAAAACGCAGACGTACAAAAGAAGGTCAAAGGTCACAAAGTCATAATTTTGCGAGTTATTGGCTGATATATTCGCCACTGACGGCGTGGGCATATATGAATTTAATTGATCTTGCAATGTATATATATATATTTATATATACAGAGGTGGTCAAAAGTATTTACAGATCGAGCTTTTTTTTAACATTCAACTGAAACAGATTTAGCTGTTGCCGTGCAACTAAATGCTATATTGTTGTAAAGCTTGATGTATCCTGAAGAGAAGGAAGTCAACTGCGTAAAGATAACGGTATATTTGACTGAGAAACAAGCGATTGAATTGATGGCTGGCAGTTGTCAACATTTACACCCATTTTTAGTGCGTCCAAAGTAGTTTACTCTAAGTCAGAGAGTTAGCTTCCATAAAATTAAAAGAAACAAATAGTGACATAAATTATAAAGTCAAATAAATTTCCAAAACTACAGGAAATATTAATTGAACTCTAAAGGACATCATTACTAAGTCTAGGTATGCTGTATCGGTGTTGCAGTTAGTTAAAATTTATCATAATTCAACGAAATTTATGAATAATAACTTCAACAAAAACAACAACAAGGACAACAATCAATCAATCAATCCCTGAATACATTGGGAAATGGGAAATCAGCGTATAATGTTTTTGTTAAAACGAATGTAAGAGGCAGAAGCCGAGTCGATTTGGCTATGTTCGCCGTCTGTCCGTGGTATGATCTCAGAATCTATAAAACCATCATACCATGATTTCCCATTTTAAATGGCTTCAGGGCATAATAAACATACAATGTTTTGAGTCTCAGCACTTCTGAGGGCTCAGCACTTCTGAGGGCTCTCCTAGTCGAGGAGTCTCGACTAGAGCACTCTTATTTTCACTTATTTACAGAGTGTCCACTAACACAAATCCCATAACGCGCTCCAACATTTTTTATGACCCAGTTTTGGGTTATGCACTGCATAAATCTAGCAGAGTTCAACGATACGGCCAGGCCAAACTCAATATTAATAAACAAAAACTAAAGGAAAAGCAAATAAATGTTGAAATTGATTAGCATACGATCAATGAAGGTAACAATCAATCAAAGCCATCGAAAATCTGTATCTGTATCTCAGTATCTCGGCAGCTGTATCTGGGGCCAACTGGCGACAAATGCGAGAGGTTAACGTCTCTTTGTGGCGCCTATGCTAATGTTGCGGCTGCTACTTTCATTTCGCTGCGTCTGATAAACCGAAGCAGCAGAAATAAAATAAACAAGTAAGACTGCTTTAGTCAAGACTGCTCGACGAGGAGATCCCCTGCACCCTGCAAAGAACCTCTATTCCCGTGATTGTCATTCATATGTGTGTAGTGTGTATTTGAAATACGTCTTTTGCGAAGGGGGCGTGGCATACAAAATTTAACAAAAATCAAAATTGTATAAATCTAACAAAACTAACAGCAAAATTTGAAGACTGTTTTTCGATTTTCGATTGTAATCGATAACATTAAAACAGAAACATTTATCGTTTTTTTTAATCAAACTAGATCTTTTCGTGCTAAATGGGGATCAACATAAAAATTTCAAGTCCATAGCTCTTATAGGTGCTGAGATTGATGCGTTCATACATACGAAAGGACGGATGGACGGACTGACGGACAGGGCTAAATCGACTCGGCTTGTCTTCCTGATCAAGAATATATATACTTTATGGGGTTACATACATTTTAACAAAACCAATATACCCTGTTTTCCCATTTTCAATGTGTTTAGGGTATAAAAATCAAAAGCCAAAAACGTGCGATTGCTGCAATCGAGGGACAGACGGACAGAACGACTGACAGCCGCCGCCGTTGGCTGTCGTCAGGGGCCGGCAAGCACACATAAACTCATACACACACTCATATGCATTTACATATGCATGTGCATATACATATGTATATATTTGTACGTGAGTAATTGACATTCATTTCCTCCTTGACGTCAACCGACGTCACAGAGTCAAAGCAAAAGACAAAGGCGAAAAGCGAGCACCGCGAATTGATGAAGTTTGCTTTTGCTGTTACCAAGCGGTAGCGGAGCCAGTGGCAGCGCCAACAGCTAAATTAAACAGCGATCAGCATTTCGCAGTCAGTGACGCCATCGTCATTGCCTTTACCGTTGCTTTTACTCGTGAATCCATTCCTATCGCTAAAAAGGGATTTCAATTCTAGGAAAGGATTCTTCTATGATCATGGAATTACTCATGCTTTCATAACTAACACGGTATTAGCAGAGTGAAACTCATATGACTTATAGCGCAGCGCAGCGCAACGCATGAGCAAATCACAAAATTACCTCAATACGTCAGCAAACTGAGAGCAAACCCAGCATTGGCCCACGATCATCAGTTGACATGACAAAAGTCAGCTAAACGTATTCAATGCTTGACTGTTGCCATGCGCTGCGGCTGATAGAGGGCGAAAGAGAGAAACTGATTGAGTGACAGAGAGGTAGAGACAGAGGTAAAAGCAGGCATTGTTAATTATTTAGCGGGAACTGAACTGAAAAATAAAAAAAAAAAACTTTTCAAATTGCTATAGATAATTGAATTTTCCTTTCTCGGCTGGCAAAATAATTAGTTGCAATTGTTTTACAATTAAAAATAAAATTATTACAAAAAGACTACAATTTTTGTTTATTTTGTGTTTAAACAGAACCTAGTTCAATTTTTTTTACTAATTGTGGAAACTTTCGGGTTTAGGGAACAACAATTAATCATTCTTTATAAAAAAAAAAAAAACAAGGAAAAAGTAGAAAAACAAAGACAAATAAATATTGTATCATTATCTGCTTAATCGTAGCTGGCTCGTTCCAAAGTTCTTGGCTAATCGCACTTGGTATGGCCATCGTCATAGTCGCCTCGTGGGGGCTACGTGACAATAGAAATGAGTTTAGTTTAACCTCAGGCAGTGCGGTGAGTCACCCAAGTCACAGCTACTAAGCACCAATAGCAAATAAACGGTAGATGACGAGACGGAGAGACAGACAAATTAAATAAACACAACCACGATTAGCAAAGAATAGCCAATAGAAAAGCTAACAGCAGAAGCTAACACATAGTGAATTCATACATACATATAAAGATACGAAAACACTGTGAAATATAAGAACATAAATAGATGCAGCTGCAGATAGAGATACCACATATAGATAGAGATAAACTAACATCTATACAAACAGACAATTACAGACAAACTGTTGTGGATGTAGAATACAGCTACTATATACAGAGGTACCGATAGATGTAGATGTAGATGTAGATGTAGATGTATATGTATATGTATATGTATATGTATATGTATATGTATATGTATATGTATATGTATATGTATATGTATATGTATATGTATATGTATATGTATATGTATATGTATATGTATATGTATATGTATATGTATATGTATATGTATATGTATATGTATATGTATATGTATATGTATATGTATATGTATATGTATATGTATATGTATATGTATATGTATATGTATATGTATATATATATGTATATGTATATGTATATGTATATGTATATGTATATGTATATGTATATGTACATATATGTATATGTATATGTATATGTATATGTATATGTATATGTATATGTATATGTATATGTATATGTATATGTATATGTATATGTATATGTATATGTATATGTATATGTATATGTATATGTATATGTATATGTATATGTATATGTATATGTATATGTATATGTATATGTATATGTATATGTATATGTATATGTATATGTATATGTATATGTATATGTATATGTATATGTATATGTATATGTATATGTATATGTATATGTAGATGTAGATGTAGATGTAGATGTAGATGTAGATGTAGATGTAGATGTAGATGTAGATGTAGATGTAGATGTAGATGTAGATGTAGATGTAGATGTAGATGTAGATGTAGATGTAGATGTAGATGTAGATGTAGATGTAGATGTAGATGTAGATGTAGATGTAGATGTAGATGTAGATGTAGATGTAGATGTAGATGTAGATGTAGATGTAGATGTAGATGTAGATGTAGATGTAGATGTGTATGTATATGTATATGTAGATGTATATGTATATGTAGATGTAGATGTAGATGTAGATGTAGATGTAGATGTAGATGTAGATGTAGATGTAGATGTAGATGTAGATGTAGATGTAGATGTAGATGTAGATGTAGATGTAGATGTAGATGTAGATGTAGATGTAGATGTAGATGTAGATGTAGATGTAGATGTAGATGTAGATGTAGATGTAGATGTAGATGTAGATGTAGATGTAGATGTAGATGTAGATGTAGATGTAGATGTAGATGTAGATGTAGATGTAGATGTAGATGTAGATGTAGATGTAGATGTAGATGTGTATGTATATGTATATGTAGATGTATATGTATATGTAGATGTAGATGTAGATGTAGATGTAGATGTAGATGTAGATGTAGATGTAGATGTAGATGTAGATGTAGATGTAGATGTAGATGTAGATGTAGATGTAGATGTAGATGTAGATGTAGATGTAGATGTAGATGTAGATGTAGATGTAGATGTAGATGTAGATGTAGATGTAGATGTAGATGTAGATGTAGATGTAGATGTAGATGTAGATGTAGATGTAGATGTATATACAGATGCAAACAATTATACATGTACTTATAGAAACAAATGTGTACAAGAATCTAAAAATTTCAGATCAGAGATCAAATGCAGACATAGATAAAGCGTTATTTAAAAATATATTTATATGTCAAACATATCAAAATAAGTACATTTTCACATATACGAGTTTAATATACAAAAGTATATAGACCTAATTTGTAGTTTTAGATACAGATATCTACATAACATATGTACATGTCGTACATGATATACATACATATATATAGGTACAGATTCAGATGTAGAAATATACAGAGATTCGTTTATGTACATATGTACATACATATTTTCTCAAAAACACTGATAAAGAACGATAGCGCATACATATGTATGTATATATAAAGTTACGATCAGTTAAGATCAGAACAACAATTGCATATGCCATAAAGACGACGAGGTTAAAATCCTCTGCAGTCGCTAGACAAATAAACAGACGCATAAAACGAGAGAAAACAACGCAAGCAAAATAGAAGTAGAATATAAAGCGCAGAAACAGATTCGAACTACTTGACGAATGAACAAGGGTGTGCTCGACTGGGGAATATCCAGACTTGACTCAAGCTATGAATGGTTTACTGAAGTCGGGATCTAAGCTCAATAATATAAATACTTTCTTATTAAAGTTTATACCGAATGAATCATACCCCGCTAAAAATTAGTGCAGGGTATACGTGCCGAAAAACACAATTTGCATTGCTGACGCACTTTTCTTGTTTTTCCTCTGAATTTCGCCCATCTTAACACATTTTACCTTCTGCTTGTTTTGACGGAAATCTGTTATTGAATGAAAAAAAATCAAAATAAACTTTAGAATAAATAAGAAATAATGATCTAATGGCCAATGCGACCACGTCGCACGGCACGTCCACTGACAACCGATTGGCAATTAAGTGGGTCGACGTTGCCAAATGGCAAACACACCCACATATTCAAATGCGTGTAAGTACAATGGGAAAAATTTAAATTCGCGTGAATAAAAACATAGCGTAAGCTGATTGACTTCAGTTTATTAGAGGAGAATATAGATTTATTGGCTATATAAAAAATAGTATATATTCTTTACTGATTTGATTTAAATCGAAATAATATATGTATTTAAAATTTGCATATTTTAAATATTCCTTTTCTAAATTTCTATTGAGTCACAGTAGCCACAAATGTATTTTACTTTGCAATAACTCATTTTCTTCTGTAGACTCACGCAGCGAGACACTTGTGGCACATACAAAAACAAAAATTAAAATAAAACAAGTAAAAAAAAATCTAGTCGAGAGCGCTCGACTTGGGGATACCCTGAACCCTGTAAAGAACATTCGCCGTTTCTAAAATAAAATATATCTGGGCCCTTGCCAAAATTATAATTACCTGACATTGCGCACCGCGTGGGGCCTCTCAGCGTTCGGAGCATCTGGAAATAAGTCTACGAGAAATACTAGTTGGCTGACCCCACGCGGTGCTAATCAAATTTCAACTTTAGCTAGCGGGCAGTCCAAACGAAATTTGTTTAATATATATCTTCGCATATTGTATTTAAATATAAATATATAATTTGAAAATAGGCTGCATGTTTGGGGTTCAATTTGTTGTCAATTGCACTCGACATGCTTGAACTGTTTGAATATCATCTGTGTTTCTCTTCTCTTGTCATCTCAAATGTGCTGAGCTGAGCAGAGCAAGCGGAAATACAATTCTAGATATGTATATGCATATGAATATCGAATATAAGTAAAAGCAAAAAGTTTTACATTATTTGAAGTCTTTTGATAGAAGAGCTTTTGATTTTGAAACAACTCCAGCAGAAGTTTATGTTTTCTTTTTTGATACGCATGTACATATTAAATTGATAAGTCCTTTGCACGTTTAAGCTTTATAGTGCATTCTAGTCATGAAGCTCAGAACGTTATTCGAAACTGTTAGAGTTTTGATAGTTTTGACGTCATTGACCGTAACACAGTTTTAGTCAGGTTTCTAAAAACAAATTCATTTTAGATACTTGCCAATATAATATAATAAATATAATGTAATATCAGTTAATAAATCGATTCTTAGCTTTCATAGTATTGTCGAAATTTCAACTTCATTCATGCAGTAAGGAAGAATGTGTGGCAACACCATTACTGCCAAAGAAAGTTAGTATTTAGAGCGCTGAATCTTCAAAAAGAATAATTGTCAAAATCTTATGATTCTCACAATTGGTATTTCAGAGTCAGAAGATTTTTATTAAAAAAAAAAGTAAATTTCTTTGATATTAAAAATATATATTATTATGATTGTGAACATAATTTGTTTTTCACTATAGTTTAAATGGTTTGCAATATTATTAGTTCTCCAACTAAGCTGTATGAACAAGTAAAGCTGTAAGAACAAATTTGATGCCACTTCCATTCGCTGTTTGAAGTACATGCTTAATGATTGACAAATTGCTTTTCTAATTTGAATATTAGTTCAAGTGTACTCGAGATGATTAATATGACCGCAGTTGTCTCGATTTGCTGGGTACTGTACTTAGCGCATGATGTGCACATTGTCGATGTGTTTAAACTGATTATTTTTGGCATAGCTGATTTGTTGGCTTTTGTAAAAGTTGTTATTTATGCCAAAAGTTAAAATGAAAATTTTCGGCGATTTTCGATTTTCAGTTTTCGATTTGCCTCAAGGTCAATGCCGAACAGGCCCAACACAGCTGACAGACAAAATCGCCAATGCGACTGATGATGTTTTCTTTAGCATTTTGGCGATTATATACATATATATGCTCATACACACACATGTACCTTTGGCTGCCCCATTGGCACGCGCCCCTGTCCGAGTACCGAGACTCACGTCCGTTGACGTCAGCGCGAGTCAAGCGACAAGAAACCAAAAAAAAAACAACAACAATAATATAAAAGGAGAAAGAAAAACAACAAATATGGCAGAGAATACAATAATAATAAATAAGAATTTTAAATAAATAAACAGCGTAGCCGAAAATCAATTTGTCTGAGAGTGTGTCGTTGCAGGGCGCCCCAATAGCTAGCTGGTCGAGACGCTTGGAACCAAATGGAGCCAAATGGAACCAATGGAACCAGCGAAACAAATTCCCCCACTATTTGCCGTCATTCAATATTTGCTTAAAAACTCAGCGCGATTCGCGGATTCGCAATGTGCGATAAGCGTAAATCATCAATAAATTGTATATTGTATATGTATGTATATACTCGGTATGGTCTATACTTTTGATAGGGCATAGTCGTTTTGCTGACACCATTGTTTTGACGTCTATAAATTATATGAATTCAATCAATCTATTAAACTAAATAATATTTATTGCAGTCAAAATATTTTTAAAATTATTTTATTTATATAAAAATAAGTTGAATGTAAAAAAATTAAATAGTATTACAACATTATACAAATTATTAACCAAAACTATATATTTTAAGAAATTAGTAGATTAGTAAAGAAATAACGAAAATATAATGTAATAAATATAAAAAAAACCTTTGTCAATTCAATCAGTCATAAAACTGCGCGTAATCGGGTTAAAAGGGTATTTGGGAAGCGCATAAAGTTGTTCACCTGCTAGTTCTTGGCATTATTTTGACAATTTGATTTATAACCTTGGCCAACAAGTAAACAAAGCAAGAGAGCGAGCCACATTGCATTGTTGTCACAAGAAATATTTATTTAGTTTCTATTTCTACAATTTTAATGAAAAAGATTCCTCGCATATTTAAATACGACAAGTAAATATTTGTGACCATAAATCAAAGCTGAGCAGCTGTGGCTCACAAAACGAATCTAACATGCGCCTAAATCTAAGTTCTATTTTATTTTATTCCATTCCATTTTCATTCTATTCCATTCCATATGCCCTTTGTCGCTGGATTACAGTATTTAGTTTTATAGTGCTCGAATAAGTATTACAACAACTTGTTGTCCAGTTTGTTTATGGATTCTACGAATTTGCATAGTCGAAAAGTGTAATTTATTATTGCCATCGTCAGTCACTTGTAGTTTAAATAATTTAATTTTTATAAGCATTTGAAATCCTATTACCGGTTGCCTTTCTATGTGATTCTCAGAGGTGTAGAAGTGAGATGTTTACACACTGCATTTGTCTAAGCAGCGAATGTATTTTGAAAGCATTACGTAATCAAAACTGAGATTAATCGCAACAGCAATTAGTGAGACGTGAGCTACTCCCTAAACATTTCTAGGCTCTTAATTTTCTGTTTAGTCACCTAATTAAACAGATATAAGTATATATCCATTAGTTTTACTGATAACGAAAACCAGAACATATATGCATTAATGAATTTTTATTATATTTTAGTAATTTTTTCTATTTATCCTGTTTATGGAAAACACAATAATTTATTTTAGTTTGATATTCTCGCACCTCTACTATATATTGTTTGACATTTTCTGCTACGCAGTCGTCATTGAACTTTTCAACCCTTGCGCCCACACGCACCGCTTTCTTAAGCGACCCTCGCAGTCTGACGAATCTATACGCAGCCTTCGTGCCGCACCATATACCAGGTTCTTCGCCGCACGAACTTATAACCTTGTCGCAATATATTAGGATGTCCTGAATAATTGATTTAAAGCTTTCGATAGCCGGATTGACTTTCACGCCAGGGCTGCACCGCACGATATTGTTGAAGATATCGCCGCTGATCTTTTCAAAGGGTGTAGTTACATTCCCAAGACAACGTATTGACTTATATGGCTGGATCATGGCTTTGACGACGCACCATGCAGTCGGATTCTCTTCACAAGTTTTCGCACTGACACCCAAAAGGGTCACAGAGAATGCGGCTAACACTACCAGAACTTTCGACATAATTATGCAGCTTCCTGTCGACTAAATCCATTGCTGCAAGTCAGCTTCCTTTTATGGACGGAGACAATTACGCAACGGTTTGTCCATGAGAAATGGTCAATTTAATGGATGTTATTATATTAAGCGTTCAACTAATTATTTTAAAAACGGTAACCGAAAATATGTTCATAGCTCAACTAATTATATTAGAGACGGTAACCGAAAAGACGTTCAAGGTGGAATGAAACTAATTAATTGTATTAAAGTGCTATATAGTGGGTTTTTGACTAACATCAAACCATATCATTTTACAATAATTTCAAAAGAAAGTTCAAGGAAAACATATATAAGCTCTGAGCTGGCTGTCATTGGATATGACGACAGCTTCATTCATCTTCAGCTCTAATCTCAGGCAATCGATTAGTCGTAAATATACAAAACAAATCCAAAACCTTTCACATTCAATTTATAACACTCGCCTTCGTCCGCAATCAGCTGTGAAACAATGAATTTACGACAATAAAAATTCGACAAGCGAATAGAGACGATCAGTTCTTAAGATTTATCAATTGCAATTTATTTTATCAATTCTAACTGGGCAAGGTTATGCAAGGCAGTATAAATTATTAGACACAAATACAAATCTGACCAAATGATCCACTTCTAAAAACATAAAATGCTGTTTCTTGCGATTATCAAATGTGTGAGAGAACTTTAGCGGTTCTTAGGAATCGCGGTTCTTCGCATGGTTCAAGGGTTCTCTTAGTCGAGAAGTCTCGACTAGAGCACTCTTACTTGTTTCTATTCGAATTGTGTAATCAAAATCTATAACTTTGAGATATATAATATAATATACATCGATACAGATATCGAATGCATAATATTCTAGCAGCAGGTGGCGACCTGATGTGGGCGTTATGCCAGGTGAATGGCCGAACTCTTACGATTTCATTGAAGAATTTTATTTTAAATCGGAAGATTAAGTATATACTCACACGAGCAGAAAACAACTAGAAGCATGCAGTTCCCATAAATATGAGCTATTTTCTTTGCGTGGGCGCCAAATGTTCATTAATGGCAAATCCGAATGAAAATGCATTAAATAATCAAAGAATAGTAAATGAATCTCAAGTCGAAAATCAAATACCCTTTCATATTTGCTATGGCGATTGATTGTTTATATGTCAATTCGACTACGAACAATAATACAGTCATTCATAAGTGGAGATGCCAATAGGCAAAGCAGTCAATATTTTCATTCAAAAACAAGTAAGAAAACTCTAGTCGAGACCGCTCGACAAGGGTATACCCTGAACCCTTCGAAGAACAGCTATTCCAAGCATTCTTTGTTTCTGCATATGTACGCTCATTACAAGCAAAACCTATATACAAACGCACAGGCGAACGCACACACAAGCGCAAGTCGTTGCGTCAGCTGTTCCTTAGCTGCTGTTTGCATGGCAATGCTATGGGAAATTAAATGTTTAATAACTTTTTTTCTAGAGAAACGATTTTGATCAAATTTGTTGGGCGTGATCATGTCATCCATATGTATGTATGTGCCAAAGCACAAGTCTCTAGTATTTGATATACGGGACTTACATTTTGAGGCAAAGGGGGCGTGGCATCCAAAATTTAACAAAACCCGAAATTGTATAACAACCACATAACACTAAATTCAAAATTTGGAGAGTCTAGCTATAAAAATGAATTATATAGAATTATATAACTGAGCATCGATTTCGTTTTTAATCGATAACATTAAAATTAAGACAGTTATCGATTTTTTTAACAAACTCGATCTTTTCGTGCTATACAGGAACCTACATAAAAATTTCAAGTCTCTAGCTCTTATAGGTTTTGAGAACGACGCGTTCATACATACGGACAGACAGACGGACAGACGGACATGGCTATATCAACTCGGCTTGTCTCCCTGATCAAGAATATATAAACTTTATGGGGTCTGCCACGCCTCCTTCTGCCTGTTACATACATACACATTTCAACAAAAACATTTTACCCTGATTTCCCATTTTCAATGGGTTCAGGGTAGAACGAGTGAAAGAGTGGAAAACATAGTTTTCTTAGAAACAGTAACGTACCTGTAATGTTGGAGCTAAGGTTGAACGAATGAGAAATTTAGAGGGTGTTTCGACTTAGTGAATGCTTATAACAACAAAAATAGTTAATATAACTCCCCAAATTATTTAGGATACACCGCCGTTAACAGAACGTTTTATTAAAACTGATAGTTGCATTTTCTATGAAATATGCACATAGCTAGTCGGCCTTTCACAATATAACGAATTGTAATATTGTATTCATAATATAATTCAGTAAAAGTGTTGGCAACGTTCTAAACCATGTCAGTTTCAATCAAAGTTCAATTTACGAAATGATCCTTCGACACCAAAGATGCTTTCATAATTGCAGCTCTGTCCGGCGGGTCGCAGCTTTTCGTCAACTCCATAGTTGGCCTCAGCCCTGAGGTACTCACGCCGTTCCATAAAGATATCCCAAGTCTGCTGTTTGAGCTCCTCAAGCGTGCCCTGTTCGCCGCCCAGATGCGTGGGCAAAAACCTTTGCGGTATGTGATTGTAAAGGGATTCCAAATTGCTGCCGTGCACTGAGATCTGTTTACAGAGAATAATAGGCTGAAGTCAAAGAGCAAGAGAGTATATTATGTAATGTGTATACCCTACCCTGCTGCTTGGCAGGCAGTATAGAGTGCATCATATTAAAGCCCAATTCAAAGGCGGCATTCGTGTTGATCATGTGCCTGCCCTTGTCCCTAACGGGCATGGCCTCCTCCGCAAAGATGGACATCTTCTTCAATATGCTCGGCGTTAGCTGCAGCAGGTGGGCCGCCGTGTAGCCGCTAAAGTCGATGATGAGCAGGCAGCCATAGATGACGGCGTAGTCATCATGATGCAGACTCAACGCGCTTAAAGCGTGCGACATGCCCATTATCTCCTCAAAGCTATACTTGTCCGCTGCGTAGCAGCCGGGCCTCACATAAATTAGCCGTGGTCCATCATCATGCAGTGGACGTGGCAAACGCAAACCGACGCTAAGGACAGAAATGGCAGACTCTGCTGAAGACAATTGTATTAATTAATTCCGTTTGGAACAGTTACTCACCCTAGGCGCAGTAGCTCGTGTATGCGCTGACTTTCCACATCACGGATAGTATAAAAGTCCGGATAGCGAGTGCGCAGCGTATAATATTTATCCAACTTGGACTTCGCCTTCTCTAGGCTAAACTTGCAGCCGCGCAGGAAGGCCACGAGGAACTGATCGTCGCAGCGTGTGCGCAGATGTGGCTGCTGCTCGAGCCAGATGCGTAATGCCTCAATATCCTCACTTAGACGCTCGGGCACCTCGTTCAGCTCCTTAATGGCTGTACGTTGCAAACTGGCTGACAGAGGGCGTATTTGTGGCGTCATTTGTGGTTCGAGTTTAATGTTTGGTGCTAGGGAATGCACTAAATTCAACTAAACCACCGACAGCTTCGATTCGGTTGACAGTGATTATATAGCTAATCTCTTACGATTAGATTAGTTTATGCCTCGATTATAATTGAACTTAATTGGGGTCCAGTTATTATTGTTTAAGTTAGCCACTTATAACATTGACTGATATGAAGTTCTGTAAGAATTTCTTGATAGTGGTCTCAAAATAGTTACTTGGTCAGCGCTCAGGTTATATAAAAAGAATATATATATAGAGGAAAAGGAATAAGTAGTAGGAGAAGTGTTAAGAAAGTGATCTGAAAGCGATGTGTAGAGAGAGAGAGGGAGGATAGGTAGCGTAAAATTGTCCATAAGTATCTGTTTGATATGTTTATATCTTAGCAATTTAGATATCTTAATGAACTGGACCTGGAAATGGAACTGAGAAGTCAGCTGGAGTTAACTGAGAAGTCGCTCTGACATTAAAGCTCGTTTTAGGTTGAATGAATGTGACTGTGTGTGTGTAAATGATTCAACTTAATTGCTTTGGCTCTATTTAACATGTTATCATAGTTTTTTATTTGTTTATACTTTTTGCATATTATGCTAGACACGAAGTTTCATGCCTTTTAGTTATCTTAATGCTTTTGTTTGTTGTTTCGCCGAGATAATTGTTGCTGTTGTTGTTGCTTACCTGAGTATACAGCAGCACACATATACTCACACACCCAGGAACACGAACACAATTTGATGTGTGCTGTGGCAGACATATTGGCACCAAAGCGAACAACAACAGCTGCAGCTGCCAGAGCAAAGGCGACAAAAAATGTAAATTCTATTATATTTGATTCCATTCCATTTTCATTCTATTCCATTCCATATGCCCTTTGTCGTTGGATTACAGTATTTAGTTTTATAGTGCTCGAATAAGTATTACAACAACTTGTTGTCCAGTTTGTTTATGGATTCTAAGAATTTGCATAGTCGAAAAGTGTAATTTATTATTGCCATCGTCAGTCACTTGTAGTTTAAATAATTTCATTTTGATAATCATTTGAAATCCTATTACCGGTTACCTTTCTATGTGATTCTCAGAGGTGTAGAAGTGAGATGTTTACACACTGCATTTGTCTAAGCAGCGAATGTATTTTGAAAGCATTACGTAATCAAAACTGAGATTAATCGCAACAGCAATTAGTGAGACGTGAGCTACTCCCTAAACATTTCTAGGCTCTTAATTTTCTGTTTAGTCACCTAATTAAACAGATATAAGTATATATCCATTAGTTTTACTGATAACGAAAACCAGAACATATATGCATCAATCTATTTTTATTATATTTTAGTAATTTTTTCTATTTATCCTGTTTATGGAAAACACAATAATTTATTTTAGCTTGATATTCTCGCATGGCTTCTATATATTGTTTAACATTTTCTGCTACGCAGTCGTCATTGAACTTTTCAACCCTTGCGCCCACACGCGCCGCTTTCTTAATCAACCCTCGCAGTTTGACGAATCTATACGCAGCCTTCGTGCCACACCACATACCAGGATCTGCGCCGCACGAACTTATAACCTTGTCGCAATATATTAGGATGTCCTGAATAATTGATTGAAAGCTTTCGGTAGCCGGATTGACTTTCACGCCAGGGCTGCACCGCACGATATTGTTGAAGATATCGCCGCTGATCTTTTCAAAGGGTGTAGTTACATTCCCAAGACAACGTATTGACTTATATGGCTGGATCATGGCTTTGACGACGCACCATGCAGTCGGACTCTCTTCACAAGTTTTCGCACTGACACCCAAAAGGGTCACAGAGAATGCGGCTAACACTACCAGAACTTTCGACATAATTATGCAGCTTCCTGTCGACTAAATCCATTGCTGCAAGTCAGCTTCCTTTTATGGACGGAGACAATTACGCAACGGTTTGTCCATGAGAAATGGTCAATTTAATGGATGTTATTATATTAAGCGTTCAACTAATTATTTTAAAAACGGTAACCGAAAATATTTTCATAGCTCAACTAATTATATTAGAGACGGTAACCGAAAAGACGTTCAACGTGGAATGAAACTAATTAATTGTATTAAAGTGCTATATAGTGGGTTTTTGACTAACATCAAACCATATCATTTTACAATAATTTCAAAAGAAAGTTCAAGGAAAACATATATAAGCTCTGAGCTGGCTGTCATTGGATATGACGACAGCTTCATTCATCTTCAGCTCTAATCTCAGGCAATCGATTAGTCGTAAATATACAAAACAAATCCAAAACCTTTCACATTCAATTTATAGCACTCGCCTTCGTCCGAAATCAGCTGTGAAACAATGAATTTACGACAATAAAAATTCGACAAGCGATTAGAGACGATCAGTTCTTAAGATTTATCAATTGCAATTTATATTATCAATTTTAACTGGGCAAGGTTATGCAAGGCAGTATAAATTATTAGACACAAATACAAATCTGACCAAATGATCCACTTCTAAAAACATAAAATGTTGCTTCTTGCGATTATCAAATGTGTGAAAATCTCGACAGAAGAAGAAGTTTTCAATTGTTATATCCTGAACCCATTGAAAATACGAAAAAGGGTATAGTGTTTGTGGGAAAATGTATGTAACAGAAAAGGAGGCGTGTCAAATCTCATAAATTATATATATTCTTGATCACGGAGTGTAGCCGAGTCGATCTAGCCCTGTCCGTCTGTCTGTCTGTCCGTATGTTTGAATGCGTCGATCTCAGAACATATAAGAGCTAGAGACTTCAAATGTGGAAGTGCGTGTATAGCACGAAAGGATCGAGTTTGTTTCAATTAATCGATAACTTACATACTTTTAATGTTATCGATTAAAACCGATATCGTCATTTAGTTATAAAATTCTATCTAAATCATCTTTATAGCTAAAGTCTTCATGTTTTGCATTTAGTGTTATTTGAGCTTTACACAATTTCGGTTTTAGTTAAATTGGATGCCACGACCCCTTCGCCTCAAATTGGTAAAACACGTACATGATCACGCCCAACAAGTTTGATCAAAATCGTTCGTCTAGAAAAAAGTCATTTGTGGTTCGAGTTTAATGTTTGGTGCTAGGGAATGCACTAAATTCAACTACACCAGCGACAGCTTCGATTCTGTTGACAGTGATTATATAGCTAATCTCTTACGATTAGATTAGTTTATGCCTCGATTATAATTGAACTTAATTGGGGTCCAGTTATTATTGTTTAAGTTAGCCACTTATAACATTGACTGATATGAAGTTCTGTAAGAATTTCTTGATAGTGGTCTCAAAATAGTTACTTGGTCAGCGCTCAGGTTATATAAAAAGAATATATATATAGAGGAAAAGGAATAAGTAGTAGGAGAAGTGTTAAGAAAGTGATCTGAAAGCGATGTGTAAAGAGAGAGAGGGAGGATAGGTAGCGTAAAATTGTCCATAAGTATCTGTTTGATATGTTTATATCTTAGTTAGCAATTTAGATATCTTAATGAACTGGACCTGGAAATGGAACTGAGAAGTCAGCTGAAGTTAACTGAGAAGTCGCTCTGACATTAAAGCTCATTTTAGGTTGAATGAATGTGACTGTGTGTGTGTATAAATGATTCAGCTTAATTGCTTTGGCTCTATTTAACATGTTTTCATAGTTTTTTATTTGTTTATACTTTTTGCATATTATGCTAGACACGAAGTTTCATGTCTTTTAGTTATCTTAATGCTTTTGTTTGTTGTTTCGCCGAGATAATTGTTGCTGTTCTTGTTGTTTACCTGAGTATACAACAGCACACATATACTCACACACTCAGGAACACGAACACAATTTGATGTGTGCTGTGGCAGACATATTGGCACCAAAGCGAACAACAACAGCTGCAGTTGCCAGAGCAAAGGCGACAAAAAGCAAAGTGCAAAGCATGCCAGAGATTCATACATTACTAAGTGTGTGCAGGCGTATAAGTGTGTGTAGATGCGTATGTGTGTATACATTATAAAAGGCGAAGCTTTTGAAGCCATCTCTCACAGTGGCTGTCAATTCCATTCGTCTTTTGCTTCAGTGTTTGCTGCTATCCGCGCAGCCCGCAGCCCTGTCAAAGGCTATCAATTTTAATGCACGTCGCCTTTTGTGCCAAAAAAATACAAGCGAAATGGCAACAGCAACATCACCAGCAGCAGCCCCAACAAGCAAACAAATAAACGAAGAGCATATGACAAGAGTCACACACACACACATACATCCAAGCACGTGCATTCATTCGGGCAACTATAGATGTAGATATGTAGTATATGTGCATGTATGTAAAGCTCGCTCAGCTGTTATTCGATTTGACCTTCAACATATTTTTCTTTGTAAAAGCAGACATACATACACAAATGCATCGCTTTATATAGCCACACACTTTTGCACAAGTCTTGAATTTGATTTAAGCAGAACAAATTTCGGCCATTAAAACTTTGCCTGGCTTTTCACGTAAAGCACATAAAACCTTCGAATAATGGAAGAACTGACAAATCTGCATAAATGTTCCAACATTTTATAGAATTTTTAAAAAATTGTATACTATGTGCTATTAAATTTTATTATGTTCACCAATTATAAATAATTTTTTAATTTAATAATAAAAATTGTTAAAGCTATGTCCCGATCCCTTTAATTATTGGATTTCATGGTAGACTGATTTTATGGAAATGTATTATTAAAATATTCAGAAGGGGGACGTCGCCACGTACTGAGTCAATTAATCCATGTTCGTCTGTTATGTAATAAAAATAGTAATAGTAATTCGTATATTATTTTATATATTAAATTGAAGCTTAAATATAGCCACTATATGAATATATTTTCAATTTGTACTAAGCTGATAAACATTTCAATTAAATATGTTGGAAAGTTTCATTGAAATCCATTAAATTCGCAGTTTAGTTCGGATTTGCTACTTAGCATTAAAGCAGCGAAGGTCAGGGTATATCTTAGTCGCACGTCACAAAGCTAAAGCTGGATAAAGCTTTCTTACTACTTGGTCCTCTTTACATATCAACTTGAGCACACATACATGTAAAGGGTGCTGTCCTCTGTGCTGTAAACAAATGTTCAGCAGGCATTTTGATGATTCTTTTGACATTTTGCAGCTTGAATGGAAAAGTTTCTAAAAAAGAAATGAAACTTAAAAAAACGAATAAATAAATGAA
Source organism: Drosophila paranaensis (assembly GCA_035047545.1). Classification (NCBI taxonomy): domain Eukaryota; kingdom Metazoa; phylum Arthropoda; class Insecta; order Diptera; family Drosophilidae; genus Drosophila; species Drosophila paranaensis. The sequence goes on along the minus strand of JAWNPL010000145.1, from coordinate 4,132,235 downwards.
AATAGAAATAACAGACAGACCATGTTTCAAGTGACACCCAAGTGTTCGAAAAAAAAGATAGCTCATTCCCTTGATTTACACAAACATACATACATATGTACATAGGTAGAAATGTATGTATGTGACATGTAGTCATATATGTATGTATATTTTTGTACTCTTTCTTACTTACAAATTGATTGTAGCTTTTTTTTATGTTATAGATAATAAAAATATGTATATATTTATATATATATATATATATATATATATATATATATATATATATATATATATATATATATATATATATATACATAAATAATGAATATATATTTAGCGAATCAGTTGAAGTTAGCTAGAAAGTGTATTGCATATTCGTTGTATCAAACAAGAATGTGCCTCTTACATTCCATTGAAAATTTGTTGTTTGCCTCCTTGGGACTGTAAACATGGCAGCAACGATATTTTGGTATTGTAAACAAATTCTCAACTCTGAAAACTTATATATATATTCAACAAACTCTCCATGGGCATAGTGTTGAAAGTACAAACAATATCCATACTGAGAGAATAGACTAGAAAACTTTATAATTTTGTCACAAAATATTTGTATAAAATATATTTAGTTAGGAGAGAACGTAAGTTAAAGCGGACGAATATTTATAGAGGCTATCTTAATGGCTTTATACTATCGCAATATGTATACATATAAGTATATTTGGGGCTGGGAGCTTTCACAAAGTTTTCGTGGAGTTATTATTCGAGTGGGCACTCAGCGAGAGTGAATTAAATATATACATATTTATATATGCTTATATGATTTTTAATGCTTTTCTTATAGTTTTTCATGTTTAAATCTGCATAAAGTATTGCAATAAATTTGTAAAATCATTAGATAAAATATTTTATAGCATTAATGTCTAAATATTATATTGCCAAGTGCGCGTACAAGGTGCAATTTGGAAAACCAATCTTTTTACAAACTTATCGATCATCGATTTTAAAGACATTTTAAAGACATAAAGTAATTTTCTGCTAATGTAATGATGTTTCGACAAATCCTTGTTGATTTTCGTCATAGAACAACAAATAGCAACTATTAATTATTAAATTGAATGTCAGATAGAAGGAAAACCAACAGAAATGTTTAAAGCAAATTTACGAATATTTATTTATTTAATTATTAAATTTATTGTTTTAAAATTTGATTTCTATATATCATTTTTTATTTTGTGTGTACATTCTCAATTCTTGAATTCTACAAATGTTTTTTGGGGAATACCAACCAACTCGCTAGACAGTCAAATATTAGAATTATTAAAAATATATAAATATAAGTTTTCGTGTGTTGGATCTCTTGTATGGCATCTTACTTGGTATAGTTCGTTAGAAATGAAATTTGCTTGTCGCAGCACAGATCATTTTTAAAATTAAATAAACCGACTACGACCACAAGCGGTGGTGCCTGGCCTGATACGTGGTACGTGTTGTGTGGCTCGGATTCTGGCACGCGAGATCAACGTTCTCGATGAGGTAAGAAATTATTTTGAGTGGACAGATTGCGGGAATAGATCGGTTCGGCATATAGCTAAATACATACATACATATACTCATTAAGATGTCTTTTCGCTTGTCATTTGCGCATTTGTCGCCTCTGACAGGTAAAAATTGGATGAGCTTGAATTGTGAGTGGAATATATACAAACTAATCTAATATTTATATACATCTGTACAAACCTCTGCTGGCTGCCTGCGCAAATTATTGTCAACTGTCCCCTACTGAGAATTGAAATTTATTAAAAGCTTCACACCCATTATTCGTAATGTTTTTTAAATTTGTCTTGTCTTCTTCTCACCATTTAATTCACAATCAGTGCAACAATTTTGACCAAACTTATGTTTGCCCCTCATTAGCCTCGTTGTCGCCGGAAGTCTTGGATAATTTGTCTGTATTTCTGAAGCAATATAACTGCGAAATTGCTGCGTTTAAAGCAGCGTATGCTGCTCTCTGTCTCCTTTGTAACCCATTCACATTTTTAGTTATTTAAATAAATATATATTTGGGTATGCAAACATAATGAAATTACTATCAAAATTAAATAGAGTTTCTTATTATATTATATATTCAACTATACCATCCACGCTTATCACCCCTGATCCCTAATCACCCCTTCTGCGTCCTTAAATATCACATGCATCAAATCAAACCACTTCTGAAAGCCATAAACAAGCAAGTGCAAAAAATGTATTTCAGCTTGCACAAAAACATCTCAAGTTCTTCCTTTATAAGCAAAATTCATTTAGTCTTATCTTAAATGAAAGCATAGTACATAGTTCTTTTTGCTTCTGCTAGCGTATCTACTCCTTTTTTTGCTTGGCTCTTCAGGCATTGTTTTGCTGGTACCACAAATTGTATCCTTTCAAGTTTTTGGCAGCCAACGACATTGACAGAAGCTCAAACGACAGAGCGGCTGCGGGAGGATATATTTTATATAATTTTATGGCACGAAGTGCAAAGTTTACAAACTACATAGAAGAAGACAGAAATTGAGAGAGGGAGCGAGAGCGAGAGAGAGATAAAGGGCGGCAAAGCACACAAAACAATACGAATAAAACTTGGGCCATAAAATGCGAGAATTATTGAGTCTGTCGCAAATAGCAAAACTTTTGATTCTCTTAGAAAATCTCTTAATAATCCTTTCATCTAGAAAGTGTCCCAATTCCAGCAAAGAGCAATAAACATCATTTGTGTGCTGTGTTTGTTGTGTCAAAGGCGACATTTCTAACGAGCACCTCTTATTGGCTTCCACTAGAAATGGTTTCGGAAGCTCTAGTTATATTTCAGAATACGTTAACGTATTTTTTTAAAACTTGTAAACAATATTGAACTTCTTTATCACGCATCTTCTCATAAATAGTATCATTATTATAAAAAAAAGTTTTAAACTGATAAAAATCATGAACCGAACCACTAATGTTGCCCCTAGTACCAGGTATGTATTAATATATTTTAAGAGAATAAATATATGTATATATCTTCTTCGTCATCTTTAATGATACTAATTGGGTAGCTTTGTTGACAGGGGCAAAAATGGATGAATAATCTAGTCAATTAATGTAAAGAACGGGGATCACACGTCACTCGGTGAACAATATTCATCTAGTAGTCGAGCGATCTCAACAAGAGCAGTCTTAGTTGCTTTGATTTAATAATCAGCGAACCGTTAAATTCTCTGCTTGATCCCCCATGGATGTTCTTTTTTCTAACTCAGACGTGGGCTGTACACGTGCCAATATATATATTAGGAAGTGTAGGCATAGTTTTTCAACAGCTTTGTAGCGCATTAGACTTTATTATAATTTTATAAAAACAGAAAACCAATAAAAAAAGATTTAGCAAATGGATCCATAAACGTGAAAATGTTAATATATTAAGTAATTAAATTTGTTCTTTTTGTAATTTTATTCAAATACTTTATATCTAAAGTATATATATAGTATATATATATATATATATATATATATATATATATATATATATATATATATATATATATATACTTATATATATATATAAGTAAATGTAACTTTAAAAGGAATATTGCAAATGTAGATTTGTAGCATGAAATTGGATTTGCTAAATATAGTAAATTATACACGCTATAAACAGTTGGCCAATTTGTTAAAGTCTATTTACAAGGCTCACAAATATATTGTCGTTTATTATTCGAGTATAAATTATTCGAATATAAGTTTTCTCATAGATCTCCTAGCGGCTGCAAAATGGACCTTTTATTGTTCATGTTGCTCTGTGCCAGTGCCTTTACAGTAAGTTGATTGATATTAAAATCTGGTCAAATCTCAAATAAAAACGGAAAACTAATAACTTTTAGCTCTGTTCAACAAAAGCTACGAATATATTCGATAGCACTTCAATTGTGGAAGATGTTCAAAAACTAACTCCATCATATTTTAAGGCCTTTGCCGAGAGGTTGACGGAGCTTAGTGAATCTTTGCTCAAATGTACTGATGAAAAGCATAAAAAGTTTGAGGCTCTCCTGTTGACCATCGGTGATATTGTCGTAAATTGCCATAATGCCATCAAGGAGTGTACCACTTGGGGGAAATTGGGCTGCAGCTCAGAAGCAAAGCCGATAATGTCGCAAATCAACACGAAGACTGTCAATGGCTTGTTTCAAACACTTGATATTCCAAAGCTGAATTCCTGTGAAAAGAAGCTGGTTAAGAGCTTCACACACACACTGAGTAAGGCCAGATTGGTCTTTACAAAATTCTTCTAATCATTTGCCTTCTTCCACAATCAATCCAATTGACTTCAAGCCTTGCATTATGTATTAAATATAGTTTTTTTTTTCTTCGACCTATTGACTTTATATTTCTTTTGACTCTTCTTTAACATCGTAAAAGTTATTCTTGCATTCTCTCACCTTGGTTAGCATTATTACAAATTTAAGAACTAGGAAAGCATTAAATTGTTCTAGCAGAATCGAGTACAAGACCAGAGCAGAAAGTGATTTCTAGCTAACAAATAGCTGTAACTGTTGGCGACCAGGGCGATTGGCACGGGGTTGACTGATTTTTGTCCCCATTGAGTGGGAGCGTAATTAAATTCTTAGCTAGGGGTGGCGGGGCAAACAGGGGACCAAAATGCTCCGCTGTGCGTGCCAGTAATGACTGGGCGGTGCTGTGTGGGTGGCGACGTCCGCCACCTACCAAATTTATCAAGTAGACAAATATTTGCTCTAATTAGTAAAATTGGACACGTTCTGGGCATGGGGCAGCTGCGGGTACCTCGAGCTGGACTGCTGTTGACTGATTGCCCCTTCGAAAAATCGTTTGTTGTCTTCGATTTGAGGCCGCGCTCATTAAAAGCTGCTGGTCGGACCTCTGAAAGGCCCGACAATTTGCTTAAGACACTAAATGCCAATTGCGTGCCACGAAATTCCACAATTGTTTGCCTGGGCATTGTTTAAAGCGATTAACGCTTAATATCCTGTTGATTGTTAATTGTCTTCGCATGCAGATTAAGTAATTTGCTACCGAACGCTACGAAGACTTACAATTCCAATATTTCGTTGAGTACATATTTAGTATACATAGAGAGAGTGCAAAGAAAACCCCTTCTTTTCAGTAGCACATTTCAGTTTCAGTATATTTATATATATATATATATATATATATATATATATATATATATATATATATATATATATATATATATATATACAGACATGCATATTAGGATATGGATGAATAGTCAGGTTTTTTGATGTTTCAGATATACGTAGATCCGAATTCGCTATCCAAATTTGTATGTAGACACATTTGGATGGCGTGATAATGCTCTAAAAGTTGGATCAGGAGAGTCCAACTAGAATAAGAGCTTTCTGCAGGACTCAAGGTTATTAATATATTTATATATTTTTTCAGCTCACCTAACTCATTAAAATGTGTGAAAAGTCCAATTAAAAATGCATCAAATGCGTTTAGTTCCTGTTTCGATAACGAAATTCTAACTTTAATTGGACTTTTCACACATTTAAAAGAGTTAAATGAGCTTAGCTTAAAGCTGAAAAAATATATAAATATTAATACATAAAACTAGCCTTGATCCCTGCAGAAAGCTGCTATTCCTGTTTGGGGAATAAATTGTTGAGTGCCTCTTGTTCTAGTTGGACTTTCCTAATCAAACTTTTAGAGCGGAGCATTGAAAGATAGCAGCTGCAGAATGGGTCATTTGTTTCTCGTATTGCTCTGTGTCAGCGCCTTTAATGTAAGTGACTCTATATTAATATCTGCTCAAATCGAACATAAAACTAAATAGCAAAGACTTACAGATTTTGTCAACACACTCGGAAAATGAATTCTCTCATCATTATTCTGTGGCAAATATGACAAAGTTAACAATGCATTTTTTTGTCTCATATAGAAAACAGCTTATGAATGTGGATTCTAAAATTAAAGACTGTAAGGGAAATGGTGAGAACGAAAAGTTGAATAAGTTTTTGCGAAAAATCAACCAAAAATTAATACCCGAATGCGAAAAGCTTATGAAAAATTGTGGGGACCCATCAGCATGCACCGAGAACAATAAGTTTATGCTGAAAATCATCAACCTCAGAACCATCGAGTGTGTGTTTGAATCACTTGACATTCCAGATGTGAATAAATGTCAAAATAAGCATATCGAATCAATTACAAGGGTACTAAATCGAGCAAGACTCGTTTTTGTAAAGTTCTTGGATTAATAAATTGATTACTTTTTGGATTTACTAAATAAATTGTGTTAAATGAATGAATAATACTTTAGTTATTATTTATTTGTAAATAGACAGATTTATAATTCTATCAATTATAGCTTAGGTGAGGTAGTTGGAGAAAAAAGAATGGGATTACAAGATGATTTTATTAAAAGCAGGCACAAGTTAGGAACCCAAAATATTCGTACTTTACTCAAGCCAGTGAGAAGTAATAGAATGGATTAAACGGAAATGAAGCAAGTCAACAAATCACATGAGTCTTGTGACCTAACAAACAACAGTTGACATAACACATATACAACCGAGAGGAAGGGTTATCTGTGAGGTCTGTGTATGTGTGTGTGAGAAGCTTTTCGATAGTCCAATAGGGAATGCCAAAGATATATACTTCAATAATTCATTTGAATCATGATAAATGCCCGGATTTGACTCTGACATTCGCAAAATATACTGAGGTCAGCATACACACACACACACACACACACACACACAGAGACACATGTGTAACAAACCGACAATCCTTCCGCACAGATTGGGATTCTGCTTACGTGTTGACTTGGCCAACAAATGCTTGGCTATGGACAATCCTGTGCGACTTAATGTTGCATGTATGATATACCTATCACGGCTAGTTGGCGTGGCCAACAGTTGGCCAAATGTGTACGCTGCTGACTCAGCCCGGATGAATATAGCTAGCGTGAAGCGCATTGGAGTTTCTACAATCAAAGTTATCTTTAACTCTACTGGTCTTTGAAGACGAACAACCCTTAAAAATACAATTATGAGGAACACTTGGCTCTTGTAATCGTCCCAACGGCTCAAAACGATCGAGTATAGAAAAAAAACCTGTGATCATGGCAATACAGATGAGTTATTCAGAGACTATATATCTGCCACGCCTCCTCCTGCCTATTACATACATTTCAACGAAACAATATTACCATCATTTCCCATTTTCACTTGGTTCGGGGTATAAAAGCTGGTATCTCCTGGTCGGGCACTCCCGACTGAAGCACTATTAGCTGTTAACTAATACAGTTGGCCTGATTCGAAACTTCTTTACTTTATGTTTCATATTAAAAGTGTCTTGATTTCGATTTTATATTGCAATTGAAGCAAGTACATCAATTTTCTCTATTCATGAAGAAACTTTCATATTTTTGTATATAAAAATAAGTTGAAATAAATTTTCCAGTCGAGACTAATGTGATTGCGATGCGCGTTAAAAATTATTCCATGCAGTAATTTAACAAAACCGAATCTAATTATATGCATTAAGGGGAACTGATATAGCTAAATCGACAAGTAAACATATTCCTTACAATATTCTTGAATCTTATTCCTTGGTACAGTCACATGAAGAATGGAAAAGCTATTCGCCATAATTATTCTGGCTGTGGGCCTGCAGTGTGTGACGTGTAAATATTTCAAATTTCCGGCAGGCTTTACAACTGCAGCGATAATGCAATTTACGAAAGCACATATTCAAGATATTTTTCAGGAATCTATCAAACGTCTACAAGTACCAGTAAATTCGTTTCGAGAGAGCATGAAAAAATGCAGTGGTGCCCTCGATTCAAAAAACAAAGTGATGGAGAATCTAAAAATCTTTGTCGAAACTGTTGTAAAAGCGAATGAAAAATGCACTTTTGAGAAGCTCCATTGCGCGGCCCGTATGCTAACATATGCACTTGAAATTTTTGAGACTGGCACGGTTCTACTTGAAGCAAGTCTCAATGCAAAATTTGACTTTGAAAACAAAGTTCTGAAATGTGCCTATAAGCAGATACGACTGTTCTTTCCTCCACTTCTTCAGCTGTTAAATGAATTCATGACTAATCTAAAGATAGATTGAAAGTTATTACTATTTTGTAATAAATCTGAGGACGATTGAAATTGTTTGTTTAATTATATAACTTTATCGGAAGCAAACGAGAACGACTGCCGAATATTCACTCATCGCTTCCAATCTATATTGCATGTAGCTGTGGGCAGGGTCCAGGGTATCTCGTAGTCGGTTAGTCTCGCTTGATAATTCTGCTTCTTGTTTCTGTATTCACAGGCGAATATGAAAGTTAGGGGATATATAACGCAATCGGATATGGCTCGACCACATCTAATTTCAATTCATCCACATCCAACTATCTTAACCGAATTCTTAGCGTTACATCAAGCAATTGCCGCAACTTGGGTTCATTCCAATTCGGAGTTTGAATAGAAATGGTTGGGAGATTCGCATTGCTAATTTTGTGTGCAGCACTACTTCCTGTGGACGGTGTGGACTTTGTAGACATTGATGAAAATCCTGACGCTTTTGCTGAAAAACGTACAGATGTGCAGCCAACGGCAAGATTACTGGCGAAAAAATGGAGTCTTCAATTCAATGAGTGCACTTTAAAAGCGCTCGTTGGCCTAGCAAAAAGCACTGACGAGTTTCTAAACAAAATGAACAGCTGCGACACGCCACCAGGACAATTTGATTTTAGCAGCATACGGGAATCGGCCGATAAAATAGGTGACAGCATATTTGAAGCCGTTAAAGGTGATGTGGATGACTATGATGTGGAGGACCATCAAGAAGTCGACAAGTTATTAATTGATATAGCTACAAACATGATGGTCCTAAACGTGACAATCGCTGATAAATGCAAATTACCGAGTGCACGGAACTTGCTATATTCAGCTGTGAGCTTCAAGTCCGATATCTCGTATTGCTCAGCCGTCGAGAAATGAAAGCGTTCAATTTATTTGGAGCTCAAATAAAGCATGTATTAGTGTCCCTAATACAAATTGAATATTACTTTTTCTTCTTTTTTCTTTTTTTTATTTATTCTTGTAATTGCAATTGCTTGAGAACATCCTCCAGGCTGTTGAAGGGGCCATTTCTTCCCCTCTGAGAGAGAAGTATACCCAGGAAGTATGCCATGCTCAAGCAAACAATCAGAAATAGCCATAATCTGCGCATTGATCATTGAGAATTGAAAATCTCTTGCTTTTATTACAATTAAATAATCCAAATAATGTACAAGAATATTTGTTTAAATATTCAAGTCTCTATTTCGTTTGTGGTGAACAATGTTAATGTTAATCACATTCAATCTGTACTCTACGTTTTTAATTAATTGTTTATACTAATATTCGCAAATTAACTAATTATTAGTAAGTAGTACCTAACCATCCCAACTATGCATGTCGATGGTAATTTTCGCTGTATTGCAAAAAACATTCAAAGTTCAGTCGTGAAATCAATTGAATATGCTTATACCATATCCCTATATATGGTATATAGGGATATAGTACTTAGGTTATGTATATAGTTAGGCTATATACTCTCAAGCAAAACAAATAAGAAAACTTCCGACAATCAGATACTCTGAGCCCCGTCCGATCTTCGTCAAATACTACAGCAGAGCTTGCATCTAGCATTGACTCATACAAAACTAAGTTCAATTTTTCATCTATCTTTTGATTCAATAGAGCAGCGATAGATAATTCGCAATCCATAGCGCCATCTAGTAGGTGCGCCCAATGCAATCCTATCGATTGGCAATACGGTTTGTTTAATAACTTCTGTATGACTTTATGGACTACAATTAAATTTTCAGTATATTGATTATATTTTCAACTGATCTTTAGTTTGAAGATGTTTGTTTATAACAAAAATGAGATACTCTAGCTCTTAAGCTGCATTATATAGAGACTTATAATCGATAACATTAAAACGAAAGTAGTTATCGATTTTTTTAAAAAGCTCGATCTGCGCGTGCTGTACACGAGCCTCCATAAAAAGGATGTTCTTAGATCGGCGCGATCAAACATACGGACAAGCGGACAAACAGAGAGGCGGACAGGGCTCGTCCCCATATATGTACTTTATGGGATCTGCCACGCCTCCATTGGATGCACTTAACTGCGGTGGTGTTTAGTTTTGTACTGAAGTTTGTTCTTCTGAGGCAGGGCTTTTATACACTGACTCATGTGTAAATCATAACTTAACTATAACTTATATATCTTAGAGTTGATCTTTTTTAACCTTAGCATATCGCTGAGTTTTTAAGGCACAGCGTGATCTATTTTTAATGTCCACACATGTGGCCCATATCTATTTCTATTGCACTTCTTCTAGTATATGAGTGACTCCGACTCACTCATGTTTTTTATGGCTTATAGCTAATATGCGAATGAGTTTGAATTTGGACTACATTTTGAAGCAAATAAAAATTTTAAAAGAGTATGTAGCTCATAGTTTTCATAACTCTTTGAGTAATTTAGAAGTTATTAAAGAAAACGTTTGACCAATTGCCAGAAGCTCGAATTCTTGTCGGTTCTATTCGCAGTTGCGATTGAATTGAGTTTGGATTATCAGCTGAGTTGGCGGTGCGAATTCTGTGACAAGTAGTTGTTGGCTCAGCAGATCTCTTAGTCTTAGACTTGAGCTTTCTCACTTTTTTCCTCTACTTCACTTAGTACCATGATTTGTTGCTTAGCTATAACCTCTATAGCTTAACTTGAACTCTCCAACTTATTCGTCTCTATAGCTTTGCGCTGATTTTGTGAATTAGACAACAACGAGGTAGGCTAAATGTGCATATGTATCTGCGTTTGTAGTATGCAAAGTTGAACTCTTCCGTTCCCGTTTTCGTTCTAGATCTAGTCCCAATTTCAGATTCAGCCGTTGCTAAAGTCGAGGTAGCAAAGCGGCATATTAACATTTTGTTTTTTGTCGACGAGACTTGATTTCATTGTTGTGTTGTTGGGATCATCGCATGGTTGGCTGCATGAAACGCACCAAAGAGTGACAATGGCCCATGGATGGCAGCCAGAGAACCGTATCCGTATCCAAAGTTGGCTCTGGCCAAACGCGCACAATGGCGCCCAGTTTGGTGAAAAGCTGTGCGCATTTACAAGCTCCACAAAGCCAGGCAGGGGAACACACACAGACACACCAACACACCAACACACATACATTCATGCAGACCACGTCTAGGTTGTATACATAATTCGTTCCATTGTTTCATATGCATTTTTCGTCTTGCCGCCAACAGAACAGTAGTTGCCCCTCACCTGAGTGAGAGGAGGACAGGAAAGAGGAAACGGTAGACAATACCCTTAGTTGCAGCAATTAGTTTCAGATACAGCTACGGTACAGGTACAGCTACAGCTACAACGACAGCTACAGATACAGAAACAAATACAATTTCACCATTCAACATTTGGCGAAAGTTCCAGTTGCCGGGTGAAAGATTGAAGATTAAACATTCAGCGTTAATCCAGAAGCGCCATGCAGCAGATTATTTATGGCGCTGACGAGAGTTGAGACACATTTGTTGATGCCAAAAGAGCAGTTGAGGGAGCTCGGGCGGATAAGATATGCTAATTGATTGTGTATTTTATTATATTTATGTTTATTAATATCAATAATAATAGAAATTATAATTATATGTATTATATTTAATCTGCAATCTTTAAACATAATTTATGTTAGATTAAACTTTCACAATTCCAATATGCGATATTAATGTCTCACAATTATTAAGTAACTATTCAAATAAATAATTGAAAAATCTAAAGTATTTAATAGTTTTTTGTAAATTTCTATTACAAAATACAAAATATACATTGATTCAAAGTGCAAAGATATAAATCTTTCCAGTTTAAAATTAAAATATAAATTTTTAATATTCTTTAATATTTTTTTCAATAAAAAAATATTATAAAAATTAAAATATTAAATTAGAAGATTTTTGAAGATAAATTCTAATCAAATTATAATTTAATAAAATTGCAAAAATATTTTCTTTTTTTTATCAAATATACTAAATTAGTTCATAAATGGAATATATTTAAAATTTTCATTTAATTTTCATATTTAATGAAACATTTCTTTTAATATTCACATTATTTCATATTGATATCTTGAGCATACTCTCTTTTGCTTAAAATTGATTCGATTGCGTACATCGCTTTCATATTAGTATTAGTATTAGTATTAGTATTATACTACTTATGATCCATCAGCTGTTTATATCTTTTATAAGAATTTATGGCTGTAATATATAAAATATTGCTCAAGTCTTAGTCTTATTTCATTTCGATTTTTACTGTTTAATGTCTTGCTTGTGATTAAGTGGTTAGCCTCCTCCACGGTCAGCTTAGCTCTTTTCACTTTTCATTGAGGAACGAACAAGTTTTCGCTTTCCTTTGAGCTCCATTGTTAGTTGGCTTGGCATTATTCGAGTGTTTCCTGCAATTTGCACTTTTAAAAGAGCTTTCTTGGCTGCTTGATTGGATTGCACAATTAACGACTGTCGATCAGCTGTGCACGGGCTTAATTAAAATTTAGTTTGTTTTAGCCCACTTTGAGGCAGTTGCAAGCTGTTCAATCAAGTAAGGCGAACGCTTTGGGCCATGGGCAATAGCCAATGGGCAATAAAAGGCCTGTCGATGGCTCGCTTACATAAGCGTACATGACAGATAGACAGATAGACAGGCTGAGAGACAGACAGAGTCAGAGAAACAGGTAAAGAGGCAGCAGAGACACGTAACATGACACAATGGAGGGGAGAATAAGGGCGCGAGGTGGAGCGGAGGCCTCTGATCGTTAGCTCAAAGAAGCCCCACAACTTACAGTGGGTGCTCAGATACGCAATGAATAACTGCCTCGACATAGGTGGTAAATGGCAAATGGGCTGGTCGCTAAGGGCCATCGAGCGAAGGGGGAGAGTGGGACGGAGAGTGGGGCCATAACACGGCGTGATACAGGCAATTAAACAATTGTAAACCAATTGATACACACGCTCATTAATTAAATTAAATGATGGAGAAACAAACTAAACGAAGAGAAAAGCAACCACAGCACCACTAAACCACTGAGTCACATGCTTCGACTAGCATACAAACAAGAGAGATGAAGAAGCCAGAAGGGCCTGCAGAGAGGGGCCTACACCACAACAATCAATCATGCCAATTAGTTTTAATGGGCCCCCTTCGCACAGTAGCCGAACGAGCAGTAGATGCAACGCCGCTGCTCTGTCGCTCTGTTGGCCATGGCCAAGGAGGAGGCTGCAATTAAAGCCCAGAACCGGCTAGAGCTGCCTTCGTTCAACTCAGCTCCGCATGGCTCCGCGGCTGCTCGTTAGCTGGCCCTCAAGCTGGCTGCGAATCTAGGATCCGGGATCTGTGCGCCTCAGGCTCAGCTGTTCCCCAGCTGTTGTTGCCTGCGCCTTTTGTGTCGGCCATAAAATTTTGCTAAAATTGTCCAACTGCAGCTGATGGCATGTAATCAGCACATTGCTGATGAGCCACTGTAAGAGCAGCAGCAGCAGCAGCAGCAGCAGCAGCAGCAGCAGCAAGAGCAACTCCACCTCATGCCCAACGGCAATGGGCGACAATCAAGACACTCAACGGCATAAATTAAATGCCGGCAATTAAATGCAATTCGCAATTCAGACCCCATTTCGAGCCCGCCGATGTGCAGCAGCAAGGATGACTCACGATGGGGCCAAACAGGAAGACGTTCACCTCAGCTAAACAAAAACTGGGCAGATGGCCAAACAAGAATTTCCACAGTTTCTTATGCTCAGCATTTTACAGTTAGACACGGGATTATGCCTACAAAGCCTATAACATACTTAAGTGTTAATGTATATATGTACATATGTTCTGACTGAGTCGCTTGAGGAAGCGCTTCCTCTCTTAATCAAAGAATATCGCCTTTCTATGTGATTCACATGAATTCAAGTAGCAATAGATAGGAGAGGCTTCGTTTTATTAGTCTCTTACTTAACTTCTACCTCTATTTCTCTCCCTATCTTTCTCTCTTTCTCCCTCTCTCTCCCTCTCTTTCCCTCTCTCTACATCTTTGTTTCTCTCTCAATCTCTCCCTCTGTCTCAATCTCTCTATCTAGCTTTCTATCTTTCTCTCACTCTCTCTCTCTATCTAGCTTTCTCTCTCTCTCTCCCTCTCTATCTATCTTTCTCTCTCTCTCTCTCTCCCTCTCTCTCTCTCTCTCTCCCTCTCCCTCAATCTAAATCTCTTTCTCTATATAACTATCGTTCGCACATAAACCTCCTATTACTTTTTCTGTCTTTTGTCTCTTCCCAAGTTATTACTATCCATCCTTTCCCCCCTCATAAATGTATTCAAAGCCCCTGTCATTCTACCTCTCTTAACTCATATATTTTAATTGAAACTGTCTGTGCTGCTCTCCGACAAGTTTATCAGTTATTTCTTTTTAGCTTAACATATCGCATCTATCGAGGCGAACAACCAGGTCGAATCATATGCTTTAAGTTTCATACGTCTCGTTGACCGATAAGAGCTGACGAGCCAAAGAGTTCAAGCAACTTTGAAATTTATCTAGAGCGAAAGAAGAAGCAAAGTTAGAGCAGCTGAAAGTGTTGTCAATAGAAGTGCACGCCGATAACGGACTATCGATCACTGAACTCTTATCGAGCACAGCTTGTGCACCCAGTTGACCAAAATTGGCTCAGTTTTGTGCTCTTTTTGGCCAAGAATCTGCAGCGATATCGAGGACAGTGAACCCAGCTGAGCTCGGCACTTAAAATTATTAAATGAGGTGCAATGCACCCGATGATTTGGCGGTTGTCATGATAACTTGTTGATCGTGAGACGCTAAGTAAACACTGCTCGAGGGCGGGGCGGGGCGGTGGGGGAGGGTGCAAATAGAAGGGGCGTGCACGGCCTTGATGCAGGTGACGACGAAGTTCACTTAAGCTTGATTCAATATTTCTACAGCTGTCCGCCGGGCCGTATTAATTGGAATTTAATAACATGTCAACACCGGCTAAAGCCAGATGCGCTCGCTGAGGTAGTCGAACCCCACCATTGCAATGGCTGTAACTGATAGAAAGTATATTAATATGGAAATGCCTCGACTCAGCCATACAAATAGCAGTAATGATAATCATGATAACAATAATAATACTAATGACCCATCGAAAACTTAAAACTGTTTTCCAATTGTTTTAGGCTGCATCTGGACTGACTTTCCATGCGCCTTTCCTCAGAGTTTTCAGCTAGATGGTTTCTGAGTAATCAATTTGATCGTTTCTTGGCTTGTTTTATTTGCTCTCTCTCTCTCTCTCTCTCTCTCTCTCTCTCTCTCTCTCTCTCTCTCTCTGTGTCTCTCTCACTGATTTTTAGTAGGTTTATTCACCGTTGTCGCTGTAAGTTGAAGTTGAAGCTGTCGTTGCTGTTGTTTGTTAGTCTACGTCGCTTGCCGGCCAGCGATTTGTTGCCAAGCGCAACTTTCCTATACATACATACACACACATAGGAGTAGATATATATATATTTATATGTTTCTTTTTTGTTCGTTTTATTTTCTTATGGGTTGTTATTGCTAATGCCTTGGCTTGGTTGTTTGCTGGTCTGTTTGCTCGCTCGCCGACTTGTTGCTGCCGTTGCCGTTGCTGTTGCTGCCTCGTAATCAACGTTAACGATCGCTTGCCATTGCCAAGCTGCGCTACACCGAGTGGGAGTTGTGGGCTATATTGATACGCCATCTCAGCTGCTGCTCGTGGCTACTCTCCATAGAAATAAAGTCCAGATGCATTGGGTGTATTAAATCTGGTATATATTTGATTAAAGAGCTTTTTGTTTTACTATATATACTCAGATTCAATTACAGAACTAGTATTAAAATACAAAAACATACTAAAAATACTGCTTACAATACTCTCATTAAATATAGACTGCATGAAATATCTGTATTATAATTGAATCACTAGATGCCACTTCAGAATCTATTCTCGTTATCATAAAGAGAGATAAATTAACGAAATGACGTTCGTTATATGCTTTATTTCTAGTCAAGCCCAGTATTATTTTAATATATTGCCTGGTTTAAATCGAATTGTTAATTCTTATAAAATATTTAAATACTGCAGTAAAATATTGATGAATTGCTACTTTGAGATACTTTTCAATTTTTTTGTTTGTTTTAAATTCAATTTATTTATCACTTAATTTTATTTTGAGTTTGTTTTTTATTTTCTTGATCAAGTAGAATTTTTAATAAGAAACTAGAGATTAAACACAAATTTTACTAGTAAAGAAATATTAAAGAAAACAAAACGAAAATGAAATAAAATAAACAAATAAATATTAAAGGAATATTTTTAAATATATTGAAATTGAAGAACAAAATTATCAGTTAAGTTTGAATCTTAAAATATTCAAATTTATGTTTTTGAGATAAAATTAAAAAATATTGAGAAAACCTTAAACTTAAATTTTTCGAGAAATATTGAAGATCAAAAGTATAAAAATATAAATTGGTTTGGGACAATTTTTTCAAAAAGGGTTTTTTGTGCTGGACAAAGTCGGCCACCGGCAGATATTTCAGTTTAATATGTTGAGGCATTCGGTGTGTCTGCCTGACCGAATCAAACAATATTCATGTCTTTAACAAAGTTGTGTGCAGCTTTTCGTTGTTGGCATCATTGTTGTCGTTGTCGTTGTCGTTGTTGTTGGGTAACAACAACAGCTGATGTCTGTCGTCAGATAATGATGAATAACTGTGCTGTTGCGACTGTAACACACACACAAAGACACATACAGAAACTGCTTCGGTTAAAGGGGAAAATGGGTGAAATTCAAAATAAATCGCTGGCAAAGCAAAAGTCGAGCCTCGAAAACGAAGCGGCGAACCAACTGAACAACCGAACCGAGCCGGGCTACCTGTGTCTGTGTATCTGTATCTAAAGCGCCTTAGTTGCATTTGACACCCAGCGGCCATAATTCACCGGCCTCCACTATGGACTCGACATGAGGGGCGTGCCACGAGGCGCGAGGTGGACTGGGGGCATGGCTGATAATTTGGTCACGAAACGAGTTTTCTCGAGCCGGGCCAGTTAACTAACAAGCGAGCATATAGTCGTAACAAGAGGCTCGATAAGATGTGCCACATAAATCGATGAGTCATTTGACAGGTTCCTGTTAACCTACTATAGCCCCTATCCTCTCAACTGCCCCCGCTCTTCTCGAAAGTAGTGTTGGCCTTATCACCGAAAAACTTGACGGACCCATTGTTGTGGCGGCGGCCCATTTGCATATCTCTGGGTCGAGCTTATTTCGCTTCTCTGTGGTGCGCGCACACATTTAATGACTGCTGCTCCAGATTCGGCTAACCTCCCCCCCCCCACCCGCGTCGCAAGATCTGGGCCAAAGTGCATTTCTCTAATTGGAAATTTCTTAGTGCTGTTTATTATTTGGCTTTGTCTTATCAGATTCGTAAGCAGCATAAAAGCAAAGCTTTTGCTGTTGTTGTTATTTAATGCGAAACGTGACGAAATCAAATGATTTACTTAGCTCAACGCTCGAAATGACTTTTGCACAGATTTTAGAAAGTTCGCTAAGCCATTCAATGGGAGAGTTTTGAGAAGTGATTTATAGGAAATGGAGTTCTATATAAGAAATGTGTATCACAGTCATTTGCAGAGCTTTCTCTGAGTCAACAACAACTCCGACTGAAAGTCACATTTCATCTATGTGAGGTTCAGCTATATAAACTCTATATGTATAGTTTTTATATATAAAATTAAAATATATAAATATTTTAATAATATATTTTATACCTATTTTATTTAGATTCTAGCATAAAATAGATTCCTCAACTCTTAATACAACATTGAAGTAATAGTTCTGCTAAGCAAAGAACCCCGAATCATGTCTTGAATCCCGATTTCAATTCATTTTGCTGACAGATTCAAAGTCCGAAATATATTTCATAATCTAATTACGTATTCAGAGACTGAAAAAGCTTAGTCACAATTTAGGTGACTCTTTTCCTGGGCTTAACCACATAATTATCAACTTATCAAGACTTCCGACTCATTAAAAAAAAATACAAATTTATATTATCGCTGGGCCTTGGCAACAGCAGCAGCGGTAGCAGCTCGTTGCAGATGAGTCAATACGCAAGTTTCTAGAGTATGGCGAGTGCAGAAATTAGATCACAGCCCCATGGCTGATGGCTGATGGTTGATGGCTGATGGCTGATGAAATAACCTAGAACCCAGAAGCAAGTGAGAACTGAGAACCCAGGGAAAACCCAGCTCAGCACTTGTGCAAATATATGGCTAACTATAGATGGGTCATTCAGTCTTATGCAAGCAGCCAGAGCATGCGCGACTATTATGTATGCTGTAGCTAACGAAATTGTTAGTCTAGTTAGCTATAGGTATATGTGTAGTATTGGGAGAGTTCATTAGAAGTGCATGACTGGGTAATAGGCATGGACTATATACGATAATCTATATACTCTATACACTGAATATACTCTATATACTCCACAGACTCTATGGACTCAATAGATTCTATATAATCTGTTTTCTCCATATACTCTATACTCTGACCTGCACATCTATTATAACTATACTCTATAACTGTATATATGGACTCTATACTCCATATACTCTATATAGAGTATACCATACTCTCTATGCCATCAATAATCTACATAGTCTGCTCTCCGTACTCTATATGTATACACTCTCAAGACTTTCTCTCATTCAAATCGAGCAGACCCCTTAGGAAATTGGTTTTTCCCAGGGTATACAAGTCGCGTGACGACTGCCATACACTGTTTACCGAGTGACTTAAGTACGAATAGTTTAAGGTCAACTATGGCTTTAGTCATAACTGTATAACTGTTGCCCGTGCAAAGGAGGCGTCAGAGAGGTGCGGAGAGGGGCAGAGAGGGGGTGTTTGCGTGGCAGTGGGAGGGGCGACGTGGCTGTTGCCAACTTGTCTGTGGCAGCCAATCGATTTTCCTAAGCACGACGTGGACTTTAGCTAATGCCAACTAACTAGCCAAGCTCTGTCGGTCGCTCTGTCGGTCCGTTGGCCGAGCCCCGCCCTCCACGGCGAATGAGTGACGGTGACTAACAGTACTTTGCTAGTCGGTGTTGTACTCGTTGTTGTTGCTGAGCTTCTATAGGTAATTATCTGTTGAGCCTTCAACAATCGTTGCTCGCGTGCTGTGCACAGTTCCCGCTCCCTCTCCCCCTCTATTTGGCATACCCCTTAGCCCCACACACGTCAGCGTCAAGTTGCTGTGTTGCTGTGTTGCCGACCCGAACCGGTCGATGAGTAATCATCAATCATGCGATATCATTAAATGTGCTTCGTCTCACAATCGCACAGAGCGCACACGATCTAAATCGCATTTGATCTGCTCAACTTCAGTCCACGGGCGAGTACCGACTTGCAAATACCCTAAGCTTTCAACAAAAGTGAATTCAACTTGCCTAAACCCCCAAATTTAAGGTATATTCATAAATTCATCAAGTTGAGTAGAAATGGATACAAATTAATAGGAAATCATATGAAACGATATGGAATGAAACAGTGGCACATTAATAAATTGAATGCTGTAATGAAACAGTTGTGGATAATAGAATATGAAACTTAATATGGGTGAGAGAAGAATATTGAAATGAAACGAGAAATGAAACAGCAGTAAACACAGTGGAATGAAAATGGCATGAGGCAAATAAATAAGGAAGGATGTGGAATATAAGGGGAACAGCGGAACAGTGAAATAGAATGTCAAATAAGTGAAAGGAATGGTGAAATGAAACACATGGCAGCAACCGTGTTGGTGATACAGTGGAATGAAACAGCTCAAGAAACTGTAAGCCCAAGTATTACGATCTTGCTTAGCCAGAATATTATTTAGAACTATATCAACCAAATAGAACAGTGGAATGAAACACTTAGATAAATGATTAAGCGAAATCAAATGAATATCAAATTAGAAAATTCTGAAAGTCCCTTAACATCATATATTCATATATTCATATTTATTTTCACAACTTTCAGCTGAAGTACTAGAATTTTCTGGCAATCGATCAGTTTTTGCATCACTTGTAGAGTATTCGATGGAGCAAAGAAAACCGCAAGCAAACTATAGACCCAGTCCCCCATTTAGCTGGCCCCTCGCCGGCCACCCCGCTGCCATTGTCCGTTGCCCATCGCTGGGCTCTGGCATTAGCGCAAGCCCAGGCCCAGGCCCAGGCCCCAACCCGACCCAACCCGATCCCCATGCTGGGGTACAGAAAATCACACGCTGCCGTCAGCTTGTCTGGCGCGTTTCGCTGTTCGTTTTCTGATGTGAGGGGCCTGCTGGGGGCTGCCCCTGTTGCCCCACTACTGCTGTTGCTGTTGCCGCGGGCCGTGTAATTGCAGGCAAAACCAAAAAGTGGAAAGAAAAAAAAAAATAGAAATAAAAAGGTGGCACAAATGTCGTTTCCCTGTCCCTGGCACACACCCGAAACCGTATTCGAATCCAAATCCGAATCTGAATCCGAATACGAACTTGGACCCCATGTGCCCCGCCTCGACCGCAAACGTTGCCGCTGTCACCTACCGGGAGCTCAAGCTCTTGGCACCGACGGCACCTACTGCATTGCATTGTTGTTGTTGTTGTTTTTTTTTGTTGCTGTTGCTGCTGTTGGTGCTTACGTAAGCGCCAAAGGCGGTAAAATGAAATGAAATGAAATTGTTGTAATGGACGATTTTCATTGCGGCATTACACGCCAACAGCTCTTACATAGTCATTCGCACTAGAGATGGCTCCGGGGCCCACGAATTAGCGAGTGCCAACTAAACAGCAGAAATAAAGGCAAAATTAACAAGAGATATCTGAACAATAAATATATATAGACATATATACATATATAGACATACATATATATATATATATATATATATATATATATATATATTCTTGAATTATTAAATTTCAATTAGCGAAGCTTATTCACATTATTTTATTTATTTACTTTAATATAAATTTTAATTAATTTCAATTTTTTAAATATTGAAATGAAATTACATTTTAAATTTAAATTTATGTATTTAATTATATATTTAGTTTACAAATAAATTAAATATTGTAATTAATCATTTGATTTATAAATTTGTAATTATATAAATTTAATGCAATTTGTATTTTAAATATATTTAAAATAAAATAAATTATTTATCCTTTTTTTAGAGACCACTAAATATTTTGTAATATTTATTATTCAAATAGTAAAAAAAATAATAATACATTTTTATTATATTTTAATTTAAAAAATTAAAAAAAACTTTCAATTTAATTTATATATTTATTTATGTAAAAATAATTAATTATATTTAAATATAGATACTATATATATTTACTAAAATATGTCTTGCAAATTTATTTCAACTTTTTATTTAAAAAATTATTAATTAATTAAATAATTAATTTACCACTATATGTGTATATAAACTATGTCTTTAATCTTTACGCGAACGCTGTTTATGGTCGTGCTTGTCGTGTCACGTACGGCTCACGCTCCCATCTCTGGCTCGTAACGTATTCACCACATTCGCTTTGAATGTATTGTGCACAGTCGTTTGCCCATTTTGGGCCTCATCTGCTCTCCCCCCTTTGGATAGATGTTGGCCCCTGCTTTCGGAACAGGCCCCGTTCGGTTTGCTCCACTGTTTTGTGTATATTTGTTCTATAATTACGGCCTATTTGCGCTCTATTCTCCGTACACATGAAAATTTAATGGACCTCTGGCCCCAGCCTAGCGTTTAAGCTGGACATTTCCAAAGAAACGCCCAACCGCTTGTCCCACCCGTCCGCCAGTCTGTCGGTCCGTCCGTCTGTCCGTCCGTCTGTCCGTCCGTCCGTCGAACAACTGGCTTGGTGTGTGGTCTTAGACGCTGTCTCTTGGCTTTCAGATTTAGTCATTTGGATCAAGCATTAGGCAGCACTTCAAAGGCCCCGAGCGTCATCTACGTGTACCTGGCTGGCACTTACATATGTATTTTAGATGAAGGTTCATTGCGGGTCTCAAGCTGCTGCCGCTTCTTCTTTTTCTTGCCAGTTTTTTTTTTATTTATTTATATGTATTTGTGTATATATATATATTATTTTTTGCTGATTTTCTGCAAACGCTTTCTTTGTACTTAGTTGGCACTTTCTTTTCTTTTCTGGCTCCTCGTGTGTGGTCGACGGGGTCTAATGGGTTATACGACGTCGGGTCGTTGCGGTGCGGTGCAGTGCAATTTGCAGCTCATTGCGGTGATCCAGTGGCAGCTCGACATGAGCCACTGTTAATGAGCACTCTTGGCTTCACAAGGTTTCGTCTTCTTCTACTGCTCCATTCACGGCAGTAGAACAATATCTTTGGACTTGAGAGTTCAGTGTGAGCTGAGTCGAACTGTCTGCGTAGTCGTATATCTCTATGAAATCTAGAGGCTTACCACATTTCACTTTGATTTTCCAAGCACTTTTAATGACGTGCTGGAACGAATGAAAATGGAACATGGCATAATGATAGGTTTTTTCATGAAAATAAAAATGCAAAAAATACTTTAATATAATAGAGAAACGAATGGAGTTGGAACAGTTGCAAAAATCGTCTGGCATCTAAGACGCACATATAATTTTTAGATTATTTGCAAAGTAATATGAGCAAGTGAAATTATTTATGTTAAAATCTCACGTTGAAACGAATCGAATTGAAACATATATATTTAATCACATCGAAATTGCTTTTAAATTACGTCACAGCCATCATTGGCTTAGTTAATTTAGCATTAATTCACTTTTTCCTTGTTTATATTGATGAAGAAATGAATGAAAATGAAATTGAAATCATTAAACTATGTTAACTGCATTCTAGGGTATTTTCTTGGACAATATTCTTTGATTTACTTTAGTTTATAGATACTACATAGTTGAGTGGAACGAGTGGAATAGGAACATTTTGCAATTTTAAAATTATTAAACAAAGTTTGAATGAATCTAAACAAATTGCCAAAAATAAACTATATTAAGTTGTTAACATCTGGCTGTGTTCCATATTCCATTTGGTTTCCTTGGTTGCTTACCACTTCATAGAATGAAAATCAGCATTAAAATTGTATAATATTTTCATTTACTTTAGTTTATAGATACGGCATAGTTGAGTGGAACGAGTGGAACTGAAATATTTTGCAATTTTACAATTATCTAACAAAGTTTTAATGAATCTAAACAAATTGCCAAAAATAAACTATATTAAGTTGTTAACATCTGACTGTGTTCCATATTCCATTTGGTCCCCTTGGTAAGCAACGCAGTCCATAGAATGAAAATCTTCATTAAAATTGTAAGCAAAAGTGGGCCTGGGCTCACGTCATTCAAACCCGCTGGCTTAACTTTTCATTTTATAAATTATTATATGTATGTGTGTGTGTGTGTATGAGTGTGTGTGTGTGTGGTGGTTTGAGTATTTGAACACAAAGCAAACTCGTAAATCTACAATTCTGGCTTAATAGAACTTTTGTTCAGTTTTAATGCGGCTAACAGATTTTGCTTTTGTAATTGTTGCACTTGCTCGGGGCCGTTTCCATCGAGTATAAAATTTAATTTATTCAGTTAAATGTGGCTCAGTGTGTATGTGTGTGTGTGTGTGTTTAATTCGTGCTACTCTATGTGTGTGTGTGTGTGTGTGTGTTTTCCATAACTATTGCATTTTATACAGCAATTAGCGTAGGTAGCGATGCTTTGTGCGCATTTTGATCGTAGTTAAGATTAGTTTCCATGCTCGTAGTATTAGCTGAAAAATTTTAATACGGCCAATATCGTGACATGGCCAATGCGGAAAATGTCTAACTAATTATTCCACTTTTTATACGTTTCGTTTCGCTTTTTCTTCTTTTTTTTTTTTGCATTTATTTTCATTTAACAAATGATCGAGTAAAATTCTGTTGAACTTTTTCATTATTTCGCTGAAATTGAAAAAGCAAAAAAAAGATTTAATTTAACAAAGGCAATTTAAAGTGGTGTTTTTAACAGATATATAGTATAGTGGTGGTATAATATAGAATACAATAGGGCTGTACATGTATGTCGGAGTATTATGCATAAGTAAAAAGAACTGAAATCATATTAAATATAAATAAAAGTTATTGATTATTCTTATATTTTTCATAACTAATTCAAGTATAACTGTCATACAAACGTTTTTTTTTTACATATTTATATTTATATTTATTTTATGTAATTTAATTTTCACTGATTTATAATGTAATTTAATATTTCTTAAATAATTATGTAAGGAAATACAAAATAATAAAACAATATATCCATATCTATCTACATTTTGATATACATTTTATTTTTATTAATTATTTCCTTAATGAATAACTTAAGAAAATTTTAATTTTTTAATTGTGCATTTCTGTGACTTGTGAACAAATATTAAAATATTTCCTAATTAATTGAATATTATTGTTCCATGTGGACACCGAGATCTTATTCTTAGAGACGTTATTATTTAAACAAATATTCTTGTATATTATTTGGATTATTTAATTGAAATAAAAGCAAGAGATTTTCAATTCTCAATGATCAATGCGCAGATTATGGCGATTTCTGATTGTTTGCTTGAGCATGGCATACTTTCTGGGTATACTTCTCTCTCGGAGGTGAAGAAATAGCCCCTTCAACAGCCTGGAGGATGTTCTCCATTAGTAATTGCAATTTCAATTACAAAAATAAATAAATAAAAAAGAAAGAAAAAGAAAAAGTAATATTCAATTTGTATTAGGGACACTAATACATGCTTTATTTGAGCTCCAAATAAATTCAATTCATTCCTCGTTAATGGCTGAGCAATACGAGATATCGGAGTTGAAGATCACCCCTGAATATAGCAAGTTCCGTGCACTCGGTAATTTGCATTTATCAGCTGGTATCTTTAACATATATAGGATCGTCATGTTTGTAGCTATATTAACTATTAGCTCGGTGACTCCTTCATAGTCATCCACATCACCTTTAATGGCTGAAAATAGTCTTTCATCTATTTGATCGGCCGATTCCTCTATGATGCCAAAATCATATTGTCCTGGTGGCGTTTCGCAGCTGCTCATTTTGTTTAGAAATTCGTCAGAGCTTTTTGCTAGGCTAACGATTGCTTTTAAAGTGCACTCATTGAATTGAAGACTCCGCTTTTTCGCTAGTAATTTTGCCGTTGGCTCCACATTTGTACGATTTTCTGCTGGCTTGTCCACACAGTCCGCCGGAAGCAGTGCAGCAAACAGAATTAGCAATGCGAACCTTCGATCCATTTTTACTCGAACTCCGAATTGGAATGAACCCAAGTTGTAACGATAAGAATTCCGTTAAGATAGTTGGATGTGGATGAAATGACATTAGATTTGGGCGATATAGAACCATATCCGATTGCGTTATATATACCCTTACCAAGGATAACAAGCGAGACTAACCGATCTACAATTTTACTCATGCCCATATATATTTATATATATATATATATATGTATATATATATATATATATATATATATATATATATATACGGGAAACCTCACAGTAACTGTTTAAACGGATAAATGGGCGGGAGCAGGGCTTCTACGTCAATGCTGAGCTCCTAAAAATATATGTATATCGATACCGATATCTTTTGGAGGCGATGAATGAGTATTCTGCAGTCGTTCTCGATTGCTTCCAATAAGAAACAACTTCAATTATCCTCAGATTTATTACGCACATTCCAATATTACACCATTTAGGTCAAGAAGTGGAGGAATCAAAAGTCGTATCTCCTTATAGGTACATTTCACTAATGGGTTACTGAAGTCAAGTCCTTCAATACTTGCTTGAATTAGATATGCGCCCATCACAGTAATATCCATCGCTTTTTTTAGCACAAGGTCAAAGCACTGCAACTGAGAAAAAGTGCACTTTTCATTCGGTTTTTCAAGTGCCTCGACTAAATGGTTTAGGCCCTTCATCACTTCGCCCTCCGGATACTCCTCCACATTGAGGCTATCTCTGCAACTGTCCAAACTCTTGCGATATGCCATTACTGGTCCCACTAGACGTTCGATAGAGTCCATAAGCTTCTTCGGGTCCTTAGAAGACTCATCTTCCGTTGAAAATCGATTGTCTGGCGGATAATCCGAATGCACAGACTGCAGGCCCACAGCCAGAATAATTGTGACGAAAAGCTTCTCCATTCTTCAAGTGACTGTACTGAAGAATAAGACTCAAGATTATTTATAGCAATCTTCCTGCTTATCGATTTAGCTACATCAGTTCCAGATTCAGTTTCATTAAATGGAATAATTTTTAACGCGTTTCTCAATCCCATTGGTCTCGGCTTTGAAAATGTACTTAAACGAGCTGAGTTGATATAGACTTGTTCGTATGCCCGTCTGAAATTTGAAATCCCAGTATAGCACGAAGAGATTGATTTGCTTTAAACAATCGATAACTGTTCTCGTTTTAATGTTATCGTTTAAAAGCGTTATCGAAATTCAGTTATTAAATTATGTCTCCCACGCCCTTAGAGCTAGAGTTCCCACACTTTTCATGTTAGATTTATTTTTATTTAATGCAATTTTGATTTTTGTTAAGTTTTGGATACCAGCTCGAAATGATCCCAAAATATTGAAGGGAGTTGAAAATTAGATTTTATATGAATGAATTTTGATTTTTTTACATGTAAAAGATTAAAGAAAATATGTAGATAACATGCTTTAAATTTCATTGAAGTTCATTAGGTCACACATACGAGTGCATACTCACGCACACACACGCACACAAACATAGATGGCGCTATTGGCTTTAAATTTAAAATTTAATTGAATTTAATGCTGTGTGCGTTTATACAAAATGCAAACTCTGCAGTAGTTTAAACAGCACAGATCGCACGGGGTTCAGGGTGTCTCCTAGTCGGGACGTCCGACTTTTTTGATCATTATTGATATTTATATTAAGTTAAATACTCATAATAAGTAATATAATGTTTAATATAGAATATAAATTTAAATTCAAATAAATATAAAAGTTATAAAAAATTATTATAGACATGAAATTAGTTTATAAATTATTCTAATTAAATAAAAATTAAACTACTTTTCATATAGGGAATAATAATAGTTAATAATTTATAATAATTGCAAAATAGATTTTTAGGCATATCTCGATAACAGGAATTGTTGTGATATAAAACTTTTCACTGCTGAAGCGCTATATATCGATCAGTCTTATAGCCTTAGGGTATACCGTTAGTCGTTAGGTTTGTGGGCTGTTAGATTTATGTAAGATTTGATGGGCGAATAAATCAAGAGCAGCCGCGTGTTTTCTCGATTTCGGGCGATGGATGGCCCGGTTGGTTCTTTTGCTGCGTTGCCACAAATCTTGGCTCCCATTCAAATGCATTTCGAATTGATGGACGAGCGCCAATGTTGGCAGCAGGCGTTGAGAATCAATTGGGCTGCCGAGAGAGAGAAAGAGAGAGAGAGAGAGAGAGAGAGAGTGAGAAAGAGGGCAGATTGGGTTAGAGAGAAGAGGAGGAAGTCATGAACTGATGCAATTCGAAATGAAAGTTGCCAAATCGAGTGCAAAACTTGCGTCAAATCGAAACAAATTCGAAAATTGTGTGAAAAGCCAATGAACGACGAATCGAAACGAACGCGAAGCCAATTGCCGCAGCAGCGAAATTGCATACGAAAGCAACAAAACGAAGAAGAAGAAAAACTGAAAACGAGATGAAAAATATTAAATTTTACGATGCGATTTTCATTTCAATTTGAGTCGCGATTTGTTGCGCCCATTGCAAGTGTATCTGTAGCTGTATCTTTAGCTGTAGATACATATATGTATCTGTATCTGTATATATATAGCTACATATATCTGAAAGTTGTTGCTGCTGATGTATCTTTAGCTGCATCTGTATACAAATCTGAATCTATAGTATCTGCAAGTTGTTGCTGATATTTATCTGTATCTGCATTTGTGTCTGTAACTTTAGCTGTTGATGTATCTGCATCTGTGTCTGCAAGTTGCCACCGCATTGGTAGCTGACAACAGCGAGGGCCCCAGCCAAAAGATCAAAAGATATATGCAGTCTGGCGGTCGGCCCAAACGGACTGAACTCAACATATTTCGCTGTGTTTTCAGTGTCTCTCTCTCTTTCTCCTCCTCTCTCTCTTCTGAACACCCCCTCGTGTTGCTTTGTTGATGTTTGTTTATAATTTGGTTTTTTCTCTTCTCAAAATAATCATTATACTATTTCACGTAGTGATATTATACTATTTCACGTAGTGATATAGTATATTGGTTTTGTGCAAAATCCGTTTGTCCGTCTGTCCGTATGAACGCAAACCATTTCCACGCTATTGAAGCTAGGGACTTGAAATTTGAAATATATACTCGTGTATACCCTCGTCTGATAAAGTGTCAAGATTTTCCCGATACGCCCACTAGGGGCGTAGCAAATCGGAAAATGAATTTTCCTGTAGCCCATAAACACTACTTCTAGAAGGGCTCGAGAGTTGAGACTTTAACTGAACATTCATGTCGACACCCCAAAATCAAAAAGCTATGGCGGATATATCTACGCCCATTGGGGGCGTGGAAAATCGGGTCAAACTATATCTCATAAAGTCTTCAAGCTATAACGCTCAAATTTGGCACATGGATTACTGTTATAATCCTTTAAAGATCGCCTAAAAAAATGTATGGCTACGCCCACTAGGGGCGGGGCAAATCGGTTCTGAAAATATAGTGATTTTACTAATTCTGTTATATTTTGAGCACAATTGATGCTAGAGACTTGAGACTTGGTATATATACTCGGATTAACATCCCACGACCGATAAGCTATGGCGGATATATCTACGCCCTCAGGGGGCGTGGCAACTAATATCAGCTTATATATCCCACAGTTTTAGTGCTAGAAGCTTCAAAATTGGATGCTAAGTTACTGGGGGCCTCCTGTATCGATTCCCCAAAGATGATTGTTACGCCCCAAAAGGGACATGCCGTACAAAAAATACCCTGTAATTTTCGCATTTTTCGAGTGTAAGCATCCAAACTTTACAGATTTATTCCTGAACGCCCACTCTATAATCACGCCAAAAATTATGTGTATACGCCCATTAGGGGCGTGGCAATCGGGCCGAACTTTATCGCCCGTGGACACTTTTATCAGCTTATATCTTCCACAGTTTTAGTGCTAGAAGCTTCAAAATTAAATGCTAAGTTACTGGGGGCCTCTTCTATCGATTCCCCAAACATTATTGTTACGCCCAAAAAGGGCATGCCGTACAAAAAATACCCTGTAATTTTCGCATTTTTCGAATGTAAGCATCCAAACTTTACAGTTATATTCTTAAACGCCCGCTCTATGCACATGCCAAAAATTATTTGTCTACGGCCCCTGGGGGCGTGGCAAATCAAAACTGAAACATCTGCAGCTTTCTGAGTTGCCACCTCTCTTATTTTGAGAAATGCCACCTCTCTCGATTTAGGTGCGTGTTTTTGCTAAGGTAAGGGTTCTAAGCTTCGATCCTAATTGAAACTGTATGGCCACCTCTAATGAAAAGTTTTAATCTGCAGCTAATTTAAGCGGCGACAGTGGGGATTTAAGGTTAAATTTAAAAAAATGTAATGATAGATGCCCCTGTGTGCTGCTGGGACGTGAAATAGTATTTCGCTGTCGGTTGCGTCCGACAGCAACGTTCTTACTTGTTATTAATTTAGGTTTGTCTATAAATTATCCAAACACACAAACAAATTTTCTTATCTCGGCGGCAGAAAATTACAAAGAAAATAAACCCATTCGCAGATAAGAATTCTATTATATTATTATTAATTTAATAAATATTTTAAGGTATTAATTTGAAAAAATAAGAAAATTGCAAATAAAATTACTATATGAAATTAAAAAATCCATAATTTAAATATATTATACAAAATTAAATTTATATTTGCATATAATTTTTTTAATTTAATAAAAAATATATATATTTAATTATTAAATTTTAAAAAAAAACTTAAGTGAGTTTTATTATATTTTATTTTTAATTTATTAAAAATAAATAGAAAAATATAAATGTATATATTAAAAAATAAATAATACTATAATTTATTGTTAATTTATTAAAAAAAAATTCATTTATATTTATATTTTTATATTTAATTTATATTTTTATATTTACATATACATATTTTTCTATTTAATAAAAAATAGTAATAATATTATTTAGATTTATTAGTTTATTATTTATTAGTTTGTAATATATTTTTATATTTAATTATGAATTTTACAAAAAATAATGTGAATATTCCTATAGTTTATAATTTTTTTAATATAATATTTTATTTTATTATTAATTTAATAAAAATAGCAATAATTATATTTATTGGGTTTTATTAATCTTATTAACTATTTTTATATTTACTTATTAATTTTATTAAAAATTTAAGTACATATTGCTATATTTTATTATTAATTTATCCAAAATAAATAGAATAAAAACTGTATTTTTTTATTTAATATTATATTTTATTTTCAGTTTAATAAAAAATTCAATTTATATTTATATTTGTATATATATTTTTTATGTAATGTAATGTAATGTAATGTAATGTAAATAGCAATAAAATTATTTAATTGTTTTTTAATTATTTTTGTAAAATATATGTACATATTTTAATTAGTTTAATAACAAAAATAATAACATAATTTTTGTTATGTAATAAAAAATAGCCATAATATTATTTAATTTTCAAAAAACTATTTTAAATATGTTCATGTATAGTTTTATTAGTTTTATAACAAAAATAATAACATTATATTGTATATTCTCCACACACGCGCAGCTGCTGCTTCCAATTGGAATATACCTACATACATATGTATGTATGTGTGTATGTACTTATATATTTGCCCTCTCACTCCCACTCTAGACAGCAACAGCAAGGCAACAGAACTTTGTCCTCTGGCCCAATCACAGCTCCTTTTGCCCCCTCCCACTCTTTCTCTCTCTCTCTATCTCTCATTTAAAAATTGTTATAATTTCGCGTAAATAACGCATGAGCCAATTTTTGCCCATTGCATGCGCCCAATTAATGCACACAGCTGTGTGTGAGTGAGTTCGAGTGTGTGCGCGAGTGTGAACTTAGCAGCTCTCGCTCTCGCTCTCGCCTGATCTGCAGCCTGTGTGCGTGTGTGTGCATGTGTGTGTGTATTAAGCGAACGCGGGTATGCAAATTGCTGTGAGGCAGGTCGCAAATAGCGCAGCGACTTTTTCTAGCGTAAATTGTTCAAGAGCATGGCTACGGCTACAGCTGCAGCTTTAGCTAAATAAGTAGCTAAATGGCCACACACACATGCACAGAGGCTATCGGTCGTTGCGCCATACACACTCACACACACACACACGTTTCGTTCGTTTGTATGCGTGCTTGCATTATAGAAGGAAAAACTATAATAAAATCAATGTATAGATGCAGATACGACAAAACATCGTGCCACATGCGGCCACTAGCTGCATGCATGTTAGTTAGTATGCAGCGCTGCCCCCGCCCCCCTTGCCAGCTCCATATTTATTGTTTGCCGTAAACAAATGTGTTGTTTTTTTATGCATATGCATACTCACACACACATGCATGCATACATATTTTTTATTTTCAGCTCAGCTGCGCTGCTTGCGCACACACACACACAGTCAGACAGATAAATTTGTATATATTATACACGAACTACACTACCTCAACCCGTTTGCTATTTAACGGCGCTCTCTCGCTTGCGCGCTCATTCGCTCACTCGCACGATCGTTAAAGAGCGCAGCGAAAACCACTCAAGAGCCCAAGCAACAAGATAAACAGCTCTTTCGATAATACGCTTGATATTTCTGGCGCTCTCTTACGCTGCCTCACATTATCACTCCCTTAACGTTTTGAGCTCACAGCTGAGCGGCGCTGCGCTCATTTGCACTCATTTGCTCTTATAAACAGCGCGCTCACTTCTCTAATTTTCGCTCTTGTTTGCGCACTCTTAAAAACAGCTTCGCTCCAAATCAGCTGCTCTTTTGCTCTTAGCTAGATCACTCATTCGTGCGCGCGGTCTCTCGCTCGCTCTCACTCAACATACGCACACTCACACTGTCAGCTGTTTCGTTACCCCCGTTACTCGCGCTGACAGCCGACCAGATCACTCGACCCAGCGAAACGTGAACGTGACTTGGCTCGCCTGCTTCGCCTCTATTCTTCACATGTTTGCTGTTGTTGTTTTTTTTTCGCTCATCGCTTTTGCTGTTGCTGTTGCTGTTGCTGGCCGCTCCTTTGTTCGGCAGATCGTTTGCCAGCCTCTGCCGCCCCACCCGCAACAACACACTAGCGCAAACTTTACTTTTTTTTCTCTTCTGCTTCTTCTTCTTGTTGTTTCATTGTTTCTGTCTTTGTCTGCGCTGCGGCTTCGCATGGGGGCTGCGCCGCAGCAGATTATTTGAGTGTTGTCTTGATTCGCTTGCTGCTGCTGCTGCTGCTGCTCTGCTGCTGCTGCCGTTGCTGTTGTTGTTGTTGCTTTGTTTTTCATTTTTGCTTTGTGTGTAGATGCACAGATACGAATACGAATTCATAGGCCTGACTTCGTGTGCGCCTATGTGTGCGCCAGTGTGTATGTGTGTGTGTTGGTTGGTTTGCCTGCTTTTTAGTTTTGTTTATCGCTGCTTTCCTCATTTTACGCTTATTTGTTTTGAAATCAAATTAAACGACGCATAACAAATCAAGGGGAAAGAGACGAATAAAAAGCAAACGCACACACACGTAGTATATACATATATGTATATGTATATACATACATATGTATGTATGTATGTGTGCCATAAGCTACTGGAAAGCATCCAAGTTTTCTAGCCATTCGATGAGTCAACTCCTGTTGCTGCCAACGAGCCCCCCTAGCCGAGGCGAATAAACAAACTTCCAACTGGTCGAACAATTTGCATTCGCTTGCAAATTTATTTATAATATACATAATATACCTATATCTAAGTATATATACATATACATATCTAATACTGTATATATGTATGTACGTTTATAATACATTTTTAATTCGAGCTTCAAATGGTTAAAGCATTCAACAAATTATCAGTTATTAAGCTAAAATTTAACAACAATTATTTCCAGTTTATCGCAGCTAAAATGGAAATAAAAAATATTTAAAAAAACACAAAAAAATAAACAACAATTTGTTGTTTTTTATTAAATCAAAACAGATTCGATAAGGCAATGTATCGGAATGTAAATCAGCCATGCAATATAATATATACATTCCTATTCCAATTGGAATAAATATTTAAAAAAATAAAAAATAGATGGAAAAGGAAATCAGTAAAAATATAAATAAAATTAAAAGAAGTTAAAATTTAAATATTGAAAAAAAACTCTTTTAATAAATAAAAATTTACATTTAAATATATAGAAATAAACAATTTATTTAAGTAATAAAAAATATATATTTAAATAAAAAAGGAAATTAATCTGATGACATAATATAAATAATATATAATCTGATGATGATATTAATATCTTCAATAAAAACAAAATAATTTTATGCAAATAATAAAAAATAAATTAAATAAAGTAATAAATAAATAAATAAAATATAAAAATAATAGAATAACAATTAAATATATATTTAATTTTTATTTTATTATATGTATATTTTATTTATTTATTTATTAATTTATTTATTTAAAAAAAAAACAAAATAAAGTAATATTTATAATGTAAAAAAACTAAAAAGAAAGTAAATAAATTGTGAAAAACTCTAAGTTCAATGATAATAAATATATAATTATATAAATAATTAAAATTACTTTAGATATTACATTTAAAATCATTAAAAATGTATATATAAACTAATATTTTTAAAATGCTAAAATATTATATAGAGTGAAACCTCGATATAACGAACTTCGTTATTACGAAAAAGTCCCTGGAAAAACTCCCTCTAGCGAAGTTTTTCATACAAAAATCCTCTATATCTATACCAAAAAGTTTCCGAGTCTGAAGGCCTCAATATAGCGAAGCAATTTTTCAAATACTTCTATATAACGAAAATAAAATAAGGCAAAATCAAATTTGTGGCAAGCCGAAAACAGTAAAAACAGTATTTATAATGAATTTTATTACAGAATTCTTAAATTTTCATTTAACAAGGTTTTACTAATAAGTACCGAATCAATAGATATAACGAAACTTTTTCTGGTTGAAAATGAAAAAATCAAAAAATCAAAAAATGATTAAAATTGATATTATTTACAATGAATAACTAAATATTTATTAATAATATAAAATCATATATTTATAATTTAAGAATACAATTAAAGCAAAAATACTACATAAATAAAATTCAAATTAAACCAATAAGTGTGGAAAAGTATTTTAAATTATTTTAAATATTTAAATGTTTAAAAATGTATTTTGTTTTATAATTTGTTATAATAAATTAAACAAAATACATATAATAATATAAATCAAAATATTTAAAATATTTTTATATTCATTTAAAAATTACTATATTATATAAAAAAATAATTTAAATATATTTATTCAATTTACACAATTAAAAAAAGTATTAATGCACTTAAAAATATGTAATATATAATAACTTAATAATATATATTTAGAGTTTAAGAATATATAAATAAAATTCAAATTGTAAATAATTTTAAATATTTTCATTTATATTATTATATTTTATAAAAATTGTTTTTTGTTATAATAAATTTTAAAAAATATAATAATATAAATCAAAATATAGAAAATTATTTAAAATACTTTTATATTCATATAAAAATTCACATATTATATTCAAATTCACATTGAAAATTATTTTAAATATATTTATTCAATTTACTCATTTTTTTTTAAATTTATTAATACACTTTAAAATATGTAAAGAAAATTAAAAGTTACAAATAAAAGAAGAAAGAAAGTGCAAGTGAAGGAGAAAGTTTTCTTGCCAGTTCTGCCAGAGGCGAGGCGAGAGGAGTCAAAGGATGCTGCACAGCGTGTCGTATGCGTAATATACGCTTATTGTCCTTTCTAACGACGACATTTGTTTGGCTTAATTGTCAATAAATAATTGTGAAAAGTGCGCACTGCTTGGCCATTAGACTGTTCGTTGTTGTTGTTGTTGTTGCTGCTGCTGTTGACTGTTTGTTGTTGCAAGCGAAAAACACCAAAATTCGCACATCATTTTTCAAGCTCAGCAGCGATAACAACAGCTGCAAAGATGCTGGCTGAAGGGAGCAACCCCTAAAGAGCGAAAGAGAGAGACAGAGAGAGAGAGATAGAGCGAGAGAGATGATGGAGTTGGATTTGGAGTTGTGGTAGGGGTAGGGGTAGTCCCGTACCGTGCCGTAGCCAGGCAACGTTTATCCTTTCACCATGGCCGATCAACCGCAAGTTACAAATGTCAAATGTTGTTTTTGTCAAAAAGGCTTTCGCAATGCGCCTCCTCCTGTGACAACCCTTATGTGCCGCCCCATCCCCTGCCGAAAGGTGCCATGACGCATCATTTCTATTATTTAGCAAAAAGACGAAAAAATATCTACGCATTACGATTTGAAACGTCGCTGACATTGACTGACATTGATGACAATGATGACGCACAAAGTAGCTGAAGGCCAAGGGAGTGGGCTCTAGCAGCATCCCCCCCCCCTCTCTCTCTCTCTCTCTCTCTCTCTCTCTCACACACTCTCTTAGAGTGTAACTCTCGTAAGGATATTGACTATGCGCTCAAGTGCCTGAGTTCTTAACTCTTTTCATGTTTTTGCATGCTGCCATCAGCTGCATTTCAGCAGGCAGCGACAACTGCAGCTGCACCACCACAAATCTGTCAGAGAACATCATTTGTTATCGGAGGAGTTATGTAGTTCCAGCCAAGGAAATTACCATTGATTGATTGCCAAAGCAGACGTCGTATTTACATATATATATACATATATATATATATATATATATATATATATATATATATATATATATATATATATATATATATATATATATATATATATATATATATAAATATTCTGATATAGATATCTATAAAATTATATCATAATAATAATAACTTTGTTAAATTTAAAATAAAACAAAATTATACTTTGAGGAAAACTTTATAAATATTTAGTTGTTTAATTATTTTTAATTTTTGTGTGTTTATAAATTACTCACAAAAGTAAAAAATAATTTTAAAAATCTAGAAAATATCTATTTTTAATATTATGCAATTCATTAAAAAAAAAATGTCTTTTTATATAGTCACTCACAAATAAAAAGTTTATTTCTATAAATATAAAAAAAAAACAAAATTTATGGCATAATAAATTTATAATTTGTAAAAAATTATAAATTTCTTGAATAATATTATTGTAAGAGTCAAATATTTATGATTTTTAGTCAATTTTTCAGTAAATTTAGCATGATATTTTATAAGAATAAATTTATTTGTAAATCTCAATTAGAGTTTAAAACAAATATTTTAATTTTGCATATTTTTTTTTTAAGAAATTGCATTATCTAATTATACCCTGAACCCATTGAAAATGGGAAATCAGGGTATGTTTTTGTTATTTTTTTATGTAAAATATGTAAAATAAATAAATAAATATTTATTTTATTTTATTACATATTTTTATTTTTATTAATATTTATATACACATGTACATATTATTAATAAAATATTACTAAAATAAAAAAAAAAACTTTTTAAATACATATGTGTATATATAATACATATATGTATATAATGTTTATATGTATATATCTATATCATATATCTATATTTAGATGATAAAAATAGTTAAAATATTGAAAGATTCTCCCATTGAAGTAAAATTCTCTTCATATGATGGATTAAAATAATGATATACCATTACTATATATAAGACGATGATTAAAATTTTGGAAAGAATTTCAAAAAATAAAAAAAAATATAATATAATACATATATATTAAGCTCTTATTTAAATACTCTAAATAGTATTGTGGGATTCTAGTGATCTTCAGTATCCGCTAGCCCTGCATGCGATAGATTTGCTTATGCAGCTGCACCTGAACCAGTTCATTCCTGAAGCTCCAGTCGATGTCAAAGTCGAGATGGCGCGTGGCACGCTTCACCTGAAATCTGCCTTTGAGCACATTCCCGATGCAGAGCGGCAGATGGGCGTCGATGTGGAAGAGGGTCTGCTTCCACTGCGTGGGCGGGGCATTTGGACTCGTTGTGATCGGATTCTTCAGGTTGGGGAAGCTGAAGTCGAAGTCGAGCACGAACCACTTGGCCAGGGATTGGCGCTGGGTGCGCAGCTGGAAGGGCACAGAGAAGCTCAGCTCAGGGAGACTTAAGATGCTCAGATCGAAGCGACGCAGCAGCTGCCGCTGGGAGAGCACCTGATCAGCGTCCAGGCAGTCGATGACCGGTGTTTGCTGGACGATGCGCCAGGCGAGCTGCAAGTCCAAGCCGGAGTAACGCGTCCAGAAGTCCGACGTGGATTGGTGCTCCCGTGGCTGGCCTGCCACTGCCATATAGAGATTGGCCAGGTGCGGAAAGATGCACCCGCCTGGCTTGAGCCAAGTGTCCCGGGCATAGAGCACAGCCTCCAGGGCGGAGCTGTACATCAGGCAGGCGCTAAAAGTGGGTGACAAGAGGTGTAGAGCAGCTCCTACCAGCTGAGCAAGCTTACCCCATCCATCTGGAGATGATGACGTCCACTGGGGGCAGTTGCAGCTGCTGCACGTTTCCCTGGATCACCTCGATCACGTGCTCCAGTCGATTGTGCCGCACTAGCTGGCGGGCCACTTGGCAGACGGCGCTCGACTCGACGGCAATCACCTTCGCCGCGCCCTGCTGGGCCGCCCACAAGGAGAGAACGCCGCTGCCACAGCCCACCTCGAGCACCGTGGCCCCGCGGAAGAGCTCTGCGTTAGCTGCGATGGCCGCCTTGTAGCCCAGCATGGTCACCTCGTCGCGTAGCACACCCTCGTGCCGCTGAAGAAACTCCGCATAGGTCGCTGCCGAGATCTCCTCGCCTACAATTCCCATCTTGCTGCTTAGCACACTCGCGTTAAAAGTCGCAGCGTTGCCAGACTGTCGCACGTTGTCAGCTGGTAAACAGCGACATGTGTCGCTGAGTAAACATAGCACAGAACATCGCACGAAGAGAGCAAAGAGAATATCGCATACTATTCTAACGGGATCTGCTTGAGCAAAAGCCAATGCACAGTGGTTGCGAAAGTACTTTTAAGCAATACAAAATTATTTTTTATGATTATAAATAAATAACAAACAATTTAAATAATAAATAGAAATAAATATAAATATATATGTAATACATTTAATAAATATATATATATAAATATATATTAATTTAATTATTTATTTATGATTTATAAATATAATAAAAAATTTTTAGAATTATAATAATGTCGCTACTAATATTAATAAATTTATAGTTAAATTAAGGTATAAAAAACAGTATACAAAATTAAAAATTTAATTATTTATTATTTATAAAAAAAAATTATACTAATGATGCTATTAACACTAATATAAATATATAATTAATTTAAGGTACAAAAAAACAGTACACAAAACTAGAAATGAAATGAATTATTTATTATTTATATATAAAAAAAATACTATATTAATAATAATGATATTAATATAAATATGGATATGGATACACTAAACTAAAAATATTAAACATAAGAAAATAATATGCCTTATTTAGTTTACTTAGTCTCCTGTGAGACTTTGTTTCTTTTAAATGCAAGAATACTTTATTGGCCCACTGTGCCAGAGGACAGAACGAAGTTTGCAACAAGCAGTGCTGGCACTTTAACGATTTGCCCGACAGCTCTGGCGTTGGGATATAGCGGCTGGCGGGTGGGAAATTGGAGTTATTTAATGATGATTTTTAGGCGACATTTATATGTAAAAAAACTGCTCAAAATCTTAAAGGCTATATTTTGGAGTTTCCCAAATTTGTCTAGCTATTTTTGGCGGCCTTTAATACTTTATCTGACTTGCCGCAGCCGAAAGAGTTGACAGCACTGGCACTGACAAGTGGCGTCTCGCTCTTCCCATATGCCTTGTGCTGTCGCTCTCTCAGCCTTATTAATGAACAACTTATATATACTATAATAATATACATACTATACAAATAAATAAAAAACTTACAGTTTTTATACCCTGAACCCATTGAAAATGGGATAAAAGGGTATAATGGTTTTGTGAAAATGTATGTAACAGGCAGAAGGAGGCGTGGCAGACCCCACAAAGTATATATATTCTTGATCAGGGAGAGAAGCCGAGTCGATTTAGCCCTGTCCGTCTGTCTGTCTGTCCGTCTGTCCGTCTGTCCGTATGTTTGAACGCGTCGATCTCAGAAGATATAAGAGCTAGAGACTTCAAATTTTTTTGGAAGTTCGTGTATAGTACGATTCAATCGAGTTTGTTTCAAATATTCGATAACTATAATCGTTTTAATGTTATCGATTAAAAACCGATATCTTCATTTAGTTATAAAATTCTATTTAATTCATCTTTCTAGCTAGTGTCTTCAAATTTTGCATTTAGTGTTATTTGAGCCTTCTGCAATTTCGGTTTTTGTTAAATTTTGGATGCCACGCCCTCAAATTGCCCCTTCGCCTCAAATTGCTAAATCACGTATTTCACTAGAGACTTGTGCTTTGGCACATACACACATATGAATGTCATGATCACGCCCCACAAATTTGATCAAAATCGTTCGACTAGAAAAAAAGTTATTAAACATTTAATATCTCATATTATCGGCGTCTTGCAGCAGCAGCGAATCTGATGAGTCATAATGCACAGTTAGCAGATTGTGTGTTGGTGCGTGCGTCTGTGTGTGTATGTATTGCTTGCTACATATGTACATACATATAAAAGTAATGTTAGCGGCTCTTAGGAATCGCAGTTCTTCGCAGGGTTCAGGGGATCTCTTTGTCGAGCAGTCTCGACTAGAGCACTCTTACTTGTTAATTATAAACCTATCAAAATTACTTCTTGCGTGCATTCTGGGACACCCTCTATGTACGAGAAATTAGATACATATGTACATATATGTACATGTACATATGTATGTAGCTTCAACTGCGAGAACTCTAAGACTGATAAGATTTTTATTGCTGTAGCGGCTGAGTAAGGACAGTGTGCAGTTGAATATACCGATAGTTGAACTTTTCTTTTGAATTTTGATTTGAAGCATATCAGCAAGCGTTGGGCGGCGTTTCCTTCAGTATGCCAAGCTGGCGTAGTCGGCCCAGAACTTCGTGCACAGCGCTAAATTTATTCATCGTGTAGAACTGAATGCCATAGACGTCTAGCTTGGCGTCCAGCACCTGTTGAATGGTGCTCATCGCCAATCGGACGAAGAATTCGCGCACCTGTCGATCGTCGCTCCTAATCTTCTTCAGTTCGTCATTTGTTTCCTTGGGCAGATGTATCTGGGTTATCTTCTCCATTAGCTCAAAGGATTCCAGAGATTCGGGCACCGCCACACCCACAATTATGGGCGCTGCGATGCCGGCGTTGCGAGCGCATTGGATAAACTCGACTATCTGCTCGGCCGAGTAGCAAATCTGAGTGATTATCATGTCGCCTCCGTTATCAATCTGCAAAGGTGAAGGCAAGTTGTGAGAGCAAAGCTGATGAGATAAGCGCCGAGAGCTGAGCTGATAGGAGACTATTGAATGAGCTTAACGGCATCAAAACTGATCTAGCTGGTAGTGAAACGAATAAACAATACCCTGTAGTGTGGTGGGCTATGGGCTATGATAGAATTCTATGTAGAAGGAGGTATAAATAGGAGAAATAAGTCAAACTCAGTGATATTCTATATCTATATGGATGCACTCAGGATCAAAAATCTCTGATCCACCTGCAACATGCTTAGTCATAGCACCGAAATACCCCATGCCTACATTACAAATTTACATTTTTTTCTTCAGAGTGCTCTTACTTTCAGCTTTAAGAATTCGACATTTTGATCCATATCGAAGTCACCCTCGTGCAGCCTCACGTAGCCCTGAGGATATCCGGGAATGACAATTGTTAAGTTGTCTGTGGCAGTAGAAGGCAAATAAAGCTGAGAGAGAGCGAGCGAGAGAGAGAGGGAAAGAGAGAGAGAGTGCAGAATACTCACCTTTACGAACACATCGGGCATAGCTGACTACCTGATACCCGTAGTGAAAGAACTGCTTGTCGTCCAGCACATCGCCTCTCACGGGCAGGAAATTCTTGAAGTTCATGGCGAGAAACTCATCGATGCGTTGCTCGGTCTGTTTGTAGAGGCTGAAGTGGGGCAGGGCCGGTATGAAGGGCTCCAGGTAGCGTGTCAGCTGCAACGACTCCACCAGCTCCATTGGCTCGACGCTCCAATAGCCCGTCCGCCACACGATGCTGATGAAGCTGGGCAAAACGGGCAAGAAGCTGTTGAAGTCCACGCAGGTGGGCTTGTCATGGCTCCGGGCGGATATTTCGATGCCGTAGTAGAACTCCCTGCGCTCCACCTTACGGCGTACTACTTCCGATATATACGGCTGCTCGCCGCACCTGGCCAGCTGCAAAGGCGTGAACCGAAAGCAGGGCTCTATAGAAGTTCCTGAAGCATTATGGGCAAAGCTCCGCGTTGCACTAGGCTCTAAGCTGTGTGTAGGCAATTCACTGCGTTTATTGAGTTGATGGACGCGCTTCTGGGCCAGCTTCGTTACGTTCCGGAGCAGCAACAGCGCTGCGCCACGGTTTCGGCTGACGTTGACGCACATCGCGACGCCCAGTTGCTGTCCGTGCACGA
The DNA here is from genome assembly GCA_035047545.1 of Drosophila paranaensis. NCBI lineage: Eukaryota > Metazoa > Arthropoda > Insecta > Diptera > Drosophilidae > Drosophila > Drosophila paranaensis. Next base: position 4,090,263 of record JAWNPL010000145.1, on the reverse strand, counting down.
ATATCACGTACTCTTCCGCCTCTCCGTATGTCGTATCGTATTACTCAACTAGTTTCTCATTGTGTACTGCGACTCATTCTAAGCGAATCGAATTGGAGATGGGATTTTTTATTTCTGTTCAATTAAATTTAATGTGACATGGCGCATCTAGGAGTGTAGATGATCGACAAATGCAGTTGCTCTGTCAACGTCAGATCAACACCATGAACACCATCTTATGACAGGTCTTTTAATGCTGTTGGAGGCATCGCATGTGAAGTTGGTATATTCGCTTCTTGAGAGACTTTATAACTCTTTATTATTCAGTATTGTCTCTGGCGCAGCGAGAAGTTCTTCCATAACTGAATGTATCTTTAGTCAAACTCTTCTTATTTACTCAAATACAATTTTGATTTATTTATTTTTGTTGATTTTTCTTTGTAGAAACAAGCACAAATTTTGTTGGACAGTGTAAAGGTATCAGTATATTTAGGCTACACAAACGCTTGTCGATTTTCCACTTTATTGCAAGCATTATCCTTCAATATGCCCAGCTCCGATAGCTGGCGCAGGACACTGGTCACGCCGTTAAAGTAATTCATCGTGAAGAATTGAACGCCGTACACGTCTAGGTCGGCGTGCAGCACCTCTTGTATAATCCCCAATGCCAATTGGACAAAGAATTCGCCTACCTCAGCTTTACCTCTGAGTTTCTCCAGTTCCTCTTTTTGTTTCGCTGACAACTGGATCTTGGTGATGCCCACCATCAGCCTGTAGGATTTCAATGATTCGGGCACTACCATGCCTATAATTATGGGCGTTACGATTCCGGCGTTGCGAACGCTACGCACATAGCTGATAATCTTCTCGGCTGAGTAGCAAATCTGCGTGATTATCAAATCCGCGCCGTTGTCAATCTGTAAAGAATACAAAATCAACAACTTTTCTTCTGAGCTGTCAACAAATATGTTGATATCTGAGTGATCTTACCTTCTGCTTTAAGTACGCGATGTCTTGATCCACATCGAATTCTTTCTCGTCCAAGTTCAGATGGCCCTCCGGATATCCGGGAATGGCAATCGTTAAGTTGGCTGTGGCAGCAGAAGGAAAAGTCTCAACTGAAGCTGAGATAGAGCGAGATAGAGAGAGAAAAGTAGTCACCTTTGCGAGCCCGTCGGGCATGTTCGATCAGCTGATGGCCGTACCGATAGACCTGCTTGTCGTCCAGCATATCTCCTCTCACGGCCAGCATATTCTTAAAGTTCAGAGCGAGAAATTCATCGATGCGTTGCTTGCTCTGTTTGTAGAGGCTGAAGTGGGGCATGGCCGGTATGTAGGGTTCCAGGTATCGAATTATTTGCACAGATTCCACTTTATCCATTGAAGCAACGCTCCAGTAGGAGGGCAGCCACACTAAGCTGATGAAGCTGGGCAAAACGGGCAAGAAGCTGTTGAAGTCCACGCAGGTGGGTTTGTCTTTGCTCCGGGCGGATATCTCAATGCCGTAGAAGAACTCCCTGCGCTCCACCTTACGGCGTACTACTTCCGATATATACGGCTGCTCGCCACTTCTGGGCATCTCAGGCGGGAACCGAAAGCAGGGTTCATACGGAATATTTGACACATTATCAGCGATGCTGTGCGTCGCGTTCGTCACTGTGGTGTGCATAGCCAAATCAGTGTTTACTCGCGCAGTTCGCGCTGGCGACTGATTACGTTTATTGAGTTGATAGTCGCTATTCTGGACCAGCTCCGTTACGTTCCGGAGCAACAGCAGCTCTACGTTTTCGGCTCACGTTGACGCACATCACGACGCCCCGTGCACGAATATTACGTAATCTTCCTCCTCTCGGTGTACATGTTAAAGTATTACTCAGCTAGTTTGTCAATATGTACTGCGATTTATTGCAAATGAATCGAATTGGAGATTTCTGCTCAATAACTTAATTTAATTTGACATGACGCATCTAGGAGAGCATCTTCGAAAATCGTGAAATCATTGTGTGGATGATCGATCGATCCTTCACTGTCAGATCCACACCATGAACCGTTGACTTCAGACAGTCTCCATTCTTATGACAGGCCACTTAAGACTGACCTGGATCCAATTCTTCAAAATGCTGCTAGAGGCATCGCATGTGAAGATGGTATATTAACTTCTTGAGAGACTTGATAACTCTCTTGTATTCCGTATTGTCCCTGGCGCAGCGAGAAGTCTTTCCATAACTGAATATATCGTTAGTCAAACACTTCTTATTCTCATAATTAAACATAATACATATACTTATTCATGAAGTGAAACTTGTATATTTGTCCATCCGTATGAATTGGCTGGAAACTTGAAATTTGGAATATATACTCTTGTATATATGTCAAATAGAGTGTCATAAAATTAAAATTAACAAGTAAGAAAACTCTAGTCGAGACCGCTCGACTAGGGTATACCCTGAACCCTGCGAAGAACCGCAATTCCAAGCAATCTCCGTTTCTTTAATATACATAAGTATATATATGTTCATTACAAACAAAACATACACACACATACACAGGCGCAAGCACACACAAACGCCAGTCGTTGCGCCAGCTGTTCTTTGGCTGCTTTGCATGGCAATGTTATGGGAATTTAAATGTTTAATAACTTTTTTTCTAGAGTAACGAATTTGATCAAACTTGTTGGGCTTGATCATGTCATCCATATGTATGTATGTGCCAAAGCACAAGTCTCTAGTATTCAATAAACGGGAGTTACAAATTTAAGGCGAAAGGGGGCGTGGCACCCAAAATTGAACAAAACCCGAAATTGCGTAAGGCTCACATAACACTAAACGTAAAATTTGAAGACTCTAGCTATAAAGATGAATTAGATAGAATTTTATAGCTTAATTTAGATTTTCGTTTTTAATCGATAACAATAAAACGATAACAGTTATCGAATTTCTGAAACAAACTCGATCTTTTCGATCTTTTCAAGTCTCTAGCTATTGTAGGTTCTGGGAACGACGCGTTTGCCTACCACGTCGCCACATCAATTGCCGTTGATATTTTTGTATAACAAAAATCAAAATTGTATAAAATACGCATAAAAATAAATACAAAATTCGGGGACAATTAGTGATAGTAAAAATCGGGTATTTTATATCTTTAAAACCATAGAAACTGGGTGCCTGAACGTGAATAAGTATTTCGCAGTCGGTAGCGCCCGACTACAATGTTATGACTTGTTATTTCTTTATTTTGGCTTTTTCTTTGTCAATACATTTACATATTTTGTTGGACAGTGTAAAAGTAGCAGTATGTTTGTCTACACAAACGCCTGTTAAGCTTAATCGCAACCATAATTCCTCAAAATGCCCAGGTCCGATAGCTGGCGCAGGACACTGGTCACGCCCTTAAAGTGATCCAACGTGAAGAATTGAACGCCGTACACTCCTATCTTAGCGTCCAGTACCTTTTGAATAATTTTTATTGCCACTTTGACAAAGAATTCGCCAACCTCAGCATCATTTCTTAGTTTATCCAGTTCTTCTTGCTTTTTCGGTGGCAGCTTGCTATTTTTTGCAGTCTTCAGCTGGTAGGACCTCAATGTTTCGGGCACTGACATGCCTATAATTATGGGCGTAACGATGCTGGCGTTGCGAACGCTCCGCACATACCTTATAATGCGCTTGGCTGAGTAGCACATCTGTGTGATTATCAAATCCGCGCCGTTCTCAATCTGCAAAAATGAAAGCAAGTAAGAGACGACAGCTGAGAAGAGTTGTGGGCGCAAAGCTGATAAGAGACTATTGAATAAGCTTAGCGGAATAGAAAATACTCTGTGCTCAGTATGAAGACTTGATGTGAAGTGCCTGGAAGATACAATAATGATAATGGTGCGACTAGAAAATACCCTGTAATGAAATCTTGTAATTAGCATTGAGACTTAGTTTAATTTGTGGACTAAAGATGTACGAATATAGATGGGAATGGAAGTGAGGGCCTTTATTATCCATACATGTATATATAGAGACTAGATATTAAATTGGATACGCAAGAATCACGAAATAATAGCCGACAAAGGCCAAATCTGTGAATATATCTTTGTGTCTGTGAATATATCTCTTCACTCTACTATTCTATTGATTTTTTGATTTATTTGTTCATTACCAGAGGGAAAATTAATATACTGGGAATATCAGGGTTCACAAGCTGAGTGATCTTACCTTCTTCTTTAAGTATACAATTTCTTGATCCATACTCATATTCAGGTTGCCCTCCGGATATCCGGGAACGGCAATCGTTAAGTTGGCTGTGGCAGCAGAAGGAAAATCTCAATTGAAGCTGAGTTAGAGGGAGATTGAGAGAGAAAAGTAGTCACCTTTGCGAGCACGTCGGGCACGTCGGACCAGCTGATAGCCGTAGCTATAGGCCTGCTTTTTGTCCTTATGAACGCCTCTCACAACCAGTATATTCTTAAAGTTCAGAGCGAGAAATTCATCGATGCGTTGCTTGCTCTGTTTGTAGAGGCTGAAGTGGGGCATGGCTGGTATGTAGGGTTCCAGGTATCGTATTACTTGCGAAGATTCCACTTTATCCATTGATGCCACGCTCCAATATGAGGACAGCCATACGACGCTGATAAAGCTGGGCAAAACGGGCCAGAAACTGTTGAAGTCCACGCAGGTGGGTTTGTCTTTGCTCCGGGCGGATATTTCGATGCCGTAGAAGAACTCTCTGCGCTCCATCTTGCGCCGTACTACTTCAGATATATACGGCTGCTCGTCACTTCTGGGCATCTCAGGCGGGAACCGAAAGCAGGGTTCATACGGAATATTATCAGCGATGCTGTGCGTCGCGTTCGTCAATGTGGTGTGCATAGTCAAATCGGTGTTTTCTCGCGCAGTTCGCTCTGGCGACTGGTGACGTTTATTGATTTGATGGTCCAGCACCGATGCCTCCTCCTCATATGCATGTTATCGTATTACACAATTAGTTTGCCAATATGTGCTGCGGTTAATTCTAAACGAATCGAATTGGAGAAGTAAAGGGGGAAATGCACCGTGCAATCCGTATCAATCGAATTCGTATACCCTGGACAAATGGGAATTCAGGACATAATAATTGTTCTTAAATATAAGTAAGAGGCATGAGAAGTATGTATTATTGATCGGAAACAACAGTTGGTTTAGACTTGACCATCTTTCCGTCTCTCTGTCCTTGCGCGCTTCTGTCTCTCCTTCAATCTAAAAGCCTTTAGAGACTTTATATATTTTTTATCAGTAACAATAGCCGTGACGATCGAGCCTTGACCGTCTTTCAATTCGTCTTCTCTTTAAGCATGTGTCACAGCTAGGTTTCAGGGTATTCCTAAGTCGAGCATTACCAATAAATGCTTCTTAACTTGTTACGCAAATAGTAGTAAATGTAGAATTAAAATTAACTCGACATTTTATATAATATATAGTTTAGTATATTGTTATTATATATTGTATTAAATAAATACTTCACAAATTAAATATTGTAAATTTGATTTCATTTTACTAATATTATTTTTATATATTTTTAAAAATGATTTACATTAATTGTATTGCACAACAAATTTTCATTAATGTTTAAAAAATTAAATAATATATATTCCTTAAGTATATAAGGAATATTAATAATTTTTGTAATTTGTCTTAATAGTATTATTTCTTGTATTCACAAAATTCAATATTAATATTTCATCTTTTTCATTTTCAATATGGGGATATAATATTGTTAATCTTAATATTACTTTATTTTATAAGTTTATGCAATTTTACCAATAAAAACTGAGTTTTTATTGCTTAATTCTCAGTTCCATGGAACTTATAGTTTCTCCGTAGTATCTCCATTTCTGCAGATCAATTGTATTTGAAATTTAATTTGCTTCAAATGTGAGGTTATGGTCACATTAAAGAGCACTTCAGCACGAAGTCCCAGTTTCTGGTTTCGTCTAATTGGATGCTGTGCATCGATTACAAATGAGATGTTTCATTAAAACCCATTTTCAAGTAGCTTGTTGCAAGTGGCCCAAAGCTCGATGCAACAAATCATAAACAAACGAAGTCTCTATTCATATTCAGTATTTGAGTCTTACGATAATTTTCCATTTTCAATTTTCCAATTTTCCATTTCGTTGTTGCTGCTGTTGTTGAATGGGGCAAAATGATTTGATGGCGTTAATTACAAAAATGCAGTCCATTTAGATTAGAGAGAAATAGAGAGATAGAGAGAGAGAGGCGAAGCGGAGGCAAATCAATTGAGCGAGCGTTGCTGGGATGCTTGGATACTGGGATGCTGGGGCATGTGGCAGGCAGATTTAATTGCTCTTCGCAAACGGCCACTTGAAAACATTTGCAGCAAACAATGCCGTTGCCGTTGTCGATGCCGATACGAGTTGAGTTTCGAAGTCGAGCCACTTGGGTTACGCTCCAGAGCCATAATCATAATTTAAATGCCGCTGGCAACACTCGAGAGCCATAAAAACGCAGATCGCAGAGCCTGGCCAAAAAATTGAAATACAAAAAAAAAGTAAATAAATGAAGAAAAACAACGAAACTTTAAAAATCAGAAGACAAGAGTTCCTCTCCCTCTCTCTCAGTCCCTCTCTGTCCCGACGGGCGTCAAGTGGCAATTAAAGATTCGTTTTAGTGCCTCGACTCCGCCTCGAAATTGTGTGTTCCGAATGTCTGCACTTAGCCAGCAGCCAGTTGCCTCTATATAGGATATTTCCACCTATATATGTATATACCTTAATAACGATTTGTTACCTGTTCAAATGCTTTTTTATACGCACAACATTGATATATGGCCTCTGGTCCAGATCTCTTGTATTTATGGCCCACATAAATCAGTTGAATGTGCCAATTGGCCAATTCGACTAACTACTCGAATAACAACGCTAACAACTGGACATTATCTTTAGCTTCAGCTGAGCTCTGGCCTCTCAATCTAATTTAAATAGCAAGCTTTGATCTGGCATCAAATTGCTGTTGAGTTTTTTGGATTTATGCGAAAACTTTTTTTTATTATTTTAAAATATATTTAATATTATTTGAATATTTATGTTGATATATTTAATTAAAAATTTTATTTTTTTTTTAACGTTATTAAAAACTTTAAATAAAAATAACAAAATATGTAGCTTTGTTACTGAATTTAATCAATTTATATATTAAAGCTGCTCAAAACCTCTTAAATTTTCTATAAAAATCTTTAAAAATATTAAATGGGATTTAGTCTAAATTGCACATTAGAAAAGTGAACTGAATAGTTATCCATCATCTACTTCAGTCTTTGTGCCCGTTGAGGGCTCTAGTGATATTTTAAGAAAGGCCAGATGATTCCTGCAGTGGCCCCTCTTGAAAATGTTCATGCCTGAGCACTGCTGCCTGATCCTTTTCGCTCCGATGCACGTAAGAGCCGCCCACATGTTCATGCACGAACAGTCTTAAGATCCATAAATGATGTTTGCCTTTCGGCAAGTCACTGTTGAAATAAAATGAAAACGAGTATAATAAATAAATTTATTTTGTTATTCACAAAGTAAACTCAAAAGGTTTTGATTTTGAATACCCTATATATATATAAACTATATATATATTTCAAATATGACTGTCCTAATGTATTATTTCTGCTTTCACTTACAGATTTCGTTCGCCAAAATTGTCTGAAACTTGGTAAGTTCTAAATTTATGGCAGCTGTGATTTCTAATAGTAAAATAATATTGAAGAATTAATTTAACATTCAAATTCAGTTTCGAATCTCTGTCAACATGATTCTTTTACATTAAATTAAAAGTTACATAAAGATATTATTATAGCTTTTTACTGCTTTGCCACTTTAAATCTAAATCAGATTGCCACATCGAGTGGCATTCAGATGTGTCTATAATGTGAGGCATTTCAATTAGTTTTTGTTGACTATGAAAATGCTAATGTATGCGCGGCTTGTTGCATATAGATTTTCCTCCATATACATATATATATATATATATATATATATATATATATATATATATATATATATATATATATATATATATATATATATTATATGTCTATATAGTTGTCGGCTTCACAGTTTTTACGTGCCTCTAGCGATTCGTCGGGCAGTTTTCGTGACGACTTTACGACTTTTAATGGTCGCGACGTTAATAAAAATATTTTGTTATTTGTGATAATTTCAGTGATATAAAACTGTTTATGATTATTAGTATTCGCTTAGGCAAACACACTCGCACGCAGAGGGCGCCCGGCGCGCGAGACGCGGGAGACGACCCAGAGACCTGCTCGAGCGACCAACCAAAATGCTGGCGACATTGAGAAAGTGGGCACTAAATCAGCTGCGGAGTTGCCTAATTACGAATTTGGATGCAGCTGCAGGCAGGCAGAAGAAGAAGTTTCTGACTTCAGCCGGACCTTGAAAAAAAAACTAAATATATAGATATATATATACATATGTGTGTGTGTGAGTGTATATGTATGTGCGTGTATTTTAGGCCCACATTAAAATTGGTTTCGGTTAAAGTGCGGCACATGTGGCACAGTTGCGACCCTAAGGATGTCTCGCCATAGCCTCGACACACACACAACCACACACACAGATACAGATATATATATCCATATATAATCGGAAATACGTTGCATGGAACCTGTTTTACAGATTTTTCGTTTCATTTCGTCTTAGAGACGATTCTAAATTTAACCGAAGCGTCGCCTGTGTGGGGCGGATCGTGTCATATTGGTCTCTAATAGCACACAAATAAACAGCAGCATAAAAATATCCGAAATGCGTTTTTCCGTTGTCGTAATTTATGGATTTATCTATGTGCATCCAATATTAAAACAATTGCAAGCAGATCACGAGTAAACAAAGAAAATGAAAGAATAGTATATGAAATTTGTGTGGGATATGGCCTAAGCAGGTGCAGTCTGCTTCAAGGACTATAAATTCTATACAATTGAAAAGAAAAAGGAGAAATATTTGTCATATGTGAAAGTATAGTTTATGTAAGCTTAAATAGTTATAGAAAAAACATGTGTCGTAGGGGTAGCGCAGTCAGACATGCCCGATTATATACTATTTGTTAATGGTATAAAAACAGCTCAAATTGAGCAGAAATCAAATCAGATTTACGGATTTCACACGCCTCAAAGAGCATTTAATTTACAGGCATTCTTGTGTAGGAGCTAATCCTGCTGAAATTCGAAAATCTTTACTGAAAAACTAAGGAATATATATATAAAAAATACTCGTTTCACTTCGATAATGAATATAGAACTATATAAGTTTTATAAATATACAGATTTTGCATAAAATTGTTATGCTAATCAATATAAATATACGTGAAGAAGACTTATCCAAATGTAATTTAATATTTTTGCATATTACTGAAATTAGTCTTAATTTTAGTTCTAGGGTTGAGAGCTCAGATTTTATTAAACATTATTATACAGCTCTCAAAAAATATTAAATTTTTTTTAAATATTAAAATCTTTGTATATTATGATACAACTAATCTATAATATGATCTCTATCCATATAGGCAGATACCAGAAATTCCTCGAGTCCTTCAAGCTTTATATTGTGCTATATAAAAAGTTAGTTGATTTTTATATGTGTGAATGTTTTTATAATATATTGTTCAAGCAAATAACTTCAAGCTTTAGTGATCCTTGAACTTATGATTCAATAGATATATATGTTTGCTTAACTTGAAAAGTTGTTGATTTGTGAAAAGATAATTTAAATATTCTATGAATATGTTAATTGGAAAACAATGAAGAATTAGGATAAAAAACAAAGAAGGACTAGAACAAATGAAGATTAAACGAAAGCGAATTATAGATTACAAATAATTGCTTTAAATTCCGGCATGACCTGACTGAAGAAGCGCAATGTATGTGAATTATAGAGAAAATAGAGAGGGAGAGAGTTTTTAATGAAAGGGAATAAGTTCCCACTGCACCTGATATTTAGTTGATGTTGAGTTTACGGTTAATGCGTAGCAAAAGATATTAAAAAACCCCTAGAAAACGAAGAAAAGAAAGCGGGATTTAGCCAAGTGAGTAAAGGGCGTTCTGTTCACTTTGTCAAATAGGAAAATCCTTAAGAACGCGTAAACTGTGTTACCTGCTGTGAATTGGGTTCTATTGTATTTTCTGGGCGCTGATTTCATGCTAGACGAGCACATATGGTCGAGCCTTGGCTTTGATTGAGAGGCCAATGGATGATGATGGATGGGCCATTGTCTCTAACCCATTACCCGATGTGAGAGGGAGTGGAGAACCCTTTGGCAGTGGGAACTATGTGCAGACAGGGCGCAGCGGCTGTTTAATACATATTTTTCATCAAAATGTCTGAAATGAAAAGCGTCGGGATTAAATTACAAGCCAATACAAGAACACGTAAATCCGTGGCCCCAAAGGAAATGGAAAATCTTTGATGAAATGCGCCGAGCAGTAAGCAGTAAGCAGCGAGCAGCAAGCGCCGTGTCCCTAAACCCCCGCTAACCTCAGGTCCCAGCTGCTGGCACGCACAATCTTCAGCTCCGCAGGAGAAAGGGGCAATGGTCGGAGGTAGAGAGGAGCAAACGCCCACGCATGAGATACATTTCAGATGCTGTGCACCATAATGTATGAGATACTTTGGCTCTGTCTAAATTAAAAAATTCCATGGAGAGCAAGAAAATTATAATGCTCCAGGATGAGCATAGACAGCGCGGAGACAGAGGCATAGCCAGAGCCAGAGCCAGAGCCAGAGAAAGTGAGTGAGTGAGGCAAAATGTAATAAAGACATGAGTTGTGAAATTATTAAGATGATTATGAGAAACGAGAGGAGTCCGCGACTCGAGTGCTACACAGCATTTTATAATCAGCCCGTGGAATATAAAAAGATGTTAACTTAAAAGCAAAACATTCCGCGAGCTGCCGCTGCTGCCGTATCTAGGAGCAAGAGAAAGGCTCCTCAGGGAACGATTGTGTTTGAGAGACGCTGAAAGCCGGCCCTGCCAGAGCCAACATGAATGTGTGTTTACAAAGGGCCGAGAAAAAAAATGAGGTAGACATATGTAACAGGTACAGCAGAAACATGCAATTATCATGCATTTGGGGAGCGAGCTGGAATATTCTAAGAAATGGGAATCAACTTGAGAAAGGCTTTATTGTCATTTCGCAAATATCTCGTAGAAGTGTGCTTTGTGCCCCTGGCAAAAACTTGTAGAGCACTGCCGGGAAGAGCAGAGGAGGAAGAGAGAGAGAGAGATTACTTCGCCTTCCTGCAGTACATAATCAAAAAAATATTTTTTATATGAAGATCTGCTAGTATATGTATCTAATATATATCTAATATTTTCTGTAAGATTCAAGATTGAAAATAAAATATCAAGTTGGGAATTTTGATTGAATTTTTATTGTTTACTTTTTTATTTTAAATTTATTATTAAGTAAATTTAATAAATTGTAGTATGCTTAATAACAGAGCAGAAGCTCTATGTGTCAAATTATGCATCCGAAACTTACAAATTATTTACTATAATATTTATATTATTTAATTAATAGTAAGCAATATTTTAAATAACTAAAACATGTTCATGGATTTAATTTTAAAATATTTTTTATTTACCATAATTTATATTTTCTCTATTATTTTTTTTAATTTAAATTTATATATTTTTATATTAAAGTTTAATTTTATAAACTATATATTATTTATATTATATAACATTTTTATATTTTATATTATATTTATAATTTTATATTATATTTATAATTTTATAATTGTAATTTTATATATATATTTATTATTATACTTATATATGCTACAGTTTTTATATTATTTATTAAATTTTTAAATATTTTTTTTACATTTTTCACTCTAACAGTGTCGACTTCATAGCTCATTCTGGCATTTTTATATACTTTTCTTAGAAAGTTAGTTATGAAAAGTTTTCTAGTTATTTTGAAAATTCTTTTGTTATCCTGACTAAAATTACATTGCTTTAAAATTCCATAATATATCAATTGATTTGTTTCATTAATATAATACTATAATTCACATTTTAATTGGTGATGTCCTATATTTGCTGATTATTAACAACTAATGATATCAATTTGTCTGTATGCATATTTAAGAGCATGCTGCCGGGTTGTTTTATCAGCAGACTTGACTGAGGACTGCTGTATTGGGAATACTATGTTCGCAGCCAATGCTTGCTACCTTCGTCCACTTTTTGAGTCTATTACAGTTCATATTACACTCATGACACATGTATCACACAGCTATAGCAACTGCATAAAGCTTCTCTGGAAAACAGAAGTACTCATTGCCGTACCGTCTCCCAGTGTCCGATATCTTAAACCTACATGTCACTCTTAGCACACCCTTAGTATACTCAGTAAACCCCAACTTCATCAGCCATAAGGGAACAGGAATAGACATTAGCAACTCTTCTCATTGTACTCATATAACAGCCTTTGCTCTCACGTATCGTGGTCTAGCTCGACAGTATTTGATTCCTTTCCCCTATTTCAACTTGCTAAAGCTCTTCACTCTTAAGAAAACTTTGCTTTCTCTAATTTCTACTCAAATTTTAACTTACAATGATTTCTTCTTCGATTTTGTGCTATTAGCTGATCTATATATATGTATATATAAATATATATATTTTCAAGGACCATAATCGAGCTGCATTAGAGAATTTCAATCAGAAATTTTTGGTTTTGCTACGGCTAACGACTGCGTATTATCGAGTAATTTCTAGCCTGCGAAGTGAATGGAATATTCCATAAGCCGCTGCACTCGACGCACTTGGGGGTTGATATATATATATATAAACTTATATACATGTATATATTTATGTATATGTTTCTATATATTCTAGCGAAACGGGGGTGCATTCGCTATAGTGAGACCAGATGCCGGGCGAAAGGCGAAATTATATTTTTATTTTACCTATTGCGGAGGGCGAATTTTATCGCTTGTTGCCAAGCGCGCTGCAAGGACAAAGGACAAAGGACCAACACACTCGTAACTGGGTGAGTGGGCTGCCTCTGCTTTTTCCACTGACTCACTGACTGACTGCCTGACTGACTGACTGACAGAGTGACGGACAGACAAACTGGTTGAGAGATTGACAGAGCTGAGAGACTCTTTTTGGGGGTTGCTGCAGCGCATTCGCATCTGCAGAATGCCTGGAAAAATCTGTTAAAACGTAATGAATGCCAAGCCGGCTGCATGAATGGGTGGCGAACAACCCTCCAGGGGTGGCTGGGGCGGCACAGGCAGGGAGACAACATGCGGTTGTGGTTGCTGCACCTTTCCACTAACGCACTTTTGGGTTAAGGCTTTTGTGTGTGCTCTGCTCGCAAATCTTTCTGAAATTTGCGTCATCAGCGGCGGCAGAGGATCAACCACCCTCTGACAAGGGCTGAATATATGAATGAATGGCTGAATGGCTGAACGTGCCCGGCACGCATCGCTCTCACTTTCATGCTGCCTTTCTGTCCCTCTCTTTCCTCTCTCTCTCTCTCTCTCTCTCTCTCTCTCTCTCTCCACTCTTAGCTAGCCACAGGCTGCGCAAATCTCGTATGAGTAACTGACATAATTAGGTCTTAACTGGAAGTCACGCGCGGCCCATTCGTAATCGGAGTTCGGGTGCAGCCCAAGGACTCTGCCGGCGCTGCCATATTCCGTGTTTCCTCTCTCTCGTATTCAAGGTCAACAAATCCATATCGGGTTGCTGCACATACAATTAACCACTCAGCTGGATCGCTCGCGACCCACGACGAATCCAGCTCAACCCAATGTCCAGCTGTCGGGTAGCTCCGAGTGCTTAGACGATGTTTCACTTTGACAAATATCCAGAACTCAACTATTATTGTAAATATTATTACCATTATTATTACGATGGCTATTTGTTCGAATATTATTGAAACTGCGCAGCTAATGGAATTTGTAAATTTACAAATCGGCAGAGCATATGCTGAAAATATAATAAAGTTCTTATATATAAATAAATCAAATACCTGTAGACTTTGTTATGAAATCACATTTTAATTACAAGTGCTTAAGCTACTATGTGACATGAAGTAAAAATATTGAAACCAATTCTTCTTATAGAAAATGTACAAAAATATGAAACTATTGTTGATTTTTTGCAACCTTCTTTTGGAAGATTTGTTTGAAAAATGTAAAAAATATTTACTAAAATTATACAGAGTTCAATTTTACTATATTTTTAAAAGAATAAAAGAGAATTTATTAGAAATAAAATAGGAGAACTATAGATTGCATAATATATCAAATATATAGAATAATAATTAGGGAACGTAGTGTAGTGCTGTCATATTTTACATTAAATTAAAGAAATTCTATCGTACAGTAGTTTTGGATGTCTGAATATTCCACTTGATAAGCTTAGCTAGCTGTGAAGCTTAACAGTTTTTCGTTGATTGGAGCTCTAAGCATTTCTTTGCTTGCAACACAACGAGATCTGTTGAGAAAGTATTGGAGAATGTTGTAAACTCATGATGAAAATAATAAGTACACCAAAATAAAGCAGACTCTTTTCAATGAATTGTGACTACTATAAATTTGGGGAGAAATATACAATTTTATATTGCCAGATTCTTTAAGTTATCATGCAATTTTTCTTTTTCAAAAATACAAAAAATTAATTGGTTATGACAAAATATCCAAATTATATTGATGTACTTATTATTTTCATCATAAATGTACTTATGATAGTAGATTTTTATGTGGCCTTATCATATACCTCATGTACTCATGTCTCTTACTTATTTAAATTTAAATTGAATTAAATTTTAATTTAATTTTATTTAATTTTTAATTAATTTTAAATAATAATAATTTAAAATTAAATTTAAATTTTATTTAATTCAATTTTAAATTTTAATTTAGTATAACATCATTTGAAATTTAAATTAAATATAATTTAATTTTAAATGTATATTAAATGTATTAAATGTATATTAAATTACAATTGTATTTAATAATATTGTAAGTCAATTTAAAATTTGATATATTTAATGATAAAGATATTAAATTTTTAAGCAATATTTCATATTGAATTTAATATTGCTTAAAAATTTAATATCTTATCATATCTCAATATCATATCTTTTTAATTTAAATTTCATTTTGCCTTTAATTTTAATTGAATTGCAATTTAATATAACTTAATTAAAAATTTTAATTTTGTTTTAGTTATAACTTCAACCTAATATAATTCCATTTAAAATGTCGCTTATTTGCCATGCCTTCATGCGACGTTTCCAATCCCAAATTACTCAAAACAATTACGCAAGGAACTCTTTTCTTAGCATCCCATCACGAGTTTTGAAAAGGAATCTAGTTTAAGGGCAGATAGCTGGCCATATGTATATAACTGTGTAAGCAATCAAGATTTAAATGCATTTGATATGGTCCTGCACTGGGGAATATGTTACGCTAAATCAAACACACACACATCACATACACATACACAGACACAGACACATGCTGGCTGCAAATAACAACGTAATTACTTAAATTACAAAAACAACATTTTTGGTGATTACATATTTTACATTTACACACACACACACATGCACACACGGCGGCGCCAAGGCAAAGTCGTATTCATATTCAAGTTTTCGCCACGTCGCCGTCAATTCGCTGCTGCCGGATGTGTGGGAGTGGGAGGAGGCGGCAAACCAAGGGAAGGGGTATGATACACACACACTCACGCACACACAGTGTGTGTTAGAGGCCTTGAAATTAAGAACGGGTCGCACAAAAGAAAAGCAAGTCAGCAGGCGCTTGCACACACACACACACACACACACACACACACACTCGTGCATATGTGTGTGTGTTTGTTGTATGTAATTTAATTATGGGCCTGGCCTGGCCTGCCTCTGCTCGGCCCGGCTTGGCTTGGCTTGGCCAGCAGCGCCGTTGTGTGGTGGCAGCGACGCGTGCGGCGGCGGGTGGCAAATTGCCAAAAATTGTACGCATATCCTGCTGTTTAAAAGTCCTGCTCGCAGCCCCTCCCCTGCCCACAGGCCCCTTTCTATTCATTCTTTCCTTGCTCCGTTTTTTCCAGGTTTTTCTGCCCCTTTTCCTCTCGCTTTGTTTGCCTTATTTTGACTCAAGCTGTGCACATTTTCGGTTTGATTATCGAACACAATATTTTTTCCGCTTTCGTCGCTTCCTCTTTCCGTTCTTTCATTTTTTTCCTCTCTCTCCTTTTTTGCCATTATTTCTTGTCGGCCCATAATTGACGATTGCGCCATGAGTTGCCACTATTTGTGTGCTCTTCCTCTTGGCTGTTTGCCCTTTCCCCACTCCCCATTCCCTTTCGCCATCGCTTAAAGCTTTTCGGCTTTTCTTTTTCATAAATTCTACATAGGTCGTCGCAGTAAATGAAATAGATTTGAAATTTTTAAATATTCGCTGTCGGCGCGAAATTGCAAATTAATTTTCCAATCGGAAATTGCCGAACGCAGCGGAAAACGGCAAACGGCGAAAAAAGCGCAGCTTCAATCTAATTAAACTGACCAAATTAAAAGTCTGTCGATGAGTGCAGTATTTTTACAGTTTACAGATTTAATTTAATTTATAGATAGATTGATAGATAGATAGATAGATAGATAGATAGATAGATAGATAGATAGATAGATAGATAGATAGATAGATAGATAGATAGATAGATAGATAGATAGGTAGATCGATAGATAGATAGATAGATATATAGATAGATAGAATGATAGACAGATAGATGGAAGGAAGTAGTAATAGCTGAGTTCAAATGAGTATCAATTGGAATACATTTTTAAGTGCTGTCAGCATCAGTTAGATCAATCAAAAACGTATTCATAATGTTTTGGGTTCTTATATAAATAATTAAACTATTTTACGAGAGGATACGATATTGATTAGCAATAATATTTGGTTCCAAATAATATATGACAGAATGTTATAATCACCAACAGGAGTCATCATAGGAACCGATATAACGATTGACATTACATAACACTGAACCACGATACGATAGAATGAGACGATATTAGCCAATTGCCAGTGCATACCTTATACGATATTCAGTTACGATATTATATAACTCAGATAGTCTATAACGAAAACGAAAACTGAGGATGCGAAATGTACTAAGTCCTAAGATAAATTCGACAGATAGATGATCTCTAATAGATATACAGTGAAACCTCGATATAACGAAGTTGAGGCGAACCAGAAAATTGTTCGTTATATCTATTGATTCGCTATAGGCACTTATTAGTAAAACCTTGGGAAAGTCAAGTGACTTAAAGAAGAATCGAGGTTTCACTGTAGGGGAAGTCTTATTTTATTAATATTAAAACGTTTTATGTTGAGGATTGGCTCTCCTTAACTGCTGACTGAATTTTATAGTTAATTTTGAATATTAAATTTTATCTTGTTGTCCATGAATATTCCTTTATATACATACATGTATTAGTATATCCGCTTATCTGCTGCTCAAAATTGAAAATTGACATTTGATATGCTCGGGGGAGTTATCTAACATGGAGCAACAAATTTGATTATCGTTTCGATACGATACGCATAAATTTTGAAGTTGAATACAAAATCGAAACCAATTTCGGATTTGGTGCTTTTGCTGTTGTTGTTGTTGTTGTCATTTTGTGGTTTCGGCGGCTAGCGTTAACAATAGATCATAAGCCGAAAATGGAAAATACATGCATTAATAATAATAATAAAAGTCGTAAAAGAGCAGTAACCGTTAAAGCCATGAAAACCCGTTAAGCGCACGAGCAACACCCACACACACAATCGCACATAAATAAAAAATGACGAAAAAAAATCAAGAAAAATAAAACCGAATTGTGATAAAAAAAAAAGAAGACGAAGACGACAAAAACAAGAAGCAGCAAGAAAACAACAAACAGTCGCAAGAGCCCAAAAAATATTGTTAGTACAATGCTTCAGCCCATAAATGGCATTACATATACAATGACACGCACACACACACACACAGATACTAATATGTACCTTTGCACACCTATACCCAGCTATACACTCATGTATTTTTATGGTATCTCGTGTGCGTTAGCTCATTCGTGCGTTTCTCAATTCTCTATTGATTTGTGACGCTGCCTAATCAAAAAAAGTCAGGAAAGTACAAAAATAAAATACAAATAAATAAAATAAAATAAAAGCCATGGAGAAAAGGTGTACAAAATTAAGGAAGAGCCATATAAAAACGGCGACGGCTGAGCCCCATAAAGCGAGGCGAAGCAAGACGACAACAAGCGCTGCTCGATGAGCACCTCCAGCTCGAACTGCTGAGATAGACTAGAAAATTAAGCACCTCTACTCCTGCTCTAGACCAGAGCCAAATTTCACATGTCATAAAGTATACCCTGTACAAGGTAAGCAGCTGAACTTTCTGCATGTTCATGTAGCTTAATCTAAGAAAATATATATTTTAATAATATATATTTTAATATATTATAGTTTAGGACATTTTAATAAATAAAAATTTATTTAAATTTATTTTGTTTGAATTCAAATTCCTAAAATGGTTTCAGAAGAGGGTATTTGGTAGTCGAATCATGTTAAGATGCCTCAATCTCATAACATAAATTAATAAACAAAATTTCATTCTAAATCACAAAAATAATTATTATTATTAAAAGGATATTAGCTAGTCGAGCCCTTTTATACTGTTATCTTTAATGCTTCAAATATTTATGATTCAAATATATTACAGGGTATTCACCAGTCGAACCCTGCTCTCTTTATGTTAGTGCTGGCCACAACCTCAACTATTTTACTTTAAATATAATCTAAATTAATATAAACTCTTCAGTTCTACAAATACCAAAAGTGTACGGGGTATTTGCTAGTCGAGTCGCCTCATCTCACGCCTTGTTATTGTCATTGCAATAGCTGTGGCAATCCATTTGCAATGCCAAACTCGATCTGGGGCGTCAAATGTCAAACGTGTTCATAACCAATTCGAATTGTTAGTCCCGCCGTCGTCGTAGTCTCCTTCTTCTCCTACTCCTTCCCTTTTTGGTTGTCTTTTTTTTTTGTCACACCTTAAAAGAGATGAAACTAGTTTCTGCCTTCGCTTCCAATTTGATTCGCCTTCAGCAACATTTTCTGGCTTTTCACTTGATTAATTTTCTTTTGGCGGAAAACAAGAAAACAAATTTCAGCCAATTTTCTTAATATGATTTATTAGTCAATCCTTTTTGGGTGAACGAGAGGAAAGAGATTTATGTATTTGGATAGGTCATATTATAATATTCAATAATAATCTAAAGTATCTAGAGCTTTGAAATATTATTATATATTTATTTATAAAAAAAATTTATATATTTATTTTATTTATTTATTTATTACTAAAAAAAACTATCAGAACTCAGAAACTTTAGGAGCTAGAACTATAACTTTTGTTATGTATATCCTCGACTTATGCCTTCACAGTCAACTGAAGTCAGCAATTAAATTATGAATTTGAGTTATGAATTTCACTTTCTATAATCCATATGAGTTTTGGCCTTTCGCTGTCTTCCATCCCAAGAGATCTCCATATTGAACTTGTTATGTCCAATGGGCCTCGACAACATATACACAGCTCTATTTATACATAGATCTATGTATATTTTGTGTAGTGCCTCAGTCTTTGTTTATTCCTTTTCTTTTACGGTCTGTATGCATTTTGAGTTTTATTTTAGATTTTCGATTTTTGTTGCTGCTGCTGTTGTTGTTTGTCTTTTCTTTTCTTTTTTTCAGCTTTGGCTATTTCTTTAGTTTCAGTTGAGTTTTTGTGTTTTAGGGCCACTTAGAAGCAAACATCGTTGTCGATTCGAACTGACGGACTGACGCACTGAGTGGATGACTGACTGATTGCATGACGAACTAACGAAACTAACGAATCAACGGACCGAGCGACAGCATACAAACAGCAACAACAGCAACAACAACAACATCGACAACAACAACAACAACCTCTTAAAAGGCTAAGAAATACAATAATGGGTCTCGGGCTCGGGTCCCGGACCGGGCCTAAGTTTACTTTGCCTTTTTCACTTTTGATATTTTGACATTTTCATTTGACAGCTGATTGAAGGGCCGCATGAAGGCGACGAAGACGTCGCAACGTCGGCATGGTTCGATTTCGATCGATGTGTTGGTCAGGGAGAGCGAGAGGGAGAGGGAGGGACTCGACGTCGAAGTAGCGTCAAGCGACGAGCTGTTGCTATGCTAGGTCCGCTCGCTGCCGGGCGCGACGGTGTCAAGTGCCGCACAGTGGCGCAAAAGCGATAAAAACGATATATGGAAATTATGATTATTATCGATATGTGTGAATTACTTAGCCTAATCAATGTATTTAGCTGGTTGGTTAACTAATCTGAACAGCTTACTAAATCTCTAGGAGTTATCTAAAAACTTTAGCTAGAGAATTGCAACAAATTTGTTACTATTAGAAGCATTAACTTGTTGGTAATTGTAAGCTTTGAAAAGATATTGTAAGAGCACATTAGATTTCATATATTATATACAATAGTCTAGTTACTATGAGTAATAATAGTAGTAGAGTTAGTACTAATAAAAGGAGGAGAATTAAAAGTAGAGATAGTAGTAATTTTAGTATTAGTTGTTGTTGGAGTATCACTTAATGATAAAAGTCGTACAAGTTAAATATAACTACGATTTCTATGGCTAAGAAATAGTACTAGAATATTTAGTAGTAGCAGAAGTAGAAGATATTGTAGATGTAGTAGTAGATTGCTAGTATCAGTAGAGAGAGTAGAAGTAATAGTAGTATATATCGCAGTTATAAACAAATTAGAGCAATGTGAAAAGTCATGCTTACTTCTTCAACTGCCCAAAAACTCCCCAAAGTAAATCCCATTTTTTTTGCGTCCACTATTTTGGGCAATGCATTCCACTGTGCGCGCTGGAGGGGTAGATGGCGTGGGGGCGTTAAGCGCTGCCCATATGAATATGTGACATGTTTGTCGAAGTTGTTTGGCCCTCGTTGTTATTGTTGTTGTTGATGTTGGTTCCATTGTTGCTATTGTTGGTTTGGCTTTTGCCCATTCCCTGATGGATATGGAAATGGAGGTTACGTTAGGTGCCGCCTGCTGCAGGCCGCGGCGTTTGCGCTTAATGGCGTCGCCTTTACTTTAGCATTTACTTTTAGCGTCAAGTGTCGCGTGTTGTTGTTGTTGTTTGAGTTGTGTTGCGTTGTGTTGCGTTGCCTGTGTGTGCGTCTATATTGCTATTGTTGTTGCTGTTGTTGTTTTTCGTATTTTTGCTGTGTTTGTCTAACTGCACTTGACAGTTGGTGAGCATTAGCCTTATTCAATTCACATCACTCATTCACTCTCTACTTGTCCCTCTCCCTCTCCCTCTCTCTCTCACTCTCTCTCTCTCTCTCTTTCTCTCTCTCTCTCTCTTTATGAAACCCTCGAGAGCCTGCCTATGCGGCAGCTTCATGAAGTTTGACTCGATCTTGGCATTTAATTGCCCAAAGTTGAAGAAATATGACCTATTCCAATTATGTGGCAAACTTTCTTTAATAACCGCCCACCTGCTTACCCCGATTCGGTGTCCCAATTTATTCACTTTGACGCCTATTTCACTTGACAGTTATTGCAGGTGACATTTTTCATTAGAAATGAGAACGAATCGTACGGCTAAAAGGTTGCCTTGCTGAGAGAGGTGAGACAGTGAATGGGAAAGTGAGGGAGTTAGAGAGAGAAATAGACGGAGAGAGAGGGAGGGAGAAAAGGAGATGGATAGAGAGAGCGGCATATATTTAGGGAGAGAGATAGAGAGACATGTATTTAGAGAGATAGATAAAAAGAGAGAGATAGAGAAAGAAAGCGATTGAGGGAGCGCGATAAATAGAGAGTGATATGTAGAGATACGGAGAAAGTCACAGTAAAGAGAAAAGAAAGGAGCTCACCCAGACAGATAGAGAGAGAGAGAGAGAGAGAGAGAGAGAGAGAGAGAGAGAGAGAGAGAGAGGGGAGAGAGAAAGAGTGAGTGAGACAGATAGGTGAGACAGAGTGAGTGAGAGAGAAGGGTAGAAAGAGAGAGAGAGCAATTGAGAATGGGAATGAGAATTAGAAAGAGAAAGACAAAGGAATGGTAAGAGATTCAACAAAAAGAAAGATGAGGAGAAAGAGAAAGAATTTAATTTGTTCCAATATGACCTCTCTTTGCGATTCTCGAAAATCCATTGTGCCTATGTTGGATATAAGTTAATATAATACATATAACTAACATATATAAATAATTAAAATATTTAATATAATTACAAGTCAGATAAACTGTAAAACTCTCAACAGGGTATCTAATAGTCGAGCATTTGCTGCATTGGCAGTTTGCAAAGTGTTTAATTACATGAATCTAAAACTTTGCCTGTTATTTGCCGACTTATATAAATGTAATAAATGTGTGTGTGAGTGCGGACTGCAGAAAGAAAATCTGGCTGGAAAACTCGCCCACTACAGATGGAGTGGAAAACAAATTACATAGCTATTTTCCGCATTTCCACGCTGTGCGGCAGCAGGAGGCTTCGTGTGCAACGGCTGCTCCTGCTGCTGCTCCTCTCCAGCTGCTGCTGCAAAATTCTGGAGTGCCATAGGTCGACGCCAGCAACTGAGCCGCCAGGGCCCATACGAACGAGTGCAATCAACAACAGCAGCAGCAGCAGTAGCAACAATATGAAACTCCAGCTGAGAGGGGTGTGTGGGCTGGAGTGGGGTAGGTGCAGGGGTGGGGGTTGCTGTGCCATGGAGCTGGACGAGCGTTCAAAACGAATTTGCCACAGCACTTGAGCGCTTAACAAGCTGCCAAGAAGGACAGCAGCAGCAGCAGCAGCACGAAGGATGGCGGCGATGCTGGTCATGTAATATTAAACAAGAGCAACAACAGCAACAGCAACTGAAGTGGCAGCAGCAGCGATAATAATGACGGCGAAAACAATTGCAACAACGGTAAACAAGAATTCGCTCGACACGCTCGGCACTTGAGGAACAGCAGCAGCAGCGAAAGAGGGCGAAATGTGAGAGAGAGAAAGAGAGAGAGAGAGAAGGAGAGACTCTGCTGCTCTAGCACGCAATCACGCGCGCTCGCTGCGCTTTAAGGACACAGGCAGCTATGCCTCAGCGTGTGTAGGCAGGTAGGGAGGGAGGGTGGTTTAGGGGAACTGGGTGCGCTTTGTTGCTGTGTAATAAGCATTAATGGGGTGCTCACCGCTCAGCTCGGCGGGGTGCACACTGCACTCCTGCTGCTGGCTGTGGTGCTGCTGCTGCTGGTGCTCACCCATTGCTATGACCGTTACCTATTCATCCCAAATGTTGTTTTTGTTTATCTGTCAACATGCAACGGCGGCTGCACAAACAACATGCCACGTCAGCCAAACGTTTCCCTGGGACATAGCATGGGGCTGCTATCAAGCTAGAAGATGACCGCGATTCAAGGTGGAGGCGGGACGCCTCAACCATGGGCAAAAGTGAGCAGATTATGCTGAGAGAAGATATGTAATGGATAGATGAAACAGATGGAGAGAGAGAGAGAGAGAGTGTGAGAGAGAGTGAGAGAGAGAGTGAGAGAGAGGGAGAGAGAGCGCATAAGATAATGTAGTTAGATATAGTTAGAATGTTTGACTATGCTAGTAACTATGATTATAATTTTAATATATTTAACTTCAATTTATAAACTTACAATTTAATATTCCATTTATTTAATAATTCATTTTATTTATTAAGGCAAGAAATATGAAGCTTATTGCTTTTATCTTTTCTATTTTCTACTTATGTATTCTGTTCAATTTTTATTTTATTTTATTTCTTATACATACAAATATTATTTTTTTAGTATTATATATAAAATATTTTATACTGAATTTAATATATAAAAATAATTTTTATATATACAAATTATTTTATTTCGTTTATATATTTATTTATTTATTTATAATTAATATTCATTTTATTATTTTACATATATAATTTTGTAATAAATTAAAAATATATATAAAATATAATAAATATTTAACATTAATAAATAGGAGAAAGTTTTGAATAGATTATAGAAAATGTATTGAAAAGATAAATAAATTAAAATATAATATAAATTGTTATATTTTATATTATATTTTAATATATTTATTTATCTTTTCAATATATTTTTTATAATCTATTCAAAACTTTCTCCTATTTATTAATGTTAAATATTTATTACATTATATTTTAATATATTAATTTTCTTTTCAATATATATTTTGCCATATTTTATATTATTTTCTACCCTATTTATTTTGTTTAATATTTAATATTAAATATTTATTATTTTATATGACATTTTTTAATATATGTATATCAGTATATTTTCCATATTTCAATATATTTTCCATATTTTATTTCATCTTATTTTCTCTTCTATATAATATTTTTCCCTGACTGCTTTTACATTTTCCTATTATCATTCTCTCAGTATTTTATCCTCAATTCCATTAAATTGTTCCACTGTGACACTGCAGCAGCAGCATCATCAGTCAGTCAGTTCGCAGTTCCCACTTGGCAGTTGGCAGTTGCGAATCCATCGTCTTCTTCTTCTTCTTCTTCTCCTTCTTCTCCTTCATCATCTTCTGCTTCATCTGCAGTGCCAACCCTAAAAGCATTATCATCATATAGCGCTGGCCTATTCCCCCAACCCATTAGCGCAGCTCGTTCGTGTTTGGCGATGATTATAATGATATATCTGACAATGATGATGATAATGATGATCAGCTGGAGAATGGGAATGAGAATCAGAATGCGAATGAGAATGATGAGAATGACGTCGGCAATGCCGCGGGGCGTGTGAGAAATCATCTTTTTAATTTTCACAATCAAATGTTTTTGTTATTATTTGCTGTCGCGAGAGAGAGAGAGAGAGGGGGAGAGAGGATAGAGGAAGAGGGAGAGACAGCTGGCCAAAATTGTAGCTGTTGTAGGTGAGACAAGCAGACGGGGACGGCGAGGTCATTCCATTTGAAGTTCACGAGTTTTTCGTCTTCTTCTTTTTTTTTGTTTTGTGGTTTATTACACGCAAATAAATTAAATTTATGTTTGTTTCCATTTTCCCATTTTCCCTGCAGTTGCCCTTACCAAGCGCCCCTCTCCGGCATTTTTCCTTTTTCAATTTTCTATTTTAAATGGTTTCTATGCGATTTTCCTAAACACTTTTCCCAACTACCCTCGCACGCACACACACACACTCGCTCCCTTTCCCTCTCCCTCGTCCTCTGCCTGCTTCCTTTTGGCCTGCTGAACTTGTTTGTTGCGTTTTTTGATTGTCCTCAGCTCTTTATTAATTTCATCATTTCATGTTTGTTGTTGTTGTTGTTGTAATTAACCTTTTGTCTTTTGCCTTTTGGTCGGTTGCTGCTCATTTGTTCGCCTTGTCCAGTGGCACTTTCCCTCAGCCTTGGCCCTTTGCCCCCGCTCTAGACGGCATTGTATTTAGCAGGGTTCGAACCCTTACCTTTCTGCCCACTATTATGTTGTTGTTGTTGTTTGACTTCTCTCTTTTGTCGGCTCAGATCGCCACACGAAACATTTTTTAGTGGCTAATTATACACTTGACACTTGATGAGGGCGTTCCCCCCACCTCCTACTACTACTCCTCCTACGCCAGCTTCTCTCTAAATACCTGCATGTTGTGTTCTGGGTACCTGTACAAGCAGGTACCCTAACATTATTATCACCTAGGAGTTGGAGTTCCTCTTCTACATATATTCTTAAAAGGAAATCATATTTTATTTTCATCTGATTCTCAGCTCGTATTTATTGTATTTAATTATAATTTACTTTGGGATTTTCCTTTGTTTTTCTTTCAGTTCTTGTTAAAAGAAAATTGCCAACAATTAGTATAAAGAAAATGCTATCCGACATCGCCTTTCACTCTCGAAAATCAAGCTTAATTCATTAAAATTTCACGCAAGTAATTAAAAGAAATTCGCTCTCCAGCATTTTTCCGCTTAATTTTCCACGCATTAGGCACGTATGTATGTGTGTGTATGTGTGTGTATGTGTGCGTATGTATTCAATGAAAAATCGAAATTTCCTCCAGAATTTATAAACGCATTCATTCGGCGCTCAACATTTTGAATACTTATATAAATTTACATTAACATTTCGGCTCGTTCGCCTCGATTGGGCATTAAAACGCTGTGGAAAATCGAAAGCAGAGAAAAACTCATTAAAATTTTACGAACTTTGGGCGCAGTTTCTCTTATTTTATGAGCGAGTCTTTGTCTAATTTCCTAGCGCCAGCTTTCTTTCGTTCAAGGACCTCAAAAGAAAATTCCAAATTTTGATCACGTTACGTTTTTTAATTGTTCCCCTGCGGCGCGAGCATTTTAAATGTGGCTGAGGGAGAGGGGAGGGGAAGGGAGGTCTCTTCTCGTTGGCTACCCCATTTTCCAGATTTTCCAGCTCTGCTCTGCCACTTGTAATTGAGACCTTGGCATGCGTGTGATGAATTCCCACTCCCCTCCCACACCCACCCTCCCCCTCTCCCTCTCTCTCTCTCTCTCGCAGTTATTTAAAATTCTCAAACTTTTATTGCGTTTTGTTCTGCTTGGAGTTTTCCACATGATATTTTCTTATTGCTTTCTCCACTTCCACTTCCGTTACTCAATAATTGCATAGGCATAGGTCTTTTATTTATTATTTTACGAGGACACTTGAGGCGATAGCTCAGCAATTCGAAAATTAGCCTCGAGCAATTTAAATGCTATAAAATATATTAAAACAAGTAAGAGTGCTCTAGTCGAGACTGCTCGACAAAGAGATCCCCTGAACCCTGCGAAGAACTGCGATTCCTAAGAGCCGCTAACATTCTCCGTTACTTTTATATGTATGTACATATGTAGCATGTAATACATACACACACACAGACGCACGCACCAACACACAATCTGCTAACTGTGCATTATGACTCATCAGCTTCGCTGCTGCTGCAAGACGCCGATAATATGAGATATTAAATGTTTAATAACTTTTTTTCTAGTCGAACGATTTTGATCAAATTTGTGGGGCGTGATCATGACATTCATATGTGTGTATGTGCCCAAGCACAAGTCTCTAGTACTTGAAATGCGTGATTTAGCAATTTGAGGCGAAGGGGCAATTTGAGGGCGTGGCATCCAAAATTTAACAAAAAACGAAATTGCAGAAGGCTCAAATAACACTAAATGCAAAATTTGAAGACTCTAGCTAGAAAGATGAATTAAATAGAATTTTATAACTAAATGAAGATATCGGTTTTTAATCGATAACATTAAAACGATTATAGTTATCGAATATTTGAAACAAACTCGATCGAATCGTACAATACACGGACTTCCAAAAAAAATTTGAAGTCTCTAGCTCTTATATCTTCTGAGATCGACGCGTTCAAACATACGGACAGACGGACAGACGCACAGACGGACAGACGGACAGACGGACAGACGGACAGACAGACAGACGGACAGGGCTAAATCGACTCGGCTTCTCTCCCTGATCAAGAATATATATACTTTATGGGGTCTGCCACGCCTCCTTCTGCCTGTTACATACATTTTCACAAAACCATTATACCCTTTTTTCCCATTTTCAATGGGTTCAGGGTATAATAAGAGCGAGATGAAGACATGTTCTGGCGCCCCCTCTCTCTCGAAATTTAACTATATACATACATATATATGCGATATGCTACTCTTTATGGCATACAGCTGCGGGCTAGTCCTTTAAATCCTGGCAGGGATGCAATTATGTCCAAATGAATTGCCTATTAACTGACAAATAGCCCCATTTCAGACAGATGAGTCACTTTTAACGCTGACATAAGCTTATTAGCGATACATGCTCTTTTCACACACACACACACATGCACGCATCCAGTTATTGCTACTCATTCTATATGCACTGAGAGAAATTGTAGCTACTTTAAGTAATTGAATGGGATCTATTGATGGGGAGATAAGGCAGGAGAAGATCTCTTCTAAATGAGATCAGCACGACGGAACTTTGCCGATCTTG
Organism: Drosophila paranaensis; assembly: GCA_035047545.1. NCBI lineage: Eukaryota > Metazoa > Arthropoda > Insecta > Diptera > Drosophilidae > Drosophila > Drosophila paranaensis. The sequence goes on along the minus strand of JAWNPL010000145.1, from coordinate 4,062,180 downwards.
AATATTTATTTATTATATTTATTTATATTATAATTATTAAAGAGTGTATTGAACTATGTATATGTTTCCATTGATTTATATATAATATATTACATATATTTTTAAAACTATCCTTTTATCTGTTCCTTTAGTATTTCGTAATCTGCTTTTGGCTATAACTATATTTATTTATCTCTCCATTTCCATACTCATATAGATATAAGTATATTTTTTAAAGTATATTTTCCAGTATATTTATCTATATAGTTAGAGCATTAGGTAAACAAATATATTTAGATATCTATACATAAATATATGTATTTATGTTTCTTCATCTGTCTTCCTATACATCTTTTATTCATCTTTTCATCTGCCTCTTTATCTATTTATCTTTCATCTGATATCCTGACGGCATCCACTCACTTCGTACAGTGTAATTTCTTTTGTCGTAAAGTTTAGTTCGCTTTTACGATTACGATATCTGTGCGAGTGTATGTGATGCGAAAGTTTAAGCATTGTCAAAATGAGTTTAATTTCTGTCAATTACCATATCGAACTTCATGTTTAGTGGATAGTTAAATTGAAATCTCTTTCATTATACGCTGGCCATAAACTTTATATTCACTTATTTTCATTAATGTTTGCTACTTTATGACATTCCACGTTTATCAATCTCTCTCCCTCCCTCTGCATCGTAGCTGCAGTAATTACTCGAGAGCAAGAGATTCAATAATTTTATGTGTGTGGAATATGTGATTTATGGGTATTCAGAGGAGGGGCAAAGGGAGAACCAGAAATTATTAAAAGAGTTTTACAACATTAATTAAAATGCATGCTAATATTAAGTTTAAAGCTAGAAACGAGTTTCAAGTAGCTTAATATATTTTATTATTAATTTATAAATTATAATTTATTCAGATTTAATTTGAATATAATGTATAGTCAATAATATAATTTGATAATATTAAACTTAAACAAGAAATACATTTTTTGAAATTAAAATTTTAGAATAAATCTATATTTTATTTTAAAACATTCAATACTTATTAAACTTTTTTTAAAATTTATTTCAATATTTTTAGACATAAAAATAATTTTAATAATAAATATATTAATTATTTTTATTATTACATAAATAAATTTAAAAAATATATTTTTGTTAAAATTGAAGTATGTAGACACTGCTTTAGTCTATTCCCTTTTTTGTTCTATTCCATTTTTTGCTTACACACCTTGCTCTGCTACCCTGTGCGTTTGTACATATGAATTTTTAGTCTTTAATAAACCTGAATTAAATAATGTTTAAAATATATTTAAATTAATTATTTTTTATTTAAAGTCAAAAATTTCATACACATAAATTTTTTTAATCAGAATTTAAAAAATAAATTTGAGTTTTTCTAATACTATTGCTTTATAACATGTGCCACACCTTTTAAAGCGTTTTCTCAACTCGATGAAACTTTCGTTCCAATTGTCATCCACAGCGAGCAGCGTCTAGTTGTATAATAAATAGACTAATTATCTTCTAGCGAGTGGCAGCAGCTGCTACTGCTGCTACTGCTGCTGCTGCTGCTGCTTAAGCATGAATGTTAAGCAATTTGCTCGCTTTCAGATTGTGGTATGAGAATTATGCATTATGCACGTGACTTGGCACACGAAGTGGCAGCGGCAGAGAAAAGGAGTTGGCAAAGGGCCTGTGGCCTGTGGCCTGTGGCGGGGGCAACTTTTGTTGTCCCAGTTCGATTCACGTGCGAAATGATTAGATTTTCATGAAAAGCAAACAATGCGCTCAGCGCGTTTAATTGCTTAATTTATTTATTAATAAACAACTGGGCAGAAGGAAACGAGCAGCTGTTGCTGGTCAAAGGAAGGAGGCAGCAGGCAGCAGGCATCAGGCACGAGGCAATAGAACCCAAAGCTCGTACACAAAATTGGATTTTCATCACAGACACGAAACTGTTCGTCAATTTTCCGTATACGCTCAAATGAGTTTTTCTTTCCAGTTAGCGAAAATATGCCTTGAATTACATTCAGGAGCTGCTGCTGCCGCTGCTGGTGTAATGCGAGCTGCTGAGTCCTTTGGGAAAATTAACACTCTTTGATTAGGCTGCTTGCCTGTGCGTCTGTCTGTCGGTCTCTCCGCCTGCCTGCTTATTACGTATACGCCCTAATGGCAGTCAATCAATGGACACTTGAGCCTTTGCTTCAGCCTCAACCCAACTCGAGTCTTTATTGTTGTTGCTGCTGTTGTTGAGGCTTCTGTCAGGCAGAAAGTTACGCAATTTTTGCTTATTATTTTCATAATCAATATTCAATTTGGGCGAAACACTTGCCAGCACTCGTCAGCGCTGCTGCTCCTGTCGAAAGTGAGCTTCAAAGGCTGTGTACGGAGGATGGCACAGTGGGGCAATACCTTCCTTTTGTATATATTTTATATATTGATTTCTTTATATTTCATATTAGTCTTTCAATCTCATATAAAAATGAATTTATATAAAATATAATATGTAGAATAATAAATTAATATATACATATATCTTACATATATACATATATATTAATATATACGTATATGTATATATTTCTCCATTATTATATTCGCTTTCTAATGCGCTTTCACTCATTTCTACCCTCTGTGCATGTACAGAACCTTTGTTTTAATTAATTAAAGAGCCAATTATAGCCTTATCTTTACTTTGCCTTCATTTTTTTTTATAAATATTTAACTTTGTAATATTAAATTTTTATTAGTCTCTATTTTACAGAAAATAGCTTTTTCATTATTTTAATGTTTAATTTCTCATTTTTATATTCAAAATTTTTTGTCAATCTTTTATTGATTTCTGCCCACTGTGCGTGCAAAATTTCCCTTGTGGCAGCTTCTGTTGCTGCGAGGGAAGGCCGCATCAGGGCTTATAATTAAACATGGAAATCGTGGAAAATGTGGCAAACGTGAGCACAAGCAATAACAACAACAACAACAACAACTGGGCGTGTGGGCGTGGCTGTCAAGAGTCGAGCGCAACGGGACGTTCAAATTGAAAAAGTTATTTTGCATTCGATTATATAGCACTGGAAGAGGCTGCACATCAACGAGCGTCACATTTCAACATGTACAATATATATATATATATATATATATATATATATATATATATATATATATATATATATATATATATATATATATATATATATGAACATATATATATTTATATATACATATATATATATATAGGGGCTGGATCATTTGATTTGCTGTGGCTTGGCTTGCCTGCGGCATATTTTTGCAATTTTACGTAATATTTTGCTCATTTACACATCGTTGCATAGTCAATGGCAATGCGTTGTTGCGGGCTTCGGACCGTGGCCTAAGGGCGGACACATAGAACTCCCCCGTACAGTCCAGCTATATGTATTATTGACCACTGCCATGGTCGTCATTGGTGTCGAGGACAAACAGCTCCAACAGCTCCCTGCGGAGCCTTTTCATTATGCCAAAAACTTTTGATTGGCAGGCTGCGAATGGAATGTGAGTTCCATTAGCAAAGTTAATACAGTTAGTTAGTAACACGGATTAGCATTAATAAACGCTTTGCATGCAATTGCCTCTGATTATATATGCAGATCGACACTAATCCAATTGTGAGTCGAGTCTACGGCAAACGTCACATTTATAGCTCAACTATTTTGCATAGAGCTTATAGATTTAAATTCGCTCATTTTCCACTTGACAATTAACAACGTGGTTCAATGGGTCAGTCGAACACGTTTCATCTAAATATTATACAACAGGATATGTCTGAAAGTTGAAATGGGCAATATACATAGATAACACATTGAATTTTATGACTGAAAGATTAGTTTCATAAGCAAATTGAAAACTTGAGTACGCCAATATGCCTTTGCTTACAGTTTAGCTGGATCATAGCTTCAGAGTATGGATGTGGGCTATGATTGAGTTTCAATTAGCTGAATATTGTATGTGGATATGTACAGTTATACAGGTGGGATATAGATGGGATATTTATGTATTTAAGTTTATCTTTCATTAAGTTATGGAATATTGCAATAAATATTAGTAGAGCATAGTTTTGATGGTAATAGATTTCATTTGGGATACTGTCTGAATATATTTTATTGGTTCTAAAAAGATTTATTCTCTAATTAAAATAAAATAATAAATTAATTTTATTTGTAAAACCTTATAAATATTTTCTATATTTTTTAAAAATAATTATAGGTATATTGGATATATTAAAAATTAAATACGAATTTTATTAAAAAATTATCTTATAATTTGTTAAATTTTCAATTTCTTTAATTATGAATGTCAAAATTATTAATTAAGTAAAATATTCATAAAACAAATAATGGGCGTAGAAATTATTTGGAACTATAAATGTATTTTTTAATTTTATATAAATTAGTTTCTTAAATTATTTATAATAATTTATTATATTATTTAACAATCTTTATCAAAAGAACAGCAAAAGTTATTATATATTAAGAACTTATTTAATAAAAATTTGGTTTATTTAGTTATTATTTATTTTTTTACTTATTTATTATTTTAATATTATATGATAATTTGTGGAGTATCACAAATTTATTTAATTAAAACTAGGTTATTCTTTTATATTTTTTTTTATTATTTATTTATTTATATTTTTTTTTTAATTTTTTTTTTTATTTTTATAATATTTTATATATTTTATTTTATTATAAAAATTTATTAGTTTATAAATAAAGTGAATCAATATTATATCTAGAATGTATCTAGAATTATTCTATGTATACTATGATACTATATACTAAGATACTATGAAGGTACTTGATGAATTGCCTAAAATAATTTATTAAATTATATGTAAATAAAATCAAAAGAGCAAAAACATTCTTGCTAGTACATATCTGGAATTAAAGAGATATTTTTAAAATTTAATTTAAATTTGTATGTTTCTCGCTTGATTGCTTTAATTATCTATTCAAATTTATGAAGTCATACAGTAATTTCATCAAAAGAGCAGCAAAGTTGTAAATAGAACTTATCTCAAATTGCATAAAGAGGCGCTTGATTAATTTAATTTTAATTTGTCAGATTTTTTACTGCTTTCCATTAAATTGCAATTTGTGATTCCGTCTGGGCACAAACTTGAAGATTAGAACACTCAATTTTCTATGGCTGACGGAAGCAAAAACAATGAAATAAATCTCTGGGGAGCAACCTACAACCTCGCTTCAGTCGCCTCGCCTCGCCTCGCCTCGCCTCGCCTCGCTGGCTCCATCTACTGCCATTAAAAGTGTCTTGTGTTTGTCTTTCAATAAATTTTAGACACTGCCTGAAAGCAAATTCAACACCCGAGCGCAAGTGTAATTAATATTTCAAAGCGCAACATTTATCAAACAAACAAACGAAAAAAAAAAACAAACTAACCAACATTTTCGAAAGTTTTCGGAGCCCCGGCTACAAACAAAAAGCCAAGCAACAATTAATGGCACACTCCGAGGCCCCGACTGGAAAGCGACAACAAGCCAAGAAAACAATAAACTCCATTCCCAATTTTGGTGTTGGAAACTCTTGAACAAAATGCATGCATACATTTCATGTTTGCTGACCAAAATATTATTAAGGGCAGACAACAGACAACAGACATCGGACAACAGACACAAGACAAAAGACGTCAGACAGTAGCCGAAACACGAATATATGTTCGACTCCAACTCCAGCTGCCCACTCCTAAAAAAAAACTAATACGTATCCGCCACAGTATCTATTGCTTACATAAAAAAAATGAGAGAAGAGAGCATAACGAAGGCTGATAAGACGAAGAGGAGATGCTCTTTACATAAGCTTCTTCGAGTCTATTGCCTTTTGCGCGTAACATATTTCATGGCAGACTTGAAGCACTCTCACGTAGGGTATTCAGACATCAGGCAAAGGGCTGGAACTGATAGTCAGCTTAACTGAGCAGTATGACTGCAAGAGGAGGGGGCAGCTAAAGAGGAGTGAAGGTGCTGGAGCTGTGGCTGGGGCTGGAGCTGGAGCTGGGGCACGGGTAGACAACGACGGCAACGGCAACGGCGACGGCGACGGCCTGTCGAACCCGTTGAAGCCCAACTGTGATTTGTGTAGCAATCATAAATTGACCAAAAGGGTGAGGTTTGCCGGCCTGCTTGTTGTAGTTTTTACTGTAGTTGCTTCGCTATTAACTTCGCTTTCAAAATGATTTACGAGCTTGAACATATTTTTGTAGATACTCTACATACATCCACTCGCTAATGATTGGGTTGCTAAGACTAAGGTGTGTTTAAGGCCAGAATTCATGAATATAAGTTATATTTAGTATTAAGAAAGCAAAGAAAAAGTCATAGTATTTTTTAAACACATGTAATATAAAACATGTAATATAAATCTATGTGATCTCCGAATAAATATTAAATTATATTTATCTATAATATCATTTTATTACATATCTGAGCATACTTATAACAATAAACATAAATTTTGTTTTATATTTTTAATAAATATGTCTTAAATATTAGTATTTTGATTGGTATCTTTGAGTTTTTTTCTTTAAAAACAAAAATAAATAAACAAATAAAAAAATGTAATACAAATAAATGTTAAATATTTTAACCATAATTTCTTTTATCACTAAAATTCTTCTATTGCTAATTTTCTATTTAGCAAAAATATTGTTTAATCTACATAAATTGAAGCTGTTTTTTCGAAATCTATATCAAATTTCTTTCATCACAAATCTTTTCAAATTTCTAGTTTCTTCAGCAATCTCAATTCTTTGGGAAGAAGATTAATATATGAATTATTTTTGAAAATTTCAATGTGAGATAACAAATCATTAAGAAAATTTAGAATATATTTCATCAGCTCTAAAATCTAGCTCGGTGCTTCCACATATTTTTGAGCTTATCAAAATAACCAAAATATATGAAAATTTCAGAAAGATTTCATCAGAAAATAAAATATATATTTTTCTAATATATTTTGAATATATTTAATTTAGTAATAGTTTATATTCACATATCTTCTATCCTAAGATAAAATTTTCTTAGAATTTAATTTATGAAAAATATTAAATATATTCAAACGAAGTTTTAGTTCTAGTCTCAGCTGATTAAAGATGACACAATTTTTATTCAAACTTTGTTTGTCACTGTTATGATTCATGCAAACTAGTTCAGAACTAGTTCCAGACTAGTTTTGAGTGTTCTCTAGGTTAAAACTTAAAATTTTATGTTTGTTTTATAGCTGCAGTAAGAACTAAACTGCCAAAAACGATAGACTTGACTCAAAAGCAGAGAATAAATTAACAAAGAGCTTCATACATATATAGATCTGTGTATATATAGTGTGTATAACAATATATACAATATCAACAGCAAATCAGTTTCATTATTGTCAGCTGGTCATTTGTCTACCTCTGTGTCTGCTTTATATTCCGTTTAGCCCGTCCGTCCGGCAGCTCCGTCTAACTCTTGCTTCTCTCTCACTCTCTCCTTCTCTGTATATATCGTGTGGTACGTGGTACTCGTATATCTTTAATGGCATATTCATCAGTCACTCGTGATAAAATCGGTGTACACACATACACACACACACACACACACACACACACACACGTACACTCAGTCGGACACTATCTTTGGCGTCTGGGGTTTGAGTCCGTCTGCGGACTGAGTAAGTCGCACAGTCATTTAGTTAAGTGGCAGTTGATTGGAACCAGTCGCAGTCATCATCATCGTCATCATCATCGTCAGCAATATCATCGTCATCATCAGCGCTCTCATCATGATGTTCATTATGATTATTACGTACCCAAAGCCTATTTGAATTTTGTTGCTGTTGTCTTTCCTCGTCTTGTTTTCTTCTACAGATTTTTTTTTTCTCTCTCTCGATTTTATACTCTTTATTTTGCCAGGTTGTATACGTTTGTCAAGGAGTGTGCAATAAATATATTTTAGGTGTAAATATTTGATTAATACATAAACATATATATATTCCACTAGCTTAAGCTAAGCTCAGGAAAGTTTTGACTGTATCTTTGCAATATACCTACATATATGGAATAGGGATCGAGCCGAGTCCTACTAAATATTATATTGATGATACATATATCTCTGGAATTAAGCTCTTGTTTATTTTAAGCTCCTTTGTGAATATACATATATATAAATACATAAATATAGATATTTAGTTAAGATAATAGATAGATAGATAATAAGTTATTGGAAGCTAATTATAGATCTTATGAAAGTTAGTTTCTATATGGTATATATGAGGGCTGCTTAAGAAGTTTGTCGGCTAATGCAAATACGTATATCATTCATACTTTTATATCCCATATGTGTATGTACATCACATCTTAGGCATATATAAAAGCACAATAGTATGCTTTAAAATATATTTAATATATATCCACATCCATTTTAGACTCTTACTAATACAACTTTGGTAAGCTTCTTATTGCCTTGACTCAGTCTAATTTAACCAAAGGAAACATAGTCTTCCCATGGCTAATCTATAAGTTCTCAAGCAACTTCTTCATTCCAACTGCCCATCATTATGGCATGTGCATCAGCATCCCTGTGAAAGTGTATTTGGTTTTCGTCCAGCTGAATATGCTCTCCTCTCTCATGTTTTTAATACCATCTCAGTTTCATTTGGGTCTCGCTCTGAGGTTTCGGCCTCTGCAGTTGCCCAGACTGTGCCTACAGTCTATTTCTTTTTCTTTTTTTTCTTTTTTTTTTGGTGTTGTGTGTCTTGAATCGCTGTCATTAATGAGTTACAGATATTACACTTTTATAGCTGGCAGACACGCTTATCCACTCTCCATTCTAATCGTGTTCGACTCTGTCCGTCTGTCCGCCCCGTCCGATTGTGGCCTCGTCTTGCCCTATCAACCACTTGGCCGGCTCCTCCAGTTTTACTGGCTACTGTTTGGTTAATGATGCCTTCTGCCTCGTCTGTTATTTTCCAATATTTTTCGTCTGCCCCTTTGTCTCGTCAACTCTTCTTCTTTTTTTAGCTCTACAATCGATTTTGTGGCTACTGTTTTCTTTTTTCTCTCCCTCTCCAGCACTCCACTCTCTTTATCTCTCCTATGTAGCTCATCCAATTTGAAATTTCTCGTTGTTTTTGTTGTGCTCGCCTTGAGCCACACGCTTGTCTTTCTAATAGGCTTCGGCTCCGCTCTTCGTCTTGCTCTGCCCGAACTTTCTGGCTGATTGATTTTCAAGCTTTGGTATCTGGTTACGAGCAGTCTTGCAGTCTCACAGTGTTCTAGTCTCTTCAGCTTCAGCTTCAGCTTCAGCTTGTGGCTGATTCCTTTAAATTACTTTAATTGATGGCAACTAGCCGCAGCAGACTCGGGCCACAGACTCCACAGCTCAGAGTCTACGGCTCAATGGCTGCCTTTCATCACAATCTGTCGTGCATCAGCTGAATGCTGGATCGATTCATCCACAACTACTAGACCGACTCTGCTCTGCTCCGCTCTGCTCTGGGGTCAGCCAGATCGTTTAGTAAATCTTGTCCAACTTGTTGACGGCCTCTGTGATTCGAGTTCTGATTCGCTCTTCTGACTTGTGATTTGTGATTTGCAGCGCATGATTTGTCACGATCAAAGCCAAATATTATTTGCTATGGAAATGTTCGCAAAGTCTAGAAATGGCCTGCTGAAGCGAGCAATTGTCTGTGTGTAAATAAAAGTACATACATAAATACTATACATTCATATATGTATGTCTTTTAGAAACTGTACAAACTCTATGCACTTCATTGCTTTCCATAAGAATATAATATGTAATTCTGTCTGTATGTGAGAGGTTTGTTGGTCTACAAGACTTCCAATCTTAAAGTGAATTGAAGAATAAAAAGAAAAGAAAAATAAATAATAATAAAGAAAATTTAATTTGATTTTATTAAATATACAAATATGTATAAAAAATATAAAATAATATCTACATATTAATAAATAAATAATATGTAAAATAAACTTAATAAAATACTTGCATATTTATAAATACAAAACTTATAACAAATTAAAAATTAATAATAATAAATAATAATATATCAAAAAATTTAATTTTGTATTCCATAAATCTTTCAAAAACCCCTCGTATTATTCATATATATGTATATACTTACATATATAATATAAGTCAATATTAGGAAATAGTCTAGCACATAAGCAATATACATAATTAATTTCAATTATTATAAAGATAAAGTTCTCTTAGACCCTGAACCCTTTTCATTAATTTGCTGAAAGCGATTTGAGCCTCAACCCACAAGATTGATCATTTCCTTTAAGATTACGTTAAAATACTCCAGTCAAGATACTCTTATTTAAAGAAAGAGAGAGAGAGAGAGAGAGAGAGAGAGAGAGAGAGGGAGGGAGATGGAGACACGCTTAGAATCTTCCATTCTTGCTTGATCCAGAAGTCGGTAAGGCAAACGCAAGAGTTAATAACAGCCCTGAGGGCGATCCGGATGACAACTGAAAGGGATAACTCGAACTGGAATGGGAACCCAAACTTGAATAACAACTGGAAGTGTGGAAGCGTGGAAGTTGGGTTGATTGAGAAGCATGTGCGAACTGTACCTGAAGACCTGGAGCGAGCAGTCCTTGGCAAGGACAAAGCCAAGGGGAAGCCGGTGCGCACACTTAAACCGGAAATAGTCGGACCAAGTGCCAAGGCAACCGACTGACGCACTGACACACATTTCGCCAACAAAGGACGCTCAACAATAAAGGAGTCGAATTCATAAAAAACAAACAGAAAAAAAAAAAATGAAAAAAAAAATAAAATAAAAATTGAAGCGAAAGCGAATAAAAAGCTTTGTCCAGGGCCTAACTAACCACCCTTAATGGCAGAAGGACATGCAGGACATGCTCTGGGCTGCCTGGCAACAGGCATCACGCTGACGTTGACGGCTGCTGCACACACACACACACATACAAAGGACACCACATAAAATAGAGATCATAATAATGCGAAAACTTGAAACCAAGGATACCTGCCAGCAACCTCTCTCTCTTGCTCTCTCTCTCTCTCTGACTCTCTTTCTCTCCTTTAAGCAGAAGCGGAATGCGCAGGGAGATTGCATCATAAATTCTAAGGATATGAAGCCAAAAGTGAATCATACGATGAAGCGCAAAATGAAAGAGATGGCCACAGCGAGAGGAAGAGAGAGAACAAGAGAGAGAGAGAGAGAGAGAGAGAGCGAGTGGAAAAGGAGAATAAATAAAAATTAACTTATTTGCATATTTCAGTGAGCGGGCGAAAGGATATGCTGGACGCACACACACTCACACACTCGCACACACACACACACAGGAATATGGGCCTGGACATTCATGTAGCTGAAATTAAATAAAAACCAAACTCACTCGCGCCAGGATGTGCGCAAGGATGTGCGTGCAGCGGCTTAACCAAGCGTATGAACATTGCAAAATCCTCGCACGCAATTCCTTTTTTTTTTATTTTTTTTACATTTATTTTTTTTTTTTTGCGCAGGATGAGTTCGTGGCGAAACGAAACCCTCTGCACTAAGCGCAGTTCTAGCTCTGTTGATCGGACTAGTATGGTTCTAGGAATGCGCTGCTCAGGGAAGGGTAAAGCTTGTTAGAATTAAATGGGAATGTCTTTTAAAAATATTTATTTATAATAAATGTATATATATACAATATAAAAGTGTGTTTAATATAAAGAAAAATATATAATATGGAATAAATATTAAAAAATTTCCAATTGAAAGCAGAAAATAAAGAGAATATTTATGAATCGATAAATAGAACTTATTTTCAAATAAATGAATGAAATGAATCGAAATGAATCGTTCATTAATTTAAAAAAATATATATATCTATATATATTAATAATTTACATTGATATATTTTTGTAAATATTTTAAAAATAATAAATCAAAATATATATTAACCAAATAAATATTATTGTAACTAAATTAATAAGAAATTAAAATGATCTACAAAAATATAGAAAAATATAAAACTTATTATATGATATATTAAAATAAATACTAAACAAGTCAATGCTATAATTAAATGTACAAATTATAAAATATAATTCAACCTGCATAAATTTAAAAACAAATACTAACAATAACAAATAGTAAAAATTTGATAGTAAAAATTAAAAACTGAAATGCTAAATATAATATTATTGAAAAAAAAAACTAATTTAAAAAATAAATGCTTATGTAAAGTGGAGAATAAAGTCGTGCTTAAATAAAATAATATAAGTGAGTCATATTTAAAGATTAATAATCTCTTTAAATTTCTTTCATTTCGTTATTTATAAATTCCATAATATACAATACAAATTACTTTAATATTTTAAATTTCATTATGTAATGCAATATAATTTAATATTTTAATAGATTTTCAAATATTTAGACAAATATTAACAGCTTTTTCTTTTACTTCTGAGTATATAGAAGAGTTAATCTGTTAATTTAAATACCAAATCAAGATTATGTTATGTGTCATTATAATTATTATTGATTAGTCTAATTATGATTATTAATTAGTACAATTATAAGCAATTATTGTTATGTTAGACGTCAGTGAGCAACGTAATGTACTGTGTATTAGCAATGCTCGAGAGCTGCATTTGGGTCAAAGCAGAAATGCCCAGCTGTAGGGTGCTCTGGCTGTTGCTGCTGTACGATGGGTGTTGAGTGTTGGCTGTTGGCTGTTGTGTGTTGGGTGTTGGTTGGCTGGCTGAGCTGAGCTGAGCTGAGCAGAAGCAAATAAAAACTGTGAGTGTGGTGGCGTGATTAAGTGATGGACGTGTATGGACACATGCAGCGTTATATTTAGCATACAAAAACCCAAACAGGCTCTGCCTCTCAGCTGCACACACACACATACACTCGCACATCTACATATGTAAATACGAGAGTGTGAGTGTGTGCACTGCTGGCGGGTCCTTGCGCTTTTAATCATAAATAACAAAGGACACATGGCGCGTAGCTTCTCGTATAGCATTTAGCTTGCAAACGAACCAAAGGGCTGGGCCCGCTGCCAACGAGAATCAAGCCAGAAGCGAGCTTCATGTTGACCAAGGATATGCGTCGTGTGTGTGTGTGTGTGTGTGTGCGTGTGTCTGTTGATAATCCTCCAACCACTGACCAGCCACCCACCCGCTGTCGCCTCCCCCACATTCATTTCCGCCTCATGGACGCCAAACATGCCACTCGCTGCGATTCATAGGCTGACCTGGCCCCAGGACATGACCAAGCAGCGCCAGCAAAGGCAATTCGGTTTTGTCCTGCCAGAGCTAAACAACTGCGCAGTAGCCGTAGCTGCCTCTCAGCATTTAGCTCCAGCTCCACAGCCAGCTCCACCACCAGCTCCACCGCCAGCTCCATCCGCTGTGCACTGTGTGCGGAATTTTGATATTAATAGCTTTGGACAGTTTTATAAACGCCTTTCGGGGTTAACATGCTCAAGTGGTATTCATATTTTCCACTGACCGACCTGTCACTATTGTGTGTGTCAGCAAACTGTGAAAATAAAAACCAGAGTCCACTGAAGCGGCCAGCACTTGGTGTAGACTTACTCGCCGACCGGCCATGGACTTAGCCATAGCCGCAACTGCTAAACTCGACTTGACTAGACTAACAAAATTGATTGATTTGCGGGGCTTGAAGTGATCTAGGGAAGTGCGACTCAATGGAAGAGAGAAGGGAAGAGAAAGAGAGAGAGAGAGACAGGGTGAGCCAAAAAAAAAGAGAGAGGGAGAGAAAGGGAGTATGTGAGATGAAAAAGAGAGATAGAGAGAATGAGTAGGTGAGACAGAAAGAGAGAGAGAGAGATAGTGAGAGAGAGAGAAAGAAAATACACAGAGAGATAGAGAGAAAGATGTAGTGAGTGAATGAGAGAGTGAGTGCAACGAATAGAGAGAGCGAGGGAAAAAAATACAGAGTGTATGACAGAGAGACAGAAAGAATGACAAGTAAAGATCAAATGAGAAAGAGAAACAGAAAAAGAAAGAGAAAGAGAATTAGAAGGAAAAATATAAAGAAAAAAATTAAGAGAAAGGGAAAGAGAAAAAGAATTAGAAAGAAAAAGAAAAACAAAAAGAAAAAGAGAAAAAGACATCTTATCTCTTTCAGAAAGAGACTTATATAAATTTTTATCTTTTGATGCAGATCTTTTCAAGCAGAAATTATCCATGATGTCTATAGTTCTCAACTTTAATTGGATTACACAGGGTGACCAAGCAAGAGTGATACTATTTCTGATAACTATACCTGATAACTATATTTCTGATACTATACTGATACAAAAGAGATTTTGTAGGGAACTCGTGGTAAATTTAAATTAATGAGAGATTTGAAATAACGAGAGCCGACTATATTGATTGTAGCTCAAGCTAACATGAATCTTCTATTGTTGATATATTCAATGATATTTGCCACTCAATTATGAATCTTTATTTACTGCCAGATATGCTATTCAACCAGCTTGAGTGTCGCCTATATTAAGCACGATCTTTCCTCTCGAGTACTTTAGCTACTGGCATATTTATGTGAACTATTGAAACAGACTAAGAATTTAGAACCCACTCTAAGCCCATCTTGCCTGCTCTTCAGTGGAGAATTGTACGAAGAAACCAGCTCAAATACTACACAAATTTAAGTAAAGTCTAGTAAGGAAATTTTGCAAATAAATGACTAAATTCTTTAAGGAAATATAATTCAAGAAATGAAATATAAAATACTTAAACTTTTCTAAAAGTTAATAGAACTCAACGAACTTTAGATTATTTTTTGTTTTTTAATAATTAAATATTATATTTTTTTTTTACAATATTTAAAAACTTTTCAACATATATTTAAATATATTACAATATTTTCTATTTAAACTATTCTCTGTGATGCATATTCACAAAATGAAATTCTAACTGAGGCAACTTGCTCAACTCGCTCCATGAGAGCCTGAACACTTCTAGACTCTCGATTACGATCAATGTCTGTCAATGCATAATTATGAATATCCCATTGAGTTTCTATATATTTCCAAAGGACTCCAGTCACTTTGTCAGCTTAAAGAAGCTTTGCTTTGCTCTTGGTAAAGGCATTTGGGAACTGTACCCGCATGGTGGAAACGCTTGATTGAATTGAAACGCTGAATTACAATAGGGCAACAAAGCAATGTTGACATGGACGATAAAATCGAAAGGTAGTAGTTGGTCCAAGGACGATAATCAAGGCTACATCTTGGGGGTTGAACAGCAGCAGCAGCAGCAACAGGACCTTTCTGGAGGGTTGAACGTTATTTGGTCATAGAAAAGACAAACGCAGTTTCCCGAATTGCGTCTCAGAAGTGAAGCACTCAAAGTGGTGTCTTTCCTTGGCTTGGCTTTTACTTGGGAAAACTGCAAGCTTTACGGCCTAACGGTACAGTTATGGAACGCAGCAGCAGCAGCAGGAGCAACCACCCAGGCAGGGCCAGGCTTCGCGTCCTGCGCAGCATAAATTACGCATTGGCCGTTTATTTTTTATGCCGTTTGCTGGCTGCGACGCAGTTCGTGTTGTTACTTATGATTTATGCGTCGTGATGACACAGGACGAACAGGACTCGCGGCTATACAGTTGCAGCCCACCGCACCCCACCCCACCCCTCGCTGTAAATTACACGCAAATTGCACGCAACACGCGAAGCCAGCGAAACTTTGCCTGCCGGCATATGACAGGCCGGCGTACAGCCGTACTTGCTCCTACTTGCTCCTTCTCCCCCAGCCCGCATTAAGTCATGCGTCATCCGTGACGGGCGACACATGCGTGTAAGCCCCGACTATCGTTCCAGTGCAGAAGGCACTTTGAATATCTTTATGCATGCCATAAATACGTTCTTAAATGCTAATCCTTAACTGCGAGCAACTCCTTCGGCCCCGGCCAGGCCATGACTCAGCCTTTGGAGTCCAGCGAGCGAGCGAACGAGCTGCAGCCACTTATCTAGCTGCTCAGGCTCGCAAATGTTGCGGTTGCGGCTGCGGTCGCTAACAGTGTCAAAGGAGGTTCCGCTAGCCGCACCAGCTGCTACCCCCAACCACTTGATGTGGACTTAGATTACGGGAATAATCGAGTATTAAGTGGCTTTGTTAATTATTAAACGATCTCAGTTTTTTCATTACTTGACAAAGTTGAAATGAAGCTTAAAGCACTGGGTCCTAGACTCCTTACGCAATTATGGAGCTAAATGAAAAAAAGTTTTAGAAAATCAATTAAAAATAAAAACTTATGAAGGAATGGAACTATGCAATATGCGATGAGAATAGCCTGCGTTCGATGGGTTTAACCGGGGCTTAAACCGTATTGAAAATACTTTACGTTAAGCAGAAAATCTGATGGGTTCCTATAGTCGGACTTCTGCTTACCCAATTCTGTCTCTATTTCCTTTCACTTCATTTATATGGAGCGAAGGGTTTAATTGGAGTAAAGCTCGACTCATGAGCTGAGGTCTCGTATCAAGCAGCATTCTCAAACACTCTTTCTTTATCTCTTAGCCTCTCTTTCTCAGTTAGTGTCTCTCTGCTCCTCTGTCCTTTTCTTTTTCTCTCTATTTCTCTCTCTTGCCCTCTCTCGCTGAGCGACTCCCATTCTCGCTCTCGCCCTACTTTTCTCTCGCTCTCTCTAACTGCAAATCTCTACCTCTCTCTACTTCTCTCTTTCTCTTCTCTCCCTCTCTCTTTCCAACTTCTCACCTTTCTCAGTCACTCTCTCTTTATTTTTAGTTCTCTCTCGCATCTCTCTCTCTCTCTCTCTCTCTTCCTCTCTCACTCTCTTCATCTTTCGCGCTCATTGACTCCCATTCTCTCTCTCGCCCTACTTCCCTCTCACTATATCTTTCTCTCTCTCTCTGTCTCTCTTTCTATATATATATGTATACATATATATATCTCTCCGCTCTATCTCTCTCTTGCGCTCTCTCTCTCTCTCTCTCTATCTTTATTTCCCTATCTCTCTCTACTTCTCTCTTTCTCTTCTCTCCTCTCTTTCTGACTCAAACTTGTCACCTTTCTCAGCCATTCTCTCTTTATCTTTCCAACTCTTTCCCACCACTCTCTCTCTCTCTCTCTCTCTCTCTCTCTCTCTTTCTGTCTTTCTCTTTCTCATTCTTTCCCTCTCTAGTTAATATTGTATCTTTATCTGATTCCTTAACTAAACTTTCATCCTCAACTCATATACTCTAACGCATTTTCGACTTTTTTCTCATTTTCAGCTCTTGTCTCTACTCACATTCTGACACCTGCTGCAGTACATAAAATATTATATATATATTTATATATTTATTTGTATGCATATGCAGGTAAGCACGCACAATTCTATCTACATATATTTTCATTTTTATTCATTTCATATGTCGGGCTTTGCCTCGACTGAGCTGTAACTTTTGCTGCCAATCCATAATTTTAAATTTTGGCCAACGAATTCGGTATTAAATTTTCTCATTTCTTTTTCCCTTTTGGCTGAGTCTTAAATTTCAATATATTTTCCCATTTTCCCGTTAGCAGCTGCTTGCCCATTTTTTTCGCCCATTGTTTTTGACATTTTTATGGCAGGAAAAATACCTGCAAAAAAAAACAATTTAACAAATATATATATTTCACTCGCACTATGTGTGTGTGTGTGTGTGTGTGTGTGTGTGTGTGAGAGGGTGTGTCTATGTGTGTGGGTGTGTGAGAGTGTGGCACATGTGTGTGGCGGATGGGCTGCTGTCCGCAGTTCACTTTTTAATCACTTTTCATGAGCTTTTAATTACAAGACCGTCCGTTGAAGCAGAGACCAGCGTACAGTGCGATAGAGTGAGAAGGAGAGTGTGAGAGAGAGAGAGAACGAGGGAGTGAGGCGTGGCTGTCCCTGTGGAAGTGTGTCCCAAATTTATGAAAAAACCAAACGCATAAAATGCTTAACAAGCTTTTCGCAAAAAAAAAATATGTAGAGGAAATGCAAGAAAAGCTTGCCTTGGAAATACCCTGTAAAATAAAGCAATGTAAATAGACATGAAAAGAATTGAAATTTGAACAGTCTCTTGCTTAGAGTCTTATTGAAAGTGGGAAATGGATTTGGTCTGAGAATTATTTATGCAGAAAAATAATTTCTAGAAATATGTAAAATTTTATTTTTTTCATTTCGAAATGAAAAAAAAATTTTAATTTTTTTTTATATATGTATGTTTTCGAAAATATGGCAATCATTTAAATTTTTAAAAAATATTTTTAAAAATATATAAAATTATAAAAAAAAAATTGATTGAATTATATTTCATGAAAGTAAATATATTTCGTATACAGAACTTACTTTAATATGTGTATGTGTATGTGTTATACAGTTCTCTTCATTAAAATAGTAGTACGACTAAATAAAAATGTTTGACAACATATTTTGTATATAAGTATATATAAATATGCATCAGATATAGGTAAGCCTTACATCCTCTCAGTGGATAATGATAAGAAATATATTTCTATTGGACATGTTATCTATAAAAGAGACTTGCTCTACATATATATATTTATGTATATATATACATATATAAGTATATATAATATATATGTGCTTTTATTATATATATTTGTATATATATTTGAAACTCTCCCCGACTCATTTCCGTAATAATAATGTGTGAAAGGATATTAATTATGAAACAAGCAAGCGGCAGGAAGTGCTGGCAATAAAAACAGCAAGCGACAGCCAACACCATGCGTGACCAACAACAGCAACAATACCAATGCTCATTACAACAACAACAGCAACAACAAATGGCAGGAACAGAACCAATTTTGTATATATATTGTATTTTATGCCAGTGGCCACATGGCCAGCCCAATGGGGCCAGTGGGGCTGAGCAGAGGGGGCGTGGCCAACGTGTATGGCACAACGGAAACGGCAGCAACATGTGCAACATGTCGAACGGAAGTGTCGGCCATATTACATACACACGCACACACACGCACACACACGCACACACACGCACACACACGTAAATAGGCTCACGTCTATCAGAGGACGAGAAGGAGAGTCATTAGGAGCTGGGCCAAGTAGATTTTTATGTAATGTCGCTTGGTTATTGCTTTCATACATTTATTTTATTTCATTTACCACACTCTCCCACACACACACACACCCACACATGCATACACAACAAATTTCATATTTTAACTGCTCATTTTTATTACAACAAGTGCAGGGAATGCGAAGTATATCAGTTTATCCTAGAGCTATGGAACGAAGGTAAAAAATACTATTTGATGAATTTTCTGTTATAAATTTGAATAGAATTTAGATAAAACTATTAACTCTGAAACAGGCTGGGAAAGAAACATAATAAAAGTCATGAGGAACTAGTGGAATTGAATGAAATGATACAGCTAATTACAGTAAAATGGCCAAGAAAATTAAGCTTAATCTTCTAAATTTATCACATGGAGTAACAAGTGGGAATAAGACATCTATAAGCTCTCTGAAACAAAAGGAAATTAAAACAATGATCTTTATAGAACTCAAGTAATTGAACACAATGTTTAACTAAGTGATCATATTGAGTATGCACTCAACTAGGCAGTTATCTACTTGGAACAAATGGAACTGAAAAACTATATATACATATAAATTAAAGCTGGCAATACCAGTCGAACAGAATTTGTGAAATATTTCAATTTTTCTTCTGTTCCATTCTATTTTCGATTCGAAACGAATGGAATTGAAACAAGGTTTATGGCTAGTAAGCTTTTAGTCTCAGCCAAACAACAAATTGTAGTTTCAATAATGTTCCAGTTTGGAAGTGTAGCTGTCGCTTTGGAACAAGTGAAATCGGAATCAGAATTATAAATTCAGAACATTATGTGTTCAGTTCATAAAATTCGGCTTTCTTCCTTCAAAAAAAAAAAAAAAAAAAAATTAAGAAACAAATGAAAATCATGCTTTGATCTTGAAACAAATGGAATTGAAATAAAAGATGGAGTTCAAAATTCAGTATTTCAAATATTTCAATTGTATAAACAACTGAAGGAGACAACATTCATGCAAAATACCTTCATATTAAATGTGTTGTGCAGAACAACTGGAATGAAACGAAATTCAAATATTCAGTTAGATATTTAGCGCTTTGACAATTGAGAGTAATTTGTGTCTTCGGCATGATAAGGTATTCGCAATTCGCATTCTTGATGGCCCAATGGGACGTTTTGAGAATGGGACAACAGCAGCAGCGGCAGGACCTCGACCTGCAACAGCATCAGCAAAAGGGAGCAACTCGCCTGTCAATGACAGCGCCGACGTTGACGTTGACGTTGATGTCGTCCATCAGACGACTCTCGGAGTGTGTGTGTGTGTGTGTATGCGTGCGTCAGTCGGTTGAGCACGTTGCCGCTTCACGTGACATTGACAAGGATGCCGAGGATGCCAGGGATGCCAGCAGCAATGCAGAACCTGAAACAGGACCTGCCCAGGCCCATGTTCATTCGCCCACGTTGCGGCTGCCTTCTGCGTGTAATTGCCGTTGTAATGTCGCCCGAACGCGAATATAATTGCTAAAATGTTGCCGACTAAAGGACAGAGAGACAGACAGACAGACGGACAGACGGACGGACGGACGGACGGACGGACGGAGAGACACACAAATGGACTGATGGACAGACGTTGGCAATGGCCAGTCGACAGTTGAGAGTCGAGCAGTCCACACAGACGACACTTTTCCATTTGAATTTAATTTTAATTTACGCCCAACGGCCGTTTTTTGGTACCCCGGAAATTGGCAATGGGCCCCGGCTGGACTGAACTGAACATTCCGTGCATACCCCACCATCCAACCCACGGGACAGACAGAGAGGGAAAGGAACGAAAGGAGAGGAGCGATGAGAGAGTAGAGTCCGTGTGACCCTCCTGCCTGCCTGACCAAATTCGAGAGCTCTGTCCGCACCGTTGAGTTAATGAGAGAACCGCCGGCAGACATTCGGTTGAAATTGTAAAAGGAAGTCTAATTGAAGCAGATTCCCCCACAGCTCTCCGTAGTGCCCCAGCTTCCAATTAGTCGATCAAATTTCCAACTACCAAATTTAAAATGCAGTTGAGCAGCTTAACTCAAAATGGAATACCCCCATTTATCAAGAGACTATCCCGAATAAAGAAATAAAGAAATTGGAATGCCCCTACTCATAGAGAGACTTTTTAATTAATTCTTAATTATAATAACTATTTAAAAGTTCTAACTGATATTCAAGCTCAGCTACAACGGGAATGCCCTCATTTACAGAGAGACTAACCCTACTAAAGGCGTAAGCAGCGCATTGGACTTAACTTTAAATGGAATACCCCTACTCATGCAGAGATTGACTTTAATTAAATAATAACTATTTAAAAGTGGAGCCAATATATGAGCTCAACTACGAAGGGAATGCCCTCATTTATAAAGAGAGGTAGTGAATAGTGACTAATTTAAATAGTTACTAACCCTGATAAGCTAATAACTTAAAATTCAAAATGTATAAGACAATTAAATTCAAGCATTTGAGCCTAGCCCAAAATGGAATACCCCTACTCAAAAGACTAATTCAAATAAAATAATGACTATAAAATATAGAGTGCAACATTTCCACTCAACTTAAAATGGAATACCCTCATTTGAATAGAGATCGCTACTAATTAAGAAATAACTATAAAATTGAGCTCATCTTAAGATTGGAATACCCTCATTTAAATGGCGGACTAGCTCTATTCAATAAGCACTTTCCTCACAATTTTCCATAGTGTCACAGAAATTAGCTCGTTGCCCCTGCAAAGCCCACATACCATTTAGTTCGTCTCATTTATTATCAGTTCTTAACTTTCCGTAGTTTTCCGCTGTCCCTAAAAAGTCGTGCACATCTACGCCGACTCACTCATTTAGTGAACACAATTAACAGAGGAATAAAATTGGAAATGATTTTGAAAAGTGAAAATACAGCAAATGATATAATGAAAATCAATATACTCTGCCTTTTCGAATAGTTATGTGATAAATGGATTCTAATACAAAGTTATTTTCTTGCATTTCTATGTGTTATAGACAGATCTATCGTTAAACATTTTGACTATTGGCGGTCGTAGTTCTGCTATTCAATATATATATAGATATATTGAAGTGCCTGATATTACCCTATACATATACCCTATCCAAGTTATTATAGAACTAAAATCGTCTTGCTTCTCCATATCTAATATTTTTGCTTATTCTCCTTTGTGCCACATTCTTAAACGTTGCTCGCAGAGTTACTCTTTCGTAATTGCATAGAGCTCTACCTCATCTGCCTCACTCTTCAAGAGTTCTCTAAGGCGACATATATAGCAGTAAGTTTAAGTATTCTCTTTCCATTTTGATATCAAAACCCAAATTGAATTGCATTTTCCTTTGTGTCTCATCCTTACACGTTTCACACGCTCTACTTAGCAGTCTTTTGTCATAAAGGAGACCATATATTTCTATAGCTGTGAACTGCATATACACCCTTGGTTTGCTTTTGTGGCTCACCCCTAACCATGCCCCTGCATCCTCTTGAAAGGGTATTCAACTGTCTTAAGGTGCATGAGACACCTCTGCCTCAGCCTCAGCGAGAGAAGCCATCAAATTATTCATGTATTCATGCAGAGATGAGGAAAATTTGTTTTCAAATTTGATAAAACTGTTAACCACGCTATGTTAATTTCATTAGCGAGTCTCTCGCCGTTTCTTGTTTTAGTGACCGGCTTTTATATTTAACATATTAATTGCGCTAATTAGCTGTCCACTTAGCGTATATTTACCGGATTTCCAGACTCGAATTTGGATTTGCTTTAGGCTTGGGATTGTCTGACAGACAAACAGACAAACTCACAGACAAACAAACTGCACTGACGTCAGCTGTCGCCAAATTAATAAATCAATTTTAATTAATTTAGGCGACAGTTTTTATTTTTTTAAGCTTGCCAATATTTGAGCTGATGATGCACATTGAAACTATAGATATTATCGTATTGCGCTCCCAGAACTTTAAATGCTCTCTCAGCTAAATACTACTCGGGCACTTTACAGCCTTTCCCCTACACAATTTTCAATTGTTCCCATACAAATTTCAATTTAATTTGATCAATGCGGCTGAAAGTCTGTTCAACTTCCAGTTAAATCAGTCGCAACTGCCTTTGATCAGTTAGAAATTTTGAAATATATATATAGATATTCACAATCTGAAACTTTGTATATCTCTGAACAGAATATTCCTACTCTGATCAAGTAACATAAATCTCTCAATTCTCTAAGAATTTTTAATTCCTTTCATTTTATTTATCTTAGAGTTTCCATTTTTAAAATCTCATTCATGGATTAAGTCTTAGTTTATATATGGAGTTCCTCGAAATATATGATATTTAACAGGAGTCTGAAAGATTAAAAAAAAATTATATAATTATATTACGTTTTCTCTTGAGAACATTTATTATCTAAGAAATGTTAATTTTTTGTATATTGTTTTTATAAGAAATTAATTACCTTTAACAAGAGTTTAAAAAATCATTTGTAAAAACTATAAATATATAAATTTGCTCTCTGACAAAACTAATATTCTTATCTATTTACCTCAGCAATTTCTATTTTCAGTTATAAGATCTGAGTCAAAAAAATATATTTTTTTAAACATAAAAATGTCAAAAAAATATTTTTTAAAAATATTTATAATATATATATTTTAGTCCAGTCAATCATTTTCATTATGCTGATATAACACTAAAACAATATAAATCTCTAAAAATTTATAAAAATATACGAAATATTTTAATGTATTTTTTTTTTTTTTATTTAAATATAAAGTAAATATTATTGATGCATTTAAAAAAAAATTGAATATTTAGTCAAATAATTATCATATCAAATATATATCGTATAGAATACCTATACTTTTGTCACATTTATGATCAGATGAAGAACCCACCCTTAAAACCGAGAGACTGACAGACCACCATATCAACACAGCTGTGTTAGTACAGCTCAAGTATATACTACAGACACATACATAGATAGATAGATAGCAAAAATAAATTAGTCTTCTAGTTATTCTAGTTACGTCATAGTTAGTCTAGCTCGCCTAGTTAACTAAATTATATAGATGCGGATTGTAGCTGGCATTACTGCCAAGGTAGCGTCTCATCAGTTCGTTGCGCTCTTGCAGCAGGGTATTCCGCTGTCGCTGTATTTGGTTCGCCTCCTCCAGGGTGATTCGTATGGCGCGCAGCTCGTCCACGCGCTCACTCTCCAGACTCCGGACTAATCTCCCATCGATTTCCAGCTGCTCCTCTTTGATGCGACTCGAGATCAACTCTTCGAAGTTGGGCTCATCCATGAGTACCTCGGGGCCCAGGCTGACTTCGGGCTGCTCCACTTTGATCAGGAACAGCTCTTGGCTCTGCTCCTCTTGGCCCTCCTCCTCTAGGTCCACTTCGTTGGCAACCGTTATGCCCGTGCTCGGCTCGGGCAGTGTAGTGGAGTAGATCTCGTCCATGGCGCTAAAGTACTCCCAGTTGGGATCGTTGTCTTTCTTCAGTCGCTTGATGTTGAAGTAGGTGCGGCTCATGTTGCGAAACTTGCGATCCAGCTTTATGTAGCTAGACTTAAAGCCATGTTGCTCAAACTCCCTGACAACATGTTGCCAGATCTCGGCTCGCTTCTTGTGTCGTGCGCGAAATTCACGCTTGTATTTCAGATAGAGGCTGAGCAACAACATCGTCTCCTTGTTCGACCATTTGCCTGCCAAACCACAGAGAGAGAGAGAGAGAGAGAGAGAGAGAATACAGAGAGTAATATGAATTTGCAGGCATATTTCTTTATTTTAACTCACGCGTCATTTTAGAAAACCAAAAACTGTGCAGAGAGCGAGAGCAATACAACAGCAACTGGAAGCGCTGCGAAATGTTGATCAACTAACAGCTGACATCTGGCGTCCGTGAATGATAAATATCGATTCAAAAATATATTGTAACCAGAAATATCGATACTTAATTATCGATACCTAGCACTTCACGAAGCCAGCATTTTAGGGTTGATTTCTCCATATTTGAACGAACAGCTGTACTCACGGGAACAGCAAGTCAACTGAGCCGTAAATGTTGGACATTCATATAGATACACACGTGTACATATTTTATATCTTATCTACATTGTTGTTGCTCTCCATAGGCCTCAGATTTGAGCAGATTCAAAGGCATTGAGAGAAAAAATAGATAAGATACACTTATATGTATGTGGTGTACATATGTCTGCATACAGTACAATATATACTAAATAATATATATAAAAATATAATATATATAATAAATATATATAATATATAATATTTAATATATAATGTATAATATATACATATAATATAAAATATATAATTTAAAATAATAATAAATTAATAAATAATATATATAAAATAAAAAAATAAAAATTTTAATAATATGTATATAATAAATATAAAATAGAAATTGAAATAATATATAAATAAATAAAAATATTTAAATTACATTTTAAATACATCGTACAGCAAAATAAAATGCTTTAATACATTCTTAAACTATTACAAAACTAAGAAATATTTTATTTTGATTAATTTCGATATTTTTTAAATACATATTTATATTTACATTTTAAATTTAATTCAATTTTCAAACTATACGCACATGCCGAACGGCAGCGCTCAGTCGCACTATTCGCATGGCCACAGCTGTATTGTCTCTTTCACTGCGATATTTGTTATGTAGATGTGTGTGTGTGTGTGTGTGTGTGTGCATGTGCTCACGCACACCAATATACACTAATTGCCATATGTATTCGCTGCTACACACTACTCTTACAGCTTTTGCGGCCTGTGCTTTGTACAGTTTTGCTGAGTTTGACATTGTTTGTGTTGCTTGAAGTCTATTTATAGCTACTTACATACATATACACATGCATGTGTGTATGTGTATGCTGTATTCGTACATGTTTTGTGTAGTTTGGCACACACACACGGCTGTAAACACTTTTTTTTTGTGATTTTCGTTTTGCTTCTCTTCTAATGCTCTGAGTTTCGCTTTCAACTCAATTCATTTTGCTTTGCATTTGCTTCACGAACTCAGCCCAAGTCTGCGGCTTCTGTCTGCGCTGGCTGTCGCCGCCGTCCGGCAGCTCGTTCTGCTCGTTCTCGTACTGCGCGAGCCTTTGCAGACGCCAGTTCATGCGCTCTCCCAGCTCCTCGCAGCTCAGTGTTGCGCTGCGGCTCGACTTGGGATCTAATGAGGCTCGAGCGTCGCTTTCGGAGCTGTCTTGAGCGAAGACCTCTGTCGGCTGTGGGTTCCCGCCAGACTTGTCTTGATTGAAGTCTTCAGTCAAGTTCTCGCTTGGTTTATCCACATTTTCAGGGATTTCTTCAGTCAGATCCTCGCCTGGCTGTGCAATCATCATATCCCCTCCGCCCATCTCCTGCATCTTTAGCCCGGGCAAATCTTCGCCTGGCCTTTGCTTAATCCCTGCATCGCCGCCGCCCATCTCCTGCTCAGGCGACTTGACCTTCGGCTCACGCTGATTATTAGCTCCCCCCTCTGTGGCCTTACCCAGCAAGGAGTTGACTACATCCACCGCCACCATCTGGGTTACGCTGTTAATCTTGCGCTGCTCTCGCTCCTTCTGCACCACCATGTTGACCACGTGCGACGCCGTCTTGCACTGAATCAGGTGCACCATCCGATCTGCCATGTTCTCGATGTGGAATTCAATATCTTCTCTGGCTAGCGAACTAGCATCTAGCTTCGTATATACAGCCTTTTGTATATATGTATATTATATTTCTTTATATATGAACGATTTTCATACAGCTTATGCTCACATCCTTTGAGCGTGTATTTAGTCTAATGCTTGTCTAGTGGTGCGTCGCTTGCTTAGTTATACTGTTTGTAAAATCGAATTAACTCTGGCTACTATGTTCTCCTATACGATGTGTGTGTGTTTCATTCAAAAAATCCTATGTCTGTACGTATGGCAGTCTAAGTCTTACGTATGACAGTCTATACATATGTCTGTCCGTATGACAGTCTTAGTCTGTACGTATGACAGTCTAGGTCTGTACGTATGAGAGTCGTAGTCTGTACGTATGACAGTCTAGGTCTGTGCGTATGGCAGTCTAAGTCTGTACGTATGAGAGCCCATATGTCTGTCCATATGACACTCTATGTATCTATCCGTATGACAGTCTAAGTCTGTACGTTTGAGAGTCCATATGTCTGTCCGTATGACACTTCAAGTATCTGTCCATATGACAGTCTGAGTCTTACGTATGACACTCTATGTATCTGTCCGTATGACAGTCTATATGTCTTTCCATATGACAGTCGAAGTCTGTTCGTATGACACTACATGTATCTGTCCATATGACAGACTAAGTCTTATGTATGACAGTCTATATGCCTGTCCGTATGACAGTCTGTCCTTATGATATTACATGTATCTGTCCATATGAAAGTCTAAGTCTTACGTATGACAGTCTATATGCCTATGCCAGCCTTAGTTTGTACGTATGACAATCTAAGTCTGTACATATGACAGTCTAAATCTGACGTGTGACAGATTTATGTCTATATGTCTGTCCGTATGGCATAAAATACAAAAATTGAAGTACTACAGCAGCAGCTCAGACTGGTTGATTCTTCTTCCTGTTCGAATCATATTTTCTTCTAATCGATACTAAATTCAATTGCACATTAAAACCCAGACTTATGTACCTCATTTAATATGGAGCTCATCACAATGAACCCGCATACTATGACTTTATCCTTAACCTTGGATACCTTAAGCCACAATTTCAAACACAAAACTTGAGCTTTGGCATATACTCAATCTGATATACATGTTATATGGTTGCATGGGTGTGAGGTGTTTATGTGAATGGGGATGTATTAGTGTGGTGTGTGTGTCTGTGTCTGTATACTCTTATCTAAACTAATCTAGAATATTAGTATAAAACTGTCTACCACAATGGCAATCGCTGCTCTAGATAAGGTCGGAGTATCTACTAGTTGGGCACTCCCCACTTGAGCACTCTTCCCTACGTGCACCTCTCTATATACATATATGTATTTAGATCCATTATAAATTCATATCCAACTTGATATCTTTTCTAATTGTAAGCCAAATTAACCAAATTACTCAATGAGCAGTTCATCAGCTTGTGCAGTGGAGTCTGTGCTCCACCTGCTCCATCGGCGCTCGAAATGCCAAGGTTCGTTTTTTTTTTGTTTGTTTGTTGTTTTTTCGTATTGGCCAACCGTGAGCAATTTACAGTTAAAGCTAACTAACTGAAAAATATCAAAAGTTAAACAAACAAACTTTGTCTGGACTTGGAGTGGCAGTTGCAGTTGAAGTTGCAGTTGGGGCCATGCGGGGGGCAGCTGGCACCTGGCACCTGGCTAATGCTTTGCTAGCTGTTTGTTTGCTTTTTGGCTTTTTGGGCTCGTTTCTGTCCCATAGACAGTCTGTCTCTCCGTCTATCTGTCTGTCTCTCTGTCTTGGTTTTAGTTGGGCAATGGGCAACACTCCCATATTTCGTAGAAAAATATATAAATTTGGGTGCGTTAGTCAAACACACTGATAAAAATCATAAGCCAAAGATGAGAGACAGCAACACACACACACACACACACACACACACAGGTCTCGTACGTGTCTCTTTTGGCCCAGACATTAGGACGAAGCCGTCTCAAATATATTAGGCCAATTATGTTGCACAAAGAAAACAAGTGAAGAACATTGCAGCTGGCATTGATCGACTGTCTGATACTCGTTCTTAATAGAAAAATACTGAATTTATAGAAGAAAAATGCTGGATTGATAATTACTGCTTTATAGAAAAATACTGAATTGATAGAAAAATATAGAATTTATAGTAAAAGTTCTGCATATATAGTAAAATACTGAATTGATAGGAAAAATACTGCATATATAGAAGGTAAAGTGAATTTTTAGAAATAATACTTAGCTTGCTTTAAAAAAAATCTAATAGAATAGATACTGAATTTATGAAAAAATACTAAATTTAGATAAAAATACTGTGTTTATAGAAAAGTGCTGAATAGTTAGATTAATTCTGAATATATAAAAAATACTAAACATGAAGAAAAATACTGCATTTATAGAAAACTACTGAATTGAAAAATAAATATTGACTATAAATATTGATTTTAGAGAAAAATACTAAATTTATAGAAAAATACTATATTTTTATAGAAACTGAGTTCTTAAAAATACTAAATGTAATACTGAATTTATAGAAAAATACTGCATTTACTGAAAAATACTGAATTTAATTTCAAATATCAATAAAATTTATAAAGGAGATATTAGACTAGCTGTGATAGATCAATGTCATGTACTATCGGAAAAACTTGATGAACTTAGCTAGACTAAAGGAAGTAAAGCTTTTCCTTAGATAAAAGACTCCATCCTTAGAGATCTTAAATCCACTTGCCAGGCCACCACCAGTGGGTCTAAACTGGATACTTTTTGCTTACAGCTCAACTGAAACCTGCATTCCGCCAAAACCAATATACTCCTTTTTGCCCAGCTGCTCGAGCAATAGAAAGACACATTTACATGTACTGTCAAGTGGCACGCCCACCAGCCCGCGGCCACAGACCATATCGCGATGCATGCGGCCGTCGGAACGTGCAACGGCATAAGCGTGAACGCATTCAACCCGCCAAGAGCCGGGCCCAGTTTCCTAGGGTGTCGCTGCCCATTCTACTCGGCTTCACCTTAGTTCGGCCTCACCTCTCGCCCTTTGTCGTTATTATCGCACACTTTACAGTGCGTATCTACCTACGCTTACTATCTATTCTCTAACATCGGGTTTTCCTTCCCTCTCTCGAGTTTAGTTTTCTTTACAATTTGTGTCGTCTCGCCGTAATTAATTTCGAGCATTTGAATCCGAGATATTTGGCGATAGCAACGTCTATGAGGAATTTTCCGTATCCCTTGACACGTACAGCGCACCTGTCAATGGCTCCTCAGACGAGAGGATCTAGATGCCGTCCTCTGCTTTGTGGGTCAATGAGTTCGACTTGTTGATAATTAGGCGTAGCATTCTGGGCTGGCTGTTACCTGGCTGCTCAAGTAATCCCTCAGGTGTTTTGCATGTAATCAGATATTTAAATTGGAATGCTTTGAGAACTGTTTGGAAATATTTATATGATGTGTGTGGGTGTGAGTCTGTTGATTGAGTGATAGATTGAGGGGGATGGATGATTGATGGCGCAGCTCTAGCCGTGTGAAGAAAGAGTTAATTGGTATTCAACAGGTGCTCTATTGAGGAGTTCCCTAATGAAATATATCAGATCTTAATTTAGGAATAAAAAGGATTAAAAATTAAAAGTCAAAATAATCGAATTAGTATAATAAATAATACGTAAATAATATAGATGTGCAAATATGTAATGTAATAATAGATTAAATATTTCAAAAGTATTTTTCATTCATTCCATAGTAAATTAATGTCAGTAGAACTATCTGAATCTAAGTAAGTTGAATCATACTTTCCAGACCAGCGAAAAAAAAGAAATGTAAATCATCTCTAAAATGATTATTTCCATGCAAACTGATTTTTTTTTTAATTTTATGGAGTTATTCAAAAACTAAGCTTCGAGTCTGTTCGGTGTTTAGAGATGAAAACCTAATAAGAAATGGAATATAGAATATTCATACCTTCCATTCAGTCAGGCTTAATGTGTTATCCACTTTTATTTTTATGACTTTGAAAACTTAACTTATTTTTAAAAAATTTATGCTATTTTATAAAGATATAAATTAAATTTTAATAATTTATGTTAAACTAAACAAATTTGTAAAACGTTAATTTTGTATTGAATTAAATTAAATTACATAATAATAATTAATATTGGTTTATATTAAATTTTAGTAATTTTCGTATCAGATTTTTTATCTCATTATTTTAGTATTTCTTAAATAGCCGCAATGAATAATACAACTTTTCCTCTCTCTTTGCTTTAAGTTTGCATTTCTCTTCTTTCCTCTTTATGTATGCAACTTGTCTTCTTGCGAACTTGATCTCTACTGTACAATATTGTTCTTCTACGTTTTGCTAGTGATGGCATATCTCCACATATAGAGATGATACTTTCAAATTTATCTATCTATACAATATAGAGATGGAACATCCAACATAATTGATTTTTTTCATGCTTTTTTAGAATATCTTAAGAGATAAGTTAAGATGTAAAATTCTGTAATATGCACTCAATATTCCTTAAGAAAGGTATCTCTTGCTACATGACTCTACTATGCGATTCTCGAAAATGCATATCTTGCATATCTCTTGATTCCTCTGGCAGTCCTAAAAACTTTAGTTAGAGTATTTATAGCCCTCCCACTGCTCTCACTCTTTGAATTGCTGATATAGTATTATATACATATATTAGGCCTATGGAGTAAACCTTTTTTAATAAACCCATTTAATCAATAATTTTATGGAACTCAGCACTTATGGGGCTTAGCGTCTAGTAATTTCAATTCTTTTCTGCAGTTGCCACCCTGCGCTATAGAATTGACAAATGCGTGCTATAAACCAGGCTGATGTGCTCGAATTTATCAAGTCAAGAGGCGGAGGAGGCAGGGCAGGGGCAGGGGCAGGGCAGCAGAGGCATCATTTGCAGTGTGGCGTGGAAATAGAAAATGACTTTCGACACGGTTATCAATAACGGGCTATCGATATTTTATGAAAATTGATACGGTACACACACAGCAGACTCCGCTCAGGCCAAATAAATAAATATATAAATAATAATGGGTATTATTATTACAGTTTACATTCGGGCCAAATAGTTTTTTTCTTCTGCTCTCTGTTTCTGGGTTCGTCCTGCGCGAAGTCCTTTGGCGGTGCCACTCATAAGCGCACTAATCCGTCAACAATTTATTGCCCACAACAGCGAGGGCGAAAAGAAGATGAGCAGCAGCATCAGCAGCAGCATCAGCGGTGGGCGTGGCAGCTCCTTCGTCCTGGCAATTGATAACGTGCGTGTGAAATTTATCAAATAAATTGAGGCCATAAATGTCAAAGCTGCGCATGATTCATAGACACACGCTCGCCCGAGAGCGAATGTGAGCGATGCTGCTTATTAGACATCTTCCGTTGGCCAATCAACTGGCCCACCCACTGAGCCACTCCGCCCCACCGCAGCCCCCGCCTCCTGCCGCGAGCCATAAGTCAATTCGCCGGGCCTGACAAATTTCCCGGTCAAATTTCGCGAGTGTTCGCAATTTATTAAAAAGCCATCAGAAATTAAGCTTCGATATTTCTCATATCTGTGCGGAATTGTAAATGAGATGAGCTGGAAATACCCTGTAGATGCAGTTGTGGATAGTAAAGATGGAAGCTGTGGGGTAAAGTAAAACTCTACTCCGATGGTCTATGGGTGAGAGAAAAGAGAGTTAGAAAGGAGAGAGAGAGAGAGAGAGAGAAAGAAAGATATATCTATTGTTCCATTTAAATCAGTGAGAAAGGAGGGAGAGAGAGATAGAAAGATATATCTATAGTTCAGTTCACATTTAGATACCCTGTAATCAGAATTTATTTCAAGAAAAAACTGTCTAAAATGAAGCTAAGATTTCATATGACGGTGCTGAATTTATAATGAGTGGTTCAGGGATACCCTGTAAATATTACAGACTTATGTATTAGTTAACTATAAGTATACCCTATAAAAATGATACATTTGTATAAATTTCTGTGTAAAACTCATCTCAGATCTATGCCAATATGAAGGGGACAACTAGAGAGAAATAGAAGGAGAAAGAGATATAACTCAATATGATATACATAAATATACTCTTTACTCGGGCGAGAAATATAATTGTAATAGAGTAATATACCCTGTACTCTAAAAAGAAATTTCTCATTCAACAATTTAGATACCATTATGATATCAAAAGAAACTAAATACGCTGTATTGTCTTATTCCTAAATACAATCAACATGAATGGTAATTATTAGAAATGATCTAAAATTGAGAAAGTATAAGGTATCACATATGTCTATATAGCAACAGGAAAACCGAAGAAGGTAAAGGTAAAATACCTACATATAATACCCATAGCTCTCAAGTAGAGGCTCAATTCTAAGTCGCCATCCTCTCAGCATCCAGAGTATCCCTGGGCTGAGCTCGCTGAGCTCAGTGCTCAGCTCTATATTTGCTCGTTGTTGTGCGCAATCAGAAAGCGTGGCGAAAAGTCAGAGGCTACCTCTGTTCGAATAACCAATCTGAATTTCCATTTCCATTTGGGGCTCGAGTCGGCGGGGCTCGGGGCTCGCGGCTCAGCACAGCGTGTCTATCATTATTTTCTGAATTCTGATTCGTTTGTTTTTATTTAGTATTTTTTTTTTTTGCACTGCGATTGCATAAAAAAGAGGAGAACGCATTTTAACGCTATTATTAAATTTGGCTTTCTGTTTATTTATTTTTTTTTGTATTTATTTATTTTCTGTTTTGATGCGGGTGGAACGTGGATAATGACAATGCATTGTGCTCTGTGCGCTGGCAATACAAAAGAAACCGTTTTTATGAATATACAAGAGAACGAATACACGCTCGGCTCGCAACTGCATTTATTCCGAGTGCACTGAGCGAAATGGCTGGTGTGATTGCCATTTGATTTATATGGTGGATGAAGAGATGGCTCTGTGTTAATATAACTTAATAATAATTATATTATATGTATGTAAATATGTCTATAAAGAAATCTATAAGGATCAACAATGTGTAGATCTTATGTAGACGTATTCTATATATATTTAACTATATTTATATTTTAATCTGATTAACAAAAAAAAATATATGTTCTTGCATTTAAAACTATATATAATATTTCAAAAATTATGCAAAAATTATATTATATATAAACATATCGTATATAATATTATCTTATCAATTTATGAAATTTGCTATGACAAATAAAAATAAAAAATATGTATGTATGTATATTATAAAAAAATAATAAATGAAAAAATTGATTAATATTTTCCCATTTTTATATTATATATGTAAATATATTTCTTTTGCATATAAATGGTATAAAAGATCAAATTTTTATCACCTCTTAAAATACATTTCTTTAGTATCTTTCGTCAATTTACTTCTTTATTTTCATAGTATATGTTATATAATGCTTAAGTCATAAACTTAATCAGCTTTGATTAGAGTAAACGAGCACATAGATTTTATAGTTCAATTACTTGCCAATATATGTACATATATTATTGAATGTCATAAAATGTCCAACGGGCCGTTAACTATTCAAATGACCCACTGTCAAGACCCCACATACATATCTCTCAGCCGTTAAGGAAAACAAATAATGTGCTTATGCAGCATCATCAATTAGATCTGAAAACAGAAACCGATTCCAATCATAGCCCAGCAAATGGTCCAGCACTGCGACAGAGAGCGACCGACAGAGCTCTTAATAAAAGTCAATTGGCAGCCACATGAATTGGGAGGGGGAGGGGCTGGAGGTTGGGGGTTGGGGGCTGCGTTTGGGTCTTGTGCACATTTGAAATTTGAATAAAATGTCTTTTTATCGCACTTAAAAGCCATTCAGTAGGCTAAATTATGCCGGAGTGGCAGGGTATTACGAGTGCGCAAAACAGAAGAAAACACGAAATGCCAAATCCAAATCTAAAGCCCTAAAAACACCCGAAACGGACAAAAACCTCGCCCCAGACCGAAAAATCGCAGTCAAATTGGCCATGTTAAACCGCAGACCATTTGCTTGGCTCGACTCAACTCGACTTGACTCGGCTCGGCTATTGTTGATGTTGTTGCAAGTTGTGTATAGTTGACCCCGGACTTATCTTCAAAACGTAAACTTGCCACAAATTGGCCGAGAGTTGTTTTTGTTGCTGCTGCTGCTGCTGCGGCATAAGTCCAATTTATTTTTGTTGCTGTTGTTGTCTTTTCGTTGCTTTCCTCTTTTACTTTTTTTATTGTTTTTTTGTTACTTCAAAGCAAAACCAAATCGAATTAAACCAAAAATCTACATAAGCTTTTTCTCTCTGTGTGTGACTCTCATTGTATTTATCTCTATGCCCCTCTCGCTCACACTCGCTTACACTCGCTCACCAGCTCACTCTCTGTTTCGCCTTCCCCTTTCGCTCCATTTGTCCATTTATTTGCTGCTGCTGCTGCTGTTGTTGTTGTTGGTGGGCATGAATTACATTTCTCTTTGCATTCGCTTTGTAGCTGCTGTTTGCCCTTTTCTATGATGTGTAGCAGAGAGTATTCAGCTACGTTCGATAAGTATGTAACAATGATTGACTGGGGAGATATACACTATATAGAATAGCCTCTGGTATATGTGATACTCTATTAGTCTTAAAAATTCATTTAACTGTTGCTCTTTTATTAGCCGTTATTCCACCACATTCCATGCAGCTCACTTTCTAGGGTATTTGAGGTGCGACTAGCTCTGCTTATAATTTCTTTGCTTGTTTAGTTTCTTTTTTTTTTGCTCTTTCTTTTTTTCTAAATGCTAATTTATGGGCATGTGTTGCCATTTGGTTGCCGTTGGGTAATTTTAGTACCTACCAGCAGCAGCGACAGCAGCAACAGCAACAATAAGTGGAAACAGGAAATGCAGCAAAGCGAAATAAAAAGTTGAGTAAATTGCATATTTATGAATCTGTCAATTGTTTATACTAAGTTTTGGATGGTTGTTCTTGTTGTTGTTGCTCTTGTTTTTCCCAGAATTTCACATTTTGTTATTTTTATTGCCAGTTTGTTTGCTTGCTTCGGTTCTGCTTCGCCCTCCCCTACTTAAATATCTTCCCTACTTCCTTGCCCTGCTCTTCTCTCCTCTCCTTCCTCGCTTTTTTGCATTTATGCACTCTGGAATCGCCCTAATACATGGCCATAACATATGATAGCATTGCCATTCGATTCGCTTGATGCGCTCCTCTTTCGACTTGCAGTTCCAGTCTATAAAGCAAACGCTGAGAAAAACAACACTCAATTCCATATCCTGTTTATGATCCTATATCAATGACTCTGGCTATCTGACGGCATTACGGGGGGTAACTTTAATTGATGGAAAGTTTCACGAGAGTTCGGAATTGAAATTTTGGTTAATGAAAAAATAAGAGTAAGAATATGCATAGAAATATATTTTAATTCTATAAAATTATATTATAATAATATTCATATTGAATATATGAATATATCATCTTTTTCCTAGATAAAAATAATGAATATTCATTTAATTAAGAGTTTCAATCTCAAAAATTTATAATTTAAATATTATATACATTTATAATAAATTATTATAGTAAAATATTATTAAAATATCATCTTTCATTAGTATCTCACATAATAAAATTTATATGAATGTTATATTACTTATTTGTTCCAAGATAAAAATAGTTATTGATTTCATCCAGAATTTCAGTCCGTAAAATTATATATAAATATTTTTATAATTTATGTATTATAAAATAATTATGTATATGTATATTGTAATGTATTATGTATATTGTAATAAATAATTTAATGACTGAAAAGATACATCCTAGTAGTTCTTAAGAGTAGAGTACTTGTGGGGAATCAGTAGAGTTATCACAGTTCATATATAGGTTTGTGCATGACAATATATCTTTCATGATTATGTATCAATATTTCACAGATCAAAACTATTATCAGAAATAATTCATATATGGTTCAAATATGATCTACAGTTTATCTATATATAATATTTTAATTAAGATAAAAGAGAAACTAAAATTTTCAAAAAATTCTTTTTATCGAGTAAAAGAACTTTTTCTCACTTTCTATAAAAGCTTTTTAGCTGGGAGCAAAGTGTTTGTCTGTTGCCATGTGTTTGTTTGTTTGTTCGCTTGGGTATGTGTGTGTGCACATCATGATCACAATTGCGGGCATATTATTAGAAACCATTCGTTTATGCCTCGCATTTGGCGCAATGTGTGGGCAATAAACTTAAATCAATAAACCGAACAAAACAACTTTCATTGTATCCAATCATCCGTCTGTCCAGCTGTCCGTCCGTCCATCCGGGAGAGGGACCTTGCTCGCTTCAGTTGTGTTTGGCTCTGTTTCCCATTTCATGCGAAAGGCATTAAATAAGTCCAGAAGGTATAAACACACACACACACAGAGACACTCGTGCAGGCCGGCAAACAAATAAGGCCTGGCCAAATGGCTTGCCAGAGAGAGAGAGAGAGAGAGAGAGTGAGGGAGAGGGAGAGGAGTGACAGGGGGAGCCACAGTGAAAACAAAAACTGTCGAAATTCCTTCACAGAACATTTATTTCGGTTTGCTTTTTCGTTACACACATTGATTTTCGAGGCGGTAACAAAAACAACAACAATTTGCTGCAAGCCCAAGTTCAGGAACTGCCATAGAGCAAGGTAAGAGAGAGCGATGGGGGGTAGGGAAGAGAGAGAGGAAGGGGGGCGAGTATAAACAACACCATGCAATAAACTTGAGTAAGGTAAATGGCAAACGTATTTTTTGTATCTTATAGATACATCCACATCCACACACACACACATACACTCACAGCTGCATGCACCACGTTCAATGAGTACCTTCTGCTGCATGTGTATTTACATGTGTATTTGCATTCGCTAAGAGGCACTTGAAACACAAACAAACAAACAGAGTCAACTTCACTTCAACATTGTCATTGCTATCGTTGTTGTTGTTGCCCAGCATCTTTTACTCTTTTGGCCAACAGCCCTCGAGAGACCCTAAGAATTTCGCAGGTGTAGCAAGAACTGGAAACTTCTCATACCTTGGCCACCGAGTCGAGGCTACTTTCGA
Organism: Drosophila paranaensis; assembly: GCA_035047545.1. NCBI lineage: Eukaryota > Metazoa > Arthropoda > Insecta > Diptera > Drosophilidae > Drosophila > Drosophila paranaensis. Next base: position 4,024,280 of record JAWNPL010000145.1, on the reverse strand, counting down.
TTTTGTCATTGAAATTTAGAAGTTTTGAAGTAGAACGAGTAAAATTTAGCCAATCATTTTTGCTCTAAATAAAAATAAATAAAACATTTTAATGCCAAATTGAAATAGTTAATGATAATTGAATATATAGAAATTATTTAAATTTTGAATTTATTTTATATTATATTATTTTTGGTTTATTTTAAGCAATTCTATATTTTTTTAAATAATTGATATATATTTATAAAATCCAGTTAAAAAAATATTTTTTATATATATTTTACAATAGTTTTTATTTATTGAATTTAATTGATTTACTAAATATTATTATTATCTATAAAGCTTATAATATTATAAACAAATATTTTGTGATTTATTTTGAATATATTTTATAACAGTTTGATTATTATTGAATATCAAATTGAATTTGATATAATATTTATTCATCAAATAATTTGAGAAAAAATATAAAAACAAATACTTTTAAGTTGAAAATAAATAAAATTCTCTTGAAACAGAAAATAAAAGTGATAAAATTAAAATATGACAAAAAAGCATTTTTATACCCTAAACCCATTGAAAATGGGAAATCATTAATTTTAAATATGAGAAATTTCTTTTTTTTTACCTAATAATAAAATAATAATAAAATTAAAACATAAAATTAAAATAATTATTTGAATGGATATTTAATTAAAATAAAAACAATCAGTTAAAAATAAATATTTCTCACAATTCCAATTAAAGTCATCAAAGACCATTTATCAAATATACTTTCAAATCAAATCTTTGTTGCATGGCTAAAGAACATTTTTGTACATTTTATTTATAATAAAAACAAAACTTCCCTTTGTTATTCTTTTTTATTTCCTTAATTAAAAAATCTAAAAAATTTAAAAATAAAAAAAGGTTTTAACAAAGTTTATCTAAGTTAACAAAGTTGAACTGCAGCAAAGCCGCAAGCTGCACAAAAAAAAAAAAAAAACAAATTGTGAAGCACTAAAACATGAAAGGTACACTCTGAGAGCATATTATGATAACCCACAGCATACCCTGTAAATGTGCTGAGATGTATTTAAGGCCCAGTAATATTCGAATGAAGAAAACAACATGAATAGTGAAATACAAGTCTTGGACAATGAGATACCCTGTAATTTTGTCATCAGTCAGACACAGATTAAAACATAGTTAAGCTAAGCTGTATTTAACTGCTCTAAAATAAAGACATTAATAATGAAATACAAGCATGTTAAATGCCCCTCCAGGGTATCCAGCGCTGGGCATAATTACTCCGACATACCGTTAATTGTGAACCACATCCGCAGACATTAGTCGCAATGCGCCAAGAGCGGAAAAAAACACTGACCAAAACATTAAACAGAATAGACCAAAATATATGTAAGCGGAAAAAAATCGTAGGAAAAAACAAGAGAAAAATGTGTGGGATTGGTCGAAGTGCAAATACCCTACAGGAGGTGATATAGTGCGGGGCTTACATATGGAGGACAGTAAAGAAGATGCAGTTGGAGAGATGGAAACACATTAAGATACATATAAACTTATTATAAAAGGAATTCGTTATATAGAGAAAGACTTGGTTCATGAGTTATCGTTGTATATCAATATCATATCATATATAGAATGTATTACAATAATTCCATATTGATATGATGAGTAGTTCTGCACATTCAGTTATATATGACATGGCAGATATATGTTATGTGATATGCTGGCTATAATAGATGATAGATATATAAATCCATAGATGCAGAACACCCCCAACTTTCAATAGCTATGAGCACGTAGCGTCACATAGTCATTAACATAACTATAATACCCCATAGTACAGCAAGTGTACTAAACAGAACTGAGTACAACTTAGTAGTTGGGTTGTAAGTACTTGCGAGATAGCGATAGGGAAAGAATCAGCGAGTGAAATTCATTGTGAATTCTCATTAGCAGCAGGTAAACACATTTCTGGAACATTGCTTTTAATTAGTGGAACAGACGGGCCCTGTCACCCCAGACCCCGGCCCGAAAGGTGACCGAACGAAGGGCGAACACCCGGTGCCTTTTTAATTGCGAGAACGTCAAAACATTTACCAGATTAACGCAATCCAGCTCCAAGTAAAGAGGAAGCAAGCGAACTACACATTGCCAAAAAAAGTGTGGAAGCAGAAGAAGTAGAAGGGAGAACACAAAGCAAACGAAGCAAACGAAAAACGTAACCTGAAAGTACGGAAAAAAATACAAATGCCAAAGGTCTGTCAATAGAGTGCAGGAACTCACCGATGGGCGGGAGCTCTAGGTGAGCGGGGTATAGGTGAGGGCCCGCCGCGTCTTATCTGATAAACTTGCACTAATTTGTGTACACTTAGCGAGCTGGTCAATGGGAATGGAACAGGGAACGCTGGCCATGGAATGGGTAAGAACTATTTGGGAATGTGGGCAGCAGGAAGTCGAACTGTTGCTGATGGAAAGATAAAGCGAAAGATATTGATGGATAGTCAAAGTGTAATTGGACAAGTTCTAAATATAGCTAAAATATAATTAGTGTACTTTAACATTTTATATATTTTTAATTACAGATATTGTATATTAATTATATTTATATCATTTTTATAGACTTGTTTATAGTCTAATTTATGTTACCAAAATACGATATATGTATCTGGATTGAAGGTTAATTCATATATGATAAAAAAATATAAAAATTGATTCAGTTAACAATTTCTTATTATTTCAAGACTTTAAAAATATTACAAAATATTCAGAATATATAATAGATATATTAAGGACAAAGAGATAGAGTAGAGATCTGATCGGATTTTTTATTAAAATGTTATATTATATTATATTATATTTTATTATATTACATTATATTATATTATATTTTATTATATTATATTATATTATATTATATTATATTTTTTTTATATTATATTATATTATATTATATTATATCAATGTAAGTAATAAATATGTATTTATTTAGAATTAAATGGTTTTAGTTCTATATTCCTTGATATCTTACATTGCCTCTAAAGTCTTATAAGCTCTTTTCAGATTTCCTTCTTTGTTTTCCCTCAGTCCACATTAATTTTATGAAATGGTTTCTGCGTTTGGGGCGTATCTAAAGTGTTTTATATTATTTTTGGTCAGCTAAAAGATACATTTAAAGTCGTTCAGTGCAGATACGTCTAGAGTCAGCTGAAGAGGAAGATCGAAAGAGAGAGAGAGAGAGAGAGAGAGAGAGAAAGGGAGAGTTGAATGCAGTGAGAGGTGCTGCTTGAAGAAGGCAACGAATTAACTACAAACGACTACACATTAATGCCAACTTAACAACAGAAGCCGTCCAAGCGACAGCCGGACGGACCCATGGACGGGAAAAAGGGATGGGGCAAGACAGAGAGACGGACAGAGTTTTTTTTTGGACAGCAGAAAAAATACAACACCAGAAGCTAATGTGGCAAACAGAACGGATATGCGAACGACTGAAGCTGCAAGTGAGTGAGTGGGAGAGAGAAAGAGAATGAGAATGGGAATGGGAAAGAGAAAGAGAGAGAGAGGGAGAGCAGATACAAGATACAAGATACAAGATACATGGACATGGTCACGGCATGGTCATGTGTTTTTAAGCCTGACCAATACACAAAATATTTTATGCATTGCATTGTTTCTTTCTTTTTAAAAAGGTGTGTGTGAGAGAGAAAGAGAGAGAGAGAGAGAGAGAGACCTGCCTCTTACATTTCCATTCTTCGAAAATTAACATACATTTATGTGTTCCCTTCATGCAGAGAACTAAGCCAAGTTCGAGAGAACAAAAGAAGTGTTAGCAAATGCATCAGAATTTAGATGAAAGATAGTTTCTGATATATGTGCCCTGCACATCAGATATTGGGCATTAGCCTAACTGTATTAGATATGCTAGATTAACCTGGGAGCTGCTCACTCAAGCTGTCAAACTGTATATGTTAAAACACACAATGATATATGAATATATATATACATATAAATATGTACATAATGTGTGTGCATGCTCACATACAGTGCAGCAGGCGTAGAGTATGGCTGGAAGCTTGAACTAAATACTATTATTTATATGCATTTAATCAGAATTTACTTGATTTATTTCATTATTAAAATTTTTGTTATACATATATTTTTAATGCATGTATTATATATATATATATATATATATATATATATATATATATATATATATATATATATATATATATATATATATATATATGTATTTATTTATTTTATTTTTTTGTATATTTAAAAAGTACTTATGTAAATAAATATTATAAAAAAATTATATTAATAAAATATATAAATAATTAATCAATAATAAAATAACATTTTTTCTGATAAATAAAACAAAAAATATTTATATGAAAAAAAATATTACAAAAAAAAGACTAATTAATATAAATAATTAATATTTAATATTAATATACAGTTTCTTTGCATATTTATATATTTTAATGAAATACCTTCTATATATGTATATTCTATAAAAATCATTTGATAATTAATCAACTTATTTTTTTATACAAATTTTTCAGTATTATTTTATTTTAAATTTTCAAATGCACTGAAAGTAAAAAAAACATATAAAATAAGTAAATGAAGTTTTCGTATTAGTGAAATTACTATGCATATATTTCTTAAATAAATTGAATTAAACTTATAAATTTTAATTTTTAAATTTATTTGTATAAAAACACTTTATTTAATTTATTAAATAATTTTATTTTGAATAATCCTTTTGTGCAGTTTAATACATATAAATTAATTTAAACAATTCTATAAATATTTTTTATGTCTAACAATATTTTAATATAATTTTTAAATATTTATAAATTGTATATTATTTACTTATATGAATAAATATACTTTATTCAATTTTATTATCAATTCATAAATATTTGATATATTAATTGAAAAAAAAAAAACTAATTTATTTTCTTATAACTTCATCCTGAGATTACACATTTGCCAGAGCATCCTCGCTCCAGAGTCCTCCCTCTGCTACCCCCTTTGTAGATGACTCTTTTCGCACATTTGTTATGTGCGCAGGGCATGAAATATCCTTGGCAGGCTTAAGTGTTAAGACCCCCGAAATACTTTAAAACATAATGCATAGAGACATTTTTAATAAGACGCGACCAATTTGAGTGCTTAGCAGGAGGTTGATTTACTCTCGAGGACTCTGGCACGGCTTAGCTGCAGTCAATGGCAAAGCCTTGATGCGTGCACGGATTGCTATAGACGCGTATATGAACACATCCAGTCTAATCCCCGACATCAAAAACAAACCAAGAAAACGCTCCGACAACAGCCAAAAAACCTTCATCGTCCTCTTTGAACTGGGTTCAATTATAGAAAATTGCGCAAATCCTTCGAAGTTTCAACTACACCCACGCACACACACATACACTCGCACACACACCCACTCGCACACACACACACTCGCACACACACACTCGCACACACACACACTCGCACACACACACTCGCACACACACACTCGCACACACACACTCACATATACACAGTAGCAAAAAGTATCTGTAAAAGTACTTGTATCTTGTATCTTTTAGCTTGTATCTTGTATCTTATTAGCGCTCTCGACTTGCTCTGACATTAATCCCCCGCGCACTCGCTGCGCATTTGGCCATGAGTCGTAGCTGAAAGTGTTGCAAGTTGCTGCTTGCAACTTTTGCTTGCAACATCAACTTCAACTTCAACTTGGCTGCACGTAAGCCGATGACGCAGACGAAAACGAAAACGAAGACGAATCTGTAGCTCAACTTGAAGCCAGCTTTGTCTCTCAGCTCTGTCCCTTAGCAACAGATCCCCCACATGAACAAAGCGTATAGTTTTTATAGTTTATATAAATATATAGGTATAACAATAGCAAGAGATGCTTATCAGACAGTTGTCGAACCTGAAGTACCCTAACTATGTATAAGATTATACATATTCTAAAAGCATTTTATTCCATAAAATAAAAAATCTATAAAAATAAATTTAATTTTTGTAATAAAATAAAAAATCTATCAAATAAATATAATTTAAATAAAATTAAATAAAATATATAATGAAAATAAATTCAATATTTGTTATTAAATCAAATAATAATATTTAAAAAAAATTGAAATAAAAATCTAAGCTTAAAATATTGGGTAAAGGAAAACTTATATATAATGTACTTGTATATAATGTACAAAAATAAATGAATAATAAAAAATAAATTATAAATACAAATTTGATTTTTTTAAATTTTATTTAAAAATTGTGGAATAAAAAATCTGTAAATTAAAAAATTTAATTATATTATTATTGGAAATACATATATGAATATAAATTTATAAATTAAATTGGATAAAAATATAAAATGAAAAAAAAAACAGAATGTTTTAAAAGTATGAATAACGATTGATGAAAACTTAAAATAAAAAATTTATTTTTTTTATTTTTTGTTATATATATGAATTCAATATTCAATTAATTTTTAATGAATTTATGATTGAATATAATAAAATATTTAAATATTTTGTTTATATTTTATTTTATTTTATATTATATTATTTTGACTTGAAAAGAAATAATAAACTTGAATTATTATGTACATATATTTCAAGAGGGAATCCAAGACCAAATCTATGGTATTAATAAATCTAAAAATAATTTAAAACGAATCGCCTGCAACTACATTTGCTTAAAGAGAACTAATTAATATTATTTAACTAGAATTTGCTCTCAGCTGTTTCGCATTTCGGCAACTCCGACTGGAGCTGCCCTTAGGTTAGGGTATTGCGCCGGCACACTACCAATTCCAATTCCACTTCCAATTCCGATTCCGATTTCAGTTTGCTTGGAACAGATTAAATTCCAATTCGAAAAATTGTTTTTCTGCCCATCCACGCAGGGCTCGAGTCGCAGCGACGCGACGCGACGCGAGGCGACGGCTAATTCCCGCATGCAATGAAAACAATTTCTGCTCTACGCGTATTTCGCTCCAAACAAGCGCGTTGATTTTTATCGGGCTTATTATGTGGGTTGTGGCAGGGGCAGCATGTGGGGCGCAAGGGTAAGTGGGGGGCGTGGCAGGGCAGGGGCAGCCCTTTTTTGTATTTTTTGTTGGTTTTCGGTTCTTAAGCTGAGCGCAGCAGCAACAATGACAGCAGCGGCAACCGCAGCAAGTTGCATGCCACATATCAGGGCATTGCAGTACCCCCCGCCAATAAGCCCCCTCGCGCTTGCTCCAGGTGCAGCGCAGCGCGAAATTCCACTCATTTTTAACAAGTTCTCGGTCGCATTTGTTGGCCAACAATGTGAAGGTTAAGCCCAGCCCCGCGTCTCACTTCATAACACAAGCTGAAGCTAGAGGGGCAAGGAGATGGAGGCAGGGACAGGGACAGGGACAGGGGCAGGGGCAGGTGTAGAGACTGCGGCAAGGGCTCTCTTCCTCTCTGGTATCTCATTTTTATGCGTAGCGCTTGAGGTAACTCGAAACGCCGCCAGCAGAAGTTCGAGCTGTTGCCAGCAGCTTGGCCACATTGTCAACGTCAGTTAGCTACTCGCCTTGATGCCCGCCCCAGCCCCTATCTCGTGCCCCCTATACCCTATATCGTATTCCCCAACTGCTCTACCGACTCCTACCCGCCCGTCTGCTAACCACAATCAGCTGTTGCTGCCATGTAGACGGGTCTTCAAAGAGAACCTAACTACCTACGGGCCACTTACAATGTTTTGGCACAATTAAAGCTGCTGCCGATGCTGCCGCTCAGCTGACGTGGCACAGTGGGCCAAATGTGTATATCCAAAGGTGAAACTATTGATCATTGTGATATTAATACTTTATATATAAAATATTATCAATGAACCTTAGTAAATTTTGAATGGTCCTTTTTATTTTCACAAGGAAAAAACATTTCAAGACTTGAAAGCTCGTAAGAAATAATAATAATTTTATATTGTTAATATAATATAATGAAAATTTAAAAATATTTTAAATATTTAAATTTGATAAGCTTTAAATAAGCTTTAATAACATTTAATGAAGTTTTATTTATTATAATTGTAGTAAATATGTGACCTGTTGAATTTTTCTGATCAACTACCCAGCTCTTGACTCTCTCTCTTTCTCTTTCTCTCTCTCTCTCTCTCTTTACATAAAATCTCATTTAAAATGAGATGTGCCAGTGCACAATAAGTTTTAGCTCAAATGCCTAACAACGGAGAAGAACAATCGAAATAGAGTTATTTTCAGATGCCCAAATGACCGAGAAATTATAGAAAAGTTAAGAAAACAATAATTATGCAGAAAAGAAAAATATTCAAAAATCATGTGAACTATTGTACAAACCGAAAATACTTGAATTCCATATGTTAAGTCAACAATTTATTATAAATATATTAAGTATATCTACATGCAGTTTAAAATACTATACGAATATATGTATATACATACACATATAAGACATTAAATTATAATTATTTTGATTGGGTTAACTTCAGATATTTTTATAGATGCATATATTATTACAAATTTTATTTTATATGTGTTTTAATAACATCTATATCTATAAAAAAAAATATTAAGTAAACCTTAAAAGTAAATTGTTCCTTAATCTAATTCGATATGCAAATTCTAAGCAAGAGAAGAATTGCTGTATGGAAACCTTATGGAAAAGTATTTTCTTATTTTTGCTTAGTAAATTTCAGCAACTTTCTATAAAGTCAATTTTTATATAAGTCTTTAAAAGATATAAAATCTGAATTATCATTTATAATTTGTTCATCAGCTCATCAGCCCACTGTGCATAGTTGTTGCTACTGCTACTGCTACTGCTACTGTTGTTGTTGTTGTTGTCATTATTGTTTGCTTTCTTGTCACTGTCGTTGGGTATTTTCATTCTTGTATTTTTTGCTGGCTTGCTGTAACCTTAGAACTTGTGAAGTTGTTGGCTGCGCTGCCTTTCTCGCCGCCTTTGTAAATGGGCATAATACCGGAAACCCGCAACAACGACAGCAACAGCGACTGAGACTGCGACAGCGACTGCGACAGCGTCAACTACAACAAAACTAAAGTAAAGCAACAACTGGAACAACAGCTGAGTTGAGCTGAGCATTGGGATTGGGATTGTGGTTCGGCTGATGAGCGGTTCGATGGTTCAGCGCTGGTTCGCTCCGCTGCCTCTCGCACGTTCAGAGAACAAAACGCCAAAGTTTTCCCTCTCCCCTCTCCCCTCGCAGCCAGCCACACCCAAGCAGCTTGAAAAACTTGCCGCTGGTTCCGGTGAAAATCCAGCGGCCTTAAACTTGGACTTAAACAGCCTCGTTTAGCCCAACAATTAATAGAATCCACATCCACTCGACAACTCCACAGCTTACAACATGTCTCGGCATCTGTCCCTCCGTCTGTCCCATTGTTTGTTTGTCTGTTTGTTTGTTTGCTGTAACTGGCAGCATAATTACCACATATTTTCTGTAAGTGGCACAACGCAAAGTTCCCCATTTAGTCCGAAGTTGTTGCCACTTACCACTTGCCACTTACTTGGCCACTTCCCAGCGACTGCACGGGAAATGAGATTCATTCTTAGACTACTACTGCTTACGTCTTCTCCATCTGCTCCTCTATCTTTTTGCTTTGGCATTTAAAAAACTGCTCCCAGCTGAGGTGTGTGAGGCGTTAGACATATAAGGGGTGCTCCTAACCAACTGAAGAGCCCACACACCAAATGGGAATAATAAATTGGAATTTCAATTCAATACGCATGACAATTCAGGCCAGATTCAGTGTGAATTTCATGTGTTGCTGAATCAGTTGTAAGAGACCTTTCCTGAATTTATATTCATTTATTCAGATTTATTCATATATAAATTTCAGATGATATTAATACTGATTACGAGTTGTGACTCCATATTCTCTGCTGCTTTGGGGCTTAGACAGAACAAATATATCAGAAATTACAGCTATTTATGAAGAAGATATATCTACATAATATATAGTCATAGATCTTAACATATAAGACATTACTAGTATGATATCCCATCACCCCACGTCATATCAGATCAGCCAAATCATTCAGCAATCCGCTATGCATGCTAATTCATGTCATTTTCAGTGTAAAATGCATGTCTAATTTCAATATTTGGTTTATTCACTATTAACAATCATTAAGAACTTCCCACTCACTACTAACTAGCTTAAGCCCACACAAAAAGTATAATAAATCGACTTAAAGCTCAATTTGCATTACAATTAATGCCCAGACATATCTCTAGTATGAACACCACGTGGATTCAACTGCATTTCTAGTATATAAATCTTGTAGTCTCATCTGCATTTTATCATTTTACTCAATCAATTATCTAAACATTGTGAAGCCCACACAAAACCATAATCAATCAATATTGCATGCATTATGCATGACAATTCATGCCATTTTCAGTGTGAAAATCAGGTGCTTACGAATAACTTGTAATATTTGATGCCCCGACTAGCCCAAGCATTGAATAGTCGATTCGCATTTACAAACTTATTATAATTAAAGCAATTTTCTGTGGCTTTCCTATGGGATATGCATGAAGATTGGAGTGACATCATGCCCATATAATAATATAATATAATTTATAGACTAAATTAAATATGATATGATAACTGAATATCTAACTAGACATTTAACAGTATATAGTATGATTTACTCAGATATATAAATATAAATTGCTTAAGAATTCAATATGCATGAGAATGACATTTTCAGTACCAAAAGCATGTCAAGACCAGCTGCACTCGACTTTATCCATGCAAACTGTCTTTTACAATAATAAGCACAAGAAACAAATTAAAAATTCACTCGATAATATAGCATTCTACTATAAAGTATAATAAAGTATCAATACACATGAAAACTCACGAAGTTTTCACTGCAAAATTCATGTGTTTTCAGCTCATTTACAATATTTGATCAGAACAGATTCAGTTTAATAACCTAGAAGCCGATTCCCATCATGAAAATGGATTTTGTGTGGCATTAATTGAAAATCTGTGCTTAATTTATGCAAACTACAGTAATAACTGGCTTATGGTGGCCGGCGCGCATTTAACGGAAACTAATTAATGGGAGCCAGATAAAAATAGACTGCGAACTATAATTAAATAGATATTAAATTAAGCTGGAGCCGTACCGAATCGAATCGAATCGAATCGAACCACCGCACAGATCTCAATAACATAATTAATTCTCGCTGGCGACTACTGTGGAGCTCGCGAGCCGGGGATTCGGCTGGGCGGGGGCATTTACATAATTTCATAAAATGCAAATTGGCGCCAGTTTAAGATCGGAGATAAAAACCCGCCGCAGTTAAAACGACCCAACAAATTGCAGATCGGAATCTTTTGATGCGTAATTAATAATAAAAGCGTAAAAAAACAAAGCAGGAAAAGCAGGGGAAAAGTCGAGGAAAACCGATAGCAAGGGTTGGAGTTTAAGAGTAGACCCTCAACTGTTCGCTTACCTGTAAGCAGATTCTCACTGCACTTGGCCCTCTCCCTCTGCCTAGAGCTCTCTCTAGATACATGTTGTAATACGAGACGCAAAGAACTATAGAGAACTATAGAGCCGCGCCTACCCAAAGGAAGCGCTGGCAACCACAGCCGCGACGAATTCAATAGAAAAAAGAAAAGAAAAGAAATTGAAAAGAAAAACAACAAGTTGTAAAGAAAAGTTGCTCGAAAATGCATTGTTGTTGTCTCCGACTTTTCCAGATACTTCAAAAAAAAAAAATATAAAAAAGAAAAAAAGGAAACCCTTGGGACATGTCGAGCCAAAGCCGAAGACCAGTCCAACAGCAACCAGAAAAAAAAACTTTCTATTATACTCGTTCACTAAACGAAAAGTAAGCATATGTGGTTTGCTAGAGATTTGGATATATTGAAAATACTTAAGAGAGAAATTTATTGACTGGCAATGCAACTCCCTTGAAAATTTGGTATTTCTCTTAATATACTTGACTATCAACTGGATGCTTGGAAATGTATACTAAACTTAGATACAAATTTTAAGATTGTATAGTTACTTCATCTTCAAAACCTCTAAAGTTAATTAGAGTTGTACTTCTCTTTAGATATTCAAATGAATTAAACTCCTCTTTGATCTGTGGCAAAGCCTTATAGCAGCTTCTGCAGTAATTTTGATTGTAGCTTAAGGTTCACTGTTCGTCGTTCCATATTGCCTGGAAACTATATATGAATGCCTCTAGGTAGGCATGACAACTCTACAAAAACTTTAGCTTCTACAGCTCAAAGGTCTACAGCTCTACATTTCTTCCATTCTCCAGCTCTACAGTCTTCAGTTGAGAAGTTCTATAGATCTGTAGTTCTCCACTTTGACAAGTCTTCGACTCTACATCTCTACACCTCTGTAGTTCCACACTTGAACAGCTCTACTATTTTCAGTATTTGTTCCCCCCTGAACGAGTATTACGCAGTCTGTTAGACGCAACTGCAACGCACTTACTTGTATGCCTAGCTCAAGGGTGAGCTCAAGGCTTGTTTGTTATTGTTGTTAAAAGCAAAGAGAGGCAGGGCGAGAGAGAGAGGGTGAGAGAGGTAAGTAGAGATTGACCCCTTGGAGGGGTGTGCGAACAGCTTTATTGATAGATTGCAATTTCTCAACAACAAACAGTGCTCGGAAAGGGGAAAAACAAAAGCCCCGAAACTCTTTTGTTCCAATGTGCATTCGGGATTCGGGATTTGTAAGGAAACTAGAAATTTGCGTAACAATCCGTGGAGTCGTGAATTCGCTCGCTGATTTATAGATATTTAATAAAGCGCTTTCCCAGGGCCCACAGCCCGAGATACTCTATTCTCTCGCGTATCTTAAGCTCCGCTATCTGCAACATTTATGCGGAATTTGCATGATAAAAGGTGGAGGGAGGAGGGTTCCTCGCCGTTGCTTTCTTAACTGGCAATAATAACAAGCGTTGCTGATTATCTCGTCAGAGGCAGTTGGCTCCGTAGAGGGACGATATGTGGAAAGCCACCCCGTGGCCCCGACCACGTCCGGAAATGCAAGTTTTTCACAAATTTCCTTTCGCTCATTGTTTATTTGTTTATTGTTTGCTCAGGCGCCTTTTCAGCGCGCTGCACAAATTATGACGCAATTTATAGTTTTTACTTTATGTTCTACGATTTCTTTTTGTTCGGGGATTTAAGTATAGCATAACCAAGATTTATTTCCGCCTTTGCCAAATTTACACCATATGCCGCAATACGGCGCCGACTCTCCCAGTTTTCTTCTTTTTTCAGCTGCCCAAGCACCAAAGTTTCCTATCCAGTCAGCAGAACCGAAAGGCTCGGCCCGATTGTTAAGAAAAACTTTTGTCCTCTACCCCATGTGAAAATGGTTTACAATTTCTGGAAAACGTCGACCGACCCACCGTGTGGGGAGGTCGCGAAATGCACGTCAAATAAATACATATATTTATAATATATAACCCAAATAAAGTATAAACGAGACTTCAACTTTGCCCAACAAGCATCCAGTTTGCGCTATAAAATATATTTAATTGTCTCGAAAAGGCAACTTTTACAGCATGTTACAAGCGGCTCGAGCAGAGAGAGGCAGCTTGATCACATTTCAAGCAAAATCTTTTGGACTATGGGAAGTGTGTGCTTCGAAAGCTGTTTGAAGTGATGAAAGTATTTCGAATAGCTTTTCACTATATAATACTATATATGTGTCTTCTTCAGAAAGTAGATTTAATCTTTACAGGAATCATAATTTGACTCATGAAAGATCTTACTCAATCATCACGTCTCTGTCTAAATTATTGTAATAATATTTGGCAATACATTTTAAGCAAGATTCTTTACTTTTCATAGAAAACTGTACATTAATTAAGAGAGCTCAATAGAGCCTACTGTAAATCAAAGTATGTAAAGCTTAATAGTGTAATAAGCTTATTAACACGATCGATTAATGTGGATTATACTTATTTATTACGATGACTGTTTAACCTACCGAGCAGACACAACTGCTCTTTCAAAGCGTCACCGGAAGAAGAGAGAGAACCATGCTCAGTTGATTCAGAGTCGCATCTCGATAGACATTCAAAATACTACGATATCTGTGATAAACCTAGCAGAACACATTAAAACAAATACTTTACAATAGATAATAGAAAAAAGTACATTAAAGCTTTTAGGCAAGCTTAAATGCATTCCTTCAGTTGTAAATGCAATAAAACTTAATTTACGAGCTTAAAGCTTAAAACTTAGTACAGATTTTATACTAAATTAATGACTTTCCGTGCAAGAACTACGCTTAAAGAAGCTCAGCGAATGAAGAATTTAATAAGTATTTAAGAAGCCCATTGAAGCGCTTAAACTAGTAATACTTCATAACCCTGAGTAAGAAATCTTATGCAATGCAGCTTTAAGCTCGACATATGCAGCTGCAAGGGCATTAAAGCTTTCATGCTAGATGAATCAATATTATTAAGTGCAATGCAGATAGAGAAAGAGAGAGAGAGAGAAGGATAGAGATAGAGAGAGAGGGAGAGAGATAGAGAGAGAGGGAGAGAGACAGTTTGTATATTACTATTCTCATCAATAAAAAACAGCAAATATTAGCTGTCTATTAATTCTTTGCAAAATTAATGTTTGCATTTTGCAAACAATTAATAGACAGCTAATTTTTGTTGTTTTTTTGGCTTTGAATAATGTTTTATATTTTTATTGTTTTTTAGCTTCAGATATTTAAAGTTTAAAGTCACTTGCCAAAGCACATTAAAGCTTTCGAGCTCAGCAGGAACTCGCTTTAATTACACGTGCTTTCAGCTCCACAAACATGAGGCCGTGAGTCCTGGAGTTTATAGCTTTGCCTGATGGCAATCTTCAGAGGCGGCCCTCACAGCGAACACTTTCTCATTTGCATCGTAAAAAAGGGAATCTCATTCTTATCTTGGCCACATAATTCATGTGTGAAATTCACATAGATGCCTCCGCATAGATACATGCACGGCTGGCTGTCCCGCACGCATTACGTAATGGATATGACGAAACAATATTTCAACTCAATAAAATATGAAAAATTACGACACGGAGCCCGAAACTTAGTTTTATCGCCGTCCATAACTCAAAGAACCAATCGGAAGAACTGGTTCTCTCTCCTTCTCTCTCTGTCTCTCTCCCTTTCTCTCTGTCTCTCTCTGTGTAATCCGATACGAGAACATAAAGTGCAAGAGATATGCCACTCGGCGCATATCTATGTAAATATTATTGGGCACAATTTATGCTGCCTCAATGAGATTCGTATATGGACCCAACAAATTTTAGTTTATGACTCGAGTGACCTTCGCCTGGCCTGGAGAACGATTTGTAATATTTCAAGGAAGTAAATAGATCATGAAGCGGAGCACAGTGCGCAGCCATTGTCTGCCATGGGCCGCCCATAAAAAACTATCTCTAATTAGCGTGCGTTGAAAACCTTTGATTTGTGGCACAACGAGTCAGCCGAACAGCATCTGGGAATGGGAATGGCTATGGTAAGGCATGGGCATGGGCATGGGCATGGCTATGGGTATGGGATTACATAAATCATAAAATAAACATTAATTGCGTTCACAAATTATTTTCACAATAAACATGTTGTCAAGTACATCTATCGTGAAACATCAGCTGAAACATCAGCTGAATGCCTTTTTGCATAATATAATAGCTTCCCTTATTATTTGCCAGAGACCATAACATTTTTTAGCCAAGTCTCCATAAACAAGTTAAGAAAGAACGAAATAGTAAGTTCTGATAACAGATCGTAAATAAATAAAAATAATATTTATGCTGATCTACATATTTCCATATGATAAAGTAATGGTCTCCAATCTGTTTGTATCCACAAGTTATCTATTACTATATCTATTTGCAAAGTATTTTATTTTTATTCAGAAATATACCTTCATCTCTAGCTTATATACAAGTATTTATCCTTTGACTTGAGATCTACTTCTCTACAATACTAGTAAATATATTTGAAATCGTCATCAGTTATCAATTTTTTCAAAAGATATTGCATATTAGATACATAGAATTCTGCCAGATATAATATTACTATATAATTCAACTATAGGCTGAATGGCAATGCTTCTATGAACTTTGCTGTTAAGATCCAGAGATATGATCTTAACTTTGTCACACTCAAATAATCAGACATTGATGTGCCTCTCTCTCCACGCACCAGCACTAATATCTACAGGTTATTCTGAATAATATCCGCAGTACATTTGCTATATCAAGTTTTCCAAATACAGAAAGAAAAAGCTTATAGATATTGGACTAATATAAAAGATGTTCCATAGAAAGCATTGGTTATATAAGGAATTATTCAGCTATTCATAAAATCTTAAAAGTAAAACTTTCTATATTTACTTTTACTATTATTTACTGTAAAATATAAATTCAATAAATCTGTTTTACTAGGAAGTAACTTTATTATTATTATTAATATTATCTTCGTGTCATCAGAATAGGAATCTATATCAATTTATTTATCATTTTTCATGATTTATTTATTTATTAAACATAATTAACCAAAACTAGTGTCAACTTATATACTAAACAAATTTGCTTATAGCCTTAAACAAACAGATCAAATATTGCCAATCCGGCAGGCCATGCCCCTATTCAGAGTCCTATATGGTCACTGATATTATTGAACTGAAGAATTGAAGCATTAAAGAAAAATTAAAGATGAAATTTAAAGAAGCTTAACAGTAAATATATATATAATAAATATTGTAGTGGCAAATATGTCTTAACGATAAACTTGTCCTGGATATGCCTAAGAAAATGATAGAGAGAGTTCAGAGGATAAAACGTGATATCATTTATTATAATTCGTTTTGTTTGAACTATTTGAATCCTCGAACTAGAACCTGTAGCCTCCTCCATTCGCTTCCATTATTAATCTGATTAATCCAACGAAAGCAATTCTTTTAGATCATAAAAAAAAAATATTCATTTCATATACAAAGATATTTAACATGAAAACTAAACATAATTCTTTAAGTTCCTATTTCCCTGACAGACTCCCATCAAGTTATCCATTATTTCAGCTCAAGCTGCAAAATGATATTTGACTATCAATTCGAATTATGTTTTTTGGACTGTTTCCTCATCTCCATTTGAAAACATGTGTAAATTAATTATTTGAATATATACATATGTCTTTTAATTAAATGAACTTGTCGCTTGTCACTTGCCGGCTCCCCAGCGTAGGCCTATGATATCATTTGATGGGGAGTTCTATGCCGATTTCGTCTGTCTTTGTCTTTGCTGGTCTGTCGCAGCTACTTAAATGTAATAAATATGTTGCCAGCAATTTCAAAATTAAGAAAAAGTATTTCAATTTATTGTGCAGCTGCCCTCACTCCACCCCCCTCCCTTCCCCTACGCCTTTGCAGCATGTGCTGCGGACAGGCAGAAGTCGAGTTTCGGACGGACGGCGTGCGGCATAAATCATTTTCATCTGCGTTGCAGCGAGTTGCAGCGATGCGTTCTGAGTTCGCGTACTTTTCCACATGCTGCCAAATGTTGAGAGGTTTCACACCCCCATCCCTCTCTGCCCTCCCTCCCGCTCTCTCTCTCTCTCTCTCTCTCTCTCCCTCTCTCTCTCTCACTCACTCTCGGTCTCTGCATCGCTGCATTTTCCAAATATACCCGTTCCATTGTCGTACGCCTACGTTCCGTTCCGCATTCGCTACGGATTCGAATTCGAATTCGTATTCGAGTTTCTTCTTTTGCCTTTGATTTATGGCCCAGCTTCCAATATAATTATGTTGTATCCAAAATATATATATGTATATATGTTCTTGAGCGCTAGAAAATGTGTTCATGTGTTTTTGAGACTCGCAGCAGCAACAGATTCAAACATTTTTTCCGTTCTTCATATTTTCATTTGAAAAATTGTCTTTAAGCGCATACCCTAACTGAAGGGTACTATGAGCTATTGGTATGAGCTCTGAGTAACTAGTATATAGATAAAATGTCTATTGGAAAGTAAACCATCTAATGTATGATATACGACTAAGCTATATAAGGTATTGAAGATATTTATATTATAATTTGAGGTGTATGATGTATAATATACGGATAAGACTATGCTAATATAGAATGATGATACGATAGATGGACTTAAGATAGATATCCAAACAGTCCATAGATAGCTTATATGGACTGTTTGATTATCTATCTGAAATCTGTCTAGCATATCATCATTCTATATTAGCATAGTCATATATCATACTCATATGACAGTCGCCCACATGCACCTATGTTCATATATGATATATGAGTATACCATATAAGGAATATATGAAATGTTACCATGATACGTGATAGATGCTTATATTATATGCTGATATATAAGCTATGTATATAAAGCACACTATATTCATATTATAATATTTGATATGTGGCATAACTTTATAAGGCATATATGGGATGAATGATAGATTTTAAAATTACACTATGTGATATATAAGAGAAAACTATATATATGACATATATTATCGATTACTGCTGTCTTATATATATCATATATGAAAGTAGTAGCATTATACACCTTATGAAAGACATTAAATATCATATAACCTCTAAAATAACTAATCTCTATGTATAGACCCACCAAAAATATTCTTTAATTCCCTTGAACTTATCGCAAAGCGTATTTCCTAGTCGATTTCAAGCTTCACTTTTTTCTCTTTGTACACAAAGTGGGTTAGCTTTGGGAGGCGTTTGCTCTGACTTATGCCATCGCTCGGTTCCATTCTATTTTAATTAAAATTTAAGTTGCCAAAAAAAAAAATATGTGTTGGGATTTATGGGGACAGCCCCGATGCACCGGCCGCAACGCCTGATCGAAGCCTACGAAATTGGGTGCTAGAAATATGAAGATGAAATCGTGGACGAAAAGAAAAGAAAAAAGCTGAAAAGATTTTAGTTTGGGTTCGCCAGAAATTCAGATATTTACATGATCTTGTGGCCTTAAGTGTTTATGTAAGCCGACCGAAGAATGCGAAGCAAATTCATTCCGCACCGAGGGGATTTGTTTAATTTCATATTTTAAGATATTAAAGCAAATATTTCGATAAATATAGAGAGGTTAAATCTATTCGGAAAGAGCTGAGTGCATAGATTATCGAGATAAAGTGTGATTCAAAGATTCTCAAGTGATGAATCGTATGATTATAGCCATAGAATAGCATCGATATGTACATATATCGCAGGAATGCATCCTTGAAAGATATCTATAGATAGGCAGAGACCATAGATAGTCAGAGAACAGTGTAAGCAATATTTGGATCTGGCTTTACTTGCTATAACAGCCTGAACTACACAGGAGAGTTTTATGGTAAGCAAGAAATAGATTGATAGTTAATAGATTTCATTTGATATAGATTTGATTAATAGACTTATATTTGTATTATATTGTAAGTATATATGTATCTGTCTATCCCCTCTCAATGTATTACTTTCGTAATACTGTCTATGAATATATCTGTATCTACTCTACGTCTTTATCTCACTCTCTCTCTCTCTCTCTCTCTCTCTCTCTCTCTCTCTCTCTCTCAATCTCAATAACACTCAATCTCTATTAATATCTATCTTCCTATGTATATCCGTACTTATAGAGGGATAGAGCATCCATGTATATATGGAATATCTCTATCAATCTGTCTCTTTCTCTTTTTATTTTCCTTTCTTTCTGGGTGGTACTTTCGTACTACTTTTTACTTCTCTCTCTCTCTCTTTCGCTTTCTCTGTTTCTCTATTCCTTCTACTCTCTCTTTTCTCTCATTTTCCTGATCTTTTTAAGTAATTTTTGTCTCTCGCTCGATCTCCTTATGTTTCTTTCTTTCCTCTCTCTATCTCTTTCTCATTTAATCTCACTCCTTCCATACATACCTATGTATGTATGTATCTCTCTCTCTCTATCTCTGTTACTTTATTTCTCTTTTACCTCTCTTTTTAGTTATCTTATTCTCTCACTCTCTCTCTCTCACTCCATATCTTTCTTTCTTTCCTCTCGGTCTCTCTATCTCTGTCTCTATCTCATTTCATCTCACTCATTCACCCTCAATATATACATATGTATGTACATACATGTATGTGCATTGTATCTATGTATCTATGTATATACATTATAATCTATTAATCTATATATCTCTTTCTTTCTCTCTTTCTCTCTCTCTCTCTCTCTCTCTCTCTCTCTCTCATTCTCTCTCTCTGACTTTCCTTCACTTCTTATATTTCTTAAACTCATTACACGCTTAACTTCTGTGACTAATAGGGTATACGAATAGTGATGTACTATAACATTTTCACCCAATCAACAAGCCAAATGTTTGTTTATGCTAAATATTTCGCTCACTTGAGTTTCCCTCTAGTATAGTTAAACACATACATACATACACACACATACATATGCGCATATTCATATCTGATCAGATCAGATCAGCTCGTTAGTAATCACTTAATTATTATTATAGTTTTATTACACTGTTTTTTCGTGTAATTTTTCAAGCAGATCAAAAGATCAAATGGAACAAGACACGTACGAAACTCTCCTCATCTCATTCCCTCTCGCTCTCTCTCACTCTCGCACACACACTCACACGCAGTTATGCTGTTTACTCACTTCCTTGCTGTGTTCAGCTTCGTTATGTTGCTTAAGCAACAACAAAAGCGAAAAAAAAAACAACTATAAAGAGGAAGGAGAGAAGCAAAAGAGGCAAAACATAACCTCAGCAGCATCGCATAAATAAATCTGTCAAGTGTTGCGCATAAATATCTCTGCAACATGTTGTTCGGTTTTTAGTTGTTGCCTCAGGATGTTGTTGTTGTGGTTGTTGTTGTTGGCTGTTGCTTTAATTAAATGCTGCAATCAAGTGCGTAGCGCGATATTTCCAATGAAAAATTACAAAAACAAAAAAAAGCGAAAAGAGAATTAAATGGCAAAGGCAACAGGCGAGCGAACGATGGAAGGCGGCAAGATAGGAGAGGAGAGAGGGGAGCGCGTTCGCCATTTGGCCGCGAGCCCCGCCTCATATTTGTGCATTGAGAAAATTGTGTCCGTTGCACATTTGTTGACTTTGCCACTTGCCTGCCCTGCGCTGCGCTGCGCCACGCCTCCCCGCCTCAGCTCGCAACTCGTTCTGTGCCGGAGCCTCGCGTCAAAGTGCCGTTTGGCCTGGGACCGCATCGCGAGCGAGCGATTCGCACTGCTGTCCCTCCTCCAAATGCCCTAACGAACGGCCCCAGTGAATTAAATTCATAATTAATGCGTTGCATGCACGCACACACACACACACACACACGCACAGTCGCAAGGCATGGACACGTAGCAGCTACCGTTGCCTCTTTGTTGCCTGACACGTTTATTAAAACTGATTTTTTTTCTGCACACTACAAAATGAGAGAATCAGAAGTGAATGCATTAGCTATGTCATGAAGTTGGTTATACATAAATATATAGACATTTATGTTATATTATATACACACTATATTATATACTGTAATTGTAAGTATATTCAAGAACATTCCTTAACTGTAACGCACTACTAATATTCTCCCACTCTCTCTCTCTCTCTCTCTCTCTCTCTCTCTCTCTCTCTTTCATCACATCTCCCCATCTTCCACTTTATAGTGTATGCGCTCGTCGCTCTTCGCCTCGCAAATTTCCGCTCTTTCAGTTTCATGCAATTTTCGTGTTGCTTTTGTTTTTGCTTCTTTTTCGTGTGTTTGTTTTGTTCCTTTTGCATTTCGCATTTCGCATTTGGTTTTGATTTGGTGCCAAAAGCACGCAAAGCGAAGTTTGATTCGCATTTCATTTCTCGTGCACAATTTGACCTTTCATTAATTATAACGGCATAATTGTGGAGCTGGCCAAATAATGGGGCCCAGTCAACAACAATCTAACCACTATTATTTCCACACACACACACACATTTCCATATTGTATATTTATAAACTCTCAAGCAAATGCCAAGAATCGGAAATGATTTGTTATAGACTTTATGCAAATGGAATTTTATCAAGTTTTAATATAAGGTTATGATTTTCTATCAAAATAAACATATAACTAACAATATATTTTATTTTTATTAATAATTATCCATTTTAAATAAAGTTTCAAATTCATTTTAATAAAATTATATATTCATTTATTAAATATACATATGTATATATTTTACAAGATCTCTTATCAATTGTTTTTGATTATCCATGAAAATCAATATTGTTAGCTCATTTTTTAGGCATATTAATTTTAAATACCATAAAATCCAGAATTATCTAATTTCATGCTAAGTTTCTTTCTATGGATACAAAGATTGAAATATTTGGGAACTTAGATTTTAGAATTTAGATACCTTCCCCACCAATATTAACCCTTTTCTTTGGCTCATAAATCCATTTGAGTATCTGAATAACGCACTCAAAATATTATTAAGATCGTAACTTTGCAGGCGAAATTCAATCAGATTATTTTTTTAGTGCAGAGCGATAAAGAGAACGAGAGCATCCTCGATATAATTGATTTACGCTTAAGAAATACTCTGATTTGTCATATTGATAATCAATAGGGGCGTATATACATATATACACATTCAATAGATATAAAACTACATTCATAAACTTTCTTTTATTATTATTTATCCTTTATAAAGTTCCAGTGAGGAAACGTCAATAGCAGAAGCAAATATAAGAATTTTCTTTAATGAAAATAAATAAGAAATATAACAAAGATAAAATATATACAGACACATACAATACATATATATGTATGCATACATACATACATACACACACATACATATATACAGTTTGTTTATTAATTGTTCAAGTTCAACTTTAACTTCATATTTGATGAGGAAAGCAATTTTTTTCACATTTATTTCTTTACTTTATGTATTCTTAAATACTCTAGTCGGGGGTGCCCGACTAGCAGATACCCTGAACTCCGTGCGATCTGCGCTTTTCCAAATACTACACAGTTGACATCTAGTATAAACGCGCCAATATCGCCATCTACATATGTTTCGACTTGATGCTGATCCATAATGATAATATAATTCAAAAATTCGCAAACCATGGCGCTATCTAGTAGTCATAAGTACATATGTACACTAAAACTAGCATCTGTGTTCCATAAGAAAACTCTATGCTTAGAGCTGCTGGTCGCACGTGTTTGCCGATTGCCCCAACGTTTAATTTAATAACTTCTGTACGGCCAGATGAACTTGAATGAAATGTTCAGCATATGATATACATATATTATTAAATTTTTTACATTAAAAAAAAAGAAAAATAAAACTCATGCATGACTTTATTTGCAACTATCTTCAATATAAATATTTGGGGAAATTTGGAGGCGGTATCCAAAATTTTACAAAAATCAAATCTGCATAAAATAGACATAAAACTACCAACAAAAATTGAGGGACTCCAGCTCCAAAGACGTGGGAGATATAATTTAATACCAGAATTTCGATAACGTTTTTAGTCGATAACATTAATTTTTGAAACAAACTCAATGTTTTCGTACTATACTGGAATAAACATCAAATTTCGAGTCCCTAGCTCTATATGTAGGTTCTGAGATCGACACGTTCATATATACGGTCAGACGGACGGACGGATAGACCGACATACGGTCAAGGCTATATCAACCCCGCTCGTTTAAGTAAATTTTCTAAGCGAGACCAATGTGATTGAGATACGCGTTAAAAATGATTCCATGCAGTAATTTAATGAAACTGAATCTGATTATATACACTAAGTGGAACTAAATCGGCAAGTAGGAAGATTCCTTTAAATATTCTTGAGTCTTATTCTTCAGTACAGTCACTTGAAGAATGGAGAAGATATTCGTCGTAATTATTCTGGCTGCGGGCCTGCAGTCTGTGTATTCGGCTTATCCGGCAGGCAATCGATTTACAGATATAGCGGAACGTGCGACTCCTAAGGACCCGAAGAAGCTTGTGGATGCTATCGAACGTCTACTGGGACCAGCAATTGAATATCGCAAGAATTCGGAAAAATGCGACTATGGCTCCGATACGGAGGAGTATGTGTTCGACATAGTGAGGCAGGACCTATATCAATTCGTCGATACTGTTGAAAAAGCGAATGAGAAATGCAATTATTCGAAGCTCCGGTGCTTTCCCCTTGTGCTAGCTAAAGCGCTCGAAGTTATTGCGCAAGGCGATTCTCTACTTCAGGCAAGTCTTCGAGGAAAATTAAACTTTGGTAACCCATTTTTGCTATGTGCCTATAAGGATATACGACTCTTGTTGCCTCCACTTCTTGACCTAATTAGTGAAGTATTCGCAAGTGTGTAATAAATCTAAGAATGATTGAATTTGTTTATCCAATTATATAACACTATCGGAAGCAAACAAGAACGACTGCAGAGTACTTATTCATCATATTTTTAGGCAAATCACTAGAGGAGCTCAGCATTGACGTGGCCATGAATAAGACTTTCTGTAGAAGGCCTCTAGGATAACGTATCTTATGCAATGTTTGCCCTGCTATTGGCATGAGTAGAATTGTATATCTGATAGGGTTCAGAGTTCAGGGTATCTCGTAGTCGGTTAGTCTCGCTTGTCATCCTTGGTAAGGTGATATATAACGCAATCGGATATGGCTCGACCACAGCTAATGTCAATTTATCCACATCCAACTATCTTAACGGAGTTCTTGGCGTTACGACTTGGGCTCATTCCAATTCGGAGCTCGAGTGGAAATGGGTGGGAGATTCGCATTGCTAATTCTGTTTGCTGCCCTGCTTCCGGCGGACTGTAAGGATAAGTCGCGACTAGCGAAGATGGAGTCAAACTTTAATGAAGATTTGGGCTTTTTAGTCGAAAATCGTATAATGATGAAGCCAGTGAAGCACAGAAAGTTGAAAGAATTACTGGGGAACAATCGCAGTCAGAAATCTGAGAACTGCATTGCCCAAACGGTCAACACCCTAAAAAAAGACGCCAACGCATTTCTAGCAAAAATGAAAAGCTGCAAAACGCCAGCAGGAAAATTTGATTTCAGCAGCATAAAGACCATGGTCAGTAAGATGAACGACAAACTATCGGCAGTCAAGGGAAATAAAATATCGCACTTTCACGCAGTGAACAAATTATTGCTTCAGATAACTGCTGAGATAATATATCTAAACCTGAACAAAGTCGATCAATGCAAATGGCCGACTGCCCAGAAATTGCTATTATCAGCGATAAGCTTCATGTCCGATATCGCGCACTGCTCCTCGGTTACTTGAAGCGTTTAGCTCAAATAAAGCAGGTATTAGCGTCCCTAATACTAATACTAGTAATGAATTGAACATTTGTTTTACTTCTTCTTTTTCTTGTTAAGATTCTTATGACAGATAAGATTATATATTAATAGATGCACAATCAAAAGATAATGAATACAGCTTTATTATCTTTTTAACTCTATCAAAGACCATTAAAAAAACTACATATATTATATATCTCATATACTTTCGTTAAGAAGAGTCTAATACTAACTCTTAAAGTTCTTTACATATGTAGAGATGATAATAATTACATATATTTATCTATATATTCGGAAGGTTCAAAACTTTGGTGAATCTTTGAAAATTTCTTTAAAGATCTATCTTCTTCCATCTAGATCTATCTTCTATCTTTTATCATGCATTTCCAGAGTAATACAAAAGTCTCCAACTTGCTCCTAAGTTCCTTATGTCAACTTTTTGAGGACCCATAGATCTATACACAAAGTTCTACCCGGCTTAACTCTTAGCAAACCCAATGAAAACTATCTTGAATCGTTGGCCTTTAAGGAAAAGCCCCTCTGATGGCCGACTTCGCTCGAAGATTGTGAGTAAAATTTAATGGCATATTAAATATGCAACTGCTTTAATGTACTTAATTGGAGGTACGCGTTTTTTACGAGCCCGAAACGCTGCGAAAGGTGTGCAATTATTTATTTGCATAAAGAAAAGCCCAAACGGGAAAAAGGCACGTAAAAATGCATTTAATTATAATTATTGCGCTTCCACTTAGCAGCCCATTCCCTCGAGGCCCCACCTCGTTTGCCAGCCAGCCAGCCAGCTCTTTTTTCTTTACATTTTATATTTGTTGCTGTTGAAAATACCCTGTAGTGTTTGCATGTGCTAAGGCGGGGCATATACTGCTAACAGAGGCATGGAGAGAGTGAAGGCGATGGAGTTAAGGCTGCATAAAGAGTATATAAGGAGTATAAGCGCTGAGGCTTTTAAATATATATTAAAATGAAAATACCCTGTAAAAAATGACGACAAAAGAAGTAGAGCTTGGGGTCAAATATATACAGATGGAAGGCGAGAGAGAGAGCGAGAGAGAGAGAGAGAGAGAGAGAGAGAGAGAGAAGTATTGAGTAGTGAAGCAAAGTATAAACCTTCTTGATTCTAGATAGTCTGTTATTTTTGACTATTTTGACGGAAAGTAGTAGCGAACATGTTGATACCCTGTAGTAATAGAGAGATCCAGCTCGAAAGATAGGAAGATACAGAAAAAGAAAATAGAGAGATAGAGTGAGAAATATAGAGATAGAAACAGAAAACAAAGTACTTCAGTGAAGTATAAATATTCTAGACTTAAGTTTCATGAATACCCTGTAATATGCAGTTATGTTAAAGTATCAATATATGTAGTTATCTGAGAGAGAGAGAGAGAGAGCTATATAGAGAGAGAATAAAAGATAGATCATACAAAATTGGTCACTCAAAGATATATAAGTATTTCGACCATTAAAAAATATACCCTGTAATATTTAAATACTTATTTAACTAAAGACTTATATTTATAATGAAATACTTACAGAGCAGAAACAATTATATATATATATATATATATATATATATATATATATATATATATATATATATATATATATATATATATATATATATATATATATATATATATATATATATATATTTCCATTAAATAACATTCGAGCTTTTATTACACGATTATACCCTGTAATATTTGCCCAAAAAGGGCATACTCACACCTAGGATAGTGAAAGAGAAACAAAGATGAGAGTGATAAACTCACATTTTATTATATTTATCTCTTCTATCTCATCTATAGAAATACTGATATGAATTTTCAATACAAACAGATGCCAATACTTTAAATGGGAAATACATTTTCAGTACAACTATCTTAAGATCACATAGATATATTTCTATTATATTATTTGGAAAGTAAATAGTACGTGGTATCTGCTCTTCCATCAGGGGCGCAGCACAAGTGAGCTGCGGTGAATTATAGTAAATATAAATAATAAAGCAAAGTGCAGGCAAATGATAAAGTGCATTAAAACGCACGCGAATGCTGCGCCGGGAGGCGGCCACTGCCACGCCCCCTCGGTCGCATTTAAATTGCATTGCACGCAACAGGACGCACGAGTCGATAAATTTGTTGTTGTTGTTGTCGTTGGCAAGAGTTCTTCTATTGCCAAGTTTGCCACAAGATGTGGCAAATGCAGCGAGAGTGCAGCGAGCCACTTATTATCGCAGCTAATTTATGCAACAGGCCTCCGAGTCCCATAAATTGCGCTTATGGCTCAAGGAATTGGCCGCAATCCGGAATAACCTCGTTTATGTCATTGTCCACATACAGTTTATGCGACTCTACAGATATATATGTGTATATATGTATATATATATTTACCTTCGGGCGATTGCATTCGCATGTCATTTCCATCATCATTTTCTGCCTCGCTTTTCATTTAATATCGTATTTCAATCGGATTACAGGGTATACGAGAGGTGAGTATACATAGAAGGAGAGCATGAGAATGGAGAAAGAGGTGAAGCGAAAGAGATGATAGAGAAGTCGGAAAGGAATGAGGGAAAGAGTGAGAAAGAGAGAGATAGAGAGAGAGAGAGAGAGAGGGAGAAATAGATAGGGAAAGAGCATGAAAGCGATAGAGACAGATGGAGGGAATAAGAGAAAGAGAAGAAGATCGAGAGCGTCTGTTCCTATGGGTATATATAGGTTTCAGATACTATAAGGAAGCGAATGAGTGACAGATGAAGACCGATAGATTGACAGAAAAAAGGAGAGAGAGAGACAAAGATCTACAGTCAGATTTATAGATATATAGATATGTAGATATATAGATATATAGATATATAGATATATAGATATATAGATATATTGATATAAAAATATATAGATATATATTCACAGACTTCTAGACTGTTGTAGCACGTGAGTAGCAGAAAAATTCATGAAAATCGCATAGAAAGGCGATGTTCAAGTACTCTACTTGATATACTTATACAGAGTGAGAGCGAGAGAAGAGAGTAACTGAAAGAAGCTCTCATAAGTATACTCTACTTAAGTTGGAAAAGTATCTTCAAGATTTACTTATACATATGTGCTAAATCTTGAAGATACTTTTACTTTACTTATATCTGGTAAATCTTGAAGATACTTTTGCCTTTTTGAGACACTTAAGGGTATATGATATACCCTCTTTCTCCAACTTATATAGAGTATACTGCAGAAGTCCTCCGCCTGTGCTTAATCTGGGCCCAAAAAGGGCCAATGACGATTGCTTTTTCAAGAGTGTCAGAAGCATTTAATTGATCATCAAGCGAAGCTCATAAATGAGGAGCTCTGTCTCCATTCTCGGGCACTGCGAAGCGAAGGTAAACAAACAGTAAAACTCTCTCGCTGTCTGGCCACATCTGAGGGATCTGGAGCTGGATCTGGATCTGAGGGAGGCAGAGGCAGAGGGAGCAAGAGATGAAGAGGGTACCCTTGTCGCCCGCTGTGCTTGGCTGGGGCAGACAACAGTAGCCAGTGGGTAACAGACCTGGTTTCATGTCGGGCCTCTCCTCTCCCTCTCCCTCTCTCTGAGTTGGCAGAGCATCTGCATCTGCATCTTCGCGGCATCTCAGCGCATGTCATGTCTCGTATCTTTTGTGCTAATCGTAAATAACTGTCGAAATTTTTTGCTACTGTATGTGATTTGCACATGGCAGACGAGGAGCCTGAGCACGAGGATGAGGATGGGGATGGAGATGAGGATGGGGTATGGCACTGAGGCTAGAGCTTCAGCCCTACCTCCTACCTCCTTCGTCTGATAGCTCAGCTCTACCTCAGGTAGAGTTGGGATAGCGGAAGGAGGTAGGAGTTTGGGCTGAAGCTCGGAGTGAGCTGTAGGTAGGAGTTGAGACTGAGGATGAGGCTGAGGCTGAAGCTGTGGCTGGAGGTAGAAGATGAAGCTGAGACTGAGGCTGGGTAGAAAGGTGGAGAGCTGGGGTGGGAGAAAAGACTGAGGTAGGAAAAAAACTGAGGCAGGAGTAAATACAGAACATAGAGATGAGGCTGAGGCTGAGGCTAAGGCTAAGGCTGAGGCCGAGGCTAAGGCTTCAAGATGAGACAGAGATTGGGGAGGAATATGAGGTTGAAGAGGAAGCAAATGCAGAGGCAGAGGCAGAGGTAGGAGATGAGGTGGAGGTAGAGGCTAAGACTGAGAATGAGGAAGGAGATGAAGGAGAAGATGAAGCAGAGACTCAGGTTGAGGCTAAGGCTGAGACACAGGCCGAGGTTGAAGAGGAAGTTTAGGCTGAGGTTGGGGCTGAGGTAGAGGCAGAGGCAGGAGATGAGGCTAAGGCGAGGTTGAAGCTGAAACTAAGGTTGAAGCTGGGGCTGAGGAGAAGGATGAAGCTGAGGCTTGAAGATGAGACTGAGGAGGAGGAAGGAGATGAAGTAGGAGAGGCAGCTCAGGCAGAGGCTTAGGATAAGACTGCAACTGGACTGAGAGTGAGGAGGAGCTTGAAGATGAAGGCAGAGGATGAGGTAGAAGATGGAGCAGAGAGCTGAGATAGAGGCTGGCCGAGTGGCTTTTAGCCATTATTGTTGTTGCTGGTGTTATCTTTGGACGTTGCCTCGAACTGGGTTGGGGCAAGGGCGGGGAAACAGCTCTAAGTTGGGCTCTGGGTCTGGGTCCGTTAAGAAGGCCTCTTTATATGCGCACCTCGAAAAAGAGAGACCCAAACAACAACAACAACAGATACTTAACTTTTTGCACCGTCGCATGAGCGGGGCACACTTATTGCCACACACACACGCACACACACACACACACACACACACACACTCGATGGCGTAGTCGAAAAACCGGAGTTGGCGTCTGGAGTTGGGGCCAGAGTGGAAAAAAAACATGTTTGGTTATAATTCTTGTTACTCTCCGACTCTGTAGCGCTTTTATACCCTGTAGGCCCACGGGGAGTCGAGGCAATTGAAGGGGTATGCGCACAGTGGGCCAAATATATTATTTATTAGAAATAACTGCGCTGGGCCAAGCTCCAGCCCCAACTCAAGCGAACTTGCAATAAATTTGGAAATAATTTTTATTTTTTATTCGAGTTTTATATTTTTGTTTCATTTTATTTGCGTGGTATCTTTTAGGCGTTTACCTTGCGACGGCCTCTACTTGTTTATTTATATGAGTTGTTTTTTTTTGCTCGATTTTTTTATGCTTTGCTTTCTTTGCGTTTTGGACATGTATCTGAAAGATACATTTTTTTCTGCTGCTGTGTGCGCCGTGCCTGATGACGCTGACAAAGGTCTGTCCGCCCCAGCCACAGATGGCAGGCATCAGGCCGGAGACCGAAGCGACCCCGCGCCGTGGCCATACGCGATTTTAATGAAGCACTTAAAAAGCATAAATGAAAATAAAACAGAAAACAGCAAACAGAAGAAAAAGAAGAAGCAGATAGAGCTCCCACTCCCACTCCCACTCCCACTCCCAGTGCCCAGTTTCAAGCCCATCTTCGGAACGACAATTGATGTGGAGCCAGTGGCTGCCTGCCTGCCTGTCTGTCTATCTATCTGACTGCCACGCCTCCACACTCCACTCGACCCCCGCCCAGTGTCCAGTCGCATAAACATTACGTGTCTCTTTTTTACTGTTCTCCCAGTATTCGGGGGGCTTCTCTTGTGCCTCGAAATTAATTCTAATCTAGCAAATTACGCTGAGCTCTGGGCCGCTCAGGACCATTTATGCAGTCATAAAAATTAAAGACGCCGCTTCCAGATAAGTGCGTGTGCGCACACATGTAGCTCGCAGCTGCCCCCCCCCCCCCTCCCCCCTCTGCACCCCGCCCTGGACATATCTCGCAGATAGCCAATAAAACGACAAACATTAAAAGCATTAACAACGGCATTAGAAATGCAGAGGTGTAGGGCAGAGGGGGCCGAGGGCAGCGGAACGATGCGGAATTGAATGGAACATTATCGGAATCAGTTGGTCCAGCGACATGGCCTTGAATAATTGATGAAAACGCTGGGCGCTGCTGGCTCTTATGATAAGCCAGACCCAGGCCAAAACCCAATTCATGTCTAAATTATTCCCAGCAGCAACCAATCACGTATGCCTCAAGATTGAAAGGAAGTCTTTCATTAGGTCTATTTATAGGGAAGTAGCAACTATAGTTGGGCTGATTAACTCTTATGCATAAGCATAACATAAATACACAAAAATTATATTTAGTTTCTTATATAATTTAGCCTAATCAATCACATTTTGCATACTGTTCTTACTACTGACGCACCCTACTTTTGCAGTGAAGCACCCTAATGAAATGCGCTGAAGCTTTTGGGACGATTTCTCGCCTAGCCTTTGTTGTTGCTGTTTGTGCGAACGCTGTGGGTGCGCTAGGCACCAATACCAAAGCAGCTCAGCTCGCTAGCATGCGAGTGCGTGTGTGTGTGTGTTAATTGTGTGCAGTTGCAGTTGTAGTTGTATTTGTGTAGTTGTAGCTGTAGTTGCGAAATGGGTTCATTGCACGTAGCGCCCAAAAGCGACCAACTGCTCGACAGATCGCCCGAACGTCGAACCGAACGTACGAACGACCATTCGTCAGTGTTTATTGGTGTGCGTGTGCGTATGCGAATTGCGAGTGCCTGTGCATATGTGTGTGTGTGTGTGTGTGTGTGTATACATGTGCAGTTAGGTACATAGTAGTTGTTGCTGTTTAGACAGCCTGCGTCTGCGTCTACGGCCTGTGCTTTAGCTTCGCTGCTGTTGTTGCTTTTGCTGTCGCTATTTGCTGCTGCTGCTGCTTCTGTCGCAACGGTCATCGTGCATTTTGCGTGTGCCTGCCTGCCTGCATTTTGCTCAGCAGCAGCACTCGACGCCGTTTGGCGCTGCTCTTTTGTTTCGCATTCGCGTTGAGAGCGCAGCACGAGTTTTGCCTTTGCTGCTTCTAATGCGGCCCGACTTGAAGCCGACGTCGACGCCGATGCGATGCGATGCGATGCGATGCGATGGCCGTGGCCACCTTCAACTGCGCGACGAGTCTGTGGCAAACCCAACCAACCAACACACACACACACACACTTACGCAGGCCATGCAAGTGAGCTCCAAACGCTGACGTCGACTGCGACGTTGCCGTTGTTTATCGTTGCCTTTCTTTTTTTTTTTGTCTGTTATTTTCTTTTCGTTCACTTTGCTGCTGTTGCTCTTGTTGTTGTTGCTTTTTTACTTTTTTTGCAGCTCCGTCTCTGGCATAAGGTTCGCTGCTTTGTCTCTTTGGTCTTCATTGCCTTTGTCTGTTTTGTTGTGTGCGCTTTGGTCGTCGCGTCGTCTTATGTACGGCTGTGGCACAGCGCACCAATCTCCCCCGCCTCCCGCTTCACCCATACAGTTACCTCTATCGGCAGCACCTACGTACCCACACACACTCACACACACAGCCAGAGACGGTGTACATCGTCGTTGTCGTTGCTATTGCCGAACTGTTGCTGCTGCTTTTTGCTTGCTTTTTTTTTTTTTTGCTTTTGCACATTCTGTCTGTTCTCTCTTTTCGCTTGCATTTTGTGTATCTCATCTCGTGTGCGCTTTCGCCGTTTTTGCGCTGCTTTTGCCTCTGCCACATTGCTTTTCAATCTCTCGGCATCGCTGCGCCCCAACAACAAAGGCAACAACTACAGCAACAATCGCCGCCGCCGTCGCCGTCGTCGTCGCTGCTGCTGTCGCTGGCGTCGTCGTTGCCCCGACGTCGTCATCGTTTTCTCTATTTTCCTCAATCGCTTTGCCTTTTCATTTTCAATTCGCATATTTTGCAAACTCTACTTTCAGTTATTCGCCGATAATTGATGTCAAAGGACGCAGTTGTGCTCCGCGTCCGCTGTTGTCGCCGCCTTTACCTCTGTCGCCCCTCCTGCTCCAGCAGCATACTACACATCCTGTCCTGGCAACCATGCCCAAGGAGGATCCGTTCGTGAATCGCGCTCAGCTGCTGAAGGCCATCAAGAAGTATCCAGAGATCTGGGACTCCAACAACAAGCTCCACTTGTGCCGCAGCGTCACATCGCCCATGTGGAACGAGATCGCCGAACAGTTTGGCGGGCATGTGCCTACAGGTGAGTGCAAGAGAGATAGATGATAATGATGTGTGTGTGTGTGTGTGTGTGTGTGCGTTTGTGCGTTTGCCTGCGTGTACTTATAAAGCAAAAACAATAACATTTGCCAAGTTTCTACTGGGTTCGAAGCTTAGCCTGGCGGCAGCCGGCGTCGATTTGTTTTTGTTTTGCGCTTCGCTCATTGCTGCGCTCTCTCGCTCTTCCTCTCTCTCACTCTCTGCTCGCCTTTCTCTTCTTCTGCTGTGTGCGAGTGTGTGCTATAAATAGATGCATGCACTGTTTGCCATAGGTTGTAAAATGCCCAATTGGAAAAGGGATTGACGAGCGCAATTACATCTGTGTTCAGGGTGCATTAAGTAATTTGTAGAGCATGTGGAGAGGGTGGCAAGTGATCATTGATCAATTAGCAGCTCAACTTTATATAATAGGTAAATAATAGGTATTTCATTAAAATTTGGATATGTAAATATACATATGTATGTGTATCGATAGTAGTATATATTAGCTGAAATAATTAACCCTGCCAACTCTTCAAAGAAGGAAAGAGTATCAAATGATCACTTAGTAGCTCATTAAGTGAAATTGTTTATAATACATATTATTATATAATAGGTATAAACTTAAGATTTTTACTTGTCAACATACATATATCGATATATATAGTAGTTTGTATAATACTTAACTCTAGGAATTCTTGCATTGCATTAACTGATTTATAGATTATGTAGAAAGCATAATAAATGATCATTAGATAAAGTGATATGTAATGGATAAAGAATATATATTAACTAAAGATTCTAATGTCTATATAGATTATCTTTTTTTTTTTTTTTTATATTCGATGTACTCTCTCTTCTTGCCTTGCAACTCTCCTACTCCTTCTATTTTTCTCTTTTCAATGCCACCGCTCTTTGCGATTCTCATTATAACTAATATAAATAAATATGGTTTATCCCCGATTTATCATAAATCTCTCTTAATTCTCTTCCACCCTCTAACTTTCTCATCCCTTCCATTTCATTTCTCTTTTCAACACCTCTCTTTGCGATTCTCATATGTATGTACTTATTTCATAGATCAAAGTAGCTGAATCTTTTAACTATCTCAACTCTCTCGCTCTCTCTCTCTCTCTCTCTCTCCTCGCCTCTCTCTCTCTCTTATTCCCTTTTCAACTGCACCTCTCTAGGTGATTCTCACAAATATTAACAAGGCTGTACATCCAAGATCTCTTATACAATTTTCTTTAACTTTAATAATTTTAATATGATCTCTCATAGAGTTTTCTTTATATTTTATTATCTCAACTCTCACACTCTCTATTCCAACACCGACCTCTCTTGGCGGTTCTCACAGCTACTTCTTAGCTTTATCATCCACGATCTCTCATAGAAGTTTCTCTTTTTCTCTCTCTCATTCTCTTCCGCCATCCAGTGAAACTGCAATCGATTTGGAGTCAGATGAAGTACCACTACCACAATCTGGTGCACCGCCAGATCCTGCACAAGGAGCGCTTCAACACCAAGTGGGAGCACTTCGAGCCAATGTCCTTTATGTACAACATAACGGTGGCCAAGATCGTCGGCGCCCAGTCCAACTCGAGCAACTCTGAGGCGAGCTCTCCCAGCGAGCCCGCTCTCCAGGTGGGCGCCTCACCGCCCGCGTTGCCACCGCCCCCTCTGCCGAGTGCCACGCATGGGCGCGGCCGTCCGAGCGGCAGCTTCAGCTGGCTGCAGGCCACAGCCGCAGCGAACCCATCCGCTGCCCCAGCCGCCATCTCCGCCAGCACGGAGCTGCCCCATCTCATTGAGCAGCCGGCGGCGCATGGGCTGAGCTACACCGCCTTCACAGGACTTGTGCCGCCGGCCGCTGTCACCGTGGAGGCCACGACCACGCCCACGCGCAAGCTGGGCCGGCCCAGTTCGTTGCACAACAGCATGCGCGGTCGCATCATCGACGCCATCAAGGCGCGCCCCTCCCTGTGGGCGGGCCGCCAGCGCAGCGAGAAGGGCCATGGCCAAAGCCGCACCTCCGCCGTCTGGAAGGAGGCGGCCACCGAGATGGGCCTAACGCCGAGTAAGTGCCCATGAAACGTTAACATTCAGTAGGCTAAGATGGGGCTAAGATATTATAGAGGGATGTGCCAGGGTAGGCGGGGAGTTAGGTGAGGCCTTTATGCCATTTTGTTTGACATGCAGTTTGATTATTTGCAATGAAGTTTGGTCTGATGTTTATGTTGATGGTGTATCAATTGGTCTGATTCTTATCAGTTTGTCTGATTGAGAGCATATTAATTTTGGAGTTAGGAAGTTAATAGGAGGATTACAAGGAAGAAATTGCAAGGAAGATTCATTTGAAAACTAACCATAATGTCCAGGATTGAGCATACAAAATCAGTTAACTAGGACACATATACTAGTATAGAAAGATAAGGTTTAGAATAATGTACTAAATGTGCACTAAATTAGTACAACTTTTACACACAATTTCAAGTAAATTTTGTAAATGTGTACTAAATTTATAAATATGTGCTAAATTTATAACCCTGTAATAAATTTATGAAGCTGTACTAAATTTATGAAGGTGCACTAAATTTATAAAAATGTACTAAATTTATGAAGATGTACTAAATTTATAAATGTGTACTAAATTTGCGAGTGTGTATAATGCTTGTAAATATGTACAACATTTGTACTAAATGTATTCTAAAGTTGTACTAAATTTACAATAAATTAGTACTAAATTTACACTCAATTTCACCCAAATTTGTGAGTGTTTGTTCTAAATTTGTAAATGTGTACTATATTTATAAATTCTTACTCAATTTAAAAATCTATACCAAATTTATAAATGTAAACTAAATCTGTACTAAATTTGCAAACGGGTACTAAATTTAAAAATTTGCAATAAATTTATAATTTTAGGAACAAAATGTATGGTACTGATTTGTACTAAATTTATACAAGTGTACTAAAGTTGTACTAAATTGATACTACTGTGTACTAAACTTGCAAATATGTACTAAATTTTCACTAAATTTGCAAATATTTATAAGCTAAATTTGTACTAAACTTGCACATATGTACTAAAGTTGTACTAAATGTGCAACTCTGTACTAAAGTTGTACTAAATTTTAAAATTTATATTTAAGTTGTGCCAAATTTTTAAATTTCGATATCGCTAG
The DNA here is from genome assembly GCA_035047545.1 of Drosophila paranaensis. Classification (NCBI taxonomy): domain Eukaryota; kingdom Metazoa; phylum Arthropoda; class Insecta; order Diptera; family Drosophilidae; genus Drosophila; species Drosophila paranaensis. Next base: position 3,987,621 of record JAWNPL010000145.1, on the reverse strand, counting down.
TCTGTGAGCTCATTATCTTTGCACATAACATATGTATATATAGAATCTTGTGAATAGTTAGTCTGGGCTATAGTCTATATAGGTATATAGTCATGCCCATCTATCAAAGATAAGCTCCTGCTGGTTACTATAGTTTCTAATCGCCTTGCAGCTCTCATGCAGACGCGCTGGTCTATCATCAAGCAGCGCTATGTGGACGAGCTGCAGAAGGAGCGGCACGCGCAGTACGGGCAGCAGGGATTCCGGTCGAACTGGGAGCATTTCGATCGCATGTCCTTCATGCGGGAGATGCTGCTGCGCAAGGTGGACGAGCGGGAGCAGACGCGCGAGCACATCCAGGAGATGGTCAGCGAGCAGCAGCAGCAGCACCAGCCGCTGCCCCACTCTTTGGCCGTAGGCCATGGCCCGGCTCAGACGCATCCGCTGCAGCTTTATCGGCCGCCCGGGCTGGCCGAGCACTCGCAGGACCTGCCCATTGGCCAGGTGCAGCAGCAGCTGGCGGGGCACGGCGTCCATCTAATGCACTCGCAGCATCTGCTCCACCATCATCACAACAGTAATCTTCATCCCCATCTGCATCTGCACCACCAGTCGGCTGTGGCGGGACGACGACGTGTCAAACACGAATCGGATCTGGAGTGGGATCCCTTCGAGATGATTCTCCATGTCCAGGGCAACGGCGAGCCGGCGGCCAACTGAGGCAAGACTGAGAACAGCAGCAGAAAGTGACACAGAGAGAGAGAGAGAGAGAGTCTCCCTCTCTCGCAAGAGAGAGACAGAGAGACAGCTTAATAATATACAACATATATATAGATATATATAAATATATATAGATATATAGATATATATATATATATATATATATATATATATATATATATATATCGCCAGATGTAAAACTAACAACATTATCCAATTTGTATTTCCAATTTTTCACTTTGCAATCAAATAAAAAAACATCACATAAGAGATAGAGAGAGAGAGAGGGAGAATGGAATGTTCCAGAAAACGTGCGTTGATGGAGAAAGGTAAGTATATTTGATATATAATATATAGTAAATATTTGGAAGATTTAAATTAGCGGATAACTGATTTAAACGAAAGTATTTTGCCATAAAAGAAGATTTTTTGCATTATGGATATAGGCCTAATCCGAATTTATATAAATATCTCTACTATATTTTGCAAAGTATCTATTACTTTACAAAATAAAGTAGAGATATTTATATAGGTATAATACCAAAAATATATTGTATTAATAATATATAATAGATATATTAATAATGTATATATATATTTATATAATTTATATAATTATATAATTTATATAATTATATTTTGCATTAGAGAATTTATTCCAAGTGTTCTAGTTATTTTATTATTAAATTAAAATGACTATAAAATATTTAGGATATATTTGGAGCTACCTGGGAATATAATCTGGTGGGGAAAACAGATTTCAAACTTGAGAGCAACTTATATACCCAACAATGTCTCCGAATAGCCTTGGCGCATCGCTTATAGCGAAGATCTTAACTCTTTATTTTATTTTCGAGTCTCAAAACCAATATGCTCTTTTCACTACGTGAATGAGTATGAAAAGTTAAAAATAAATTAATTTATATTATTTGCAAATATTAATTTATAACTCTAAATTTATTTATCATTTCTAGCTTTCCTCTAGCTCTGAAATTGGTTTCTAATAATTTTCAAGAATCAGAGAAGTTAATCAAAATTTGAGTTATATGCCTATAGAGCATATATGCCTATAGATACCATCTTCCAGCTCTTATTGAGATATTGAAATAGAAGAGATACTCGATTGGCCTAAGATATTCTATTGGGCTAGTCACAGGTGGAACGATGCATTCGATGCCCACACCTGTGCCTTAGAGAGTATCTCTTGTACCTCATAGGGTCATACATATATATATATATATACCTCTCTCTGGAACATCTTTCTTCTTTAAGCAATGTCTATTCGTGCATAAATTCATATATATTTATGTATGTATATGCTAATTTGGCACAATGTGTGCAACATTTGTCAATTGCCACAAAATCAGAAACATCTTTCAGCTCGCACACGCCGCGTGGCCCCCAAGCCCCACTCACAGCTGGCGCCCGCCGCCTTCCCATTTTGCGAGCTCACCTGTCACATAGAAGTCGTGTAAAATTTCCACTTATGTGGCAGAGGCGGGGCAGGTTGAGGTTGGGGTTGAGGTTTTTGAGGCTGGCTGTGTGTGGGGCATGCCCCACGCGTAATTCCAATCACGTGCCACACAGCAGCAGCAGCAGCAAAAGTTTTCAAACTCTAAAGCGTTTATCAAAATATAAACCCCGATCTACGTCGACTGCTCTCCATTGGGGCACTCGTCAGGCGCACATAATTGGTTGGCTTGTCAGCCCAAGGACTGCCTACAACTAGAGAGGGAGTGTGCTTGGGGGTGGGGGTGGGGGTGGTGCTGCTCCACTCGGCCTCTTCAATAATAAATGCATTTCACTGTCGAATTTGCCGCGTTCGGCGCAACTCACGTGCCTTAAATAATTCACAACGCATTTAGCGCCGCGTTTTTCCGTCAGCCTCTAATGGCTCCAGCGATTTGGATGGGGGGAGGGCGGTGGGCGTGGCATAGTGGCCAGGTAAGTGGAAAGTAGTTCTATGCGCGAATTTGCCTAAAAACCCAAAAGTAGTTTGCGCCAACTTTTACGCTCGCTCGCTGGCTGCATTTATCAACGTCCCAGCCCCCCACACATAAATTGTGGGCGTGGCAAGGCGTCGCAAGGTCCACGAAACACTACAGCAGCCCCTAGCTATAGCGTAGTGGGTGGGGAAAAGGCGAGGGGGGTGAATAGCCAAGAGCGTCGGCTGCCGTGTAAAAGTTTCGCTCGAGATGAGTGTGTGAGAGAGAGAGGGAGAGTGTGTGTGTGTGTGTGGGTGTGTGCGAGATGATGGAGCGTTATTTAAATGGTTTTTGGATGCGTGCATGGGAAAATGTTAGTAAATGCCAGGGTTCATCAGGATGCAAAGCAAAACGGAGCGAACTAGGATTGAGTTGAGATTTGTGAGAATGTCAGGAGATGTGATGTGGATATATAGTATAGATATAGCATAGTATAATAAGGTATGTCACTGAGTTGAACTTGGGGAAATAGATCTAATGTAATTTATGGCTGATATATTGGATACCCCGAATGTGGGCTTTAAGCTGAGAGGTTTTATTTGCTTAGTACTAAAGTCGAGAATTGGATAAGATGTTAAGTATAAGATAATGTATATGAGGCATTAGTCATTAGTCATTAGACTTCAGATATTAGACATAAGTCATTGGTCAAGTTATTAGGCATTAGTAATTCAACATTAGTCATTACACATTAAATTTATACATTAGGTATTAGACATTAGGTCTTAGACATTAGTCATTGGTATTGGTCATTTGATATTATACATAAGACATTAGTCATTAGACGGTATTAGACATAAGTCATTAAACATATCACATTGGTGATTATACATTAGCCATTGACCAAGTTATTAGACATGAGTCATTACACATTAGTCAGTAGACATTAGGTATTAGACATTAGCCATTACGCATTAGTCATTAGACATTTCACATTGGTCATTAGACATTAGTCGATCGTCAATAGATATTAGTCATTAGATATTAGACATTAGTCATTAGTCATTAGTCATTAGACATTTCGCATTGGTCATTAGACATTAGTCGTTGATCAAGTCAATAGACATTACTCATTAGACATTAGGCATTAGACATTAGGCATTAGACACTTCACGTTGTTCATTACACATTCGTCATTAGTCAAGTCATTACACGTATGTAAGTCATTTGACATTAGTCATTAGACATTAGGCATTTGACATTACTCATTAGACAATAATTATTAGACAATAGGTATTACACATTAGACATTAAAGAACCCAAAAAAGGTCTTTCCAATCTTTGAATAATTTCAAACTCAAAATTAGAGATTCTCTATTATCCCTTGCTCTATTCGATGATATACGAATGTGCGTCTCGGGGGAGGGCGCCTTAAGAGATTTTCTCAAGCAGACGAACTTTTCTCGCTGGGTGTGCTAATTGCTTTCGAGTGGAACGTGTGCTAGTGAAAACTTTGCATGCCTAAATGCTCGGCAGGTGCTTTTCCTTTCCGCAGGAAACCCATACACACACACACACACACACACACACACACACACACACACTCGCACACACACACACACACATGATAAGACTGCTTATGTGAATTATCGCACATTTTCTGGTATTGCGAGCGAATCTCTTGCCATTCACGTGCTTCACGTGCCCGAAAAACTAGAAAACTTGTCCAAAAGTGCGCGCTACTCATATCTTTGAAGCGGACTAGAAGATGAGGACGAAGACAAGGACGAGTACGAAGCTGATACAGAGCAGGAGGAGCAGGGGAAAAACTTTTAAATTTACTTTTGCCAAGAGTTTTTCCGGCCCGTGCCTGCTGCTCGCTGCTCTCTGGTCCTTGCCACGCCCCCGCTCCGCGCCCAACCCATGCATATTCATTTCAAAAATCCACGCACACATAAACACATTCGCATTCGCATGCTAAAGTTTTCTTTTAAAAGTGGGCGGCAGGCGGAAGGTGTGTGGGGGTGGGGGTGGAGCTGTTTTTTGGATACGCTTGGCAACGCTTAATAGAGCTTCCAAAAAATTTGTGGCTGCCTTTCAGGTTGCATCGCTTGTTGCCAAACGCCGCGCTACATGTGCTACAAATTGTTCCACAACATGCCGGCCTCCTCCTCCTCCTCCCCCTCTTCCACCTCCTGCTGTGAGCTCAGAACAAGGCTTCAAGGCTCGAACCCCGCACATCGAGCCGAAGGCCAAAGCCAAAACCGAGCCAATTCCAATTCCCCCAGCTGCCAGACAACAAGCTTTTTTGGAGCTCTATCTACGTCTACGTCTATGACTATGACTATGAGTATGGCTATGACTATGCCTGTGCCAATGCCAATGCTTCTGCTTATGCCTATGCCTAGGTTCAACCAGCTGGCTACAGTGGGACAAAACACTTTAATTGTAAAAAAATTTATAGTGAATGAATTTATTACAGAATAGTTTATGCTGCAATTGTGTAACAGCTTGTATTAAATTGAGCATCTAATTGCTTATGGAGCTAATCAGCATATCTTTTTACCTAAAAATATTCTCAAGATTTTTATATAATTTACTATAATATAAAATATATAAAACTTATTTTATTTAAATTTATTTTTTGTTTCTAAGTTACAGAAAAATTTGAAAATGGTAAAAAAAAACTTTTAAGTTAAATTGAAAACAAGAAAATAAAAAATATTAAATAATTTTTAATTAAAATGCAATGAAATAAATGAAAATTTTTCGTTATCGAAGTATTTAGAAATGGTCAAAAGTTAAATAGAAAATATTTAAAAATAAAAAAAATTACATTAATTTTTCAATTTGAATATTATATTTTTATTAAAATTTATGAATGATTTTTAATATATATTAAAAAGTGTATATTAATATCGATTTTTTTACATTTTTAAATAATTTTTATTTAATTTGTTCGCCACTTCTAAACATTTGCAATAAAATGCTAAAATAAAGCGTTACCTGTTGGACATTAAAAAATAAAATTAAATATAATAAATTCTTTAATATAAATGATTTGTTGCCTCTATAAAACTATTATCCGTAAATGATGCTGTGCGAATAAGATTTCAAAAACCAATTTTTAAAGCATTTACTATCGAAATACATTTTAAGATATTTCGATAATTTAATTATAATAGAGTTTCAATAGAAATAAAAATATATATGTATCTATTTCGTGATTAAGAAGTGAGGTAAGGTGCATCAAGACAAATCTTTCGTATAGATTTGCTAGTAAATTCCACGATAAATTTCTTCAATTTCTTATCATTAGAGAAAAAACACACGCAACTTCTTCAGCTGTACAATCTCGCAAGCCCACTGTGCCCCATTGGGCAACTCGTTAGATTTAAAAGTGAAATTTTGGATTAACTTTTTTGTTTAAGGTTATTGAATTGCTGGGCAACCCTTCTCAGGGAGTCCATGCGTATGGAGCAAATAGCCCGAGGCGCATTTTGAGCGCAGCTTTTGTCCATTCGTTCCACAGTGCAACTGACAGCAGCGCTCACTGGGGCAGCGGGCGGTGGAAGGTGGGTGATGGGAGGTGGGCAACGTCGCATTGGGAAATTGTTTGCTGTAAAATGTTGCGCCACGTATCCTGCAGCAATTCGTAAACTAATTCTACATACGTGCCCCTGTCAGTTACCACGCCCCCACCGCCACCCGTGCCGCCCTCGTTGAGAGGTGCCTTGTGTGCGTCATGTTTTGATTGCGTTTGCCAGCGTCGTGTTTGGATTTTGAGCTAAAGGAAGCCAGGCACGAGGCATATAGCTACTCCACTTCTTCTCTCTCTCTCTCCTCTTCTTCTTGCTTTTTTTGGCTCATAAATAATTGCATTTTCACCTCAAGAACTCACTGACAGATGGAGCCAGAGGTGGCACGGAGGGAGGGGGCGGCGGCACAGCTACTGGGACACAATTCAATTTGGCCGCGTATCCAGAAAGGGTTGGGGCTGGGGCTGGGGCTGGGGGGAGAGGAGGCTCTGGTTGCTTTGTAATTCCATTTATGATTTCATATTTAGCTGTCAGTGCGAAATGATTCAATTTTGCAGATTTTGCTGCGCGCCAAACAATTAGAATGTCAAAAATCGTTGACGAATGCAACAGCAACAGCAACAGCAGCAACAACACTGACAATGACAACATGTGCAACATTTCGAGATATGCTGCAACATATGACAAACAGTTTGATTGCCAGATTAAATATGCATAATGCCATTATAGAAATACTCGCATTCAACTGAATTTCAATCGAGTCTGTTCTATGGAGCATGATTTTAGATTCGAATATACAACTTTAGTAAAATTAAAAATCGATTGAAAAATGTAGTTAAAGTTTAAAAAGTTTCTGTTTCAGTGTCTTCTGCCTTTGACTCAAAATTTAGCGAGGATCCTAAGTCAAATATAAATGTATGTCGGGACGTCGTTGGTTTTGCCTTGATCCATCAATATTTCGATGTCTCTCTTTCACACTCAGGCAACGATTGCCAGAGACTCTATTTCTAGTCGTTTATCGACTTCATTGCAACCACGGGACTACGTTCAGCAACATCTATGGTTGTCTCTCTCTCACATTGACAATTAGCAAAACAGACTCTTCTCAACACTATTGAGTTCTTCTCCAAAACTTATCGATTATAGTTCTAAATCTCCGACATATATAAAATATATACAAAATTCAATTCAACGTTTTATAAAATATTTGTCCGATATTCCTTATATCACTACGAACATCATTGTATTCTAGAAAACGAAATACAATTTTGAATACTTTTGAATGTATTCTTAAACTTAAATCGAGCACAGTCTATGTCTATAGTTTGTAGCCTTCAGTGAGTACTTCAGCTATAACCATTCCAAATTTTATTTCCTTTACTAAATGGATCAAAATTCATTTTGGAAAATATTTCGATTCATTTAAAAATAAAGAAATATATTTTTAAATATATATATGTATAATAAAGTTTTAAAAAATTTATAATAAAATAATTTTAACTCAACTTTATCAAATTTTAAGACTAAACAAAAACTTTATTCACTGTGGGAGATTTGATAGAGTGATCTTAGGAACACTGTCTGCCTTTGATTTTCCAGCTAAATATAATGCATTCACATAAGTCAGCGCTCAGAACTCTCTTTTGCTTTACTTTTTGTGCAAATTATACTTCCCAATTCCTAATAAATACAATACAGTATCATATAGCCACATTATATATGGATAGCTGACAAACAATAGATCTGAAGTTGGTCACAGCTCAAATGCCCAACAGAATTCGAAATTGTTTCTCCAAGTCTTAAGTACTCATTCAAATATTATATCATACTCCTATTATATCATACTATTCCTAAGGAAATATATGGTATTTTCCATCTTGTCTGCTCAAAATACTCGAAATAAATTATACATATTTCAATTATGATATCAGTTCGTTTAGTTTTTATAAAGGAATCAAAATTCTTTTAGTATTTTTAATACGAGAGTTTGTATTAGTATTATATTTAGCATTTTTTATATGCTTAGATTATTATTAGTATTTTTTGGCATTTAAAATTGTCCGAACTTCGTTCAATTTGCATATCAGCAACCTTCTGACATTTATTCAACATGTCAATTATAGTCTTTTCTCAAAATTCAAGTCATTTTCTTAAGCAACTAGTATTTTGTAGTTTCTCGTAATACCCATAACAATGTGGGTATTAAAATTTGCGTTCTCGCTGTTTATGGAATGCTGTGAAAGGCATTTAAGGAGCATGTGAATTGTTTTCAGTGTAAGTCGTAAACGGCTTTTAAGTACTCGGCTAATTTGAGCTACCCAAAGCGAGAGCCATGCAAATCCGTCGATGCACATTGCACAGTCCTTTAAGTAGGTGCAGTCAGAGACAGAGAGAGAGAGAGGGAGGAGGTGCGGATCCTTGAAGTCGTTAATGCCGGAAGTGTCCTTCGTGCCATGTCCTTCCTGCGCCCGCATTAAGAGCATTGCGACATTTTTATGGCCCGAGTCGCAGTCGACTCCGGCTGCAGACTTAAAGCGCTGCTCACAATTTATGAATGAGCTCCGCTCGGGTCGCTAGGTGCCGAGCCAGCGACAGTCAACAGCAGCAGCAGCTCAGGTAGAAGTCATAACTCAGCCTCTGTCTAATTTCTTCTCTCTCTCTCTCTTCCTCCTATCTCCCTCTCACTCCCTCTCTATCTCAAGCAAACTGCAGTCGCGCGTCCCTTTTGCATGCAGTGGAAAATGCTTTGGGAAATTTATGGCGCAACGTGCGGAAAATGTTGCTCTGGCTAATCCCGAATGAATGAATTGCCCACTTGAATGCCGAATTCCAACAAATTTCGTTTCGGCAACGAGTCCTTGCGAGACGTCCTCCTGCCCATTAATATGCATGTCTCTATCAATATGCTAACGTATTACAAAGAACTTGATTGAGAGAGGCCCAGAGGGAAGAAGGGAGCGAGAAGTTGAGGAAAAAGAATTGCAGGTAAAGATGTAACCCAAGACAAATGGCCTCTCATGTTTTAATAAGAGATAATATCATTTTTTGTTAAGGAGAAGGAAGTTTAACTTATCTCTTTTTCATTCATTCAGATAAGTTATGGATATAAGTCAAGGTATGCAAGAGTGGAGAGAAGAACAGGTTTCAGATAGACAGATATAAACTTAGGAATAGAGTCTGTATTATATATTAAATGCTCAGTTGATTTTTGACCAGAAGTCTACGTAACTTATCCTTTTTGCGTTCATGCGTAGATAAGTCATAGATAGAAGCGATTGGGTGCAGGAGAAGAGGAGAGAGCGGAAAAAGTATTCTGTAGGTAGATAGAGATAAAGATAGAAAATAGTATTTGGGCATATATTAGAGATTATATTTAGGGCTTATATATAGAGGTTATATTTAGAGGTTTTTACTGAAGATATTGAACTTGTCCCAGCATACGCAGTAGTCTGTAAACTGTAGTCTATGATGGGGAGATCACAGCGCTCGGGCATTGGATTCACTTGTCAGAGAGAATTTTCATTAACAGAATATAACTTTATAAATATAACTTATAAATATTACTGTAATATAACTTTATGAATCAAAAGATGTCTTAAATTTATGAAATTTCAATATATCTTAGGCATAGCTAGATTTTGTGTATGTCGTTAGAGAAACATAGAGAAAATATTTTACAAGCCTCAGGTTGGTATCATTTAAGCTGAATTAGTTTAAGCCTATGAAGTTTAACTTATCCTTTTTACAAACGTGAATAGAGAGATATAAGATATAAGGCTAAAAAGCCTCTAGCAGGAAGTCTAACTTATCTCTTCTTTGACATAAATAATTGCTTAAAAGAGAGACTGAGATAGATCTTAATAATATATCATACCTCATATATATTTATATAATTAAAGCAGTCTCAGCTATAAGCCATAGAGAGAGAATCTTAGTCAGATATAAATACATAAATTTAACATGAACATATTAGCTCTGACTTATCTCTTTATCTCATACTTAAAGTAGTGTTTCAGATAGAAGTAATTTAATAAAAGATATATACGGCTAGATAGTCCTTTGCCATACATCATATCATATCAAAAGAGAACTCGAACTATAACTGTAATAGTAATTCCTTATAAGAGAACTCTAACTTATCTTTTTTGATATTATGTAATAACTTTAATAAAACTCCTAACCCATTTCAACTAAATTCCACTAACTGACTGTCTCTCCCCCTCTCTCGCTCTCTCCCCCTGAAGTTGGGATAAGCCACGAGCTAAACAAAACTTTAGTGTGTTTCATATGCCTGCTGGCCATAGGTGTTTTTTCTTGCTTTCTTTCTTCTGTTCGCTTCTCTCTGCTCAGCTCTGCTCTGCTCTGCCCGGTTGCTGTTGCTGTTGTGTTTATTTGGTCCGTTCATTATTTTGTGTAAATATTGACGCTCTTGTCATGCCCAGTAGCACTCAACGTTAATTGATTTCGAATTGGAAGCCACTTTTATTGTTATTATAACGAAACTCCTACTCTCTCTCTCTATCTATCCATCTATCTGTCTTCCTCTCTTCCGCTCTACTCTATCTGCTGCCCCCTCGCATCATGCCCCATACAATGCCGCACGCCGGCTACACACCTCGGCAATTGCATAAACAAACAGGCGACAGACCAGCAGTAAAAGCACTCACAAATACATATATATATACACAAACACCTACACACATGCACACACACAAACACACACACATTCAATTACCATAGATACGCACAAGGCCAAGCAAGTGGCATCCACGAGCAAGGCTAAAGCCAGAGCCAGAGCCAGAGCCAAAGCCACAGCCAGCCAAGTGCCCACTTTGTGTCGCCCTCTCCATTAATATCTGACTTAATATACAATATATGTATATATACAATACATATATATGTCCATATACATCCACATATTCATGTGTGTTTATTTGCATTTAGGCCTTTCGTCAGTCACTTTTCATTTCGCATTTCACTTTTGCCTTCAATCATAAAGTTCGTAACGAAATTTGAATAAATTCTCAGCATTTTCAGCCTCTGTTTTACATCAATTCAAATACTGTCAACAAATATGGTCAAATGTAATGTATGTTAATGGAAATATCTGAGAAAATATATTCCAAAAATTTAAAAAAATTATTTTAGGTTAATTTGAGCCAAGTTTTTGCCTGAACACTTATAGCTAAAGGACACAAGTCCTTAAAACTTTTATTATAAAATTATATTTAAATTTTGAATTAAATTTAAATTTAAAGAGAGTTGAAATTTACTGTAACCGATTGTTTAATACTTCTTCACACACTTCAAATAAAATCTATAATTTTGTATTTGCAGATATATGAAATAGGTCATATGCCAATCATACAGATATGAGATGATATGATACAGGTATATAGCCATATAAAAAGTAATTCAAGTATAAATCTTGTTGATTCTAGTCTTACTAGTTTTTTGTAGCTGCAAATTTAGTTGTTTCCAACATTTCTTCAAGGCCATAACTATAAAATTCTTTATAAGGAAAGTCAACATTCAACTCTATTATCAGATATTGCGGTTCCAGCTCTAGCTCTAGATCATACGAATACAGTTGTCTTTGATTGAACTTAGATTAGTGTATTTATTATATTTAATCACCTTTATTTCAATAATATCAAATAATATTTATAATATTTATTTCAAATGCCATTGCTCTAGCATCATTGTAGCATATTAGCAAAGCATACATATTAACATAGCATATTTATTTATATTACCTGCCCTATTCCTAATGAGCATGGCGATTCCACGTAATCCAATTCCAGCAAGGCAAACATTCGCTGTTTACTTCATATTTATGAGTTTGATAACTGAATGATTTAATGTTTGTTTAGCTTTTGTATATAACTCTGAATCGGATCTATATTTGGAGAGTCAAAAAAATGCAAACAATAGAAATAAATATATGCATTGATAAATAAATCTGAAGAAGCAAATAAAGACACAAATAGAAATATAGATAAAGAAGAGATATAGATCCTGATATAAATAGACAAAGATAAAGATTCGGATAGTTATGGGTACTTACGTATAGATACAGATACGGGAATAAATAATAAGATAGATATACTATTGATACATGCATATAAACTGATATAGATACGGATTAAAGATGCAGATACAAATAGGTAACTTCAGAAACTATATATGAATAGATACATACTGATATTCAATTAGATACAGATACAAATGGCTTAAAATTACAAATAGACAAAATTAGATATATTATAGATATATAGATAAGGATACAGATATCTTTAGATATACAGATACAGATACAAGTAAAACATGCACATGCAGATAGACAGCTTCATATTTAGATATAGATGTTCGGGTACAGATATAAATTAGTTATAGATATTAAGATACAGATACACACAATAATACTGATATAGATACATGCAAACATGCAGATACACTTAAAGCCATAGATTCAGATACAGATACAGACTGTTTAGCATTGTGATACTTGTGCATATAGAAATACATCTAGAGATACTCCCACATGTAGATTGAGATACAAATTCATTTACTATCCACAGATACAAATATCAGTGGAAGATACAGATACAGAATGATATAGGCAGAGATACATATAGAAGTGTACTCACAACTACAGCTACAGCTATAGATGCTTAAATCGAGATACAGATACATCAAGCAAGGATACAGATAGATTTGCTGTGACCCTTACATCTTTAACTATAGATTCAGCTAGAGACTATGCACAGTTACAGCTATATGTAAGTATACAGCCTTAGCCACGTCCGCAGCCATAGATACAGGCAGAGATAAAGCTGGCAATAAATAGGTGCATAAATATTTGTTTCTATTTTCACATTTCGCTTATCAAAGTGCAAACAGTTGAGCCAAGGCTCTCGACACACCTCGACTCCGACAGCGACTGCGACTACGACTACATCAGTGGCTGTGGCTATGGTTCCCTCCCTCCCTCCCTCCCTCCCCCCCTCTCTTTACGTCTCTGTTGCTGTTTGTTTGCGGTGTCTGCCTGGGATTTATCTTATCGGCGCCGAGGCCTTGTTTCCATTTTCTTTGTCTGCCTTGGGATACACAGACAGACACACACAGACAGGGTATCTGGCAGTCATGTACGCCCGCTCCGCCTGAGCTTGTTTGCTTAATTAAGATTAACTCTAATTGAAAAACAATGCAATTAACTAAATCAGTTAGGCGCGTCACTAGCGTCACATTCTGCTGGCGCCCACGAGATAAAGTGAGCCAAAGAGCCCAGCAGTAATTCAATTGGTCTCGCTTCCAATATTGGTCGAACAATGCTTGCAAAACAGATCAGATCTGAGCATATGAGAGCTATAGACGAATACGGAGTGCTCTATAAAGATATAGGCAAGCCTTCAATCGAAACTGATTGATGGTTAGCTTGGCAGATTGATTGATTAGATAACTAAGCTAACAGTTGGATTAGGTTACTATATTAACACCTAATTGACTGTATATTTTGCAGTCTGAAAAATTGATTGACTGCGTGAATAACTTGATATTGATTGACTGAATGTTTGAATAAGTTGATTGACTGAATGGCTGATTTACTAAAAAGCTAGTCAAATGATTGAATGCTTACCCTGCTTGACTGATATACTAATTAACTAACTGATTGATTGAGTAATTCGTTTGCTGACTGACTGATTGATTGATTGACAGTTTTATTGATTTATTGAGTGAGTGACTCATTGGTTGCAGGCATGACTGATTGACTGATTAATTGAGTGACGTAACGATTGGAAAACTTACTAATGATTGAACTTGACTTCTCTTAGTCTGTCTTGATTGACCGACAGACTGGTTGCTTAGCAAAGCTAATTGATTGACTGACTGGCTGTCTGCTTGATTACCCGACTGACTGACTTTGACTATTAGCTAATTAATCAGTTAATTTGCCTAATTGACGGTCGGCCAACGAGTTGTCAGTCTGACTGACTAACTGATTCAACTAATTAACTCATTGACCAACTGATTAACTGACGAACTGATCAGTCGGGCACAGTCACTGATTGACTTGGCCAGCTCAGCTTGCCTAATATTTGATATATTTTTGTGTGCTTAATTTGCTAAAGCATAGTAAATTATATATAATTATGCTGACTGTTGGCTATAGCTGATGTTTACTGTACTTCAAGCATTCTTGGCCAGCTAGCCAGTAGCTACTGCCTGTCTGTGACCTGTGCAGCATGCGGCTTCATTGAGCTGAGATGCTCGAATTTAATTATAAGGCAAGAGTCAGATACATTAAGCATGTGTGTGAGTGTGTGTGTGTGTGAGTGTGTATGTGTGCACTTAATGTACGTGTGCTACTCTTGTTGTTGTTGGCTATTTGCTTTCAGTGTTTTGTTTTTATCTAAATTACTTTTAATCGCCATTTAATGTTTTTGTTTTTCTTGTTTTCAGTTTCATGTTTTATGGTCGCGTCTCTTCGGGGGATTTCTAATCGAATTGCAAAATGTAAGCACCAATACACACACACATGGATGTTTGTGTACATTTGAAGGCTTCTCCAGCCCTCCCACCCCCCCCCCCCCCTCTTCCCTTCTCTAGATTGTGCGCTATCTCGAGCAGAAAAAACTTTGCTACGTTCTGCAAATTGTATAAACAATTATAAACAAACAAGCAAAAGCATTTTTATCATGGCCTAATTCTTTGTTATTTTTTCCATGTTATAATACCATGAACCCATTGAAAACGGCCAAAGAGGGTATGATGATTCTGTTGAAATACATACATTTCAGGCAGAATGAGGCGTAGCAGATCAGCGAGACGAGCTGAGTATAGCCACGTCCGTCTGTCCGGCTGTCGATTAAAACATTATCGACATTCAGTTATTGAATTCCATCTTATACCTCCTTAGAGCTAGAGCCTCCAATTCGTTGCTAGCTTTATGTGTATTTTATGCAATTTTGATTTTTGTTTTATTTTGGATACCGCCTCCAAATTTAAACAAATATTTAAATTGAAGGTAGTTGCAAATAAGCCCAGCGAATGAATGAATTTGCATTTTTCTAAATTTGAACAAATGTTATAAAATATGTTGATCATATGCTGAAAATTTCACTCAAATCACACAGAAGCTATTAAATAAAATTTTGCAGTATTTAAAAAATCGCAGATCTCACGGGGTTCAGGGTATCTCCTAGTCGGATACCCTCGACAAGAGTTTTCTTGTTTTTTTTTATAGATATCATACGAAAATGCCTAACAATTAGTTACCAAAGCACGCCAAAAAAAAAGATACTATTTTGTGCTGTAAACAAAGTCTTAGGGGGGATTAGAAGGCATTAGATCCATTGGAGCAAAAGGGTTCCCGACGGGGAAAGAAGCTCTTTGTTTACAACCAAAAAATAATAGATAGAACTATATCTTCTGTATCCATTTGAAAGTTGCTTGACGCATTCGCTCGGCGCCTCGATCGATTCGCAAATCGGCGAAAATCATTCACATCCGTTCGGCCATCTACGGGCCATTGCCTCGCAGTCGATTGTGCATTATCGACGTCATCAGACGTCAGAGGCAGATATACAATAGTCTAGAATAATACATCTATAGATCGATGAATTGGGAAACGATCGAGCGGCAATCAAAAATGAATCGAAATAAATAAAATAGATGTTTTAATAGGATGAAGCGTAGCCGACTGCGCAATACCTATTGCCAATGTATAAATGCAAAAATATATGTTTTAGGACTCTAAAGAGATCAGTAAAACAGTTCGATTGACATACTTCTTGACTTCAAGATTCTGGATCTAAAACTTCTGAAGACATATTCAATTAGCCACGCGTTTATTAACATGTTTATACCTACAGAGAAAATTAGATATAAAATTTTATGCCTCTGGCCATAAAACTGTGGAAGATATAGAGTACTTTTCCTCTAAGATAAAAGATTTTAGCAAATCAAAATTTTGCAAGCCAAATTGAAATTGCATCAAGCTAAACATTCCGCCAAGCCAATTTACTCTCTACTTACGGCGTATTTATGAGTTTGATAACTGAATGATTTAATGTTTATTTCGCTTTTGTATATAACTCTGAATCGGATCTATATTTGGAGAGTCATAAAAATGCAAACAGAAAGTTTAAATATATCCATTGATAAATAAATATGCAGAAATAGAGATAAAGATACAGGTAAAGATGGAGATAATTATGAATAAGCAAATACAAATACAAATACAGATATAGATACAGTTATAAATAGACAAAGATAGAGATTCAGATACAGATATAGATATAGGAAGATACAAATGCAAGTATATGTACTTATGTAAAGATACAGATAAAGGAATAAATAATAAGATAGATATACTGTAGATATATGCATATAAACTGATATAGATACGGATTAAAGATGCAGATACAAATAGGCAAATTCAGATGCAGATATTCAGTTATAACTAAAGCTATAGATTCAGATGCAGATACAAATGGTTTAAAATTCAGATAAGAAATCAGATACATTATATATAAACATATATAGTTAAGTCAATAGATATATTGAGAAATACATATACAGATACAAGTGAAACATGCACATGAGGATAGACAGCTTCAGATTTAGATATAGATATTCGGGTACAGATATACATTAGATATAGATGTTGAGATACAGATGAAGATACAGATACTCAAAGTAATACTGATATATGTAGATACATGCAAACATACAGACACACTTAAAGTTATAGATTCCGATACAGATACGGATTGTTATGCATTGAGGTACATAAAGGATATCTCCCTATATAGGCACAATATAGATAACTGTATCATATTCTATTATATAGAAAGCTGTTTCTGTCCACAGAATATATGTATATGTATATCATATAAATAAATAAATAAATAAATAATATAGAAATTATTTCTATATATTATTGAAGTTTTAAGAAATTGAGATTTGTTATATTAGAGATATTATATTATGTATATGTATTATATAAACAAACTATTATACAGTTTTTAAATTTACATTTAATATCCTTTTAAAATCATATCAAATATATTTATTTAAAATTAACATACAGTGGCTCACAGCTTATTTGACCCAACGTCAAATAAAAATTTCATCTGCTCATTACTTTTAAACCAATACACATTTTTGAAAAATTTAAACGTAGAATTGTTATTTAAATATTTAATTAATGGAAAACATAACTTTTTTATTCATATTTAAAAAAAAAACAGTAAGAAAATAACAAAAACTAAAACAACTCATAATTTCAATGACACAGCTTATTTGACCCACACTTTTTTAAGAACAGTTATAATCGCGTAACATGGAAATAAACGGTACTTTTTGAGTTTTTGTTTTGATTATTGTATTCGCAATGTGAAGTAGAAGCATTTTTACCATTTAAAGAGTGATTTTGTTAAGGAAACACGTGTTTATAAAAATGGGAAAGCGCACAACAATACAGCAGCGGGAGTTGGTGCTACACCACTTTAAAAATGGAATTTCGCGGCGTAAAATTGCAGAGTTCGTTAATTTACCCGAATCTACAGTCAAAAACATAATAAACCGTTTTGTTTTTGAAAACAGAGTTGTAAATAAGGGTAGAACTGCTCCAAATAAAATTTTCAACGACACAGATGAGCGATACATTGTGCGCCAAATTAAGGAAAACCCAAAGTTATCAGCTCCAAAACTGGCTAGTCGGATGGAGAAACTGTTGGGGAAATCCAGTAGTGCAGAAACAATTCGTCGTATACTCCGAGACCACGATTTACATGGTAGAATTGCTCGCAAGAAACCTTTTATTAGTAAGAAAAATAAGGAAAGCCGTCTCCGATTCGCCAAAGAGTACATAACCAAGGACGCCAGCTACTGGGACAAGGTAATTTTCGCAGACGAGTCCAAATTTAATATATTTGGTTCGGATGGGAGGCCCTACGTCTGGCGAAAAGCGAATACCGAGCTTCAAGACAAGCACCTGAAAGCCACAGTAAAGCATGGTGGAGGATCTGTGATGGTTTGGGCCTGTATGTCTGCCTCTGGAGTTGGAAAACTAGCTTTTATTGAAAGCACCATGGATAAGAATATGTACTTAAACATTTTAAAGCAAAATCTTATCCAAAGTGCAGAATATCTGGCCATGAAAGAGGACTTTACATTTTATCAGGACAACGACCCTAAGCACACGTCGGGTGTCGTTCAGTCTTGGCTGGTATGGAACTGCCCCCATAACCTCAAACCGCCAGCACAGTCACCGGATCTTAATGCTATTGAAAATTTATGGGCCATTTTAGACACCAGTATCAGGTCCCGGAATATTTCCAACAAAAATGATTTGAAAACCGCATTAGTCGAGGAATGGGGGAAAATCCGTCCCGAAACAACAAAAAAATTGGTGGCTTCAATGCCTGCCAGACTTAAGGCTGTTTTGGATCAGAAAGGGGGTCATACCAAATATTAAATTAAAAAAAACTAGCAATAATTTTGATATTACGGTTAAAAATAACTAATGGGTCAAATAAGCTGTGACATTGAAATTATGAGTTGTTTTAGTTTTTGTTATTTTCTTACTGTTTTTTTTTTAAATATGAATAAAAAAGTTATGTTTTCCATTAATTAAATATTTAAATAACAATTCTACGTTTAAATTTTTCAAATATGTGTATTGATTTAAAAGTAATGAGCAAATGAAATTTTTATTTGACGTTGGGTCAAATAAGCTGTGAGCCACTGTAAAACAACATTTTCTTTAATATAACAAATCTATAATTTCAAACATATCCAACAAATGCATAAATTATAGACAAGCTTCTCACACTTGGCCAACTATCGATAAAAAAACGTATCAGACAACAACAAAAAGGCACTTATGAACGCATGCAGCTAATTAATTTACAGCCAACGTTTGTCATTCGCTATGAACCCAAAACTGTTCCCAAGACCTCCAACAATAACAGCAACAACAACAAACTTAGACAACAACAAGCATAAACAATGGTCTCCGCTGTTTGTTTAGTTAATCCAAAAGCTGGTTTACCAAACAGGCGCCAAACATGGCGTACGAATTAATTGTCTCGATGTCTGTATTTAAATTTTCAAAAACCAAATTATAATTTTTTTATTTTCATTTAAGATTGCAAACACAACAAACGAATGGGGGAACAGAAAACAAAAAAATTTACATACGCCCCGATGCGAACGTGAGGCATAACAAAAAATCGTTTGTTGTTATTCTTGTGACATCACCAGCAACAACAACAACAGCATGGGCTTCGGCTTCGGCATAGGAGATCGCAAGAGCAGGCCGCAAGAGTGAGCGAGCAAAGATGCCTACCACTTATCCGTTACTTTCATTTCGCATGAGCGAGAGAGCGAGAGCGAGAGAGTTGGGCTGCATTCGGGTTATTTTATATTTTATTTGACTGCGCTCCGCGCTCTTTACACATCTCTTATACAAATGGATAGCATAGTTAGCGAGCGCACCACCCACCACCCATACATGCACATAGGCGCAGCTGCAAACTTCATATGTGTGTGTGTGTGTGTGCGGGTATTTATATGTAAATGAGCTCGCAACAACAACAACAGCAAAGACAATGCCGAAATGCATAAATAACAAAAGCAAAGACAATGTGTGGAAAGTGTTAAGCAAATCGAAAGAGAGTTAAATAGGTTAATGCTGCACATAAATAGACTATAAGATACCACGTAACGAGCAGATGAAGGGCTTAAGCTGAGCAGTTTACATACTTAATTAGACTCAACTTTTATCTGCATTAAATATAAGTTAGATTTGGACTTTTGTGTGAATAGGCTTATTTAGTAGGCATTCATTATCAGAGAAAGAAAATCGAATTTTTGTTTCTCTTACACTTGCGTAGCAGAAACTCCCTATGCGTGCATACATTACAGGCAAATTGCATTATTATTACTGTTGTCCTGCTCTCTCTCTCTCTCTCTCTCTCTCTCTACACTGTTGCTTCTGCTGCAGCTGCTAACTACCCATTCCAATTAACATTTCTATTCCCATTCCCATTCCAATTTCCAATTCATTTCAAATTGAGTGCTATTGCTGACTTCGTTGCTGTTGTTGTTGTATCATGAGTTGGGCGAGTGCTTGAAAAGCTTAATACATACATACATACATGTGCACATCTGTACGTATGTAAAGCTCTGGCACTTTTGTCGACCCATTGGGAAGCTTTGGCAGATCGTTGCGATGCCAGCGGCGCGAGAAACAATGGACGAGCACTCATCAAGTGGGCTGCTAACTGTCGACTGCGACGCCGACTGCGCTGCCAGCGCGTAGGAGGTGTTGGCGCGTGTGTCAGCATATTGAATAGGTCGACCCCCAGCTTTGGGCATGACAGCAACAACAACAACAACAACAGTAACGAATAGAAGAAAAAGCAGAAGCAAAAGAGAGACAAGCGGACAGACAGCGCGATCTGTTTGCAGGCAAGGCGCAAGGCAACAACAAAAAAATAATAACAAAACAAAAAACGAACAGCGATAAATGACAGGCCTGGCAGCCCCTGTCCTCCCAGTCCCGCTCTCCGCTTTACCCTTCATCTTTGGTCCCGTTCTCCCACTCAGTCTATGCCTTTACACACTCGCCTCTGCCGGGCGTGACGAATTTAACGGGCGCGCATATTGCGTCGCTTTATGTTTTGTTTATAATTTCATCTAATATGCATACGCAAGCTTACAAACAGCCAGCAACTGTGGATAGGCTGAGCCACAGTCGACAATTAAGTACCCTACAAATAGTGAGTTGACTATATTCTAAGTGACCTTCTGAGCTAGTTTAGTTGTGGAATATGTATATATAAATAATAAACTATATGTGTTGCCATTACTTTAGATATATGTATCTAGAGTACATAATACCTACTATAGAATATAATGTATATGTTGACTATATGATGAATATAAGATGTACACATAATGTAATAATATATAGTTTCAATATGCCTATGTTACATAGCAGATGTCTGAACTAATATGCCCTCAACTAGATTACAACATACTTACACATACGCAAAAATAATCGTACACTGTATAGCTATATGTTGTGCCCATACACTATGGCCCATGCCGCTATGAGTGAACCGCTGCCCGCTCTCCTCTCTCTTCTTGCCGTCCCTCTTCCTCTCCCTCCTCAACGCCTTTGCCTGCGGCAACCTACAATCTATGGAGTTCTATTTGTAAACAAAACGCAACGCACACGCCGCTTGAATTTGAATTCGAATTCGAATTCGAATTGGTTGTTTTTGCTTTTTCCTCCTTTTGCCGATTTCGTTTCAAAATCGCTTTCAAAGTCGCTGCGAACACGCCCAGTCGCGAATTTGAAAACGTAGCCCCGGCCCACTCCGCGTATCATGATAATAATATTGTACAATACTCGTATTTGTCATATCATAAATTCTGCTTTATTATCTCTGCATGAATTTATATCTCGATTTCTTCTGCTCATTTGCATTTGAACTTTGTTTGCTTTTAATTAGCCATATTTAAGCTGCGAGTTGTTGTTTTTTACCTCGTTTCTTCGCCTCCTTCTCCCCCTTCACCATAAAATGGCCCATTAAACTGGCGCCAGCTTCTATAGAGAGGCCCCAAAAATAGAAGCTTGATTTAAGGTTAAATTTTTTTTATTTTATTTTTTTTTATGCGCAGTGTTTGAATTTTTTGCGCTCGACACGTGCGAGATACGCCCTAAATTAGTGAATATTTTTATAAAATTATAAAAAAAACAATTTCGTATCTTATAAATATGTGTGGTTTTTGTGCGATTATATAAATTGATCACTTTAACTTTTTGGCAAATTTACCTTCATTCCATCCACATTATATTTATAATAGATTCAAATTTGCATATATATTTTATTTGTACAATTTTGATAAGATCTTTTGATCTGATCTTGGATAGAACCAAAAAAATATATTATTTGCTTTTCGGAAATAAATTTGTTTTTGTAAGAAATGTTTTGAATAAATATATACATATAGATATCCTTCAAGATCAGGATAAGAACACATTATATAAAGACAATTTCCTGTTTTAAGTATTTCCAATTCTCAACTGTTTAAAGACAGAGAGAGAGAGAGAGAGAGAGAGAGAGAGAGAGAGAGAGAGAGAGAGAGAGAGAGAGAGAGGGACAAATTGTTGTTATTTCTTCACTTTGTTTTTTCAAAAAGTTTCAATGAATCAAAAATATTTACAGTTATGCAGATATTGTGCTAGAACAGTGGAATGGAATAAATATCAAAACAAAGAATTGCTATACATAATCCACTTTTATTTTATTTTTATTTATTTTTGGTTTTGTTTTGAATATTTTTGTTTTTTGTTTTTGTTTTATTTTTGTTATGGTTATACGCAATTTGCATTCAGAGCTTCTGCTCAGCCATTCATTGATTCATTTGCTCATTCATATCGTGTTGTTTATTTTCCAAAAATCAGAATGTGTTTTTTTTGCCCGTATATACATTTTATATTATTCCTATTTTTCTTCCAGTTTTATTTATTTATGCAAAAATTGATTTTGCTTGTAAGCTCGCTCAGCTCCAGCAAAGAAATGTTAGTAAAAATAGATTTTATTTCAAATTTTTCTTGATTTTTTATGAGAATTTTAGTTTTATTATAAGTTTTACTAACTTTTTGTGCAAGAGCTACATCGCTTAAAGTTCTTCCTGCTTTACATCAACATTTTAGCACGGTCCCAACTGTGTTTTGCTTAAGAGTTCGAAGTACACTAGCAATGAAATGTTAGCTTATAGGATATTTAATTCTTCTGCCTGCCCTCAATGGGAACTTCAAAATTTTCGCTTATTTTACTAACTTTTTGTGCAAGATGAATGATCTTCGAATTCAGCTTGCTGTGCACTAACAGTAAGTTCAAAGTACGCCAGCAATGAAATGCTAGTTTAAAGGATACTTAACTCTTCTGTCTGCTCTCACAGGGAGCCTCAATTTCTTTTGCTTATTTGACTAACTTTTTGTGCAAGATGTGTGCTCTTAGAACGCCTTATTCTGTGCACTAACAGTAAGTTCAAAGTACGCCAGCTAAGAAATGTTAGTGAACAGGATCATTTATTCTCCTACCTGCTCTCAATGGGAGTTGCCCTCATGTCTGTTATCTTACTAACTTTTTGTGCAAGATGTGTGCTCTTAGAATGCCTTTTCTGTGCACTTGCAGTAAGTTCAAAGTACGCCAGCTAAGAAATGTTAGAGAACTCCTGTTCATTTTCTCCTACCTGCTCTCAATTGGAGTGGCATATATGTCCGTTATTTTACTAACTTTTTGGGCAAGAGCTATGACTTTAGAATTCCTTTTGCTTTGCACTCACTCACTCATAGACTTGCCTGTAAGTGCGCAGTATTCCAGCAAAGAAATGTTAGTAGAGATCCGTTTATTGTTCATTAATTTCTCTTGATGGATATCATAATAACATCTTTTATTTGCTATTATTTCTGCTATATTTATAGCTATATATACATTATAATTACTCGTGCTCTGCTCTAACTTTTTCGCATTGTCCTACACTCCGTCAATACAATGCTGAAAGTGTGCCAAATCTATTAAATTTCAACTGCTGATAAACGTAAGCAACAAAAAAAAAAAAAAAGAGAGAGAGAGAGCAAATGAGCAGAAATTGCGCTTTATTTAAGTACGAAAATAACAACAGGAGGAAAATTTAGTTGGGATATAAATTGAAAATAGCCCCAAAATAATTTGTTCATTTTGCCTGAGATTTGGCCAAATGCGCCCATTGCAAAGGGGGGCGCCGACAGCAGATGGGCCTTTGCCCCGTGCCCCGAGCCCCATGCCCCAAACCCCCATTCAATGCACGCTTATTATCTGTAGGGGTTGACGCTGAGGTGGGGCTGGGGCTGGGGCTGTTTGTTTTTGTTTACCCATTTGGCGTCCAACAAATTTTGCGTCTTCAAATCAAAAGACAACAAATTTAGTTTTATTAATTGAGCACATTAAAATAAGTTTAGACCAACTATATTTAGACTAAGACTAAAACCAAAATTGTGTCAAATACTACTAATTTCCCTGTTTTCCGCAACTATTTTCAAATATGTCATGATTACGTTCAAAATAGAAATGGTATAATATAAACAATAATATGTTTGAATATTGGCCAGGAAATTCGTATTAAATTTTAGTTTTTATTTTAGTTCTTGTTTATAAATATGAAAATGTAAATGTAGAATTATTGATTTGTTTTAGTTCAAGATATATAAAAAATGTAAATTAAAATTTATATATTAATATAAAAAAGAAAATGAATAAAATTTAAAAAATAAATACTGAAATATATTTTAATATTTATGTGATACAATGCATTCAAGAAACTTTAAACTTTATCAGTTATTACATTATAATTCTGTAGATTTAAAACAAGAATTAAAATCATTTTCCGAAATTTTTCTAAATATTTAAAAAATTCAATTCTCGACATAAAAATTTTGATGTCTTATTTTAAGAACTAAACTAAACTAAAATTGTTTAAGGAACTGTCCAAATTTTACTCATCTAATAACATTAAGATTCTGCTGTAGACTTTTCTGTGTAGAATTTGGACAGTTCCTTAAATATTTTAATTTGTATAAAGTATTATTTCAAACCTACTATATTTCGAATCTCTCATTAATCCAAAGTTATCACGAGTCCCTTATCTAATCTCTTTATATTTCTGTACATTTAATATTTGAAACATTCGATAATTCGTAATATTTTAAGAGTCTCTGGAAGTTCGACATAGCGAGAGTCGACTGTATGTATATTTTTACTTGCATCGCTTAATTTTAATTTCTATTCAAATGAAGATCTTTGAGATTAGATTTTATTTTATTTTTAGGGCTTTAGCTTAGCTAATTCCAATCTTATGACATGGTTCATTACTTATGACGATCTATCTAATATTTTCAATTTAATTTTCGAAAAATGCATTTCCCTCTGTTCAAGAATTCTAAAACTTTTCATATTTCGAGTGCATTCCAAGCATTTTATTTTCCGATTTCCATTTAGATCTCATTGTGTAGTATAGAATTTTTGCATATTTCAAGAGGAAGTAACGCCCGACGTCTGTGGGTCGTGGGTGGCCGTTGATGCGTTTATTTTCAGCTGTTTTCGGGCGCCATGCAGAATGCATTTTGGCGCATTTGACATTTGTATAGCGATATCTGGCGAGATGTTTACGAAAATCTGATAAACTGTGGAGTGGATGAGCCAGAAATAGATTATATCTGAACACAAAGAGAGAGGGAGATGGAGAGGGAGAGAGAGAGGGGGAGAGACTGCCTGTACAATAGAGGCAAACAGGAAATCTTCATTTGTTAATGAAGCTTGATTGATGATTGTTTGATTGTTGTTTGATTGATCGTTCAGTTGATCTTCCAGCAGGGGGATTCCCACTTGCAAATGAGAGCACTTTCGTATTAACGTATTCGATTTCATTGCGCATTTCCTGTGGAAAGTTTTCGACAATCCAAAGATCAACAGATCGTTGCATTCTCTGCAATTGCAAATGATGGGAGAAGATATGGCCAAGGGATAGGCAGGTACGAATCTCTCGCACAAGTGTTTGGCAACCTGATCAAGGGCTTATCTCGCCCCGATCCTCAGGTCGAGGGCTCTGACAGGCGCTGCCATTGTTGTCATAAATTACACTTCAATTGTTCAACTGACTGAAAAGTGGAAAATGGGATTGAAATTGCTATTGGCATTAGATTTAGGTTTGGGTTTGGGTCTCAGTTTGGGTACGGCAATCAACGTGTGTATTTTCTTTTTACAAGTCCCAGCTGAGACTCTGTGGATAAAGTGTAAAAAATATCAAATGTCCTTTGTGCCCAGGACCTGGCGATTAGTTCACGCTCGCCTGCCTTCCTATGGAGCACCAGAGCCAGCCCTAGACCCTGCCCATAGACTAAAGCCGACTACTCTACCTGCCAGCCATAATTAATTTAATCATTGCTCAGTGTGCGAGAGCACACAAAAAACGAGCCTCGAAAAGAACCCAGTCATACAGGGGCTGGCCAAGAGGCACAAGTGCAATCATTGTTTAAGCTGTACAGAGAGAAAGAGAGAGCGAGAGAGTGTGAGTGTGTGTGTGAGTGTGTGCAGTGTGTGCTGGCAACCTTCTGACGTGCCCCAGACCCGCGCCATAAACAAAAAAAAAACGAAAACAAGAAAGAACCTTGCAGTCGAGAGTAAACGACTGCTTAATACTCTTTCTCGATCATAGAAGAATTTGTGGAACAATCGAAATTGCAGGCTGTATCATGGCCCAAGCGATAGACCATATCATTTCTAGGTCTATTTGATAAAAGTATAGCTATATAATTGTATATATGTAATAGAGTATTGCTTCTATAGCCCAATTTTAGCTGTAAAACTGTAAAATATATACATATTTTTGGGATTTGCCAAGAGTTCATAAGCTAGGGAATTATAATTTTGGATGAACTCATAGAGTAAGTCTCGAAAGCATAAGCTGTATCAAATTTTACAACTGTACATCAAGCCTATCTATATAAATGTATGTACAGTGAAACCTCGATATAACGAATCTGAGGGGTATCTATGGATTCGCTATAGGTAATTATTAGTAAAACCTCGGTAAAGTCAAGGGACTTAAAGAAAAATTCGTCATGGTGAGTTTTTCGTTATAACGAAGTTCGTTATATCGAGGTTTCACTGTGTATATCTATAATAGAACTCTAGATCTATTTTAAGTATATCATGTTATGTCTCTTTCCATATATATATCATGTATATCTGTCTATATAGATACATATATTGGAATACATCAAACATAGAAGTTCTTAGCTAAGAGATATAGTAACTACCGATTTATCATGCTTCGAGTTGAGCATTCTCATAACTTTCCCAAATTTGTGTATACCAAATTTCAAATTTATATGGAAAGACTAGGAACGACTAGATAGACCTACGTATAAGTTGACATTCGTACAAACCAATATACCCTGTCGCATGCCCGGACGAGTATGGAGCGCAAACCCAAGCCAGAGACGCGTCGAGACAGGCAGGCAAAGACACAATCTGTGGGACTCATCCCTAATGCTCAGAGGCTAACCCCGACGCTGGGCCAGAGCCTGAAACAGAGATCTGATCCCGACTGGCATGACAGGCTGTTTTTTTCTCATCCCCCTCCTCCATCTCCTCCATCTTCTCCAGCTTCAGCTCCTCGCCCTCTTCGTCTGTGCTGCTTTGGCCTCTGATTGAGCGCTGAGGTTTTTCTTTGTTGATCTTCATGATGAGCTCGATGATGATCCTACACATCAGCAACTCTTCATTGACGTGTGTGACAAACAAAGAGAGGGAGTGTGCGAGTGTGTGTGTGAGTGTGTGAGTGTCCCGCTGCGAGGGTCTGGCAGGCACTGTGCGTGCCTAACCAGAGGAAAAAACAGTTTGGCGTAGTTTGGTAGTTCAATTGAGGCCCATTGTTTTAGCGCACGATCATGGGACGTGGAACGGTCGATCGGTCGTTCGTTCGATCGTTCGATCTGGCCGTCTTGGCCATTTGTACAAACAGTCAACATGCATAAATTGACGCTAATATCGGTCTGCGTACGGCCGGCCCAGCTGGGTCTGGCACCTCCGTGCGCTGCGGGCACCTCCATGCGCCGTACGCCGGGCCGTATCCACGTCCATTCCACAACCTCATGGCGCGCACTTTGCATATAAATCATGTTTATGACTTGTTATTTTTCACTATTTATTTTGCTTTTCGCCTTTTGTTTATCGTATGAGAGAGAAAAAAAAAACACACACAAAATCTATCCATCTATCTATCCGTCTATCTATTATTTTGTGGGCCTCTGTAAATTACAACATTACTTGGACTTTTTTCTTCTTTCTGCTGCTGGCCCTGGCGGCGGCCCTAACGATCGCCGAGGCTGAGGCTGGGCTGAGGCACTCTCGGATCACAATTGCTGCTGCTGTAACTGTTCTTGCGCCGCCTTTGTATATGCTTAATTAACGCATTTCGACCTTGTCGACTCGCCGATAAACAAGACCCTACAGATGCTCCCCACAGATGATATCATGACTAATGATTCGGCCCTCCATGAGGAGAACTATTTGCCCAGCGAGCTGGTTAGCAGACAAATTCGAGTTGGAATTCTTAACTGAATAGAATACCTTCTATAGAGAAGGGCACTGAGAGAGAGAGGTAAACCAGAATGAAGGCATCCAACTGCCTCGACTGACCCAACTCAACTGACTTATCTTAAGTTTATATAAGTTTACATACTGAACTTAAGTTTATATAAGATTCAAATCAGTTGTAATTTTATTAAAGACTTAAACATACATCATTTTTTAAACGTTACATTAGGTTGTTTTCACTCTTCTTCTCTTCAATCATTAAACCATTCTTCAGCAATATTCAAATACTTCGTATATTAATATTATTTTAGAAAAAGAATATAGCTTAAACTTATATAACTCTTATATAATATTAGAATAAACGTCATTTTAGTCAAAGTATTAAAGGAGTTTCCCATACTTGAAAGACAATCCCAAAAGAATATATTCCTCAAATTCTCAAGTTAACGTGGCATAAATCAAAAAGCTAAAATACAGAAATATTATAAATATACTAAATAATTGATATTATAAGTAAATAGGCCCATCCCAGCCTGATTTATCTACTGCCCACATTCGCACCTATATTCATTGTAATTCAATTTATACATATATAGTATAGGCAGTGGCTGAGCGGTAATCCGCTGGCTTAACGCCGTGTTTAGCTGGTCCTT
The DNA here is from genome assembly GCA_035047545.1 of Drosophila paranaensis. Taxonomy (NCBI): domain Eukaryota; kingdom Metazoa; phylum Arthropoda; class Insecta; order Diptera; family Drosophilidae; genus Drosophila; species Drosophila paranaensis. Next base: position 3,958,639 of record JAWNPL010000145.1, on the reverse strand, counting down.
TTGCCGCCTTGACTGTATTATTAATAATGATTTCCCGAAAAGATTTTCATAAAGAGTAAAAGCCGAAATAAACAAAGCAAAAAGCAATTTGTGACAGTGCGAAACGGAAAACAGAAGAGAAACGGCTGAAACAGCCTCCGCTGGGAAAAGGAAAGAATTCCGAAAAGCCAAAAATAAAATAAAATATAAAATATATAAAGTGGGACTTGCTTAAATTGTGAAAAGCCATTAAACGCAGCTGGGGCCTGCAAAGCAAAGCAGAACCGCAATTATCATGAACGAGCAGAAAAGAACTCCCAGTGTGGAGCCCCTCCCCTTCCCTCCCCTCCCCTCCTGGGCAAAAAGTGAGATCTTGAAATAGATGCGGAGATGGGTCCAGCGCCCAGCTGGGAAATACCACAAGTGCGGCTGTATATCAACACATCATAGACCCCGACGCCGAGCCAACGGGCCGGGACAACCCGGCTAATATGCCTTTAATATGCTGGCCCACAATCTGGGCAGTCCGCAATGCCGACCCCGGGGAGAACGCGTCCTACGTGACGCACCTAAGCCCAGAGGAAAAGGGATGTGGCTTAGGCCAAAGCTCAGATGAGCATTCATTATATCTCTGAAAATCGCCCTCTCTCTCGGGCTGATCAGGTGTGAAGTAGGGATTATATGTATATGGGATTATAGATCTGCAATATGATAAGCCTTGAAAGAGCTGCTCCATACGTGACGCCCTTGATGGCGCCTTAAAACTAACTGCACTGTAACTAAAACTTCAGTAACTCAGCTATTAAAATTCTAATCAAGTGTGAGGCCAGCTGAGGTATGCCTTCGACCTATGCCCATAGAGTCCCTGACTGGAATAAATTGCCTTAAAGACCCAGTCTGTGGCATAAGGCAATACGGAGTTGATTTACCCTCAATCCTTAACCTCTAGAGCTCAGCAATCATTCATTCCAATAGCTTTATTACTTGTGAAGACAACTTGAGCTAAGTCTTGAATTAATGCCCTGAAGTAACTCCTTCAAATAGCCTAGTTTATATATATATTTATATATGACTAGATTGAGTTGGTTCAACACGCAGCACTTGCAGAGAACAAGATTTGGAAGGGAACAACTTTGATCACTAAGAACTACATATCTAAAAGTCTAGTTCATTATAGAGTATAAATATTGTACTACTAACTACGGTATTCCTGGTTATTTATTAAGATCTTAGCTCGCAAATAACAGTTGAGTTGAGTTAGATTCTTTACTATCTGATAAAAAATACTCGTGGCTCAAGATTAATCATCTTTATCTAACTAAAGGTTCTCCAATTCTCGTATTCCTTTTTCATTTCAAACAAAATTCAGGTAGTTCTTCTAAAAAATTCTTTATTGATGGGTTCCTTAACTTATACTCTTTAAACCCTTTGCCTTTCCTTAACAATTGCCTACATAAATCAGAAAATATTTTTATATTTAAAAATGTTTCTCTTATTTCTTAAATATTATTTAATATTTAGAATTTATTTAATATTTTTATTATATTATAAAATATTATTTGACAATTTAAATTTATTTTATTTAATTTTAATTTATTTTTATTTATTTATTTATACTATGTACTATTAATTATATTATTAAATATTTATTTAAATATTTAAATGTATTTGTTTATATTATATTTTTGATTACTATTTTAAAACATTTTATTTTAAATTTAGTCATAATTTTAATTATGGTATTAAGTTTTTATTTAAATCTTTTGCATTTATTTATATTATTCATATTTTTATATCTTTATTTAAATAATTTAAAATAAATTTAAATCAAGAAACTGTTTAGATTATACTATACTATATAGGTCCAAAAAATAATACTATAATATTTATTATAATTGATCTCTGCTCAGCTCCGACTCAAGCTCAGCTCGCATTTAAGTTCTTTTAAGCTCGTTTTCAAATCCTTTTTTTAATGGCTTTTATCAAAAAGCCCTTTTCGCCCCGAGATAGGGTATAGATAACTGGCTATAGCTGGCTCATGGTATGGCCGAACAATAGCAGGCATTTATCACCCTTTCAAATCCGGCTATTCAAATCCTTTTTCGTACCTCTTTTATTTTTTTACCCTCAAATTGCCAACTGGGCGATTTTATTCATGAACATTGAAACATTGTTCAACTCTGATCCCGATGGCTCTTTCTCTCTCTCTCCCTCTCTCTCTGTCTATCTCTTGCCATCTCTCTCTCTCTCTTTTTCGTTGAATTTATGGTAGAACAAGCACTACAATAGTTTAATTAACATTAACGCTGACGCCGACTACTGATGGCAATAAAAAACCATTAAAAGGAATTTATTTTAAGGACCGAACCGGCTATAAATCACATTACACGCTCCCATAAAAGCAAAAGCAACAGAAATCTGAACAACTGAGTTGGGTAGAGGGGTAGAGGAGGAGAGGGCGAGAGGGTAGAGGGGGAGGGATTGGCTGCATAAAGCTCTGCCTGTGGGGCAGGTGCCTTTGACTGCTGTGGGCGTGGCTGTGGGCGTACTCCACTTCTTCTTCTTCTTCGACTTGTACGAGTAGTATGTAAAGCGGGTATATAGGCTTGAGTGTGGAGAATGGGAATGGGGTATATTAGTTAGGCTCATCTTATAAGCAATTAAGATGATTTCAAATGTGGTTTATTAACCTGTGAGACTAGAGAGCTAATACTCTGAACATAGAGCTGAGAGGAGATTCCATTAAGGTATAAGCAAATGTGGCAAATCAGGAAAAGGCGACAGCTATAAGCACTTTTTCCCAGATTTACGCTACAGAGACCTATTTAATATATTGCCAACATATATCTACTACTACTCCTTGGCATAAACTCTATATGTCGAGGTCAAGATTTGAAACTCTTTATGCATTTTATTAAAACCAAATTCAAATTTTGAATTTTTCAAAAATATAAACAAATTCTTCAAATTATTAAATTAAGATTAAATATATTATAAAATAATAAATTAATAAAAATATTACAAATAAATAATTTTTTGTTAAATTAATTTTTATTAAATATAATATAAATATATTATAAAATAGTAAATAAATAAAAAAAATGATTAAATTTAGATAAAATACATTATAAAATAATAAATAAATTAAAATAATAAAAATAAATCATTTTTTGTTAAATTTATTTTTATTGTGTATATTATAAATATATTAAAAAATAATAAATAAATAAAAATAAATCATTTTCTGTTATAAATTTCATTTGCTTTACGCCATTTCATAGTCAGGTATAGGCTTTAGGACATAATATGAGAAATTAAATTAGGTTAAATAGAAGTAGAAGTTATATACAACAGAAAGGGTAGATATATATACATATATCCGGCCATCAACTGATAGGTATACCTCAAAAAATAAATTTATATATAAATTTTAATATTTTTGAATGGGTATTATGCAGTCAGTTACGCCCTTCCGCTTACTTTCAATTTGGTATATCACAAAAATCAATGCAATGTTCGCAAAAGGTAAGGAGAGTGAGACAGAGAGAGAGAGAGAGAGAGAGAGAGAGAGAGAGAGAGAGTGAGACAGAGAGAGGGGGAGAGCGATGTCTAGCTAGTATACAGAGTAGTAAAAATTGTTTATACGCATAGTTTGTAGCCCGCTTTTCCTTTGTTTTTCCTTCTTTTTTTTATGCCATCGGCGTGTTGCGCTAAAAGCGTTGGCATTAAAAATTACGACGAAAAGTTAATGGAAATACCGCTTCGATGTGGGCCAGGGTAGAGCCTAGTTGCGTGTACCTAGTCCTGCGCCTAGGCACCGGCCTAGGCTATAGAGTCGATGGAAAGTTAAGAGTCAAAGTTATAAAAAGTATTCAAAAAGTCACTTATTCCTATGCCTCCCTCTCTCTCTCTCTCTCTCTCTCTCTCTCACCCTCTCTTTTTGCCTACTCCGCTTTGTGCGCTATTCGCAAACGTTTTGATTGCTGCTTAAGCAGTTTATAATATCAGAATTCAGTTGAAATAATATGCTTTCTCCTCTCAAATGAGAAAAACAACATTTCTTTTTATGTTTATCTCCCTCTCTCTCTCTCTCTCTCTCTGTCTCTGTCTGTCTGGGCCAGACAAGTGAAGCATCCTTTCGGCGGATATATATGAAACAATACAACCATTAAATTGACTGGCTAAAAGGAAACACATTGATTTGCCATTTTGAGCGCAAATTCATGGCAATAAAATCGGCGCAAACTTTGCTTGTTCTTCTCTCTCTCCTCCTCCTCCTCTTCTTCCTCTTTTTTAATGCCACTTTCAATATTTGTTTTAAACAGAGTGTGGTGGGAGAGGGGGCTGTGGGGTACTCCACCTCCTCCCCTCCCCCTGCTCAGCTAGTTGTGGTTGCTACCCTCCCCCCACCACCACAACCCCCTCCCCTACCCCTCTCACAGTCTGTGTGAAATTGTAAAACGCGTTGTGTAATCGAAACTTTTAACGATTTGATGCGATTCGAAATTGTGTAATATGAAGGCACTAATACTCAGCCAAATGGAAATCGAGTGCTCACACACACACACACACATACACACACACACACTGGGGCACACACACACACATGTGTGTGCAAATAAATAGCATTGGGTATATCCTCCCATTGAGGGTCCTTCAGATACATTATACAGCGCTAAAGCTGCGCTACACTCGCTAGAGTAGGGCATATCAATATCCGACAGCTGATATCTATCTATGTACACACATAAGCTCTGACGAAGTATTTGAAGAGAATGCAAAGTAGAGCCTGGAATTATAGTTTGATAATGAAAACTAACTAGAAACGAATTAAATTGAAATAACCTTCCACAGGAAAAATATTGAAAGAAATATGTTTTGTTTAAATAAAATATAAAATTTCAATTGGAATAAAATTTATTAATAAACATTTTATTAAATTACAAGAATACGCTTTTCCTAGTGGATAGTGATTGATAAAAGTAGATCAATAGTAAAATTTCGAAAGTTTTATTAACAAAATAAAATGCTTTTTATAGGTTATGGTAAATATGAACTTGAATTATTTATTTTTTTTTTAATTTATGTAAATTTGTGAATTTTCTAAAATTAAATTGGTAAACATTTATATTTCTATATATATATAAATTTTTTAAAATTTAAATATAACTTCAATGATATGCTGAAAATGCATTTGAATTATGCGACTTAAAATATAGATATGTACAAATATTTATTTGAAGGAATATGCATACAAAATCTAGAAATCAGCTGAAATCCGTAACAAAAACTTTGCACAAAACTGAAAAAGTGAGTTAAAAATTCGTTGTCGTCCGTCGATGGTCGATTGTCGATGGTAAGTTCGAAATTGCCTTGGAGCTGCGAAAAAACCAATCCATGTAATTCGACGACAAAGATGTGCTAATAAATTTCAACTTAATTTCCGAAATGTGCATCTAACACATAAAAAGCTGAACACAAACACGAGCAGGCGCTGCCCCCTGGCTGAGACTGAGACGAAGAGGGAGAGGGAGACTGAGAGTCAATCGGCTGGCAGCAAAGCAGCCTGTAACGGAAATGAACAAGAGCGAGCGAGCGGGAGAAGGGCAGTGAGAGCGTATTCAAGAAGGAGAGGCGAGGCGAGGCGAGGAGAGGAGAGCTGTGTCAGATTGAGTTGCCGCCAGGCGGCGCATTGTTCTCGAAGCGTTCCGAACAGCCACGGGCAAGGGCAGGCGCAAAGTTTCAAGTATGGTTTTTGCATAAAACTTCAATTTAAATTGACATTTGAGTGGAAAGTAATTGCATGATATGCAGGGAGAGCATAAAAAAGGCAGGCACCATCGACGGGCTGTTACTTATGGCAGTCGGCAGTCGGCAGTCGGGGTTGGGCGTGTTTAATGTATGAGCACAGCTCAGCACAGCGTTTGCAGCTACTATTTTTAGGCATTTAATGTTATTTTCAAGCCAGTCCCCCACTCCCACTCGTACGCACACGCTCTCTTCCTATCTCTTTCGTTCGCATTTGTTTTGTCATCCATCCATCCATCCATCCAAAGCATTGCGGAAGGCTCTACGCAGCTCATTATGCGCTCGTTTATATGCCGAATTTGTTGTTGTGGTTGCGCCAGCTCCTCTTCGCTGCGCTCTTCGTGTTGCTGTAAACTTCGTGCACATTATGAGGGTCTGAGTCTGGTTTTTATTTTTGAGCACAGCCTAACTGTAACTGTATGCGGGCAGCACTCTTCCGCTCTCTCCCTCTTACTCTATCTCTCTTTGCCTTACTTGCAAATTAAATGCCAATAAATTTGCATTTTTCTGTTGTTGTTGTTGTTGCCTTGCAGAGATCTCAGCAAAAGTGTCATTTAGAGTGGAGGGGGAGGGGCAGGGGCAGGGGAAGAGAGTACAGACACACTCCAATTGGATTTCGTTGCTAAGTTTTCCAATCAAATTGACCAACTTTCAATGCGTTTGGCAATAAACGTTGTTAATTTGTTTTCCATTTCGAGCGAATTCATTTATTTATTCATTCATTTCCTGCCCCACTTCGCCCCACCGTGCTTGGCCAATTGTTTAGAATTTTTATTGAGATTAAAAATATTTATGTCCGGCGAAGCTTTTTGCTTGTGTTTACTCCTCCCTTTCCGATTGGGATCTAATCAAATGTCTTATCAGACAGCCGCAGAGCTCAGACGATTGCGATTTCCGATTGGAAACTATTAATTCATTCATTTCAACAGATGTTCCGATAGACCTTCACTCGAGATACTATATACATAGGTATATATACATTATATATATTGTGCTGAAATCAATTTCTAGACGAGATTGGAATTCGTTACGTGTAAATACTTTAGATGATGACATTCTCATGGGCATTTTCTAAGGTTTTCAGGGCGATTAGAATAAATATTTGTCGAGAGTTGGACTCGGGTGTATTCAAAAGTATCTATACCCTACATCTATGTTCATACATAGACCCTACATATAATTATGCATATAGAAATATCATAATAATATATATACCCTACACCTATGAACACATACCCTACATCCATGTCCATATATACATACCTTAAAAAAATATATATATACCTTACAAATTCCCTTCATATACCCAACATCCATGTACACTCATATACCCTACATATTCACCTCGTATAGCCTACATCTATGTATAGTCATATACCGTACATATTCCATTCATTTACCATACATCTAACTATAAACACATATATTCTACATACATTCCCTACTTCTATGAACATATACCCTACATCAATGTATGTACCCTACTTCCATATACATATTCCCTTCACCTATGCTACATCTACATATGTATACTCATATACCCTATATCTATGTAAAGTCATATAACCCTACAAATTCCCTTCATATGCCGTACATCTACATAACTATATACAAATATCTATAAGCATATCATTTTCAAATACCCTACATCAATGTATATACCCTTTCATATACCCTACATCAATGTATACACACTTTATATCCCTTTCATATACCCTACATCCATGTATATACATACTTATGTGCATACATATACCCTACACATTTGGGTACTTTTCTATCCCTCTCTCTCTCTATCTCCCCCTCGCTTCCCCCTCACTAATTTCTGGGTTCTTTAATAAAACTCGGATACATTTATAAATATCTCTATATTTCTACTTAAACTAAGACACATATATATTTTTAGGCATTTCAGACAGCTTTTATCACCTACTATTTGATAGTCATATGAGCACTTCAAACTCCTTCCCTAACTCTCCTCATCGCTTTCGCCGCATTTCTCCAAATTCGCGTGGGGCGATTCGGTCTTTCGCCGCGTCATCAGCTGTTGCAGTTGGGCGACGTGGCAGGGCTCCAGCTGACGCATGCAGCCGTAGTAGAGCACGTCCGAGATGAGCTTGCGGGCGAGCAGCTTCTGCCTGGGAACCAGCTCCTCGAACTGAGTCAGCCAGGTGTGAGCGAGCGCCTCGGACTCGGAGAGCGTGGACAAACGCTTGCGATTCGTCAGAGAGCGAAGGGGAGAGCTGGGCACATGCATAACGGCGGGTGAAACGGGAAATTCATCTTTTACAGCAGAGCGACGTTTGCGACGCTGCAGGAGATATGTAGAGAGAGAGAGAGAGAGAGAAAGAAAATAAGATAGAGAGTTAGCAAATGTATAACGAAAGCTTACCAAAGCTTCGGGTGGTGTTTCAGGATCTAAACTGTTAGCTTTTTGCAGGCTTTGGCAGGGGCTGCTCTCCTCTTGTCCCTCCAGGAAGCCCAGCAGCTCAAAGTACCAGAGCGTCGACTCGAACGGGTCCTGCTCGCTGCACGAGTCGCGTTTGCGCAAATCACGACGAAAGTTTGTGCGAAACGAGTTGATTTTCTTGACCACGAGCGCCCGATCAGCGTCCGGCTCGACCTCGCGCAGCTTCAGCACCAGCTGCTCGTAGCCGGCTGATTTCAGGGCCCGGCTGCTGTACTCCGGACTCTTGACCTTCCACACAGCTGGCAGTGAGCGATAGAGCTCCAGAAACTCTGTCCAGAATTGACGATCGCGTGAGTTCATATCTGGTCTCGATCCAAACGGCCAAAGTTGTCCACAGCTCGAACTCACGCGCAGCACTAAACAGTCGGAAGCACAAGCTTGCATGCGCAAAATGCAAAGTGTGGAGAGCAACAGCAGATGGAGCAACCCAGAAAGCGAGAGAGAGAAAGCAGCAACAATATAAACTGATGCTCTGCAATGTTTGTTGCTTGTGCAAGCGTTTGCGCTGTGCGCTTTGTGCTGGCATTCGCGGTGCTTACGCTCGCTTGTGCTAAACAGAAGAAAGAAGAATCATATGCAAATACAAGCATACATATATGCATGAGTATGTGTGCGTGTGAATGTGTGCCTAGGAAGTGATTTATGCAAAGCAGTGTTGCTCATTTAGCTATTTGCCCGCCAGCTTTGGCGTTTAACAAATGTGTGATATGGCGGTTGGCGGGAATTATAAGTATATCATTGAATGAAAAATAAGTAAAAGTAATAATAATATTAAGAATGTATTTGGACCAATATTTTTCGAATTAAATAGCTGATATTGGCATGATAAAATTAAACTACAGTTGTTGATATAAAGTATTAAATCCCTTTCATAATTGATTATGAGGCACACAATTTTCTTAAGGTAGAAGCCTTTTTTCTGGATTTTAAATCTATATGTAGCTATTTTTGGCGGTTTTTTCTAGTTGAAGTGGCCTAACGAATGTCAGCACTGATGCAAAGAGCTCAAAAGAGTATGTGAGAGAGAGTGCATAAACACAGCAGCTGTTGTTTTTGGCACTCTGCTGATCCATTTTCTTCGCCAGCCACATTACACACACACACACACACACATGCACGCTTGCGTGTGTGCAAAGCGAGTGGATATCGATACTGTTAGTGTCACAGTCAGCTGTTTTACGTATTGCAGCTGAAAAAGAGTAATTTAATTTGAAGCTGCGCAGAAACTATGCAGGCCGAGGGCGAAAAGGTTAAATCTCAATTAAGTTGCTACTGATGGAGGAGTTGCCGCTTCAGATATTGCAATTACTTACTGTTCGGTCCGTTGTGGAATCATTTAAATAACTGTATTTACAGGGCGAATGGCAAATATTGATGTCGCGAGGACATTTAAACATGACAGCAAACAAACAGAGCGCACAAGGACCAACAGGATGAAGACATTATGCACTTGCTTTCAATTATGTGGAAGAGAGAGAGAGAGAAAGACAACGAATTGAATGGAAGTGAAACTAAAGCCTTTTGCAAATAGTTGTTAAAATATGTCAATAACCTTCAGCCCCGCCCCACCCACGCACCGAGCGGCCACATCAGAGCAGAAACTTGGCCTGGGCCAGACCTTTTCCCAGCCAGGAATTGCTAACGGGACATTGGTTTTCCCGGAGTAGGGGGACAGCACGAGAAGGCGGAAGAGCAGGAGGCGGAGGAGGGGCATCTTCGGGGTAACTGTATACACGACTAAGCGCAGAAAATGTTTAATTAAATTCCAGGACACATTTGGCATGTTACATTGCTTTGGTCTGTCGAACCGCACACTTTCCGTCCGTTCCGTGGCTACTCGCACTCGCCACGGACTTCCGTCCTGTTTATCCTTGTCGCAGCAAACTAACTAACGCAAATTGTAATAAAAATACCAAAACGTAGCAAAAACCAAGCAAAGCAAATTATGTGCTCTCCCTCTACCTCTCTCTCCCTCCCTCTCTCTCTCTCTCTCTCTCTCTCTCTCTTTGGTTCAGCTATTGACATTCTGCTGCGGTTTCTCGAATCTAATATTGGCTCTGACCAAGATCCTGTTACAGCAGGACTGTGCTCCATCAATACGTTAGCTTAAAGCAGATTGCTTAAAGCCTGGGAAAGTGTTGAAACTGCGCGAAAAGCTCTGCATTATGTACAACACATGAGGGCATAGTACCTATAGATAGATGATATAGACTAGTTATAAATATTATGTGCGATAGATATTTATTATAGACAACATATAGAGAGGGAGCTGAATATTTTCAATTTCTTCATCAAATTTGCCTTTAAACGATTTTTTTATAATATAAAAAATATTTTTAAATTTTTTGAATTTCACACCAAAATGACTAGAAATATTCCAATATTATTCTAATAGTCATTATATATAAATATTGTATTAAATATAAACGAATACGAACTGAATCCATCCTAATTCTAATGAATAATTTAATAACATATTTCATTCCATTTAAAAAAAATATATATTTTAATAAATTCAAAATTATTTAAGGGTTTTCTAAATGGATGGAAAAGACTATGCTAATATAGTTATGAGCTATAAATATAATATATCATATACCATATAATAAATATGTACTAAGAAGGGTTTCCTCGATTCGATTCCAAATAATTTGATTAGTTAGGAAAACGAAAACAAATTCATTCTAATGATATATGCGTTATAGAGTCGAGTGGAGTCTCCTCCTATGCCTAATATATGTATTATTAATATATAATCTAGATATTTTATCTACTGCCAACTAAACATAGCAATGATAATGATAAATGATAATGATATAGAGTCGAGTAGTCCCCTCCTATGCCTAATATATGTATTATTATTATATAATCTAGTATTTTTTATCTATTATGTATTATTATTATATAATTTAGTATTTTTTATCTACTGCCAACTAAACAGCAAAATGCACACACTCTCAACACTTTAGAGATTTTCCTTAAAAATCGTAAAAAAGGGAAGGAAAATTTGGCATAGCCCGGAGCCCCGGTCTGCAGTATCTAATCAAATAAGCCGGCAAATTGGGCTCGGCTGGCCGCTGCTCGCTCGAGTCGACAATAAAAGGTTATGACCATACGAAAATTTCAGTGTTTTCTTCTAAGTTTTCTTTCTTTGGTTATTTTTGTTGTTTTTATGTGGCTCCATTTGTAAATCTGAGAGACGGCATCTGTATAATGCGATGGCCTTTTAGAGGCCAAGTCGGGCATTTAGGCTATATGCCTGAGTCGGCTCGGCTTGACTCCACGCGGTGTCTGTTAATGATTGATAAACCGCACGGGACCAATCAACACCCAAAGACCAATCCTCTGGTTCGGTGTCTTAGAAAAGGCGCGGCAGTAGGAGGGGGGGAAGGGGCGAGGGGGGCTCCGAGATGTGCATCAAAAATTGGCCACATTGTCGTGAGCAGCTGTGGAGGGACTGTAGTTGGCATAAGTACGGGCTAGTTGCTATACCAGTTTCTTTATTACAAAAAGGAGCTTGGGTCAAAACCGCAACAACAACAACAACAATAGAAGCAGCAACAGCGAAATCGCAGCCAGCAGCGACGTCGTAAAAGAAAACAATATTGTAAATAAAGTTTAGACCTGAAGCCCAAACGGGTTTTCAAGTTAACCAACAACAACGAAAACAACAAAAACAACCAAAGAGCCCAGCCAGCAAGCAACCCAACAACCGACCAAACAACCAAACGTCTGACCGACCAACCCAACATCGTGACTGCTTCGCGCTGTTGTTGCTGTTGTTGTTGACGTCTTGGTCTTTGATGACTTTTTAACCAAAGTTGTTGCCTGTTGCCTCTCGTTGTTGTTGTTGTCGATTTTTATACCCTGAACCCATTGAAAATGGGTAATCAGGGTATAATGTTTTTGTTGGAAGGCGTATGTATGTAACAGGCAGAAGGAGGCGTGGCAGACCCCATAAAGTATATATATTCTTGATCAGGGAGACAAGCCGAGTCGATTTAGCCCTGTCCGTCTGTCTGTCTGTCTGTCCGTCTGTCCGTCTGTCCGTCTGTCCGTCTGTCCGTCTGTCCGTCTGTCCGTCTGTCCGTCTGTCCGTCTGTCCGTATGTATGAACGCGTCGATTTCAGAACTTACAATAGCTAGAGACTTCAAATTTTTTTTGTAGGTCCCTGTATAGGGCGCGCATATCGAGTTTGTTTCAGAAATTCGATAACTGTTATCGTTTTATTGTTATCGATTAAAAACGAAAATCTAAATTAAGCTAAAAAATTCTATCTATTTCATCTTTCTAGCTAGAGTCTTCAAATTTTGCATTTAGTGTTATTTGGGTCTTACGCAATTTCGGTTTTTGTTAAATTTTGGGTGCCACGCCCCCTTCGCCTCCAATTTGTAACTCCCGTATATCAAATACTAGAGACTTGCGCTTTGGCACATACATATATATGGATGACGTGATCACGCCCAACAAGTTTGATCAAAATCGTTACTCTAGAAAAAAAGTTATTAAACATTTAATTTCCCATAGCATTGCCATGCAAACAGCAGCCAAAGAACTGCTGACGCAACGATTTGCGCTTGTGAGTGCTTGCGCCTGTGTATGTGTGTGTGTATGTGTTGTTTGTAATGAACATATATATAAACTTATGTATATTAAAGAAACGGAGATTGTTTGGAATTGCGGTTCTTCGCAGGGTTCAGGGTATACCCTAGTCGAGCGGTCTCGACTAGAGTTTTCTTACTTGTTATTTTTATTTTTTGTATTAATTTTATTTTATTTTTTGTTGTTATTGTATACCCTGTAGTTAAGCTAAGTCGATTAGATAGATCAATACGAGCTGTTACTCCACAGGCAATTTGGCTCTAAATATGAAAAACTAACTCAAGGAACTCAGAGGCTAGAGAAGACGAACCCCAGAAATCTGGTATGCAAAGTGTGCATAGCATTTATAGATCAATATCTTCATTTCGAAACTGAAAACGTAGGAACTCAAAAACTACAAAGGCTACAACCAACAAATTTGAACTGCGTAACAGAAATCGTCTTATAGTTATAATTCATTAAAACTATCTCATCAAATATAAAAACTACTCTTTGCTAACTCAAGGAACTCAGAGACTATGAAAGCCAAACATACTAGATTTTAAATATGAAGCCTACTTTATGCATAAATAAAGTATATCTCAAATGTTAATATAAAACCTAACTTCAATCCTAACATAACTCAAGGAACTCAGGACTTAGCTGACTAAAATTTAGCATATTTTATATATATGCACTTGATAGAGTTTGAATAATAATTACATTAAATAATTTAATAAAATTCAACAACAAGCTCATCCTAACTCAGGGAACTCAGAGAACAGAAGAGCTACACTTACTAAACTTGATATTTATTCTCTATATGACATTTAAGAAATAATTTGTATATATTCATACTTTACATTTAAATGAAAGCTGATCCTAACTCTAGAAACTCAAAAACTACAAGAGCTATACTCATCAAATCTGATATGTGCATTCCTAATATGGTTTATTTACTTACACAAAATACTTCATATAATAAAATAGAGTAAATACTAAGCCTAACCCAAGTAACTCGAGTGCTACTAGAGCGACATTAGGTAAACTTAGTATGTGGGCTCTATATTGGCTATATTTAATAATTTCAATGGATTCATATGATAAATTGAATAAGGGAATTCCTACAACTCAAATATATTACGATATTATACGATATTATACAGTAATTTATTCCTATCCAACAAAACTTTCTAACTGACTCGAGCTTATTCCAGGGTATATGCTAGTCGAGCACTGCGGGGCAGTTCTCTTGTTTTTGGTTTATTTGTGCTACCATAAAAGCAGTTAAACCACAAACCACATCCATTGCCGTAAAACTTCTTGTTCGTAAACAACAAACGCTCGGACTGCGGGACAGACGCTTTGTTGTTTGGCTGGCCCCAAGTGGGGCTCGGGCCCCAGAACTGGGGTTCTCTGTCTTCTGGCCCAAACACCATAAACATGAAACGAATCTAAGTCAAGAAACAGGTCTCGAAGCCATGGCTTAGACTTTATCTCCAGTCTGAGCCAAGAACTAACCTAGGTCTAGCAACTAGTTTGACAACGTTTCGTTTGGCTCTGTCTATGGCTTTTAAGATAAAAACTATTATGATTGCTAAAACGTGCAAAAAAAAACAATAACACAGCGTAAAAAACAAACTCGACAGCTCCACAAATGGTGGAGACGAAGTACATTTGCACTCAAGCACACGACCAACAACCAGGTGTATGAGTGTGTGCGAGTGTGTGTGAGTGTGTGAGTGTCTGTCTGACCGAGACGTGAAATTTATGCTCTGGCATAATTAACTTCAAACATGATCTCATAAATTCATCTCGCGTTGTTTACTTTAGGCTAAGCTCAGATCTTTGTTGGTTCTGCCTCGGCCTCTGCCGCTGCCTCTGTCTCTGCTGCTGCTGCTGTCTCTGTCTCTGCCCCCAGCTGAGGCTGAAGTGGAGCACACAGCTGAGTGCACTCCAAATCTGGGAGTCACATAGAAGCACTACTCGTTTGTGTATGTGTGCGTGTGCGTGAAGCGCTTGGTCCATTTCCTTATTTCCTGTTCCTCATACGCGTGATCTATGCAAAAATATTCGAGAACTTTTTGATAAGAAAATAAATTCTTAAAAATATCTTAGAAATAATTAGAGTAAATAAATTAATAATGAAAGAAGGGAATAACATAAATATGAAATATCTCTTATTAAATGAATAATAATCAAGGCTAATATAATAATAATAGTAGTAATAATAATACTAATAATAATAATAAAAAGAATAATAGTAATAATAATAATAATAATAATAATAATAATAATAATAATAATAAAAACAAGTAAGAACGTTGCTGTCGGACGCAACCCACAGCGAAATACTATTTCACGCCCCAACAGCACACAGGGGCATCTATCACATTACATTTTTTTAAATTTAACCTTAAATCCCCACTGTCGCCGCTCAAATCAGCTGCAGATTAAAACTTTTCATTGGAGGTAGCCAGACAGTTTCAATTAGAATCGAAGCTTAGAGATGCCACCTCTCTCGATTTATCTCGATTGCCTTACCTTAGCAAGAACACGCACCTAAATCGAGAGATGTGGCATCTCTCCAAATAAGAGAGGTGGCAGCTCCTAAAATGAGAGAGGTGGCAACTCAGAAAATGTGATATACATAAGTTCGTTGGCGAGGTGTGGCATCGAACCCCGGTGCGGTCATGTTGATATTTTTGTTACATTTTCTTTATTTAGTTATTTTGTATTAATAAAATATTCTTTTCAAACCCATATATATAATTTGGCAAATCAAAAGACAAGGTCAAAGGTCACAAAGTCATTATGTGGCGCGTTATTGGCTCAGAAGCTGCAGATGTTTCATTTTGGATTTGCCACGCCCCCAGTTGCCGTAGACAAATAATTTTTGGCATGTGCATAGAGTGGGCGCTTAAGAATATAACTGTAAAGTTTGGATGCTTACATTCGAAAAATGCGAAAATTACAGGGTATTTTTCTGTATGTCACGCCCCTTTTGGGGCGTAACAAAAATTTTTGGGGAATCGATAGAGGAGGCCGTCAGTAACCTAGCATCCAATTTTGAAGCTTCTAGCACTAAAACTGTGGCAGATATAAGCTGATATTTGTTGCCACGCCCCCTGAAAGCGTAGATATATCCGCCATAGCTTATCGGTCGTGGGATGTTAACCCGAGTATATATACCAAGTCTCAAGTCTCTAGCATCAATAGTGCTCAAAATATAACGAAACTAGTAAAATCACCATATATTCAGATCCGATTTTCCACGCCCCTAGTAGGCGTGGCCATAAAATTTTTTGGGCGATCTTTATAGGATCGTAACAGTAACCCACGTGCCAAATTTGGGCGTTCTAGCTTTAAAACTGTAGAAGATACAGTTTGACCCGATTTGCCACGCCCCCAATGGGCGTAGATATATCCGCCATAGCTTTTTGATTTTGGGATGTCGACATGAGTGTTCAGTTAAAATCCCAACTCTCTAGCCCTTCTAGAAGTAGTGTTTCTGAGATACAGGAAAATGCATTTTCCGAATTGCCACGCCCCTAGTGGGCGTATCGGGAAAATCTTGACACTTTATCAGACGAGGGTATACACGAGTATATATTTCAAATTTCAAGTCTCTAGCTTCAATAGCGTCGAAATGGTTTGCGTTCATACGGACAGACGGACAGACGGACAGACGGACAGACGGACAGACGGACAGACGGACGGACAGCATGACGGACATTGCACAAAACCAATATACTATATCACTACGTGAAATAGTATAATAATAATAATAATAATAATAATAATAATAATAATAATAATAATAATAAAAATAATAATAATAATAATAATAATAATAATAATAATAATAATAATAATAATAATACAATAAGATATAAATAATTATTGCCCAAGGTTATTCGAAATTACAGCTCTTTCTTTCTCTGTCTCTCTAACTCCCTCTTTATCTGTCTCTGTCTCATAATCAGGAAATTATAATGATCTTCTATCTATTTGCTACTCCAGACATAATCTCTTATTCTATCTGTAAGAACTGAAATTCGACCCACAGACATCAGTTTAATTGAATTTCAAAATGTATTTATAATTGATATATCTAAACAAACTGAAGGAACTCGAGAACTATATAAATTACAATGACTAATTTTGGTTCATAAGCTTCAAATATAATTTTAATAATAATTTGCTATCTATCATATCTGTTTATAAAGCATGAGCTAAAACCAACTCAAAGAACTCGAAAATTAATAGAGCTACTTTAATTAAATTTGGCTTGTATGTCTGAAATATGATTTTAACAATAATTATATAGAGTTTATATATTAAAATGCTGCAATTAATTGATACCAACTCAAGCAACTTGAGAACTTGAAGGGTTTCATTAACTAAATTTGGAGTGTGAGCTTGCATGATAGCAAGAAACTTAGAATTTATATATTATAATTAAATGTTATATATAACTAATATTTATATAATATATATTTATACTCAGCCCACTATTACCACTAAATGCAGAGTTCGAACTCTAGAAACTCAAAGATAATAAGATTATTATATATTATATATAAAATTTGTTTTTAGTTCTTTTCATGGGGAGCAATATTTTGTACGCGCTCTTCGGGCTGTACAAATCAATAGAGAAGGAAGTGCTCTAAACTACAACTTCCTGAATTGAAACTCACACACACACATAAATAAAGATCGAGAGTGGAGTAGAAAAAGCGATATAGCGAAATCATTGAACGAATTCGACAGCTAAACAAAAAAACTGTAAAATTTATTGCACTTTTCCGCTGACGGTCGGCCGCACAATCCTTTGTGATGTCCAAAGACCCAGACCCCAAAAAAAAAAAATTAAATTTATATATGTATGTGTGTATGTGTGTGTAAAAACCGGCCCCCGATGCTGACCCGAGCCCAGAGCCACTTAAGCCCCGCAGCACAATGAAAACTCTTTCAAATGGCTCGAGAGAAAAAAAAACAAACGAAACGAAAAACCAGAAACCTGAAACCCGATGCCCGATGCATACAGCCATATGGACTTATAAAGGAAAATAAATACATTTTTCACGAATTAACGTGCCCATTCGAGCCGAACGACCAAAAGGTTTCTATAATTGATTTCCAGCGTTTGCCAAAAGGAAAACCCAAAAAACAATTCAAACCAAACAAGTGAAACTGATCGACAGAGAGTTACCTAGTAATAGCTATGGGCCCATAATCTGCTTACCTCGCGCTTATCTGCCCCTTTGAGTCTGTAACTGTAAACTGTCAGTCCCTGAAAATCACACAGAAGGGCGATTAACACAATATAGATAATCGCTGTTCTCTGCTCTCATATTCTCTCTTTCTCAATTCCAATTTGATCTATCTGTTCTCTAGACGAGAACTCTGTCGTTCTGATCGCTCTCTTTCCCTCTCTTGGCCTCTCTCTCTCCCCGAAAGTGTGTCATTCCCTTATATCTCTCTAAGCTTTTCTCTGTCTTTCCCTCCTCTCCCTCTCTCTCTCTCTCCCTCTCTCTCTCTCTTACTCTGTGTCCTTTTCTATATCTATCTCTTCCTTTCTGCTTCTCGGACTCAGTGTCTTCTTCTATCTTTCTCTCATTTCTTTTCTATATCTATCTCTTTCTTTCTCTTTCTCTCCTTCTCACACTCTGTGCCTTTCTCTCTGTCTTTCTTTCGCACACTCTCTGTCTTTCATACTTTCATACTCTCTCCCTTTCTTTCTATCTTTCTCTCTCTCTCTATCTCTCTCTCCTTTTCTGTCTCTTTCTCTCTCTCTCTCTCTCTCTCTCCATCCTTTCTCTCTCTCTATCCCTTGCTGTCTTTCTCTCTCGAAATTCATATTTTTAAGCTCCATTTTACACTCTAAGCTGTATTTAAGTTTATGAGAATCGCCTAGAGAGGCCACTTAATATAGTTGAGTCTCGCCGTTTGATGCTCTTTAGTTCACCTATTTCAAACAGTTATCCAGACAAACGTATTCATATGTTTATATGCTTCTTATTGGTGATGCCCTTCTATGCGATTCTCATAAAGATAGTTTTCATTTTATTTAAATTGAAAGACAAACATTTCAACAGTGCTAATCCTTAAAACTTCCTACTTTCCAGCTCCCCTTCCTCTCTCTCTCTGCCCCCCTTTCACTCGCATTTCTCTGTTTCTCCCTTGCCGTAAAAGGAGTAGCAACTCGTTTACATACATCTACCTGAACAATCAGGGGCGATCGTACATACATACATGTATATTGTTCGCCTTAGCGGATCTGGCATGCTCGTAACTCCCTCACACGCGCATTGCAGGGCACTTAAAAAGGTTAAAAATCGACCATAAACAACGACAAACAAAACAACAACAACAAAGAAGCAGGAAAATACAACACAGAGAGAGAGGGAGAGAGAGAGAGAGAGAGAAAAAGTACGACCATCAACACGATCATCAACGAGAACCATAAATAAGACTTAAATGGCATGAAAAAAAGACAACAACAACAACAACGACAACGACTGCAATCAAAACGCATGCTGCGGCCATTGCAACAACAACAACAAAGGTAACCACAGCAAACAAAAACAGACGAAGAAAGAGTAGCAAAAAAAAGTTAAGAAACCAAAATAACAACAACAACAAAGCCAAAACGAACTCAGCGAAGCTATATCGACTATAAAGGCAAAACCAACAACAACAACAACAACAACAGCGACAGCCAGCCGCACCTTCAAAACAGACTGCCAGAGAGACATACATACACACACACACACATATACACATGTCATCTACCAACACACACACTTATAGCTCTGCCTGGCTGCCACTTCGTTGCCAAGTTGTTGCTGTTGTTCAGCCTGCAGCCGCAGTCGCCCTCTCCATCGCCCTCTCCGACGCTGTCGCTTCCAGCGCTGATCAAGCGAAGCCAACAAGAAAATCAAAAACAGAAAAACAACAAAAAAGAGTAAACAAAAAAAGAAATGGCAAAAAAAAAAAAACATATCAAAAAGCGACGCGTGTTGCCTCGCGTATATCTTTGACTCGATCTGCTGGCCGCTTGCCATGTATCCAAGCCGATCCACATCCACATCCAATCCAGTCCGCATCCAATCCCACTGGAAGTTACAGTGGAGCATGCGAGAGGCCAAAGGCCATCGCAGTCTTGGCCTGAGGGCGCTTAGCTGTGGGTGTGGCATGCCAGCTAAGCTCCAAATGGAAAAACGTCTGTAACTCCACACAGATCTCGAATATGTAGATATCAAAGCGCATGGGGCGGGGCTCTAATGGGCTTTTAACAGATCATCAATGTACATACGAGTACGAGCACTGAGCCTATTGGAAATCGGAATTAAGACTGGAGCTAAACAGTTCTCAAATATGATTACTCATATAAGTACTACTGAGAATACTTGAAGTTTAGTATTTCCAGACTATTCTCTATTCTACACATCTTTAAGGAAATGCAAAAACAGAAATCAGCAAATCATCTGATGACTATTTAAATTTTAGTATGAAATCAAAAGTTTTTAATGGTATCTAATAGAACATTTTCTTTAGATAAAGTATCTTTATATTCTACGTTTGTGGCTACCAAAATGTTAGCTGTACAGGCAGCTTCAATAAATAAAAGTATATTTTAGTTAAAGTATGTATCTTTCAGTATCTTTCTAAATACAGTATATTCAAGTTAAAGCATCTTTCAGATACTGAGTCTTAATCTGTTTGTTAAAGATTTAGTATTCTAGTATAGTCTAAAAGATACATAGTATCTTTTAGCTGCAGCATATATCAGATACAATTTTGTAAAAGTATCTATAATATATTGCATCTTTTAGTTGAAGTATCTATCAAAAATCGACTCTTAACTTAAGCATCTATCAGAGACTGTCATAGTATCTATTAGATGCAGATTCTGCATTTTTATACCCTGAACCCATTGAAAATGGGTAATCAGGGTATAATGTTTTTGTTGGAAGGCGTATGTATGTAACAGGCAGAAGGAGGCGTGGCAGACCCCATAAAGTATATATATTCTTGATCAGGGAGACAAGCCGAGTCGATTTAGCCCTGTCCGTCTGTCTGTCTGTCTGTCCGTCTGTCCGTCTGTCCGTCTGTCCGTCTGTCCGTCTGTCCGTCTGTCCGTCTGTCCGTCTGTCCGTATGTATGAACGCGTCGATTTCAGAACTTACAATAGCTAGAGACTTCAAATTTTTTTTGTAGGTCCCTGTATAGGGCGCGCATATCGAGTTTGTTTCAGAAATTCGATAACTGTTATCGTTTTATTGTTATCGATTAAAAACGAAAATCTAAATTAAGCTAAAAAATTCTATCTATTTCATCTTTCTAGCTAGAGTCTTCAAATTTTGCATTTAGTGTTATTTGGGTCTTACGCAATTTCGGTTTTTGTTAAATTTTGGGTGCCACGCCCCCTTCGCCTCCAATTTGTAACTCCCGTATATCAAATACTAGAGACTTGCGCTTTGGCACATACATATATATGGATGACGTGATCACGCCCAACAAGTTTGATCAAAATCGTTACTCTAGAAAAAAAGTTATTAAACATTTAATTTCCCATAGCATTGCCATGCAAACAGCAGCCAAAGAACTGCTGACGCAACGATTTGCGCTTGTGAGTGCTTGCGCCTGTGTATGTGTGTGTGTATGTGTTGTTTGTAATGAACATATATATAAACTTATGTATATTAAAGAAACGGAGATTGTTTGGAATTGCGGTTCTTCGCAGGGTTCAGGGTATACCCTAGTCGAGCGGTCTCGACTAGAGTTTTCTTACTTGTTTTAGTTAAAGTCTACCAGATCTGCTGTCTAGCATAGTCTATCAGATCTTTGAGTGAGAGTATACATCAAATACAGCATAGTTAAAGCATTTATCAGATGAAGCCTCGTAAAATTATCTGTCAGATAGAGTGTCTTTCAGTTACAGTTTCTATAACATACAGTATCTTTTAGCTAAAATTCCGCATCAATCTGTACACATATAAGTATTTTCACTATATTTTCATACAGTCTCCGTCAGATTCACTTGCAAGTAATCTCTACAAAGATTCTTAATTTATAACAACAATTTAGAAATGCGAATAAATCTGATACACGAACGAAATGAAACCGAACTCGGATGAAATATATCCCGCCAAGCTGTTAGATAATACGTGTTTTCGAGAACCGCTGCGAACATAAATCTCGAGAGCGGCGGCCAGAGCATATCAGTAGTTGGGGAGAAGCCCGCGACAGGCACAGAAACGAAAGAAAACCAGAAAAACCTCTAAAAAACAAAGTAAAAGCAAAGTATACCCAAAGCTGAAGATCATAAATTTAATTCTAAGCAGAGACCAAACACCAAAAAACTAAAGAGCAAATATATGAACAGGAATTAGCTCATCTGAAGAACTAATAGATAAATTAGATGCGATAATAGTTCTGGGTCATAAATTACAGCAAAAGACTACGAAATCTGCAAATGGCTGTGATGTAAGAATAATATACATATATATCTATATATTATATACTATATAGTCAAATCAAGAAAATCTTTTGCTTTTTATTATGTTTCAATCCGACCTTAAGCACTTATCGATCATTATCTGTTATCGATTATATTTTGCTGTGGAAAAGTACAGGGTTTTCAAGACATTTAAAGTTGTATTATATCATCGTCTCTCACTCAATTTTTTCCTTCTTTTTTTGCTCTTTTCAAGATCAAACTTCAATTGTTCACCAAAAATTGTTGTTCAAGATCAGAAATGTAATTTTCGGCTCTGTCTGTCGGTCTATCTGTCTGTCGGTCTGTCTGTCTGTCACTCAATAAACGTATTCATTTGCTTATGCCGAGGCACAGAGCAGAACCAGAACCAGTACCAGAACGCAGACCCTCTCCAACAGCCACTCCAGTTGGGAGCTCTATCGTAATTGCGTATAGCTTCAAGTACAATCGCAATACATTAAGCTCTAATTGACAGATGAACTGGCAGAGCCGCAGACGACGCAGCCAAAGGGGGGGCCCAGAGCCAGCTGCTTAGCTCCAAAAATGTTTGTCGAATTATTATATATATACATATATACAGATTACATATATATATATATATATATATATATATATATATATATATATATATATATTTGTGTGTGTGTGTGGACATGTGTATCTGCTGAGACAGATAAGTACGTGAATTATTTTGTGTCAAACACAATGAGAGTGCGAAATTACGTAAGCACTTGCCGATTGCTTAAATACCCTGAAAGCGAGTGCAGGTATTCGAGAGTTGTGCCGAGATATGTAACTGGCAATAGCCGACTGGCTGGATACTCTGTATTATTAGTCTGTCTTCAAAAGAGAGGAGGGGGTAGGTAGATCAGCATTATATCTTTCAATCTACAGAAATGTTGTTAGTTTCGCCTTTATTTTCGTGATTTTAATCTTTTGACCTTTAAATCAATTAATTTGTAGATATAATATTTATGTGAAATAAAGTTGTCTTTAAAGCTTTTCAAATGTTTTTTTGTTAGGCTTTAAGAATATTTTTAAAGCATTTATTTTAATGGTACGAAGACTGAATTATATTATGTTGTCATTTCGTGATATTTTAGTTACAACTCTTGAACTTATTATATAAGTAGTATATAAGTTTTTGCATATTAAATAAAAAGTATAAATTGGATAATGGAATTGTATTCAAATTTTGTTTTCGTTCTATGATTATTTTTTTTTATTTTTTAATTTTATATATGTATTTTATATTTTATTTTTTAATCGTTCCCAAGGCAAAAAGTTGCTGCTCTACGAAGACATTATTGACGCACTGTCAATGACTAAAACTGGCTTACAGAGTATTGTCATAAAAATAGCCCGATCTTTCAACAAACTTGAATAATATTGCAATATGAATAAGTATTATGAAGTCGGATACGCCCGACCGCAACGTTCACAAATTTTTCCTAAGAAACTGTCATATTAGATTATACTTTAAAGCTAAATCGATTCTTTATACGTACATACATACATATATATATATTATTTTTCTGTATACATCAATGATATTCTCTATTTAACAAGTGGAGATCAGGTTTCAAATCGAATCTCTGGAAAATGAATGTTGTGCAGCCCTCGCACCTGATCTGAAAAGTCATAAAAAATAAATAAAACGAAGACAGACAGCGAGTCGGCAGCCGGCTGCGAGGACTCTGCTTGAGTGCGGCTAATGGCTAAAGTTTTCAGCACAGGGCACATCCATCTCGAAGGCTTTATGGCGATGGCAATGGCGAAGGCAATGGCAATGGGAATGGCAACGTATCAAATTTTCAGGCAGCCTGCGGCCAGCAGGCATCGCCTGTGCCCCAAAAATGTGGCAAAAGGCTGGCCAAAGAGGCAACAAAACAACGCAAAAGTTAATTAAACTTGAAAATAATAAAAGCAAAAGCAAAGGCAGAGAGGGAGAGAAAGAGAGACAGAGGCAGAGGCAGAGGCAGAGCAGTCAAATAATAAAACACAAAAAGTACAACTCGAGCTCCCCCAAGGGATTGGCGTTGCAATTGGCGGGCGTCAAGGGGGCGGGGGAGGGGTAGCATGGTCCATCATTAGCATAACGCCCTCGGCGCGAAAAAGGGTTTTCCATAGCAGAGTTAATCGCCAGCTGATGCCGTTGACAGCACCGCAGGAGTGGGAGTGGCAGTGGGAGGCAACAACAGCGCTTCATATTGACATTGACCCGGACTCCGCTTTCCGGACGCGATGTCCCCAGCTCCTGGACATTATCTGCAATCGCGGACTGCAATAAAAGTGGACAATAATTAAAACTGGCAACGACAGCGCGCGAGGCTCCACAGCTAGATCAACACGGGCTGCCAACGTGCCTTGTGCCACATCATTCACTCTGGGGCAGCGAGAAAGTCGACAGCGCGAACTAGTCGAAAAACTTGTTTTTAGAAAGTCTCTTTGACTAGGAAAGTTCTCGAAGCAGCAACAAAAAGGGAAGGCACTGTCAAGAGAGGCCTTAATTGAAGCGTCTATTTAGTTTACTCCAATTATATATTACATATTTCTTTATATTTATTTATATATTTTTATAGATTGTTATGTCCAGCTCATTTCCTTGTTTGTTGGCATAATTTATAGTAGAATATCTTTAAATCATTTTATCTTAGATAAGACATTTATTTGCTCGTTTAGGGTTAAGCTAAGACTTATTTTGGTTGAATATATATTTACTTCTATTCTAAATACATTTAAATACATTTATTTTTGGTATTTTATTATTTTATTCATACTTAAATTTAAATTTCAATTTAATTGCTGATTTTATTGCCATTTTTATGGTTTCTTATTGTGTTATATTACTTTATTTAATTTTAAACTTTAAAATATTTTTTTTTGCTATTAATATTATTAATTGTAGTTTAACAGAATCTGTAATCTGTATTATATAAAAGAACGAAAACATAGTTTTGTTACGATTTTATTTAAGTTTAGATTTTAATTATATTATACATTTTTAAATATTTTTTATTAAACTAAGTTCTATAGCTTTAACTTATTATTTATTATATGCCTTTCATTAACATGTTTTTAGTTTTTTAGTTACTCTCTATTTGTGTGATTACTATTATGATTTTTACTGTAAATAATATGTTTATTATTTTATTTATCAATATATTTTTAATTTATTAATGATATAATTATTCTTTAAGAAAAATTATTTAATGTCTGTTTCTTTCATTTATTTTTATATAAATTTACATATTTTTATTTTATTCAAATCTCAATGAATTTTATTCTTTTACCTTACATTTCTCATTATTTTAAAAAATTTTAATTTATTTTTGTTAATATCATTTTTATTTTCCACTTATAATTTACAATTTTATTCTGAAAATAATTTATTTTATTACTATGCTTTTTTATGATAGCAAAATTTTTATTGATTTTAAGTATTTGATTTATAATAGATTTTTGAAAAATATTTATTGCACATAAATCAGTGCTTAAGCTCTTACCCTGTGCGCTTCTTTCGACTTTCATTCACAATTTCAAATAGATTCTAACCCCTTTTATCTTGCTACCCCCTCTGCAGTCCGCTGCCCCTGCCCCTGCTCCTGTCCCTGCTACTGCTCCTGGCACTCCTCTTGTTACTGCGCTGACCGAAAATTAAGCGAAACGAAAAAATTGATATAAAAATTTATCAAAATTGTTTTTTTTTCGGCTTTCTTGTTTTATTTCTTCGCTTTTATATTTTCGGGTAGGTTGTTGTCTGAATTTCAGCAGGTCGTCCGCATTTAACAAATAAGCGTAAAAATCTTTGCCGTATACGCTCGTAAAAGGGATTTCATTTTAATTACATGCGAGTTTTATATACATATATATATATATATATATATATATGCTTTATTTTGTGAATGTTTCCGACTGTGAACAGCGCATTTCCATCCAGTTGATGACAATAAGTCGGTGGTGCAAGCAGCTAGAGACATGCCCCGGCCCCTTGGCCCTGTGGCTCCGCTGCCCCTGGCTCCGTTCTGTTGACTTTTATAATTAAGGCCTTTGTGTGCGCGCGTTTCCAGCTGATGGAACAGCAGTTCAGGTCCAGATCCACATCCAGAGCTAGAGCCATAGCCAGATCCATGCCCAGTTGCGAGTCCATTAAGAGGGGCAGCAACACGCTTACCTGAGTAGCAGCAAAGCAGAAAAGCGGAAAACACTGCGCAACGCTCATAAAAAGGATTAATTGTGCGCAATTGAAGGAAAATATATTGCAGCAGAGGCAAGGGCTTTCTTTCCCTAACTGCTTCTCTCACCTCCGCAGCAAGAAAACTTTTTGTGAATGTTTTCTAGCTTTGGCTCCCTTTTTCCTTTTTGCCTCCCCTCCTCCATCCCCCGCCATTTCCCTTTCCTGTGCGAGTTGCTCATGCCCAAAAAATCGTTTCCATTGAATTATGCAAAATCATTTAAATGCGACGCACAAAAAGTTTTGTGGCCCAAAACATCTCTCTTGGCGACTTAACCACTTGGCATGTGTCTGAGGATCTTAATGTTATTGTTGTTCTTCTTCTACTTCTACTTCCACTTCCACTTCCACTTCTTCTTCTTGTTCTTGTTTTTGTTGCTATTGTTTGTTGTTCTTGTTGTTGGGCACAGAGCTTAAGTTCATAATGCTCATACACACAACAGAGGCAACGCCTGGCGAGGAGCCGAAGGATTGTAATGCTCCAGCTACAACTTCCAACAATTGCCATGACAAACCCCATACCCAGACCCAGACCCATACCCAGACCCACTCCTCTCCTCCGGCCCTCCCGCCAGCGCCCACTATTTCCACATGCGTTCTTGGGTTAATTGCTCAAGTTCAAAATTAAAATATTTATTACAATGAAAAACTTTGGCACTTTCGACGACGCCACCAAGACGACGACGACAAACAAGAAGCGAACGTGGAGCGTGGAACCAGGGCGTGCTGCAAGGGAACGAGAACAAAAGGAGGATTATGTCTAATTTGCAAGTGCCTTGCGCAAGAGTTGCTCAGCCCCACTGTAAACATCTAGTTCACTCTTTAGCTCTCCCTCTCCCCCTCCCTCTGCCCCTCTCTCTCTCTCTCTGTATCTCTTTGAGATTGGCAAATGCTACAAGTTCGACTTATCGACTAGCTTAACTAGACTGAGCTAACAAATTACTTGGCTAATCCCTCAAAAACACTTACAACACCCAAATCTTAATCCTCTGCAAACTCAAAGGTCTTACGCAAAAGGGGAATTAATCAAGGTTTTAGCAAGTCCACCAAAGCAGACTAAACAACATTTGAAAGTTTGGGCATAGTAAATAAAGCAAATCCATTTGCAAGCAACTTTATCTGCATGGTAAATATTTATAAGCAACCTGCAGGTGCATTAAACGTATGTTCAACGAGAATGATTTACGATAGTTGAGTTTTAGTTACAGAATTTCAGAAGAATTCTGGCTACTAAAACCTAGAAAGCAGTCTATCCGCATGTTAACTTTTGGCAGCAGGCTTATAAATTCATTTCTTTATATATATATATATATATATATATATATATATATATATATATATATATATATATATATATATATATATATATATATATATATATATATATATTTACTTTAGCTTAATAGTCTGTTTTTTGTTCTAGTAAATAATTATCTTGCTGCTAAAGTAGCTTGCAGGTACACTAAACATAGACAGCTTAAAGCTCAAAGGAAAAATCTGTCTATCAGCATTGTAAATATTTACAGTAAGAGTAGAATATGTATTTGGATCCATCTATATATATTATATTTAGAAGTTGGAAAAGATTTTCTAAATGCTTTCAAAAAAGTTCCCACTCATTTATGCTTCATTGTAAATCTTAACTGGTAGACTAGAATATATATTTAATATATATCTTTTTATTGAGCTTCAGCAAGGCACTTTATCAGCGTATTAAATGATAGTAATTGCTGCTAAGTCAATTGATTAAGGTAGGTTTACTATACATATTATGTATATTATATATTAATTAATCTGATATGTTCTGGAAACTTTTAGAAGGTACTTCATATGCCTTATAAATATTGTCAATAAGCTTAAAATATCAAATTTGTATAGATATATTTTAATTTAGCTTGAAGCTAGCGTTCAAAAGCTACAAGTCACTTTATCCGCCTGGTAATTTATAGCTTGAAGAATTTAATTAAAAGAAATTATTCAATAAATAAGAAGTGGCAATGGACAGCATTAAGATATTTCTCTTAAAATACTTTAAAAATCCGAAGAAAATAAAGTAGATGTTAAAGTACATTGTAACTTTAAGCAGTCGCATTAACGCAGCTCATTGAGTTTCCTCTTCCTCTCCCACCTTTCGCTTCCTTTAGAAAAAGTGTATTTATATCTCCTACAAGAAGTCACTCAATCAATCAATATCTAAGCTTCAATTCCGATAAGTATTCATTACTTTCGCATGCGAGTGTAAATCGTGAAATAAAACTAGAACATTTTGTTTCGCCACATTTGATCAAGTTGAGAGCTGCAGTAAAAGTTTAGCTTTTACTGGTGGGGGGCGGAGGCCATTAGAACAGGTGCCGCCCGAGGGGCTCTGGCTGCAACGAGCTCTCCCCTCTCAATCTGCCGTGAAGATAAAAAGCAGCTAAACAAAACAAAATACTTGTTTGCCGAAGCTTTAACGTAAAATGTAACATGCGGCGCTTTTCATCAACTCGTTTCTTTTTCCTTTTCCCATTTTCCTCTGCTATTTCTCTTCTTTTTTTGCTTCTTTTAAGCATTTTCTTTTCGGGGTGTATTGCAAATTTTAAACGCATGAATAGTCAGTTAGATCCCCCGAGGGCTCTATGTGGGTTTATCTACAAGATACAGCTGGGTGGCTGGCTAACAGGCAGACATAGAGAGAGAGAGAGAGAGGGGGGAGGATAGGAGAGTGGGCTGTGTGCGGGTCAGAGCGAATGGCCAGGCATATCCGCTGGCAGATGTTTTTCACACACAGCAACCAGTTACACTTGAATACCCTGTAAAAAGTGAGCTACGGCGCATGGGCAGTGCTAGTGCCCAGTTCTAAGAGTTGCCTATGAAGAGTAGAGTCTATAGTCTATATCTTTGTAATCTAAATCTAAACTTTCAGTTAGGGTATCTTTTAGTTGGATTTACTCTAAGCAACTGTGCTAAAAATGTAAAATAGACAGTAAGTTAGGGTATCTAATAGTATCTATCAGTATTCAATTCAATCATTAAACTATTATTTTTCAGCTCGGGTATGCCACAGTCCGTATACGATCAGATGACTTGCTTTTGGAGTTAGGGTATCTCTTAGTCGCGTTTTCTCTAAGTGACTTTACTAGAAACTTGAAAGGGGTATCTGGCAGTCAGTATTGAATAAGACACATACCATATGTGTAGATACATTTTCCTTATATGATTCCTTTCAGTTAGGGTATCTTGCAGTTGGCATGCCCGCAGCTTGCCTAGTGCAGCATCCATTAACTTTGGCGTTATTCAGAAACAAAACAACATGAATAAGAACAGCAGCAACAACAGCAAGCAAGTGAATAAGCAAGTGTTGCGGAAATGATTTGGCGCTGCCTGCAACACGAAGACGAAGGGTTCACGTCCTTAGCTCCAGCGCCCGTAGTAGCTCCCGCCGTAACCGCCTCCCGTCCGCCCGCCGATTCGCCACAGTTTTCGGGGCATGGGCTGCTGCTGCTGCTGGTGGTGCCACACGTTTTGGTTGCATGATTGAAAAGTGTTTTGCTATAAATTCAACTTTTCTATTATCTTTATCTTATGAGCAACACGCGCTGCGAGCTGCGCGCTCCGAGCTGCAAAGGTGGGAGGATGGGACGGGTGGGCGTGGCAAAAAGTAGCTGCAGCGACCATTATATAGAGATTCGCAGCTGGCAGCAGAGACAGAGGCAGCGAGCACCGAGCAGCGGGCGTTGCATGTGATGCAGGCGATGCCTTCCAATTGGAAATTGAAGCTTCGAGTTCGAGCTGGAGCTGGAGCTGCAGCTGGGAGTTGAATGTGCTGCCAGCCAGCCGCTTTCATAATTGTTTCCTCTTGCCGCTGTGGCAGGAAACACAGTGTGGTACTGTGCAGCAGCAGTGGCAGGCCAACAGCGTGCGGGGGCTGTTGGCACAAGCTCAAAGCACTGTTGAGGGTGCCACAACCTTTGAAGAAGATGAACGCATACACTGCAAGAAAAACAGGTGTGTATGTGGGCCAAATGAGATAGATGTCGGCCATATGTGATGAAATATGAGATATGTTCAATATATTGTTAAATATTTTAATTTATTTATATTATAAATTTAATTTTATTATTATTTTAATTTTAATTTTAATTTATTTTTATTTTTTTTAGAGCAAATATTTTTATTTATTTATATTATAAATTTAATTTTATTATTATTTTAATTTTAATTTAAATTTATTTTTTTTAGAGCAAACCATAACCTTCCATATCTCGAAATTAATTTCCTTAAGAATGAAATGTATTTTTCAAAAATAAAATAAAGATCAGAAACACTTAAAACTATTCAAAATTGTAAATCAAATGCAATATATAATACAAATTAATGTTATTCATAAAAAATATTAGAAATTGTATTTTTCAGAAATTTATAATTTATATAAATTGCTTAATATTGTAAAATAAAATATATAAATTCATATAGACATATGTATATATACATTTTTTACGATCTAAACGAGATCGTAAACAAAATAGAGGTTTATAATATTTATAAAAAGTTAAATTGTACTACATTTGTATGAAAAGATAGAAACTTACTTTGGTTCTCATCTGTTCATCTATTAGATATATCTATATAACTATATATCTATATATATCTATATATCTATATACCAAAAATCGCAGGCAGAATTAGTTATTTTCATGGAAAATTGATATATATATTTATGGATTTATGATTTGGTATATATTTATGTAATATCTTATACTAAATAAGTACATATTTTAGATTTTTATCTTACTAATTGAAAGTCTTACTTTTTCCATATGCATATTTTCCACTCAGTTCCTTTCTTTCTCTCAGTTTAATTTCTTGTTGATTTTCATCTACCAATTTCTTGCAGTGCATGACTCAGCGGCATCTACTTCTTGACTACTTCAGCTACTTTTTTGCACTCCGTCCGTTGGTCCGTCCTTTCGTTCATCCGTTCCCATTGCCGACTCCTCGTTCGTCATTATCGAGCGGGTGAGCCAGGCGAGCGAAATTTTGCTGTCATTACTTTTTATGACCCAACAAGATGATGCAGTTGCCACCGACGGGGTGCCAGAGGGAGAGGGAAAGGGAGAGCGTGAGTGGGGTAGAGATGAGGTAAGAGCTGGCTCTTAAAATATAATTTCAGAGCGAGAGAGAGAGAGCGAGAGAAGCTGATGGAGTAAAACATCAAAGTGAATGGCACTCTGGCAGGCAGCAAGGAAGCTGAGCGCCCAAGTGACTGACAAGGAGTCACCTGCCCCCGCCCCACTGACTCTCTCTCTCTCTCTCTCTCTCTCTCTCTCTCTGTAACCACAAGCTCAGCTGTTGAAAATTAAAAACGCATTTTTCGTCCTTTCGCCTGCTTTTATTTAATTTAATTCCTTTGGCTCCTTTTTTTGGTATGACAACTCACTTAGCTGCATGTGTAACCAGCCGCTGGCGCTGCCTCCGCTTCCGCTTCTGCCTCTGTTTCTGCTTATCCTGTCTTCTGTCCCCTCTCTCCTTCGTCCTGGCAATTTGTCAGTCCTTTTATTGCGTAATTGATTTAGTAAGCGAGGCCTCCTCCAGCTCCGCGCAATCCATTTACAGTCGTTAGTTAATTAAGTTGAAGTCAAATTGTAAGAGGGCCACATTTCGAGGCAATTAACATTTTCTGGCGACTCGTGAATACCCTAACTGTGAAGTGGAATGAGCGTATGATCTAGGAAGAAAGCTTTAAAAATATATCAAAATATTTAAAGTACATCAAAATATATCTTTAGTTCTCTACTCAAAGGGTCACTCAGCTTTCTTTTCACATATTTAATTTTTTTATTATTTACAGGGTATTGAATGTGGGCATGGCCCTGACTGAGGCTTATATTATGTTAGTTTATTTTTAATTAGGCCAAACAGCAGCAAAGTTTGGTAACATTTCGTTTCTAAAAAAAGTTGCCAACTAGTTGTTAGACTGCTCTCCACCTACTTTAATTCACAGCCCCAGCCCCATCGCCTGTCCCTGCCTTGCTGTCATGGTCAACATGTGTGGCATGTGGCAGCAGAAACTAACACACACACACAAACACAGGGAAACGCCATCCATTTTTAATTATTTTCACATTTATGACACGCGCAAAAGTTCATTTGTTCAAAACAAAAATAGGAAACAAAAACAAAAAAAAACAAAAACAAGTAAGAAAACTCTAGTCGAGACCGCTCGACTAGGATATACCCAGAACCCTGCGAAGAACCGCAATTCCAATCAATCTCCGTTTCTTTAATATAGATAAGTATATATATGTTCATTACAAACAAAACATATATACACATACACAGGCGCAAGCACACACAAGCGCTAGTCGGTGCGTCAGCTGTTCTTTGGCTGCTTTGCATGGCAATGCTATGGAAAATTAAATGTTTAATAACTTTTTTTCTAGACGAACGATTTTGATCAAAATTGTTGGGCGTGATCATGTCATTCATATGTATATATGTGCCAAAGCACAAGTCTCTAGTATTTGATATACGGAAGTTACAAATTTGAGGCGAAGGGGGCGTGGCATCCAAAATTTAACAAAAACCGAAATTGCGTAAGGCTCAAGTAACACAAAATGCAAAATTTGAAGACTCTAGATAGAAAGATGAATTAGATAGAATTTTATAGCTTAATTTAGATTTTCGTTTTTAACCGATAACAATAAAACGATAACAGTTATCGAATTTCTGAAACAAACTCGATATGCGCGCCCTATACAGGGACCTACAAAAAAAATTTGAAGTCTCTAGCTATTGTAAGTTCTGAGATCGACGCGTTCATACATACGGACAGACGGACAGACGGACAGACGGACAGACGGACGGACGGACAGACGGACAGACGGACAGACGGACAGACAGACAGACAGACGGACAGGGCTAAATCGACTCGGCTTGTCATCCTGATCAAGAATATATATACTTTATGGGGTCTGCCACGCCTCCTTCTGCCTGTTACATACATACGCCTTCCAACAAAAACATTATACCCTGAATTCCCATTTTCAATGGGTTCAGGGTATAAAAATAATAAATTAATTTTTCACTTGACATGCTCATTTTTTACACTGTCCAACACACATATCAAAAGGTGTTACAAACTCTGTCTCTCTCTGTGTGTGTGTGTGTGTGTTTGGCTTTCATAGGTTTCCTCGAAATTTTGTGATGCCCAAAGAACTTTTTGATAAATGTAACGAATCACAAGGCTAACAAAAGTTGGAAATTTCAAATTTCAAATTGCTAAATATATATATTATATTAGATGTAAATTTGATTTTCTATAAGCTAATTGAGTGAGATGTTTATACATTAATGAAATGGGGTGAACGTCAAATAAAATACAAGATATGATTTATATATACATATACTATATATACTATACACATACATCTGTTAGACACGTGCTGATCATAATGAAAATTTCAGACTTGACTTTATTATTTATTTATATAAATATATTTGTATAGTTATTTATTTATTTTTTATTTATTCATGTATTTTATTATTTATTGATTTATTAATTTATTTATCTATTCATTAAGTTATTTATTTGGTAATTATTAATTTATTAATTAATTTATTAATGAAATAATTCATTTATTTATTTATATATTTATTTCTTTGTTTATTTATTTAATTTTTTTTTTTATTTATTTATCTATTTATTAGTTAATCTTTTTACTTATTTATTAATTAATTAATTTACTTATTTTTTTATTCATTAATTAATTAGTTTATTTATTTATATATTTTATTTTGTATTAATATATTTATTTATTGATATATTTATTTCTTTATTTATTAATTTATTTATTTAATAATTTATTTATTTTTTTTTTATTTATTTATTTATTATTTTTTTATAGGTTTTTTTTATTAATTTTTTGTATTTCTTTTTATTTATTTAACGATATTGTCAAAACAGCAATCAACTTGAAGACAATGTTTATAGCCTAAAAAATACTTTTAAAATAAATACTGTCAAGGAATTCATTCAAAAAAGAACTTTAAATGAAAACAATAAAAGATTTTAAGTTTTGTTAAAATGTATTTTGATTAACTATAGCATTATAGATCTTTTTATGAGCCACGAGCTCTGAGCTTAGAGCTTGTCCAAGCCAACACTTCGTTCTGCTCCAAGCTGAGACATATTTGAATTCATGTCAAGCAGTTCTCTGACGTAGTGAATTTCTAAGCCGAGCTTAGCTCTATAGAGAACTCATTTATAGCCCACAAAAATCTTGAACTTTGAAAACGTCATAAAAAGTCAAGAGAACAATAGCAGAGCGAATCACAATAAATCCTGAGCAGCAAATAAAATGGGATTAAGCTGAGAATTTTGATATTAATTTTAATTGAGGAATTCAAAATGAATAAAAAAATCACTATAAAATAAAAGTTTATTTCCCAAAAAAAAAACTCTTATGAAAACATGAAAAATAATGGAAGCAAAAAGTTTGCATTCGCCGGAAACTAATTTCGAAATACAACAAATAATTGAAATAAGCCGGAGAAATATGAACAACATGAAATAATTAAGTAAAACAAGCTGGAAAAACTAACTGAAATCAGCTTTGCTTTGCCAGCATTCGCAGCTTAAAAATTTCCCCAACTCTGAGCTGGGAAAGCGCAGAAAAAAAAATTCCATTTGAAATTCTGAATCGAGTTGGGTTTTCGAGTCGAGTTGCGGGCGTTGTTTGTTTTGGGGATTTGAACTTTTTTACGCTTGGTATATCAATAAAAGCGCTAAAGCATAGAGTGGACTAGAGTGGGTCTGGGTGGCTGGTTGGCTGGGTGGTTCTAGTGGGGATTAGTGGTTTATTGTGCGGGGTCTTTGACTGCTGCTTGGAGTTCAGCGCCATTTTGTTT
This sequence comes from Drosophila paranaensis, assembly GCA_035047545.1. Classification (NCBI taxonomy): domain Eukaryota; kingdom Metazoa; phylum Arthropoda; class Insecta; order Diptera; family Drosophilidae; genus Drosophila; species Drosophila paranaensis. Next base: position 3,923,169 of record JAWNPL010000145.1, on the reverse strand, counting down.
GCCTTTGCCCAATGAGGCAGTCACACTCGGAGCAGCGTTGCTGCTGCCACTCAATGAACACACACCCACACACACACTGCCATACACCCACTACACACACACTAGCTTACAAAAGCGCGAACATTCCACTCGACGTCTCTAATTAGTAGAATTTAATCTTCACACTATGGCAACGTCAAAGCGTATCCCAGTTGGCTGCCACGCCCCACCCCAGCCCATGCGCCTCCTCTCCTGCTCATTATGAAAAATTTCAAATTAAAAAGAGGGCGCAGGGGGCGTGGCGTGGTGTTGCTGCCAAGCAAAAAGTTTCTCACAAGAAGCGACAGCAGGATTTGCATAAATGCCACAACACGAGCCATGGAAAGGGGCGCTGCTTAAGTGAGTGTATGTGTGAGTGTGTGTGTGAGTGTGTATCACACATCATGATTACATAATTTAGCTATTAAAACGGGGCCAAGCGAGAGGGGGGCGGGGGCGGCGCTGAGGTCGGCGGCTTATTTATGCTTCAACACGCCATCTGGCCCAGCAGCAGCTTCAAAGGCTGCGTGTGCGGCTGCTCCATGGCATCGGAGGATTCGAAGGATCCGCAGGATTTCATCACACAACATGTGCTCTTGATTTACTCATTAGCGTTACTTTTCGCTTCATAATAGACGCTCGCAACAAGCTGGCAGCCAGCTAACCGCAGTAGCTAAAACACACACGCGCTGCTCGTGGCCCAAGCCCAGGTTGTTCTGTACCAAACACTATATATATATATATATATATATATATATATATATATATATATATATATATATATATATATATATATATATATATATATATATAAATGCTTATATATATATAAACATACACTTATTTATATATATATATATATTTATATGATTCCATTTGGCAACCATTTGTGCGTTCATAAGCAGCTTACGTGTATCCTTTATAAAAATGTAATTGTGCACGCACGTGTGTGTGTGCGAGTGTGTGTGTGTGTGTGAGGGTGTGTGAGGGTGTACATGCTTGTCTGCTTAAGCCCTAATAATCCCCACTATTTGCCCAAAAAATAATAAATGCACGATATGTTCTCATAAACTCACGTTTGCTCTTGCCAAAAGTCACGAACGATTTTTAACTTTCACCTTTTCGAGTTTTGCTTTCCCAAATTTGTTTTTCCCCCTCTTATCTGTGATGCTGCGCCTGCCCTCGCTGCGCTGATAAGCATTCCAAGCAAATCCTCCTTTATGTTTTCTAATGGCCTTTGAAAGGTATTTGGCGTTTTCATCAATGTCAAAGTGGAACTGAAGTGCGCCTCATAAATATATATATGTATATATGTATATACGTATGTGATGTGAAGCCTATTTACGAATTTATAAATAACTGTATTTATTTATTATTAAATTTATATCCATTAAGCTATGGTATTAACTTAATTTATGTAATGGAAATATATAAAGCACATTAAGAAAGCTCTTGCTTTAGTCGGAGTAACAATGCGAGCTCTCAGTGAGGCTATTCAAATATACTCTAATTTTTTAATGAATTAAAATAAACATAAATAAAATAAAGTATTTATAAAATACAAAATATATATGGTTAAAAAAATAATATTAAAATATAAATTCAAAAATAATAAATTTTATAAATAAATTATTATTTATAAGTAAAGCTGACTTAATCTTAAAAATTTCTTTTAGTTTCTGTTAATAAAATATGAGAAAAGTTAAGTGATTCAATGCTTTAGAAATATAATTTATAAAATATATTAAGTCTCGTAAATCTTATCTTCAAGAGAACAACTTAGGTCAATACAAATATTTTAATATAAAATATTTAATATAAAATATTTATTTAATATAAAATATTTGTCCCAGAGTTTTTGTCTGAGTTTGGTCTGCAAAATTCATAGACTTAAAAATAGGTTATAATTAATTATATTTAAATTATTTTAAATATTTATTGACATATTCATATACAATAATACACTGCCATGCACTCGAATAGGGACAGTTTTTGTTTAGTTACATTATGTGGTATATCGGTTTAATAAGTTTGAGTCAAATACTTGTATATTCGATATCAAATAGCTGCCCCTATTCAAGTGCATGGCAGTGTATTTTATAATCATTACATAATAAACTCTATATATTTTTTTTTAAAGTAATTTTCATTTTATATATTTTTTATATTTTTATGTCGCCAAATCCTTGCTTGTTTTTAAATAAATTTTTATTTAATTCCAAATAAATTTCTAATTAAATTTTGTTTTTAGCCTCGATCGTTTAATGTTGACTGGCTAGCCATTAAACCCCTTTTGGCGTACATTTAATGAAATTAATTTCCTGTTACGCTCTCTCTCACTCTCTTTCTCTCTCTCTCTCTCTCTCTCTCTCTGTTTCGCTCTGTATCTCGCATTAAAATCTCTTGTATTATTTATGCCTGTCATCCAGAGTACAATGAGCAAGCAGCTAGATAAGATCGTCGAGGAGTGGAAGTAATAGTTGGAGCAGGGCGCAGTGGGCGTGTCAACTATGCAAAAATCTACCATTACGAGATAAGAGATTTTTGTTATTAATAATTTAGGCGCAATCGCGCACATTTTCCACCTCACGCACCCAGCGCAGCGCAAAAACGTTGGAAAATTGCTAAATTTTCCGTGTGTGGGAGAAAAAGAGAAAGAGAGAGAGAGAGAGAGAGAGACAAAGAAAGTGAAAGAAATTTATGCTAATTTGCAGCAACTATCACTACTTAACATCAGCCCCAAACAAGAACCCCAGCCCCGGGCACACAGAAAAACTTGACGTCAGCTCAACGAAGTAACCTAATTAATTTGTGGCACTCATTAGCAACAATTGAAAATGCCACAGCCAAAAAAGTAACAACAACAACAACACCAACCAACCAGTCAACCAACCAACCAACCAACTCCCCCTGTCAGTCAGCAACTTGGCCGGAAAAGTTGAAATGTTTGTAACGAATGTGGATTATTAGATGGGCCAACATACAGCCAGCCACGCCCACAAAAAGTATGATATTAGAGTGGGGAGTAGCAAGAGTGGGTAGTCGGAAAAACTTGATTGTTACAGAAAGAAAGAAAGAAAGAAAGAAAGAAAGAGAGAAAGAAAGAAAAGAGAAATAAGTTTGGAAAATTAGCTGGTTCGCTCAAATACCCTACAATTTGGGCATTAAAACTTTGCCCAACTTCAAAAATAAATGTATGAAATCATAAAGCCATAAGCCCAAAACAAATTCAGCTAATTGAGCCATATACTTCACATAATAACTAACTTATAGCCAATATTTATCAATATTTCGGTGTGGATTAAGTTGAGTCGAGCCTGGAGCTATGCAGAGCTTAAGTACTTAAATTAAGTCATTATCACTGGAAGAGGTGATACTATATATGTATATAATTCAGGTATATATATATAATTATGTATATATGTACACAATACAGGTATATTAATATTAAAAATGGTTTTTATTTTGTATTTTATGTATCTATATATTAAGACTATATATATTTTAAATGAAAATCATTTTAATTTTAAATTAAAATATATATTTCGTGTGTAATAAAAAAACAACGTAAAATATTGAATATGAATTTCAGTACTCAAAATAATAAATACATATACAAATACTCAGTTTTATTAAGTTGGCTGGTTCAATAGAGTTCAAATTGTTAATTAGCATGAAAATAAAAATCAATAAGTTTATTATAATTTTAACGATCTCTCAGAATACATTTATAATTTTTATATATTTTTGTTTTCAATTCATTGTTTTTTTTTAATAATTTTAATTTAAATATAGAATTTAAAACTTAAATATGATTCGAATACTTATTTGATTGATTTTTTTTAATTAAAAAAAATACATATTAATTTAAAATATTTATGAATTAATAATTGGTTTATTTTTGTTCATTAATCTAATTTTTAAACAAAATATATATTTAAAATAAATAAAGAATATTTAATAGAATATTAAATCTAATTAAATACACAATAATTAAATACTAAATATAGTTTTGTTAAATATTTGCAATTTAGTAATTATAATATTGGACCTAATATTCTATTTTATATTAATATTCTATTTTATATATTTACAAAGAATATTTATTATTTAGCTTCATCATATTCTGTATATTTCTTAAAACAAATCAACAAATCAATTAATTATTGAAATAATATTCATGAAATGAATCATTATAATACTTAACTAAATATTTAATATTATATTAAATAAATTTATTATCAAAGAATTTGTAAGTTGAGATATAAGTTTTTAAAACAAAAATGAAATATGCAAATGCTTTTCTAATAGTATTACGATAAGTTAAGGGTTACACTAATATATTATTCAACTAATGTAGTTAAATATATAAGAGTACAGAATGTTTTCTTTAATTATTAAATAAATATGTTAGCTATAATTAATAAGCAAAACAAATTGTCTCACTTGGAATATTCAACTGCAATTTGAGCTCGACAACAACAACTTTATATCTCAATATAAACATTTACATATCGCATTCGAAATTTCAATTGAATACTCCTCCCTTGTTATTTCCATGCAAACTTCAACGATTATAAAGTCAGTTTTAAGGGAGATATATTAGGTATTTGCTGCTCTGGCAGCTCTGGACATAATTAATAATTTGTTTTCATTAGGCAGTTGCCTAATGAAGACACTTCCTGGCTGCACACAGAGTGCGAGGGATGCCCCGACGTCTCACGCATCAATTAAGATAAATGTCTATATAGATATAGCGGGAGATGGATGGAGATGGGAAGATGCTCTCAATCTATGGCAAATGTCAGGAAGATCATTAACTGAGAACTGAGAAAATCCTAGCTAAACAATCAAACTGAACAATCAATCAATCACTCAATCAATCAGTCAGTCTCAAGCAGTCTATGAAATGTGTTTAGATTCCGTAATACTTCCTGAGCTGCTAATGAATTCAGTTCTTGATAAAAAGCCATTTTTTACCTGCTCAAGCACCGTTGACCGTTACTTCTGGCCACTGGCCATGGCCATGGACTCGAGCGCAGCTGTAGGGCAAATGCAAATATTTATGGAAACAAGAGAAGAAAAGGAAAACGAAAAAAAACTACGAAATATGTTAACTAATTTTCGGCTTTGGTGCGTTGACGTGTGAAGCGGTCGCGGGAAAAGCCAGCGGGAAAACTAACTGCCCCGCCCACACTTTTTTCTTTTTCTTTGTTTTTGGCAGCTCCATCACCTGCTGCTGCTGGTGGTGCTGGCGGTGAGGCTATTTACCTGGCACTATGCGTGAGTCGTGCCTATTCGCGGCGCTGTCAGTCGTCACTCACGTCGGGCCCCTGCCCCCTGCCTGACATGTTTTCCACTCTCCTTGGCTGCTTTGTTGTCCGATATGCAAAATCATGTGACCCGGGCCACCGATCGCTATCTGAGCGCTAATATATGCGTGGCCCGCCAAAAAATACCTTTGGTAATGCATAATTCGAGCCACTTTTCCGGCCAGCCACCGGACACTGGCCAGCAACCACTAAACCACCGGCTGGCGACCATCAGCCATCAGCCATCAGCCACCAACCACCAAATACCCAACTCTGGTTACATTTTGAGGCTTTGCCACTTCCACATTTCGCTTTGGACTGCCTGATAGCGCCTAGCTGGGAATATCATTTAATTAACATTTTTCCGCGCTTTCGAGGCGCAAAATAATCACGCATAGGCGTATGTGTATTATTATTTTTTGTGCTTCCGTGGCGGGCTGGGGCGGGGCGGGCTACCTGCCGCCCAGCACAGTGGAGCAAATCTATAAATAATTGTTATACATATGTATTTTATATATTATACAAATGTTACAAATTTGAAAAAGTATTAGATACAAAAAAATAATGTTTCTCTGCAGATTTTAAAATTTGTTTATTTTAGTTAATTAATTTTTTATAAAGTTATATACATTAATATGAACCAAAAAAAACTTCATTTAAATTTATTTAAATACAATATTAAATTTAAATAAAAGCAAATATTTTTTTATGTACAGAATTTAAAAAATTATAAAATAAACCTGAATTAAAGAAAATATTTTTTGTTTATATGTATTTATTATTGTTTTTGCTTTATTTTTCGACATGAGATTTTTGTCATTAATAAAAATATTTAGTTTGTTGATAATATTTTATTTATTTCAAAACTTGTAAATAATTATAATAATTGTATTAAAATTAATTTTTTTAAAATTAATATTGAATTTGTTTTTATTTTTTTATATAATTTTAATTTATTTTTATTTTTATTTTATTACGTTAATTTATTGCTTATATGCTTTCCTACAACATCTAGTCTAATAGAGTCTTTTATATATTGGCTCCACTGTGCGTCGGCTTATAGCCAGCTGATTTGGTCTATGACTATGGCTATGACTTGGACCATGGCTACGACTATGGCTATGACTATGTGTGACCTTTGCCGTAAGTTATGATTATGGCAGCTGGAAACATTGACATTACTTAGCGCTGCTACGCGCCGAAGTTACATAAATTTAATTGTTGGTTCTCTCTCTCTCTCTCTCTCTCTCTCTCTCTCTCTCTCTCTCTCTCTCTCTCTCTCTCTCTCTCTCTCTGCTGCTGTTGTTATTGCCGCTGAAGGCACGCACGTTCTGAACTTGGAGTTTCGGACAGTCGGGGTAGCATTTGCATTCTTGGCCAGTACCTGACTAGCCGGCTGCCCGGTTGGTCGCTTGACTGGCTAGCTGACTGTTACGTATCTCACGGATACGCATATGAAATATGAACATATATTTGCATTGCCTTTGTTTAGTTATTGTTGTTGGTGTTGCTGTTGTTGTTATTTCTTTCTATATTTCCCTTGATTAATTAGCGGTTCGTCTTTTGAATTTGTCGGTCGACTTATTTTTGGTGCCCTTAAGTGCGATATTTGTAACACTTTGCTGACTTATTGTTGAGGCCCAGCGGATGCCCGGGTCGAGTTCCCTGTGCCCTTCCTCCGATACGGCTAATTAGCCCATTACGCCATTGTTGTTGCTCTTGTCCGGCTGCCAAATCTTGTTTTTGTTTTTTATTTAACTTTATATTATTTTTTTTTTGCTTTTGTTTCTGTTGTTTTTGTTGCTTTGTTTTCAGTCCGACGCACACGTGTGCGCTGGGCGCTGGCGACTTACAAATCTGCGCAATAAATTCCAATTTGGCGCCCTAATGGATCCTCCAAAACGACCAATTAATTTGGACAACTGAATAGGCCGCAATTAGTTTGGCAGTAGACAAATCTCATATTTACCTAAGCTAGCATATAAACCATAAATATATGAACATAGATAGGTAGAAAGAGACGGAGAAAGAGGAGAAGATACGGCTACAGATACAGATACAGATACAGATACAGATACAGATACAGATACAGATACAGATACAGATACAGATACAGATACAGATACAGATACAGATACAGATACAGATACAGATACAGATACAGATACAGATACAGATACAGATACAGATACAGATACAGATACAGATACAGATACAGATACAGATACAGATACAGATACAGATACAGATACAGATACAGATACAGATACAGATACAGATACAGATACAGATACAGATACAGATACAGATACAGATACAGATACAGATACAGATACAGATACAGATACAGATACAGATACAGATACAGATACAGATACAGATACAGATACAGATACAGATACAGATACAGATACAGATACAGATACAGATACAGATACAGATACAGATACAGATACAGATACAGATACAGATACAGATACAGATACAGATACAGATACAGATACAGAAATCCTTTTAAGACCCTTAGATGGGATTCCTCCCTCCCAAAGGCCAACTTAACCAGGATCTTAAGTTGTTGTTATGTTGGCAGGACTTTCGTAAATGGCGCGATAATTTGCCAGTTGCTTTGCCCACTCCAGAGCCTAGTCACGGCCCGAAGCTGCTGGCAGCACCTGCTCCTTTCCCAGCTCCCGCTCCCCAAGTCCGGAGTCGCAGTTCACGGCCAAGGCGTAGATCAAACGTCAGGTTAGATGAAAGCTGGTGGAATTTATGTAACTAATACTTGGGCCCGGGCCCGGGCCTGGGCCTGGGCGCATTACTTTCAATTCGGCCGTAAGCCGGCCGGAGTCCTTTCTCGTGTGCTGGTTAACAAGACAAATGCAATTTTAACAGCGCCAAGGACAACAGTCGTAAGCCCATTGATTAATTTGAAATTTATGAAGCGCTCGTAACTTTTGCTTCACGCTCGTCCCCTGAACATATTCATTTTAATTAAACGTCGCACCGGAACAGCGGCAAGCGGCAGGGGCAGGAGCAGCCGGCAGGAGAAGCTGCTACTAAGATGCATACTTGACAATTTTGCGTTAATCCCGGTCACGGACCGATCCCAGCGGCACATAATCGTAAACATTGAGCGTGCGCAAAACTGGGCATAAATATCATTTGAATAACATCCGGTTAGGCGGAAGGAGGCCGTGAGAGAGCCCGTGGCCGCTACACGGCCAGAATTTTTGGACTCGTAGCCACATTCGAACATGCGACTTAATTACGCGTGCCAAGCCAAGCGGCTTTCGCTATTATCATTTAGTCAGCCGCTTGCCCCGACTCCGGCCGTACCCCCGCCGTACACCTCAGCCCGCCGGAGTTACGTTGATGATAATGTTTTGGACGAGGCATTGGCTGCGCTTAATGAATTTATTTGTTACGCATGGCGTAGTTTGAATTGGCGTCCACACAGAGGGAGAGAGAGAGAGAGAGAGAGAGAGGGAGAGAGAGAGAGAGAGAGAGGGAGAGGGAGAGAGAGACACAGCCTCTGAGCGAGAGGGTCCTTCATTGTCCTGCATGGCCTTAATGAAATCCATTATTACGAAAGCCATTTCCATTCCATTCACACACACACCGTGAAACACTCTCGCACAAAGTAAATACACTTATTACGCAAAAGTGTTGTGCGCAGAGAGCTGACTACCCCTGCCCGACGCTCACAATGGGCTACCCCCTGCTTCCGCTCGGGAGGGTCCTGGGCCACAATGCGCAAAATGCGAAAGGCATAAAACGCAGCAGGAGCCACTGTACATAATGCCAGGCGCTGAGGGTTAGCGTCAAATATATATCCATGCAAAATAATTTCTGTGTCGACTGCGAACTGATATAGCCGACTGCGACTGCGACTGCGAAGCGTCGCCTCGGTCTGAACCGGCGTCAATTGCCACCGTTTTAGAGATGCAAATAGCACACGCCCTTTGACAGCAATTGTTGTCGTCGCTGAGCTGAGCTGAGCTGAGCGAGGCGGTGGAGGGAGTTTGGCACTTGAAACGCATTCAATTAACAGGAAATGTATCCAGCTTAATGACCAGCTAAGTTCTATCAATGCGCAATCAAACGGAAAAAAGAAATAGACGGGATGCCAAATATGCCAAGGATATGTGGAAGGGGCACGCACTGCGGAGATGCTGCCAGGGGAAAGGTGGGCTACTTGAGTTGGCCTATAGTAATGCAGAATATAATATATACAGTATTGTTTCTAATTCTATAATATATATATTATATATAGTATTGTTTCTAATTCCTATAGAGGTCCTATATCTTGAACTCATTTAACAAAGAAGCAAAAGTTGTATTCAAGTCGAACCCTTTAGCTGACAGCTTTGTCTTTACAGCTGAGTGAAAGTTGCTGAGGAAGTTAATATGGTGACGTTTGAATACTCTTTTACTAGATTATTTTCAGGAATATTAGTTATAGGTAGGTGAAACTGCTTCAATTGGTCAGATTTGATATGTTAGCCGAACTATATAATATCTAAAAGTCTTTTATGATGAAAGGACCTGAGACTGTATAGAGATAATAAATATATACCAAAAAACCAGCAATTTGTCTAAATAACTTATAGAGAAGCCTTTTTTGCTTATCTCTTACGACATATCTTTGCTAAACAATCTAAATTTATAATCTTTTCAAGCTGAACTCAGTTGAGAGTTGCAAGGGTAAAGCTCTTAAACGGAGGCATTTGAGAGGGAGCAAAGGTAGCGCTAAAACTCTGCCTGAAACCCTCTAGTACATAGTATACACATGTATATATGGCAATATAAGAGGTATATATAGACATAGAGATAGTATAGTAGAAGAGAGAGAGAGAGAGAGAGAGAGAGAGAGAGAGAGGGAGTATTGATCTTCTAGACTGTATATAGTATATATAGACAGACATATATGGAATATCAAACTTAATCTCATTTATATAGTAAATAGATCTTCTCGTAAAGTCAGTAGTATATACTATATAGTATATATAGCAGTATAGTCAGTACTAAGGAAACACTCAGCTCAAGCAATGGATTACTCGGACTATAATCAGATAGATAGACATGATAGATCAATACGATTCAGAATCAGATCTAGATATATATAAAACGCGCTTGTAAAAAGGAGTTCTTTAGCTACATTCAGACCCTAGCTCCTGCCCATTTGTTACATACCCTTCCAGAAATTCTCAATACCCTCAGCTACTGCTGACAGCTCAAACTTCGTAGTGAGTTTTGCTTAACAACAAAGTTTCGGCTGGAAAGGTTACATTTGCCATTCAATCCGTGGCTGAAGGAGCGTAATTCGGAGTCTAGATTTCAATTAATACATCAGCGATTCACTATGTCCAACACTCACTCCACTCCATTTATTTGCCTTTGTTCTGGCAGCAATCTAGGAAAGTATCTCTAGCTCGAGCTCCAGCTCCAGCTCTGGCTGGTTATAGTCCAACTACCCCTGAGTGGAACAAGTCGAATAACGAACCGCAAATTCTGGGGCGCAACTTTTTCATTACCCGTGGCGCGTCCTTCCTTCCTTTTCTACTCTACACACACACACACACAAACACACACACACAAACACACACACAACTCTATCATTAAAACTTAAATGACCTTCCTGTCGACAGGCGACGATGAGGACAACGAGCGATGGCGCGATGGCGCTGACTTTTACGACGTTTCTTTTTTTTGGTTGCTTCAAACTTTGACTTCTGATATCACACTTAGAGCAAGCAAGCAGGAGCAGCCATCCACCCATCCACCCATCCAGCCAGCCATCCATTCAGCCATCCTTCATTCATTCATTCAATTTCGCACCCTCTGGCAGCTGCTTATGACATTCTATTACCGGCCTGCTGTTATACTATATAACTACGTACAGCTGTATCTAGATGCGCATTAAATGCTTTCTATTTAATGAGTTCTCAGCGCTCGGCTGCTGTGCGGAAGTCCTTCGGAAGGACCTGCTCTCCGCCGAAATTTACATGCTAGTGCCTGCCCTATAGATACTATTTATGGGTTACCGAAGCGCCGTTCATGCCACTTTAATTGCCAGCAATAGCTGAGATCTTTGACCAGGCCACGCCGAGTCCTGCGCCAGGACTCAACATATGTCTGGCCTAATGGTGGGTTTGTGGGCTTATACAACTCATTTATCATGTGTCAAAATGTTTAACTAAATGGCACTTTGCCGAAAAAACTTTCGGATCGGGCAGCTCGATGGGTTCGGTGGGGTCGGGAGGGTCGGTGGGCTCGCTTGGTCGGCTTCAGTGTTTGCTAAGTAGTTACTTTTAATAGTTGTAGCTGGCTATACAACATAAATAACTCTTGTAGTGTCCACGCCCACTCCCACTTCCACGCCCACGCCCACTCACCGTCGAGCCCAAGTGCTAACAATCTTTGAGATACTTTTTGGTTGCCTGCGTGATGAATGAGCCACCCGAAGAGCCTTCGAACGTAATTATATGCAGGCAGCGAATGCCTCTTCACATGAAGATGACCGCAAAATGTCTTAATCGGGCGTGTTTCACCCCCACCCCCGTAACCCTCCTACCCACCTACAGGACCCCAACTCCAGGATCAAATGCTGTTAAATTCGACGAGCAAAAGGTTTCAAATAACCTCCAAATTAATGGGCTTGAGGTTTTGCTCCACATTAAAAAGAGATTTGAGCACAGACTCTAAACTTTAAGCCCAATTAGCTATAGATTTAATTAAGTCGCCATAAATTTCGGATAAACCAGGATTGGGTTTATGATTTCTCGGAAGGGGCTGCCATGATTCTGCAGGTGTATAGGATTACCCCAATCAAGTATCTTTCTTATATAATTTCCTTAAGAGAAAAGAAAAAGAAAAAGGAAAAAGTGCTTAAACTTCCTTGTATCTTAATGTTAAAATTTGCTAGCTGGTATAATGCTTAATTTCAGATTTTTTGAACAACAATACTTATATCTTTATGTTCACCTTACAGAAGTGAACTGAGTTTTATGGAAAAGTAAATAGAGATCTTCATGGCAAATTAACTGGCTGATAAACTCTTTTGAAAATTTTTATTTATTTTATTAATAAATTAGTTAAATTAATAACGTTTACTAGCTCAAAATGTTATCTATATCTGTTACTAATATTTGTAAAATTAAATTAAAATATATCAATTTAAGCCTAATTTGTATTGTTATTAAATTAACATGAGGATAATAACATACTTGTAAATTCGTATCTAATTAGCTGGCTAACTATTTCCATAGATTTATATAGATAGAGAATGTGATATATAAATGTATTACATATATATCATTTACCTTAAAGTTTATTAGAATTAACATGAGGATTTAGACTTGCTTGTATTCTCAATGTTAAATTAGCAGGCTGCTTTACATTGGGTTTGTAGTCGTAGCTAATACTAATATATGTTATAGCCCAATTTCTAATTGTTGCTAATATCTAAAAATAAGCAAGAGGACTTAATAGCTGATTGCATCTGCATGTCAAATTTACCAGCCTGAAGCCAGCTGAAGCGGATATGGCGAATCGTGAATGTTTTTGCATTGAGAGGGCAACCTTCAGAACACGAAATCAGCTCAGAAAGCTAATTAGAGAAAAGCTCAAGTGGTTGCGATGGATATCGATATCGGTAACGAGCGTAGGGGCAGAGGAAGAGGCAGAGGCAATGGCAATGGCAGTGACCGAGGCAGAGGCAGAGGCTAGAGCTGTTAGCTGTCTATGGGTATCATGTTTATCAGATGTGCAGCCATTCGAATGCACTTCCTTTGAGCGAATGCACTGCGTCGAGAGCGATTTCCCGTTAGAGCAGAGCAGAGCAGAGCGGAGTGCGAGTGCGAGTGCGGCAGAGATACGCATCAGTAGCACAAACTAAATAAGTAAATAAATAAACGTTCACTCAAGTGGCTGTGCGAATTGCAATTGCAATTGCAATTCCAATTGGAGAATCGTTGCCCACTCCAGTTGGGAGCAAGGGGCGTGCGGGCCATAAGGAAGTGCACTCTAAACAGCTGCGTGGCTTATCCAATTCAATTGGCTGGGCGCGATAAACGATAAACGATAGGCGATAGACGCTGCATAATTGAAATAAACAAAAACAAACACAGGCAGAGCAGCAGGCAGGCAGCAAGCGAACCAATGATGTTCTTGATGATGATGATGATGACGACGACAGCGACGACGACGACGTCGTTAGCGACGTTCAAGTGACGTTGAAATTGAATAAAAATAAAAATATGTATTGCACAGTCAACGTCAACAGCAATTTCAACTAAAGTGCACGCAACAACAAATAGCGAAAAACAACAACAACAGCACGTAGAAGCAAAAGAAGAAGAAGAAGGAGAGCGACCACGACAATAGCGGCGACAACAACACCTCCGAAGTTGATTGATAAAAACTGTTCAGCTGAGTATAGAAGAGAGCAAGCAAAAAGGGGGCTGGGGGAGAGAGAGAGAGAGCGAGAGATGCAAGCGACTGGCATATCGAGTTGCTTCTCTAATGTGACAGCTCAATGCAATTTAGTTGGCAATGACAACAAGCAATAACAGCAACAGTAAAAGCAAAAGCAAAAGCAAGAGCAACAACAGGAACCGCAGCAACTCACTCTATTAAGTACAGTGCTTGACAGCAGAATGCATTCAGCTGTGAATTTGTGTGTGTGTTAAATATGATTAGTTAATAATAAATATTCAGAATAATATATACATATACAAAAGCCAATACTTATGTAATTAATTACATTAATAAATATAAAATTTGATAAAAATATTATTACTCAAATATACTCCTTTGGAACACATAGACTTTTTCTAGCTCGTTCACAAACATTTGTCGCGCACTGTATTCGTTTTACATACTCACGCAACGCATACACACACACACACACACGCACCTTAAAATACTTGCATTTTAAGGCAGCAGCCAAAGGACGTAAAAAGATTGTGAAAAATCATAAAAATATAATAAGGAACCAGAACTGACAAAGGCAACGATATGGATGCGTGCGTGTGTGTGTGTGTGTGTGTGTGCAAGTGTAGCGATTGCAACGGTAATGGCATCGAGCAGGAGAATCGCAGGGGAATGAGGGACGCGGAAAAGGCGGGCAGCTAAACTGAAACTGTAACTGAAATGCTGCGCAAACAACTTTGAACGTCAATTTGTCAACTTGAAACGAAAATTGAATGCAAAGCTTTGCGCCACGACGCGGCGCGGCGCGACGCGTCTCGTCGCTAACGTTGACAGCGACGCTAGCGCTGGCAGCGTTGACAGCGAAGGCAGCGGTAGCGGTAGCGGTAGCAACTGACGCACAGTCAGAGCCAATTTCAGATTTAATTTTTGCTGGCGCACTCCGCGCTGCAGTCGCAGCATTTTCGTTGCTTTCACTGCTCATGTTGATGCTATGCGGTGTTTCGATAGGGCACACAGGAAGGGGATCGGGTTTGTTAAGTCGAGTCAAGTTAATGCCGTTATCGTAGGTGCGGCAAACATGTCGCTGCCACAGTCAACTGAGGCAGAGGCAGAGGCAGACACCGACAGAGCGACAGCAACGGCGGCGCTTGATAATGAGCAGTTAAAGTAAGAAGCAGAAGCAGTCACGAAAGCTTCCGCAATGTTAAAATGCTGTGAGTATTAGAGGTGACATGAAGTAAAGAGAGCGGGAGAGGAAGAGAGAGTGAGAGCGAATAAATGCATTGCGAAATGCACGGGCTCTAACTCTGTTAGTGCATGCCATGGTGCGCGCGTGTGTGTGTGTGAATTTGCCTTACGACGACGAAATTCGGTGAAATTAATACTTGCACGTGTGAGGACTTGCATACGAAGGGCAGAAAGAGAAAGAGCGAGATGAGAGACAGAGAGAGAGAGAGAGAGAGCGCGATCGATCGGAGCAGAGCGAAGCGGGCGGGCAACAAAGTTGTCAACTCAAAATGCAAAAACAAAGCTGCCTACGTGAGCGACGGCGACGCTGCCGACTTTGACAGCTCCCTTGCCCCTGGCAATCGACGACGACTAAGCTAACGGCCAGCCAGTCAGCGCCTTGATTAACAAAAACAACCAAATTTGCCGTGAAATGCAATTCCTTTTTATACCCTGAACCCATTGAAAATGGGTAATCAGGGTATAATGTTTTTGTTGGAAGGCGTATGTATGTAACAGGCAGAAGGAGGCGTGGCAGACCCCATAAAGTATATATATTCTTGATCAGGGAGACAAGCCGAGTCGATTTAGCCCTGTCCGTCTGTCTGTCTGTCTGTCCGTCTGTCCGTCTGTCCGTCTGTCCGTCTGTCCGTCTGTCCGTCTGTCCGTCTGTCCGTCTGTCCGTCTGTCCGTATGTATGAACGCGTCGATTTCAGAACTTACAATAGCTAGAGACTTCAAATTTTTTTTGTAGGTCCCTGTATAGGGCGCGCATATCGAGTTTGTTTCAGAAATTCGATAACTGTTATCGTTTTATTGTTATCGATTAAAAACGAAAATCTAAATTAAGCTAAAAAATTCTATCTATTTCATCTTTCTAGCTAGAGTCTTCAAATTTTGCATTTAGTGTTATTTGGGTCTTACGCAATTTCGGTTTTTGTTAAATTTTGGGTGCCACGCCCCCTTCGCCTCCAATTTGTAACTCCCGTATATCAAATACTAGAGACTTGCGCTTTGGCACATACATATATATGGATGACGTGATCACGCCCAACAAGTTTGATCAAAATCGTTACTCTAGAAAAAAAGTTATTAAACATTTAATTTCCCATAGCATTGCCATGCAAACAGCAGCCAAAGAACTGCTGACGCAACGATTTGCGCTTGTGAGTGCTTGCGCCTGTGTATGTGTGTGTGTATGTGTTGTTTGTAATGAACATATATATAAACTTATGTATATTAAAGAAACGGAGATTGTTTGGAATTGCGGTTCTTCGCAGGGTTCAGGGTATACCCTAGTCGAGCGGTCTCGACTAGAGTTTTCTTACTTGTTATACCCTGAACCCATTGAAAATGGGAAATCAGGGTATAATGTTTTTGTTGGAAGGCGTATGTATGTAACAGGGAGAAGGAGGCGTGGCAGACCCCATAAAGTATATATATTCTTGATCAGGGAGACAAGCCGAGTCGATTTAGCCCTGTCCGTCTGTCTGTCTGTCTGTCCGTCTGTCTGTCCGTCTGTCCGTCTGTCCGTCTGTCCGTCTGTCCGTATGTATGAACGCGTCGATCTCAGAATTTACAATAGCTAGAGACTTCAAATTTTTTTTGTAGGTCCCTGTATAGGGCGCGCATATCAAGTTTGTTTCAGAAATTCGATAACTGTTATCGTTTTATTGTTATCGATTAAAAACGAAAATCTAAATTAAGCTAAAAAATTCTATCTAATTCATCTTTCTAGCTAGAGTCTTCAAATTTTGCATTTAGTGTTATTTGGATCTTACGCAATTTCGGTTTTTGTTAAATTTTGGGTGCCACGCCCCCTTCGCCTCCAATTTGTAACTCCCGTATATCAAATACTAGAGACTTGTGCTTTGGCACATACTTACATATAGATGACATGATCACGCCCAACAAGTTTGATCAAAATCGTTACTCTAGAAAAAAAGTTATTAAACATTAAATTTCCCATAGCATTTCCATGCAAATAGCAGCCAAAGAACAGCTGACGCACCGACTGGCGTGTGTGTGTGCGTGCGCCTGTACGTGTGTGTGTATGTTTGGCTTGTAATGAACATATTTGTATATTCTTATGTATATTAAAGAAACGGAGATTGCTTGGAATTGCGGTTCTTCGCAGGGTTCAGGGTAACCCCTAGTCGAACGGTCTCGACTAGAGTTTTTTTACTTGTTTTCTGATTCTTTTCTTATTTGTGTTTTCTGCTTCTTCTTTTCATTCTGCTGACTCGCAAAATTTGTTACCGCGCCGTGAAGCTTTTTGCGAATTTTGTTTTTGTTATTCTGCTTCTGCTTCTGCTTCGGCGGCAACGATAACAACTTCTCAACGACGGCAACAAAATTTACAGCTGTAGCTGCGCGTTGCACAGTGGAGCAAGAGCGGAGCTATTGGAAGCAATATAAAGTTAATTAATTATTAATAAAATATTAATATTATATGTTAATTTTATAAGGTTAAATACACAAACTCAATTATGTATTAATTTGTATTATATATAATATTTTTGATATAATTTGCATTTGTATATTATTTTATTATTCTATAATATTATTATAATATATTAAATTTGAAAGGGCATAGAACTAAAATAAAATATAAATATATATAAAATACAATTATTCATATATTTTATTATTATTGTATATTAAAAACTTAGTCAGACCCCAAACATATATACACTACATATACAGACACATTCATAGATTTCTGTATGTATATATAAATAAATACAATGTATGTTGTAGCCAAGAATTTAACGAGCACACGCCGCTAGCCTATCCAGCGTCATGGCCGCCACTTTGCTACACTTTGCCAGTCAGCTACAGTGTATGTGTTTTATTTTGTTTTTTTGGCAGCCTTCGTCACATGCGCAGAAGCGGGGCCCACTGTGCAACGTGTTGCCGTTGACGGTAGCGACAACAGCGGCAGCAGCAGCGATCGCCGCACGGGCGAAACTGAACAGAAACGAGAAATGAAAAAAATGACGATAAAGACACCGAAATTCATATACACTATCGCTGGGCAGATAACACGTTCGATTCGCGGATACAATTCGAGAGATTGGAAAATAGATAGATAATGAGAGAAAAGAAAAACAGAGCAGCTCGCATTTGATGCGAACTTCAATGGGCTGTGGGACAGGGTGCGGCGAAGTTGTGCAGGCGCAGAGGAAGAACAGAGCAGAGCGGAGAGATTTCGCCTTCGCCGCGTGCTGAGCTTTGGGTAAAGCTTGTGATATAGCGGTAATGATCAGTGCTAAAAGTGCTAAAACCACAGCAGCGAGTATGGAAGGTGTTTGTAGCTGTGGGCGGGGTAGGGGGCGGGGGCGTGGGGCGAGCACACAACCAAGTGACGAACTTACGGCCAACAGCAGCAGCAGCGGCAGCAGCAGCAGCAGCAACAATAACAGCAGCAGCAGCAACAACAACAACAACAGCAGCAACTGGCCCGTTTGGAGCAGCGCGCATGCCACACACAGTTTAAATATGTGAAATTAGTACAAATCGTGATTTCAACAGCGAACGACCGACGACGAACGACGAAGCGGCGAAAACAACAACGAACGTGTCGGGGGATCGTAACGTCAACGTCGAGTGGCAACACCAGCAGCAACGTCACGTCGCACGTATGTATTGCGGCAACAACAACATGCAATAAAACAGCTGATAGCAGCAACAAATAGAAAACCCAAAACAGTCAGCGACAACAACAACAGCAACACTAGCAATAGCAATAACAATAACAACAAAGCGTCGCATTATCAAGCGAGCAACCAACAGGTCTCCGGGCAGAGCAGCCGCAACAACAACAGCCACAGCAGCAGCAGCAGCAGCAGCGGCAGCAGCAGCTACGCCGAGTCGTTGAGTGAGCGAAAAAAGCCCCCGCGTGCCGCTGCAACCAGTACACACACACAAATACAGTCACACGTACACACGTACACACACATAATCACACGTACACACTGGCGCACATGCTAGGCCGTACGTGTGCACACACCAATACAAACAGCAAACACAGAGCCGCGCACACCTTTGCGTTGATTTTGGACGAACCAGCGACGCACAGTGGTGCTGAAAGCGTGAAAGCGAGCAAAAGCTAATTCCACGTGGTAAAAATATACATAATTAAATTGATTTGCGATTATTATAAGTTTGATTTTGAATATATAATTGGTGAAATCTATGATATGACAAGTAGAATAATAGTATTATATAATACTATGATTATTTGAAGTACTATTATTATATATTTAAAGTTGCATATATAATACATACTGAAATTGTTGTCTTTAATATAATCGTCTATGATAACATTATAATATTATAAAAAAGGCAATTTTACATAGAAATATGTACAAATAATAGCAATATATGATAATATGATTATTTAAATAACTAATATTATATATGTATATAAAGTTGAATATATACTATATACTGAAATTGTTCACAACAATATTATGATATGACAGTTGCTCTATCAAAAAAGCAATTACACATGTTACATATTATATTTACCGCTTTTCTTACCAAAAATTGACTATGTATATGTATATATAGAAAGCACACTATTTCACTACTTGAATCCAATTTTTATATATTTTTGTATAATCTGATTTTCTATTAATTGATTAAAATGAAATGTGCAGTTGAGGTAAACTTCAGACTTTCCAGTTAAACTTAAAATTTACTACCTATGCTGAAAAATCAGACTATTTCTTTTCTTTAAGCTTCACATTTAGCTGCAACAGTAGTTGACAGTTTTACAAAATTACTTAAAAAGAGAACTTTTATTGTTATCTGATTTATCAAAAAAGTTAAAGGTTTTATTAATCAAATTCAAATATTCAATCTAAACAATCTTTCCATTCTCAAGTTATTTGCGTCGTGTACCACTGTGCTTCGCACACTCGCGCGCTCTCTCGCACAAAGTGCAGCTGAGCTGCCGTTTGGCCGCCGCCGCCGCCACACTTGCCGCTGCCGTTACTGCTGCTGCTGCTGCTGCTGCCGCTACGCTTCCTCTGCCACACAACCGCTAGCCGCGGCCGCCGCCGCCTCAGTCGAAAGTCAAAAGCAACGTGTTGTGGACGCTTATTTTTTACGTCGCGTTGCGTTTTGCGTTGCGTTGCGTTTACCTTCTTTGCTACCTTCCTCTCTCTTTCTCTCTCTCGCTCTCTCACTCACACACACACACACACTCACACTGTCTCTCTCCGGCAGCCGCTTGCGCGCGCGCGCATCCATCCTACCCAACCGTTACCGTTACCGTTACCAGCACCATCCAACAAACCACCCACTGCACCACAACAGCAACAACAACAACAACCGCAACAAGAGCAAGCAGCATCACCACTGCCTCCTTTAACCGTTAACTTTCTCCGCACGATGTCCAGCAGCGGCGCCAGCGCAGCGCAGTACAAGCTCGACGCCAACTCCAATGCCATCGCTTTGATTGCTGCCGACGCCGCAGCGCTGCCGCCGTCGCCGTCCGCGTCGGCGCAGGCCTCGCCTGCGGACCGCATCGAGTGGTCGCGCGCGACAATTTTGGGCTTCATCGAGGACTATCGGCGGCAGCGCGTGCTCTGGGACCCCAACACCAAGGGCTACCACATCAAGCAGACCAAGTACGAGGCCCTCAAGCTGCTCAGCCAGAAGTACGGCACGGAGATTCGCTCGATTCGGTCCAAAATCAAGTCGCTGCGCTCCTCCTTCCATCGCGAGCACGGGAAGGTGATCAACGGGCGCAGCCGAGGCGTTCACTATCAGCCCATGTGGTTTGCATATGAGGCCATACGATTCATACTGGATGGGGAGCGGGACGCCGACGTCGCTGCCATGGACGGCGTTGTGGACGGTGACGTTGAGCCGGCGTCGGCGGCGGCGGCGGCAGCGCTGCTGGACTCGGAAGCAGCTGATAAACTGGCGCTGATGCATAGCCTAGATTTGGAACAGCTGACAGCTGCTGCTGCTGCGGGCAAGCAACAGGTTGAACAGCAGCACGAAGACTTCGCTGCTCGCGTCGCTGCCGCCGTCGCTGTGGTGGCTGCGGCCGCAGCCGCGGCGAACGTCAGGGAACGGGAACACAACATGGACGACGATGCAGCCGCCTCCGATGGCAATTCCAACGGCTGCGCGGGCAACGGCAGCGGCAGCGACGCAACAGCATCATCAGCAGCGGCCGCTGCAGCCGTCTCAGCTGCTGTGGTAAGCTCCTATTGCCTATTGCCTATTGCCTATTGCTTATTCCTTATTGACTTTACTTTGTTGTGCATACTATTTCTCATTTCTTATGCTCTGTACCCTACACAGTGTGTGGGGTATGTGCGCTATGTCACTCATCCCATTTGTGTCTAACAAATTCACATGAATAACTGCACATATACATGTATGTATATGTGCACTGCATATATAATTTATTCATATTTTATTTGTATTTAATTTAAATTTTATTTATCAACAAGTTGTTAACATGTTACATTAGTTAGGGAATTCATCGGTTTGCATAGCCTAGTAAATAATTCTTGTTGTTGACGTTCCGTTCCGGTGGAGCTTTTGCTTTTCATGTGAGCGAGAATGAGCGTAACAGTGTATGAGTGCGCGTGTATGTATGCGTGTATGTGTGAGTGGTTTGACTTGTTTTGAGGCAGCAGCAGCGCAGTACACGCGCCGTCGCTGCTGGCTCTGTGTCTAGCGGTTCGTCAGCAACTGCTAAAACTGTGGCGCACAGTGACTCGAGCTATTCAGCAAGACGCGAAATGTCTCGACTTGTGCTTTGCACTTCTTCTATTCACTCACATTCGCCTTGCACTTGGACCATGTGCAGCGCACGCAATGGCACACTTCGAAAATATCAATCAGGTGGCAACGCTGGCAAGCAATTGTTGATTCACTAAATGCATTTGCAATGTTAATCGCATTATTGATTAATCAATTTATCTCATCAGAGCCCATTGCAATAATTAAGCATTGTTTGTCACTGTGCTGCTTGCGCTGCTATTGCGTCGCTTGCGCTTGATAAGCAACGTGTATTGTGCAAGTGTGTGTGTCCTGTCTCTGTGTGTGTGTGTGAGTGTGTCAACTGGCTTTGGTTTTCGCTGCTGCCGCCGCCGCTGCTGCTGCTGCGTTGGCCATAGCCATATGTGTGTTGCATCAGCCGTAGAAATCGGCAGCTACACGTTTTAGCGCCGACCCTGCCCCTCAACAGCTGCGCACCACCCCGCCCGCCCACAAACGCTGCGCTGGCAATGGACCCGCCTAAGCAGCATCAACAGCAGCAGCAGCGACAGCAGCATTAGCTTGCTGCGCTGCGTTTTGCGTTTGTTTTTGTTTCGTTCGTTCGTTCGCTTCATCTGTCTATTCGTCTGCTTGTCTGGCCACTCGCTGGTCCACTTCAGTGCTGAATTCGCCGCGTCGCCAGCCCCTCGCCCGACAAACGCAACTAATTTAATCGCCTCTGGCTCTCGCGCTGCCGCCAACTGTATGCAAAGACTGTGTGTGTGAGAGTGTTTATGTGCGTGTCGTGTGTGTATGTGTGTCCGAGTGCTGCTCACATTTATTTATTTATTTTTTATTACTATTCTAATTTGTTGTTCTCTTTGCTTTATGTTTTTTCGCCTTTGCCTATTATCATTCAGTTGTTGCTGTTGTTGTTGGTGTTATTATTATTTGTCTGACAAATTCTTTACACTGTCATTATTAATGTTGTAGCTAGTTATTCTTCTCTTCACATTCGCTGCCTTTGCCAATTATTAACGCGCTCTCTCTCTCTCTCTCCCGCTCTCTTTTGCAGACACGTTCCTCCTCCGATGTGGACGGCGAGAGCTATTGCAATATCAGCGCCGAAGATGTGAAGACAGAAATCGTAAGTACCGAGCGCTGCTTGAGCTTTTGATCTTCAATTGCATTTCAATTGGCTTTGGGAATTGGCTGGTTAGAATACCCTGTATGATGGGGAGTGTAGAGCTGTGTGGTATGCGTAGTTATAGAGGGTATGGCGTGAAAATGATATTATTATAACTGGAATGTCCCGTAAAAGGCCATTCAATGGTGTATATCGTACAGAGTGGAAATAGGTATTATTTTTGTGCTGATAATACCCTTTAAATTACGAGTATATGGGATATATATTGCATAGATTGGAGCGTAACTGTTATTTTAGTGATAACAAAAGCCCTGTATATTGTACTTAACTGAAATATGAAAAGAAAGGTGTATATACTTAACAATAATACCCTGTACAAACAGTAGCATGGTATGGTATGTTGTATGAATAGACAGTCAGTTTTGTTATTCGCAATACCCTATAAATTCATATATGCCGATATGGGGGATTTCATTGTATTTTTGACAAAGAGAACGCCAGATTTGCGTGGTAAATTTTTATTAGCTTAAACTTGAGCCCTAAAAGTGAAGAATTGTAAATTATACATTACGTATACGTAATATAAATAGGTGAATGTATTTAATAATATAATATATAAAGTATTAAAAAGTCGAAATACCCTATCTCAGATGTAAAAACTGTCTGAGCAAAGGTTATACCCTGTAAAATATTTAATGAGTTGTATACCCTGTATAACATCTAAAAATTATAGATACCTCTCTTCCCTTAACTGCCTCATAAGTCAATATACCCTATAGAAGATTTAAAAGTGAGCCACTGCAGGGTATATTATATACTTGTATATATATTATGTATAAATATATAGAATATATATTGAAATATTTTCAAAGTATCCGAAATCTCCCTCATAAGCCAATATACCCTATAGAATACTTTTGAGTTGAGCTTAACATATGGATACATATCTCTGCTCCGTAATCTCTTTTCTTCTTCCCCCACAATTCAAGCGTTTACTAACACTGTTTAATTTCCTCTTCTCTCTTCACCTTCTTCTTCGCCTTCTGGCTTTCTTTACAGATCGAGCACGAACCAGAGCTGGGCATGCTCGATAGGCAGACGAGCACGCCGCTCTCCCTCTCCGCGAGCTACTATAAACCCACGGATCTGACATATAATCCGCGCAAGCGTAAGGCGCAAATGGATGAGCTCGATGGCTGTGATGTCAGCTCCGGCGTGGGCGTGGGCGTTGGCATTGTGGGGGGCGTGGTGGGGGCACTAACTCTGACGCCCATCAAGTCGACGGGCCAGACGACAGCACTGCAACAACAACATCAGCAACAACAACAACAACATCAGCAACAACAACATCAGCAACAGCAACACAATCAGATCGCATTTCATACGCTGCAGCAACACTTTAGCCACAATCTCAGCCACAGCAGCCACAATGGCAATGGGCATGCACAGCCGCAGCAGCTACAACAACAACAGCAGCAGCAACAACAACAACAACATTCCAATAACATGGCACAAAAACGTGATCGTGGTCGTGATCTCTCCTGCTCGCCAACTCTGGCCCATAACAACAACAACAATAAGAACAGCAACAATACTAACAACAACAACAACAACAGCAGCTCCTTGGATCTGGCCACAACTGGCAGCAGCGGCATATCCAGCCTCACTGCCACGCCCCTCAAACTGAACAGCAACAACAACAACAACAACAACACGAACAGCAGCAGCAGCCATGTGGACGAGTACGGCGTGTTCGGTGAGTACGTGGCCATCACCATACGTAAGCTGAAGACGTCCAAGTCGAAGATCGTCGTGAAGCATCTGATCAACAATTTGCTGTACGAGGCGGAGCTGGGCAAGTACGACCAGGGGATGCCCTCCTCCAAGGAGCCGCCGCAGCTGTACAAGATGCAATAGCCGGCGGGGGCGGGGGCGGAGGCGGGGGCGGTAGAGTGGGAGTCTAAAGTACGGCAACTTGTAGTTAAGCAGGAAAGAGAGTGAGAGAGAGATATGGAGAAAGGGGGAGAGAAAACGCACTAGTCAGCAAATGAGAGCAACGAGAGCCAACAAATTCTAAGCGTAGTTTAGGGGCGGGTTTCTATTGTTTGATATAAATAATTAAGCCAGGCGCATTTCATTCAGGGACAAAGACCATTTAAGTACTTTTATATATGAGAAGTGTATATATATATACATTTATATACATACATAGATCTACTCTACTATATAGACATGCATATCAGCGTTTAGTCAGTCAGCCACAGTCAGTTAGCAGCAGATACGAGCAGATTTAGAGCCAACATACCAACATAATACAATTTACCTTACTTCCCTGCATATATATACATCCTGTATATATATACATATATATATCTTTAATTTTTATTATTTTTGATTTCGATTTTTATTTGTTTACCTTATTTACATTTGGCAATAACACTTTGAACTCAGGTGCCTTTATTTTGTAGTCAATTAAGAGTTGTTATCTTATGCATTAATGAATCGATATATATATATATATATCACATGTTTGATTTGTATATACTTTAAGTGCCCATGTTGAATCAGCAACAAAAAACTGTAAACTTAATTAAAATGTTTTGTGAAACACATGCTATAAATGTATAATACATATACTTATATACTTACACATGTTTCCGAACCTAAAGTGCTCTGTACATAAAAAGATAAATTGAATATGAATATATATATATACTGAAATATATATATATATATAGTTAAGTATCTATTACATTTTTGTTACTGAAAACTATTTTGAATTGAGAAAAGTTAACTAATAAACACTGTTGAATTATTTCATTTTGAAAATGATATCGGACCTCTGAAAGTTACTCTGAAGGGCAGTGGGATGGATGGGCTTGATAAACATGGTGAGTACAACTAAATGGGATATATATTATAGTATTAGTTATATATTATTTATAGTATATACTACAGTGTACTAATGTAATGTACAAATATTTATAATATAATGAGCGCGGCTTAAGTTTGTGAACTGGTTCATGGAACATAATTTAAAGCTACAGATATAGGGTAGGCGAATCGAATTGAAGAAGCGACTTTCGAGCTAGTTCTTGTTGAATATCGGATGAATTGCTGCAATTAATTAATGTATATTAGTCTATACTCCATAGGCTTCATTTGATTAATAGACTCTTGAGCTAGATCCTAGTTCATTTGAACCATTTCAGACTTAAATGTGAATAGAATTTAGACTACATAATATAAATACCATTCATATTTAAGTATTAGAGATAGTCTACATTTTTAAGAACTTTCTGTAATATATTTTGTAAAGAACAATCGGAACTAGTTCTTTTACATTATTTTCTCAGTTTTAGTGTTTATGCAAGCTGTTACTATTCCAGGTGAAATGAAGCTTACAGAAATATAGGCATTTATATACTTGAGCCAGAGCTATTTTGAACTAGTTCACTTTTAGTGGCGCCATAAAAACTATTCATATTCAAACAAAGTTTGCTCTAAGAGTTTTCAATTTTAAAATATGCGGGAGCAAACTCGATAGTTCAATTCCACATATCTTAGAATATCGAATACTTTACTTATTCACATTACTAATTTGAACTAGTTCTTTATCGTGCTGTCTAACACTTCATTCTATTTATGACTAAAACTTAATCAGTTCATTCCTTATGCCAATATAATATTAAAACATTTGTGTAGTTCTTAGACGAACTAGTTCGAACTGGTTCATTCCTTTATTGCTGCGAGAGCTTTACGTATCGAATGAAGCTCCATTTACTGCTCATTTGTAATACGATTATATGTAGCACTCGTGAACGAGCTCCTCTACAAAAGCCTAATTTGTGTTCTGGACTGTGGGGCATGAGACGCTGGGGCCTGGGGCCTGGGGCCTGGGGCTTGGGGTTTGGGGCAGGCCACACAATGGAGTTCGTTTGTTTGGCTCGGGGCGTGAATGACATCGAATATTGTTGCTTGTTTTGATCATAAATCAGAAATGCTCTCAAGTGTAACGAAGAACTAGGCAGAATCGTCTGAAAAACATTCAAAATTATTAATTGCAAAAACAAAGGTTACAGAAAAACACAAAGAATCAAATTAAAAGTAAACAGATCGATATATAGCATGATATATATAGGTTTAGGTATACATATATATAATATATTGCTTATATTCACATAAAATCATCTATTTATATTCATAACTTGATGAGCCTTATTGTAGCATACCTCATATGCCTGTCAATTACAGGGTATATTGCGCTCCATATCAAGCTCTGTGATTAATTGTCTAGTTATTGATAAGAGCTAGAAATAATTGCCAGGCGATAAGAAACATTCATGTATTTGGTTCAAGGCTTCGCACTGAGAACTGTCGAAGGGAAGAGAAACTGTAAAATGTAAAGAAAGAAAGAAATAAGAGCCAAGTTTACAGAATGAAGCCATAAGATAATACAAAATCTATAATGTCTCAGCTTCAGAATAAAATTCGTTTCTAGTTAATCGAAATATAATAGAGATATTGAAGACTAGAATATAGTCCAGTGATTCGAAATTTAGAATTGAGTTCTGAAAGTGATGTAAAGATGTAAAGAGTTAACTGCTTCTCGATAAAGAGCTCATACTGTATATTCATGGCCACAGGGTAACTGTAAGTCGTTCACTTTTACTATTCCCTTAAAGAAAACATTTCTTCAAATATAGACGCTGACTGAAAATAATATGAACATATGAGCAAAATGATATTTATATAGAAATTATAGAGAATAAGTTAGAGTTGTGCATGACTATAGGGTATCTACTAGTCGTGAGAGCCACGACAAATTTGAAATATATAGTGTAAATTGAAAGTCCGAAATAAAATTGGACTTGGTCTTAATGAGACGTAAATGTGTGCGGAGTAATATATTAAATTACAGGGTAACTGCTAGTCGTGCAGCTACTAAAGCTGAATTTCTTGCATTATAAAAGGAAATTAATATTCTGTTTGAAAAATAATATATAAATAGTATCAAAAGTAAACTCATGTAGAATATGCACAATAGGGGTGCAGGGTAACTGCTAGTCATGCAACTCCGTTTACCAACTGATGATAAAGAATAAGTGAGATTGATATACATATATGTAGGGTAACTGTCAGTCGTGCAGCGTAGCTTATACTATTTGCAGTAGTTCTTTAGCAATAGATGATAATAGATATGATGCAAAGTAGGTCTATAGAGAGGCAAAAAAAAGAATAAGCAATGTCTGCATGTACAGGGTAACTGCTAGTCGTATACATAAGTAGTTACATTTTGTCTCGAATATAGAAGAATATCCAGAATATGTTATGTTTATATACATATATGTAATAAAAGCTTTGCTTATTCAAAGAGTACACATTATCTATAGATACAGGGTAACTATTAGTCGTACACGTAGGAGTAGTAATAGTAGCTTAATTTTGTTCAGAAATATCAATATTAAGTTTAACTTATATATATTAATATATAGTAAAAAGTATGAATCATAGAGATTTAACATGATGTGCAACTGCAGGGTATCTGCTAGTCGTGCACAGAGGCAGTCACGTCAAGTCAGCAAACAGTTTCACAGCCACAGAAAGGCATCTGAAAGCAGCAGCAGAGTCAATGCACAGAGCTCTAGCTGCTACAGTCGCAATTGCAAACATTTCAATTTGTATGTAGTATCGGCAGAGCAGATATCTTGGCAATATCGCGCATATACATATATATGCCTTATATAGTATCGACATGGCAGATGCCTTAGCCCATGTGCAAGTATCGAGTACATAGATTTCTGATTCGTAGAATTTGTGTCGCTTTTCTAGGAAGCGAGCGTCAGAGCAACGTGCTTCGATGTGGCTGCGATCGTCTGGCGAGCGAGCCCCAGAGGTGGGGCCTTAACGGGGGGCAACGAGGCGGGCTGTATAGTAGATGACGCAATGTGTTTTGAAAAGCAACCATCAACGGGCAGGCGAAGCGAAGCCCCAGCTGTCGTTTGTGTTTTTGAGGGGCTTTTGTTTTGCTCGTCGCGTTTCGTTTTGGTTTCGCTTCGCGAAGCTGAAAGCAACATCAAATACTATACATATAGAAAAAAAACTAATGATAAATTCTACACGCATATATATAACTATGTGTGTGCGTGTGTGTGTGTGTGCATATATGTTGAGGCTTTAACTTGAGCTCTGGGTCCCCCATGTCAACAATCAACAGTTTGCCATAAATTATTTTTGCAAACAGCCGATGTGGCCCCAGGGAGTCAGCCCACTCCACACACCATGTATATATATGCATATATATATATATATATATTTATAGTGTTATGTACAGTGTTGATAAGCGCTACATGGGCTACACAACTCTGGAGCGATTGTCACACAATCAAGCATTGAGCAAAGCCACCCACACAGCCACACGAGACGAGAGTTTGATAAAGGCAAAATAAGATATACCATATACACTGTATATATTGGGAAAGGTTGGAAAAGTGTTGTAAATCAATTAGCCAAAAGTGTTGAACAACACATGCAGGGGCAGGGGCAGGGGCGGCGTCTAGGAAAGTGAGTCAAGAAATTGCGTCGCAGACGCAAGCTCAACAATGTTGTCCAAGTGCTGGCTGGCTGGCTGGGAGAGGGCAAACGAGTTAAGACTAGGAATCGGAAATGGCAAAGGGGCAGAGCGTTGGCTATACAGGCCAGAAAGAGAGAGAGAAAGGGGGCGGGAGGGAGGCAGGTATGGACGACTATCAAGTCGAGGCGACTGTTGTTGCAGAACTTGCATTACCAATATGATTTATGGCAGAACAAAATGCACAAATGCTGTTACCAGCTATTACGATAGTCGTCTGCGATTGCTGGCTCGTAAATTACAAAGCTGCCTCCTGCCACCTGCCCCAGCGGATGTTGCCACAACAACACCAACAACAGCAACAGACGAGGAAGAGGGCGGGCTGCTGTTGCAGCTAATTTGTTGCTCTAATGGGACAGCAAGCGGCAGCTAAAGGTAATGCGGAGGCGGGCAAAATGCAGTTGGCCAAGTTAACAGCGCACACAGCTGGCCTTAAAGTCTCAGCCACTCTCAACTCGTATGCGCAGGACCTATAAATGTGGCTATGGCTAGCATATTACAAAGTGCTTCAACTATTAATCTAATTTAAGAATCTTAAGTCTTTAAATTGAATAATTTATGAGAATTAATTTATTTATTGTTTTTTTTTTTTATTTTTCAAATGAATAATTTATGTTATTAAGAAATTCTTGCTAAAATTAAGAACTAAAATAATTATTGTATATTTTTTGGAAAAATATTCTTTTATATATAAATAAAATAAATAAATAAAAAATTTATTTTTCAAATAATTATTTATTTGAAATAATTTATGTTATATTTTATCATCTTTAATTTTGCAAAAGAATTTTTTATTGTTTATTTATTTATTTAAAATATTTTAAAATGTTTATTTTAATTATGTACATATATATTATAAATATTTTACATATTTTGTTAACTAATTATTTATTTTATTTTATTAATTTTTATAAAATATTTTTTTTTATTTATTATTATTTATTTGAAATAATTTCTGTTTTTATGGTTTATTTATTTACTTAAAATTTTAATAAATATTTATTTTAATTATATACATATATAAGTATTTTAATACTTATTATTTTTAATACTTTTATATTTTAAAAAAATATTTTAAAATAATTAATTGCTTACATCTATTGCTACATCTCAGATATGCCTAATCGAGTATGAACCTATTGATCTCGAATGGACGACGCCTCCAACTGCCTTTTAAAGACACGTGCACTACAACAACACACCTCTGAAGAGCTGTACTAATGCCTTGGGGCTATGAAAGCATAAAAGAACTAATAATATCTCAAAGTTTTTTGCTAATCACATCTAATTAAGATATATTTCTGGCTAAACTATCCATTATTCAACTTTATGCGACTACTGTAAACCCACGGCATCCAGCTGTCTGAATACGTATAGTTTAAGCCGATATAAAGCTTTTATTAACTCTCTATAAAAGTCATATGAAGTTCAACTTATAAAAAATAATCCCCAGCTTGAAAGACAAGTTATGAAGTATTTTTTTTGTATTTTTTTCAATTTTTTATTTGCCATTTTTTTGTCTTTGTTGCTTTTTGCTTTCATAACTATTCATATTTTTATTCATTCTCTCGTTTTGTCAGCTGTCTCATGGCTGGCATAATAGCTTTAAAATTATAAGAAATAATTAAAGGCCCATTAAAATCATGGGACTAATAATGGCTGAGAAGCCGAACAATAGCACCAGATAGCACAGCATTCAAATCAAATTGCCCAGAAAATAAAGCCGAAAAAATGGGAGAAGAAAAAATAAAAAAAAAGTAAAAATCATTAAATGCACGAAATGGCAGAGAAATGTGCCAGGGCCATTAAGAATTATATGCCCAGAAAAAAAGAGAAAGAACAAGTAAGAAAACTCTAGTCGAGACCGCTCGACTAAGAGATCCCCTGAACCCTGCGAAGAACCGCTATTCCAAACATTATTTGTTTTTTTTATGTACACATGCATATGTATGTCCATTGCAAGCAAAGCATACACACACATACACAGACGAACGCACACACACACGCCAGTCGGTGCGTCAGCTGTTCTTTGGCTGCTTTGTATGGGAATGCTATGGGAAATTTAATGTTTAATAACTGTTTTTCTAGAGTAACGATTTTGATCAAACTTGTTGGGCGTGATCATGTCATCCATATGTATGTATGTGCCAAAGCACAAGTCTCTAGTATTTGATATACGGGAGTTACAAATTTGAGGCGAAGGGGGCGTGGCATCCAAAATTTAACAAAAACCGAAATTGCGTAAGGCTCACATAACACTAAATGCAAAATTAAAAGACTCTAACTATGAAGATGAATTAAATAGAATTTTATAACTAAATGAAGATATCGGTTTTTAATCGATAACATTAAAATTAAGACAGTTATCGATTTTTTTTAACAAACTCGATCTTTTCGTGCTATACAGGAACCTACATAAAAAATTCCAGGTCTCTAGCTCTTATAGGTTCTGAGAACGACGCGTTCATACATACGGACAGACGGACGGACGGACGGACGGACGGACGGACGGACGGACGGACGGACGGACGGACGGACGGACAGACGGACAGGGCTAAATCGACTCGGCTACTCTCCCTGATCAAGAATATATATACTTTATGGGGTCTGCCACGCCTCCTTCTCCCTGTTACATACATTTCAACAAAAACATTATACCCTGATTTTCCCATTTTCAATGGGTTCAGGGTATAAAAACAGAAGACGAAAGAAGAGTAGAAAAAAACAAAGGCGAAAACTTGAAGGAACTCGCCAGCTGGAGAGCTGGAGAGCTGCAAAAACTGAAGAGTAATTATAATGCGAAGATCACGTATTCGCATTTTGCAAATGTGAATGCCATAATAGAAGGACGATTTATATGATGCCCAGGCTGCAGATGCTGCGAGAGGGCTGAGCGTGGAGGGATATCAAATATAAAGACCGACAAATATTTGTGCTTTGGCTGCGCGAAAATAAATTTCAGCTCTGCATACCCAGTGTGAAGAGTGCATGGGGTATGCTGAGTTATAAGAAATGCTCCACAAATCCATGCAAACGAGCTCGGCTGGTTTAAGAGCTACTCCAAATGAATGGCTTATATAACAAAAGACTTGGGAGAGTTGCATTTGCATTCATGGGAAT
This sequence comes from Drosophila paranaensis, assembly GCA_035047545.1. Taxonomy (NCBI): domain Eukaryota; kingdom Metazoa; phylum Arthropoda; class Insecta; order Diptera; family Drosophilidae; genus Drosophila; species Drosophila paranaensis. Next base: position 3,890,552 of record JAWNPL010000145.1, on the reverse strand, counting down.
CTCCAGCTATCTTTTAGTATATTAATTCCCCTATTTATGTTTAGTATGCCTATTCTATTGGTATATCTATCTGATAAGTATTTATCCCATGACTAACCAAGTGAACTCTGCAGTTTCTCGCTTAATTTTACTGAAACTTGCTACATTCGTTCACTTTGCAGTCAGAATCATATAACATGCATTTCTATGTATATCTGTCCTTCAAATCATTCACTAACCCAGTGAACTCTGTCGATATTCAAGTTTTCATACTGAAACTTTTCACACTGCCTATTTTTGAATAAAATATGATGTGGAAACATTAAATCTTTCTATCTATCTACTATTCCATTTACTAACCAAGTGAACTCGGTTGGCTTTGAAGCCAACTTATTGAAACTTGGCACAGTTATTTCTTTTAATATAACAATATTATATATAAAGTCATCTGCTTATTTACCCATTAATTCATTAACTTGCTAAGTGAACTCAGTTGTCTTTTGTTATATTTCTATTAAGTTTTGCATAAATATTTCTTTAAGATGTAGAACTCGTTTATGTATAAATCGTATTTAAAATATCCCATGACAACACTTTTTATGCTTCCACATTTAAGCTAGGGTATTTTCTGTTTGACTCTCCGACTCTTATCCCATCTAAGCCCTTAAACACTTGGCCAAACGACAAGCCGTTCCAAAACCCTTGCCCAGTAATTGGCTCACATTACAGCAACGCGGCGCCGAATCCAACAGCGACTGCTAACCGCAGACCGTCCACAATTTCGACTACAGTTTCAGTTCCAGTTCCAACTCCAGCTCCAGCTCCAACTCCAACTGCAGCTCCGGCTCGAACTCCATCTGTCGCTTTAGCTGCGATTCCCACTCCTTAACCCGGACATGTCCCCGACTCGGCTGGTGTTATTGTCGTGGCACAATATTGTTTCCAAAAATGAAACGAAACAAAACAAATACGTGACCAGAAATTAAAAAAAAAATAAAATAAAGAGAAGCAACTAAAAATACAAATAAAGCGAAAAGGCTGAGAGAGAGAAAAAAAAAACAGAAAACAGAAAACAAAACTGCGCCAGCTCTGAAAACTGTGCAAAATAATATAAGGAAACAACAAAAATCGCGTTGATTTGAATTTTAAAATGTTTTCATGGCATTTGTTGTTGGCTCTGCCAGTGGCGCTGCACTGTTTAGTCGCACAGTGGGGCAAAGCGCACACAACCGCCAAGGCTATAAACAAAATTGGTCAGACATCATAAACTAATTAAAAATGTAAGAAAAAAGCATTTAAACAAGGTTCCGGGTCGGAGCCACAGCGAAGCATTTAGTTGTAGTCTTTTTTACGACTAAGCTTCGCCTCTTTAATGTTAAGTTAATTGCCCAAACTTATACTAGATACTAAATACTAATTAAAAACAAATATATTTGCTACAAAAAACTAACAAAAACTCTATGTAATACATTGCGTATGCTTAATAAATGCTAAAACATTTATTGCACTTTTATTATAATAATTAGTTGGGTCATTTCTATAATTTAATATATTTTTGTTTTAATTATTGCAAGTAATATTTTGTATTTATTTTTTTACGTTTGTTTACATTTAGCAAATATAAGAAAAAAATTGTTTTTCACGGCTTACTGTGCGTATGCGTAATCACCATAATTAATCAGCAATAAATGTTCGATTGATTTACATTATTTATTTTGGTAGAAATGCTTTGGGCACTGAATGTTTCTTGTTATTAAAAATTATATAAAAATAATGTTTATTTTATTGGTCATACACTGCGTATGCGTAATCATCATTGACTAACAATAAACATTTGATTCAACTGCTTTAAATGCTTTCAATAAATATTTTTCATTTTTCTTAACAATTTTTCCTCTGAATTTATTGCAAATGTAATAAATAGTAAAATCAATTTAATTTATTATTGAAAATCAATAAATGTTTATTTTTTTTATATTGATATATAATATATTTTAAAATATATATCTGTTTATTTTTTTCATAAATTTTCACAATGCTCTATTTGTTTTTTTTTTTAATATATTTATTACAATGAATTAATTCCGCGCCCTATTTATTTATTTTGGGATGACTCTGCGTATGCGTAATATTTTATAATCAAAATCTATTATGTATGGTATTATTGTAGCTCATTTGTTTTTAAATATGTATGCTTTTGTCATTTTGTCTTAGTTAGTTGTTCGCCTAAAATATAATTAGTTTATTATGTTTATTATATAAGGCTTTCTCTGCGTATGCATAATATTAGTATATGAGTAATAAATGTTTTACATACTACATATTTTGCATATTAATATTTAGTGATCGGTTTTTTATTAATTTGCTTGTATAATATAATGCTTTGTTTATCAAAAATATAATCCTTTCTGTTTTAAATAAGTTTACTCTGCGTATGCGTAATATTAATTAATCAATTATAAATATTTTGCCATACAATATTTTCTATTTTACTACTGATCCATGTTATTTATGCATATATATTTTTGTTTTCTTAGATTTCAGCTCTTTGTTTCATCAAAATTATTATTATTATTATGTATTGCGTCTATTATGCGTATGCGTATTATTAAGAAATAAGTTTTTAATGTTTTTATTCTAAATTATTTATTCAATTTGCATATGAATTTCATATTTGATATACTTGTAGCATCTCTTTATGCACTTTTCATGCATAATGAAATATTTATTTGAATATAAATGGAATGTTTCGTGAATAAACAGCACATGGCGTATGCGTAATATTTCATAAAAAGCCTTTTCCGGCTTGTATATATTTTTTATTTCTTAACATGTTTCTGAAACTTATTATCTGGCAAATGTGTGCTGTGGGCCCTTGCAATTCCTTGGCCAATTGACAAGCTGATAAATCAGGGCCGCATCTCGAGGCAGCTCCGCTGGCGCTGGCCACTTTCTAAGCGGGAGGCACGCGCAGTGCTTTTTGTGCGGCATTCACGAGTCAGTTCCACTGTCTTCCACTTGGCTGCTATCAACAAAAAACTTTTACACTGCCATTTGCTGTCATTGTTGCTGCTGTTGCTATTTTTGGTTACATTTCACCAGCAGCAGCAGCCACAGTTCGAGCCACCAACTCCCCAGCTGCCACTGGCTGCTCCCTGCTCTCTCCCACAGCTCCTACTCTTCAACAGCCGCAACAAAGTTGCAACAACAGACGTTGCCTTATGTAAATTGTACGAAAAAAAGAAAAAAGTTAAACAGAAACAAAAAAAAGTGAACACAATTTTTGATAATGAAACTTTTCAACGCAATAAATAATAAGAGGCGCAGGGCGCTGTGGAGTCGGAGGGCAGTTAAAGTAAATGCCATGTCAAATATTGATTTCGCGTTGAATTTTTGATTATTTCTATAAATATAAACGAACTGCACGAGAGACAGAAGCAGGGACAGGGGCAGGGGCAGGGGACTGCTGCCTGCTTGGGGCTTGGCTAGTTTCTCTATGTCGCAGTCGCAGTCGCAGTCGTTCCCCACTTTGGGCCCCGTTTAACACCCCAGCCGTCGACATTTCACACCCCAGCAGCCGGCGGCACGCGTGCGGCACTGATAAAGCCGCCATTGTCGTCTAGGTCAAGTTTCATAAGGCAGGCAATAGAAGCGAATGCGAATGCGAATAAATGGGCTCAGTCTACGTGTAGAGCATACCCTATGAAAGGGTATGCTATACAGTGGAATAGGATTTGCTAGCATGTGGCCGTTAAGCTATGCGAGAGTAAGTGTCTTAAGGAGGAGCTGGAAAGTGGCTCAAGAACGAATTGAGTTTTTGATTAGCTGAAGGGAAGTTATGAATTGTTAGCAGATGTTGCAGATGATGTTAATCTGTACGACTTTTATGAGGAAGTATTTAAGACCAGATACAAATAGATGAATGGAGTAAGGGGAAACTGCCAGTTATGGTATACTTTAAACTAGGATCTATCTGAAGAGCTGCTCCTTCAGTTTAAGTAAGTTCAATTTTGTCTGCATAAGAGAAGTATAAGTTGCTCATGTTAAGTTTTACCAGCTGGATGCAAATTAACCTTGTGGATATACAATTTTATAAGCAGACAAATTCCACTAAAGTAGCAAAGATCTACTAATATCTCAAGAACTCACAAAGCTGGGCTATAAATGTTTATTTACAGCTGTTTAGCAATGCTCACGTTATACTTTAAGAACTAGATTGTAAAGCTCACTATATGGTGGCAAATTAGAGATATTGCTATCTCTCGATACCATTATTTCTCTTTCAATATCATTTAAATATTTCTCCAATTTTATAGGATATCTGCAGGTCAGTCAGTTTCGACCAGTTGAAGCCAACCTGTTTTCTTTATGATTTTATTTATTTTGGCGCTCTTGTTTTCGCATATGGGCATAAAACTCAAAAGTAAACAGACATAAAACGACATACAACCAAAATTGCTATGCAAATACAGAATATTACCTGAGCAACCATAAGCACACCTAGGTCCCCTCCCCCTCTCTCTCAGCTGGTATAAACAACACACCTGGAGCAGCGACAAAATGTCGTCTAGCTCTGGCTCTGGCTCTGGCTGTGGCTACTGCTGCCTATGTGTGTAGGCACGAAGGTGTGGCCGTCGCAGCGTTGCCATCGTCGCGCAATAAAAAAATATTAAAATATGCAAAGAGGCGAGACCCGAAAACTACATCAAATAAATAAATAAATAAAAAGTTAAATAAAACTGAAAAGTCGTCTTTCAATTTCAGTTTAATAGCCATTTGATCTTAGCTTTGAGACTCACATTTCACTTATGTTTTCCATGTGGAAATGCTACGAGTCGAGCGATCTATGGAACTGTTCTTCAGCCAGCCAACGGAGCGTATGAGTAACAAAGCAAAGTTGACTAAATGAATAACAGAACAATATCTTGAACCTAGAGATCAGCAAATATAGTACATATACTTGAATTAGTCACAAATAATACTTGACTTTATAGCATGCTGTTACGATAGTGTGAACTGGCTGTTAAGTAAATGTTAATGTTAATTCAATAGTGAAAGCTTTTCCTTGTCGCACAACAATTACAATATTTCGCATTGTGATTTTTGCTGGTGTTTTTGATTGCTTTACAGATATTATGCAGTTATTCTATGTGATATAGATGAATGGCATTTGATCTTTTTCAATATTTATATATATGAATATTACTAACCAGTTAGCTGAATAGCAAATAGGGATGTTTAATGAGTATATATATGGAAGCTATTTTAAGTCTATCAATAATAAATAAACAAGCAATATAATATAAGTTATAATATATATCTATGTTTATCAATATTTATATACGTATAAGAGAAAATTAAATCTTGAATTCATTTTCATTTGTTTATTAATAAAAATATATAAACATTTTTATATAAATGTAAAAATATACACATATTTTTTGTTAGGTAAAAGTCAATAAAAGTCCAACAATGAAAGCGTTTTCTTGATGCAGGATAAAAATATATTTTGTTGAAAATTTCTAGTGGGGATAAATGTATTTAGACATGCTTTGAAAATATTTAAAATATTAATAAAATAGAATTAAAAATATCTAATAATATTAAATATATAAAATGTACTAAAAATAATTTTATTTTGTACACTATTTCAATCAAAATAAATATTTAACATTTTTAAGTATTAAATTAAAAACAAGTAAGAAAACTCTAGTCGAGACCGCTCGACAAGGGTATACCCTAAACCCTATGAAGAACCGTTATTCCAAGCATTCTTTGTTTCTTTTATATACACATGCATATGTACGTTCATTACAAGCAAAACATACACACACACGCACAGGCGCACGCACACACACACGCCAATCGGTGCGTCAGCTGTTCTTTGGCTGCTTTGCATGGCAATGCTGTGGGAAATTAAATGTTTAATAACTTTTTTTCTAGAGTAACGATTTTGATCAAACTTGTTGGGCGTGATCATGTCATCCATATGTATGTATGTGCCAAAGCACAAGTCTGTAGTATTTGATATACGGGACTTACAAATTTGAGGCGAAGGGGGCGTGGCATCCAAAATTTAGCAAAAACCGAAATTGTGTAATGCTCACATAACATTAAATGCAAAATTTGAAGACTCTAGCTATAAAGATGAATTATATATAATTATATAACGGAGCATCGATTTCGTTTTTAATCGATAACATTAAAATTAAGACAGTTATCGATTTTTTTTAACAAACTCGATCTTTTCGTGATATACAGGAACCTACATAAAAAATTTCAAGTCTCTAGCTCTTATAGGTTCTGAGAACGACGCGTTCATACATACGGACAGACGGACAGACGGACGGACAGACGGACAGGGCCAAATCGACTCGGCTTGTCTCCCTGATCAAGAATATATATACTTTATGGGGTCTGCCACGCCTCCTTCTCCCTGTTACATACATTTCAACAAAAACATTATACCCTGATTTTCCCATTTTCAATGGGTTCAGGGTATAAAAATATTGATTTAAAATATATATATATACATATATAAATATATTCTTTGTATTGATATTTTTTTACACATATTTAAAATAAATAAAAATGTATTTTCATAGATTTTCTGAAATATATATTTTGTATTTAGCATAAAATAATTTTTTGTTTCAGTGTTATAGTAAACAACAAGTAAGAAAACTCTAGTCGAGACAGCTCGACTAGGGTATACCCTGAACCCTGCGAAGAACCGCAATTCCAAGCAATCTCCGTTTCTTTAATATACATAAGTATATATGTTCATTACAAACAAAACATGCACACACACATACACAGGCTGCTTGGCATGGCAATGTTATGGGAAATTAAATGTTTCATAACTTTTTTTCTAGAGTAACGATTCTGATCAAACTTGTTGGGCGTTATCATGTCATCCATATGTATGTATGTGCCAAAGCACAAGTCTCTAGTATTTGATATACGGGAGTTACAAATTTGAGGCGAAGGGGGCGTGGCATCCAAAATTTAACAAAAACCGAAATTGCGTAAGGCCCAAGTAACACTAAAAGCAAAATTTGAAGACTCTAGCTAGAAAGATGAATTAGATAGAATTTTATAGCTTAATTTAGATTTTCGTTTTTAATCGATAACAATAAAACGATAACAGTTATCGAATTTCTGAAACAAACTCGATATGCGCGCCCTATACAGGGACCTACAAAAAAAATTTGAAGTCTCTAGCTATTGTAAGTTCTGAGATCGACGCGTTCATACATACGGACAGACGGACAGACGGACAGACGGACGGACGGACAGACGGACAGACGGACAGACGGACAGACGGACAGACAGACAGACAGACGGACAGGGCTAAATCGACTCGGCTTGTCATCCTGATCAAGAATATATATACTTTATGGGATCTGCCACGCCTCCTTCTGCCTGTTACATACATACGCCTTCCAACAAAAACATTATACCCTGAATTCCCATTTTCAATGGGTTCAGGGTATAAAAATATTTAAAATATGTAATATAATTAATAAATTATTATTATTATTTATTTATTAATATATATATATATATATTTATTACTTATAAATTATTTAAAAATACATATAGTCATAGTCATATGCACTCCCTTTCTTGATATAAAGCATTGACTGTTCGCTTGGCAATAAAAGCATTCTGTTGATATAGAAAAGCGTAAACAAAAATTTATTTATTGTACTCATATGTATATGATGTTTTTTATATGAATATAAATCTGTATATATATATATATATATATATATATATATATATATATATGTACATATATTTGTGTGTGGCATTATCATTTTGTTTACCATCTAATCGGCTCATGATATGCACATTTAGACCAGACGAGGGCAATTTGGGAGCGCACAAAAGTCGTGTCTCAATCAAGCGAATACAATGATATTGCATTTATTTCACTTTTTAGTCTTGCAGTTTTCAGTTTTCATTTTTCAGTTTACAGTTTAGCCCGGACTTATCGATGAAATTACGTGCATGACTTGACAGAGCGCAGCACAATTAAATTTATTTATTTATGTAGAGCAGATATGGCGACTTCTCCATGAAGCGGCGCTAATTTCAGTATGCGAAAATAGCACAGCCCCTGAATGAGCTAGCTGTATGTTCATATAATTTCTCTATCGCACGAGCTGGTGGGCTATTTATGAAGTCTCGAAGTCGATTTAATGCACATTTTTGCATAGGCTTCAATCATAAAATAATAACGTCTGAGATAGTCGTTAGAATCGAATCGCAAAAACAACATTGAAACAACTTGCACGACGACAACTCATAAATATTCAGCTTTAGTTATGGTGTCTGCTGCATATATTGATACACTATCTACGGAGTGGCGGAGGGTACGAAGGCTATGACAAGAGATGTGAGTAGGGATCTGTAGATTGGTAAATGGATCTGTGTTGTTATTGATAGACGCTAGACTTCATATTATGTATTATTAATGTGGAGTCTACACTCTGGTTAAGTTAAGTCTCAAGCTGGCTATGTGAAGTCTTATATTGTTGAATAATCAAAGCAGACTTAAAAATAATTTAAATATGTATTTTATTTAGTATTTTTGTACACTTGTAAATATTCAAAGAAACAATGATTTTATCATGCATACGTCAATTTTGTGTAGATTGGAGTGGATGTTCGAAGGATGATTTAGCTGGAAGATGAATTGATATCAGTCAGCCTGAATAAAAATATATTTCTTGTATTATTATATACATTTAATATTATGTATTAAAAGATTTCTTTAAGATTAGTCTACTATAGACTACAGTCACTGCAGTATTTTCTAATATTTATATGTAATTTATTTGGTATTTTTTCGTATACTTAATATTGAAGGTATACTAAGAAGACTCTTCAGACTCTCTTCAGAATTATACAAGCTGCTGACTCAGATCTTTTGATTACATCTAGCTCATCTATGGCATCTTGAAATTCTATATATGATTGAATAACTGATTTGGTATTTTCATTATACTAAATTGTCAAGAGTAGATAAATTTCTTTTCTAATTTAAAAAGGAAACTTGTTCAAGCTTGCTACAAAAGTTCTTTATGAAACTTTTGTTTGACTTTAGCTGATCCATACTAAGCGCTTATTCTGGTTATTAAGATACTTATTTAGTATTTTTTTCCCTTTATCAACTTCCCAAATCCCTCAGTTAGTGTATTTGCATATTCGTTGAGCGACTGTCAAGTTGTCGCTTTGTTGTTATGTGTATTTTTTATAGTACATATTTGAATTCCAATATTGATTACGTCTGTAAACAAATAGTAAAATCGTGTTCTCAGTTGCAAATATTTATTCGATTTTTCAGCACATGGACACAGTGAGGAGCGCAAGTACTCGAACACTCAGTCATAGCTGAATGCATGGCTGAAAGCCATTGAGCGAATGACAAAGGGAGGGAGAGAGAGAGAAACCCGCCAGACATCTACTACTTCGAATAGGAACTATTAATACCCCTTGGTCAGAGTCGAGGGCTTGCAGGTGGGGCTTGGAGGCTCCCTAGAATCTGCGTAATAGGCTTCCTAGTCTTATCGGCGAGCGGCATTAAAATGCGCACGTTTCGTCACGTCTCGTCGGGGGCAGACTTGTTGTGACTGTCGGGTGTTATGTGTACTCGAATCGATCTATTAAATGTCTAGCCGTCGCCATTGTAAAAACTATTCAGCCATTAATGAGATCTTTGCCTCTGTTGTTTGCTGGCTCTAACAGCTCCCCCAAACAGCCTTTCAGCCAATTAGATAAGGAAACCCATTTAGCATTCAATCCGAAATGCGACGAACTACACATTTAAGTTAGCTCTCGGGCTCAGAGCTATAATATTTATAGATAGATATATCTAATTTCGGCTTATTGGGAATAAAAGCTTTAATCTTAACCTATGAAATAAATCTATATGTTAAGTGAGGTTAGTTTCGACCTAGAAGAACAAAATCTAACACAGTTCTAATGTAAATATTTATTTTAAATATTAATAAAATTTCTGCTTAAATATATATGTATATGTATAAGTATAAAATATCTGTACAATATTTAACACAAAGATCTTATACAGAATTTATTTCAAATATTGTAAAATATTTGATATATTTAACAAATAATGAACTCACAATCGAGAAATATGCAAAGACATTTTGATTTCACTTTATATATTTTATTTTATTTTATATAAAAAAGTGATCTCATGTGGTTTTAAAATTTCTCCAGCCTGCAAATATTTTGTTTATTTAATAAATTATTGTATAATTATTTTGTAAACAAACTAATTGAAATTAGTCTTAGAGATGTTAAATGTAGCAGAATAATTAGTTTAGTTAAACTACATACTATACTTATATAAATATAATATAATAACTTGAATATTTATTATATACTTTTCCCTCTCCTCTATAAATTTAGCTTAATTCGTAACTAATTTCGACAACGTTTGTAGTAAACAAGTACGTCAGACTTCCACTTAGCAAGAAATCCCCATTATCAATTATTGGTCTACAGTTCGCATTCATACAAAACTTCAATCGCATATATATGTGTGTATATAGTGGTAGAATAATCAGAATAATATTATTACTATGACACAGTTAGAGATTTGAGTCAAGTGTCTCTGTTTCTCAGCCATTTCCCGTCAAGAGTCTTTGGACACAAAACTTTATCTGCGAACCACTTTGGCTGTGGCCATATAACTGGCCTCACAGTCTGCCTGATAAGTAAGCGCACTGGTCGCCTGCCGCTGCATGCATACATCTTATGTAAATCTGTCTGGCTGGAAGCACATGTGTGTGTTTGTGTGTGTGTGCGTGTGTGTGTGTGTTTGTGTGTGTTTGTGTGTGCACACACTCGTTTCTATTTTTGAACCGGCTGTCCATATCAATTGCAGCAACTACTTGACTGCCCCCCTCATTTCTCGACCCACTGTGCACGTTGTAATTTAATTTGCATTTATTTATATTCGTCTGCATTTGTATTATTTGTCATATTGTCTGAGCGAGCCGCAGCAGAGCTTAAATATTGAATCTAACAAGTTCTCTTCAATTAAATTAATAATGCAAATTGTTTGCTAAAGGGTTGCATCAAGAGAGAGAGAGAGAGAGAGAAAGAGAGAGAGAGAGAAAGAGAGAATATGTATACGAGAGTGAGTGAGAGAGAGAGAGAGAGAGAGAGCTGCTTTAATTCAAGTCACTTGTCATCGCTTTACATTTGAATATTTATTTCAAATGTAATTCAATAATATGAAGAAAATCAGAGAGTGAACGACTAGAGGATGCCCTGTGTTTAGTCAGCAAGGGCAGTAGCAAAAGCTAATTCACGTAAGAGTACAGCCATCATTAAACTTGGTAAGAGTATCTTTAATAGGATTTACAGAACTAGCAGCTACTCTGCCTATTGCCATTGTAGAGTAATCAAGTTAATGTCAATAACAAATATCAATTATACTCTACTTCCTGAGATACGAGTATGATCTGTTAAAAACGTAGCACATTTGCCTATTTATCGATTGTCTCGAAATTAGAGAAATATTCTTTTTGAAGTACCATTGGAACTTTGATCCACTATTCAATATTATTATTATTTCTGTTTTATTAGCCTATATTAACTTTTTTAATTTTGTATATATATATATATATATATATATATATATATATATATATTTATTTATTTATTTATTTATTATTACGATCTCTGAGCTCTGTTTATAATCGATATTTATCGATTTTCGATCATTTTAAATAACTAGTTTTGCTAGTAATATGTAAAGTGTATTTAAGTAATATTCCGTGCTATTTTCATATGACTCTTGCATAACAAGCCCATCAATATACCCCTCACCTAACTTCCCTACTGTGTACAGGGTATTAGAAATGTTAATTTAATCTTTTGTTCAGCAAAGTATGTTGTCAACTCTAATTATATATTTAAAGTCTAATCACTGCCCCATTCATGTGTTCAGCCCACCTCCATATACTCCCCTTTTCAGCTGCTGCAGGGTATTCATTATATATATACACTCTCCATCGTGTTGAGCAACGCACTGGGCAAGTCGAATACTCAATTTATTTGTAGGTCATTTTCATGTAATGCAAAATGTTGCAAAAAAAGCAGCAAAGGCAGCAACAGCAGCAGCAGCATTCGCAGCAATCATAAAAATTAGCTGGCGACGTCGACTGCGACTGCGGCGTCAGCGTCGTTATGTGAGCAGCGACTGCAACTTTTTATATGGCGTCGGTGTTTGTCTATGCAAAATGCTTATATAAGAGATTTATGACAACAACACACACGCACACACTCTACCCACACACACACACACACACACACTTTAAGTGGAGGTTAAGAAGTTGACATTTGAGGCGATTCGGCTCGACAGCCTGCAATTGGAGAGAACTTTTTTATTTCAGCCTGCCTGCCTGCCTGCCACGTTTGGCTGCGTGTTTTATGGGCTAAGCTGTTGGCCCCACCCACGCGCCCCTTGTGGCAAGTGGGGGAGGCGGTGCTGCTGGCACCAGGGTCAAACAGCGCATAAGATTCGCAACAGACTGGCGCGAGACTGCGCGCAGTTCAAGATTGCATTAAACACTTCGAGGTTGGCCGAAACCATTTAAAAACAACAACAAAGCAAACATCAAACTTTGTTTATAGCGAGACATAAATATGCTTGGCACATACCTAAATATATATATATAGATATATAAATAACTGAATAATAGCATAACATCGAATGTCTCTGGTTTAACGAGAACAAGACTCGCGACTGGAACCAGTTCAAGTTTATTAAGGAACTATATGATCATATCCTAGAACCACTTTTGCATTTGTTCCTATACATATAATATATATATATTTAAAAGATAATTCCATACTAGTTAACTTGTTGTCAGAGGAGCTTAACTACATTTTTATCAGTCAAGTGACAGTTCAAGGCATTATTTGAACTTTCTTGAGTATTACTCTTATGCCATATCATATTCTCGAGATCTTCGCTCTATGCCAGATTATCATATACTATATGTATATTGTCATATCAGTCGCAGCATAGTTCAAGGTAGTTTGCGAAACATGAAATATGAGCTTAATAACCGATTGCAAATATAATCATAAGATAATTATTTTGCTCGCTTTCAGTATTTATAACTAATTAGAGTTTAATCAGAGAAAGTCACATGCACTTTCAAAATTCTACAAAAAAGATAACCGAGAAAAGATTGAGCTAAGAACTTTGCCATTTGACATGTTCCGATATAAACTGAACACTTCCATTCATTTCAATCTTTATATGAACAAAATAAGATTATATATTGATATATGTTAAAACTTTTAACAGCTTAAAGCTGTACCAAAAATATATATTGGAAATTTAAAATATACCCATTGAAAATGGGAAATCAGGGTATAATGGTTTTGTCTAAGATATGCTAATACATTTTCCTGAGCCACAACCTGGGAAAATTCCATTTAATGAAGAGAATTAAGATTCTCTTAAACTCTCTAATATATAGCAGATAAAATCTTGCTAGATATTATTAAATTATGAAATATATGGCTCACTGAAAGATATTGCAGATCGTCAATTTACAATGGACTCTCATTATTTCGAAATTGGAGGGACTCTTAAAACATTACGAATTATCGAATGCTCGAAATATAAAATATAAATAAATAAAAAAGTATTAATGACGAGAGTCGACTGTATTATTAAGTTAATTTCTTTATATTTTTTTTAATATATATATGTATGTATCTAACGAAGTCCAGTTATATAATTAAATAATTTTTTGAATTATATTTTTTTAACTTAAATTTTATATTTTTATTTATAGAGAAATATAAAGAAATCTCTTATCAAATATAGGTTGCTGCATAGTTTTAGTTTTGATTATTAATTCAATTAGATGTTTTCACAACTCAACTATATGTTACAGAATGTTTATATTGATACTGAATCGGCAATAACAGTTAGAAGACCACTTCATTACTGATAGAAGACCCTTATGTTAAAAACTCATCATTTTAAAAATTTTGGTATTTTTTGTTACATTTTAAATACTGTACAACAAAGTATTGCTCTCAGCGCACAAATTCCCTTTAAAAATATTTGAAAATCTTGATTTATTAACGTGGTAGAGTTGCTTCGCTTGTCAAGACTCTTGGTTAGTAAAAGCCGGTTAGAGTTATTATCTATATCATATTTACCCCTCAATTCCTTATGATTTTCGTTTTCATTTTCATTTCTTGCAAGTCAGAATGCCCCCCTCATACTAACTGCCTCTGCCAAGTGTCGCGTTGTGCAATCAGCAAGACCAAATGTCTGCTAGGTACGCGGCGGCGGCGTTAGAGATATGGTTGGACTTCTGTTGAAAGATCGACGGGTCTGTCAGTGGGCTGATAGGGAGGGTAGCTGGCCAAAAACGAATCGAAAACAAATAACAGAGCTGTGAAGAATAACAAACAGATAAGGCGCAATGTTTTTCAAAGCTGTTCCCGAAAATAAATAAAATTTCTTATCAGCCCAGTAGTGAGTTGGTCAAAACGTAAACGCTGCTCGACCTTGAGTTGGACTCTCGCCGTCGACTTGAGTGATATATAAATACACACACAGACACAACTGTGACTGTGTGTGTGAGTGGGTCTCTGTAACGCTACACGGGGTTCCAAAGTTTGAAAAGCGGGCATTATGCACTGCATGCGCCAACAGCATGCCAAAAGTATCCAAAGGCAGCTCTCTGAATCACAGAAACCACGTGCTCAGCGCACTCTGGAACCCTGCACGCCCCACAAGCCCTTCAAGCCCTCTACAACTAGAGACTAGACTAGACTATCCAGCTATACAAATATTTGCAAATACAATTCGCCGGCGCAGACAATGCACCATTTTCTGTCAGTGCATTCGCTGAACATGTGACTGGGCGAACCGCTGCCAACTATAATATTTAGTTGCCCATTGTCAGGTGCTATCGATGGCTGGCCATATAGGGTACATATAGCCCCCGTCTGCTGATAACTCAAAAATTTGCTAATTACAATTGCCGCAGCATTATCTGATTCGATTGTAACTAGCTCGAACACCGCCTGATATGAGCTAACTAATTACTAACTTCAAGATGTTCAAAACATCATTGAGAATTGTTGTCGATCAAGTAACTGATATATGTATGTCTCTCTTTACACATACGTGTTGCAGTTAGATATACAGTCATAGTTGGGTATGTAAACAGATCTGATAGAATCAATAAGCTGTCTTTAGCTAGGTTAAAGGCTTGGCTCAAGAATTAGCAGCGATCGACAGAGTACGAAACACAAGATCTTAACTGAAATTTGAATATTATCATTATAGTATATTTGTTTATTATGATTATAATCATTATAAATTTAAAATAAATACTAAAATATACTAGTGTGCTTATATCCCCAATAATGACAGAAGCTCGAAGTAATTATTACGGATATAAACACACATTAAATATATTTCGAATAATTAAAAAAAAAAAAACTATATATGTATGCATGATTGATATAAGATTGATATAAAATTGAAGAATTTACATGCAATTCATTTATATCTTAAATAGGAAAGATCGAAAACTTTAAAGTATCTCAAGAAAGAAAGTTTCTGTATGTAAAGTTCTCAAGGTATTCATAAAAGAACAATTGTCTTGATCAAAATAAATATGAAAAGCTTGCAAAAGTGGTTCAGGCATTTACTTCATTCTTTATAATGGCTTTCCATAGTGAAATGAGTAAATCTGTCAAAAGAAATAATATTTTTTACGAGAGATCTGACTGAAAGAACTATATAGTATACCCATAAACACTCTATACCTATTCTCTAAGTAAATTTAAAGTAGATTCTAGATATAGATATAGTTTCAGCTGTTTAATCCATCAAACTCGAATTACTTCCATAATTACTGGCTGCACACCTGAGTTCCCATATAGCCCCTATATCAGCTTCTTCCTCTCTCTACTCTCTACCTTAAAACAACCTATTTGCTGAGCTGCCTGACTAAGACAAAAAAAAAAACAGTTTCTTCTAGGCTAGATCAACCTCCCAGAGCTATAGATAGCTCAGCAAATATGCATATACGATCTGTTGTGCACTGCCTTCCATTCCATTCGATTCCGTTCCGTTCCGATCCATTCTGTTTCTGTCTAAATGTTTACCCTGTGACTAATGCCACGCAACTTGGGCAAATGTTTATTTGGCCCGGGTTCAACAGCAACAGCAAATTCAATTCGAGTCCAAGTGGGCCTCATTTACATCAAGTGCACAAATACCCATATACATATATCGAAGATATATAGATACTATATGGATGTGTGTGTAGATGTGTATAGCTCTAAGTATTACTTAATACCTTTGACTAAGCACCGAGCCATCAAAACAACTTTCGATTACGAAATTTAGCACAGCTCAGATGGATAGGCCGCATAGGCACTGCAGGCGGGTAGCGGAGCTGCGATAAACACCAGAAATGAACTGAAAACAACTGTTCAAAAAACAAAAAAAAAGGTGTGCGTCAGCAGGGAGTAGACGACTGCCAGTTACCCTGTACACATCAATTTGGTATTCAAATTACTTGAATTTCTATTTATAGTTTGAGAGGAATAGGTTAAGATTCATTATAATATTAGAATTGATTAGCTTCAGAGTGGGGAGTATACGACTAGTAGTTACCCTAGCAGTATAGAACTTAAGCTAAAGTTAAGCAGAGCTGTTGAATAACTAAATATAAAATATTCGGCATTAGGGTCTACTGAAATAGTTAATCGGGAGTATACAACTTAACAGTTACCCTGTACTATAAACCTCTAGCTACAAATGATTCAAGCTTAATGCCAACTATGTAAATAGATGCTCTAAGTTAGTGTAAAACAGTTTAACAAATGGTTAGTCGAGAGTAGAGGACCAGCTGTTGCCCTGTAAAATTAATTGAAAGGTATATCTAATGCAAATTAGATATTCAAATGTTGCTATATATAAAATATATAAATACAATTCTACAAATCTAGTAAGGCAGAAGCGTGAGTTAGTCTAGAGTAGACGACTAACTGTTACCCTGTACTTACATATATTAAGCTACAAACGAGTTATCCTTGACTACGAGCTCAGATGATATCGCAAATAATATATCTAAGAGTTAATCAATGGTGGCGGACTATAAGTTACCCTGTACATATAGATTTTAAAGTGAATTCAATCTGAATAGCTGTTAAAGGATTTGTTTAAATTGTCAAAATTGTTATTAACTGCATTGTTGATGACATGTAGATACCCTGTAAATTGCGTCAAGACACTTCTACTCTATTTTAATCATATTTTTATATCATTTACATTCTTTCTACATCATTTAAGTTGCCTTTTCAATCTCTTCTGATCTCGCCTGATATACTTGCTTACTCAACATATTACAGGGTATGCGCAAGAAAAACAGCAAACTTAATGAGCTTTGCGAAATGTGTTTGCTTGCCCTTTCGATGGCTGTCAAGTACACAATAAACGACAACAGGTTGAAGACTAACAACACCACCACGAACAACAACAACAATAACCAGAACAACAACAACATGACAGCAATAACAACTTCAACACTTAACACAGCTGAAATGAAAATTACACAAAAATTAAAAATGCAACCGCAATAAATGTTGATCATGAAGTTGGCGTCGGCAGCGATAATGATAATCACGCAGATGACTAATGCAGCGCGCGTTGATGACGGCGGCTCAAAGCAACTCGCACGGAACATGAAACAAGAGACAAGAAACAAATGTTGAAAACTCAAAAGCTGAAAACTTGAACGAATTTCACATTGCGAAGTCTTCGCTGCGGTTTCTCGGACCCCTCCCTGCCCTGCTCGCCCGGATCTGTCCGTGAGCGGACGGCTGCGTGGTTCAGTGGTTCAGTGGTTCACTGGATTAGTGGCTTACTGGCTCTCATGCCATGACAGGGGTCAAAGCCACAAGTGGAAGCCCACCTAGACAATGACTAATGTGAAAATGTTTGCATTCAATAATCGTATTCTTGAGCTGATCTAAATGATCATTCGACTGGATGAGTAGAGCTATATACATATGTACATATATATACGCGGTCGATCACCTGATTGCATATAGTATAGACAATGGAGTGATCCCTCTAGACACAATGACTAATTATCGTACCTTTTTAGTAAGTAATATTCCATTTGAAGTTATCAAACTGTTCTGAATGATCATTTATGTATATAGTCTATATAAGTTAAGGGAATCATTATACTACCATATAGTAGCTATAAACATAATCATAGAGTATATACATAAGTAGCTATCGTGTTGTATAAGTATATATAAGATCATATTAATATTTTATTAGGATCCAATAAGAATTAAAACTGTAAAAGATTTTACAAAAAACAAAATTTCAAACTTAAAAAAAAATATAGAAATAAATATTTTAAAAATGTTGAAAAAATAAAAATAAATTATATATTTATATTGGGTATATTATTTTTACATAGGGTATATTCGTTTAACTACTTACTTACCCTAAAGATTATTTTTGTGTAAAAATATGGTAAAAACACTTGCTACACTTGCTAAAGCTGGTAAAAGTTTATAGAGCTATAAAATACGTCTGGACAGGTAATATGAATGGAAAAACGTTGGAGGTTGATTATTCAATATATTTATTCAATATAACCTGCCCAGACGGGCTTTATAGCTCTATAAAATAATAGTAGATAGGTGAAGAAACTATAAACAGCAGCTAGCAGCACCAAGCATATAAGTATATATACATATGTATATATGAATATATAGAAAAGTCTAATAGAAAATCTCTTATCATAGCTAATTTAATTTAAAATTATTAATTAATTAAATAAATTTCAAAATTAAAATAATAAAAGTTGCAAAATATCTTAATAAATAATTAAAAGTCGAACTGAATGCTAGTTTCTCTATTTGCACTTACGCTAGTTAACACCTTTAAGAAACCTGATACAACTAATAAGTCCAGCTCTATCTCTAGTATTTCATATATAAATTAAAAATCCAAATTACTTATAATTTAATAAATTAACTAAACTAACAAATAGCTATCGTAGTTCAATCCAAATTCGTTCTTTGACATTTCCTTTCGCTTGAAACAAAGAAAAGCGCACGTTTTCCTCAGGGAGTTTTATGGAATTATGTATACTCTTACATATACATACATATATGGATATGCGGACTCCGATTAACTCTCTTGGTTCCCTCGAGCGCAGTACAAAACATCCAAACACATGTTTTCCTAAATGTTTTCTATTAATTTGACATTCGATTGCGAACTCCATTGATTAATTGATCCCCAGGCACTCGAT
The DNA here is from genome assembly GCA_035047545.1 of Drosophila paranaensis. Classification (NCBI taxonomy): domain Eukaryota; kingdom Metazoa; phylum Arthropoda; class Insecta; order Diptera; family Drosophilidae; genus Drosophila; species Drosophila paranaensis. The sequence goes on along the minus strand of JAWNPL010000145.1, from coordinate 3,871,197 downwards.
AAAATTTATAAACAGCGAAGCCAGAAAAAGAAAACAAATGTCAGTGCAAGCAAACTGAATAATAATGATATATATACACACTATATAATATATACTTAACTATATATATACTTAATAACACACATATATATATAGTTAATTATGTTTTCTCTGTTATCAAATCTTGTTAACTTTGTTGATTTTGTTTTGGTTTTTTTGCGGAAGCCATAATCGATCATGAAAGACACGTTCAGTGTCTAGAGATATAGAGCAGGTCTGTGTCAGCGTGTGATTGAAAGGCATATTAGATTGCTGTTGACATCAGCTAATTTAATAGAAATTAAGTGCAAGCGAGTCTAGATGATAACTGTAACTAAACATTTACGAGCGCTGACTAAGCAGTTTCTGATCACCAAATATGACTAGAAATGTGACAGATTTTTGATAGGCTTTTATTTTTATAGACTGCCATAAACTAAAGTGTATCCTCAGTTTTATATAGAAATCCATCCATATTCACTTTTCAGATAGAAAGCTTTATTAAAGAAATCGCAAAAATGAATTGCATAATTTATGAGAGAGTCTAATACTAATCGACTATGTTATACTATAATACTACTCATGCTATACTATACTACTTTATCGACCTATAGCACTATACGTTATACCAGTATACTATTATACATATGTTGTACTACTATACTACTCATATCATACTATACTACTTACTACATTACTTCCAATACAATATATATCTATTACCATACAAGTATTCAGTGTTATACTGTTATATGTTTTACTAAGTAATATTACTATAGTACTATAATACTTTGTAAACTACTTTACTATAGTATACTACGCTACTACTGAACTACTGTACTGCATTGTACTACTGAACTAATTTTTAAGTGTTATACTACTATGATATATTCTATTGCAAGAACTATATAGCAATGCTATGCTACGACTACCATATACCATATATTAATGCCTTTGTATGGCGTATACCTAGTAGTTTTCCTTATCCAAAGAGATAGAATGTAATACTGATCAATATTGTTATACTGCACTAGTCTGTTATACTACTATACTGCTGTGTTGCTGACTATATTATAATAATATGATAAATATATAAAATTACTGTACATTCTATAATATACTACTATTATACTGTACTATGTTATATTTCTGTTATACTATAACGCTAGGCTTCTGATGTTTCATATCTAAACAGAAAAAAACTACTCACTGCACTACTCCGTTATACTACTATACTACTATATTGCTTACTTCATTTTAACACCATACTATATACTACTATTCCATTATTACTATACTATTTTACTACTATTCCACTGTACTATGTTATATTTCTGTTATACCACTACTATGCTAAGGCTACTTATGCTCTACCATGCTTATGCCCAGCCACTTTCCCTATCCAAGCACTCGAATGCAAATCATTTCGTACACAAATTGCTTAAGTTGTGAGAGAATATTGCATCAAGTGCTTAAGTGTGACAATATATACATATACGTATGTATATATGTACATATGTATGCTCTGTGCATGTAAAATGTATCTTCGAGATACTTTTGTAAATGTGCCGCTTTTATTTAATTTGGCTCCACACACCCCCACATCCCAGACCCCCACACAGCCGCTTCTTCAGTTATCGCACGCTGCAGCTGAGTCCAGCTGGCGGCGAGTGCGAGCGAGACGCTTGACGCATGAGGAGGGGGGAGGGGGTGAGGGGGGCGCTGGGGCGTTACGGAGATAAGCAGCCATTTAAAACAACCAAAAAATTTACATTTTTATTGCGGTTCACTTGTACAATAATTGCCGACCGCAGCAGCCGTTACATTTCATATCTCTAAGATACATTTTCCAATTTACCAACTGGCCGCCAAGGGGATTACACTTGGAGTGTGTGTGTGTGTGTGTGTGTGTGTGTGTGTGTGTGTGTTTGTGTGTGTGAATGGTAGCGTATTATCAAGTCGGTATTTACGCTGCGTCGCTGCGCTACTGCTGCTCCTTTAGTCTTTGCTTTAGCCTTTGCCTCTGCTGCTGCTGCTGCTGCTGCTCTCGCTGCCTCTGCCTCTGCCTCTGTCGACGTCATTGTAACTGTTTTAGCGTCTTCTTCTATTTCTTTTGTGCGCTACACTTGTTTTTTCTTGTCTTGTTTTATCTTTTGTTTCTATGCTCAAAATTTTTGCACATGTGGCCAGTGTTGCCGAATCAGCTACTTTGTAGCTAGATTTGGCCACTTTTTAAGGCCGATTGCTACAAAAATTTTAAAACAGCTATTAGCTACAAATCTAGCTATTTTCAAAAATTATAATTAGCTGAATGAAAAGTAAACAAATAGCGGAGTTGGTTGCATAATTGTAGGTCTCGCTACTTTTTTTGAGAAAAATTTTCAAACACTATTTGGCAAAGTGTAGTGCATCGATATCTTTATCGATAGCGATCACTCAAAAAGTTAATATCTTTGTGCAAGCGTCAGGAAAACGCCGAAAGAAGTTTACAATCAAAAATGCCGAGACGCATGGCTTACAAAGCCAGAATTCAAAGACTGGGTGAGAAAAGTGATCACAGATCCCACTGAAGTGTTCTTTTTTTATTGCAAGTACACGATAAAGGACAAACTGTGTCATTTGCAAAAACATGCAACAACGGCAAAACATGCTTCGAATGGGAAAAGTTTTGGACAGAGAAACAAAATTTCCTTCGAGATGAAACCAGTACCCAAAACCATTTTTGTTGCTGATCACACTGCTACTTCACAAGTTGACCTTTTGTCACAGTTGTGCGTTCGCAAGTTTTGTACTGAACCGGAGACGGCTGATCTTAAATTACGACGGACAAAGTGTGGAAACATTAAATAAAATAAATTAGTAAATTTTCATTTCTAGCACTTTTTGTAGTATTTTAATGTTAGTTTTATTTTTACTTGATATTTTTAATGTGGTTATATAGATGTTTTCATTTTAGCTACTTTTTTCAGCTATTTTTTAAGAAAGTTAGCTACTTTTAGCTACTTTTAGACCTCGATTTAGCTACTTTTCCTGAAAAAGTTTCGGCAACACTGCATGTGGCTGCTGCTGTTGTTGTTGTTGTTGTTGTTGTTGTTGTTGTTGTTGTTGTTGTTGTTGTTGTTGTTGTTGTTGTTGCTGCTGCTGCTGCGACTCATTCAAAACAGCGCAGCGACCTGCAGCCAGCGCAAGCGAGTGCGAGCATTACGGAGTGGGCAAGAGCGAGCGAGAGGGAGAGGGAGAGGAAGCTAGGGCAGAGAAGAGCTGGCAAATGACTCACAATTGGTTTGCAGTCATTTTCTTTTATTGCTGTTGTTGTTTTAAGTACTCCATTGTTGTTGTTGTTGTTGTTGTTGGTGCTGCTGCTGCGACTTATGAAACCTTCGTTGTTCATTAGTGCTGTTGCTGCTGCTGCTGTTGCTGTTGTTGTTGGCTTCTTTTGTTACTGCAATGAAAAGTTGTCGTCGCATTGTTGCTAGGCCAGGTACACACACACACACACACATACTCTCGCACACACATACACGCACTAATATACCCACATATCATTCACATTGTGAAAACCTTGGAACGCTACAATTACTGTTGACTTTTGTTGCTGTTGTTGTTGTTGCTCTCTTCGCCCAGTTCGCATTTCCGCTTTCCTGCCTCGCAACAGTCGACATTGTTTTCATAGCCACAACGCTCAGCAAGCACCGCGTTGGCAACAACTACAAACACAGCAAAAACGGCACACACAGCACACACACATACACCAATACATACCCACATGCACCGAAATTCGACTCGTACACTGAGCAAAATGCATCGGCTAGTTAGCTGAGAGCACCTGATATAGGCATTAAAATGACCCAAAACAACAATAAAGGTAAACTTGGCTTTTACACTGAGCGAAAACACAATATAATTAAAATATTATTACATATGTGGTCATAAAATTGATCTAAAAGTTAACTCTTTTATAAGAAATACTATGATTAATTACTATATCTTTTTAAATTTATATGTCCATGTCACATGTCTCCATGTCACAGATCTATATATGAGATATATGTTTCATATATCTGTATGTATTTACATATATCTATAATATATGTACGTATATACTTGAATTAAAATATGAATTATTCAGCTTTTATTCTATATATAAGACAGACATGTGAAGAATGTGAGGAATTTATATGTATTAAAAATATATAAAGAAAATTGTGATATTAATATAATACATATCAATTTTTTATATGTTATCAGTCCCACATTCATCATGATCAGTTTATATTTTATTTTATATTAAAAACAAAATTTATTCGATAAATAAATAATACATATGTATGTATATCTTATACATAAAATACCAAATATCATATATATATATATATATATATATATATATATATATATATATATATATATATATATATATATATATATATATATATACTATCATATATATACCATATGAATCATATACATATTACATATATATTTTTGTTCACTTAATAAAAATCAATTTCAGTTCATTCTCACAGCTGGTTTCTCTCAGTGCACGGCAAGAACAATTGCACTGAGCAGTAGAAACTCGCTCTTATCAGTCTTTTGAAACAAGCAAATCTAAGCGATACCACCAATTGAGTCAGAGACAACAAAAATACACCTCAAGTTGACAAAACAGAACCAGACGGAACAGAGCCAAGCAGATATAAATACATATACATATATATGCACAGAGACATACATATAGACATACATATGATATGTGCACGACTTGTCAGTGAGTTGATAGAAACCCAACTCAAGGATCGTTGTCTCAGTTGAAAATTTTACTACTTAACGTATTAGGCACAATGAAGGAGAAGAGGAGGGGAAGAGAATGAGAAAAAGGTTTAGGGACTGGCTTGTGTCCATATCGAATAATATATTGTACGATCTGTTGTGGTTGGCCCCCTCCCGAAGACAAAGGCACAGAGCACAAAAAAAGGTCTCTTGAAGGTCGAAGAAACTGACAAAGTGCGCATAATAATTGCTGTGATTGTCCCTAGACAAATTGATGTTTAGCCTGCCAGAGATCAAGATTTTCACTTGCGGAAGAAAAGGATAAGCGAATAGAGCAGTGAATAATTAAAAATTTAAGAAAAATTATATAGAGTTGTCTTCATAGGAAGGGCAAGAATAATAAAATATAGATGTAAGCGATAAAGATTAATGTTTTAAATAGATACGACGCACAGAAATGTACAATAAAAAAGGAACAACAAAGATACTTTCAGTAACAGATATATATATATATATATATATATATATATATATATATATATATATATATATATATATATATATATATATATATATATATATATATATATATATATACATATATTTTTTTTTTTTTTATTTTGTTTATATATATTTCTTATAATTTCAACATTAGAATATGAATTATCTTTATCTCTACTATAGAGCATACATCTTTTTATTCAGATGATTTTTCACACAAAAGATACTTTTACGATAAACCTCTTATCATAAGTATATTAACCATATCATGAAATATATATTATAAAACAAATAATCTATCTTCACTGTACAGCAAGTATACATCTTAAGATATTTTTCAATGAAAAGATACTTATAAATAAAAAGATACTTTTTCATGAAAATGTACTTTTTCATGAAAAGATACTTTTAAATAAAAAGATAATTTTTCGTGAAAAGATACTTTTTCATGAAAAGATACTTTTATATAAAAAGATACTTTTAAATAAAGAGATACTTTTAAATAAAAAGATACTTTTAAAGAAAAAGATACTTTTTCATGTAAAGATACTTTTAAATAAAAAGATACTTTTAAAGAAAAAGATACTTTTAAATAAAAAGATACTTTTAAATAAAAAGATACTTTTTCATACAAAGACTCTTTTTCATAAAAATATACTTTTAAGTAAAAAGATACTTTTCCATAAAAAGATACTTTTTTCCATAAAAATATACTTTTTCATAAAAAGATAATTTAATATAATAAGATACTTTTTCATGAAAAGATACTTTTAAATAAAAAGATACCTTTAAATAAAGAGATACTTTTAAATAAAAACATACTTTTTCACAAAAATATAATTTTTTAATTAATTTTATAGTATTTAGTACTTAATGCATACCCAACATACATCGAGCACTGTTAAAAAAAATTATATATTAATGACTTTTATAAATACTCTTTAAGCAATCTTCACTGTAGACTTACGTTCATTTACTTTGCAATCAAAATATATATATTTTGTTAATAAGCCTCTTTCCATTAGCTACTTTAAACATTCCCAACATATACTTTATAGTCATTCCGTACTCCATACGCAGTCCTCACTGTACTATAGCATATAAGTCGGGAAAACAAGTGCCTATGTACATGCTCGAGTGTTTGCCCAAATAAAAGTTGTTTGCTTTCGAAGAGCTGATAGCGAATGCTCATAGATTCACACATTTCTCGTATTGATAAGACGTTCTCGCTGTATCTAGCCAGGTACGGCCTTTGGGCAGGTATTCGAGCTGGTAGAATAATATTTGTATAAATAGATTTACGAGATATTTAGGGATTAGGCGATACGCTTTACCAATATCTCTAGATATCTTGGGCTGCGAAAACAAGAATTTCTTTCGTAACGCCACGTGCCCAAATGGCAGAAACCTGGAAAATTTCCATGTCAAGAATTGTGAGCATATAGAGCATATAGTCGAAAAGTCAGGCAAGTGTTGGAAGGCAAACACATGAAATAGTTTCGGACGAGCGGCACATGTCGCCCGCCCGGGTATTGCGATCTATTCAAAAATAAACCCGCTCGACGGAGACTTGAGAAAATATTTGCGAATTGTTTCGCCTTTCGTTCAATAACAGAAATTCCGTATTTGAAATATGCAGCCGCAGCAAACTGTTGACAGAAGTGACACACCCATTTAATAATAGTATATATATAATATTTGTTCGCCCGACCCCTCCCCCCCTCCAAGGAAACAATTGGAACAATAGGCGGCAAACTTCGGGCCTGAATAATACTGCAAATATTGTCTCTGCTTTTCACTCGAATCGATGGGGAAATACCACCCAGATGTTTCTGCCCCCCAGTCGAGTACACACAGAACTTTATACAGCTGCCAGTCGAAAATATGGCCAGGGCCCAAAGAAACTATGCGAAAGCAGAACAATAATGATGCATATAGCCTGGTACACTGACAAAACACTCGTCTAATACACTTCTCTTTTTCGTAGGATACCCTGGAATCGATAGCAAACTTTTGGATGGGGTATATTGGTTAAAACTGTTGGGATGGGCATACATACTATAAGTCTACAGGAGGTATCTATTCTGATGCAGTGATACAATTTTCGAATATATTTTATTTTAAATACCCTGTAATTCATTGAAAGTGTATAAGCGGGGTATATCAACTATAGTTGCTGGTCGTATCAGGTATACACAGACAAATGAAATGACTTTAACTTTATAATAATGATAAACACACTTCTAATATACGTTTTCATATTTCAAAATACTCAATAAATTCTTGAAAATATATTAGCGGGAGCAGAGGTGGTGGATTTTGGTACCTTTAGGTATATTAAATTATTTCAGTAGGAGATATACTTAATTTATCTATAATTATTAGCCCCCAAATTCGATTTGTTGTCTTGAAACTTAACATACATATATGTATGTATATTCATGTATATCTTAGTCAACATAAAACAATTATTTTAGCTCGAAATCTGCACTAATGCTCTTTATATTGAATAAAATTTAATTTTTTAGTTGGGTTTTTAGCGTAACTTGAGTATTATTTAAGCTAAACCCTCTCCCTCTCATATTTCTTTTTGAAACTAAACTTAATTCTGACAACTAGAATCTTAGAGGTAGAGTATCTCCTAGTCGTGCACTGCCGCCCTGAACACTATTCTGTTGTTTTCTACTAGAACGCGTGTGTCACATAACGGAAACGTGTTCCACTAGACGACAGTAAAAACAATATCGCACGCAATCTAAAGACATATATATAATATATATAAATACGTATAGAGCGAGAGAAAGAAATTTGGAAAAATATTTATAAAAACAACTATAAATTACAGAATCAAGGAAATTATCAGCGTCAGACGCGTCAGCAAATTGAAGTCCGTCCGGCTGGCCTCCCCTTTCGCCACGTTCCGCGCGAGGCGCCAAATGCAAAGTTCAAAAAACAAATATTTTTCGCACATGAAAACAGAAACAAAAACAAAAACGAAAATGAAAATAAAAACACAAATTAAAACATATCCAAATTGTGACGTGGCATTAAATGATTTAATTTCGTATTTTTATGACGTGAGAATTTTAATTCGAATTACTTATTTTAAGATTTTAATTGGAACGAACTCAAGATTTTGTCAATGCAGATTAGAACCTTAGCGGAACCCGCCGAGAGTCGACGGCCAGACGAGGGGCCAATGACTAATCAGAATGCTTTCACAGGAAACTTATCTCTCTCTCTATAAGAGAGCGACAGATAAATGGGCAATATAATTATAGTATTATAAATATATCAATTGAATCAGACCCTGATATGACTCCAGTATTCGTCATGGGTATTAATAGGCTCAGCAGATGAGGAGTAACTAAGAGAATTTTGACGATGAAAACTGAAGAAATCCTAGAAATAATGTTGCTATGATAATCATAATTATCATATTATTCATTGTCATTAGCATTGTCTTATTCATTGGTAACACGCTATGGACTCATCAGCGAGCCAGAAAATGGAATCTATAGGACAAAGTCAAGAACTTGGCAATATGAATAGTTTCAGTAAACTGGAAAATGCACGCAACTAAGTCTAGAAGACGAAAGCTAATGGATATAGTTATAGCAAAAGTATCATAATAGGTCGTCATGCGTAGGCACAGTACGAAATATATATATGACATACATATACTAACTACAGATTCGAAAAAAAAAACTAAAAAAGAAAGACTTTCCATGAGCGTATAACACTTAGCTGCAAATAGTAGATCGAGTCAAGGAGAATACTGCATGACTTTATAACTCATGATAAGTATAACTCATACCCTTTTCAGAATCAAAAGAGTCAAAACCTTTTTAGTGTAACCCCTGAAGGTATATAAGTAAACTAGAACTGGATCAAAAATAATGTATTATAATTCAAATAGAAGAAATAGACCGACTGGAGTCACAGAGTTCAGTTAAGGTACAACAGAACTCTGCGAAATTAGTCTCAAAATCTTGAAGAATATTTTATTTTTATTAGATATTACATTTATCATTGTCATTGTCATTGCCATGTGTTAAGACGAAATTAAATCTATGAATCTGTAAGGATTAGCCATTTCTATGTCTGTCAAATAACTCTTCTATCCAGAACTCTTCCATATAAGTCCAGAAAACTTCTATATTTAGTTCCCCATTCAAGCTCCATACTAGGCCTGAGCTCTCTTACTAACTGCTTACTAATACGCCTGTTGCATATAGTTTGGGCTATATTTAGCCTAGAGTTAATCTCAGAGCAACTCCAGCTACTGTTTGCCAGCTAATTCAGTTTGACAAGTGTCGCACGATCGTGCGCCGTTGCCGCTTTTCAGTCAAGTTCAGCGCGTTTTAGCCTTGGCTGCGCGAGATCAGCTAACTGGGGCTAGCAAGAGCCGAGCCGAGCCGAGCCGAGCCAGAAACTGGTTGCCACCGATGGCCGCTGCTGCCACAGATCGCAGCGCTGCGATTGCCGTTGCAGTCGACGCAGCGTTGCCGCACTTCACTTGGCTGCAAAAGAAAGCTGCCGCTGCACCCGCTACAAGCGCCACTCCCCCAACACCCCTCCCCCCATTCTACCATCAAGTTAAATAGAAAGCCGTTTTGTTTTAATTTTTTTTCCACAATTATTTTCCGCTAGAGCAGGAAAAATTATATGCATTTATTTTATTTTTGTTTTATTTTATTTATTTTTTTGTTTGCCTTTGTTTTTGCTTTTCTTTTGTTTGTGTTTTTTGCATTTGCATTTTTGTTTTTTGTTTTTTTTTTACATTTTGGTTACAAATTTCTCACAATTATTTTTTGTTTTTAAATTACGCAATAAAAAAACTTAACATTAAATACAATATGTTTTGTTGTTGTTGTTGTAATAAAAAAATTAATACATGAATTTTCGTGTTTTTATCGTTTTTTTTGTTTTGTTTTTTTGTAATAAATAGTTTTCGATTTGAAAGATAAAGATACTTTAAGCTGGTATAGATACTTTTGTGTATGAGTGTGTGGGGGTGTGTGTGTGTGGGTGTGTGAGAACATTAAGTTTTCTTTGTTACGTTAGATTGTAATTTTTAGAAATTATATCGCATTGCATTTTAATAGTTAATTTTTTTTATTTTAATTTATTTTTTTATCGCAATTGGAGTTTTTTTTACACAGACAAAAAAATTTTACAAATTTTTGACGCTTTCACATTTACTGAGATATTCTTTGCCTTAACATTTAAGCAATTATTTTTGTATTTTTATTTTTAGTTTTTATTTTTAGTGTTTAATTTTAATGTTTGTTGTACGCGCTATACATTTAGTAATATATATATATATATATATATACGTTTATATATATATACATATCTATGTATATGTATATAAAAATTTGTTAAAATCCTAAAATTTGTTGGTTTTAATTAAGATTAATAAATAATTTAAAAAATTTTAATGCAGCAAGCTGCGTCTAACTAAAATTGGATCGTACAGCTCTTCAGCCACAACTGCTCTGACTGCCCTCGTAGTCCGGGTGGAGTCTCTGTTGTTGTGTCAGAAGAGTTGTTTTCTTTTCTTTCTTTTTTAAACATATTTTAAATTTTAAATTTATCAAGATCAAGTTTTGTTTGTTTGTTGTTTGTTTTGTTTGTTTGTTTGTTTGTTTATTACTACAATAGCATACAATTTAAAAATCTGTTCACATTTAATTTTTATGTATGTAAGTGTGTGTGTGTGTGTGTGTGTGTGTGTGGGTGTGTGTGTGTGTTTTGTTGCTTGGCCGAACTTGCGAGCGCTTGCAAAAAACTCTTAGCATCTTAAACAGTATCACATATTCATGAGTTGTCGACGAGCGACCCTCGCAGCGGCGAACAGCGGCGAGGGCTGTTCGCTTGCGGATCGCCGTCTTTGAATTTCATGTTTTTTTTTCTTTTTTTGTTTATTTTATAAATTGATGTTTTTTTTTTGTTTTGTTTTTGAAAAAGGAGAAACAACTTAAAACACTAATTATTTGTATTTTTTTTGTTTTTCTTTTCTTTTAGTTTTTTGTTTGCTTTGATAGCATCTACTACGCATCTAAGTAAAATGGTGGTGAGAGTCACAATTACAAAATTGAGTGCAAGGAGAGGCTCAAGAGCAGCAACTCCTTGCTTATTAGTATGTGTGTGTATGTGTATGTGTCGTATACTAATGTGTATGCGTTTCGTAAGTGTATGTGTATGTGTGTATGTGTAGGTGGGGTGGCTTCGAATACTTGCTTCGTCGTCGCGTTGCGCTCGCAACTAACTACTGCTCTCGACATCACAGGGGGTGTTGGGCGGTGTTGGGCGCGCGCTTCCTTGTCGCACTCGCTGGGCTCGCTTCTATATATATATATATACATATATATATATATATATGTATGTGTGTGTATATAAATATAACTGCGTCTGCGTCTCCGTCTACGTCTCTCTCTCTCTCTCTCTCTGTTTCTCGATCTGTCAACTTATACCGTTGGCGTCGCTATGGCCTGGCTGTGGCTGGAGCTGGAGCTCGAGCGGGAGCTCGAGCCGAAGCTGTAGCTGCGGCGAGCGCCCAGGCCGTCAGCGGAGTAGAGCTTGTGCTTGGTGATGCTGTACTCCGGGCTGATGGTGATGGTGCGCTGCAGGCTCTTCATGAACTGGGGCAGGAGGGCCGCCCAGCCGCGGTGGTCCTGGCGCAGGGTCAGGTACACCTCGAACGTGGACACCGTCTCGGGATCCACTTTGAGAGAGGCAATGCGCCGCGAGTTCTGCGGCTCGTCCTCGAACTCCACGTAGATGGTGCAGCCCCGAATGCCGCACGGCTCCTTCTCGGATACGCGAATTATGTCCGCCGCAATGTTCGGCGTGAGATCACAGGGTAGCGACACCTCGGTGCAGGTCAGGTGGCAGGCCTTCGCCTCGCGCAGCTTGTCCAGCAGCCCGTTAGACAGCTCGCTAACGGCAGCCATATCAACGTCGCAGCAGGCCGTCAGCTCGTCCTCATAGTGGCTGCTGTAGCCAGCGCTGTAAGCAGCGCTGCTCGCTGTCGACGACGACGACGACGACGATGACTTGGTCTTCTTGCTGCCACTGCCGCTGCCGCTGCTGTTGGCCTGCTGTTTGTGCTTAATACTGTGTGTGTTGTTCTGGCTGCGGCTGGCGCTGCTGCTGTTGCTGCTGCTGCCGCTGCTGTTGCCAGCGACGGCGGCGACCTTCTTGGCCGACGCGGCGGACGTAGGCGGTGTCAATGTGCTGGTCCAATCTAAAAGTAGCGCAAAGAAGCAAAACAAAACTTTGATAAGTACAAGAAACCAATAATAAAACAAAACAAGCAAAGAGCAAAAAGCAACAACAACAACAACAGATTAAACGGCGTTAAGTTGCCTTCGCTTAGCGCTGGAAGCTTTCAGCTTTTCAGCTGCAGCTTTTGCTGCTCTTCGTTCACTCACACGCACGCGGACACACACACTCGCACGCATACGCTTGCAAGCGCAGCGACGCCGCTTGGCAACAAGCAGCAAACGAGATAAAAGCGACGCAGGCAGAGGGCAAGCAGCGAGAGAGAGGGAGAGGGCAAGCGAGAGTGAGCAACAAGCAACACAGAAATGAACAGCAAAAAAAAATCAGTTTTTACACAATATTTTTTTTCACTTCATTTTATATTTTTTTTCTGCTGCTGCTTTTGTTGTTGTTGCTGCGTACGTGACTGTGTAGCAGATGTCGCTTAGCTGTTGCTATTGTTGTTGTTGTTGCAAGTGTAAATTGATTTTTAATGCAATTTTTGATTTTCTTTTCTTTTTGTAACATAAAAAAACTTTTGTAATAAAAAAATCAATTTAAAATCAAAAATTCAAAATTTCCAAACATAATCAAAATTTAAAAATATATATATTTTTTTTTTGTAATTTCTTGAATTTAATTTTAAATTTAAATTTTCAACTCAATTTGATTTTTTTCTGATTTTTCTTTGACTTGAGCCGAAAGCTTCTGGAATAATCTAGAATCTTTCGCTTCTTTCACTTCGCCTTCTGCTTCGCTTCTCCGTTTCTTCTTCCTTTTGATGCTTACCTCTAACTTTGTTGGATCCGAGGACTCCGCCGTAGTTTGACTGCACAGCGAGAACTTCCATTTTCATTAGAATTTTGTTTGTTTTTGTTTCTAGTTCGAATTCACCGTTCGATTCGATTCGATTCGATCTTCGCTTCTTCTTTTCTTTTTTGTATCACTTGAAACGTTTTTCTCTCGCTTTTCAGTAATGTTAATTATTTATTATTTATTTTTATCACAATTTGCTGGTTGTTTTATTTTTACTTTTATTTGATTAAAAATTTATGCTGCTTGATTGCTTGAAATTTGTTGTTTCTTGTTGTTGTAGTTGGAAATCACAGCACTTTGTTGTTGTTGTTGGTTGGTTGTTTGTTTGTTGTAGTTTATCACTTAAATGGCGTTGGTCCGTTGCATTTGTTTAATGGCAATTATTAAATTTCATAATTTTCATAAAATTATTGAAAATTTCCTTCTTGTTCTCTTTTTACAGTTACAAGTACATTTTAGAGTGTTTGTTTTGTTGTTGTTGTTGTGGTTTTACATAGAATTCTTCGTGAAACAAATTATTTGAATATTGTCCAACAGTAGAAAATTTGGAAATACACGCTTTTCTTGATTACAAATTTAGAGCTGTTAGCTGCTTGCGCTTTCTTTTATTGCTGCTTTGCCGTTCCTTACTTTTCTATGTGTTTATCTCAGCAGTGTTTCGAAGCTACTATGAAGCGGTGAGCTGTGCAGCGGCTATTTATAGGCCGGCCGCGCTCAGTTGCTCGCGTATGGTGGTAGTTGCGCTCGGTCGCCGTCGACTCGTTTGAGTGCGGCAGAGGCAGCGACGGGCAACAACAACTCTCTATGTGTTTGCTGAGCAATTAGCGGTTGTGCTCTCCGCAAAGAGACCGCTACGTGCACATACATGTATATACTCAATATGTGGCCAGAGCGTGAGTGTGAGTGCGAGTGTGTGTATGTGGGTGCCGTAATTGTAGTTGTAGTTGTTACTGTGCGAGTGCAGGTAGAAAGAAGCACAGGCAGCGAGAGAGAGGCAGAGAGGAGCGCAAAACGGCTGATGTAAGTTGGCTGCTTGTTACAGCGTGCGCTGCTTGCTGCTGTTCGCTCTGTCACCCACTCTCGCGCTCTCGCTCCCTCACTCTCTCTCTTACTTTTCGCCACTGTGCTCGCTCACCGCATCATCAGCTGTTTCACTCAACTCGGCCGACTCGCTCATGCGCACCTACAACCGGCCCGGCATTGTCGCCGTTTCTGTTTCTCCTTTAACTGCCGCCGCTCTGCCGAGCCGACGCTGTGCGTGCACACAACTACACCAATACAGCAATAAGCAGCGTGCACATACACGAATCTGTCTCTCTCTCTCGCTGTAGCTCGCCCTCTCGGTGCGTGCGCGTGTGTGTGTGTTTGCATACGTGACTTTTGTGCCGGTTGAGCATGTTTCGGTGCTGCCGGCGCAGGCAGCGCTAACGACAGGCGGCCAGCCAGCCACCCAGCCGGCCAGGCAGGCCAAAAAGGATGATGGAAATGTTCTCACACACACACATGCATAGAAATGCATGCGTGTGTGTGTGTGTAGATATATATTTTGGTAGCCACTTCACACCCGCCCGTTGAGCGGCCGTTTCGTTCCACATTACTGCGCTGCCCGCAGTCGCAGTCGCTGCGCTGCTGCTGTTGCAGTTGTTGCTGTTGCCCCCGAAGTACGCAGCATGTCAAAATTGAAATTTTCCACTGCAGTTTGCAACAACTTCAAAAAAAAAAAGGAGAAAAATCGAAGCCCAGTGGCCAACGCTCACAATGTGTGGCTAATGGCATATCAAGTTGCAAGTTGCTTGTTGCAAGTTGCTAGTTGCAAGTTGCTAGCTGCAAGTGGCAAGTGGCAAGTCGAGTGCTGTTGCCAGGCTGCCTAATTTCACAACAATTACCCCAGAGATTGGCCAGCGACCGAAAAGTATCTCGAACTAACAGCAAAATCCAGGAAAAGATACTTTTTTGTATGGCATTGAGACACAATTGAGCAAACTAAGTTATAGTATGGGATTGAGCAGAGAGAGATAGAACATAATATAATATATAAGTGTTTATAGAGATATATAGAAATATCTGAAATATATCTGTAGATACAAATATGTATCTTAATATTATCTGAGATTTGATCTATATAAAGAGAATAATCAGAAAAGTATTTGAGTTACATACAAATAGATAGATACATATGTAGATGAATATATGAATGTATGAAGATATACCTAACTGAAAAGTATCCGAGATTTGAGCTTTGATATATAAATGTACTAAAAGATATATAGTTAGATCTATATAGATATATCTGAAGAGTATCTCAAATCACATGTGAATGATTTCCTTCTTCTACTCATTCTCCATTTCATTTTAGTGAGCAAAAGATACTTTTAGTTGGCACTCAGATACATAGAGATAGATCTGAAGTATAGATATGCAGATATATCTTAATATTATCTGAGATTGGGAGCTTTATATATATACCTATCTCTTGTGTGAATAGTTTTATACTTCTTGAATTGACTGTTTATAGAGATAAATAAAGTACATATAGAGTGTCTATAGTTATATCAGAAAAGTATCTGAGACTCGAACTTTGATATCTATATATACATACATATCTATATATACATATAGATACATGTGTAGATATATCTGAAGAGTAGCTGAAATCTATTCATTCTTCATATCATTCAAGTTCTTTTAGTTTTCATTTATCATTCCTATGCTATACACTCAGCTATAGTTCGATTCACCGTTAGTTCGATAGTTATCTTCGATTTCCACGCAAACTCTTCTATTTACATATTTTTATCACAATTTTCATTTATTCACATAAATTTTGTCTTTGCTACGAATTTCATCAGCATTTGAAAGAACTTCTCTCCCTCTCCCTCTCTCTCTCTCTCTCTCTCTCTCCTCGCCTTCTCCTTCTTCTGTTTGGGTTTGACTGGAATTATTTTGATATTCATATCAGGGATTTGTTGTGCCTGTGTCCTTCTTTCATTTCAATTGAATGCATCTCGACGATTATGAAATGGTCTCTGCCTCCAGCTCCCTCTCTTCCTCTCTCTCTCCTTCTCCTCCTCTCTCCCTCTCCTCCATCTGCTGTGCAGATTGAAAGATTGAAATGTATCTTGAACCTGTTTCAACGAGTCTCTCTCTCGCTCTCTCTCTCTCTCGCTCTCGCTCGCCTGGTCTGTCCGGCATCTAGAAATTTCCTTTCCAAATGAAATTCTGTGAAGTGCGAGCGTATCTCTCGCTGCTGTCAGATACATTAGCTTTTGTGTAGATACATTCAGCAGATAAAAAAGCGAATTTTATTTATTCGTTGACAAATCGAACTGAATTTTCACATGAATAGACTTTGAGATACAAATGTGTGTGTGTGTGAAAGATATTGTATCTTTAACATGAGAGATGCCTTAACGTGCGTAGATGATGTATCTAAAACTAGTTAAATGGCTTAAGTGTTGTAGATACTTTATATTATACACTCCAGATACTTTATATATCAAAGATACTTAATCTACTATAGATACTTTATGTTTTACACAGATTATGCTAAAGATATTGTATCTTTTAATTGATAGAAACATTGTATGTGCTATATAATGTATCTATAACACCTTAGATACTTTTACTTATGCAGATAAATCATCTAATGCTTGACAGACATCTTAAATCTCATAGATACTTTATCTTATACACTCCACTTACATTATATACTTGATCTATTACAAGCAAGATACATTGTATCTTATAGATACTGTATTTTTTACACTCTCAATACTATTTATCTTAGATATACTTCATATTCCATACCCTAGACATTCCATTCCCATTACTCTACACTTCAGATACTTTTCTATCTTCTCTTCCCAAGTTCCTTTATCTTCCATACACAAATCTGATATTATTAGTCCCCATAAAAAACTCATCCACATATCCAAAGATTTTCCAATTTTCCACTTTTCACACTCGCCAGCCAACAAAATGCGGGAAAAGCCGTGAGAATACGTGCAGAGCAAAGAAAATCACGCGAAACTTAACGAGAATTAAATTTTCGAATTTTCATTTGTTTTTTAGAAGGTAAATGAGTTCCCGGAAAATGGGCTACGGCACGATCTCTGCAGACCACGTCGACTTTCGCGGGAAAACCTGACCATTTTATGGCATTTTCTTTTATAGATCTTTGAGTATCTGCAAATTGTTCCAGAAATAAATGAAAAACAAAAAAAGATATTTTCGTATCTGATAAAGTCGATTGATTGGGATAATATCGAACTCGTAATTGACGCCAATTACGAATCAATTTCGATAATTCAATTGCTCAGGGACAGAGATAAAGCGAAGAAACTCTGATAAATGTGAAGAAATTTCGTATTTCGATACAAGTGGCGCCATCTATCGGTCGACAGTTTGCCAAGTGCTCAGCGCAGCGCAGCAGAGCGAAGAATGAGCGTGTGTGAGAGAGAGAGAGAGAGAGAGAGAGAGAGAGAGCAAGAGAGAGGGAGGGTGAGCAGATCGTAATGTGAAATCAATTTGAAAATTTTGGATTGTTCATGGAAAGCAAATGAAATGAAATAGATTATTGCATGAAAGTATCTGCGGAATAGATAATTGATTTATGCTCGAAAACTTCTTTGGCACAACTTTGGGTAAAAGTTTTATTTCTTTTTCTTTTTTTGCCTGATTTGAATTTTGTTGACCGCTGCATGGGGCAAGGGGGCGTGCCACCGGGGGCCGGTCGCCATTAGCATAAATAAATATGCATTTGTGTGAGTTCTGTGCGAATGAGTGCTTTAATGGAAGCAGCTACGAAATTGAGTTGATTTGGACTGAGCGTATTTGGCTTGAGTTTTATTTCTCTTAGTCTTGCGTTTGGCTCAAGAGCAGCGAACAACCCTGTGCCGCTCTTAAATTTACTCTTTGAGCGCGTTTGGCGCACCACTCACAGCTGACGGCAGGCGCTTGAGTGAAACGAACGAGCTGCGCTCGCACACAGCGCACAGCTGATGCGACTCAACTCTTGAGCATTTGCGCTCAACGACAGCCGACATCCAACAGCCGACAGCCAACAGCCGACAGTCGCACGAAGAGCAGCATTTGCCTTTGCAGCTGTTTCGCTCATCATCTGTTTTGCTGGCGCACAGCAGGTTCCCGCATGTTCCCACTCACACACACACACACACACGCATACTCGGCTATTGCTGCACATAAATATGCTTGTGTATTGGTGTATATCTTAGTATATGCACATTCGCATACATGTGCAATGCTGTATACAAAGTCAGCCGTAGCCGCTGAACGTTTTTATGGGCGCTGCAGCTCTGCCGGCGTCGCTGCTGTTGCTGCTGCTGCTCCAAACACTTCTCATCGGCAGTCAGTATCTTGATTTTCCAACTCGTTTCTCGCAGTCAACGCGCCCCCCAAATCGCACACACAAGCATGCAAGTGAATATACATACACGCCTGTATGTATGCGTGTCTGCAAGTTTGTATGTAATTTGCCTAAGGTTTTGTTGCTGCCGCTGCCGCTGCCGCAGCCGCAGTTGTTGCTGTTTTCCTATTGCCCGCACGCTGTTGCCGTTTTTCACTCACATTGCGAGTGAGCCGCCTGCAAACGAGTTCAGCGACGGCAACGTCGCGCTCATCTGTTTTTCCACATATGTATGTACATACGCACACACATGCACACGTACACACATACGTATACATACACATGCTGTGTTGATGTTTGCTTGTTTTCTTTTCAGCTCGCTTATTTATTTATTTATTTCTTATGTCTTCGCTGGCAGAGCGCAAGAGAGCCGAAGCCGAAGCCGCGACCGAGCTAGACCCGGCCGGTCGCAGTCGCCGCTGCAGTCGAAGCCATTGCAAAGCTTCAGAGCTCGTCTTGCTCTTGCTCTTTCTCTTGCTCTTGTTGTTGTTGTTGTTGTTGTAGCTGCTGCTGCTACTGCTGTTTCTTTTTCTTCGTTTTGCTTATGGGCAATCATCTGTTTTATTTTGCACACACACACACACACACACACACACACAGAGATCCAGTGACTGCACGTCTGTTTGTGAATGTGTGTGTGTGTGTAGCGCACTGATACAAAGTCATTTCTGTGTGTCTTTGCTTGTGTTGCATTTGCCGTCAGCTTTTTTCCATCAATAGTTCATTTTCTGCTTGGCAACGAGTTTTTTTTTTCGTTTGCTTCTTTTATTTTGTTTTGGGTTTATGAAATTGGAGAAAACGTAGCAATGATGAAATTACTGGACATACGTGAGCACTGGGCATTGGTTATCTCGCTGCCTACATGCAGCGTCTCTAGGATACAGGCGATATATACATACGTATGTGTGTGTGTGTGTGTATGTGGTATGGGTGGGGGCTGAGCTCTCTTCGAAGTTCGAAAACTTTGTTGCGACAGCTGTGAATTGCTTCCATAGAAAATGATCCGAAATGAGAGTGCGAATGTGCAGGCTGAAGAAGATGGAAAACAGGTGACAAAGCAAACTAGGAAAGAAAGAGCAGGAGAGAGGAAGAGGGAGCGAGGGCAGTTCACTCATTATGCGAGTCAAATGTCTTTTTGCGCTGATTCAACTAAAGACATTTATAGCTTATAGATTAGATAATCAACAGATAAGCAATCAAGGTGATTAATACACAATGAATTATAAATCAGGTAACTTACCTGAACTCTTTGTTCCAACTATTGCGAAAGCACTAGAAGTTATATGGGGGACAATCGAAGCGAAAGATAATTTCATCAATAGAAAAAGAATCTAGTGTGTAGAGGGTGTCATATGGTATATAATAACTGTAATATACCACCTATAGAGGTCTATTCTATATCTAGAAATTAAATCGAAAACCTATAAATAACTTAAGAACTGCTATATAGATTATGACTATTTGATGTTTATATCTGGATGTATTTCTGAGAGAGAACGAAATGAAATACCCACGAGATATATCAGAAATAAAGGTTTTAGCCTAGAAAGTGGATAGCAAATATACTTACGAAGGGAAGGGAATAAGAAATGCTGAGTCTGTATAGATATCTTTCAGAACTAATAAGATAATAATAATAATCCTCGATAAAGTATCTATACATCTATTAGAACTAAAGCCAAGTTGAAGGAAAGGAAATTATGAAGAAAACTATATAAAAATATGTCCATATATAACTATACATAAAACTTATACGCAATATAGTAACTACGTAAGTTACTTGTATAGTTATATAGTTACATATAGTTTTTTCATAATTTCCTTTCCTTCATCTTCCCTGTACATATATATGCACATATATGGTTTTCTTCATCATTTATTTTCCTTCATAGACATTATATATAAAAATTTCTTAAGTTTTTTCATAGGTGCATAGGTCTATAATCCATATGTCATCAACATATATCATAAAACAAGATGTAAAAGATACTTTTACATTGAGTCAATCTATTTCCTATAAATTCTTGTATGATATGTGGATGCTCTGAGACAAAACTTCTATGATATATGTATAAATATAATATATAGTATCTACAAATTAAAATACTAAATATAATACTAAATTTTACGTAATAAAAATACATAAAATACAAATATGTACTATAATAGGTATTATTCATAAGGAATACATGAATAATACCCACATTTATATGTACAGGTATTATAATATATAAGTATATAAGCATTCTATATACATATATAGTATTATATAATACAATATCCATATAAGAAAGATTTATTTAGCTATCTATACAAGAGATTTGATCCTACAGTTTCCAAGTTTTATTTCATTATTTTCTTAGCTGAAATGCGAGACAAATATCTTTTGTTGCTGTTGTTGTTGTTGTAGTTCCTCGGGAATATCCGAGAAGTGAGAATCGAGTAGATTCCCAGCTGAGAGTTTTATGGCAAAAGGCTGTAGTCGAGGCGAAATGCCCCGAGCAACTTGATGCTCGTAAAACTGGTGTCACCCCAACGACATTCGCTTCACACACACAGCGAGCGAGGAGGACAGAGGGGGGTGGGTGGGAGAGGGAGGGAGGGGGGACATAGCGGACAGACAGCGCACAACTTCCTTTCCAATAAAGGCAATTTATCAATTTAACACTCGAATCCCAGGCGCAACTTTGCCAACCCCCTTCCCCCTTTCCTGCGATACCCCACGCCCATGTACACTGCCAGCCATGTGGCTATCCCTACTATTCTATACCCTGCCCCTCCCCCGCTCTAAGCGAGCGCTAATCACCCCTAAAATTGAAATTGCGTGTGCGCTAACCGAAGCGAAGGTCAGACACTGGAGCAACAAATGATTCGAGTTCGAAATCGAAATCGACTGCAACTCAGCTCGATTCAATGTCAACTAGATCCGAGTCGGAGCTGAATCAATTAAGGGCAAATAACTGTAACTAGCATTGGTTCCGACCTTTGACCTCGCCGTA
Source organism: Drosophila paranaensis (assembly GCA_035047545.1). Taxonomy (NCBI): domain Eukaryota; kingdom Metazoa; phylum Arthropoda; class Insecta; order Diptera; family Drosophilidae; genus Drosophila; species Drosophila paranaensis. The sequence goes on along the minus strand of JAWNPL010000145.1, from coordinate 3,849,399 downwards.
AGCGTAATTTATGCAAAGTCCGTATCCCTGAGCCGGATTTCACAGCAAACTCGAAAAAAAGGGTTCGCCTCTGAGTTGATTTTCCATTACATCAGCTGAAAAGTGTCGAGTCCCGAGTCCCAAGTCCAACCCCATCCACTTTTTCACTTTTCCATTTCCATTTTGCCCTCTGCCCGTGCCCGCATCTATTTAGAGATTCCCTCGTCCGGGGCTCTTAAGTGGATTTTGGCATCAAGTACGTATCAGTGCGCATCTATTACGTAGATCTACCTGATGCCCGTTGGCTACCTGATCCACTCACACACACACACACACACACTTAGAGAGAGAGTTCGAAATGAGCCGCAAATTTTCCACAATGAGTCGAGCGGCGGGTTTTTCCAGCGTCTCCCTAAAGGTAAGTGTTGTGACTCGCTCATAAAGTTATAAAGGTAATTTCCTTAATGCCCAACCGGCTTACGCACCCAACCGATCGACTCTGCAAAGCCCTTTTAGGTCTTACAAATGTTACGAGATTTCCAGTTTTAGGTAACTTGAAATGGTTCTTAAGATGGGCTCAGACGGCTGGACTACACATGAAACTAATTTGTAGTTAGAGACTGTTCAGATAGAGTTCATCTGGATAAAGAGATACATAGGAATTATGACTTAGGATTGATTGAAATAGTTAAAGTAGAATCTAACAGATCTGAAATATCTCATACTAAAGGAACAATTACTGATATAGAGACAAACATTAAAAAATTTTAAAAATATTCTTAAAATATATTAAAAATAATTTGAAAACTTAGTAAAACTTTAGAAGATTTCCATATTTTATTTTTGGTAGAAGACATATATGAAAGCCAAAGAATAACTATGACTAATCACATATAGTACATATGTATATATATATTTTTTTTATTTTTCTAACTCTCTCACACTCATAATTCATTTATCTCAACTTGAGCTTTGTTTAACTTCAAGAAATGCCAAGGCCCACTTCTGATCCCAGCATAGATCAGATAAGTTTCAGTTTCAATCAATATTTGCGAAGAGTCAACGATGATGAAACTGCGTCGCGCTTTTGCCTTATCTAGAGCCAACACAGCTCGGACGACAAATCGTCTGACAGGTCTGGCTATATCTCTCCGCCTTTATAGCGACAGTATACTTATATCATAATGTATATATATATATCATTTATATATACTTATCAACAGTAAAGCTAAGGAATATTAAATCAATACCCAGCGGTGCTAGGGCAGAAATGCGTCATATATATGGAGAAGGCAGTATAAATCTGTAAATATATATATATATATATATATATATATATATCAGTATACATATATACTATATGTTTATATATACTGTATAGTTAGTATAGGTGGAACGCTGGCCGATGGAACGGGAAACGTTCGCAAGGTCGCGTGTTTATCGCTAAACGAACTGCACTTCAGCTACGCCTACCGAATGGCGTGTTCCTCCACGCCGCCCACGCCGCCCCGCCGGCTGCGCTCCGCCGTTGCGAAAGCAGCGTAGAACATGTCGCGGCGCTCGTAGACACGGCGTCTACGCGAGGCTCGCAACAAAGAGTTGTTTTTTTTACTCTTTTTCGACTTTGATTAGATCACTTGGCAAACGGAATACGGCAAAGCGAAGTCAACATCGGACTGATATCGGATGTGTGTCATACGTCCGGGACGGGCCCTCTATTTCGCCTTAGCGACGCACTCGCACTCGCACTCGCACTCGCAGTCGCATCGGTGCCCCAAGGTTATTCGCAATGCGGCTTCAGACTCTATGGAAGCCCTGCACATGTACATACTATAACTATATGTACATATGTATATATACACACATACATATGCTTCTATGTCACATATATACGTTTATAGCTCGCAGATTTCATCATATAAAAGTGACCCTTAGCAACAGTTTGCATGCGACTTACTCAGCGCGTTCCTTTTCTGTTTCAGAATTTCACAAGTTTTGCGTGGATTACGATGAACGTATAGAAATAGGCAGAGAGAGAGAGAGAGAGAGAGAAACAGAGAGAGAGAGAGAGAGTTAGTGAGGGGGGAGAGAGCAGTGAGTAAAGGAGGCCGAGCGCGCAGCAATGCAGTAGAGCCTCCGCAGCTTATTGTAAGAACCAGAGCTAGAAAAAAGTAATTTCTATGTGAATGATTTTTAATTTTAATTAATACTTGTTTTATTTCAATTAAAATAAACATTTATTTTTCAAGGGTTTTCCTTCATTTATATTATATTTTTTAATATTAACATTTATATATTTTTAGTTTACATATTTTTAGTTTTACTGTTATATTAATACTATTCTTTTTTAATCTTAATTTTTATTAAATTCTACAAGTCTAAACAATTAAAAATGAGTTTTTAACATTTAATTTTATTTATTTTTAATTCAGTTTTTATACAAGTATTTTTTTTATTTTCACATTTTTTTTAAATTTTACATTACAATTTTTAAAATATTTAATGCTAAAATTGTGATAATTTCAAAAATTGTTTTCTTTTGTATTTATCTTAAATATTATTTTTTAAATATATTTTTCTATATAAGTTATTTATTTTTATATGTTTTCTTATAACTATCAAGTAATCTATAATAAAAATAATTTATAACTTATAATAATAACAATTTATAACTTGACTTTCGTGCATTTTCTTGATTTTTGATGTTTTTTTAGTTTTAATTTATTTTTTATTTTTATTATATTTTTAATTTGTTGTAACAGTATTATTAAAAATATTTTAAATTTGAAATTTAATATTAAAATTATTTTTTTTCCATAATCAATTGTAAAGTATAAGGAAACTTTTATATTATTTTCGTAGCTCATCATGTGCATATATCCTGCGTGAGCAGTGTCTGCGTTAGGCACGCTCTACTGTAGCATTTAGTTAACTTCCAGTCAAATTGCGCGCTGGCAATTAGTCAAGTTTTAGTTGAACTAATTGCATTCTTTTCACATGACTAAGTCAGTGGAGACAGCAGGTGTTTGCTCCTCGCTGATATGTAGGGCACGAGCTGTTAGTCATTGCAGCAGCAATGCCCTTATCACCACAAAGAAACAACGGAGTTCTACTTCGGCAATAAAATTCGCATTTTTGCTACACAAATTAGTCACAAATTAAAAAGTATATAAATATATACGTAAAATATATATACATACATATATGTATATATGCCTATAAAATGGGTAATATTTGCCTTGGGCTAATCATGCTTTTTCTCTCTTTCTCTCTCTCTCTCCCTCTTTGTCTGCCTATCTTTTTTCTTGAATTTAAAGATCTTTTGAAATTCGCATTCGCATGGAATTATTTCCAAGATTGCGAAATAGATTGAAATGGATCAAGCTTGTTGTGAATAAGTTATGCAACTTGCAAGTAGTTTTGATGGATTTTTATATTTGATTGCACATCTGGATATATCATTATCATGGTCTGGATCATATCCGATCTGATTTCTCTTTATAAAGAGACTTTTTGCTTCTATATACTTCTGAGTCGAGTTCAAGTCAACACAACTAAATGTAAAAGCGGACAAAGGCGAGAGAATGCAAAATGAGCAAAGAAACGAAAAAGCCCAACAATAACAGGGTGCTAGCTTCCTATGACAATAAAACTTATACGTATTATATATATTATATTCATTTAATTACAGGGTATCATAAAATTGGCATGCCACCTGCACTTAAGGCTGTATTAATAAGAAATATTGTTTTAAGAACTTGTTTAAAACAGAGTAGAAACAATAGATATCTCATTAGTTTACAGGGTATTATACAATCAGCATGCCCAGCAGTATGCCACCTTCACAGCTAAATATAGAAATATAAAAAATATAGAACTAATGAATGGAGGAACATAAAAAACATATGTAAATGATATACTCCTTACTAACTTATAGGGTATAACGCAATCTGAATGTCAGATTACTACTTAAGTAGAAAGACTTTACAAACTGAGTACAGCTTCAAGGGTTACAGGGTATCATACAGCTGACATGCCCAATGCACTTCAAGCTTTATTGATGACCGTTAAAATAAGGGTAATTAAAGAGATGAGAACTTCTGAAGGGGTAGAGTGGATATGGAATGCTCAGCTTTACCGGGTATCATACAGTCAGTATGTACACATATTCCATTCAAGCTTTTAACCAAGGATCCGTTAGGAGGCAGACTACAAGAATATATACTATTACAGGGTATCATACAGTTTGCATGTCAACTTAACTGAATTGGGGAATGTTAAAAGTGTGCAAAACTGATATACCCCACATTGGCTTACAGGGCATCATGCAATCAGTATGCGGAGCAATTTCAAATTGATTATATGAAACATAAAATAGACGTCGAACGTCAGCACGGAGACAAATCGAATAAAAGAAGAGAAATCAGTAAAAATGAGAGATACGTACGTATATAAAAAAAGATATATACATATATATATATATATATATATATATATATATATATATATATATATATATATATATATATATATATATATATATATATATATATATATATATATATATATATATATATATATATTACATATATAGTATATATTTAATACTAAAGAACGATTTATCAGCAAAAATTGTTTTTTATCTCGCAGCTCAATTGATTTACATAATCAACGAACACGCGTTTCATTTTGCTGGCTTAACTTTATTCACTCTCTCTCTCTCTCTCTCTCTCTCTCTCTCTCTGTCTCCTTCTAGCTTTAGTTAAGCTCTGTGCATTTAATTGAATGCTGATTAAGTTTTTATTCAATGAACCAAAATGCACACACAAAAGTTTCTACATAGTGTGTACCCCAAACACACACACATTGTGCGTACACACACTTATACAGACATATATATATAATATATATATTCATAGATTAGTCATTGATATGGACAATGTGTGCCCATTCGACTTGTGGAACATTTCCAAACGTGAATAATTTAATAATGCCTCATTAGGTTAATGAATTTAGTTCTATTCGACAGTTGATTGATTGAAACGCCTCGATATAGTATGCTAAATATATATATACATATATAACTGGAGAGTAAACCATATATTAGCATAAGACATTGCTTCAAGTTCTAATATATACATATATAGTCTGTGCAGTTCTAGTAATTGCAATGGGTTCAAGATTCGAAAAGGATTAACTGAAGAAATCTTAAAGAACTATATAAAAACTTTATCATAAGAGATATTAGTTCAATTTAAATGTACATATATTATGTACACATATCAGATATAGTGATATGATATTTATCATAAATTATATCGAGTTCCAGAAGAGAAAAGCTCAAGTTCAAAGAAACATAAAAAGTATTAGCTCCAAATAAAAATAATCCTAATAAGATAGATAATGATCATAATTATTTTGAATAATTATGGTATTGAGAATATTTAAATATTAAAAATACATGTATATAAATATAATATTAATAACTAATCTTCATAATAATAATAATATTAATAATAATAACGGAAATAATAAGAATCGATCAATCAATTTAATGGCAATGACAATGATATGAATATATGAGTGAATATATGGATTCATGTCTAATCGAGTCTTTATGAACCTTCAAATATTTGGGAATTTTCCATGTCAGAGGCGTAGCCTTAGGAACTTTGTACTTTTAGAGAGAGAGAGAGAGAGAGAGAGAGAGAGAGAGAGAGAGAGAGAGAGAGAGAGAGAGAGAGGGGGGGGGGAGGGAGAGAAAGAGAGAGAGAGGACTTCAAGCCCAGAGTCTAAAAAACCAATATACTCTTATCACTTTGTGAAGAAGTATATTTGCAAATGAACTTTACACATATTGTTCCCTCCTATAAGGCTTTCTCATATATTATAAAATTAATAACAAAAAATAAATAAATTTTAGAGTAATATAAATATAATAATAATATTAACAATATCCGAAGCAATTTTGATCAATCAAATATCTGATTTTCTGGATTGGCAACATTTATTCAAATAATGAGAAATGCTCAGTCCAAGAAAGCATCCGAAACGAGTTCTTCCATATTTAATTATGGACAAATATTATCATCAAAATAAGTCAATAAATTGATTGAATAATTTTTATTGTGACTTCCAGAAGCCAATTCAATTTGAGATAAGCTGGAATAAGCTAAATGCGCTCAAATAAATAGAAATCGAATTATAGAAATGTCAAGGGGGGTAAGAGACGAGGTCTCAAATGGGCTTTTGCTTTCCGTTTCCATGACTTACGAATTTGAGAATTATACGTCGAATATTTAATGAATAGATTTGTCCAATCGAGAAGCGAATATAGAAACCCGTTCGTATGACAGAATCGATTGATATAAGCGTGGGAATAGAGCTTAAGTGGGAATGAGCTCAGCTCCTCGCTTAGTCGCTTCCGCTAATGCAAATCTCTCTCTTTAACTAAACACCATGACAGGTGAGCTTAATTAGGCGCCCAAAAGAACAAGAAGAAGAAGAAGAAGAAGAGTAGGAGGCGGAGATGAGCAGCTGCTCGTAAAATCATAAACTTGAGGCTGGGAAAACTGTGGCAGGAAAACTGCGGCATTTTCCCATGGCCCATGCAATTTCACACTTTTGGCCAACAAATTCGCATGAGATATATTTGGGCTATTGTGGCCTACTCTAAACAGAAGCGTGGCTAATGAAGTGACCCACGCAGGCAGCATGTGTAAGGAAAACCTCAAGGAAAACCCATAAATAATGCTGCAAATCTGCACGGAAAATGTGTCAAAACTAAACAAAACCTGGGAATATTACGAAATACAGAATCTCTCTCTCTCTCTCTCTCATCCTCTCACTCTCTTTCTCTCTCTGTCTAGCCTCGTTAGAGATGCGGCTGAAAATCGATGCTCGTGCTACCTGCTCGCGGCTGTGCTACCTGCAGCTAATGGCCAATGGCTAATGGCTAATGGCTAATGGCCATCGCCGACATAAATCCATAAAAACCAACAAAAACAAAAAAGAAAGAAAATAATTAAATTGCAATTATGTGCAAACAATTCGAAATCCGGAGATTCGGAAAAAGTTAATTACACGATAATAAAGAGCAGAAGTCCCAGCCGCAGACACCTCAGCCTCAGCTTCAGCCTCGGCCTCACCTGGTTCACCACTCACCCAGGTATTCTACTACACATCCGTTCTCTCTTCCTCTCTCTCTCTCTCTCTCTCTCTCTCTCTCTCTCTTTGTCTGTTTGCTGTGCTTTTCGCATTTTGCTCTTTGGGCCGAGGCTCTGGACTTAAGCTGACATTAATGTGCATTTGGCTGTGGCTTCTGGTCGGCTCGGGTCTGCGGGTCGGGCTTAATCGGGTTTGTTTGACTGATTCCTGGTGACATGTCATCTACATTATCATTAACGTCTCTCTCTCTCTCTCTCGCTCTCTGTTTGATCACCATTTAACATTTAGCGATTGCCTAGACGATTAGCCGTGCCCCCGACTAATGAAGACGGACAAACAAATTAGCCTCCGGTCTCGCTTCGCATTAGTGTCTCGCCTTCGCGTTTAGGCGCACAGAGACACGCGTCGCTCACTTGATTGCATTTCAATGCGATGGGATCAGCCAAAAAAGTATTACTCATAATGGCTAGTTATCGTGGCTAAGGCAGGAGTTTGGCTTTGGCTTTGGGTCAATTTCGTCTGCGTGATTTAATCTTTAGCAACTGAAAGGGGAAACAGAAATTGCTAATTGCATTAGGAAGGGGTTTGCTTTGGGCAGTATGTGAGATCAGTCTTACTCTTGCCGATCTCATTTCCGTTTGGCTGTCTACATTATGAGCTCAATGACTTTAAGTAGAGCAGATCGAGGTCTAAGTCGATAAATATCGATAAAAGTGCATGCGTGTCACGTCGGAAAGCAGATGCCTGAGGCTAGCACGAACTGCTTAAGTCAACTTTATCAACTCATGCTTAGTATATACATATATTGTGGAATACAGCTGGATAGCCTCTTCAGCTGCTCTTTAAATGAGCATAAACGAGAGTATAGACTAGTAGAAAAAATGATTATAGTATGAAACTGAAAGTCTGTTTAATCTGGGGAAATTCAACGAATAGATTTTGAATAATCTGCTAGACTAATCACATAAAATTCAATTATTATTATTATAATATTTAATCTAATATATATTAACATTTAAAGTATAATTAACTTCTAAATATATATTAAATCAATTATTAATATATAATAAATGATATAACCATATTAATATCATTTATTATATATTAATAATTTATTTAATATATATTTATGATTTAATTAGACTTTAATTATTACTATTGTATTTAAACATGTATTAATATGATTATATTATTTAATATATTTCTATAATTTATTTATAATTACACAGTTTATAATCACTATTAAGTGCCCTCAACTGACTTCTTCTCTCCATTCCTTTGAGGCTCCAGAGAGTCACTCATATTTCGAGAGTATCCGTGAATTATAATGTCGAAATATGAGGGAATAGCAATTTGCTCATCTTAAAGATATTATACATATAAATGCTATATCGATCTATAGCAACATCTCATAAATCCTACCTCCGGCCTATCAACTTGTACTTCCTATGTTTCTTTTCTACCTCTCTTAAGCTTTCTATCCTGTCCTTTCTTTCAGGATTTCTTCGCCCGCCTTTAATGTGCTTAAACTTCTCCTAAACTCCAGTAAAAATTCAATTGAAATTGGGAAAATTCAATTACCCTTAGCTTAGCATTTCGTCCCTAATTAGATCACGTGGAATTTAGTTAAAATGTTACTAAAGCAGGTCAGCCGAGGCCCGGCCGAGTGACCGACTGCGCTGTTAGCCGGACTGAGTGACAGCTGGGGTTCAGGCGAGCTTAATTAGATCTGCATACCAAATGTGGCATGCAGCACGGGTTTGCCCATGCCCCGAAGGAGAGCAGGCGGCAGGCATCCGCCAAAGGAGTTCAGAAAGTCCAAATGTGCTGAGCTGCAAGCATGCATTGGCCGCTGCTCTCCATTTGCCTGACCCTAGCGCTGGCTGTGGACTGGCGGGGGATGGGGCGGAGCGAGCTGAAGCAGCTGCTGGAGCGGATGCTGTGGCGGGCGCAGGTGGAGCGCTGCTTCGCCGTCATCACGGACGAACTGCATCTGGCCATCTACGATCGGACGTACTTCGAGGCGGCGGGCCGGAGTCCCCGCCCCTTCTACATGCTGCGCGTGAATGCCAGCGAGAGCTTGAACGGACCTCCGCGGCGGCTGCAGCTGCTGCTGGAGTCCATCAAGGCCAGCGACTGCGACCTGGTCGTGCTGACCCTGCTCAACGGCTGGCAGGCGAAGCAGCTGATGAAGTTCCTCTACGAGAGCCGCGCCCTGGACATGCAGAGCAAGTTCATCCTGCTGCACGACGTGCGGCTCTTCTCCGAGGACATGCTGCACGTGTGGAGCGTCTGTGTCAACGCGGTCTTCCTGCGCAGACAACAGGATAACACGTGAGTGGGCTGAATAATCGAGACTGACAGACTTAAAGATACTGAGTACACCGACTACAGCTACAGCATCTCGACTATTGCCTTTCCTGGGATCCTGAATGGTGTCGTCGTGGTCAAGCAGCTGGCCAGCTGGCAGCCGGGCAAACGCATTGATGCAGCCATCCTGTTCAAGGATAAAACAAGAAATCTGCAAGGTGAGCGAGAGCTCACACAGCTCACTTGTATATAAAATGAACTTGATGGGGGACATATAGATAGAAAGAGTTAAAGTATTGGATTGGAATTTAGATTGAGTCGATTCAAGAATAAAAGTTTCGATATTGATTTCTACTTATCTATTATGCATATCTACTTATTACGCATTATCTACTGCTCTACATAGTCTGGATTTCGTAATAATAACAAGAAGAGTGCAGTAGTCGGGAGTATCCGACTAGATGATATCTGTAGTTCCCAGAACACAAATCTTTCCTATTTAAAATACTTTTTTGTTCAAATTTACTAATATACATATATCCAAAATATGCATCATCTGAGCTATTATTAAAATAATATTTAAAATAATAATAAAATAATACAATAATTAATATAATATGTAAATTCCTATGGATACAAATTTAAAATATTCAAGTCTCTAGGTATGGATAAGCGGGCAAGCACTCATGACTCATGACTAGACCAACTTACAGTTCAGCTCGCACTCCTGATCCAGAATATACACTACTGCGCAACATCAGGGTAGCATTTACAGTAAATGTTGAATATCTTCAATATCATTTGAGCTGGAGTCTTCAAATTTGTTTTCTATAAAACTCTCTTTTATGCTTCTTAAAATAAAACAATATTGAGCAATGAATCATTTTAGGAAATATTTGTTTTTTTTTTAAAGGAAAGCTTATAAATAACGCTTGCTAAAGTCTGGTAAAGTTAACTACTTTTCTATGCCACGACTTCTTCTGTCTGCTTGATGTATTTTAAAAAGTGAATTGTATCTACATATAGATAAGTAGATATGATACGTAATAAGTAGATAGTAGATATATATCTGATAATCTATCCATCTATCTACTCTTACATTCTATTAAAAATATTATTCATTAAGGCTAATATGTATATTTAATTTTATTTTATTTCTCAATTTTATAAAATTAAATAAAAATGATTTCATTCTTTAACTATTTTTCAATCAAAAATATATATATTACTTATCTATATATCTTATTTAATTTTTAAATTCATTTTAAACATTTTGATTTTTATTTAAAATTGAATTCCAGGCGCTGAGCTCTCGGTGGCCATAGCTGAGCACGTGCCGATGGTGCATTGGAACAGATCCAGCAGCAGCTATCAAGGCGTCGAGATTGGCATCATGAAGGCCCTGGCCAAGAGCCTGAACTTCACGCCGCTCTACTACGCCATCAACGAGAGCGATGCCAGCGAGTGGGAGCAGTCGCTGCACCCGAATGAGACCCACTTGGAGAGAGGGCTGATTGGAGAGTTGGTAATATGCAGGACACGAATCAATTGGCAAATAATCCAGCTGTCCAGGTGTCTGTCTGAGCAGGTGCGTCATCAGGCTCGCTTCGGCATTGGGGATCTGCACATGTTCGAGAGCTACGCGCAGCATGTGGAGCTGAGCGTGCCGCACAGCGTGGAGTGCCTGACATTCCTGACTCCCGAGTCGTCGGCCGACAAGTCCTGGCAGACCTTCATCCTGCCCTTTAGTGGCGGCATGTGGGCAGGTGTGCTGCTCTCGCTGGTGGTCGTGGGCAGCATCTTCTACCTGATCAGCTACCTCAACGCGCTGCTCACCTCCGGCAGCCAGGTGTCCTTCTTCCGCTGCCTGCGCAGGCGGAGAGTCGCCAAGCGAGATCCTCGCTCCTGGCGGCGCTTGAGCTTTCGCATCACTCTGGCCCGCCATCGGGGCAGCTCTCAGCGTCGCGACATCTTCGACGACTACTCCAACTGCATCCTGCTCACCTACAGCATGCTGCTCTATGTGGCCTTGCCGCGCGTGCCCCGCAACTGGCCTCTGCGCGTGCTCACGGGCTGGTACTGGATCTACTGCATCCTCCTGGTGGCCACCTACCGCGCGAGCTTCACAGCCATCTTGGCCAACCCAGCAGCCAGGTATGTGAGTGTCGCCTGCCCAACTCCTTTATCCTTAATGTCCTTCCGCCTCAGCATCACCATCGACACGCTCAAAGATCTGAATCACGCTCGCATCCCGCCCACAACTGGAGCCGTGGAGAACAAACAGTTTTTCCTCGAGTCCAGCGACGACGCAGCTCGGGAAGTGGGCGCACGCATGGAAATAGTGGAGCACCTGGATGACTTGGTGGGTCTCATTCCCTCTCTCCCTCTCTCTCTCTCTCTCTCTATCTAATCTTCCTCTGTAGACCCATCGCATAGCACGTGGCCAGTGCGCCTACTACGACAACGAGTTCCACTTGAGGTATTTGCGCATGTCGGACGCGGCGAGGGGCGTGGCAACGGGCGCCTTGCACATCATGAAGGAGTGCGTTATCCACATGCCCGTGGTGCTGGCGCTCGAGAAGAACTCGGCGCTGAAGCCGCATGTGAATCACGTCATACGGCATCTGGGCGAGGGAGGTGGTTTTTTTTTTTTTTTTTTTTTTTTTTTTTTTTTTTATTATATATATGTGAATTTATTTGCTGCTTGTGGGAGGTGGGTGCTACGAAACTCTGGATCATTTGTCAATCTACATCCTCTCTCTCTTTCTCTATATGTGTGAAGATATGTTAGTTCTCTCTCTCTCTCTCTCTCTCTCTCTCTTATTTTATTAGACAAGGATATCTCGATATCTCAAGGATATCTCGATATCTCAAGGATATCTCTATCTCTTTCTCTCTCTGTCTTTCTGTCTCTTGTATTCTCTCTCCATTTCACTTTCTGTCTTTTTCTCTCTCACTATATCTCTTTCCTTCTCTCTCTCTACTCTCTCTCCTACTCTATATGTGTGAATTTATGTTAGTTCTCTCTTTCTCTCTCTCTCTCTCTCTCTCTCTTATTTTGATAGACAAGGATATCTCTATATTGTGTCCTCTTTCTCTCTCTCTCTCAGTCTTTCTCTTTCTCAAGCTCTCTTTTATTCATTTCCCTTCTCTCTCTTTGTCTCTTGTATTCTCTCTCTCTTTCACTCTGTCTTTTTCTCTCTCACTATATCTCTATATCTCTTTCTTTCTCTCTCTACTCTCTTTCTCTATATGTGTGAAATTATGTAAGTTCTCTCTCTCTCTCTCTCTCTTAGTCTATAAGACAATGGAATCTCAATCTCTATAGCAATATATATCATTGACTCTTTCTCTCTCTCTCTCTCTCTCTGTCTTTGTTTTTCTCAAGCTCTCTTACTCATTCTCTTCTCTCTCTTTCACTATATCTCTATTTCTCTTTCCTTCTCTCTCTCTCTCTCTACTCTCTCTCTCTCTCTTTCTAACCACTTAACTCTCTCTCTCTTTCTTTCACTTAGTCTTTCTCTGTCATCTTCGCTCTCCTTTGTCTCTTCCCCTCTCACCCTTTCACTTAGCCCTTCTCTCTCTTTCTCTCAAACATACAGTCTCTCCCACTCTATATTCTCCCCTCTTTGTATATCTCTCACTCTCCCTATCTATCTCTGCCTTTTTCTACCTTTCACATTCTTTCTTTCGCTCTCTCTCTCTCTCTATATATATCTCTCACTTTATCTCCCTATATATTTCATTCCCTCTTTCGCTATCTCAGTATCTGTTATTCTCACTCTTTTTCTCTCTCTCTCTTCCTTTCTCCCTCTCCCAGGTCTCATCTCCAAGTGGCTGCGCGACGCCGTCATCCGCCTGCCCGCCGAGGAGCGGGCGCCGCAGGAGGCGCTGATGAATCTGCACAAGTTCTGGAGCTCCTTCGTGGCCCTGGGCATTGGGTACCTGCTCTCCATCGCGGTGCTGCTCGTGGAGCACTGGCACTTCAGGCACATCGTGATGGAGCATCCGATCTACAATGTGAACAATCCCAGTCTGTACTACAACTTCAAGCGGCTCTATCCAGATGAATAGCTCAAGATTGATGGCGACTTGTTTCGGAATTCATATACGAATATATATATCTATATAGAAGATATTTATATTTATATATATATATATATATATATATATATATATATATATATATATATTTAACAATTAGTAACATATTGTTCTCTGCACTCGTAAAAAGAATTGACAAATGTTTTGTTTTGCCCGTTGGCCATTGAGAGCTGACGCAATCGATAGATGGATGGGTGGATAGATACGATACCCTTGGATAGCATCGAAATGCCGTATAATACCATATATCAAATCGATTTAAGTGGCCTCAAGTACCAAATGCAGCAATGTGGTCCATAAATTCCGAGACTATTCTGCCCGTTCCATCGCGTTTCGTAAATAATAATTCGCATCGAAGGCACATTAAGCATTATTTGTTTATGGGCCCACAGTAAGTCCCTCCGAATGCTAAATACTCGTAAATAATTCCATTCCATTTCATGCCCAAGTGCCAGACTAAACACTCAGAGGCAAGCCAGCGAAATCATTAACATTTCAATAGAATCGTCCCGCTCACCACTCGAGAGCTACTAACAAAATGAGAATTATTCTTAGTCTTAATTGCGTTGATAGAGACGACCGACTTAAGGGCGGGCACTGCGAACACTTTTTGTAATATGCTATCAGCATTAATTGGAGTTACCATTTTTTTGGTATATATAAGGCATATATATTGGATTATATAGGTGAAGGGTGTCCCACAATTCACGCAAGAAGTAATAGAAAATAGAAAACACTGGGTTATAATTAAAAATTGTACATTTTTGTATAGATTTTTATAGTATACGATGTTCTTTTATGTTTTGGTCCATTTCTAATAACCTTGAACTGACATCTGTCATGTTTTCTATAAAATTACTTCTTGCGTGAGTTTTGGGACACCCTTTATACACATTTCAAAAATATTTTAATTAAATCAGAGATCAAATTGAAATTGAATTAATTTAAATATTTAATAAATGTATATACCTATATACACCAATTTATCAATTGCTTAAAATGAAGTCCATACAAAATTTCACAATTAATTTGAAAAATAATAATTAACAATTTCCAAAATGTATCGAAAGTATTTTCACATCTCTGATAGCCGTCTGTTCGTCAGTTTGTCAGCACTCAAATTATTTAAGTTTAGTTTGTTTTGGTTGCGAAAGGGCTTATGCGTCAGGAAACTAACTATATAATATTTATCTTTCTTGTTATTTATTTATTTGTTTTTTTAAACAATAACTACGTTTTTAGCGACAGCAAAAAAATCCATTTACTGTTATCCAAACTGCTAATATTTCACCTAGAACAAATTTGCTTACGTTTGACAGCGTGAATCATCGACTCGATTTAGAAATGAAATAATATTGAAAATTGTGTGCCTATAGCCAGGGCATTTACTGCTTTAAAATATATACGAATATAAATAAAACAAAAAATATAAATAATATAAAATACATATATATATGAATATAACAATTTTTAAAAATTAATTTTATATTTGTAGAGTACATACATATATAGCATTCAACATATGAAGCATTCGGAGTTACTTACACTGAACAGCCTGAGAGCTGAAGTCAGTTTATTGTCAGAGAAGAATGTGGACCTTCAGTACAGAAAGATAAACCAATTATAAGGCAAGTTGGTAGGCCTAATTAACCGGGAGTCACTATACACTCCCGAGTTATAGACCTGAAGGCATAAAAAACTATGGTAAACCGCAACTATTAATCAATTAACATTTGTTTCAGACTTAGTCTTTACTATTTCCTGGCTCTATCTATGATCATCGTTTCCCAATATCAATGCCAATAAAATTGGGAAATTGCAGAATTTCAAATGAAATGAGATTAGCGTCGAATCGGTTATGCTTTATTCATGGTAAATAAACAGCTTCCTAGGAACGCTTATCAAAGACCAAAGATTTCACGGAATCTCGATTGTTTATTCATATCCCAAAGAGCCGAAAGCTTCGAAAGTTCTCATCTCTCGGCCTCGTCGGATGTGTATTAAATATTATTCATAATCCGCATTGTTTGGCTTAACTTTGGCCGTGTTTAGTTGCTCTTGCTGCATAAAATTTAATTAATTCATTTATCAGACGAATTGCATAACAACAACAATAAGATTTCATTATTATTCGTTCATTTCTGGCATTTTTTCCTCTCAGCTTGTTTTGTTATTTCTTTTGATAAATATTTATGGCTCTTTCATTTGTTTTCTTTCGTCTCAGTTGTTGCTGTTGATGTTGCTGGGGCTCTTTTGTTTACAATTCTATTTTATTTAATTCAATTAGTTTAGCTTCATTTTACAATGCTTTGCTTCTGCTCTTTTGCCCTCTCCGCCCTCTGCTCATCCACTCTCAATCCACAGTTCATAAAATTGCGCATTCTCTTACATTGTCCCACACACACACACCCAAATTCTTGTTGTTCATTTTGTTTAGTTTGGTGTTCTCTTGTTGCTGCTGCTGTACGCATCACATAAAATCTCTAATTGGTATTTCCGTTGCAAGCAGCCAACCCATCGAGTGTTCCAATTGGAGATATTAAAGAACGAATTTTCTGTTGTTCTGCTTTGAGTTGTATAAAGCGCAAGTATTTCTCAATTATAGCTGTAAAATTTATTAAAAACTTACGAAAATACCGTTCCATTAGCTGCTGGATTAATATATTTAATAAATCTGCAACATTTTCTTTCAATCTTGCGCTGCATGCGAACAGCTTAAAAGTATGCTACACTTTTTGTTATCAAATAAGAGTGCCAAAAAGAAAATATGGTATGCATGCAAAAAGGGCATATTAGCTGGAATAAAACTCCAAACAATACTTTATACATTAGATAGACTTTATTTTGCCTCTAGAAATAAAACAACAGTAAACAAATTGCACAATAAATTTGTTGAATATTACAAAATTTCCACAATTCAAATCAGTTTGAATTTCAAAATATATTGCATATATAAATATATTTCTTTTTTAAATTATTAAAACCATGGACACCGACACCATTACGTATTATATATCCGTATATATAGTATATAGTTAATATCTAATATTCTATATGTATTGTAAGCATATTCAGCATCAGTTGAATAAGCTTTGTAAAACTTTCTTAAACAAGTTAAAAGCAAATACCACATGACTAAATTCTACGCATATAAAACTATAGACCTACATATATATATATTTGTATAGGCTTTATCTGAGTTCATTCAACTTTTTGTGTACGCATACAAAATCTACAAACAATTCGATTTTTCTTGTAAGTTTTTCAGCTTTCTCAGGCGCAGAAGTCGCTTAAATCCGGAACGTAATCAGTTTTCTTTAGCACAGTTTTGTATTATCAATTCCTTATATTTAGAATATCATTTCTAGCACTTGTTTGCTGTGTACGTTCAGCTCGGACTTAGTAGCGATTCGAGTATCTTATAGTTCTTGAACATAGTTATGTTTTAATTGTGTATAACTGAAGACCAACTGCAAGTCTGTTGAAAGTTATAAACTAAGCATAGATCGTTATACATATATGTACTACATATGTTTCATTTAAAACTCTTAGCAGTTGCCTTTAAAATATATCATTTGTGTTTAAGTTCTATTTCAGTTATGGCGTTTTCTGGACAGCATCGTAAATAATATTCATCGTGCAAAGTATTCACTCAGTTTATTCAAGACATTATTCAGTTGCCTTACTTCAGTTTGTGTAATCAAATATCATGTTAGATGTGGTATAGGAAGGATTAATAACTAAATCGCATTGCGCTCGCTGTTATACAATATTTATATAGTTTTATATTTATATATATAGATCGCTTTAATATATATATCACTGTTGCTGGTTTAACTTGATGCTGTTGCTGCTGTCTGGCCTAAGCTGTGGCCTCCGCCGTTTCTGCCTCGAACACCTCATCGGACTCCTGGCCAGCCACGTACTCGTCCTGCCTCTGCTCGTGCTCCTCCTCATCCACGTCGTCATCCTCGTAGTCCTCGGGATACTCGCCGAACTCGGAGGACTCACCAAGCATCCAGGCATCGTTTTCCATTGAATTTCTTGGGCTGTAGTTTATGCTGCCCGTGATGGTCAGGTTGTTGGCCGGGCGAAGGACACTGACACCGCGGGAGTAGACAAAAGGAGATTTCGATTAGATATCGATAAGGTAGAGTGGATCACATCAGTTGAATGTATTCAATGAATGTAGCGAATACAAAACAAGTGCTAAACTAGCGACTAACTAAGCTTTTTAATAGTTGTCTTACATAGTACATGTGTGTGTGAGTGTTGTATTAGTTTCGAGATATCATTAAAGGTAACGAGAACATGAATTAGTTTTCAAGACAAGGCAAACATTTGTACAGCTAACGAACAGTTGTTAGATTGGTTATGGAGTTAGTGGACCTCGATCCATTGTGACGATGTTAACGATGCTAGCCAAATGCAACATGAATATGATAGACTAGATACGCTAGGCTGGCATGTTATGGATGTGCCCAGCTGACACAAGACAAACTTTCGATAGTCCTACAAAATTCCGACAGTTGCACATGTTGATTGCGAGCAGGAATAGATATATGTATATATATATATATATATAGCAACGTATAAAATGAGTTCAATGCAAACAGATAACAAACAGTAACGAGCAACGAGTAACGGGCAACGAGCAACGAGCAACGAGCAACGAGTAGCGAGTGGCAAGTGGCAAATGGCGAGTAGCAAGTGGCATTGTGGCAACTTCTCTATTACATTGGCAAACTCGTCGAAAGTGTGCAGCAATTCGTTGTCGCTGTCGTTGGATTGGATAGATTCGTAAATGTACAAACGAGGTATAATCCATGTATTGGAATTCGTTGCTTGGTTTCAAATTGATACTAGCACTCGGCTCTAGTAACACAATCAAGATTAATTACGTAGGAATTCGCTGTGGTCGGCTCTGCTTGCACCATGTTAAATGTAGTGTATACAGAAGAGATGTGTGTGTATTTCGCGTGTGTGTGTGTGTGTTGGTGTGGAAAGATAGTAGTCGAATGTTGTGGTGTTGGCTTTCTTGGTTACAGATCGGTCACTAGCACACCATCCGTTGGTCATAACTGTCCACGGCGATAGTGTGAGCGTGATGGTCTACAGAGATAGCAAAGAGGCGTTTGCGCAGGTTTATTGTGTGGTTGGTGTACAGAAATTAAAAGAAAAAGAAAATAATTAGCAAAATTATAACATAAATCGGGTTCATACATTGTTCTCAACTAAATGTCCTACAATTTCGAGAGACTATTTAGATATTTGGAGTATAGATATAGATATATAGTAAGTTTATGCAATGCTGTGCCTATAAACAGCATCGGGAGCACTACGAGAGATTGAATCGTAAGCGTGTTTATTGAAGGTGAGTAACGATTAGGTTTTGGGTTTTAATTGGTCGTTAGACGCACCTTTACCTCTAGCCGCGATATAACCCACAACCTTAAGCTAATAATAATAATTGAATAAATGGAAAAAAAAACAAGATAATTACGCTTAAAAATATGTATAGAGAAATTATAGAGTTTGGCTGAATAAGGTACTACAGAATCCTCGCCTAAAGACTAAATGAAGTCTCAAGCTACAGCGATCTATTGAGAATTATTTAAGAGTGGATTCTAACTTTCGATATCCTAAGTGATTATGAATATAGTATAAATAACTAGGGCTAAAATCATGTTGATACCTTACTAATCAAATTCGCCAATATCAAATAGTTTCAATCTGTCAATTGGGCAAATATATTGTAGAATATATATAGAAATGATAATATTGAGAAAAGATATACTATGTTCTATACTGACTTTAAAGTTAAGAGTATAAAGAGCCATAAAACATATGTTTTTAATAGGATCATATATGTTTTATAGCTCAACTCAACGTATTTTATAGCTATTAGCTAACTAATGTATTTTGTAATATTTTGGATTTTGTTTAAAGCGAGTTAAGAATCTGTCTTCAGCGAACTACGATTATAAATAGTAGAGCTAAGTTGAGTAGAGCTTTAAATTTCAATTTTGGAATTAAAGGAACACTAATGAAAGTAAATATAAACTGCTTATAAATCAATTGATAATCTTCTTTTTAAATTAAGTTTAAATCGAATTAATAGTTAATTACCAGACTTTCAGTTTACAATATCTTTCCTTTCTGATAAATTAAGTTTGTCAAATAGTTAGAAAACATTTGAATTATAAATATTTAATAATTAATCAGCTGAATGGAAAAGGTTTTTTACTCTCTAAATACCTTCACGTAATGTTGTCAATTAAATTATTATTTTTATATCAATTGTGTAATTAAGTTATTAATCTCTTTTAAATTAGATCAGTAATTATTTTTGGATTTTATCCCAGTATTAATTTAATATTGAGTTAAATTTAAGTTACTCAAAATTCCATTGTTTCTATCTACTATTGAAATACATTTGCAATGGAAGTTTTAGGTTTGGTAAGAGTCTAAGCTCTGGGAGATCCTATCCTAATAAACAAGAAATCTCTATTTAGGGCGCATATGTTAGAGATTATAGTCAGGTCTTATTTAAGGTATAGGTACTTTTAAATCGATTCACCGAAAGTGATTTATCAAACACCTGAACGAGATCTAAATATTGTAAATTAATCGTGGGCGCAGTGCAGTGCACCGCCTTGGCTCACAGGTGCTGGGCGCTATTACCTTTCGAAAGGCACATCGCCAGTCATATCTTTGTATTGTTGCTGTGCCTGGGTCTGGGTTTGGGCACGGCGCGCCTCCTCCTTGCGGCGTCGATCCTCGGCAGCCGCCTTCATGGGATCGTAGGTGGAGCGGCGCTTCCACATGACCATCTCGGCCTCCTTCTGCTTGTTCACTGAGGAATTCGATTGAGGATTGTTAAGTATTCAGTTGCAGTTGGACATATTTCACTGTACTTACCTGAGGCATCGCGTCGCACACCTGAGGAGGCGCGCATGCCGCCGCCCAAGGACGTCGTGCTGGTGTTCATCACAGAGGTGTTGGAGCGCACGCTGCGATTGCTGGCGCGCGTGCCCTCACCACGACTCAGACCCATGGAGGAGGCGCTGGGACTGCGCTTCATTTGCTCGGCTGGCTTCAGGGTGCTCTTGGCATCGTTCTTCCGCAAGAAGTTATTCGACTGCGCCGACTTGTACTTGGATATGTCGAGGTACTTGGGCTGCACGCGCACGTTGCTGGTGGCATTGGCCGTCTGGAGCAGCTGCTTCTTGGCGTTGGCCAAGCTGCTGGGCACCTGCTGAGCCAAGCGACTGAGGCTCGTCTCACGCGGCATGGACTGCCGCAACTTGGGTCCGCAGCCAGAGGCAGCGCGCGGCTGTGCGCTCTTGATGCCGCGCCTTGGCAGCTCGGGCGTATTGGGGCAGGCCACCAGCCCAGCTGCTGCCTGGGCGGCCGCGCTCAGCTTGCCCGCAGGCGCCGAACTGGGCTTCGATGGCGTGAGTCCCTGGCCAGTTGCACTTGCTGCTCCACTGCCCGCCACGCGCTGTTTGCTGCGCTCGATGCGCATGAGCAGCGCCTTATTGAGGCGCGTATTAGTCAACGGCACACTCGACTCAGTGGGCGCATTGTGCGTTTGCTGTGCCTGCGCCAGTGCCTGCGTCTGCCGCGCTCCTCCTCGCTGCTCCAGCTCCTCCTCCTCCTCCTCGCCGCTGGAGTAGTAGGGGCCCGTGGTGCCCAGCTCGTCCTCGTCGTTGATGTAGTACTGCAGCTCGTTGTCGTAGTCGCTGTACGACTGATCGAAGTTGTTGCTGCTGGCGGACTTCTTCAGCTGCAACTGCAACTGTTGCTGCTGTTGCTGTTGCAGGTGGCGGGCCGCTGGGGGAGTATACAGATTCTGAAAGTTGGGCCGTGCCTGACGCAGGGTCTGCAGCGGCCGCTGGAAGGAGCTGGAGCGACGCAGCGGCGATATGGAGCCAGCAGAGGACATTGGCAGCTGCTCCACGTGCTCCACATCGTCCAGCGAGTTCTTGCGCCGATGCAGCTGCTTGAGCAGATACTCGCCGCTGGTCAGCAGCTGCAGCTGGGCCTCGTTGATGCTGCTGGTCATCAGCGCGCGATGCAGCGGCGAGCGACGATAGCCCGCCCCCGTCTCCAGACTGTGCTGCGGACTGCACTGCGTCGCCGGCGACTTGACCGAGCTGCGGCGCGAGTTCGTCTGCGACGGCAGCTGCTCTATGGCGGGCCGCGAGCGGCTGGCACTGCGCGCACGTCCCAGCGTGTGCAGCGGCGAGGGTATCTTGCTCGGACTCTTGGGCGGCTTGTACGGCTCGCCCGGCAACTGCCCGGGGCTGCACAGCGCCGGATCGCTCGCGTAGTCACAGTCGCCCAGCAGCCGATAGCGCTCGGCCAGACTGCGATTCAACTTGGCCGCGGCTGCGTATTGGCGCTGCTGCTGGTTGTACAGGCTGAGGCTGTCATCTGTCAGGGAGTCGGCGCCAGTGTCCGAGCAGTTGTAGCTGCGTGTCATCAGTTGCTGAGAGAGAGAGAGAGCTCAATTAGGAATCAAACATTCCTCTATTTACAAACTGAGCTCACCTGTGCTTGGGCCTGGGCCTGGGCCTGCTGCTTGCGGCGGTTGGCTGAGCTGCTGCTCACATCCTGTGCCAGGCTGCGAGCGCGTGCATTGCGCGCCCATTCCTGGATCCAGTCCTGCTTCGTGGGCGCCGACTGCAGCAGCGCTGCCTCTGTGGGCGTGGTCGGCGTCTCTGGCAACTGATGGAGCTGCTGCTGCTGCTGCTGCTGGTTGTTGCTGCTGGTGAACACATTCAGTCGGTACTCAGCCTTCTGGCGGTCCGTGGCGCTGCCTGCCATGGCCTGGGCGTTGGCCTGGGCATGGCGCAGCTTGGCCTCGTTGCTCACGTACTCGGAGCTGTCGATCTGCGAGGTGGACAGACTGTGCGAGTGGCGCGTCAGCTTGGGGTGCGTGTCCAGCGCCCGCTGCTTGGCCAGCACGCCGCTGGTCGTCACGCTCGTGAAGCAGCCCACATCGGCGGCTGGGGAGCGCGGCGACGGAGGCGTTGGCGGCGCCTGCGAATGCAGCACTCGAGACTTGAGCTGCTCCAGGTAGGCGCCCGTCGCATTGACGTTGGTGCTGTTGCCCTTCTGCTCCTGCTGCGGCGTCTCGTGGTAGTAGTTCACCTCCAGCACATTGCTGGCGCGGCTCGGCTTCACCGCTAGCTGCTTGGGCCGCAGCTTGGCGGTCGCAGCAGCAGCAGCAGCCGCCGCAGCCGCAGCTGCTGCATTGCGATCGATATTCATGAGATCCTTCTGCTCCTCAGTGTAGTTGTCGCCGTCGAGCGTGTAGGTGCCCGCCTCACTGACGCCGTCCTCCTCGGCGGTCTTCAGGTCGTTCAGTGGGGGATGCGGGCACAGCAGCTCCACCTGCTTCAGCGCCAGCTGCATCGCAGTGGAGCGCGGCGTGAACTGCGCCGTGCGATTGGCCAGCATATTGGAGGTGCCCTTGGGCGGCGCAGGCTGAGCCTGCTTTGGCTTCTGGCTGGGCACACGGGCGGGCGGTTCCGTTGTGGCCGAGCTGCGCGGCGACCAGCTGTGCCGCTTGGAAGCGTCTCTCACCCGCGATGCGCTGCGCTCGCGCACTCGCAGCTTCACCGCTGGCGCTGCTTCGGTGGTGGGCGTGGCTGCGACGGAGGCATCGTCCGCCACGCTGCTGGCATCCAGGCTGCTGCGCTGCGAGTGGCGCCCGCTGGCGCTGTTGACCGAGCTGCCCTCGCTCTCCAGCTTCGACATGGAGGCGCCTCGCCTGTGCCGACTCTGAAAGCGTTCCATCATGTTCTTGTAGCGCGCTGCCTGAGCCGCCGAGTCGTTCTCCGAGGCGTCGAAGTGATCAATGGTGAATGCCAGCGACTGCTTTGTCGCTGTCGAGTTCGACGCCGTCGACTCGTCGTCCACATCAGCAGCGTCGCTTTCTTTGTTGCTGTTGCTCTGCCGATGATTCGCTCTGCCCAGCACAGCCGCTGCAATGGAACAAAGATGAGCAATTAAATTAGCATTTATTTACAGTTGCGATCGAGTCCAGTTGGACGGTGAAAACGAATCTAGCTGGCGAGAGAATTCCTACTCTCAGCTCCGCTCAAGTGGCAAGCGACGTGAGCAGCGCAGGGCCGGTTCAGCCAGCGAACGGGCAATTGGGCGCCTGAGAGTGAAGTCAAGAGAAAGCGCTTGGTATGCGTATGCAAAGAGGTGATTTAAAGCACTTTAAAGTAATTACTATTCATTATGATTATGATTATATTAATGCCACCATTTATCGTTAGCTTTTGCCGTATATTAAATACTTCCACTTCGCGAGACTAACAGTTTAAATAAATCTAATATTAAGTGATGGCTCGACAGATTTAAAATACGAATATGAAAATAGTTGAACAAAAATCGAGAATAAAATAACGAGGGTGGATTGATTAAATGCCAAGATGGTACAACTTATATATTAATGTAAGTTAATTGATGCAAATTAATAAATAACAATTTATATTTTTTTTAAATAATTGAAATTAAATAAAGAGAATATAAATTTAATATACATTTAAGTTAATATTTATATATTAATTTTTATGAATTTACTTTGTATTCATCAAGTATTTTTCTTTTTATCACAGCAATAATACAGCAGAGTTCATACAAATAGTAGTGCTCCACTACATATAAATAATAATAAAATAATTGATTTTTTAAAGAATATTTATAAATTTAAAAAATATTAGTTCTCCAAAAAAATAATTGATATTTTAAAAAAATATATAATAATTATTGATTTAAAATGTATAATTATAAACAATATTAAGCAATCATTATAAATATATTAGGCTTTTTATAAAACACAATTATCAAACAAAAACGTCTTCCGTCAAGGGTTATACTACATACATACTCATATAGCCTATGCACTTGCCTACGATCATGATGATGGGCATTAGTCATTAACTAACAATTTATTTCTTTGACTGACCATGCCCAGCTTTGTTTTTGTTTTTTGCAAGCAACGCCCAGCTGGAACGTGGCTATATGCCCCCACTGCTTCCGCTAGCAAATTTCTATACATTTCCGTGGCAAAGAAGATAAAAAGCAAAAACAATTTCCAGAAACAGAGAGAGAGGGAGAGAGAGAGGACAGCTTGAGTGCGGCACCGTTTGGGGACCTACGAGCACTCTACGTGCGTACTCGTGATCTATGCCTGACTGGCTGCTATCCGCTTATGAGGCCAAGAGGCGGCACTGCACTGCAGCGACTGAAGGTTAGAGTTCGCTGAATTCGGTCAGTTGCAGGTGTGGTCGGTCGGGTGAGAAGGGATTCCAGCCATTCTTTACGCTCCGCCTAGCGCGCTGACCATCGAAGTCCAGCGGAGCACGTGTCTTCCGTTCCGCTGCTGAGCTGCTCGAAGATGACCAAAAACCAACGAACGATTTCACTCAACTAATTTTGGCCGCTAAATCAATTATTTTCTTCTTCAGTTTCATTATTCTATTAACATTTGGTTCGAAAAAGTGGAACTTGGAACAGGAAACAGAAGACCAAAAGCCGGCAAAGTCTTTTCGAGTTTTAACAGGTATTCATCTAGACGTATATTAATTTAATTATAGCCTAAAGACTAATAAGGGAAATTGCCCAAAGATGAATTCATTTAAATTATAACGAAATTAGAAAAAATTAAAAAATATAAATGAAAAAGAGGAAGTTTTTTTTTTTTTGATGATGTCATGTTCTATAAATATATATCTGCTATATTTATTATAAAAATATTATTATTGCAGCTGCTATTCTCGGAGTATATATATGATAACAAAATGTTCTTCCCAAAAACTTTTTCATTATAAGCAAAAGTTCCACATTCCCAAATATTTTGATAATTCAAAAATTCTGAATAAATGTTTCTGAATAAATATTTAATTAATTTAAAAATAAAAAATTACTGAAAAAATGAGTATATATAAATTAAGAAGCGCCAAAATTGACAAAATTCAATAAATAATTTTGAAATTGTCTAGGATTAACTATTAAGTCTGTTCTTATAAAGGAAAAAAGAATAACGTTTATATAATTGAACTATTTCTTCCCTTTCTACTTCTCCTTCTTCATGCATTTAGTTGCTCTGCATTTATTTGCAGTCAAAGACTTTGAAATTTCATTAGTAACTTGTCTTATGGCACGCTCTATAGTTATTCAATTTACTTTCCCACGAACACAAGCCTAGCATACTTAAGCTAAAGTAAATATTAAACTAGCTTGAGTCTGAGCCAGCAGCTGGCATATCAGGTTCTTATAACAATAATAGCTATAGAAATACTGAACAGAATTTCAGTTTTAATCAGCTGATATGCATATGTATATAAGTAGTATAAATATTATATATAAACATATATGTATAGTATGGATAACCCATTGCATGTTGGTATCAATGAAGTAAAACAGCTACAGCTCGCTCTGTTGTATCAATATTCATAATATAATAATATATATAATAATAATATAACATATAAGCAACAGTTCGAGCTATCAGCGATCGTAAACCTTTGAAATTGAAGTCATATTTCGCAGCACAGTCTTATAACTGGCATAAATCATGCTACCCAACTATGCCCAAATTTGACTCCGGAGACTTAGAACAAGATACTATCCTAATAAGCTGACTAATATAGTGCGATTATTATAAGTTATTTAACAAGTTTGAGCTGGTCTTTAAGAGTCTGAGTTCCGAATATGTCCCTAACTTGCTGTGAAGGTATTCTTTGGCCGACACGAGCGTGC
This sequence comes from Drosophila paranaensis, assembly GCA_035047545.1. Classification (NCBI taxonomy): domain Eukaryota; kingdom Metazoa; phylum Arthropoda; class Insecta; order Diptera; family Drosophilidae; genus Drosophila; species Drosophila paranaensis. The sequence goes on along the minus strand of JAWNPL010000145.1, from coordinate 3,823,056 downwards.
GCAAAGCTGATCGAGCGAGTCAATTATCAAACGACGAATGGACGAGGCGATGACCTCAATCGGATGACAATTGATGATCGAATGGGGCGGCTTTCTCTGCTGTCGCCGAGTTGAAAACACATAAAACATATGTATATAGTATATATATAAATCTGTGTAATCGTATTTAAATGTATGCTTAACCGCAACATTTGAAACGAAGAATCGTTTATAAAGATCTGCCATAAAACAGCATTTGAGCCAGACAGAAAAATGGTTTAAACTGCTTTTCAAGTGGGAGCATGACGTAATGCGCGCTTGCTAATCGCCCAATTGGCAGCCGTTTAATTGCCGTGTAATAATGAAAGCAATGATAAAACACTGTTATCGATTTACTGTTGCTTTTCTTGCTTCCAATTGTGCAAGCCAAGTGGCCAACTAGCCGAATTCGAGTGAAGGTATTACAGATGGAAGCAGCAGGCGGCAGCAGCAGCAGCAGCAGCGACCCTTCGATTCGGTCGACTTTCCAAAAGTTTCGGCCACAACAAATGGCCCTAAATGCCACTAACAGCCGCAACATTTTTGTTTATTTATTGCAAAAAGTAAAAGCGTGCAAGGCAATAAAAATAATTTAGAAAAAAAACAAAAAACAAAATAGTATATTACGCTGTAACAAAAGCCGCAAGTGCCACTCGACAACAACAGCAGCAACAAAGCCATTTTTTCGGCCATTGTAATTACCGTTAGCTCTGGTCCAAATGAAACAATTGCAGACCATTTGTAGCAGAGTGTATACACTGTCGATCGTGTGATTGTGATTGTGTGTGAGGCAACAAGTGCGCAAAAGTTTCTGTTCTAGTTTGCAACAAAATCACGTAATGCATCAGGCTCAACAACTGCAATTATTTACAAATTTTCCTAATACCCCGTAACTGATCCAAGCCAAGAGTCGTTCTGACTCAAAGCTAAGAATTCCAAGACAGAAATTAATTTCTAAAGAAGAAGCTTTTCAAATATATTTGGAGTTTGCAATATATTGATGCCGAGATTCATAAACTAATTCGTTTTGTGATAATATAAATCATTTAAGGACTTTTATACATATGTCGGATCGGTATGAAACTATTGCGATAGTCATAGTTAGTTGTCATGTTGGAATTGTCTCTGTGAGTAGAGTCTGTGTTGCCAATTGTCAATGTGAGGGAGACAGCCATAGACGTTGCTGAACGTACTCCCGTGGGTCGTTGAGTGCAATCGATAGAGCTGCAATGAAGTCGATAAACGACTAGAAATAGGGTGTCTGAAAGAAGAAGACTCAAATACGGAGTCATAGTCAGAGTGTGAAAGGGAGACAACGTAGCACGGAAATTCGTTAAAAGGCACATCGAAATATTAATTAATTATGGATTAAGGCAACACCAACGACGCTCGGACATATATAATATAATACGATATGTCATGCCCTAATAATATTATGATCTAAATAATATGAAGGAATAACATATCGATTAACAAGTTCAAATTAAAAATATATTTTCTATACATTTCTCCATTTATTTATATTCCATTTTTTATTTTTCTTATAGAGGAATATGAGCTTTTTCAAAGCTTAAATACTTAAATACTTATAAGTTATCCAATATTCCTAAATCAATTTTAACTATAAAAATCAAATTAAAAGTATTTTAATTTCCCAAGAAAATATTTACTGTTGTTCCATGTTCTTTCGCATTTTTATTTTTTGTATTTTACTTTTTGGTTTCAGTTCTTCTATTTCAAAAGATTTAATAAAATTTAAAAATTACTTCTTTTCAGAAAATAATAAATAAATTTTAAAAATCACAATTCGAAAATAATTAATTGTATGTGAATACATGAAAATACTAAATTTTCCAATTTGCATTTTTTAAACTTCAAACTGTCTCTGCAATATTTTTAAAGAATTTTTAACTTTAATGTATCTTTAATGGTCTACTATCAGCTGTGTGGATAATGCAAACAGGGTATCTCTTAGTCTAGTACAATCTATTGGCACCCAAACCACTCAAAGTGCTGCAGATAATAGTTGCAATTGAAGTTATCTTTTGTAGTTCGTCACAGTGGCTTTGCCGCCAGGTCAAGTGGCATAAAATTGCCTCTTAACAAGCGATATCTGGGCTAACCCGGTGATATCTGTCGCTCTGGGTATCGATTTAATTAAATACGAGTCTGTTATTAATATTTTCACAAACGGCATGGATGGATTGCTGTGCAAAATACAGTCTATATACAGACTCTATCGCAATCGATCGGCGCTGAGTCACTCGCCTTATTTTTTGCCAGTGAATTGCGTGTACGGCATGAAAATCGGAGATAATGACAGCGACTGTTGGATTTCGTAAGATCTGACACTGTCACAGAAACGAAACAAAAGCGAAAAAGATAATGTGGAAGGAGTGTTGGCAAATACCAAATACCCTTATTGACTTACAATCTGTGATATAAGCCAACGTGGAATGAGCTTTTAAATCTTATCAACAGATTTGGTAATTCAATAAGCAACTGTTCCTATAGGCAATTGAAACTGTATAAGATTGGGTTCCTACAGAAAAAACATTAGGAAAACAATTTGAAACTTGCATAGTTATAGTCAGATATATATATATGTCGGAAATATAATAGTATTGATACGACTCTCTATCCCATTCATCTATATCCGACATATATTTATATATGACCTTATATAATATCTAATGCTTTCATGAAAAGCGTAATACCCTTTCCAAGTGTCTGTCAAAAACTGATAAAATATATATGTATATATATATGACCTGCTTTTCGAAAGCGTCAAAATGCTTTGAGTTCGACAAGACTTGGTCAACAGATTTGTATCTCTGCCTCTATTTGCTGGCATTCAAAAAAAGGCTGTGACCAGCTGAATGGATTACATACTATATAGATTATGTCATCCGTCACCCGACTCCCAGCTGGGCTCGTTGCAACGCACAAATTCCATAGAATTTAATAGCAAACGCATCTGTTTAGTGTTTAGCCAAATGCTTAAGTTACAATGGCTGGAATTTCTGTTCTTTTTAAAAGCAGATTTCAATTATTTAATTTGCCTTGATTTAAGGGCTAAATAAATTCAATTAAAAACGTTGGGCAAAACGCCAAAAAAGCACAGAAGAAGAGAAAATTGCTTTGTTTGCGGCCTTGTGCTCAAATTGATAAAAGTCTACGCACGCTTGATTAGATGTTCACATTCAGTTCATATATATTTACATATATATTTATATATATAAGAAATGTAGAAAATGTAGAGAATTTGTTCAATCTGTTTAACACAAATATTCCGTCATCATTTAGAGATTTTTCTATAAATTTACAGAACGGGCAGCAAATAATATTTAACATTTAAATACATTTAACTGTAATTTATCAAAATTATTGTTCAATCAATCACAAACAATTAAAGTCGACAACAAAAATCTCAGATTTTCAACTCTCGTCCCACTGTGCACTGCTCTTTTTCCATTATGTTCTGTTATATGGGTGTGCTCTATGCTTGTTAATGTGTGTGTGTTTGAGTATCGTATGTGTGTGTGTGTGCATTTGTGTTTGTGTTTGCCATGACTAGTGCAATAAATATTTGCGCTAAAGCCGTGGCCAAAACTCGCCAAATAGCTTCATTAAAAATTCAAATTAAAAGCAACAAGAAAATAAAAGAGACAAGCAACAAGCAGAAAACAACAGCAACAACAACAACAACAACAACAAGTTCATGAATAATGACACTCGGTTGCTGCTTTCTGATTGCCTTTTGTCAACTGCGACGCTGACGCTGACGGCGACTGCGAATGCGCTTACCTTTTTCGGCCGGCGATGGCGGCGGCTTGCCAAGGCAGAACTTTGTGTTTGACTCATCGATGGCTGCGCCAAGTCCTACGAAGTTCGACGCATGCTGCAGCTGCTGATGCTGCAGTCGCGGCGACAGTGAGCTTGACGTCGCTGCCGCCGCCGCTGCTGCTGCCTCCGAGTCGTTTATGATCTCGGCTATCTTCTTGAGGTTCTCGGGCGTCGTGTCGGCTTTCTCGCGACCATCCAAGCTGTTGTTGTCGTCCTCGTTGTATTCACCGTTGTTATTACTGTTATTGCTGGACACTTGTTTAGCAGCTGCGCCGACTACACCAGCCGCTGGCGTTGTATCTACTGCTGCTGCTGACGTTACGGTTCCTGCATTTGTTGCTGCTCCTTCCGCTGCTGCTGTTGTGGTTGTGGCTGCTGCCGTGGCCGTGGTGTCATTTGCGTATGATGTCATATTAATACGAATTTGGTTGTTCTATTCTGGGGGCTAGGACTAGGGCTACTACACCTATTTATTACTCCGTTCTCTTCTTTCACTTTTTAATTAGTTAATTAATAAACGAGCACGGCATGTTTGCAAATCATGCTGCTCATTCTGCCACTACGATATCTACTACTATTTTCTTGCTACGCTTTTCGCTGTTGCTGCTGCGCTGGCGTCGCTGCGTACGCAAATTCCTGCACGCCTACGTCGAAGAATAAAAGAAATGTTGAAAATTACATAAAGAAATCAAGAACTCACGCACAAAGCAGACACAGCAATACACACACGCACACACACATACGCACAGAGAAGCAGTGTTAATGACCATGCGACGACACATTCAATTGTTCTGCTGGCCGCGCTCTCAGTTGCCTTTTGGTTATTCTGATTGGACAAGCGCATACATGGAATACGACTTCGAGCACTTCCACTTCGACACATAAAAATAGCCAGGTCTGTCTCTCGGTGTTTTGCCTTTTCAAGGTTGCTTTTGTTGTTAATCGAATTTTAGCCGTGCGTTGTTTGTGTATTTATATATATTTTTACATTGAACATTTTTGGAAACAGCAGCCAACACACACACACACAGACACGGAGAGACACATACACGCACACAGACATTCAAGGGCGCCGTCCGCTGAGACTGGTTCACTGCACTTGCGCTTGCACTTGCACTTGCCTTAGCTGCTCTTCACTTTTCGTATTCACCGTTGATAATGAACTCTTTCATTACACATTTTAAGCATTGTTCTCGCTGCTTCTTATTAGAATGTTTAACACGCGCTGCCGTGCGCTGCGAGACATACGCAATCCAAACGCTTACTCACGTCCGTACAGACACAGTTAAGACTGAAAGAGTCGCCAGCAGAGTCTAATGTGTTTTGGCCAAAAGTGACGTATGGCAACGGGTTGAGAGAGAAAATTTGAACGGGAGAGAGAGAGCAACACAAAACAGCTGCTGCGCGCGCTTACTAAACCGGTGCTGTCGTTGTGAGAGAGCTGAGCAGAGTTGCCTAGTTGGTAAACAGTTCATGGAACCAGTCACAGGAGCAGTTAAATCCCGATGATTTGTGCTTAACCGAAGTGAAAAGCCAGCAGTTAAAATATATTTTTTAATAGTATCATGTTATTTATTAACATTGCATTATTTTATTTTAACAGCTTACAAATTGCTTAGTCTGCTTGCCGCTGTTTGTGCAGTCACACACATTCGAACCAAGTGGCAACGCTTTGAACATAACGGCGCGGACACAATTTGTTTGCTTTCGCTCTCGCTCTCCACACTCATTCCACTCACTGCGAAGGCAAACAAATGATGACGCATTAATTGTTATGAATAAGCGAATTAATCCACTAACAATTGCAGACAACGCGAGACGAGACACCGAATCAATGTTAATTAGCTAAATGCAAACAACATGTGTATGCAATGCCTCAAAATTCACGCATGAACGAGCTCAGCGCAGGCAGTGCACACGACGACGACAGGTGGCCTTCGCCTGCCACTCTGCGGTCTATTTTTATAGCGAAATTTGAGCGGAGAAATGCGTTGAAAATTGCAGAAAAATTAAAGAAATGTTATTAAACAGCAGCTGCAACTGGATAATCGATAGACAGACAGCGTCAACAAAAACAATTGCCGCTTAAATGATAACAGCGCCGTACACACCCGTACAAACACACACACGCACTCTCTCTTCCTCTCTCTCTCTCTTTCTCTTTAGTTCGCTCCCTTTGGTATGCGCACGCTCTAAGCATTTTTTGTATGGGTATTTTTACTGCCCCTACACTTGTTCAGCATTAACTTTTCTTCTTGCTTTTATAGCACTTTTCTGTTACACACTTGCTGTAGTTAAGCTAATTAAGCACGTTCACACAATTTACGTATTAATTATTAACATTTACTTGATGCGATGTGCAAGGAAAAACCAGCGCCAGGAATTGCAACTTTTCGCGTTTGTTGTGCCAATCAGACTAGAGACGACTGAGCGAGCCGATATATCGGCCCTGGCGATGGCACAGTGTGGCCGTCTGCACTAAACGAAAATATACCAAATATAGAGTTTAGGCGCCAATAATATTTAAATTCAAATATTGAAACGAATATCTGTTTACATTTTACAATATGTATATATATTTGATTAGGATATATAATTATGAGATTAGGATATGCTTATTTTAAAAGTCCAGGCGTATTCCAGTCCTTGCTTGTCAATATGATGCTTGGGTGGAAACACAATGCGCAGTTTATTGTGATTTGCCGTCCACTGTGAATGGATAAAAGCTTATTAGATTTATATAATATAGAGAGTTATAGATATATTTACGTTAATTTTGGTATCCTTCATGCCCAGCATCGTTATTTGGGTGGTTTGTCTATTTAGAACCTCGCTGTCCATGCCAAAGTCCAGGCCCGTGAGCAGGACATTGCGGAAGATGTTGATGTCCTTGCCCAGTGGATAGATCTCGAGTTCATTTGTGTCGTAAGGATATTCCAGGACAAAGGCGTAGATGACGGCGTTGGTAGTGCTCGACTCCTTGCCCTGGGTGTACCACACGTGGGGCGTCAGCGTATCATTCTGATAGATCCAGGGCGAGCTGCCGTAGATGCCCTCGCCGTTGATCTTCAGCCAGCGACCCATGTCCCGCAGCCGCTCCTCGAAGATGGGCAGGATGGTGCCGTACTTCGTCGGTCCCACATTGATCAGGACATTCCCGTTGCAGCTGACCGTCGTCACGATTTCTATAGAAGATTCAACTCTTAAGGAAGAAAGTTCACTGCGGATTACTCCCGCTGGCCATACCCTTGATGACATCCTTGGAGCTCATGAAGTCCGATAAGGTCACATCGAAGCGCTGTCCCCAGCTGGTGCGGTCCAGCGTGAAGGCGTTCTCCCACTTGTGCCGCTGCAGCACGCCCGGATTGAAGCGATCGGCGCAGTTGTAGAAGTCGCCGTGCATGCACGCCGTCCCGAAGCCCCACCGATCGTTGGTCACGATCGTGTCCCTGACGGGGCTGTCGTTGTAGAGCCACGCGATGAACTCCTCCGATCGCCAGTACTTGGCCGGCGCCTCCCAGTCCCCGTCCGACCAGATGATCTCCGGCAAGTACTCCTCCACCAGCTCCATCTGCTCCGGGCGCACCTTGTAGTCCACGTAGTGCTGCTGCAGCAGCAGGTGCAGCTTGTCGTCGATCCACATCCGATTGAACCACTCGAACAGAGAGTAATAAAGCCCGAACTTCAGATCCGACACGCTGCGCACAGCTGCCGCCAGCTCCTCTGCGGAGGACGATTTCAAGGGGGTTTCAAAGGAAATATTAAAAAATTTGAAATATTTAAAAAGAATTAAAAGTTAAATCAAAATAAATATATATTTAAAATAAACTCTTTGGGATTGCTAGGAATTTTCAATTTATAAAATAGTATTTTGCGTTTTGAAACATTTATAAATGTTCAAAATGTTTTAAAAAAAGTTTAAAAAGTTTTTAAAATAAAATAAGTTCAATGAGTTTAAAAACAATTTTTTTAAGTTTCAAAATCTTAATAAAAGTAAAAAGATCTAAAAAGTTTTCAAATCATTATAGATGTGTATATTATAATCGTTTCAGTTTTAATTCATTGAAACCTGGCGATATTTGAATAGGAAACAAGTAAGAACGTTTCAGTCGGACGCAACCGACTGCGAAATACTTTTTCACGTCCCTGCACCCCCCACAGGGGCATCTATCACTTCAGAAAGTTTCAATTTGAATCGAAGTTTAGAACCTTTCCTTAGCAAAAACACGCACCATCAAATGAACAGACGGACAGATGGGACGGACAGCATGGAAGACATTGCATAAAACCAATTTACCTATTTCACTTCGTGAAAAAGCAAAAAAAGATGATATTATTAATTATTGTAATTTAATTGTGTTTTTTTTTTAATATTTATAAATATTTAGAACTTTTTTTTTTTAATATTTATATATGTACTATAATATAAATATTAAAAAAAAATAGAAATACATTTTATAAATAGTAAAAAAGTTACATAATTAAATAAAATAAATTAAGAATCCTAAGCTAATACCACATACATTAAAAAGTGAATATTAACACAGATTTGATCTTAAGTCTTAAAAGTCCTACTTTTCATCTTGAAGTTTTGAAATAATTTAGTATTGCTTTAAAAAATAATATATATATAATAGTAAAAAGTGAAGAAGAATTGCACTGAAATAGCTAAACAAACTTTCTAATAATTGAAATATAATTTAAGCTTCAAGACTTAATCGCTTTGTTGATTAGAACTCACAGATTGTTCTAAGTGTAAATAAAGAAATTAAATTAAATAAAAAATAATAAAAACGAAAATCAAATACTTTGTTAATTATTAAAAAATATTCCTGAATATACTAAATTATTAATTACTTAATTGTTTAAAATCATATTATAATTTCTTTTATTTTGTTCCACTCACTGATAATATCCCGTTTGGGCCCCACGTCGACAGAGTTCCAGCCGAAGCTGTGCTTAGAGGGCCACAGCGTGTAGCCGTCGTGATGTTTGCTGGTGAGCACAACATACCTAAGAATATATAGAATATATATATATATATATATATATATATATATATAAAGATTATGATAACTGAATAGATCTGGACTCTAATCGGGCTCACTTGGCGCCACTATCTTTGAAGAGCAACGCCCACTGCGTGGCATTGAAGAGCTCCGCCGTGAATTGGTCCGCGAATTGCTGATAGGTGAAGTCGGGCTTATAGTTGCGCTGCATGAAGCGTATATAGTCTGGATTGCGCAGATCTAAAGATCAAACAGATATATATATATAGCTATTTAGTTGTATCTGCTCTGCACTCACTTATCCAGTTGGTCCAGAACCATTCGGAGCCAAAGCTGGGCACAGAGTAGACGCCGTAGTGCAGGAAGATGCCCACCTTCGCCTCGTCGTACCACCTGGGCAGCGGTCGTTGATCCAAGCTGGCCCAATTGGGCTCATACCTGGTGCGCCGACCCGGCGCCTGAGCCCAGCTGCCAGCGAAAAGGCAAACGAACAGCACTAGAAATGCCCGCTTCAAGCGTTCCATTGCTCTTATCACAAATCCCCAATCAGAACGCTCCGGACTCTAATTCGAATTTGCCTAAGTACCGCTTAGCTTTGAGTGCAGCGTCCAACTGAACTCGGAGCGAAACGAAAACGAAAACAGCTCGCTTGAACGAGAGAGCGGACAAAGTGAGAGCGAGAGAGTGAGGATGAGCGAGCGAAGCAAGGCGAATTGGCATACACTGCATATGCAAGAATTTATTTATGTTTATTCAACTCCGTTACCTAAGTGGCGAATGGGGTGGAGACAACTGGATTCTCTGGATAACTGTAAGAAGTGCTATGAAATGCAATTAGTAATTACATGCTATGCAATCACTTAGATTTCTTCTATCAGTTATATATCTGTAAGTCGATTACTCTGTTGGCAAGTGTATTTAGAGTTCGCCATGATAGAACTGCTCGAATTTACGACTGGAAGAGGAACTGGAAGTGGAATTGGATGATCATTCACGCATACTGATGCACGTGTATGCGTGTTTGTGTCTGTGTGTGTGAGTGCATGCAGTATTATTTGATTGATATTAATATAAATTTGGTTTAGGTCGCAGATTTGCAAGATAAACTAGCTTACAATTCGCTGAATAGTTGGAAAAGCATTGAATAACGGGGAAAACATATAGCATTGAAAATACAAAAGTATGAAAACTTAAACAAACAAAATTAAATTAAATTAAATAAAAATATGAGATATATAAAGCAAAATTTTCATATACATTTTATAATAAAATATTTAAATAAAACTATGAATAATAATAATAATAATAATAATAATAAAAATAATAATAATAATAATAATAAAATTAAAAATACTAATAATAAAATTAATAATAATAAAAAACATAATTATTTTATAATATAATAATAAATAAGTATTTAGGAAAGTTTAAATATTACAGCAAAGTTTTCTATACTTATATATAGGCTTACTAAATATGTTGTAGATTTTATTGGATGTCTGTCAGATTAGCGCAGTTAAGATATCTTTACGACTTCAATTTTATATACTTCAATATATAAATGATTTGTGAAGTCTACCAATCCCTATCTATATATTGCTGCACTATTGTATATTTTTGAAGCTAATCCTATATTGATCATCAACTATCAATTTACCATGAGCATTGATAAATCATATCTTATTAACCGAATAAGTATCTAATACGCTCATTGGGAATACTTTTAAGTAATAAGATCATACTCGTAATATCATACCTACTCGAGTACTCCATTATTATTTAAGAAATATCCATAACTCCAATCTTGTCACATACTTTTCAGCTGAAAAGTTTTTTGGAGCGTGGCAAATTGGCAAAAGCTGTAGATTTCACAGTTCGGAAGGCAGAGACTGAAAATTTGACAAGAAGTTGGCTATAGGTGACAATGCTGACTTTTTTTATGGAGGAGCTAAAAGAGTTACCAGATTTTGCAAGTAGATCATGAGTGACCTCCACAGATAGAACTATAAATGATGGCCTATTATGGAGGGCTTTAAATATATAATATAATAATAATAAAAATTTAAAATATAACATTCAATTAAATAATAAATAATACTATATATAGCTCCAAATCGATGATTCCCATTCCAATAAGAATTCGTTTTTTTTAATTGAACATAACAGTTTATTTTATTATCATTTTGCATTTTATTTTTGTTTTTATTCGTATTTTTATTTCCTTATTTTGTTTTCTCTGTTTTTGTGTTTTTGTCTTTTATCATAAAATGTATCTTTGCTTTCTCTTCTGTCTTCCCAATATGTTGCCGCATATCATATCATTTCCCATAGCATTTCATTGAATGGATGTTTTTACTAAATAGTTCAAAGTTTTGTTTTTGTTTTTTGGTTTTCAACGGTTCTAAAATGTAATTGGATAGGTTTTATTTGTTTTTGTTTTTGGTTTAGCTAAAGCCTGGACTGTTCAGTAAGCTGCGAATGTCTCTGGGGGACGACGAGTAGGGCGGGGGTTTCGACTACTAACTAGGGAGAAGTTGCCCCAACTAATGCACATAAATCATATATCACACACGCACACGCACACACATATACACATACACGTCTACACATACACCTACACAGATGCAAACAGCCTAGTAAACACTGAACATTATCTTTAATATATAACTCTATATATATTATATATAGTTTCGTTAAGTTTTTAAAGTAAATTAGCTTCATTGCATTTGGTAATTAAAGTCAATTCAGATTCAAATTCAAATTCTCAGCACGTTTTCCAACACTTATATATTTTCTAAATTTTTGTTTCTTTTTTCTCTCTATACCTAGTATAAACGGGTGCGGATATTCTTTAAAAGAATCGTGAAACATTTCGGTGCTTAGAGTGTGCGCGTGTGTGTGAGTGAGTGAGTGTATTCAGATTTCATATTTGTTTTTGAAATAGTTATACTATATAGAAATACGCTACAAGTTTCAAGCGCTGAGCTCGTTAAGAATTTGCGAAGCGAAAGTGTGAGACAGGAAAGGAAGTGTGATAAAAACTAAATAAGACTCTGTTCAGATAAGGAGCTAAACATGATATACGTATACATATATAACATGTGCTAAAGTAAAGCTTTCTTGTTTGTTTATAACAGTGTAATGTATTCTAAGAAGAAACTAAATTTCTATTTTAGTTGAAGTTCGAGAGAAGAGACTAAATCATACTCTTAAATATTTATTACGTTTACGCACATTTAAATAGTAGTTTAATTGAGGTATAACTGTTAGAACTGAATACTCAACAGAAAAAGTAGTATGTAAAGTGTGGAAGGACGTTCCAGCTGGGTTTCTTTTTTTTTTTTATGATTTGTTAAAGCTAAACAGTGTGACCGTGCTTCCTTAAATTTGCAAGTGTGTTCTCTTTTGTTTTTCTCTTTGCAGTTTTACATTTATTTTCTCTTATTTCTTTACTATATTTTTTCTTTAAGTGCCTGTATTTGCCTTTTAGGCTATGCCTTTTAACTGTTATTTGTGAAGCAGTAGATCTCTCCCGCGCTCCCTCTCTCTATTCTCTCTCTATTTCAAAGCACAGCAACTGCTAGATTGTACGTGTACGTGTGTGTGTGTGTGTGCTGCATTGAACTTTAAGCGGTAAATTACTCTCTCTCGCGCTGTACAAAACTCTAGCAGTAAATTACTCACTGGCGCTCTCTTCACTTTTCAACTGCTAGTGGATTGTTCGTGTCTGTGTGTGTGTGTGTGCTGTATGGAACTCTAAGCAACTGTCGACTATCGACGCTTATCGATAATTGTGTTTTACAATTTGCATTTGTTTGCTTTTTTTTTGTATTTTTGTTTGTTTTATTTTTACAATATTTTCAACTTTAGGATCATAGAAGTAATAACATTAAATAACATTTTTGCGTAATTCTAGTATTTCTAATGTTTTTTGTTTGTTTGTTTTGTTGTTGTTGTTGTTGTTGCTGCTGCTGCTGCTGTCACACTATGTGTTGCTGTTGCCGCTGCCACCACCGCCTGCTGCAGCTGCTGCTGCTGCAGTCGCTGTCGACGTCGCAGCGCCCGCTGCATTGCACTGTATGAGCCCGCTGTGCTGCGCAGTCGGCGTCGCTGCCACTGCCGCCGCCGCTGCTGCCGTCGCGTGATGCTGATGCAGGTGGTGCAGGTGAGTGTGCGGATGGTGGTGGTGGTGATGGTGGTGAGTGTGGTGATGGTGATGGTGGCTCAAGTGATTCAAATTGTGGTTGTTGCTGTTATTGTTGCTAAAATTTATATGTAAAGCGCCAGCCGCACCGTTGGTTGCCCCATTCGCCGGCAGGGCGTGGCCGCTGGCATCGCCGCCGACCGCTGCTGCTACTGCTGCATGAGGAGGAACTGCCGAGGTGCAGTAGCGCGTTGTATCACCGAATTCGCCGCTGGTTAGGTCGCCCAGAATGCCGCCCAGGAGCCCCCCACTGCCGAGCGGCTTGCCGGCTGCGCCCGCCTCCGGCTGCGTGCAGATGGGCGTGGCTGCGGCATCGCCATCGATGAGCGAGGTGCCGCAGCTGCTTTGTGAATTGACATGCAGAGCCTCAGCCGACGAATTGCTGTTGTTGCTGCTGCTGTTGTTGTGCGGCTGCTGCTGCTGCTGCTGCGGTTGCTGCTGCGGCTGCTCGCAGTTGGAGGCAGAGACCGAGACCGAGGCGGAGGCAGAGACGGACGCTGAGCCGGAATCGGTCTGCGAGTCCTGACCGCAGACGCTGTTGTCGTCGGTCAGGCGGAGCGCCACCTCGAGGTCGCGCAGCACGTCCGTCTCCTTCTCGTCGATCAGATTGAAGCGGCGATGCAGCGCCGTGAGGTGCATGAACGTCAGATTTAAATGGGTGTGCAAGCCGAGCAGCGCGATTTCTCGGAAATGCGCCGCATACAGATGCGCTATCACATGAAATTGCAAGCGTAAAATCTTTCGGGCGATCGACTCGAACGATCCGGGGAACTCGTTCGCGTATTTGGTTGGAAAGATCAACTCGTCGCTGACCGTCTTCTGTGTGAAGGTCATCACATAGTCGATATACTGCGGCGCTGCGACCCGCGTCTTCTTACCCTTCTCATCGAACCATAAGTACGTTCTGCAAACCAAAGTGAAAACAATCAGAAACCATTCCTGGATGCATATATCACAAGCGCCAGACTCACCTGTTGCCCGGCCCGGTCATGTCGGCGCAGCCGGATTGTGTACAAAATTCACTAATAGTTCCGTAGACCAAGTTCACGTGCTCGAAGAGAGCCAGAGCTGTAAGATATAAAGTTGGTAGATGTGTATCAGTAAGGGTATTCCAAAATCAGTTCAAGAAAGATTCTAAAGTATAGCGTATTCAGATTAAAGATCAAAGTACGTACGGACATATGGAAGATACCGTAAGGGTATTCAAGATGTACTTAAATTAAATATTAATCAAAGCTCACGTAAGTGGGGTTATTCAAGAACGATTATGCAATATAAGATATTAAAATTAAAGATTATAAGTACGGGTATTCGAGATACAATGAGTATCCATAATAGAAGATGATATAAGGGTATTCAAGATGGCGTCAAATGCAAAGGTAAGCAAAGGCATTCCCAGTACAGCTCTGTTGTGCTCCAGTTCTTCTAGTATTCAAATTGAATCTTAGCTGCATTTAAATTAGTATAAATCAATTCAATTATAATAATAATATTATTATTATCCAGTTATTTAGTATAGTATATTTTATAATTATAATTAAAAATTTAATATTTATAGAAATAAACATTTCTCCAATCCCAAGTCCTAAACTAACCTCAATCTTTTTTCAATATTTTCCTTTCTATATAGTATATATTTATATTACATAAATATATCTAGTATTTCTGTCAATTCTTAGCCACGAACTAATTTAAATGCTTTCCAATCATATTGAATACTTTATTACGTTCCTCTCCTTTCCCCTTTTCTCTCTCTCCCATTTCCCGACTTGCTTCCACTTTCCCCCAATGCTTCCTCTTCTTGCATATGGGTGACAGTTGTGTTTGCATAAACTTGACATTGAAACACCCAGCTGGGGGTCGGCGTCAGCGACAGTGACAGCGACAGCTCGTCAAAGTTTTATCTTCAGAGGCGCGACTGACTCGGCTCGTATCGTATCGTATCGTTTAATAGGTCAATGTTAACTCAATATTGGCACAACTGGGCGTCGAATGGACGGAGAATAAAAGGGAATCGCTATGATAATTTTCTTGTATTACGTCAGTCCCAATTGCATTATGCGCTCAACAAAGAGATGCACACAGAAGGAGAAGGCGGAGGAGCTAATAGAGGGGGCGAATGCAAATGAAATCATTTTTAATGGATAGGGGCTAGGCATAAGTATATATTCTCTATATATACTCTATATATATATGTATATGTATCTATCTATTCTTCCACCATCTGCACGAGGTCAACTTCACCCTCCGACCTAGCGACCCCGCCCACCCAGCTGGTGGCATTTTGCAGTCGATTATTAAGAAAATTTATAATCAAAGATGTGGGCGAGAGGCGAGAGCGGGGCGGGGGCGTGGTTGGTCGTTGCCAACTTACATTCAGCTGAAACAGTGCCAATTATTCGAAAGGCTGCCTGAAAAGGCGTCTCTTTTAGTGCGTTAATTTCTATTTGCGTACCTATCATTATTTTCGATGAGATTAGCACGAGATGATGTAATATCTGACAAATTGCTGCGAGAACACGAATACACAAGATGACGACGACGACGACGACGAAGACAATGATGATGTGGATAATCATGTGAATGATGTAAGCTAGTATGGCCAATTAAAATTTAGGACCACCCGCAGGGTGATTAAATGGACCATGGCAGAAGGACGCCAGCCCAAGGCTTCATTGGCATATTGATGCGATTATAACTAGAGTTGCTGGAGAAGCTTTAGCTTGAGGTTGAATTTAGTTAGATAGACTGATATATTGAGTGTAAGCTGTTCAGGTATACCACTTGATTAGACTATAGTTGATTCTATATAGGAATAGATCTAAGTGTAGAAAGCGGGTTTCTGGTAGCACGGGTATTCTATAGTTGAGTACTCTTAATTATTCATTTAAGGAAGAAATTCAAATTATTCAAAATATTTATGAATTGTGGAAAGTATTATTATATTAGTCATATATAAGACGACTTCCTTTCTTACGAAAAACTTGAAAAATTAAGAAAAAAAAAACTGGAATGCATAGTAAAATGAAATTTAAATGAGATTACAAATATGAATTCATAAATGCAAAAATACCAAAAATAGAAAATTGCCAAAATCAACAAGTAGGAGTAAGTAAGTGTGCTGTAGTCAGGACTACCTGACCAGTTCAGCATACTCCCTTCATTCTGCGCTTCCTTAATACATAACTAAAATTTATGAATATCATACAATATACAATAGGAAATTCAACAATATAATAAAAATTCATATTAAATAAAATGAATTCAAATTCAAGTGTTAAATAAGCGAGAAATAAGTCCCAATCAAAAATCTTTAAGTTTTTAGTATTTACGTTTACTACCACAAAAACAAAAATAAATCTCTAATGATTTACGCTCGCTTTTTTGTTGAGTTTTAAGCTCAGCAGCTAACTCTAATTCTAATTCTAATTCTAATTTAGTAGCAAACAGCTCGACGAGTCACGTCTCAGTCTAGACCTCGTTTCTGTGCTCTGGCTTAAGGTAGGTCTCAATTTAGTGAGTCTCGAAATACAACGTAGACACTTAAGATTCATATATCGCCTGGTTTATAGACCTCCATAATTGCTCTTAACGAGAGGCAGAGTTATAAAGCATTTAAATGCCTTCTTCACATATCATTTGTATTCTCTTCTAATCTTGAGTTGATCAGAGTAGAAAACGACTTATTTTAAGGCAATTATTAGAGAATAACAAATGTTGATACCCATTCAAGAGTTGAAATGAGAGTATATTGGTTTTCATTTCAATTGAAATTGATTTTAGATGGAAATACTCCATACTCTATCGACTGTAGTTATTCAAGGAAATATTCAAAATTGCATAAATAAATCATTAAAGAACTCTTAACCCTAAGTCAAGCTCAAAAGGACTAGTATAACTATCGATATTTATCGATATTGATTGCAGATAACATAGCCATCGCTGAATCAGGTATATTTGTCTATCTATACTTATAATAAATTTCGAGTGTTTTCTTCCTATAATCTCCAATTTGGTTTAATACAGACAGATAAACGGCTAGATTAGCGAATAGGGACTACATAGACTCTACGTATCTTCCCAATATAGAATGAATATATATGTATAGCAGTCTTTTCACACCTGGTCCCCAATCAGTTGTAGGTTCTAAAAAGCCGAGTTCTCCTATAATCTCTAAGGCAAATGCCTCAATTCTGCATCCATTCAAGTTCAAGTTTTAGGCGATATCTCTGACTATGCCTCCGTTGGCAGCTGTTTGGGAAGAAACTTCCCATTGTGACCAGCCAATCGGCACGTTCTAAGCCCAGTTAGTTGAATCAGTCTCGAGTGAGAGCCACAATTTGATCTCCGTGTGGCCAGAAGTCACGAGGTTCAAATACCGAACGACTTGTCTATCAAATTTACGAACATTTATAATCACACGGTAGCTGAGCAGCGAAAAGTAGCAACAACTCATAGATCAATGGCCAAACAATGCGAATAAATCATAACACGAATATCACGTGAAAGAAAACACAGTCAACAGGTGAGTGGAGGTGTAGCTATTGAGCGTGGAACTGTGAGAGAGGTGGAAGTGGGAAGATACCCTGTAATCGGAGGAGATAATTGCTCATCGAAATTGTGAAATAAAAGGGGAATGCAGAAGGCGGAAGTATACGACTGGCATAATACACTGTAATGAATAACTGAGAGTATACGATGTATAAGAGATTCTAGTAATGATGCAAGTATAAGACTAGCAGATGCACTGTAATTGAAGGAGATATGACTGATAAGAACTTATAATAAATATAAAATTAAGATAAAAATATAAAATAAATATTTTTTAAAAATCTATAAAGATTAATATAAAATATATATCAAATAAGTTACCTTATTTTAATATAGACAATATAATGAAATGTGCTTTTAGCTGGAATTGTGAATTCAAATAAAGGAATATATAATATCTCTTATGTACATATCTCATATACCTCTTAAGTCATTCAGTAGACTTATAGGGTACTAATCAGATCATAAAACACATATTTAAAGTCATTGTGCTGTGCCTTTCGCAACTCGAATGTGAATAGCTCTGCTAATCAGAGCTATCTACTACTACTAATGTCAAAAGTGATCAGATATACCCTATATAACTATAAAACGAGCGTGTAAATTCTTAAAGCAGATATGCCAAGCCACCATAAATACCTTTCAAATTATGGGGTATCTACTTAATACATATATATATATATATACAATTAGTTCGACTTACTGTGTGAGGCTAGCCATTCATTGTAGTCCAAGCCAGCTGGAAGATCGACAAGGGCTTTGAGATCAGCTTCAGGTAGTTTGCGTTCCAGGACGCTCTCCTCCAAATACAATTTGGTGTCTGTTGAGTTTTGATCGCCATCGCGCTCTTTGCGACGCGCCTTACTGCAATGAGACAAAAGACAGGGTATTGTTAGCACATCAGCGAACCGAGCACAATCATACATAGATATATAGCCATATAAACATATATTTGCTTAATGACAGTCCTAGCGATAGTTCTCACCCAGCTACGCATAGAAATGTATCGACCGAGTCCTGGGCATAGCGGTACAGTGTGCCTATGGTATCGCCAATTTTAGAGGGTATCGTTGTCACTTGCCACATAAATCGCGCGGTACGCAACAAACATTTAAGCACAAAGGACGCGGGCGCTGAGCTGTTCGCTGTTGCACTTGATCTTTCGCTGCTTTTGGCTATATCTATAATGGGTTCTGATTCGTAGTCCAACGAGTCTGTTGTTGCTTTTGCTGTTAATATTGTTGTTGCTGTCGTTATTGGTGTTGTTTCTTTTCCTATTGTTGTTGGCACCTTGTTGTTTGGCGTTACTTTCATTTTTTGGTATTATTCACATTGCTTTGGTCTTTTTTTTGTGCTTTTCTGATTTGCCTTTCCGGCCAGCTCTGCAAATGTATACGAAATGTTTGCTTATGGCAACTGAAAGACCGCACAACCCACTCCTCTACAAACACACACACACACACACACGCACACTCTCACGTGTCTTATCGCTCAACGGTAGCCCTCGGAATGGCCAGGCAACAACAAACTTTAACCGACGATCGAGCAATGAGAAACCCCGTCTGTCCCTGACTGGGGTTATTATGCACATGTCTATATATACATATATACTAAATATATATATATATATATATATATATATATATATATATATATATATATATATATATATATATATATATATATATATATATATATATATTATATATTATAATATACATGTTCAGTTCTTGATAGCGTTCGCTCCCTCTCTCTTTGGATCGCGAAAAGAACTTGCGCGAGCTTTGCTGGCATTAAGGCTAAAATTTGTCGTTTTTGTTCGTTCGGTTTAAGCGATACGATAGACTTCAGCACCTTGAAGATTGCTTTAGTCGGGCCTCGACGGCCAAAGTCTTAGTAAACCATTATAAATATTATTTTTCACAGTTCAGATAATATTAATACGTCTGGCTTTCGACAGGAACTGGGGAATTAGAATATGTTGAGGAGTGAGTGGGGGGGAGTAGAGAATTCAGTGGAGAAAGTAGAGAGTAGGGTGTAGTTTTGGAGATTTGGTTAAATAAAAGAGAGAAGGGAGTAAAAAATCGAATTTTCTGAGAGAATTCTTCTAAATTAAAAGAGAATACAAGAGGGAGACCAAAAAGCAACATAATCTTGGAGGGCGAGAGAGACATTTGAAGGGAGGGAGAGAGAGATAGGGGGATAGAAAGAGAGAGAAGTGAGTTGGAGATACAAGGAGAGAGAGAGAGAAAGAGAGTAAGCTGGAGATACGGAGTGAGAGTAAAGTTAACTCAAGAGAGTGGAATAGATAAGTGACAAAGAGGCCTCTCTCAACGATTCTCAAAGATAAGTAAATTATAAATACTAAAATAAGAAAGAAAACTTTAACAAGATAAATGTAGATCTAAAGTATTCCGCTGTCATAAGAGAGAATCTACACAATCTCTCAAAAAAACAAAATATAGTCATAGACTTATAACAAGATATCTTATAATGAGATATCTCAAGGATTATTTAGATAAATTATGATTAAATTGAAATCAAATAGGCACAGATACAATAATAATAGTTTGGAAGTTTAGATAAGTCCAAAGGTTCGCTACTCTCGATAATCAAATATAGAAATTGCCAGAGGATACTAAAGTATTGTGCCATTCCAAGGCATTTAAAGGCAATCTCAATGCCTCTCTCCCTCTAACACTCTCTCTCTCCCTCTCTCTGTTTACATTACATTTATATCTTCAACTAATATAGAGTTCATTAAAAGCGAACTTCACTTTGTCAGCTCAATTGAGATTTCCAAAATGAGCTTAAGGAAAAGCCTCGAGAGCTCGCTTGTTTGCTTTGTCGTTTCCTAATCAAGATAGTCTATGTAATGATATAATATATCATAATTGTGCCTAAGTAGCTTACAAAAAGTTGCTTTTAGATAAGACAAAAGCCCAAAGAGGCGAGCTCGTAACGCTTTCTAAGCCCCGGCAAACTTGCATAGAACACGAGCTGTAAGAAGACCCTAAAATCAACAACAACAATGAAAACAACGAAAACTTGTTCCATTTGCTCTATTTAAATAATTGCTGAACTCCCGATCTTTGGGCATATATGCGCATATATGAATAGAGATAAAGCCGCATGGAGAACAACGCAACGGAGCGTACTGCGATAAGAGAGGGTTTCCATAAACATGTATATAAGAGATATATAGTATATATAGTTGGGTGTATATATTATGATTATTTGCCTGGGCAAACAGGTGAACACAATCGAGTCGTCAGTTCAGTGGCCTTTCCATTGTCTGACTTAGAGGCGATAATGAAAAACTTTGCCATACAATTCGACCTCATTGTCAATTTTCAACAACAGCAAAAACAAAAGGGCAACAAATAAAACACGAGCAGAGAGTAAAAATGGAAAAAATTATATATTCATGGACAAGGTCGCAGTCTGATAACACATGATTGGAAAACGAGCTGTGCTGCCCCACCGAAAGCTGCTTGGAGCTGCCCTCTCCAGCTCCAGCTCCAGCCATGCCTCAATCTCAGAGGCGACCCTCGACCACATTTCAATTTCCATTTTTCAATTTCAATTTCAATTTGCAGCTGACAAATTGCGTGTCAGAGGGGAGTTGGAAAGGTCGTCTCTTAATTTAAATGCACCTTTTGTGCGCTGTCTGAGGTGTGCCATGAGTTGGCTCAGCAACATTTCCTGAAATTACAATTTACCAAATTGGAGCAATAACACTTTCCATTACCTAAATACCACATGCAAGCAAGGTCTGCAGCTCTCACAGCTATCAAGCTGCGCCTAGCCTAGGCAGGCGAGACTCCAAATCGATTTTTATCGATATTGAAACTGTCGAGAACATAGAGGGAATTTTTATTCAGATGTCTATTTTTCTATTTTTTTTTTAATCTTATTTCATAGAATACCCCTTTTATATTTTTAATCTATTTTATATATTTTTTCATAGTTTTTGATTTTTTCCCCTTTTTTTATTCATTTAATAGACTTTTACTCTATTTTATATTTTTTATCGAATATTATTTTAAGTTTATTTAAGACTAATTGAATATTATCATTTTTTTGTTTTTATGTATTTTGTTCTGTTTTCATTTCGATTATTTATTTTATTATTATTTTTATTATTTAAAAAAATTTTTTTTATTTTTTATTTTATTTTTTTTATTATTTTTGTGTATTATTTTTTATTATTTTTGTATTATTTTTGTATTATTTTTTTTATTATTATTTTTTATTATTTTTTATTATTTTTTTATTATTTTTTTATTATTTTTTTATTATTTTTTTTATTATTTTTTTATAATTTTGTTTATTATTTTTGTTTCTTTTTGTTATCTTTCAAATTTATTTTTCAACATTCATTATTTTTTATATTTTTTAAATTTTCTTATTTTTATTTAATTTGTAGTATTTTTTGTATTATAATAGTTTTTATAATTATTTGTTTATTTTAATTATATTTTTGCACATTTTTAAAATATTTTTTTAATTTTTATAACTTTTTTAATTTAATTTGCTTTATTTATATTTTTTTCAATTTATATTTTCATTACTTTATTTTATTTTAAATTATTATTATTAATTATTAAATTACTAATTTTTCTAAATTAATTTTCATAAAAACATTTAATTAATCTTCAGACTTGGTAAATTGATTTAAGTCAGTTTGAGGAAGTTTACGTTCAAGATATAGTTTCACATTCAAGTCATATTCGAGATTCACTTCAAGTTGGCTTATCGAACACTTTTATCGTCTCTCGCAGTTTCTTGACCTATTCAAAGCGAAAAAGCTGACGATTCTGTTCGTCGAGCATGATGAAATTTGATTTATCGCTATTTATATTTTATTGCTCTTTTCGCAGCGAGTAGATTAGATAAATCACTCGAAGGGATATTTAAGTATTTTCGTATAAATCAAATGCACTTCGTCGGTAGGATTTATAATATACGATTTGCACTAATCTATCGATTGTTCGCTTATCTATCGATTGTCGTAAACAAAAAACACGAATTTACGGGATAACTGTTATATAGAATTTGATTATTTTATATTATAGTAGTAGAAGGAGAGACCTCGTTTGATCGTTGGAGCAGAGCAGACCGCAAATAAGTTGGCACGTTGAACCTTTATGTCGCATTGCGATGTCGCAATCAGCCAGAGACTGAAAGCGGAATAGCGAAAGCCTCGCACGAAATGCCGAACTAGCGATAAACAAAACAAATTTTGAACCCATAATATCCGAGTAACTTGAACATGATAAAGCGAGCCCCTATTTCAGGGTTCAACCGACCACATGAGATTAGCAAATGCCTTCGGGGCGTCAGCTGAGCTGCAGAAATGCATTGGCACCTGACTCAATTCAATATTTATTGGACACACACTCAAAGGCTTTTCGCTTTTCCTATTTTACTATTTTCCTATTTTCCCATTTGCCTTTTGGGTGCCATATGCATTTGCTCACACACCTCCACAATAATGATTCCACCTCCATTAGCCGTTGTCTGTCCCCCTCCAAAAAAAAGTGGAATTCGTAATGCGGCGTGACCCTGAGACCATATGTTGCGCCTATATATGACCCCAACTACACCCCCCCCCCCCTACCTCTCCCACTACATTAGATAAGTGCAATTGTTTCCCCCGCCCCGTTCTATATACATATATATACATATACATATGTGCTCCATTTAGTGAAAAGTATTTCCATATACGATTGATCCATCAATTTAAAAAGCTTTCGCCTGTTGCCACATATGATAAAAAAAAAATAATTAGGGAAATACGAGTCGATATATTCTGATAGAGCTCGAGTTTGTGGGGAAGTTAATCGAGAAATATATATATAATTAGATATATTATATATATGTTACAGACACATCTAATATATTAGACAGAGCTGGAAATATATCTATGGACATTTCATATATTCCAAACATTATTTATAGAATTTAGAGAAATTTTCAATTCTAGGAAATTGAGAATCTTTTTCATATTTACAAAATTCGGAGAATTCCTGGAATCCATGATATTTAATTTGATTTATCTAAACATATATATATTCAAAATATATATATTTCAAAATAAAATATTCAAAAATTGGAAATAAATACGGAATATACTGAATAATACTAAAAGTATTTCAAAAGGAGTTTTAGTGGGTTTAATATTGAAGGTTTGCCTTAGTCTTTCAGCATATACTCCACATATATTTATATATATTGAGGCACGAAGATTTTGGAATATTTCTCGATTTGTATGTTATTTATAATGCCAAAATCTGCCCATGGATGTAAACCTTACACCAAATAATCCACAAATGCAACAGAAACTTTAAAATAAATAATGTTGTATTGCGAAAATATCTAGATAAACACATATCTTTTCATTCATAAATTATCTGTATTTTATATAAAAAACTATGAATATTTTCAGTCGAAACTAAATGTGAGTCATAAATAATAATATTTAATCAAATTGAGTCACAGATATAAATTGAATCGAAGCATTTTAGTGGGTCTCAAGGGATCAAAGACACCGAAACTAAATTAAAATTAGTTTTGGATTAAAGACAAAGATGAGTCATGCATATGCCATATATAGACGAATGTTCTATATAGATATAGGCATAGGCATAATCAATCCATTAAACATCAGATCCCAAATCAAGTGTTAATCAAAGTATATAGTATGTAAGTAGTATAATCAAATAGTATATATATTGATATATATATATATGTGACACTGATTACTATATAGCACGTCTGCCCCATTTCAGCTGTGATTACCTTATATATAGGCTAAACAGATGGCAATTTGTGCATTTGGGGATGATAATAGTGAGCAAATCATTTAGTTGCGCCTGATTATTTCTATTTAACGAAATCGTGTGTTTATGCTCGACGTCGATTATGTTGAGATAGTCGATTGTTGTGTTGGGGGGAAAACCAGAATTGGGGTTCGGATGTGGTGTTTTTTTGCCGATTTAGTGATGATGAAATCATATTGTGAGGGGCAGCGAAATTGTTGATAGATTACAGCGAAATGGAAATGGAATTACGATGTTCAAAACAGGAAGAGAGAGGGAGAGGGTGATGGGAGATGGGAGGGGTATAAGGTATTACCAAATATGTGAGACAATCATGTCTGTAGCGGAGCCTAGCAACAAAGCAAACAACAAGAGACAAAGAGGTTCCTTCTCTGTTAACTGATATCAACAACAGGTGAGTGTGTGTGTGAGTTGATGATGTTGAAAGCAATTGCGACGCCTCGTGTAATAGGTGCCCACAAAAGTGTTGAAACAACAACAACAACAATAGATAGGTGATATTGTAGTAATAGCTGCCGCGTCTGATAAGTTAATGGCCATAAAAAGCTTCACAAAATAAACTGTAACAGGCAGATGGGGCCAAAGTAAGCAGGTGAGCAGTAAACAGTATGAGAAACTCATTGTCCGATAAGATATAGTCAGGTTACACAGAAGAAAACTCACAAGAAATGAGGGCAAAACTAGGCGAAACAGAGTTCTACCAATGAAGTGCCCATAAAGGAAGCAAAAGTATGAGTTAGTGGCCATATATTAATACAAAAGACTATATAATTAGATAATACAATAATAGACCATTTGCAGCAACAATGAACTGAGCTGAAAACTCTTTTGTTATCCCATAACAAATGTCTTCGCATATAACAGCAAATTAAGAGCTGGAAAGCTTAGTAACAATGCCATAAAATTTGATTTTCTGCTATAATTCGTTCTTCGGTTCATTTGGTTCATGAGCTCAGTCAAATGTGATTTGAGCCTTGAACTTGCATCTATATAAATTTAACTTTTCCTTCAAGATTCGGCTATAAACTAAAATTACTAAATTGTTCACAAGCGGAACTAGTTCAGTAGTTTATTAACCATACATGACAGATTGAGCATCAATCATGCAGAGTTATTTAAGCTATTCAGTCACTCAATAGAATAGCTCAATTGAACTGGAACTAGTTCAGTGGTTCATTAACCACACTTAACCGTGCAGTTCGAGCATCAATCGTGAACTGTTATTTCAGCTATTTAGTCGCTCAATAGAATAGCTCAATTGAACTGGAACTAGTTCAGTGGTTCATTAACCATCTTGACAGTGCAGTTATTCCAATTATTACGTCACTCAATAGAACTTGTCGCTCACGTGCAGCTGAATAGCTCAATTGAACCGACCTGTTCATATGAACTAATATGCAAATTATTAGACTTACGCATATATTTGAATTCATATCAATCTTAGAACAAGTTCCATTGACGGAACTACTTAACTAGCTCAATGAACACTGAACTACCAAGTTCAATCAATAAAACAAAACGAATCACCAATGAACAATTGATTAGCTCAATGCATCGTTCACTGTTCACTGAACCAGTTTAGTTCACATGTTTACAGATTCTAGACCTGTAATATCTATCGAATACAACAAACTCTGCCCTTTAAAGCCTCTAAAACTTTTCCGTCTTGATAAGTTTTACGAAAATTATCGAAATGAAGTTCACGATGTTGATGACGATTACGATGATGATGTAATATCGCTTTATGCCACATAAATGTGGGCACACGACTTTCGAGCTCGAATCGGTTGAAGTAAGCGTCGTAGGCAAGAGAAACAACGACCCCGATAAAGAAAAAAAAGCAATTGAGTCATCGTCATGAAAACGTGACAGAATAATGGCACAACATAAAATACCCATTGATATATATACATATATATATATATATATATATGAATATCGTATTACGGTTGATAAAGAGCGAGCAGAGGAACCCTTAAAACTCTCGATACTAGCTAATAAATTCCTGTGATTGTTCTACAGCTTCGAGGCAATTTATCTCTATGCAAGATCAAACTGGTTTTAGAATAATACCAAATATACATATATATAGTCGATGCGTCACAGTCTTGACACTGACTTTCTCAATTGTATCGATTGGACTCGCTTCGAATTTGCAGTCAATGCAACAAAATTGACTCGATTAATTAAATAAAGTCAATCTTAATTGGGAACGGGGGGAGGGAGTGATTTTCGCATATGCGCATAATTGTGCAAATCGAACGATTGCACTCTTAATTAATGTCAATTCGTGAGTCAACGATTGCAGCATTGCAGTCGCCACGATTAGAAATTTAGTGCGGAATTCGCTTGAAGTAATCTTTAGATTGAGAGCATCGATAAGAGTGTGCTATAAATGGAATAGAATAGTTGTATAATCTCAATTATTTATGATTTGGTATTTCAATATTATTCATTTTAATTTTAACTTAAAATCTCATTTCTACTCCAAGTTATTTCGTGATTCACTGAAAACTATCGTCAAGTTTTGCGATTAACGATTAGTTTCGTCAAATGTGCAATTGCGATCACGTGAAGCGTTGCATACAAATGCCAAAACACAAAAACACACACACACACACACATGCACAGGCGCGCTTACGCACAGCTGTATGCAAGCATAACTGTAACTGCACGAGTGAAAAAGAGAGCGAAATCCCATGTACAGACGCATTGGCGTCAACTGATTGGTCAGGGACAGGGCAGGGACAGGGCAGACAAACGAAAGAGCGAAAACGTAAATGTAACGTGTGTGTCAAATGCGACAAGTTTTTTGAAGGTTACGAACGATGGAGAGGAGTGGGCGGCGCTGGTCCGGTTGTGTGAGCGGGTGACTGGGCGAGCGAGCGGTCGGTCGGTCGGTCGATCGCCGAACGCGTTTTTCAAGTCCACTTCACGCTTGATGTTTGATGTCACTTGGTCAACTTGTTTGGGGGTTTGATTTTTTTGTTGTTGTTTACTACGTGTTTTGCTTTGATTCAGTGGGCTGCAGCAGCGCTCAGCTGCAAATTCACAGTTCACAGCAAAGCTTTCAATTGGGTTTCATTTAATTTGATTTGTTTTTTTCGCACATTGAAACACACACACACACAGGCACACACATGCACATACACAGAGATAGGCACACAGAATTTGTGTTCCGTTAAATGGAGTAGGAAGAGGAAGCAATCGTTGCGTCAATTATGTACAATCTATTTGATTATTATGTTTTTGGCATTTTTTTCTCGTCTTGTTTTTTTTTCTTATTTATTTTTTGGTTTTTTTCTACTCTGTTTTGTTTTTTTGCGTGCGCGCGCGCTTCACCGTCGGCAGCAGCAGAATCAGAAGACTGGCTGACGCGACCGCGCACCTTAGCCATAGCGCAGCTCGCTTTGTTTTCTGTGCGTGTGTGTGTTAGAACAGAGAGCGGGAGAGTGAGAGAGCGTGCGTGTGCATCTGTATTCGTGCTCATGCTCATATGCTCGTGTGTGTGTCATTCGAATCAGCTGTGGGCGCGCGCGCTCAGACGTTTGACGCTCATTGCACTTTGAATGAAATTTGTAACGGTAGTGTGCTTTCCAATTGGATTGCGCAAATGCTAACCACGACAGCGCACATAAATTACATACGTTATGCAAAACTCTGCGCTCTGCCGACGAGCGCTGTCATCTGCAGCTGAATGACGCACATAACAAATGCCCCAAAAACATGCGCCGGCTGCTGCCGCTGTCGATGATGACTGCGACAGACAGTTGAGCGCAGCGCAAGAAGAAGATGAAGAAAGAATCACAACGAACGTAAGTTTGTTCTGTCTGTAAGCGTGTGACAATAAAACAGCTGCGCTGACAGCAGCACCAGCGACGGCGACAGCGACAGAGCGCGGTCAGCGAAAACTAAAACAAAAAGAAAATGTAAAGCAGAGGCAAAGTCAAAAGTTTCTGTATAGCACGCGCGTATATGATTGTGTGTGTGCAGTCCAATTATGTGTGTGTGTTCGGCTGTGTGTGCACAGTGTACCTTATGCCTTTTGCCAAGTTCAAAATTATTTAAAACAATTAATATTCATTTTGCTTGAACATTTTCAATTAGCTGCAGCACGAATACCCCTACTCCCCACCACTTGATCTTTCTGCCCCTTTTGAATGAAGGTGTCAAAAATATTCAGTCATAAATTAACGAATTAAGGCAGCGAGAAGAGAATCAGAATCAGAGCCGAACGCTAAATGATTAGTAACTGATTTATTTAGAGTATACAAAGACGAAAGTCATCTGCCTTTATTATCACTTAGAATAATTAATAGCCCATTTAAGATACGATAAAAAGCAACAAAACCAAAAATATTAGTGTTAACTAGAAGAAGACAATCTCAGCTTTAAACCAGCTAGAGATAACGGTACATTTCGGGCATAACAGTTAAACGGGTTTGTTATTTACGTTGCTAGCTAATCATATCAGCTCAGATCAGATCAATCAAGCGTCTACAATCGTTAATCGATAACTGCATATCGAACAGCAACAGCGAATTGCCTTGAATTGAATGTGAATTCAATTGATTTAGCAAGGAAGCAAATTTCTTGCTCGCTTATTGTTTGATTGCTGATCTAATCAATGAAAAGCTTCGCCAGCGAGCTTTCAAGCAATTGTTATCGATACATATCTACATGAATCGACGGAGCGGAGTGTGGCACAGTGTGCAGAAACAATTAGTGAATTGCTTAAATTGGGATGTTGACTACACGAGTTTTTATTGATTTCGCATGTTTTTGATGATGCTTAATGGGCAAATAAAAATATATATACTAGATATGCAGAGTCCAAGCAGCAGAAGCTCAGGGCAATACGTTAATCTATCAATGCCACGCTCCATTTATTTAGAGCGAGATGGCGCTATATGCTACTCACATATGTAAGTGTGTCACAATTAACAATACAGAATTACGCGTTAATCAAGCGCAAAGACACATGCACACACACACGCACATATGCAGTGAACAGACAGTTTAATTAAGTTTTTTTTGGCCGATGTTGAGCCACTGTCGTTGCGGATGCGGATGGCGTTTCAATGGTAAATGGTAAATGGCCAAAAGCTGCGATATGAATCAGCTGCTGCCAAAAGTGCGCAATTTCCTATACGATTTGTTATTGTTGTTGTTTTTGCAGTTTGGCCCACTGTGTTGTTGCTGCCACTGAGAGACACAGCCAGCCATAAATTGCAAAGTACCGTTTTGACCGCGGCACTCGGTTAGCATACTAAAGTGAAGAAGCAGAGAGAGAGAGAGAGAGAGAAAGAGAGAAATAAACAAGAATCACCCGTTGCGAGAGCGTCACAACTTAAAAGAGAGCCAACGCATCAGCACAGTAGGAGGGAGAGCGTGAGCGCCCAGCGATGACAGCGTGTGTGTAGCTGTAATGAGTTGTGAGTCATGCTGAGAGCGACGTTAATGTCGCGGCTGATGAAGGTAAAAATCAACAAAAAATTATAATAATAATAATGGAAAGTATTTAACAAAAAAAAGAGTGAGAAGGCGTACAAGCAGACAGTAGACAGTTAGATAGACAGCAGATGATGTTGCTGATGGGGCGATAACATGTGGTTAAATGGATTAAAAAAAGGCTTGAAGCAGACACAGCAAATCCAAAGAGAGCGAGCAAGGGAGGTGGGGAGAGCGAAAACAAAAGCAGCAGCGTAGCAGTTAAATGAGCCGCAGCCGGAACTTGACGATGGTTCGCTCATTCAAGCGCCATTCCCAGCCTCAAGGTGAAGTTTTATGAGTGCTGCTGCTGCAGCTTCTTCTTTTCTCTTTCTTGCATCTCTTTTGCATGTGGGCGAAATTGAAAATGAAATTGTGAAATTACGCTAGTATATGTGTGAGTATGAGTGTGTGTTTAGGTCGGCTACTGCAATTTATATAAACTAAAGCAAATTATGGGCTCGTTGTTAATGAACTTTTTTTTTGCTTTGCAGTAATGAGTTTCACACAATTTACCTACAGCGAAGTTAACGGATGTGCATGTTAATAACAGAGCACTGTTAAGTATAGCATTTGAGATGTCATTATGTAGCTCATAACAGTCATGTACATATATTGGTATGCTGAAAGCTTTTATATATCATGTATCTATCTATGTTAATAACAGAGCACTGTTAAGTATGATGTGTAATTACGTAGTTTATAAAAGATTTATAAGTATGCTAAGATTAACATTGTGATTTTTATATACAAACATATGTAATGTTACTAACATAACACTGTTAAATATCACGTATAACATATTTACCTATATACATGCATTAGAAGCATCCATCAAGTTTCTATTATATGTAATGTTTTGAATAGAGCTCTGTTAGTTAACATTTCTAATAATACAAATAACATTTCCGTTAACAACTCTCATTTATTAATCATATTCCATTACGAAAGGATTTGTAGGCCAACAAATGTGTAACACTAAACTAACTGTACTTCCCCCCTCTCACACTTTACTGTTAGTTTGCAAAAGTCTAATTGGGAAACTCATTTATTAAGCACAAGTTCAAATTGGACTCCATTGTCATAGTTTTTTTTTTTTTTTGGCATCTTCTTACAGAGCTCGATTCTTGGAAACAGAAATTTCCGTTGACCTCTGGCGCTCTGCCATTGGCCACCGGCCATTGGGGCCAGCCCCCGCCGGAGTTGTGTTCCAAATTTTGTAACAGATGCCAGCAGAGCTAATGGACAAATAATTACACTCGCCAACAAGAGCAAGAAACGCTTTTTGGCCTCGCTCATGAGTGGGCCATCTGGAGAGGAGGGGGGCCAGGCTGGAGGGGGCTTCATCCAGTTGGTTTTATGTCAATTGCCTATGCATAATTACCGCAATGGAACAGAAGAGAATAGACAAACGACATTGAACAAGCGACACTAACGAAGAATGCACTGTGAGAAATGAGTGCTTAACAAGAGAAAGAGAGAGAGAGAGAGAGAAGTTAAGCGTAAATGTTAAAATTTATATTACATATAATTTAAACTATATTCTATATAGCTTAATATATATATATATAAATATATATTTTGTTTTTGAATAATAATTGTTGTATACTTTAATATATATTTTTTTTATATTTTAATATTTATTTACTTTTCAATATTAATTCTCTTTTTTTAATATATTTTATTTTTTAATTTTTATTATTTTAATTATATATTTAGTTTTGTTTTTAACTTTAATATATTTTTTATTATTCATTTTTATTTAATATTTTAATATACATTTTTTTTCTAAAATTTATTGATTTATTATTTATTTTCTAATATTTATTTACTATTTGTTTATTAATTAATATTTATCATTTTTATTATACTAATATTTATTTATTTTTTTTATTTTCTAAAATTTATTATTTTTTTAATTTCTAATAGTTTTTTATTTATTTTTTTTATATATTTATTTCTTATTTTATTTTCTAATATTTTATTTTAGATTTTTATTTTTTGTACATTTTGATATTTATTTTTTAATATTTATTAGTATATTAATATTTATTTTTTATTATTTAATATTTATTTTTTATTATTTAATATTTATTTTCTAATATTCATTTATTATTTCTTATTAATTAATATTTATTAATAATTTTTTATTTTCAAATATTTTATAATTATTTTTTATTTTTTATATTTCTTATTGATGATTACAAATTTTTATTTTGCTTATTTAAATATTTATTTGTTATTTCTTATTTTTTTTTTTATTTCTCAAGAATCTAACATGTATTATTTTAACTCATTATTTAATTTTCTATTTCATTTTTTCCTACTTTACAAACTTGTTTCTCTCCATTTCTAGTTAACCTTGTCCTCCTCCTTCTCCTTCTCCCTATTGTCTCACTTAAAACTTAGCTATTTCATACTCTTCAAGCACACCTCGCGGCTACCATTAACATCTGCGATCTATGTTGGCATTTTTGTCTGCAATCTGTAGTTGTTCGGGGGCATCCGGCATTAAGCGCGTTCTACCTCGTTGATCTGCGAACTGCGAACTGCTCTCATCTTAAGCTGACAGTTGTTGCAGAACAGATCAGCAAGAAGAAGAGGAAGAGGAGGAGGAGGAAGTAGCAGAGGAGGAGGAAGACTGATGAGGAAAAACTTTTGATACGCCTGCTGACTCGACTAATTTCTGAAACTTTTTGTCTTTGACTCTGCCTCTGGCTGTGGCTTTGTCTTTGGCTTTGTCTTTGACTTTGGCAACAGCTGTTGGCCAATTGTCCAGCTTGGGAAGTCATTAAGTGGCCCACAGAATGTCAATGAACGTTGTCTCCGGGCCAAATTGGAGCAACAGGTGTTGCCTGGCTGGCGAACATGCCCAAGATGAAGATTCTTAGCTAAATATGAGCCTCAAGTTCAGATCAAGTTCAGGTTCAGGTTCAGGTTCAGCTTCGGGTTCAGAGCAGCTGTTCTCGAGGTCATTAACCAGCTGATGCGAGTGCAAGACGAGCTCTTAATGTTATATATACATATGCATCATCTGTCATATGCATATATATATATATATATATATATGTATAACAGTGTTGGCAATGTTATGCATACATGCCTATAACAGAGGTCGCAATGTTATACATACGTGTATTTAACAGTGTTTGCAATGTTATGCATATAACAGAGGTCGCAATGTTACACCTACATATGTATAACATATATATGTATAACATGTGTTATATAACAGTGTTGGCAATGTTATGCATACATGCCTATAACATGGTCGCACTGTTATACATGTATATAACAGTGGTCGATATGTTATACCAACATATAACAGTGTTGGCAATGTTATGCATATAACAGAAGTTGCAATGTTATACCTACATATATACATATATATGTATAACATGTGTTATACCTGTTATATAACAGTGTTGGCAATGTTATGCATACATGCAGTTAACAGTATTGACAATGTTATGCATACATGTATATATATAACAGTGCTCATAATGTTATCTCCATAATGTTATTTAAAATTAGACTCTGCCAGTGTAACTAATTAAAACATCGAGAAGTAGAGGGAAAAACTAATTAAATTTAAATATCTATCTCATATCTGTAATATACATATATACATATATACATCGTTTATATATGTAATATATATCATATCTCCACATCCTTGAGACTCAAATTAACCAAAAAGGGTAAAGTCTTGGCAATACTCCCTCCCTTCTCACTGGACAACTCATCTGGGCGGATCCAGAGATACAAAACACATGTGACGCAATATACGGAGTGCTTTAAATCGGAACAGGAAATTAAAACAGACAACAAAGAATGAGATATTAAACAATGAGTCAAATGTGGAGCTCATAAACTTAGTCGGGGCGAACGAAAGTAGTCCAGGCAGTAGATAAATTACAGGAGACGTGAATAAACAGCAGAGCGAAGCAAACGCGAACAAACAACAAAAGTGCAAGTGCAAACAACACATAAAACATGTCCAGTTTAATGGCTGCAGCTGAAAGGAAGAGGATTACCAGGCCCAAATGGGGCCAATGGGTCGGGTTGGGTCGGGTCGGGTCTTAACTTATATAATCAAGCATCGAAAATACTTTAAGAAAGACTGCAAAATTGATGAAAGAGCATAAAGAGGGCAGAGCAGGCCTCAGCTGTTAATTAGGTATTTACAGTGCTGCTAAGTGCTGCTATGAAATGTTAAATAACAGTTGTCTTATAAGAAATGTACACTAACAGGAAGGTAACTTCATTAATATTAAGTTACCTTCCTGTTAGTGTACATTTCTTATATAGAAAATATATAAATTATATTATATATACATATATTAATATATATGTAAGTTCTATTTGGAATAACACAACTGTTGTATATACAGGCGAATAACATGTGCATATTCTTATTAGACATTCGGATACATTGTTACTATTTATTGAACATATTTCCTATTAGACAACGTTGTATTGTGTTATGTTATGTAACATGCCAGTGTTCTTATTGGACCATATACTTTACATATTTCTAATATATCCTCTTATTCACTGTTAGTTACTTAGTGAAATGGAAGTGTAGATGATTCCTATTGGACAATGTTATTCAACTGGAATATACGAATCTTAAAGACATAAATATAGCATAGAATACAATTCCTGGACAATTGGAAGATGTACATACACATCCTATTATATTATTACACATTCCTATTACACTAGTTTTTAGTTTAAAGCTCCAAGCCAACATACGCATTGCACTCATTCCTATTAGAATGTAATCACGTTCCTATTGGACAGTGCCACTTAGCTTTCATCTATAGCTTAACATACAAATATACGCATATTCCTATAAGAAACTGCTGTTCTAGCTCTGACTACATGCACATAACAGACCCTGTTAAGCTACAGCTCTGCAGCTGCTACTTAACAGTTTTCCCAATTAACAGCCGTTGTTAATGCCAAGTTGGGTCAGCGACCTTCAGTATGCACCTGTCTGTGTATTTGTGTGTGCGTAACACCATTTATATTTTGAAAGAAATCCGTTTGGACTTTCAATTTGCGAATTGTTTGAAAAATCTCAATGCTAAAAAGCCAAAAAGCCACAAGAAAGCAACGAAAAAAAAAGTCAGGCTTTGGCTGAACGCTTGACGGCATTCAATTAGCCCCGCCGCAGACCCTTAAAAGTACAGTTAGCAACAAAATGCACACACAATGAGCTGTTCGAGTGACGCCTAAGACACGATATTAGTCATTTATGTGAATTTCTCATTCATGCAGTCATATTTTACATTTACTTATCTCTGCCTCCTTCTCTCCTTTTGTTTACATCATTTTTTATTCAAATTTTCAAACTTCTTGTATCGACACGAAGAATGAAGCAGAAATAGCAGTGAGAGAGCGAGAGAGAGTAAAGTATATAGACATTATTATGCAAATTTTATTTTGTATGCCTCCATTGACACTTTGCGCTTTGACAGGTTTATCATCGGCTACGGTCTGCGGCTCCTCTCTGCCTCTCTCTGTCTGTCCTCCAATCAGTGTTGCCCATTCCACTAGTGAAAACCACAAAAAAAAGCTAAATAACATTTTTTTTAAACAATATTAAGGCATTTTTTATTATTTATCAAATAAAATTATTAAACTGATATATTTATTTTAAAAAATATTTTTTAAAATCAGTTTAGTTTGATTTGGCAGCCATAAAATGATTTAATATAGCTATAATTTGTACACTGCCAAGAAACTGACGCCAAAAAAATCAACTCGGCAACACTGGCTACAATAACAATTGACTTGTTACGTGCTTGCGCTTCGCCTTTGCCTTTGCCTTGCTCTCTGACTACTCACACTCGCACACGCACATTTGCATAGTCATTGTCTTCACTCGCACACACACACACAGTCAATCAATGTGCGTGAGCGAGTTAGCTGCATGCGCTGCAGCGACGTCACACAGCAACACTTTGCTTAATTCCTTTGTCGAAGTCTACGCTCTCTGTGAGTGCGAGAGAGGGAGAGGAAGAGTGGCACAGGCAGCAGCAGCAGTTGACAACGCGCCTCCTTTTGCTGGTTCCTCTTCCTTGCGCTCATGTTTGTGTTACGTATTTCTCTTCTGCTGCTTCTTCTGCTTTTTTTATGCACACTCATTTCTGTCAATATTTACATTTCTAACTAATTATCAGTTCAGCGCACTTTGTGTTGACAGAGTCAGCGCTTTGCTGGCGTTGGCGTTTGGCTCGCCTTCATCTGGGGCGCTCGCCTTCAACCACGCACCGCGAGTTCATTTAACTGTGTATTCTAAAAAAAAGTTAACTGTTTAAATTTTGGAG
This sequence comes from Drosophila paranaensis, assembly GCA_035047545.1. Lineage (NCBI taxonomy): Eukaryota > Metazoa > Arthropoda > Insecta > Diptera > Drosophilidae > Drosophila > Drosophila paranaensis. The sequence continues at coordinate 3,786,755 of JAWNPL010000145.1, read as the reverse complement.
TGCCAATGCTTATTTTGGGCATTCAGGAAGTGGAATAAACCGCTAACAGCTCGAAGCACTCTTAAGCAGCAGCTCTGCTGCTGCTGCACACTGTTAACTGGCGCACTTTAACAGCGCTGTTAGCACACGCCTCGCTTGACCTTCAGAAAATACGCTTTTCAGGCCTATTTGGCAGCTGAGCTAAGTTTAACGTAAAACTTTGAGCGTTGTTTTTGCTTTTTTTAGACATTTGAATTGCCCTCGCCTTGAATTTGAACCACAAAGCGCTTTTAGCTCGGCTTAAACAAAAGCCGCCTGAGAAATGAATGTAATTAAAAGTCATAAAACAAGAAGAAAAACAACAAAAAAGCTACGTAAATAAGACACACAAATGTTATTTATCTAACCCAAAAAAAGGTGGGTTCTCTGTTTCGTTTGACCTTTGGCCACATTTAAATTCTAATTAGATTCAGCGCTGCTCACTAAAAGGAGAGGGAAGAGAGTGTAAGGCAGAGTATAAGACTAACAGAGCTATGCAAGTAGTAGATCTGTTAATGCAATAGCCATACATTCTAATTGGAATGATCCCTGTTAAAGATGTTAATGTTAATGCATACATGCTTAGACTAACAGAATTTATGCTGTCCCTTTTCTGTTAAGCTGCAACTAATTGAACGGTGCTGCTGTTCTTACAGTTCTCTGTTAAGCGCTAGATCTAAGTGCATAGCAGAGCTGTTAATGTATTTGCCGTAAATGCTTAACATAAATATTAACATATTATGTTATGCCTACGTCTTCACTTAACAGAGGCCTAGCAGCGCTTCATCTACGTAATGACGCTCATTCCAATCAGACTTATCTTTTTACAGCAAATAATCCCACGATATATAAGAGAGAGAGAGAGAGAGAGAGGAAAAATGTGGAGTTGTCTTAGCTTAGCCATAAAATGTAATTGAGGAGCAACTACTTACGCCACTAAGCCGCCCAAGAAGGCAACTGGACCGCCACCAATTAGACGGATCTTGCGATGACAGGAATCGAACAGCGACGTTCGTGTGGGCGCCTGCGATGTGGGTGACATGCTGTTGTTGTTGTTTATGTTATTGTTGCTGCTTTTACGTCGATTGCTGCTGTTAATGAGCAGCTGTTGTTGTGCTACAGTTGCTGTTGTTGTTGTTGATGTTTTCCACGCTTGTTGTTCACTTGTTTTGAAATTGTAATTACTGATGTAGTTGTTGTTGCTGTTGCTGCTGCTGGAGTTTTTACTGTTTTTATAATGAGTGTTGTTGTTATGGTTGCTAATGCAACTATTAGACAAACTGTTGTTGTTTTTGTTATTACTATTAATGCTGCTGCAGCTCTGATTGCTGCTGCTGTCGTCGTCAGTTGCACTCGCTGTCGCTTTTGCTGCTGCAGTCGCAGTCGCTGTCGCTGTCACAGTCGCTGCCTCTGCCGCTGCTACGTTTGCTGTTATTGTTTTTGGCTTCTTAGTGCGCCGCAACGCAGCTGCAAAACTGTAACTCGTATGCTCCTTCTTCTTCTTCTGCTTCGTTTGCTGCTGCTGCTGCTGCTGCTGCGGCTGCTCAACTGTAATTGTCGTCGCCAGCAGCAATAAACACTTTTCGCTCTGCTGCTGCTGCTGCTTAAAATAATAATCAGCTGCGGCCACTGTGCACAGTGTTGTCTCCGCTGCTTCCGCTGGCGTCGCTGTCAATGGCTTGTGCAGCTTTTGCTGCTGCTGCTTAAGCTTTTGCAGTAAACTTTTTCGCTGCTGCTGATGCTGCTGCTGCTGTTGTTTTTGCTTTTGCTGTTGTTTCTTTTCGCTTGTGGCAGCCGCTGTACCGAAACCCAGTTCCACAATGTGCTGTGTGGGCGCTCTCAACATTATTCACACTCACTTTTGCTTTTGTTTTTGTGTTTGTTTTGCGTTTTCCTTTGCCTTTGCCTTTGCTTTTGCTTTTAGTTTCTGCTGCTTGAGTTTAGCATATTTTACACAGTTTTTGTAATTTTGCTCAACTCGTTCATTTCTTTCACTTTATTTTGTGCGCTAAACTTTCTTCTAGAAAATATGAACGAAAATCAAATTTGGTTTATCGATTTTGAACTCGCGTTCACTTTCTGCTTTATATATACATATGTACATATGTATGTATATACATACATATATATATATTTTTTGCGGCTTTTTCTTTGCTTTGCTGAAATTAGCTTAAGACTAACTTCTATCGCGTTTTGCGTTTTAGTCGGCGCGGTTTTTGCCTCTTTTTGCAAATTAAAGGAACTCACGCCCATTGCACAGTGGTGCGCGTGTGGTAGAAAATGGCACGAATACAAAATCGATAAGAACTGACTCAGACTCATTTTATATATATATTTATTTATTTATGAATAATATTATATTATTATGCACACTGATTTGTTAATGTAATTATAAATAATTGTACGCAATGACTGTTGTTATTGTGAAATATTATTATTTTTATGATATAAATAAGCATTATTTATATTATTATATGTAAATAAATATTATATTTATTATCATTTAGTTATAGCAATTACATTTACATAATAATAAATATTTTGAACCCATTTTTAATTTAAAATAAATTGACTTTTAGTTTAATTAATTTAAAGCAATAATATTACAGCAATAACTTTAATAAAAACATTTTAAATTAATATGTAATAAATCTTTTTATTATTATTAATTTTATTATTATTATTAATATTATTATTATTATTAATATTATTATTATTAATATTATTATTATTAATATTATTATTATTTTATTATTATTATTATTATTATTATTATTATTATTATTATTATTATTATTATTATTATTATTGTTATTATTATTATTAATCTTTTTATTATTATTATTATTATCTTACAATTTTATTTGATAAACTTTATATTATATATGTATATTTTTAGATTTTTACTAGATTTATTATAAAAAATTAATTGCAATTTATTTTAATAAATTTGCGATTTTCTTTTCTAATAATTTATTAAGTAATTAAATTTGGGCAAATTTATTTTTGTAAATATATTTATAAATTAAAATAAAATTGCATTTAGTCAGTTAATTTTTGGAATTAATATATATATATTATCGTACTATTATATTTTTGACTATTTATTTTTTTACATCACGTTTTTTAACTGTTTTAAAACTAATTTTTATTTTTTTTATATTTTTATTATTTATATATTTTTTATTCTTATTTATTTGTTGTGTTAATTCTTCAATATTTTTATATTTTATTTTAGTTTTATTTATTTGTTGTATTTATTTTTTAATATTTTTATATATTATTTTATTCATTTTACTTTTAAATTAATTTGTTTCCATATTTTTTATTTATATATTTTTTATTCTTATTTATTTGTTGTAATAATTTTTTAAAATTTTTATATTTTATTTTATTCTTATTTATTTTTTGTATTTTTATTTTAAATATTATATTTTATAATTTTGCATTATGTCTTACTTTTCTTTATTATATGTTTATTATTTTTGTATATATTTATTTTACTTTATTTTTGTATATATTTTTCAGTTTCTATATTCCATTCCATTTTCTGCGTCTGCTACCACTGTGCAGCGAGTGGACACATTGGCTCTATGCTTTATATATGTATATATGCATATATATATTATATTTTGTGTTTAGTTTATGAGTTTTAACATATACACAGATAATTTAGGCATACATATATACATAATATATAGCCATATATCCACATGCATTCATAATATATATACATATGTATATATATATGAGTTATTTTAGACATTTTTGCGATCGCGTGAGGTTTCTTCTTTACTTGACAGTTGTATGCCTGCGCGTGTGTGTGTGTGTGTGTGTGTGTGTGTGTTTAAATAAGTCTAAATACATTGCATATGCATACGAATACACATACACACACATATATGTATATATATACACCTGTATCTGTAGCATGTTAATTGGATTTCCTATTATGAATTATTTGCCTCGACTTCTTTCTAATCTTTGTTTACTTAAACAACTTTTTTTTCAGCTTGCAATAATTTATGCAAATTCCCCTGGAAAAATACGCAAGTTTTTAATTTTTAATTGTAAAATGTTAAACAAAAGCAGAGCCTATGCGTTTTCTGGCTGTTGTTTGTGTTCATTCGTTGACTTCCTCCTCTCGTCGTGATTAATTCAAATTCGCATCGTCTTCAAATTGTATTTCTTTTTTAAGTTTATTTGCGATGTTTATTTCAGTTAAGGAAAGTAAAAGCTGGTGTCATCCGCTGCTTACGCAACGCCGCAGACCCCGCCACGCCCCGCCCCAGCGACACTCAAAGTCTCAGCGCCAGTTAAAGAAACCAACGAAACGAAAAGCTCAGCCAAAAATTAACAACAACAACAAAGTCATCATTAAAGAAGCCCAGCGAGAAAAACTGGCAGAGCCAGCGCGAGGGGAGTTAAGTGAATTGCCCGAATATATGTAGGAAAGGCGCGAAGCCATCAGCGAACGGGCAAGAAAAAGGCTTCCCAAAGTGGTTAACCTTCACCCATTTACAGTTAAGCATGGAGAGAAGGCTTTCGTGGGCTGATATATGCATATATACACATATACACATATGTATATACGGAGAGAGATATGACTACATATAAGCAACTGTCATATATTGTATGCTTGAATATGAAAACTTTCAGATATAAGAAATGTCGTTGATATTTAAGGCAAAAATCGATGCATTGATTCAGTTTTCATAATATTTGAGATACGTCTGAACTGATGGATGGAATGGATCATATTAAATGAAATACAGTGAAACCTAGATATAACGAACCTGAGGGGAACCAGAAAATTGTTCTTTATATCTATTGATTCGCTATAGGTACTTATTAGTAAAGTCTTGGTAAAGTCAAGGGACTTGAAGAAAAATTCGATATATTGAGTTTTTCGTTATAACTTGAAGGTTCGTTATATCGATGTTAGACTGTATTCAAAATATTATTTATTTCAAAATTTGTTAACTTTTATAGATTCCAAATTGAGCAATTTAGCAACGAAAAAGTAAATTTTTAAATCGTTTTTCGAGCCATAAACTACAAAAGGTTCTCTAATCTAACCTTAAGTTGACCTCTGTGAATTTCATTATTAATCTTATATATAATTAGATTTTTCCAATAAATATATAATTGCTGGCCTCTAGTAAGTAAGGCTCATTTAAGGATAGACTTAAAAGGAATTCCATTAAGGGGAAACTTTTTGTTTTCAAAGAAATCCTGATTAATTAGCTACTATTCGATATATCACTTAAGTTTTACTCAGAACAATATATATTATATAGCTAATTAAGGGCAGATCAGTGGAGTATATGGAAATCAGTCAAAATGGGGTATTTCCAGCATTTACTAAATGAGCTTCGACTATAGAATAATTATATATTCCTATAGATTTCTCAATTTATCGACAGCTGTTGGCTGTTAATCAGGGGAATAACCCATATAGCATTTGCTTAACCGCAGTAAAATCCCAGCTTTCTTCTCATTTGATGACTCATTCCAGCTGAATCATGTCAAAATAAAATTATAATTAAGTCCTTCTGCCCTGGATATATACATACGTCAGTGAGTGTAAGCGTGACTCAAACTTTGAACGAGCCATAAATCTATATAGAGAACTCGCCGATGATGATATGGAAATGTTCGCGAGGTTTTGTCGCTGAATGAGAACGCGTTTATCTCACAATTCGCACTCGAGAATAGGGGAGGGGGAGGAGGAGGGGGAACGTGCCCCATCAAAGTGCCAAATTGATTCAATCAAAACCAAATAACAACTGGCTGGGGGCAGACTCATCTGGCAACACGCAAGGCAACAAGTGCGAAGCTTATTTAACTATCTCTATACATCCCTCTCACTCTCACTCTCACTCTCTCTTTCTCTCACGGAAAAGTAAAAGAAAAAGGCGTGAAAAAAGTTTTGGGCATGGCCAAATCATTTGACACTCGCACGAAAACTTTCACAAGACAAAGCGACAAAAACAAAAACAAAGCCGAAAACTGCTTAACTCTGATTGAAACGGAAAGGAACGGAGCAAAAGTGTTATACAGCTATTGCTTGAAGAGTAGAATTTATGAGAGTAATATATAGAAAGTATATACATATATTTTGGACAGATATAAATGAAAACAGTTAGAGAGCGGAAGCTTGTCTTAAAACTGTTATACTTGAGTTTCGTACAAATGACAGAAATATATAACAGAAAAGTGTTATACATAAGCTGGCAACTGTTACACAGTTATTTTTTAGAAAATTTCCTACAGGAGAACAATGAAATATATATAGCAAAAAAGTGTTATACATAAGCTGGCAACTGTTATACAGTTATTTTTTAGAGAATTTCCTACAGGAGAATAAAGAAATGTATATAGCAAAAAAGTGTTATACGTAAGCTGGCAACTGTTATACAATAATTTTTTCGAAAACTTCCTACAGAAAAAAGAAATGTATAACAGAAAAGTGTTATACATAATTCGGAAACTGTTATACACTAATTGCTATGCTACAAATATATATTTTTAGTATTATACATTTCAGAGATCGAGAATGGAATATTTGTTCTTAAGACGAAAATGAAAGTGTTATACAGTAGACGCAAAATTCATGATGTTAACGTTATACAAAACATTTCAGAGTTCGAAAGCGAAAAGAACGTACAAAAACTGTTATACTTAAGTTCAAATTAAACAAATATAACACATACAGTCAAAAATTGAGATAAGTTTTTAGAAATAAAATAAATAATTTGAACAAGTCAAAAGGGTTAGGCAGTGCAAGTATTAAGTGGAACAATAACTGTTATACTATAGATTAAACAGGCCAATTTATATTATATTAGTAGCAGTAGAATTTCCATTTAGAAGTATCATTATAATAGAATTTAGTTCCTTTCTTTCAGTTTGTTCCACTTAGAATTGACACGTAGTAAATAGAAAGTGTTATACAAGCAACAAGATTACTTTATAACTGCTATAGGATGTTATTATCATCCATGATTGTCACCGAACGCATTTAAATTCTATTAGAGCACATTAAAGCTCTTTAATAGCTCTTTAGGAGAAAACTTCTATCAGAGTAGACTTTTGCGAGAATATCTTGGTATAACACTTCCTCCAGAAGTACATATGAATATACATATATCGGATTTTCAATTAAAAGCACAATACTTTTGGTTTCTTAAGTTTTAACATATTCCATTATATTCCAGATTGTATATATTCATTATTAAAGCTTTCCAAACATATATTTCTATATTTCTGTTTGCCTTCACGCTTACTTTGCCAATTTCGTTACGATCACTCCATGCGAACTTTCTACGAATTTCAATTAGCATTTGCAATTCTCAACTTGTTCATTTGTCATTTGTCGTTTGGCGTTGCCATTGCCATTTCGAGGCACGTTGCAGGTCGCCGCGCGACAAGGCATTAGAATTAAGCCAAAAGCTACAAGCCATGAAAGTTTCCACAGAAAATGTGTTAACCATGAAGCGGAGACGATTCGAATCGAATTGAATTCTCTCATACGAGAGAACGACTCGCCGCTAATGATGATGTCTGTGTCTGTGTCTCTGTCCCTGTGGAGGGAACAGTTAAAGAGCTGCTTCGCTGGTCTCATTTTTAATGCACAACTCGACAAATTGACACTTGAACACATTCAAGAAGGGGGCGTGGCTCGGCTGGTCGGGCGGTACGGTCGTCTGGTGTTTTGGGGCGTGCGCTTCTAGAATTTTAAAATGAAAGTTCGTGCTTATTCACGGTTGAAAAAGCATGCGGAAATCTACGGCAACCGAGCTCCACAAATAAATCGCAGCTTAGATACATCTGTATATGTATGTGTATATATGAGAGAGTCTAGAGTAATAATTATATTATTTTAATGTGTTTTTCCTTTCTCTCTCTCTCTCTCTCTCTCTCTCTCAGTCTCTTTCTGTATTTATTTTCTTGTCGCTTGTTTTTCTTTCCGTCTGTTTTCCCCGCTTATCCACAGCAGCTGTCGTTTTCTGCTGCGGCATTACGCTGCATTTTCAATTAAGCCAAGATGAAAGTTTTCTTCTACAACTGTTTCCTCCTCTTCCACATCTCCTACTTCTTCTGCTGCTTCGGCTTCTTCACCTAGGGTAGGGTTTACTGCAGCACATCATATGAAAAGGCAAGGTTATGCGTTGTGAATAAGCAATTAGCTCTTGCGGTTCTTTCCACAATCCTCATCATCACCAGCAACATCATTATGAACATCATTAGCGGCATCATGATGTAGCTGAAAGTCTTATGTGCTAGCCGTCTGTCTGCTCAACTAGCTTTGGGGTCACGCGTTTTGGCATCTGCAGCTGAAGCGCATCGAATGCACTTCAAGCAGCCAACACTCCGCACATGAGTGATACATAATGTATATATATAAATATATATTGTTATCGATTTCCATCTTACACAAAATCTGTATCCGTAAACTAACTCATAGTACAAACCAAAAGAAAAATTGTTCGCTTATCCGCATGCGATGAGAAGCTGATATATAGCTGAGGCTGTTATCGAGAAGTTATCGATATTGTCTATTGGCAACCCTACACAAGTTTATCAAGTAAAAGTTAGCGATAGACAGTTATAGTTTTAGTTCCCTTAAATACATTCCTGATTTTATTTGTTATCGATAAGCGATAGCACTATATATGATAAGATAGTAGAGTATACTATAAAAGAATTCACATTAAGATAATAATCAAAAGTACAATTATTATTTGAGCTGCTTAAAATAGTTTTACTGCATAATTCATATATATCGATTTATCGATAAATATATAGCTTAGCCAAATAAGCATAAAATGCACTGAAATACATTATTTCATATAAATAATTTAATATATATTAAGCCAACATCTAAATTAGTTAAAGAATTGTTATCGATAATTATAGGATTGGGAGTTAATTGAACATATCAAGCTGTTATCGATTAGATTCGCTGGTGCACTTTCAGTTTCATCAATTCCCTTGCTTTCCCAATTCCCCAACTAGTCTAGTCATGCCAATCATATGTATCGATAGGGCCAATTCCCCCTCTCGATCACACTTTCAATTGGGGCACGTCAAGGCTCTGGCAGCGCAGCCGCAAGCAGCGATTGCCTCAATTTTCACACTCTGAAGGCCGAGCGATTAGTGTGCCACGTTCATCCACATATCGGATACAGAGAAACAGAAACAAAGACGAAAGAAAAACGTAAAGGCAACAGCAATCGCAATCGTAATCGGCAATCGATCTGCACACTCGACAGGGGGAGAGCGGGGGCAGCGAGACATGTAACGCAACGAAACGAAATGAAATGAAACCCGAGCGATTGCAGGGAGCGCAAAGTTCTCACGGCGAATTACACAAAACGCCGCACATCACGTTTACAGCAATCAAGTCGACTCTCCCTCCCCTCGGCCCTTACCTGATCTCTCTGTCTCTCTGTCTATCTATCTGTCTGTCTGTTGTGGTTCCATTGCGAACCAATCCAATTCACTCCACTCACAACTCTCAGGCTTTGGCTATAAATTTGTGGAGCGACCCAAACGTGAGAGAAATGCAAAAATGTCAAATGTAATGAAAATAGGCAAGAAACAAAATAATAATAACAGTAGCCCCCCAGACGGAGACAAAGCTATAAAAAGAGCTAAATACATAGGCCCAAATCAAAGCTAAACAATGAAAAATGTGAGTCGAGCGCTAATTAAGCAAATTAGTGGAACAAAAACTAAAAAATAATAATGAAATAAAAATAAAAATAAACAGCTGCGGTCAGCGAGCGTCTGGCTATAGTTTCTTAGCTAGTTTTCGCTGCCGCATTGTCAACAGCACAGCACAGCACAGCACTAAATTTGACCCATAAAATTTCCCACAAAATTATAGTAATTTTCGCTAACTCAATTTGACGAATGGAAAAGCTGTTGGAAAAACAACTGAGGGGGATTAGCCGGTCGGCGACTCTGTGGGAGTCGATTGCAAAAGTAGCCGAAAATTAGCTAGAGAAACGCTGAAGAAGAAGAAGAAGAAGAAAAAACAGCTCAATTTTCACTATTCAGTTAGCCAGAGGCTGGCACCCCCACCCCCGCCTCCACTCCAAGTTGTAGAAGATGCCGCATAATAATAGAGCTTGCAACAGCTGCCAGCCAGCGACAACAACAACAACAACTGCTATTACAACAGCCGCAAAACAAAAGAAGCTAAAGAAAAATGGCTAAAATAAGCCACAGTCCAGTGGAAACCGAAACTGGAAACGGCCTGGGCCTGGGCCCATTGAGATCTTAAGAGTTCAGTCGAGAGCTAAAGTTTGCTTTTAGATTGCATTTAGAGATAGATGAAAGCATTTCCTAAGATTTCTTTAAGTGATTCCTAAACCAACTGAAACTGTTTTATTAGCTTTTGCTTTTGATTATTTTTTATGGCAATAAAACTAAAAGTTTTATATTTATTTCTCGAATAATCAATGATTATTTATGGCTCATTTGCTATTGCTCTTGTAAAGCTCTTAAACTATAAAAAAAAAAAAGCAATCAACACTCTTTGCTGCAAATGCTTTTTTCCTGGCAATTTCACTTGCATTGACCCACTGTGCGTGTGCGACGTTCTCGTTTCACAGTTGTGGGAGTTTGTTTTATTATTGTTTTTTCTTGTGATGTTCAAAAACTAGGCAAAAGTCTCTTGTGCTAGACGCTGGCAACCGCAACATTTCGAGTGTTCGTTTTGTTTTTGTTATTTGTTACGAATACGTGCAACGGCTCAAGTGGGCATACGACGGCGCGACGAAGGCGTCACGATTGCAACATGCATTTTTTTGTTCATCTTTTTCGATTTTTGTTGTTGTTGTGGAGGATGGATTTGGACATTTTGATATATGACTAGCAAATACCCTATAATATATATATTGTATGTAGAAATATATCAATAATTTCCATAAATTATTTATATATTAATAAGATAAACTACTTTTATTTCTCACTTGCTTATAAAACTCCTTTTACATGCTTTTATTACAGGGTATTACCACTGGCTGCACACAAAATTCATTAAGAACTTTGCCAAACATATGCAACTACACTCTCTCTCTCGCTCTCTCTCTCTGTCTCTCTTATGGTTGCAGCGCATGCATGAAGCAATTAACGACACGTGTTACCGTTAGAAATATGAAGAGAGCAAGCGGAGTCATGGACTGACCAATGCACTCACACATACATACGCACATTCATTCATTCACTGCCGGGCCAGAGGCCAAAGAGGATGTGCGCAAAAATGAGAGCGAACACTAATACAAATACCAAAAACAAAACCATGCGCCTACCCCCACCGCTTGCTCCTAAGCAACGGCAACGGCAACGCCAACGGCACTGGCGACAGCTGAATAATAAATTTAGCACAGCTCTTCGATTTTTTTCGCCTCTTCTTCTAGTTTTCTGCTTTTGCTGCTGCTGTTGTTGCTTTGTTGGGTAACAGCAGCGACAGCTGAGCTGAGCCGAGCTGACATTGACACTTTTCGTCGCTTGCTTGTGCTTGTGGCGCAGAAAAATCATTTAAGGTTATTTATAAAAGCATAAAATACAAAAAGATACAATATAGGTATATGTATATGTATATGTGAAAAGAGTTCATATACAAAAATTGTCCATTTGCTCATTGAACGTACGACTGGGCAGAGAGAGAGAGAGAGAGAGAGAGAGAGAGAGAGAGAGAGAGAGAGAGAGAGAGAGAGAGTGACAGAGAGAGCAATGCCTACAGGCAAATTGAACGAACTACAGTGGGCCTAAATTGAGCAACTACTAAATTATTAAAGAGCGAAAAAGGGGCTTGAAATGAATATTTAAAAGCAATTGATACCTTTCTATTGCCCCGAAAGTGCCATAAATTTAGTCTATACTGCTACTGTGGGGGTTCACTGTCTCGAGCTTTTACTATATACATACATGTATGTATATATATTTAGTCTTTTCATTTTTGCTCGCATATAGGAAATCAATAAATTACGTCTGCGCTTGAGGTTATTATAGCTACCCACTTCCCGTCTCTTGCAGATATCAGTTTTGGTTTTAGTTTTTGTTTCTGTTTCATTTGCCCATATCTAACCGCAGCCAACTTCATGTTGTGTCTGCATTATCACCTTTTGCATTTATTTGCATACAATTATTTGCAATAATGTCTTCATTGTTTGCCGTTTCCCTTTTTCTCGCAGCTTGTCAAACGAACCACGAAATCAATTCCAATGGCCATTCCCCCTCCCCCATCACACTGTCTCTCTCACACTCTCTTTCAGTCTCTCAAGCCATTCGTTCAATTTCCGCGTCGTGTTTAACCTTCAACTCGCATTAAAGTCAATTTGCTGTTTTTTTTTTCGTTATTTGTTTTCTTCTTCTGCTTCTTCTTTGAGTGTTGCTTGCGCTTTCACACCCGCCTCCCACCGGCCACCGCCAGCCCCGCAGCAATTAAATCAAAATTTATGAAGTGATTCTAATATCGTGTCGTCGAGTGTACGCTGAAATTTCCATGCTCGCATTTTGAATGAGCTTAATTGTTGACGATTTTCTGTCTGTGTGTGTTTGTATGTATTTAAGTCGCGACCAGGCAAAGCACCGTTAAAGGTCAAACGAGCATTTAGCCAAAGACGCAAAAGAAGACAGCAACAGCGTGCCGAAACGAAATGGCAACAGCACAAATGGAAACTGAAACAAGCAAGTCACACCAGAGCACAATCAATGCCCCAGCTCCAAGACACACACACACACACTCTCTCTCTCTCCCTCTCTTTCTGCTGCTGTTACTCGACGTCTTGAATCGTAGTAGAATTATTACTATCAAAAGAAATACAAAACTAGTTTCTCAATATCAACTCAACCTGCGTTGCTGCTGCTGCTGCTGCTTGGTGACGTGAGCGCAGCATCGAACGCTGAGTGCAGCACAGATAATAAGACGTTCTACAATTGCCCAGCGATCGATCCACGGGAAAGTACCTAATAATTACCCAATAAGGGAAATTGCACTTACATATATACCAATAAGGGAAATTATGGTACTTTAATGCAAATTTCACACGTTAAGCGAGGATTTTTGAAAGATTACTAATGCAATATTTAAAAAAAATATATATAACGTAAAATTGTTTAATATTTATATATTTTTATACATATCAATATATTACCATATTAAAATCTGTTGTTAAAAATTCTGAAGCTTCAGCTTGCCAGAAGATTCTAAATTGTATATGCATATACATATATACCCATATACAGACATACATATATACAGCATATATTACCTAACTTCTTATACACATATTTTAATTTCTAGATGGCTATAAAAACAAATGTCCCCATTGTCATAAAACCACAAAGCGCATTTCATCACGCTTCCCATATTTTTCTTTTTCTTATGCTAAATTTCAAGTGTTGAACATAAAAAGAATCGATTTTTGCCACACTGTGCGCGGTGACGCATTTGCATTGCTCGCGCGCTCGCACGAAAGTTGCCGCTACTCGAAATAACTGTGAAAGGACTTGCTTGCACTGTGTGTGTGTGGCGGCGGTGCTTTTGCTCTCGAGTCTCTGCAGCGAGGGTTGAGGGTTGCCACCTGACGGCACGAATGTGCAGGGGATGACAGGAAGCGCGTCCGGCAAGGAAGTGACATAGAGCAGAGACCAATGCGGCAAAGGAAGTGGTTAAAAAATAAAACCAAACAAGCGACAAAGCGCTAACAGCAACAACAACAACAACTGCCGCTTGCAGATGCTGTCGCTGCCGCTGCTAGTTTGCTGCTTACTGGTTACAGTTAGTAGCCAAAGCAAAAGCTCGATGCGCCGTAACCGTTATTGTTGTTGTTTGTTTGTTTTTGTTGCTGTGCCAATTCTAAGCGTTGCATTGGCAACAGTCGCGCTTCGCCGGTTTTGCAAAGCTGCTGCTGCTGCTGCTGCATTGCGCGTAATCAGTGAAGCAACAAACCGTGGCAGCAACAAACACAACAACAACAACTCCAATAATAAAAGTTGTAATGCGGCTACTGCTGAAGAGGTAGCTAAAAAAGTTTGATTTATATATATGTATATACTTTATTTCTGCCGTATATGTATTGAAAACTCGTATGCAGTTAGCTGTGAATGACACAGTTTACAGTTTACACACACACACACGCATACACTGACACACTGGAGTGAACTCCTTGCTTACTTGACGTTTTTTTTCGGTTTTCTTATTTATTTAATTTCTTTTCTTTTCTTTTCAGGATTCACTATTTACTGTTATATGTGGTTTGCATTAGCCGAACACATAAAAATGTTTTTGAATTTGTTTTGTTATTAAAATTTGCGCCTCAAAACGTAGTCACGGAGTTTTAGACGGCGACCCGACGACAACGACGACGGAGACATCGAAACCGTGCGACCAAACATGCCAAAGGAAATTTCTATACTGAGGCAGGCAGGCAGCAAGACTTTGACAGCTCTGCCTCTGCCTGACTGACTGGCAAATACACATGCACCAATACCAACGCATGCAAAATACACAGAAGCTGCCGAACGAAAGCAGAGCACACACAGCCAAAGATGACGATGGCGAATGATGGTGTGTTTGTTGTTGTTGCAGTTAGTTTCTTTTAATACTCGAAAGCGCCGCAGTCGCTGCACGCACACACTTGCACACGCATATATCCATATACATTATTAACTGGTTTTCTCAGAGCGCAAGTGAGAGCGAGCAAGCAGTAAATGTTTCGTTGTGTGCTTTGCATACAAATGCGGCAGTCAAGCAAGACCAGAACATATTTATGTGTGTATATGTACATATACACAGCACACAACCACTTGTTTGACTCTCTCACTCTCTCTCTGGGCTGCTCTCTTTACAACAAACGCTCTCGCTGCGTCGCAACAGCTGAGCGGCGTGCACACACACGAACAAACGCTTATTGTAATTTTAGCAGCTGACAGCTGACAGCGTTGCCAGACTGCACGCTGGTAGAGCAGGTAAGTGTAATAGCAGTAGAATTTACTACTATTTTTGAAAAAGGTAGTAGCAAGTTATAAAGATTTAAAATTTTTCGTTTTTAGTAATTTTACTTTATATTTACCTTTGCTTAAAGGAAATTCATATTGAAGCAACTTACCTGCAAGAAAAAGATAAATAAATTAGTATTTAGTTAATTTGAAGACACCTTAATTACGTGATTCTCAGGTACCAAGGACTAACCCGCATGGCCTCTTACGTGAATACCTTTGTAGTGCCATTAGCACCCCCCCCCCCTCCGCCACTCCCCGCCTCTTTATGTATAATTATCACACGCTTTGTGTGTCCCATTGATAAGAAGAGACCCAAAGACAAAGACAAAGGCAAAGAACAAACGGAATAACACAGGAACTGCATTTGGTTCACGACTTCCACGGAATCAAATGCCAAAATAAAAAAAAAAAATACAAGACGCAACGTCATTCAACACAAATACAATTACAAAAAAAAAAAAAAAAAAAAAAAAAAAAAAACAACAACAACATCAAGTGCATCAGCCCAGCTGCTGTCGGCAGTTAAGCGTGCGAGCGAGATAGCAAGCATGCCCATGCACAGGGCAATTCGATGCGTTCTCTTTGTGTTTGCTGTTCGCTCGTCCGTTCGCTCGTACGTTGTCCTCCTGGTCAGTAAACACCTGTGACCGCCCGCATCGCAGCAACTGCTGTGCGCATCATCACATGCAGTCGTGTCGACCCGTCTGCAAGTTCATTTGCACTTCAAATATTTATTTTATTTTTCGGCTACTCTTTGTACACACACACACACACGCACATACACTCGTATGTGCTGCATCGGCGCTGCTTGGCTGCTTTCTAGCGGTTTCATCAAGCAAACGTCGACCGCGACGCAGCCGCAACAGCAGCAGCAGCAGCAAGCAATTCGCCATTATTCGAATTGCTTTGCGCTCATTATTTATTGCAGCGACTGTTGCAGTCTCGTTGCAGTCGAGTGCAGACGGCCAGCAATCAAACGGCACTCACACACATATACAGGCATCCCTTTCCCTCCCACTTGCCAGCTGTCTGCAACAGTAAACCACAGCAAATTTGCAGATTTAGATCAGCTGTAGATTAGAAGTGATATCTGTGAGTTTAATTTGACCCATAAACGATTTTCCATTTGTCTTGTTTAGCGGCAACAATATGTAAATATCATTAATAAATAAATACAGCCTAAATCAAACATCGTACAGTATGAGTGTGAGCGGGAGAGAGAGAGAGAAACGAAGGCAAAACGTTCACTTCCTGCTGACAATAACAACAACAACAACAACTGGCATAGGCATAAGCAAAAATAAACAGCAATCATTTCGCACTCTCTGCCTCCCGCTCTCACGCTCTCTTGCGATCGTGCGCGTGTATGTGTATTGGTGTGAGTTGTGTTTTGTTTTTGCGGCTTGTTTATTTGATGCTTTTTACTACTAATCTCTCATGTGTTTTTCTTAGCTTGCGGTGTGGCAGCGACGGGAGTTCCGTTTAGTCGGTCACGCCACCACACAAGCGACAGCAACAACAACAACAGCAACTGCTGTGGGTCATGCGCACTACAAATGACGTCAGATGTAGCCATCAAATTTGAAAGTGCGCAAAAAAAATAAAAACGAAATGAATAAAAGAGCAAACTATGACTTTTATGAGGCGCCTCAAGCATAAACACACACACATGCACACACACATACATACATGCATATGGACAAACGCACTGGCGCTGTGTGATTTATGTCTGTGTCCAAAAAGGGGGCGCGATAATGCGAGCGTTGCTAAAATGCGTCGTAGGTGTGAACCAGCATTGACCCTCTCCCACTCCCTCTGTCTGTCCCCCACCCCGTCCCCTACACCCCACCCCTGCTAGACAGTTAGCTATCAGCTTATGCCCGCTGCGGGGTTTCTTTTCGGCTGCGTGCGTCGTCTGCAAATGGAAACCCTATAAAGCAAACGCTGGCATGGGGAATTGCGGTAAATGCGCAGCACAAACGCAGGACACACAAATTTAGCAATTCCCCAGAAACAAGCACTAAAATAAACAAGCAAAAATATATGTAGCAGCAACAACAGTAACAAATACAGCAAGGCTAATGGACAGCAGCCGAACTCATAATCAGCTGTTTCTGCGAACGATTCGAGCAAAGAGAAGGGTGCGCAATACCAATTGCCATCTCACTCCAACGCACAGCTATTCAGCTATGCAGTTTCTTGTTTGTTTATGCTATCCAATTGACTTGAACGATGCTAGAGAGAAATGAATAAAAATAATGGAACTGAAGTGAGGCAACGGCGTGTCTGGTCGAATGCCAGATACCCTTGAAAGGGAGGCAATTCAAAGTCTAAACAAATAGAAATGAGTTGAGCAAGAGTGAAAGTAAAATAAATAAATAAACCGAATTTATAGAAAATAAATAAATAAATTAATTGGAAAAATTCATAAATAAATAAATAATTGGAAATATTAATAAATAAATTGAAAAAATTGATAAAAATAATTAATTTGAAATTAAATATTTAGAGAAAACCTTCAAAAGTTTAGCTTCGAATATGGACATTTCTATAAATAAATACTTTATTTATGAGAATCGCAGAGAACGAAACTGAATATAATGAAGATGATCAAATTTCTTATTGACAAAGTTATTCTGTTTAGAAATAGGTAAATATTTAACCAAAAATTAAAAATTAATCAAATAAGAAACAATTGCATAGGAGAGCAATTGAAATATATTTAACGTAGATCAAACATACATTAGTCTAATTTCTAATGGGCATATCTATTGAACGTTAAATGAGAATTGCAGAGAGCGGCAGCATATGAAGTTGTTATATTACGCAGTTCCTCAAATTTCCTATTGAAAGTGTGTAAGCTATTTAAAAATAGCTAAATATTTATGAAATGGGAATCTCATAGAAAAGCAATTGATATATATTTAGTCTACACTAAACATACATTAATATAACGTAAATTTGAACTTGTTATATATTATATGTGAATTGAGAGCAGGGACCATATGGAATTGGTACATATCGCAGTTCCTCAAATTCCTAAACAAATGAGAATTGCATAGAAGAGCAATATGAATATCTTTTTTCAATTATTCTATTAAATAAGTAAATATTTGTAGCAAATAATAATTTTGTAAAATTTGTTATATCATAAATTTAACATTCAAGTAAAACACAAATGAGAATTGCATAGAAGAGCAGTAGATTGGACACATTTTTAGCTAACTTCTACTTGATCCATTGGAGTTTCCCTTTCCCAATACATTTACTTCACATATTCCTTTCAAATTAGACTATATAATGCATATATACAACACCCATAGGAACAGTTGGTTATAAAACTTGCTCTTATGCAAGTGTTAAGTAAATTAACTAAATTGCTTTAAATAAAAGGCACTGAAATATTTGCTAAACGCCCAATTAACTTTCACAAATTGGAAGCTTTACAAGCAGCTGCTCTGATGCTGCCTCTGGAGCATCCCCCACTCTGTCCCTTCCTTACCGACAAAAACAGGTGACCGTCTCCTCCACATCGAGTGGCAGCGACAGCTGAGCATTGGCTGCATTCCCGCCAGCTCCACTCGCGGCTCCACTCGATTGGCCCTTGCTGTTGCTGCTGCTGTTGTTGTTGTTGCTGTTGCTGCTATGATTGTTGCTGTTGGTGGTGCTCTGCTGGCGCAGGAATGCGGCTGCGAATGTGGAGGACAACGACGAATGCATTGCGCTGTTTGTGGCACGCGGCGTGCCAGCTGCAGGCGTTGTCGTCGCCGTCCCTGGCCCGGAGCCGCCATCGTCGGCCAGCGGCACCGAGGAGTACCGCACGAGTATCGCACGGCTCACCCGATTGCCGCCCGTCAGATTCGAGATGGCCCAGTTCATGGCCCCTGCGCGGAACGAAACGAAACGAAATGGAACGGATCCAACCAACAGCCGCGGCTGGTGCCCCAAAAGCAACTGAGCTGCGGCTCTGGGTCCGCGTTAGGGCCAGCACTAAGACTTCCCACCCTTCCAGACTGCCCTCCCCACCCCTAACCCTCCCGATGCTTTAGGAATTGATTTTGCCAACTGATTTGTCAGCCCTGTCAATCAATTCCGGACGTGAAGAGTTGTCATTTCGCAACTTGCATGTGTCTATCTCTCTTCTCTTTCTTTCTTTTACTACCCTTACCACACTCTCCCTCTCTCTCTCTCTCTCTCTTTCCCTCTATTGCATTGTGTGCCTCGCGCCTGTGCTTTTGCTTCGCCGTCGTCTAATTCAATTAGAGTTGTGCTAAGTGTGCCTCAAGGTCGCCAACAGCCACCCTCCACCCTCCCCTATTCTCATCCCTTTCACACAGTTGAGGGTTGTTCCCTCATACACATTCTAGATGCCTACTCATATATTATACAGATATATGTGTATGCATCTGGCATATATAATCTCAGCTAATTGAATTCCTACACACATATTACATGTCATACTTCCAGCTAACGGTTGCCCTCTTTAAAGCAGTCCCTACGCATGCGGCGATAAAGCATATCTAGAATTAACTCAATATAATATATAATTTATATAAAAGGTGTCTTCTGAATTCAGACTTCACTTAATTCCTTAGTTTTAAGCTTTCAGAAAATCTAAAATATTTAAAAAATTGGAAAAAACTTTTAAGACAAATTCTCTGACCCATTTTTTAAATGAAAATGTTTCCGGATTTGCAGTTTTCTAATTTCTACTCCGGCAACTTTGTTACTTTATAAATTTATCTGAGAAATATTGTTTAAACTCTTAGTGATCTCCAGAGAATCGGTAGGTTTCTTGAAATATAATTGATTTATAATATACAAGCTTTAAAACTTTATATTATAGCTCTCAAAGATAACATTTCCGTACTAATTAGAACTCACAACTATAGATAGTATTTGAAGAGGTGTGAGCGCTCTTGAGTAATCACAGCTCTTGAGATGTTATCTATAAGAATGTCAATCCAACACAATATAAAAGACAACTCTCGAAATATTTTCTAATTTCCTTAGATTCATATTTTCAGAGCCTAAATCTAAATCGTTAAATGTGTACTTAAATTAGAATTAATTAAAGTAAAGAATATTATCATTTGTATATAATTTCACACATTTATTTAATTGTTAAATTTGAATCTTTTTAGAAAATAAAAATGGTTTGAATTCAAAACAAAATGATTTAATGAATCTGTTGTTCTTTTTTTTAATTTATTGATTGTTTTTGAAGACTTTTAAATATAGAAATTGGTGTGAATAAAATGAAATATATATGTTTGAGCATTTATATAGTACAGTAGTTCCTCGGAATAAGAGCTTTCAACAGAAGCCTTTATGAAAAACAACGTAAAGAAAGAAAATGAAAATGCGAGTTTTAGGTATATAAAATATTCATAAGAAAATTTGATTTCTAGCTTAATTTTACTAAAAAAAAGCAGTTTTCCCAAATTTTCTATTTTTATTTTTAAATTTAATTTAGCAAATTTATGATCTATTTTTTCTGTTTAATTTTTATTACTTTTAATTTGTATTATTTTTTAAACTTATATTATTATTTTTATTTACATTATTTTTTTTTTTCATTTATATTAAGATTTTTTAATTTTTTTTATTTTTTTTAATTTATATTATTATTTTTTTTATTTATATAAAAAATATTTATATTTATACTTATATTTATATCTTTCATATATACATTTTTTTTATTAATTTCTATTGTTTTTTTCTTTATTTACATTATTTTTTCATTTATTTCTTTTTATTTTAATTATATAATTATTCTATTATTTTTTATAAGTATATTATTTTTTTTCAAAAGTAAATAAATCGGAATAAACTTTAAGTTCAAATTACAATTCCAGTGACTACTGTATTTGCAGCGTATTCAATGGTCCACATATTCACATGCATATAAACACACACACACACACACACACACACACACACACACACACACACACACACACACATGCATATACAATTCTTTTCTTCAAATTCTATTACGCTTGTATTTACTTAAGTGTGCGTGTGTGTGTGTTTGAGGCTTTATGCCTTTGTATCCAAGTGTGTGTGTGTTTATTTAGATCATCTATGAAACGGTTTGTTATTGTTGTTGCTATGTGTTTTGTTTGTTTTTACATTTTGATTACAGATTGTGGGTAAATTGGCAAGTTCATTAAACCGGCTCCGCTTATCGCGCTGCAGCACCAGCAGCAACAACAAAAATGCGTAGTAAACTTAAACAAAAAGAGAAGCAGAACAACAACAACAGCAGCAGCAGCAGCAGCAGCTGCTGCGGGACGGGCGGCAGTGAGAAGGGGTTAAAAAGTGAGCGAACGAACGAGGATGAAGACAAATAAACGATATCGAAAATGCAGTTTGGCCTTGATGAATGGACACGAGGAAGCAAAGTGCATAAATGTCTCTGTGTGAGTGCGTGTGTGTGCGAGAGTGAGTGAGCAGGCCTCTCTGTGTGCGTGTGTGTGTAACTGTGCTTGTGTGTGTGTGTATTGGTTTGCGTGCGAGTACATAAAAATCAAAACACTTGCCAGACTTGACTTGCGTTACATTTGAGAAATCGATGAAAACACAAAACAACAACAAAATTTAGATATTTTTTATTGATTTTGCAGGGCAGCGATAACAACAACAACATCAGAAATTGTAACTCCTGCGATGGCGGCTAGGCCAGACGAAACAACCGTAACAACAACAACAAGTTTGCTTTCGACGGCGAAAAAGAGATGCGAAACGAGGCCAATTGGCGAAATGCCAAACGGCGACGAAGCAAAGCGCAGAGGACATAAAAGACACCACCAAGACGAGACGAGGCGACAATGCGACGAGACGACGTTACGTCTTCGTCGTTGTTATCGTCTTTAGGGCAGGCTGCATACTATTTATACACATATATGTATATGTATAAAGGCAACAAAAATCATATTTCTCATTGCATTTTGGGGGCATTTATGCTGCAGCTGATTACGTTACGCACTTACCCCATCAACCAGTCGACCGTGTCGCGCAAATACTCCGGAATACGCTCCAGTTTGACGGCTGCTCGATGCTCTCTGCTCACTGCTGGTGGTGATGCCTTTCGCCAAATGTATATATATTTTTATTTGAGTTCTTTCTCGAATTCAGCTAACACCAACAGCAACAGCAACACACACATCAACGACACAAACGCACGAGTTTATCACCTAGCTAAACAATTGACACTTTTTTGCTGCTGTTAATCAATAATATAGAAAAATTTCGTTTTTTAAAACTTTGCACATCAAATTTTCACGCTTCTTCTTCACTTGTTTTGTGTGAGCCCGATACGTTTCGAGCGATACCAACGACTATCGATAGGCGTAACTTATCGATGGTGTGCGTAAATATCGAGTGAGTTGCGTAAAAATATTTTGCAGTTTACAAAGAGTCTAAAGAGTGTAAAAATAGCTAATATTAGGGAATACCTACAATAATTGTGTAATTTTATTTATATTGAAATGCTTAAACATGTTCATTTGTAATTTGAAAAATTGTTTGGTTGGGAAAGCTGAGCAGCTGTTGCACAACTGTTGAGCATTTCTGGCAGCCCTGGTATTGGCGAAACAGCTGTTGGTGATGAGATTTTGTCATTCGCCCAGCTGCGAATCAGCTGACATTTATTTTGATTTTAAATGATTTTAATTTTAAATTATTCAAATAGGAAAAAGAGGAACTTGAGCAAGCCTTGCCTTTGCCTTGACAGAAAAAAGTGAGTGGGAAGCAGAATGAAAAAGGTAAAATTAAGATTATTTATTAAATAATTTATATTTTATGAGTAGTTTGTATGGGAGCATCTTCAGCATCTCTTCTGTTGAGGTTTCCTGTGTACTTTTGTAGAAATGTAAAAACAATCTATATGTAAATAGCTGGCAGTTATCAGGCGAAACTAAACAAAAAAAACTTCTCGCACTTGCTGATCCTTGTTGTTAGTGCAGTCATTTGTTAATGCATGTTAAGTATATAATTGTATTGTTTTTAGCGTTTTAAAAACTTTCGCGCCGAAGACTAAAAAAAAAAACGTAAACAAACTGCCTTAGAGATGTGCTGCAAAAGCTATTTTATCGATATTTCATTCGATTAACTTGTTCAGCCATAATTGCAGAAGCACCTGAGCGCGAATCATCGATAGTCGATATCATCGACACAACAGGCAGTTGAAGCAGTCGTCACGTTTTAAGTCGCAGCTGATTCCCTCAGATACATCGATTACATAAAAATGGTACAAAATTTAGAATTTGTGTGAAATTTGTAAATAAAACGCCACTGAAAAATACATAAACTTTTCGAACCTCGTTTCATATGCGAATGCAATGCCCATGCCCCAAATCAAACCTGACGCACGCGCGATCAACCAATACAAGACGAGCTCCATCATCCTAGCGGGGCTTGGCGTGGCCGCCGTGGGCTTCGCCGGGAAGCACCTGCTGCGCCGCATGCCCCAGATGACCAGCAAATTCAGCGAGGCGCTCAAGAATCTGCCCAAATTCGATGCGGAGAGCATGGCCAGCGCCAAGTACTACAAAGGCGGCTTCGATCCCAAAATGAACAAACGCGAAGCGGCCCTGATCCTAGGCGTCAGCCCCAGCGCCTCCAAGCTGAAGGTGAGTCGTGGGGACTTCCACGAGACAGTTGCTAATGCTGTGCCGTATTGCAGGTAAAGGATGCGCATAAAAAGATCATGCTGCTCAACCATCCTGATCGCGGCGGCTCACCCTATTTGGCGGCGAAGATAAACGAGGCCAAAGACTTCCTCGACAGCTCCAAGTAAACTGAGACAGAAGATTGTGTAATAATAATGTAATAAATATGTAAATAGAGTAAGGAAATTGTAGAGATATTGATTGTAAGCCAAATTGGTGAAGGATTGGCCGGAGCATTGCTAGGGACTAGGGAGAGCTGGCTAATGGAACTCTTAAAGCTAAGAAATTATAATGCAAACTTATATAAATTAGTCCTTCAATATTCGATATTATTGTAAATTGTTGCTAGAGTTCAGTTTATATAGCCAAGGGCTTAACAACCTCTCATAGCTACAGTGTGTTTAATGAACGGGAATAGCCGTTCGCTGTAGAGTTAAGACTTGTTCAGATCTGCCAACACTATAGCTTATATATATCCCATATAGCTTGGTTCATTCACATATCAGCCAATCCTTAGTATATGCAACGCTTCCCCCATTAGCCAACTTCTTAATGCTCAAAGCCATTAGGCCCGCAGATAATACATTTCCCACTAGATATAGCTCGGCTCATTTAGACCCGATTTAGCTCTCTATATATATATCAGCAGTTAGATCTCTCCGCTCGCAATCAGCATGCAGCTCGCTTGGCTAACACTTGCGCTGCTCACACTCACACTCGCAGTCCGGGTCCAGGCTGGGCCCTTGACGGCCACGGCGGACTCCATTATAACCAATGGCTATCCGGCTGAAGTGGGCCAAGCGCCGTACATAGTGGGGCTGCTGCTCCGGGAGGGCCGGCTGGGCAGGTGGTGCGGCGGCTCCATCATAGCTCACAGCTGGGTGCTGACTGCTGCCCACTGCACGGATCACGTTGATTCCGTGGGCATCTACTACGGCGCCACGAAGCGCACGCAGGCGCTCTTCCACCTGGAGGTCAGCAGCGAGGATGTGGTGCAGCACCCCGAGTGGCCGGACAGCATTGGCAACGATATAGCGCTCATACGCACGCCGCATGTGGACTTCTGGTCGCTGGTCAACAAGGTGGCGCTGCCTGGCCTCAAGCAGCTCAAGGAAAGTTTTGAGCACGCTCCGGTTATCACCTGCGGCTGGGGCAGCACCTACGATGCCAGCGCCTTGCCCGACTGGCTGCAGTGCATCGACTTGCACGTGATCAGCAATGCCGAGTGCTCGCGCAGCTATGGCCAGCTGCCGGAGAGCGTCTTGTGCGTGGGCACACCTGAAGGCAGATCCATTTGCGATGGCGACTCCGGCGGCCCGCTGGTCACGCACGATGCGCCCCAGCTGATTGGCATCACCTCGTTTAGCGATGCGAGTAGTTGCGTCTCCTCAGCGCCAGCTGGCTTTACCCGTGTCACTCATCACCTGGAATGGATACGCCAGATCTCCGGCGTTTCATATTAATTGCAATAAATATGGTTATTTAAGATGAATCGATTTCTAAATATATTGCACAATAATAAATATCGATATGGAGTGCATTGTTACAAGTAAGATACATCGATAGTTGTATGAACTCACGCATTATTGTCGATATATCGCATTTAAATATTAAAATTTAAATAAAGATTACAATCAATTTCAGATATTGTGTTATTAATAGAATTTTTGTATTTATTAAAAACTATACACGGACACAACTAATTGGAGGCAAATTCTTTGACATTGCATACTTGATGCAATCAATTTTGAAAACATGTAATAATCCACACTATTTATCGATACATAAACAGACGAAATAATCGCACACTTTTAAAATATCGCTACAATTATTAATTTATCGACAAGTGCCTGCTCTATTTGAATTCAAATTTGAATTCATTCTTTCGCGGGCCACTTCAAATTTATTTGCTAATTTAAATTTGTTATCTGCTACGTTGCCGTCTGACTGGCTGGTTCCATATTGTCCATGACGTCACGGAACTGAGCCACGGAGACCAGCCCATTCTGTTCCTTGTGGGTGTCCATGAGCTGCTGCCAAATCTTCTCAAAGTCCTTTTCGCTGACAATGTCCTTAAAGACTTCCAGCAAATGGTCCTTGGGTCGCAGCTTCTGAAAGTCACTGGGCAGCAGGCCGTACAGCGTCGCAATGTCCGGCGTCACCAGGTCCTTGACATGCGTATTCTCCTCATCCGATTTTTTCGGAGACTTCTTGAGTAAAGGAGCCGCCTCCAGCGGCTGCTTGTGCAGGTCGGCGCAGAGCAGCCGATAGGTGGTATCCTTGTTGTACATATTCGGCGGCGTCATCGATATATTGCCCAGCGGGGGCAGCGGATGCTGTATGTTGAGCAGCTGGCAGAACGTGTCGTAGTTCACCCGCTCCTTGGGGCAACTCTCGTCGAAGATCAGCTTAAAGTGGGAGAGCGCGGTGCGCATCTTATAGATATCGATGTACAGGTGCATCTTGTGCATCACCTCGAAGATCTGCTTCAGCGGCAGATAACGCGTCTGCTCCTTGTCCTTGTGCTCCAGCACCGAGATCAGATCGAACATCTGGAAGTCTGCGCGCAGCTGCAGCTTGTGGCGCCACATGTTGAGGTGGCCCAAGGCCTCGATCAGATTCCTGTTGCTCTCGCACGGCGATATATCCTCGACGAGCATCTTGCAGTCACAGTCCGGAATGTGAGTCGGCCTGCCAAAGGTCAGGTACTGGGGCACTACAGCTGGATATCTGCATGAGGTGAGGAGTTGAGTGAGAGAGAGGGGAGAGAGAGAGAGAGAGAGATGGAGGAACAGAGATACAGAGAAGGGGTTAGATGGAGTAGACATAGATAGAGAGTAACTGAGTACATACTGAGAGAGAGAGAGAGAGAGAGAGAGAGAGAGATAGAGAAGAAGAAACAGAGAGAGAGAGAGAGAGAGAGAGAGTCTAAGGAGAGCATCGGAAAGCGATGAGAGTCGGAAAAAGAGATATAAAGAGAGAAAGACAGAGATAGAGAGAGTAAGACAGAGAGAGAAAGAGAGAGAGACCAGAGAAGTAGGGAGAATCGGAGTGAGCCAAAAATAGAGACAGATTGACAGTGGGGAGAAGAGAAGAAGAGAGCGAAATTGAGACAGAGAGAGTGTCAGAGAGATACAGAGAGCGATAAAGAGAAAGAGACAGAGAGAGCTATAGATATAGATAAAGACAGAGAGAGAGAGAGAGAGAGAGAGAGAGAGAGAGAGAGAGAGAGAGAGAAGAAATAGAGAGACCCCAGAGAAGGAGGGAGAATCGGATTGAGCCAACAGAGACGAGAGAGAGAGGGATATCGGAACTGAGATAAAAAAGTAAGATAGCGAGAGTGTGAGAGATAAAGAAAGATACAGAGAGAGATATAGATATATATAGAGAGAAAGAGAGACATACATATATATGTATATGTATAGATAGATAGAGAGAGAGAGACAGAGAGAGAATGGAGACTTACTTCTTGAACTTTTTGCCTACACGCGCATAGGTGCGATCGATGAAGTCCATCTGCTCCTTGCTGATGATGATCACATTCCCGGCGCACTGCTGCATGCAGCCTTTCACCATTTTGCCCGTGACGTCGACATTGTAGGGGATTCCATAGGAGAACTGCCTGCTAAAGGGCGGCGTGTACCTGCAGAGAGAAAAGAGAGAGAAACAGAGTGAGGGAGGAGGGAGAGTGATAGAGTGTTTCTCCTGGTCAAACCTGCGATTGATCTGCTCCGCGGGAAAGTAGTGATTGTGACTGATCACGTATTTGTCGTGGAACTTGCCGAACTCGCGATTCACTTGCTCCGCCGGCTTGCGGGGCAAGATGAGTTCGTAGGCCTGTCCGCCGGAGCTGGTGTCGCGTCCGAAGGTGGTGCTCAGGTTGGTGATATGGTCGGGCTTGGAGCCCGTGGGCATCACCTCGCCCAGCTTGGCCTGCTTGAGGTACATGTCCTCGGAGACCTTCTCCTTGAACATCATGAAACGGGACTTGGACTTCTCGACGGCCATCACCTCCGGCACATTGAGCGCCGGCAGGCACGGCGTCTCGGCGTACAACAGGCCCGCATTCTTCAGCTTCTTGCGCTTGCACTCCTGCCGGATCATGTGCTCGGCCAGCTCCTCGATGTGCGGTATGGTCATGCAGGTGCCCGTCGTATTCTCCAGCTCCAAGATCGAGGCCAGTCCGGCTGCCCGAACGCCCGGACTGCGATCCTTAAAGCGTCCTGTATTGGCCATTTCTACTCTGATCCGCTAATGTCTGTAAGTCTTCAATGTGAGTTTCACTAGGGTTTGGCTCGGGGTTTAACTGCCTCAAAATCGAAATCGATATCGAAATACTGACTGTTAAAGCTATGCTAGAAGCGTGCCTAGCCACATGGCCAGCTCATGGCTATGAGATACTATGAGAACTATGAGAATTGCATAGAAGGGCGTTCATCCTTAACACACTGAACCATTGATGAAAATATAGAGCTATAAGATGCCCTTTACTGTTGTACAAAGGTGCAACAGTTGCAGGCTTTGCCAACTTTGAGAATTGCATAGAGGGGCGTTAGCTACACTTACATTCTTTCTAAACCTTCTTAAAGATTGTAGTAAAAAATAAGCTTAAATTGTATCTTATTTATAAGATGAAGTGCAGTAATCAAAGCTGGACCAATTGCAAGACTTCCAGAAACTTTGAGAAGTGCATAGAAGGGCGTTAGTTAAAACCATATACGTTCCAAACATTCTTAATGATTCTAGTCAAAAGTATGTTTAAGTTGCATCTAACTTAACTTCAGAACTAAAAGATATCCTTTGGTTTGACTGGGGTTCTCAAATGTGTTCTCACTATGAGAATTGCATAGAAAGGCCCTATTTCCAAATACAATAGTAGAGTATACTAGAAAGATGAATAAGTTATAATAGTCGAAGCTGAACTGATTCCGAGATTTTCTGCAACTTTGAGAACTGCATAGAAGGGCGCTAGTTACAACTTAATTTCAGCTTAACTTTCTTCCAGCTCCATTACAGCACTTAAGTCCGCATTTCATATATAATCTTATCTTAATCAAATATCGACAATTAAATAAATAAATAATTATTTTATTAGCTGAATAGTTAAGAGCGGAATATTTATAGCTTATGCTTGGCCTAGCCCAGTTTGGCTCCAGCCAAACTGTTTCGAGTAGCTTCTCAGTTCAAGTATTGCGGTTTATGGTACAGGATATTCGAGTCTGGGAAGGGGCAAGGGACTGCCTCACTGCAGCTCATAGTTCTTCTGCAGTATGAAGTCCCAGGTGTCCTTCCAGCACAAGTCAATGATCTCATTGGCGGACATCTTTCTCGTGCCGTAGCTCAGTGGCAAGAACTTGAAGAAGGTCGCGCCGGCTGCGAGCAGCCAGAGGATCAGTAGGAGGCGATAGAGGCGCACCAAGTGGATGGCTCGCCCGCTGCAGTGCCGCCGCAGCAAGTAGTCCAGGTGATCCAGGACAAAGCAGAGCAGCAGCAGCTTAAAGACAAACGCCGGCAAGTAGTTGTGCAGGAAGAGCGTGTGATCCATGAAGAAGTATGGCAAGTAGTGCACCAGATAGCCCACGAAGAAGGTGTCGCCGGCGCTGAGGAAGCGCCGCCACTCGCTGGCCGAGATGTCGTAGCACAGGCGACGACGCCGCAGGGCATAGAAGACGAGCAGCGTGGCGTAGGTGACGAGGCCAGCGCTGGCGAGGTACCAGATGAGCACGTTGCCCAGCAAATAGATTTGGGCGCTGGAGTTCTCGTCCAGCCAGTAGGCGATGCCCTTGTCCAGCAGCGGCCACTCGTGCGGCAGGGAGCTGTACATGTGGCTCTGCAGCTGCTTGCTGTGCCAGAGCATCTTGGCCTGCAGCTCGAGCAGCTTGGACCAGAACGAGAGCCGCGTGCGCCGCGTGGGAATCATCTCGGCGGAGAGCAGCTGGCGCTCGCGCTCCCGCTGATCCTGGGCTGTAAAGGGAAACAGGATTAGGATCTCTCTCTCTCTCTCTTTCTCTCTCTATCTAATCTCTGGCTTACTCTTGGTGTAGCGATGCTCCTCCACATTCCAGATGGCGTCCTGATGCATTTGATCACGATCCGCCACCACCTCGTGCTGGTTGAAGCCCCAGCTGGGCAGCTGGCGTCCGCTGAAGCGCAGCGCCGCGCCTGTGCTCTCGTGGATGAGGCGAATTTCGGACTTGATCGCGTGCCAGTTGTCGCCCTCGCTCTGCCTGTTGAGGATCTCCACGCGCCACAGCAGCTCGCCCGCCATCTTGATCTCGTAGTCTATGTAGCAGCTGACCTCCTGGCACTGGGGCGTCATCGGAGCAGCCACGTCGTGGGAGTTGAGTGCCCGGCTCGTGATGCCGTGCACCAGCTGGATGACGTCGCCGTGCTTTATGACATCCGACTGATCGTCCACGACGAGATCATCTCGGTCCGGTCGCTTCACAATCCACCAGTTGTTCACATCCTTGAAGGAGTAGCACGTCACCTGCTGCTGATGCGACGAGCCGCGCTTATCCTTATACCTAACGGGATACACTGCGGCGTGCGAGTGCAGCCAGCAGGTGCGTCCGTGCGTGTGCCTCAGCGTTATCTGCGATCCGTGCACCACGTCCAGCGGCTGACCACGTGTAATGGAGGCCAGCCCACCATCGAGCGAGGCCTGAAAGGCGCTCGTCATGATCGTGTCGTGCGGCCCGGCGCGATGCAACGTTCTCAGGTGTATGCAGAAGACGCCCAGGTAAACGGCCAAGGGAATGCCCACGAACAACAGCAGCCTGCTCGCGGCGTGCATCCACAGCTGCTTATCTGGGGAATAAGAAATGAGCTTGAGCTTAGAAACAGAAATGAGACTAAAGGTAAACAAGCAATCAAGTCTCTCTCTCTCTCTCTCTCTCTCTCTCTCTTCTGATGAGTCAATCAAAAGGTGTTCTCTTCGTCTCTATCTATTATATATACAATATTCAAAAGTATATAGTATATAAAAGTATATACTATATAAATACAACATATATTATTATATATATAATATTCTATCTACTTTTCTTGGTATATACAATGCAAGTGCCTTTAATTGAATTTCGATAAGTTTATCCCAATTTATCTCTGCCTCTCTCTCTCTCTCTCTACGTATATAAATATATATGTTATCTAACTAAGTTACAGATCTATAAAATCGTTTCATTTCACAGAATAAAGATCTGCTTCTCTCCCTCTCTGTCTTTCATTATCTCTATATCTCTATTTATACATATCATCCAATACCTTCTCTCTTCACTATCTTCATCACAGACATTCTCTCTTCTCCTATACCTCAATCTGCAGACGGTATCTACGGCTAATAAACTTTACCAAATACTGTATCAAATTTTCATCATATCATTCCTACACATCTTCACATATGATCATCTCTCTATATCTATGTTACAGATCTATAAAGATCATATTTGAGCTAAGACTTATAGACAAAGGATCTCTCTCTCTCTCTCTCTCTCTCTCTGTCTATCTCTCTCCCTCTCTCTCTTTCATTATCACTGCATCTGCTATTATCATATAATACATATACAATACATATCATATATCATTCTACATCTTGTAAACTATCTTCATCACATCTATTCCCTTCTCCTCTCTTATACCTCTATCCTCACATACATTAAAGTTTTTCTAGTGCTAATAAACTCTTTCAGATAAAATATCACATTCTCGTTATCTCATGCCCATATATCTCCACACATCATCGACTTCAGCAACCTCCATCGATTGCCCTACTCAAACTTTCTCTTTTCTCATTCCGTGTGGCTCTCTCTTAATCGATTTGCCTTAACTCACTCGACAGAGTCGCATCGTAGAGCAGCTTCCAGAGATGACGACAGAGCAGATAGCCAGTCAGCAGCAGCGCCAGAAAGCCGACGTATTTGATGCAGCCAGCGCAGGCGAGAGAGAGCGCAGCAGCCGCTCCGCTGCTGAGCCACTTAAGGCTGCCCAGGGAGCAGCGCTGGAAGCGCAGGAGGCAGCCAATGCCCACAGTGGTGGCCAGCAGCAGCATTGACTCCATGAGAATGAAGCGCGACTGTGTAAGCAGCGCATTGTCCAGCACGACCAGGAGTCCGCCCAGCGCTGCCGGCCAGCGACGCAGCCGCGCCTCGAGCAGCAAACTGTAAACGGCCGGCGCGAGCAGACTGCCGCAGAGAGCGGGCAGAAAGCGTAGCCAGAAGACGGGCACATTCGGCCCGTAGGCGGAGCCGATGCGCGTAAAGGTGAAGTTGCCGTCGTAGCCAGCGAAGCTGACCAGGCCGGCGATCAGCTGCTTGCCCAGCGGCGGATGCTGATCGAAGAAGAAAATGTTGCGCATATAAAGCGAAATGTATTTGCCATAGTGCAGCTCGTCGAAACTGTGAATATAATTATTTAAATGAATTATTTCATTAATTTATTTAATTTAAATAAATCTTTGCTCACACAACGTGCGCTGGCAACGCCAGCTTGTAGAAGCGCGTGATGAATGCGAGCGCAAACAGACCCCAGCTGATGAGATCGATGTGCAGACTAACGGTTAATTGCGCTCTGCCAACGTCGGCTGCACTGGCTGTGCTGGCTGCGCTCGGTGGCCTCTGCTTGTGCGGATTTACAGCATTGAATGAGTTGCCGACTTCGGCCGAACACGAACGAGAACTCGAATTGGAGCTGAAACGGGAACGGGAATGGGAATGGGAATGGGAATGGGAACGAGAACTCGATTGTTTTGATGCTGAGGTTGGCGTAGGCGATGTTGTTGTTCTTGTTGACGTCGTCGTCGTCGGCTTGAACGCCTCGGCAGTTAGAAACGATTGCCGACTCTCTGAGCGTCGACTGCGCTCAACGCTGCCGCGCAGTGGTGAATTCAGATGGCAGTTGATGTCGCGGCAACAATTGAGCATGGCAGAGACTGCAGTGGTGGGCAGCATGCCATTACAGCACAATGGTGAAGGTGAGTTGCAGCTGAGCGGCGCTGCGACCGAGGTTGCTGAACGGCTGCGAAAGTGAAGTCTTTCGTTTTGCTCGTTGCTCGCGTTTTGATTTTCGATGAGGTTTTCCGCAACATTAGGTGTTAGCTGTTGTTGTTGTTGTTGTTTTTGCTTTGACTTGGAGCGCGTTGTTTTGCGCCGCTGTACACTGTGGCTGGACATGCTGCAGCGTGGGAATTTATATTTCCTTTGTTTTTGTTTCCTTTCTTTCTTTTCAATTTGCCAATTCCCTTACACTTTCACTTTTGAAATGCCTTACATACGTAGACATACATATGTATGTTAATTGAATTTGAATTTTGGCTTTTGTTTATTTTTTTTGTTGCCACGTCTGCCAAGAAACTTGTTGCTCGCAGCTTTTGCACTCTGCCACTTGTTGTTGTTCTTGTGCTTGCTTCTCTCCGTTCGTTCACAAATAACATGCACAAGCAGCGCCCAGCAGCCTCGAAGAAAGTTCACAGCACACACACACACACACACGCGCGCAGCAGCCTTAGCAGCAAGAGAAGAGTTAACTAAAAATATATTTCTGCTGTATACGTGAGTCGGCGACGATGGGAAGAGACACACGCATATTTTAAGTTGTCTTTATTCTGCTTCTTCCCGTTTGCTTTTTCTCTGCTCTGCTCACTTGGCCACGCTCCGCGACTTGTCGACTTGCTCGCTTAAGATCTCGACGCGCACTGACTTCGAACGGCCAAGGTGTCTGCGCAGCCGCAGAGGTTCGCTGCCGACTGCGCTGCCAGCGCTGGAATGCGACCCGTTTGCTGCTTGTGTTTTGACTGCGCCTGTTGCCCACTTTGATTCTTAACCCATTTCTGCTGCCTCAAAGCCACTCTCTCTCTCTCTCTCTCGTGGTCGCTCTCTCTCTCTCTCTCTCTTCCAGTCGTACCCTGCAATGGTCAGTAGTTAAACAACAAACGTAAACAACTGTTAGTTTATGACAGCTTTTTTTGGCATAGCGGATTTCAAGGTGGCGCGCGACAAACGTTTACCAAGCCGCAAGGTAAATACTCGATAAGTCTGCCACTTGTTTGTGCTACTCTCTTGGCTCTAAGCTTAAGTGTTGGTAAATTCTTGTCAGAAAAAGTCGTACCTGTATATACCTAATTTAGTGATAGACGAAGTATTTTGAACACAACTTAAAGCGAATATAAAGCCTAACATAGTTGGTCAAGAATTTAGATAAAAAATACCAAATATGGAAAAAGTAGGATATTGGTCTAACTTAATATATTATACTTAAAATATATGTAGCTATATATTTTTATACCCTGAACCCATTGAAAATGGGAAATCAGGGTATAATGGTTTTGTTGATATGTGTAACAAGCAGAAGGACACGTGACAGACCCCTTAAAGTATATATATTCTTGATGAGGGAGAGAAGCCGAGTCGATTTAGCCCTGTCCGTATGTTTGAACGCATCGATCTCAGAACATATAAGAGCTAGAGGCTTCAAATTTTTTTTGGAAAGTTCGTTTTAAATAATCGATAACAGCCATAGTTTTAATGTTATCGATTGAAACCGACATCGTTATTTTGTTCTAAAATTCTATCTAATTCATCTTTATAGCTAGAGTCTTCAAATTTTGTTGCATTCAGTGTTATTTGAGCCTTTTGCAATACTGGTTTGTTAAATTTTGTATGCCACGCCCCCTTCGCCTCAAATTTGTAAAATACGTATTAGTACTAGAGACTTGTGCTTTGGCACATACATACATATGGATGACATAATCACGCCCAACAAGTTTGATCAAAATCGTTCGTCTAGAAAAAAAGTTATGAAGCATTTAATATCTCATATTATCGGCGCATTTCAGACTGGGCGCAGTTGCTGAGTCAAAATGCACAGTTAGCAGACAGTGTGCTTGTGCGTGCGTCTGTGTGTGTATGTATTGCTTACTACATATGTACATATAAAAGTAACGGGGGATGTTAGCGATTCTTAGGAATCGCGGTTCTTCTCAGGGTTCAGGGGATATCCTAGTCGAGCAGTCTCGACTAGAGCACTCTTACTTGTTATTATTTATTTATTTTTTTTTGTAGTCTTTTTTTATAAACATAAGTAACTATTTATATGAATTTATCACTCTCATTGTTATTTTATTTATTGCGGTATAATTTTTTTAAAGCGAAACTAAAGAAACTGTATTAATTCTATTTGAAATGTTTTTTTTTGTGGTTTTTTATTGATTACAAATAAACCTATTTATTCAAAGTGTTTAATGATATATAAAAATAAATAAATATATAAACACATACATATTTAAATAAATATATGAAAATATATATAAATATTTAAAAATTTATATAAATATATAAAAACAGTTTATTTTTAATTTATTAATTTTACTATTTTTTTTTAACTATTTACCTGTATCACATCACATTCTTTGAATGGTCGATTTTTAAGGCGTCTCTCTAAATTGATCAAAACCAAATTAATTCCGATCGCAAGTATTAGTAGGAAGCATTTCTATCTTCATGAATACAACAATTATTAATTTAAACTTTAAAAATTTAATAAAAATAAAACTTCAATAGTGAGGCACCCTAATGCAAGTATATGTACGCATTGTCGCTCCTCGACGTGCGATGACTTTAAATAGCAAAACTGAGCTATACAAATAAACACACTCACACACACACTCAGATAGAGAGAGAGAGAGAGAGTGAGAGAGCAAGAGAGAGCAGTTTTATGTAGAGTCCATACGTAACGTAACGTAACTCAAACCCTTTGCCTATGGGCTTAATGGAGACTTTGCCGGGTGCTGATGTTTCGGTCTCTGGGGGAGGCGACAGTCGTGCGTGAGCGAGACAGAGGAGCAGATAGAGGGAGATAGCAATACAGAATAGAAGTAGGGCTGGTAGGCAGGATGCATGGTGAATGGCAGCAGGAGTGGGGCTGTGGGGCCATTTAGGCGTTGACTGCGGTGCCCCTTTCAGGTCGGCTGCTGCTGCTGCTGCTGCTGCTGCTGACGACGATGGCGATGATCTGCGTGGGTGTCTGGATGCACGGAGTGCAACGCGACTGCCAACTGGAGTTGGGGTGGCTGGGAATGGGGCAGGGGGCCTGGTTCTGCTGGGTCCTTGCACCCGGCCGGCAAAACAACAACACGGCCCAAAAGGAGGCAACGAGTCGAGGTTGCTGATGCTGCTGCTGCTGTTGGTGGATTGGCTGCCAGCCTCTGGCTCTGTCTGTGTGTGTGTGTGTGTGTGGTGCCCCAGCCTCGCG
Source organism: Drosophila paranaensis (assembly GCA_035047545.1). Taxonomy (NCBI): domain Eukaryota; kingdom Metazoa; phylum Arthropoda; class Insecta; order Diptera; family Drosophilidae; genus Drosophila; species Drosophila paranaensis. The sequence continues at coordinate 3,750,795 of JAWNPL010000145.1, read as the reverse complement.
ACAGGACCCGCACAAGTGCAAGGATATTGTCGCCACCAAACGCCTGGCGCATGCAACACCAACAGCCACGCTGCAACATCCTCCGCCATGGCTGAGCCTCATTTGGAGAGGCGCCCGGTGGCTGGGGCAGCCAGCCAGTGGTCTGGATTCGGTTTTGGGGTCCTGGGCCCTGCCGTGTGCCACTTTGGGCAATGTTCGTGGCCGTGGCCGTGGCCTCGACTCGTGCGCTCGTTTCACTCCCAGCCCAGCCAAGGCCAAGCCTGCCAAAGGACGACGACGTCGCCGTCGCCGTCGCCGTTACCAACGACGATGCCAAACGGCGATAATGTGGCACAATGACATTGACATTGAACTAGGTCGAGGACGTTTCGTCGTACCCTTCAGCCAACGTTTTCGGTTAATGGTGTCCGTGTCCGTAGTCGTATCCGTGTCCTTTCGCCCTGCCTCCTACCACCTCGCTGCCTGCTTAACTGTGTCTTCCGTGTCTGATTATCGCCCCTGTGCAGCATTCTGATTATGCCACATGTGGCGTCTGCACATTGTGTTGCTGCCACAAAACTTATTAATGCACTCAGCATTTCCTTAACTCTCGCACAGAGCCTCAATGTCCTTGGCTGCTGAATACACAATTGAATAAAATTAGCAAAAAGATTGCTTCAAGTGTTTCAAATTGCTTAAGATGGGAAATTTGCGCATAAGCACTTAAATTACGTAATGAAGTTAAAATATTCGTTTACCTCAAACTCTCCCTGAGCTTGTGCTAAAAAGTGTAGCATACTTATTTGCGCACGATTTGCGACGCCTTTGCTAAGATTTCACTGCATACGTTCAGGGGCAGTCAATAAATTTATGCGCAGCTAAAGTCTTTATGCTGTTTAAATTGTTTTTGTGGCAGGAAAAGTTTTTGTTCTTGGTTTAATGTTGCATAATAGAAGCAGTGATTAGCTACAAAATTAATTAACTTGCGCTAAATATATGATAAATATTAAATATACAGAGATTTATTTGTGGAATGATATTTAAATAGATATAACTATATAGAAATATTTATATAACTAGGTGTTTAGCAACGAGTAGATATATTAATACATTATCATATATATTAAAATATATACATTTATACATACATTCGCATTTATTTGAATTACTTATTCACTTGCTCTTGTTTTAGTCTATACCAAAATGTGAGCTTCAAACTGAACTCAAACTTGGTTTTTTTTTAAATAAAAATTGTTGTGTTTGTCTTTTAATTATTAATAAAGTGGATTCTTAAGTGAGGTAATATCTATAGAGAGTCGTATTTTTAAATATATAAATCTGCTAAAGTTTTAAATAGAAATTTAAAGTTTATATAAGGCTGCCAGTCCATAGAAACCATTTATCAATAATAATCTCATAATTATATTATTAAATTAGTTTTTATATTCATATTTACTCTTTACTCTAAATAATATATTCATTTTTAATTTTGTTGTATTTTTTATCATATTTAAATATTCAATAAAAATATTTTGATTTCCCATTGAAAATATTTAAATAAAATTCCATCAATAAAATCGCAGCGCCTCAGAGCTAAGTTTATGCATTTGACAGGCTCAATTTATGGCTCTTAATTAAAATGAACAATTTAATTATATATATATTATATTATTTGACTTTGGAGCTACAATGGAGGCATCTCAGAGGATAACTACATACATATATAAAAATGTTTTAAAATTTGTGAATATATAAAGAACGAAGTCAGGATTCATTCAATAAAGCAGAGAGATAAGCATTCATAGACAAATTAATATATGGAATCAAATGAAAAATGAAAATAAAGGCAGCTAAGCAGAGCTACTTCAGATGTAAGCTTTGGGATTGTTTTAATATATGTAGTATATGTCGCATATCAGGAATAGCGAAGATACTTTTAGTATCTAAGAGATACGATAATTGATTTAGTTTGAGTCAGATACTTTCAGTAAGAGAATTCATTAGATTTGAGTATATATATATGACATATGAGTATATATATGACATAGATACATATAAGATACTTTACTTATCTATTAGCTGCGAGTATTGAGATACCTATCGTATCTAGACTTGACTCATGAGCATTGAGATACTTCGACTATGCGTATACTTAATGCATTCGATATTTCGACTATCAGACAAAGAAAGAACAGTTACTTTAATCATCTAATATAAGCCTTTAGAAACCATTGAGATACTTTAAGCATCAGGCACATCAAAGCTAGATGCAGAGATGCAGGAGCTTAGATACTTTGCGCATCTGTCAGATGCGAGAATTGATGATATTTTGCGTCTAAATAAATTACCTGCAATTTGGCCAAGACACAGAGGCAACAAAGCAACTCCAGCAACTGTAGCTGAGCAATCAATTAAAATGCAAAATGTTTTGAGCTAATGACCATTGGCAACCGACTCAGACACACCCACCCATTGCCTCCACCTCCGCCTCTACTCTAAAAGTGTCCTTAAAGCTCGACGCAAAAATTTAGTTTTTGCGGGTTTGAGAAATTTTATTTATTTTAAATGAAATGAAATTTATTTTATGCACATTTTATTCAGTGTTGCAGCTAAGGGATGCAATTTCTATATACTACATGGATTATTCATGCACGCACACACACACACATACATGCGTTCGTGTGTGTGTGTGTGTGAATATATAGAAAATGCAACTAAAATGTTTTCATGTTTTTGCTGTTTTATATGTGAGCACAGAGCAACAACTGTCTGGGGCCCTGTGCATCAACTCCAGCTGCTACTAGCCAAGCACACACACACACACACCCATACATACACACACACGCATACACATGGAGCCTTTTTATTGTAGGGGTTGCATGTGGCATGCTGCATGCTGCAAGCTGCAAGCAAAGTCAACATTTTGTTTTTAGTTGCATGTCAGTCTGGCAAAATTTTTGCCATTTGATTGCATTTTGTTTTGCTCTCTGTGTCTGTGTGCGTGTGTGTGTGTGTGTGTGTGTGTGTGTGTGTGTGTGTAGAGTTTTGTTGCAATCTGCTGCTGTAGTTAGGTGTTGCACTCACACACACTCACGCATGCATAGCTGCATGCAGAAAAACGCATTTTGCTGCATTTTCTCTCTCTCTCCCACTCACTCTCTCTCGCTTTCTCTTTCTCGCCCACTGTCTGTCGCTCAAAAAGAGAGTTTTAGGGTGCCAAACACACAAAATTTCTACAGCAAACAAACACACACATAATATATATATATATTTTATAGAATATAGAAATATTTTTTCTATATATATATTTCCTATATATATATATACTCATTTATATATTTATATATATATTTGCCTTCATTTTTAGTTCTTGTTTTGCCCAGCTAAAAATAACCATAAAATCCTTTTTTTTAGCCACTGCCTGTGTAGTACAGTTGTGCACAAAACATGGCAAGTGTCCTGCATAGAGCGTTGCACTTGCTGCGCTGCTCAGCAGCAAAAATCAACAAGTTTAGAACGTTGCAGCCGCACGATGCTCGCTCGCGCTGATGGAGCACTAGGAACTTAAAGCAATTTTATATTTTTATATGTTTCATATTTACATATTTAATATTTCATTTTGTTTAAAATAAAAATAATTTATATTTTATTATTTTTTTTAATAATTAATATTTAACATTTAATTTGTTTATTTTATTTGTATTTTTTTATTTTAGATATATATATATATATATATATATATATATATATATATATATATATATATATTTTTTTTTTTTTTTTTTATATATTATTTCATATTTTATATTTAACATTTAATATTTTATGTGTTTTATAGTTATATTTATATTTAATATTCTATTTTGTTTTTTTTGTTTATTATTTTATTACTTTTTGAACCTTTTATATTCTATATTTTATTTTTTTTTAAATATTATATTACATTTTATTTTTATTTTATATTTAATATTTCAAATTTTATATTCTATATTTTATATTTTTTTTTTAAATATGTATTATATTTTATATTTAAATTTCATATTTAATATTTAATATGTACAATTTTATATTTTATGTTTATTTTTATTTAAATTTTATGTTTAATTATTTTATTATTTTCTATATTCTATAATATATTTACATTGATATGTTTTATATTTTAAATACAATTGCTGCGGCTCCAAGGAAAAAAACTAAATCTAGCGCGGAAACGGCTGGAAATAGCTTTAATCTTTTTCTGATTTGCTAGGACCAAATGGCCTCAGATATATTACCAAGAATATTATTAGACTTGGAATTTTAGATATATATAAACTAGAGCTCCAATTGGAAATTGTTCAAATCGTAAAATCTCCAAGCAGACAAGGCGAAGACTTGACTATTATATCTTTGATTTGCCACTTCTTCAGTGAAGGTAGATATATGATTAATACTATGAGCCGTTTTATACATTTGTTTATAAAAATATGTCAAACCTCTTATTAGCCTATTTGTCGAATCCAATTGGAATATAATCAATCTAAGCAGGCAAGGGAAATAGTATATAGAGAAAATAAAAGCAAGTAGCAGAAAGAGAGAGAGAGAGGGAGCTCATATAACTATGAACAGATCACAATGAATATCGCTCTAGAACCAATATGCTCTTTTAACACCCCACCGGACGAGCATAAATAGTTTAGCACATATTTAGTCTATTTAACTGTTTTTCTATACTTCCACTAGTTTCTAGTTTTCTATTGCACTCCAAAAACTGGGTGATTTTTACGCGTATAGAGAGAGGCACACACACACACACACACACAGCTATACACACCCACACACACACACCCATACACACAGACACACACTAACACTTTTGGCTATTGGGTTGGCCTCCATCGTTTGTTTAGAATTTTAGATTTTAGCGCGTTTTAGAATTTTATGAATGAATTTTGGCGTCGCCTCGTTGACTGCACCCCCCCCCCCCCCCCCCCGACCCCCTCACTAGACACGCCCCTTTGGTGCAGTGTGCGCCCCCTCCAGTGTGCGGCGAGTCACTTTTAGTTTTTCGGTTAGTTTTCGTTGCCCATTTTTGAAGTGGGGGCGGGTGTGTGGGGGGGGGGGGTGTTTCTCTTTTATTTTTTTTTTCGTATTTTGTATTTTTGGCAACTCGTTCGCTTCGACCTTGTGCCGGCTGTTTGGTCTCGTGCTTGGGCTTTGGCCCTGAATGTGGCTCTAACATTGGCTTTGGCTTTGGTTGCATTTGCATTTGGCTTTTGGCTTGTTTAGAATTTTGCAGCTCCATTTTTAGATTGCTCCATTTCTGTGCTGCACTTGCTAGCCCCCATTTGCCAGAAGAAGAAAAAACCCAAAAGGGGTATTCCCACTCGATACGCTTTAAGAACACGAAATGGGAAGAGCTTGTTTAAGAGTTTAACTATATTAATAAAACAAAACTGAAACTGAGATTGTTTTCGAATTAAAATTGTTTTAGAATATAGAAAACTTATTTATGTAAATATATACAAATACATAGTTATAGTAATCAAATATTAAATACATTTTATTCAAAATGAAAATCCAATGGAAATCTTTATGTATTTATTATAAAACTCAGCAATAGTTCGGGTAAAATTGAGGCAATCAGAATTTGTGTTGGACCTAGTCATGATCTCAACTATTTTGGGTCTCTACATATCTAAGATACAGTTTTACTCCATAGATTTATGATATATATATAAACTATTTATCTCAAGTCTACATGCGTGAATGTTCTCTAGGGTTCATCTCTTCGAATTCTAGTCGGATAAATAGACAGCAATACGAATATTATTCAAATTTAATATTTCGACGGTATTATTTTGCATAACAAGTGGAATAAATTGGACTCTGCCAGTCACGACAATCAGCAAATTGTTTTCACTTAACATTAACTTGCAAGGGATCTAGTCCCCGCCAGACCCCTAAGAAGACTTAAACGGCAAGGCTGGGAACACCTAAAACCTCCTGATTCTTTAATTAATATTAACTATAGTTAAGTAGTCTTTAATACCTCACAATGCGACTGAGGTTTGGCCCGTATATATATACATAAACATGTATTATTATAGTGCTAGGTCTTGATTGTACAGGTGTAAGGTACAGGTGTACAGGTGATAAGAGGAGGGCCTTAATCCCAGCGATATGGAAGGTCCATTAAGTGAGTAAGAAAGAAGTAGGGGTATTCAATGCTGAGAAGCAATAAAGTAAGCTACAGATTTCAGTTGCATATCTAATCATTTAAGGCGTTTCATATTTAAATTCAACGTCCCCAAAAAGTATGCTATAGAAATTTTTATAAGAATTATTAGTTTTTATTTACTTATTTATTTATTTCTAATCCCACATAACTTGCTAATTTATTATAATAATTAAGCAACATTGCGCATGAATAAATAATTTTTCTAAATTTGTAAAAAGCTTTCTTAAGCCAATTAAAGAAGTGTTCTGCGGCAAGGCAAAAATAAATCAATTTTTGAATTTAATTACATGCATCTATGCATGTGGTTAGCCGTATGTAAACGGAAGTACATATGTATGTATGTACATACATATATATATCTATACATATGTCTATATAAGCACAGTCAAGCCTTTGCTGCGGCCCCAACTCCTTGCCCAGTGCATTTAGTAAGTGTTGGCGCCATGTTTTAATATACTCAACACACACACACATACATAAAACACACACACACACACACTCACAGTGCTGCAGTCACTTTAATAAGTTTGCTAGATTTGGATACACACACACACACACACACACACACACACACACACACAACAAATAGCTAATAAAAATGTATTGTGAAAAAACTGTTGCATTGCCGGCTCACAAAGCAGACGAGCAGAGAGAGTCTGTGTAATAGAGCGAGATGGCTATACCGGAGAGCATCGTGCCGAGAGCCGAAACGAAATGAGCCGAGCGAGCACTAAGCAAACGAGACAACAAACACACAAAAGCGAAAGCGAGGAGTCGCACTTTCCAGCATAGTGCGTGACTGTCAACGGCCGACGACTGCATATCTCTCTCTCTCTCTCTCTCTCTCTCTCTCTCGCACTCAGGGTGTACGGCATTTTAAAGAGTTCGGCTTCGCCTCTTGACAAAACACATTTAGGCAACTGTATAGCATCCGCCTGTCGCGCCTATTGCTCTTCTCCTCTCTGCGTCTTCCTCTTTTCCCCACACTCCAGCTCCTGCCTCCTCTTCATCGGCATCGTCACCAAACTCTACACAATTTAGGCTGGCGGTCATCGGCCCATTCAGCAGGCAGGCAGGCCGGCTGGCCGGCCGCTTGGTTCGTTTTTGCATTGCTCGCCATTAACGGACGCACTTTAAATCAGTTTACGTTATAACGTCAACAGCGACACTACGTCACTTTGCGGCCTTTGTCTGAGCATTTGTCTGTTGCGCGTCGCTCTCTCTCTCGCTCTCTCTCCATCTCTCTTCCTCTCGCGCGCGCTCACGTTGTTACTTTTACGCGGCTAATTTCCAATTTCGGCGGGCGACTCGAAAAACAATTCAAAGTGCGATTAACTCGCGTAATCATGCTAAACTAACTAACCAATTGGAAACACACAAATCAAGTTGAGTAAGTCATCTTAATCTATTTGACGTTAACTTTTCTATGGATTGTTAAATGCAGAAGTTAAGTCTCGAGTTTGTTTTGCCAGTAAAAATCAAAATGATTATAAACAGATAAATTAACTGAATTATATTTTATTATTTTTAATATGCTTTGAGTGTTTATTGCTGATTAATAAAATAAATTCATTTAAATGCAAGATAAATAAAAATAAATATAAAAATTATTTAATAGTGAATATTAAAAATTATTATTAAATAATACAAATAAGTTATAATAATGAAAAGTAATTTCTAACCTATAAAAGTTAGAATTAAAATAAAATAAATTAAAAATAATACAAATTTTTAATTTATAAAAAATAAATATAAAATACTAAATAACAGAAATAATAATTATTCAATAATATATATTAAATACTTTTATATATTCTCCTCTTAAAACAATATTCTGGCAAAGTGAATTTTAGATACTTATTTAAAACTTAATAGCTTTTTTTTTAGCATTTTCCGTATCTTCTAAATTTAAGATATAAGTTCTTTAATCAAGTTTTTCATATAGAATGAATTGAATGTATAGAAATATTTTGCGAATTTATAAAAAGATTTTATTCAAATAATTCTAAGAAATTTTCCAATCAAGAAAGCTATTATATATCAGTTTGATTAATGATCTTTCATGTTTTGCTTTATAAGAAAACTAAACAGAAAAGATAAATATGAAGATATGTGACACATAAAACATAATAAGGCAAAAATGATTTCCCATTTTCAACGGGTTCAGGATACACCCATGATAAACATAATAAGTACACCAAAATAAAGCAGGCTCTTTTCAATGAAGTGTGACTTCTATGAATTTGGGGGGAAATATGCATTTTTTTTTGCATGCATCATAATGCCAGATTGCGTTCTTTAAGTTACCATCCAGTTAATTTCTTCCAAAAATGCAAAAAATTAATTAGTTATGACAAAATATCCAAAATTATTTTGGTGTACTTATTATTGTCATCGTGGGTGTATATACACTTGTACATACATCGTTTCCATAACGAATTCATGGTCTCAATTCAATTACGTTTACTCTATATAACAACAATATCGTATTCTTATAAAATAGTTTAAAAATAATATTGCTTGCATTGAAAATCGAGGGATTTTCCAATTCTTATTTCTTTATAAATGAAATTTATAGATATATAAAATATATTTTTTTAACTTTCTTCAAATTGAAGACGTTCAAGACAGAAAATAGTTATTATTGTTAAACAGTTAATTAATGGTAATAAATTAACTTAAATGTAATACAAAATTCTAAAAAAAATCTCATAATATCTTCTTCTCAAGTAACTCATTATTTTATTATATTTTTATTATATTTCAGCGTTAGCATATATTCATAAATACTTCTCTTTTTCTTTTCGTATCACATAATATTACAATATATTTTTCAGATTATCGTTTACATACACTAATATATATCATATAAAATTATATATATTAAGTCCTACTTCCTCTTCGATTCCTAAAGAAATTGGATTTCTTGACAAAAATTTTTAATATGCTAAAATATAAAACTGGACTTAATTTATTTATGAATTACTCATAGTTCACAAATATCTCGCAAATAGCACAGATATTTATGAGTGCGCTTATAATGCGTGTGCATATTTACACATTACACATACGCCCCCATTGCCTTGGCAGTTGTGACCGCGTTTCCGGTTGCTAACAAACCTTTGCATGCGACTGTATATGTGTGTGTGTATGAGTGTGTGTGAGTGTGAGTGTGCTGGAGTGCATTTCACAGACGGGTCATGGCCACGGCCACGGCCACGGCAACGACCATTGGCTTTTCGGTTTCAGCCTGCGCCTGGTTTCACTTTCACACACACACAGACACGGAGCAGAGCAGAGCACAACACACGGAGCACAGCACAGAGCACACGGAGCACACACACACACACACACACACACACACACACACATTGAGTGGCCGGGATAAACAACGCAATGGGCGCGCGCGACTTGCACTCAGCCTCGTCTTGCCAAATGCCGGCAGCAGCTGCAGCCAACACGCCTCCTCCACGCCCACGCCCACGCCCACGCACCACTTGACACCAGTTTTGCCTGCAAGCGGCATCCACTTGTAACACATTCGCATCGCATCGCATCGCATCGCATCGCATCCCAGTTGTGGAGCTCTGTTGACCAGCCCGCGGCGCGGGCGCGACTTGTTCGCCTGTTCACGACTACGACGACGATGTCGACGATGATGACGCAATGCACCCCACACACACACACACACACACAGAGCAGAGTAGAGCTGCACCACACACACACACGTGCATACGCGAGAGTTGCACTGGCATTTCTCTGCTACTCCTGCTCCCTTGCTCTCCGGCTCTCCGCCATAGTCAAAGTCGTGCGCTCTTGGGTTCTTACTGAGTGCCGACTGCAGCCACCCCCAGAGCCCAGCCCCAGTGCCCACGCCCACCTTCTCCATGTACCAAGTGCATTTACCTCTGGGTGCAGCGACTCGCTTTGTGCTTTGTGGGCACGGAGTTTGTCGTTGATTCGTGTGCGTGGCCTGGTTTCGTCGATTGGCCTTGCATGCGGTTATTTCAGTGTCAGCAGCATCTTTGTTGTTGCCATCGATGCGATGCGATGCGATGCCTGCTCCGCCTTCTCCTGCTTGACTCCGCCTCTGTCTGCTGCGCCTGGCCGCATGCAAATCCGGCGGCATTTGCTTCTCTGTGCCCAGCTGCCCCCACACTGACACACACTCGTGCACAGCAATTGGCGGCTGGGCATGTTGCAGGCATTTTTGCTGATTAACGGTGCCGTTGCCCGTTGCTTTATGACAAGGCACTGACCCAGTTCTTAAGTGTTTCACATTAAAGCGGAATATGTTCACTGAGTTTTAATATAATTTGTATTTATTTTATGAAATCGCATTAGTTGAGACTAGGCATTTAGTTTAGATTAGAAATTGATCCTGAAGAGATAGGAGAGATTCGCAATTCCGGCGGACAGGATCACGATATGAAAGCTAGATAAGCGTGTATCCCAAGAATACACTTAACCCACGATCAATACCTTTAACTAGCTTTCTGGCTTTCTTCTACACAGATCGAACTTTTTGCAAAATATCGATAACTTTTTCCGTTTAAATGTTATCGAAATTCAGTTATTTAATTATATCTCGTACATCCTTGGAGCTAGAGTCCCAAAATTGAAGAAGAGAATTCTTTAAAATTCACTCGGATGTTAGCAATTAGCTAACAAGCAAGATATAGGATTGAAATCGAACACAATCGACTGCCATAATACTATTTCCGAGCCCAATAATGGAGGTGTGACACCTGCAAAAGTTTGTCGATTCTAATGAAAAACCCTGGAATATATATATATATATATATATATATATATATATATATATATATATATATATATATATATATATATATATATATTTCCGATTTACTACGCCGCGTAGGCGTTAATATCTGACTTATAATCAATCTCACGGAGTGTGCGGTAACTGAAGCGTGCAAATTTTAGATTTACGATTTGCCACTCTCATATGGGTGCTCCACATACTTTTATTCGGAATCGTAATAATATGTATACATATATATAATAATATCGTACACAATAGAAAGTATTTCCTGTGAAAAATCTATAGATGCGTATAGTTTGCCTTCCCACGTATAACCGGACGGACAGAAAGACGGATAACCCATAGATTGATTATTTTCCACAATCATTCAGCACAAGAAACAAATTTCCAATATCATCTGTCAAGTGCAAGTTTTTCTTATATTAGTTAGTTAATGGATTCAAGTGGAGTTCAGCTCACTTCAAGGCACTGAGATTGGGTCTTTTTTGCTTTATCACGCATTCGGAGCCCACTTTGCGGTAACCACTCTGACAGACGCACTCTGGATTGAAGCAGTACTTGCTCGACGGACAGTCCTGACCAGCCGGACAGGCGGTCATCGTACAGCTGACTACCTCCAAGTCGCCACAGCTGAAGCCCACAACTTCATAGTCATCTGTGAACAAGTTGAGCCAATGAGAGCACCTAATCCAGATGATAACTACATAGTTCTCCGACTATTTACCGTTTTGTGGAGTGGAGCGCACGGAATCGAAATAGCCAAATAGATAGGCATACAGAATAATGAACCAACCAGACATGTCGAGACTGACGTGACTGAGAACAATATAATCCTTGTGCTATATACGAAAATGGTATAGTTAGCGCTTAGTATAGCTAATTAGCATGACTAATTCTGGCATGAGACTTACTATTAGATTATAGCTGCTAATTATAGCCGAGAATATATCAAAAAGGCTAAAAATCATCAAATTAAGGCAGATTTCTAGTTGTTTTTGATTATTTATTTTTAATTTAATGAATTAAATTTGATATTGCGAGAGAGTTTACCAACAAAAAGATGGAAATTCTCATTCCAAAAGTTTTAATTATATTTTTGGTTTATTTTTCAATATCCTTAATAATTTTCATTATTTACTATAATTTTTAAAGAATAAAATATGCAAATTTCAAAATTATAATAATAAATTAATAATAATAGACAAAAGTTAAACTTTTACTTACCTAAACAATATGTAAATGAGCATATATTAATATATTAATTTATAATTTAATTCATTTCTATTCACCAATACAAAAGTCAAACGTTAATTTGCACAACTTTAAGAGAGCAACTAGCTCTCTCCCACGCGCTGTCTGGCCTCTTCCCTCATGCTCCTAGCATGCACACACACACACACACACACACACACACACACACACACACACGCACATGCCGGCACGAAGTTCGTACTTTTGTCTCGTGTTTAACACACACATGCACACGAACACACAGCACAGGAGAAGTTGGAGTGTACAAGCGAGATGGCAGCGGGTCGGTCAGTAGCAAACTTGTGCCACACGCCGTTAGGTGGCCCTGTCGTGAATGCGGCAGCCGACACAGACGTAGACGCTCTGCCTCGCATGACGTGGAGCGCCATCATACTGCAGCAGCAGTCGTAGTCGCAGCGACGACAGCGCAAAACAACGGTAGTTGGGCGCCAACACTCCTTTTTGCCCGGCCTAGCCAGGGCAACAATGCAAACAGTTTTTTCTTCTCTTCTTTTTTTTATTATTGTATTTTTATATATGCCGTCGCGCGGGAATTCACGTCTGCTCGTCTCGTTAAGTGTTTTCAAGCGTGTGTTTGTGTATGTGTGAGAGAACTGCAAACACGTAGCAATAGCGAAACGAAAAAACGTAAGCTACAATACAAGTCGGGTGCACTTTCACATTGCCGTCCAGCCGATCGGCTGCGACGACGTCAGCGTCAACGTTAACGTCAGCGCCAGCGCCAGCATCGGCTTTTCTTTGTGAGCGACGCGACGGGCGCCTTATTGCTGCCTGTTTCCTGCCTTTGATTTTTATTGTGTCACGCGTTCGCCGAAAACAAATAAAAGAAAAAAACAACAAAAATATAAATAAAACAAAACTGCGAAACGCGTCTCAAGTGAAAGTCCATTTTACAACATTTAATGAAGATGTCTCGCGACAGCTGCCCAAAAGTGAGCTGATATTTAAGTACACATGTGTGTGTGTCTGTGTGTGCGTGTGTAGTTGTGTGTTTGCGTTGCTCTCTCAATTAAACGCGACACTAATTTGCGTACTTAGTGAAAATCGATATGGCCCAAACTTGGCTTTTACGCGATGCGATAGCTCACACTCTTCGTCTAACTGTTTTTCTTGCTGGTTAACACACACCTTAGCGGTTTCTTGACTTTTTGCTGAATTTTTGTGCAATTTACGCAAAATATTGTTATAAAATCACGCACGCACACATACGTAAATATGGGCACATGTACGCTAACGGGACAACCCTAACCTAAGCACAATGTGCCGACATACTCAGTGCGAGCAGCCGCACAGTGGTACGAACAGCTGGGAACATGCTTCAAAAACACTAATATAAATTGGGCAAGAATGAGTTTTGTTGACTTTAATATTAAGTATTAAAAATTTAAAATAACAAATCTATCTATCAGTAAACTTAAAATATAGTTTTATTTTTTTAAAAATTACCTATCAAATATAATTTGAATTTATTTACGGGCATATATTATTCATTTCATTTATTATGAGTATTTTAAATGCTATTAAATTTATTTTTAACACTTGTTACATGAATTTTATTTAAAATTCTGTATAAATCTTAATTGCCTATAGTAAACAGTTTGTGGTCCACTGTGCAGGCTGTTGTAGTTTGTGTTCGTGCTTTTACTCGTATTGCGCGCAGGTTTGCCGCTCTTTTTGTTGCTTCTCACGCTGCCGGCATTTCTATGTGCACTTGTACATATATAGTCTATATATATATGTGTGTGTGTGAGCTTGTGAGTGCGCGTTGGAGCAGTCAAAATAATAACAGCGGCTGCGATTTCACTTTCCATTCACAAACCCAGAATCGGCCTAACCTTAAATTCTAATGTTTTAATATTCCTTCATGATAAATATACATACTTAATTACATATATATATGTATGTATGTATACTAGGATTTTAATGGGTATATTAATACATATGTACATATTTTAAATTAGTTTCTTACAATTTCTTTGAGATTCTTAATGTTTATCTGAATTCCCTTATTATTATATAACGAAATATTAATCGGATCTAATTTACTTGCAGTTGCTAACAATCCGACGTAAACGTAAGCTTCCGATCCGCCGGAATCCTTGAACGAGCCACGGAACGAACGCACAATGAATTTCACGCCCTTTGGCAACACCTTTCCGGGTCTGCCGCAGTTCACGACGACGTCGTCGTCGCCACTGGTGTCGACGGTGACTGCCGCTGTGGCCGTTGCCGATGCCGATGTGACTGCGGCCAACAACAATCCACAGCAGCAGCAACAGGAGCCTGGCGGCAGCGGCAATCGCTATCAGCAGCAACACCAGCAGCAACAGCAACAACAACAGCAGCAGCAGCAGGTGACGGCAGGTGTGTCCATGGCGCACTTTAATCAGCCAAGCAGCAGCGCCGCCGCAGCCGCCGGCAGCAAATTCCGCAGCGGACAGGAGGAGGCGCTGCAAGGCGACAAATACAATGGGCACTTGGTGGCCAGTGCCACACAGCAGCAGCAGCAACAGCAGCAGCAACAACAGCAGCAGCAGCAGCAGCAGCCGCAATATGCGACTGTTTACACAGCAAGTGCCACGACGACGTCGGTGGATGCAATGCAGGCGAGCGGCTCTGGGCAACAGCAGCTGCAGCAGCAACAAGTGGTGGCACCACAGGAGCTGACACAGGATCTCTGCAATGCCATATTGCAGCAACAAGGTGAGGAGCACACCTGGAATATCTCTAACGCCCTTAATGCCTTCTCTTTGCCTTTGCCTTTGCCTTTGCAGTGCTACAGAATACCTCTTGGCAGACGATCACGCCCGGCACCACCGTCGCGGACTACCTCTCGCATCTTCCAGCCAACACGCTGCCACTCTCGCTGCACCACTTTCTCAAATACTCCGCCGAGACGATCAAGAAGGAGAATCAACAGAATGTGGTATCTATCTATGGCCGTATACACCCCAGTCAATAAAACTAATCTCTCTTATAAACAGGTGCTGCAGGTGCAGACGGGACCAGGCGCTGCCATTGGCATCAACACCATTGGCACCACAACAACCATAAGCATACCTCAGCAGGAGCAGCAGCCGCTGCATCAGCAACAACAGCAACAGCAGCAGCAACAACAACAGCAGCAACAACAACAACAGCAGCAGCACGCAACACTGCAGCTGCAGACACAGAGCGTGGTGGCGAGCAGCTCGACAGCTGTCAGCGGCACCAAGAAGAAGAAGCGCAAAAAGCGCTCCAAAGAGCGCAAGCCCAAGCTGCGTCCCGGCGAAATACGAATGGGCACAGCCCTGGATGGCAGCCCACTCTATATGTGCCCCGAGTGCCATGTGGCGTATCCGGAGCCGGAGCTGCTCGAGGTGCATCTGGTGGGGCACAATCTGGAGCGACGATATGTGTGCGACATCTGTCAGGCTTCGCTCAAGCGCAAGGATCATCTGACGCGGCACAAGCAATCGCATAATCCCGAACGGCCGTACATCTGCACCGTCTGCCTGAAGGCCTTCAAGCGCAAGGAGCAGCTGAGCCTGCACTTTGTCATCCACTCGGGTGAGAAGCGGCATCAGTGCCAGGAGTGCGGCAAGGGCTTCTATCGCAAGGATCACCTGCGCAAGCACACCCGCTCCCACATAGCCAGGCGTGTCAAGGCCGAGCTGAACAGTCATGTGCGGCGCGAGAACGGCACGAGCATGTTGCAGCCGGTGGTAACAGCTGCCACAACGGCTGCGGTGCAGCATGCGAATCAGCAACAATTGCAGCTGCAACAACAGCAGCAGCAGCAGCAACAACAACAGCAGCAACAACAACATCAACAACAGCAGCAGCAGCAGCAACAACATCACATAGTCGTCAGCCAGCAGCAACAGACAACTGGCCAGCAGCAGCAGCAACAGCAGCAAATGTTAAATTAGCCAAATGATTTTTGTAAAGTCAGTTAAATCAAAATTCCAAATCCACGCCACACTTTAGAAGCAACGTGCGGCAGCAGCAGCAGTTGTTGCCGCACTCTCAAAATTCAAGTTCGACAAAACAAAACTCTCTCGGTCCACGCAATTTAATTGACTCACACAAATCGGGTACACGAATATCGTTTACGATATTCAGCAAATGCAATAGCTTAAATAGGAAAGTCGCCTCTGCGAGGCACTTGCCAACACTGTACAATTATTCCTAGGCACACAAAGTGACACACACACAAAGCTAGTCCTAATAACTATATAGTGCTATCAATCTGGGACCATAAACAATATCCATGATATTTGATTTATGTTGTACAATATGAATTATGCAGAGGATCGCTTATAAATTGAGAAGATATTCGATTTTTATATGAATTGTTATATTATTAATTATTTTTAATATTATATTATTAATTATTATTATGATATTTTATGTGATTTCATCTGTTGTATTTCTGAATATTTGATATTGAAGCGAAGACTGTCATAATTCCAATGCTAAAAGAATGCTTTTTTCAGTTATTCAAACTCTACATACAACACACAACTTGTTCCTATGGAACTTAAATGATATAGTTATATATAATATAATATAAAAACCTTTTGTTAAACATGCTGAAGATTAAGTTCCTTGACATTGTGTATTGCTACATTACTTGAATAAGTTCCAAGCTTTTGTATCCTTCTGCTAGTTTATCCTTTATCCTTTCATTGCAAACAAGTTCAAGTTTGGGTCCCAGTTGCGCCGATTGTCAAATTCCAACGGCTTGTAGTTTAAGAGAAATGTGCAAAGATATTATAATTTTATATGCGAATCGCGTATTTTAGTGAAATGTATTTTTGTATAAAGTGCAAATATGTAAATATATATATGTATCGAAATCAAGTTGCATGCAAGTGCGGCAAACTATTTATGTACTCCTAATAATGAAACAAAGCGCAATTTAGATCTAAGAACGAACTAGATCTATGTGAATGTACTACGACTTTTGATAACACCGATTAAAACATTTGTAAATACACTCGGCTCTATTTTATTCACAGTTATTTATCAATTGCAAATCCTCAGATATAATTTTTTTTCTGTTTTTGGTTGTCAATCTCAAGATGCCTCTGGGAAAATTGTCAGTTGTAACAAAAGTTGGAAAACTGGAACGTTTTATGGCGTTCATATCGTAGCCAATAGGTGACGTCGAAAGCGGATATTGGAAAGAAGCAATATTTAAACCCACAACTTCAAATTCGTATTACGTTCTCGGAGTGTTAATGAGCTATTCAACAAAATTAAACGTAAAATTCATGGAACCCAAAAAGGAAACGAAGGCGATCGATTATCCCTCACCATTTGACTGCAACATCTGCTTGGGCACGGCCAAGAATGCGGTGATCTGTGTGTGCGGCCATCTGTTCTGTTGGCCGTGCTTGCACCTGTGGATGCTGACTCCGTGCGACATGCGCAGATACTGTCCGGTATGCCGGAAGAAGCTGGACCTGACCAAAGTCATTCCGCTCTACGGGCGGAACAGCGCGGTGCAGGATGCCAATGGCATGATGGCGCCGCGGCCTCCCCCACTGCGGCTGGAGCCGAGTGCCCCAAGTGGTTCCGTCTATTTCAGCTTTCTGCTCGGCTTCCAAACATCTCTCGGCTATGGCAGCTTTCCGATCGAGACTCTGGCATCTGCTCTGAATCTAAACGACGAGCAGGCGATGTTTCTGTTTTTCGGGCTCTTTTGCCTTGGCTGGCTGATGTTCTAGCGGCGTAGAAATAAAATTCGACTAGACTTTTTGGAATATTCTTATTAATTTATATATATGTATGTATATAAACATGTTTATGTATAGGTCGAACTTTTGTAATACAGCAGTTGTAGTAGTCACTAATTAAGTAAACTGTAATCAGACCTTAAAAGTGTTTTTATATGTTTTGATTTGGTTTGTTCATTAATATGGATCAAAAACTATATATCGAGTCATTCGTTTTAATCTAGATCATCATTTAATAAATTGTCAACAATTTGTTCTCTTATTACGTAATTAATTAATTTCGGTAAACTATATTTATTATGCACCATTTATTATATTCAATCAAGTATTCAGTATAATTATGATGTAATTATAATTAATTATTCATGTAGTTGTATGCGATTTGTGTATGTATATGTTTTTATCATATTTACGTGCTGTTCTTTCTATATGCATATATATATATATGTACTGTATATGATCGATCTTCGCCTGCGTTCAGCTTAAATTAAGATATTACAAAATATACGCTAGGTTCATTAAATATGTACGCAATTAAGGAAGCTGGCTATGTAAGGGGCCGGGAGCAGGACGGGGCGTGGCGGGGCAGGCGGGTCGGTACAATTACGGGTGATAACTACTAAATCGCAGAGATTAGCGGATTCATTCAGTCAAGCCTTTATCAAAAAATATGCTGCTTGAACCAAGTGAAATCTGCGAGAACAATATCTTATTTCAAAAATATTTTTGCATTTATATATATATATATATATATATATATATATATAAAGAGACATATGCATGTGTGTGTGTGCGTATAGGTATGTGTGTATGTGCCAATAGCTGCAGAGCGTCCCTTTGGGCACTTCCTCACTCATCAATTTTAATTACAAGTCGAGTCTTACAAAATGTTACTTTGTTGCTTTTGTTGTCTATGAGTTTGTGTGTGTGTGTGTTTGTGGGTGTTTCTTTTTGGTTGATTTGTTGTTTCGTTTTCGTTGCGCAAAGAGAAGTTTAATCACTGTACAAAAGAGCGACAGGGAACACGTTCGCCCAGCCAGGCCCTCACCTATGGGCCACACAAATACTTTCGCTTCTGATCATCCATATAATCGCGTGTTGACATTTGGATGGCTCGCTGCAGCATCTCGTTCTCATTGACGCCTGTAAAGCATACATATTGAGTAACTACTTTCAATTATAATTAACAATTTCGGCACTGACCGTCGTTGGCATAAGAAGCCTCCAGCAGCTCCTGGTAAAAGCTCGAGTAGTTCTGCTTGGGTGACGATTTGTTTTCGCCGCGTTTTGGCGGCGACTGCGATGACTGCTTGGAGGTGCACGGCTGTTGTTCAGCTTCCGGCGTGCGCTCACGAGCAACTGCTGGCGCAGCATCACGTTTCGGACTCTTACGTTGCGGCGTTTCATGTACATGCGTATCCAGGCTGCAATGATTTGTATGTGAGAGCAGCTGAGGGCAGCCAAAGGATGTCTCCTGTCACCTACCTATTGCCAGTCTCGCGAACTTCGTGGCGACGCTTCTTGCTGCTGCGCAGGTTGTTGCTGCGACGCTGTGTTTTGGACAGTTTATTGGAGCGCTGCACTGGGGCTGTGTTCGGCGAGGCGTTGCCACCGCAGTGACCCACGGAGCTGGTGCTGCTCATATCCGTCGCATCGCTCTCGTAGCCACCCAGTTCATTTACCTCCGGCGGCAGCTTGTGTGCGTATTGACCAAGGGCCTTGGGCGAGAGTTGGTAGACTGTGGCTGGGCCATCGCCAATGCCGGAGCTGCTCATTGGTGCGGCTGCATTGCTGTTGTTATTACTGCTGCCTCCGCCACCGCCGTTGCCGCCTCCATCACTCGAGTACTTGGAGGGCGAGGCGTCTGAGTCGGTGAGCGCTTCGGCCGAAGTCACAGTTGAGGATGTTGCCGAACCGGCGGCTGTATTGTTGCTGCGCGAACGCTGCATATTATCACGGCACCATTGCAAATAGGACTCGCGAGCGATTTGCTCCTCGATGGCCTCATTGGTGGCTTCCCAGTCTGTTGTCTTCAGCTTGTCCTCAAACATGGTCTATGCGGGTAAAAGATACGATATTTTATTTAAATATTTTATTTATTGTCGGTGCTTTTCTGCTCACCTGTTCAATTTCTAGCTGCTCGCTTAGGCGCACTGCCTCCTTGGTCTGAAACTCGGGCTTGTAACCAGCCAAGCCCAAGCCGACGCCCACGGTTGCATTGTACGGATCCAGTATGGCGTTGTAGTGGGAGCCTCGTTGATAAGACAAACGCAACGGCGGATAGCCAGCCTGCGATTGCTCTGAATTGAAGATGTTAATAGGCGCTGAAATTGACAAATTTTATGGTCAATAGCCCAAGGCATGAGGATGATGGAAGGCCATTAGTAATAGATATGATTCGAAGATTATAGATAATGAAGATGAGGAGGAGTAAAAGAAATATTGGTATACCCGACTGTTATATTAATAATTAATTATAACTTGGGCTCAGACCATAATATGTGGGCTATTAATAAACGTGAACTATAAATATCTAAAAAGTGAGAAAGCTTGTCGTGTAGGAGTCTTCTGAACAGCCTCATGAATCAATGCATCAGCAGATCTTGCTATCAGTAATAGTTTTTCTAAGCAAATATATATAATACACAATCTATACAAATACTGTCTTGTTATATATTATATTTACTTACTATAATTACTATTACTATATTTACTATCTTAGTCTTGCTATATGATTGGGTCAACTTATCTAACGACAGCACAGCCTATCTACCAAATCAATCTACTATGAAATATACGCCCTTTTACAATTAAAACGCTTCACGTGGGCGCAAGCGACTGCGCAATTTATGGAAAATGCGTTTGAAAAGTGATTGCCGATAATTGAGAAGAGAGAAACACGTGAGTTGTTTACTCACTCGACTGATAACAGAAGACTTCGACGGTGCGACTGTAGATCTCTGATATGGCCTGAATCTCGATGTGATTGCCGTGTGCATCGCGGGCGCGTTTGCGTTGAATGTACCCATTGATGTCCTCGGTGACAAACTGGCCAAAATACTCGCGATTCTCATGCTGCAAGAAAAACAAATCAAATATTAAAATAAGTCCAGCATATAGATATTGATATATTACTATATAGTCCATTGTGTGCTGCCGTATGACATCGTGCATGCCCTCGTCGCCGTAAATCTGCAGAGATATGGAGCGAAACAGGCAGGCGCCATCTTCCTCAACGGGCTTCAGTTCGTAGCCGCGTTTCTCCATGCACTTAGCAAACTCCTCGTCGCGCCGCTTCCACTCCTCGACCGAAATAGTGCGCTCCTTCGGCTGAAGATGCTCGTCGCCGCTATTATAGCCGGAGAATGCCTCTTCGACGGCCTTCAGCATATTGGCTGCCGCAGCGGCTGGCGTTATCTGCGATTGTGCCTTCGGCACGTTGGCACAGCCCAAGCCCAAGTGCTCCGGAGATTTGCGACCCACAGCTGAGGGACTGTTGCCCCCCACTCCGGCAGCCACGGCTGCACCGACTACCGAATGCGGACTGCTGCATTTACTGTTGACACCCGCAACAACACCACCAACCACTGCCGGATGATTCAGATTCAGCTTCTCGCGCTCCAAGCGATCCCGTTTGTGATGATGTGCATGGCCTTCGTGATGATCGCGACGCTTCGAGCGGGAACTAGAATACGAAAGAGGTTGACAGGGATTAGGATAAGGTTAAATAAGAAATTTTAATAAAAATGATATAGATTATTATATAAATTACAGACATATCTATGCATTTAGTTGAGTTCATTTTCGATGCTAGAATCTACGCAATGCATCAGGAGATGATCTTATGATTTTGACAGACAATGTTATCTTATAGGCGGTTCACATATAATCCAATTAAGATATTCTCTTTAAATTATATACATTAATATAAGCTATCGTCTATCCCAGATGTTCTAATAAAATCAAAGTTATATTCTTATGTTAAGCTGATTTTAAAGAATCTATAAATTATAAATCTAAAATTAATTTTAGTCATATTCTAGGATCTTATATGCAATAGTTCTCCTCGCCATGAAGACTATATATAAACTACGTCCAAAACAATCGCCTGACAAAGAGTCGAATGACAAACCGAGAGCTATGCTGAGCGGATAAACTGTCGGACTGCTGAACCTCATTCAAGACTTACTTTTTGTGTGGACTGCAGCGATGTGTGCGTGTCAGCTCGTCGTAGACTTCGCCGCGACGCTGTGGACTCTGCGGACATTAATGAAATTCAAATGTTAAATGTAAGTTAATATTACAATTAAGAAATACGACACGCACCTGACCATGGCCATCGATGACAACATTGCGATGCGACTGATTGACAACCGATTGCTCGACGACCACTACCTGTCCGGAGACGTGAGCCTCGGTGGCGTCCGCGTCGACAACGCGCTTGCCACTCGGTGCACTCACTGGCTTGATAGTCATGCTTTGGCTTTAGCTGCGACTGCGGCGGCGGCGGCGGCTACGGCTGGCGTCTGTCGTCCGTGAACTACCACGCAATACCTCAACGAGCAGCTCCAAACTAAATCTTCGAATGTGAAAGCTTAACACATGTGTGAATGGCAAATTTTGTTTAGCTGTTTGGCCAGCTCAGAATTCGATTGTCTTCTCCGTCTATATATGTATATATATAATGCATATATTAATATATATATATATATATATATATATATATATATATAAATATATATTTATATATATATATAATATATATTATATATATATATATATATATATATATATATATAATATATATTAATATTTATGTATAGGGGGTTAGCACTTTTACTGCAAGCTCTTTGTCCGTGTGGCAAGGATTCCCTTGCTTTGACGCACCCACTTCAATTCACTCTTTTTTTTGGCCTATATTATTTAATTTGTTATTTTTTTTGTTATTGTTGTGGCTGCTGCTCTCAAAAAAAGTTGATGTAGTTTATTTAGACGCACAACTATGAAATCATATACATAGCCAGAGTAAATGGTGAAAATTTTGTGATTTTCATTTGAATGTGTGAGTGTGTGTGTGTGTGTGTGTGTGTGTGTGTGTGAATGTGTGTGTAGTGTTTGCTCGAAATCGTCTTTGTCTCTTGCACTGTTGCAGAAACGATTAATAAAATACGTCGCCTTCGTCTAGTTGTATAATTACGCACACTGCACTCTAGGTGAGAACACCAATTTCATAGTTTATCAAATTCCTTGAACGGTTTGTTTTTTGTTTTGTTTTTGTTGTTGTTTTTTTTGTTGTTAGAAACGTAAACGCCAGGAGAGTCTGTTCGATTTTTATTTACACCAACTACAAATTCGTCAGATGCGCACGTTGTGCTGCTTCTTGCCTCTTTGGCCTTTTTTAGGCATTTTTCAGCGTGTCAGCTTGTCGCGACATACGGTGAACATCTGATAAATATCATGCTGAGTGACGGCCAGTGTTGCCACATTAACATTTTCTGTTAAATTTTTAGCTATTATTATAGCTATTTTTACAGCGTTATTAGGCTGATAATACACTAAGCAAGCAACATTTTTTGAATTAAATCGTTTTTGCTGCGTGTGAGTAAATTCTTTTTTTATGCATAGTATGTACTACTAAATGTTATATTAATATTTGAACGTGAAGCGCAGAGCATTTACCTCAACAAATAGGTATCATTTTGAAAGTCATTTTGTTTTAAAGCTAGCTTTTATATTAAAATTTTATACAAATATTTAAACAAATGCGCCTCCGTATATTTACCGTCTAATAATAATTAGCACATAAATCATCAAGATAACAGCTGAGCTAATATTGCCTGGCTTGAATTTAAACATTCTTTCAACATAATATTCTCTAACAAACTTTAGCTTTTTTTAAGGAAATTTAAAAAGTGCCAGCTAAATAAAATATATAAAATCAAAATATTAAAAAAATAATCGTTCCAATAATCTATGAATTTAACAAGTTTTCTTCAAATAAAAGGCACGTAATTATATTGATTTGCAAATATATATTTTATAAAATTTTAAGAACAGAGCTGTCAACATTTTGATTTCAAATTGGACAGAAAACTGTTAGTTAACGTATTGACCATCCCAAACGTTGGCACCCCATCCACTGCCATAATAATCCCATGACGGTCTGGCTCCCATCCATTGGCCTTGTGTTCCCCACCAGTAGGGATAGTGTCCAATGGCGTAACGTGGGGCAGCTCCATTAATATATCCCTTAGGCATTTTCTTATTTGCCGCGAACTTTCCAACTTGAAGTCGTGATCTTCCGGTTTCAACTGTTTCTTGACCCCTCTTAATAACTTTTCCAATGACACCCGGCAAGATTGGCTGATATAAATTATCGTTTGAGTTACCGGAGCGCTTCGACCAAGTGTTAGTAATCTGATTTTCAGAGTCGTCACCGATTTGGGTATTTGATGAACTAGACTCCGAAATTTCCGATGTACTCCTAACGACAGATTGACTGTTATCGATATTAGTCTCTTCAGATATTACAATGGGATCGACTGATGACCTTGTTTCCACAGTGGTGGTCGTAGTTGTCGATGAGGACCCAGTTTGACTCTTTCCGGTATTGATCTCTCCGGAAACCACTTTTACGATGGGGTCGACTGCCAAGTTCACTTTCTTTGCGGTAGTCGTAGTTGTTGTCGAAGATGATCCAGATTGGCCGTTTCCAGAACTGATCTTTCCGGAAATAGCTTTTAAGATAGGATCGACAGCTAGCTTAACTTCCTTAGTGGTGGTCGTAGTCGTTGCCGACGATCCAGACTGGCTCTTTCCGGTATTGGTGTTTCCGGAAACTACTGTCACGATGGGTTCGGCTGATGCGCTCGATTTCTTAGTGGTGGTCGTAGTTGTTGTCGTAGAGGATCCAGATTGACCGTTTTCAGAACTGGTCTTTCCTAACGTAACTTTCACGATAGGATCGGCTGCTACATTAACTTGCTTAGTGGTGGTCGTAGTCGTTGTCGAAGATGATCCAGATTGACTGTTCCCAGAGATGATCTTTCCGGAAATAGCTTTCACGATAGGATCGACCGCTAACTTAACTTCCTTTGTGGTGGTCGTAGTCGTTGCCGACGATCCAGACTGGCTCTTTCCGGTACTGGTGTTTCCGGAAACTACTGTCACGATGGGTTCGGCTGACGCGCTCGATTTCTTAGTGGTGGTCGTAGTTGTTGTCGTAGAGGATCCAGATTGACCGTTACCAGTGCTGATCTTTCCTAACGTAACTTTCACGATAGGATCGGCTGCTACGTTAACTTGCTTAGTGGTGGTCGTAGTCGTTGTCGAAGAAGATCCAGATTGACTGTTCCCAGAGGTGATCTTTCCGGAAATAGCTTTCACGATAGGATCGACAGATAACTTTACTTCCTTAGTTGTGGTCGTAGTCGTTGCCGACGATCCAGACTGGCTCTTTCCGGTATTGGTGTTTCCGGAAACTACTGTCACGATGGGTTCGGCTGACGCGCTCGATTTCTTAGTGGTGGTCGTAGTTGTTGTCGAAGAGGATCCAGATTGACCGTTACCAGTGCTGATCTTTCCTAACGTAACTTTCACGATAGGATCGGCTGCTACGTTAACTTGCTTAGTGGTGGTCGTAGTCGTTGTCGAAGAAGATCCAGATTGACTGTTCCCAGAGGTGATCTTTCCGGAAATAGCTTTTAAGATAGGATCGACAGCTAGCTTAACTTCCTTAGTGGTGGTCGTAGTCGTTGCCGACGATCCAGACTGGCTCTTTCCGGTATTGGTGTTTCCGGAAACTACTGTCACGATGGGTTCGGCTGACGCGCTCGATTTCTTAGTGGTGGTCGTAGTTGTTGTCGAAGAGGATCCAGATTGACCGTTCCCAGAACTGGTCTTTCCTAACGTAACTTTCACGATAGGATCGGCTGCTACATTAACTTGCTTAGTGGTGGTCGTAGTCGTTGTCGAAGATGATCCAGATTGACTGTTCCCAGAGATGATCTTTCCGGAAATAGCTTTCACGATAGGATCGACCGCTAACTTAACTTCCTTTGTGGTGGTCGTAGTCGTTGCCGACGATCCAGACTGGCTCTTTCCGGTATTGGTGTTTCCGGAAACTACTGTCACGATGGGTTCGGCTGACGCGCTCGATTTCTTAGTGGTGGTCGTAGTTGTTGTCGTAGAGGATCCAGATTGACCGTTACCAGTGCTGATCTTTCCTAACGTAACTTTCACGATAGGATCGGCTGCTACGTTAACTTGCTTAGTGGTGGTCGTAGTCGTTGTCGAAGAAGATCCAGATTGACTGTTCCCAGAGGGTGATCTTTCCGGAAATAGCTTTCACGATAGGATCGACAGATAACTTTACTTCCTTAGTTGTGGTCGTAGTCGTTGCCGACGATCCAGACTGGCTCTTTCCGGTACTGGTGTTCCCGGAAACTACTGTCACGATGGGTTCGGCTGATGCGCTCGATTTCTTAGTGGTGGTCGTAGTTGTTGTCGAAGAGGATCCAGATTGACCGTTACCAGTGCTGATCTTTCCTAACGTAACTTTCACGATAGGATCGGCTGCTACGTTAACTTGCTTAGTGGTGGTCGTAGTCGTTGTCGAAGAAGATCCAGATTGACTGTTCCCAGAGGTGATCTTTCCGGAAATAGCTTTCACGATAGGATCGACAGCTAGCTTAACTTCCTTAGTGGTGCTCGTAGTCGTTGTCGAAGATCCTGATTGGCTCTTTCCGGTGTTCCGGTTTCCGGAAACTACTGTCACGATGGGTTCGGCTGATGCGCTCGATTTCTTAGTGGTGGTCGTAGTTGTTGTCGAAGAGGATCCAGATTGACCGTTCCCAGAACTGGTCTTTCCTAACGTAACTTTCACGATAGGATCGGCTGCTACATTAACTTGGTTAGTGGTGGTCGTAGTCGTTGTCGAAGATGATCCAGATTGACTGTTCCCAGAGGTGATCTTTCCGGAAATAGCTTTCACGATAGGATCGACAGATAACTTTACTTCCTTAGTTGTGGTCGTAGTCGTTGCCGACGATCCAGACTGGCTCTTTCCGGTATTGGTGTTTCCGGAAACTACTGTCACGATGGGTTCGGCTGACGCGCTCGATTTCTTAGTGGTGGTCGTAGTTGTTGTCGAAGAGGATCCAGATTGACCGTTCCCAGAACTGGTCTTTCCTAACGTAACTTTCACGATAGGATCGGCTGCTACATTAACTTGCTTAGTGGTGGTCGTAGTCGTTGTAGAAGATGATCCAGATTGACTGTTCCCAGAGGTGATCTTTCCGGAAATAGCTTTCACGATAGGATCGACAGATAACTTTACTTCCTTAGTTGTGGTCGTAGTCGTTGTCGAAGATCCTGATTGGCTCTTTCCGGTATTGGTGTTTCCGGAAACTACTGTCACGATGGGTTCGGCTGACGCGCTCGATTTCTTAGTGGTGGTCGTAGTTGTTGTCGAAGAGGATCCAGATTGACCGTTACCAGTGCTGATCTTTCCTAACGTAACTTTCACGATAGGATCGGCTGCTACATTAACTTGCTTAGTGGTGGTCGTAGTCGTTGTCGAAGATGATCCAGATTGACTGTTCCCAGAGGTGACCTTTCCGGAAATAGCTTTCACGATAGGATCGACAGATAACTTTACTTCCTTAGTTGTGGTCGTAGTCGTTGCCGACGATCCAGACTGGCTCTTTCCGGTACTGGTGTTTCCGGAAACTACTGTCACGATGGGCTCGGCTGACGCGCTCGATTTCTTAGTGGTGGTCGTAGTTGTTGTCGTAGAGGATCCAGATTGACCGTTACCAGTGCTGATCTTTCCTAACGTAACTTTCACGATAGGATCGGCTGCTACGTTAACTTGCTTAGTGGTGGTCGTAGTCGTTGTCGAAGAAGATCCAGATTGACTGTTCCCAGAGGTGATCTTTCCGGAAATAGCTTTCACGATAGGATCGACCGCTAACTTAACTTCCTTTCTGGTGGTCGTAGTCGTTGCCGACGATCCAGACTGGCTCTTTCCGGTACTGGTGTTCCCGGAAACTACTGTCACGATGGGTTCGGCTGACGCGCTCGATTTCTTAGTGGTGGTCGTAGTTGTTGTCGAAGAGGATCCAGATTGACCGTTCCCAGAACTGGTCTTTCCTAACGTAACTTTCACGATAGGATCGGCTGCTACATTAACTTGCTTAGTGGTGGTCGTAGTCGTTGTCGAAGATGATCCAGATTGACTGTTCCCAGAGGTGATCTTTCCGGAAATAGCTTTCACGATAGGATTGACAGCTAGCTTAACTTCCTTAGTGGTGCTCGTAGTCGTTGTCGAAGATCCTGATTGGCTCTTTCCGGTACTGGTGTTTCCGGAAACTACTGTCACGATGGGTTCGGCTGACGCGCTCGATTTCTTAGTGGTGGTCGTAGTTGTTGTCGTAGAGGATCCAGATTGACCGTTCCCAGAACTGGTCTTTCCTAACGTAACTTTCACGATAGGATCGGCTGCTACATTAACTTGCTTAGTGGTGGTCGTAGTCGTTGTCGAAGATGATCCAGATTGACTGTTCCCAGAGGTGATCTTTCCGGAAATAGCTTTCACGATAGGATTGACAGCTAGCTTAACTTCCTTAGTGGTGCTCGTAGTCGTTGTCGAAGATCCTGATTGGCTCTTTCCGGTGTTCCTGTTTCCGGAAACTACTGTCACGATGGGTTCGGCTGATGCACTCGATATCGTTGTGGTGGTCGTAGTCGTTGTCGAAGATGATCCAGATTGGCTGTTTCCGGTACTGGTCTCTCCGGAAACCACTGTCACGACGGGATCGGCTGAAATATTCGATTCCTTTGTGGTTGTTGTAGTCGTAGTTGTTGATGATCCAGAATCGCTCTTTCCGGAAACTACTTTGACCACTGGTTCAGCTGCAATGCTCGTTTTCTTAGTGGTGGTCGTAGTTGTTGTCGAAGAGGATCCAGAATCGCTCTTTCCGGAAACTACTTTCACCACTGGTTCAGCTGCAATGCTCGTTTTCTTAGTGGTGGTCGTAGTTGTTGTCGAAGACGATCCAGAATCGCTCTTTCCGGAAACTACTTTCACCACTGGTTCAGCTGCAATGCTCGTTTTCTTAGTGGTGGTCGTAGTTGTTGTTGAAAAGGATCCAGAATCGCTCTTTCCGGAAACTACTTTCACCACTGGTTCAGCTGCAATGCTCGTTTTCTTAGTGGTGGTCGTAGTTGTTGTCGAAGAGGATCCAGATTGGCTGTTTCCGGAAGTGGTCTCTCCGGAAACCACTGTCACTACGGGATCGGCTGAAATATTCGATTGCTTTGTGGTTGTTGTAGTCGTAGTTGTTGATGATCCAGAATCGCTCTTTCCGGAAACTACTTTCACTACGGGTTTAGCTGCAATGCTCGTTTTCTTAGTGGTGGTCGTAGTTGTTGTCGAAGAGGATCCAGAATCGCTCTTTCCGGAAACTACTTTCACCACTGGTTCAGCTGCAATGCTTGTTTTCTTAGTGGTGGTCGTAGTTGTTGTCGAAGAGGATCCAGATTGGCTGTTTCCGGAAGTGGTCTCTCCGGAAACCACTGTCACGACGGGATCGGCTGAAATATTCGATTCCTTTGTGGTTGTTGTAGTCGTAGTTGTTGATGATCCAGAATCGCTCTTTCCGGAAACTACTTTCACTACGGGTTTAGCTGCAATGCTCGTTTTCTTAGTGGTGGTCGTAGTTGTTGTCGAAGAGGATCCAGAATCGCTCTTTCCGGAAACTACTCTCACCACTGGTTCAGCTGCTGTGGTCGTTTTCTTAGTGGTGGTCGTAGTGGTTGTTGAAGAGGATCCAGAATCGCTCTTTCCGGAAACTACTTTCACCACTGGTTCAGCTGCAATGCTTGTTTCATTAGTGGTGGTCGTAGTTGTTGTCGAAGAGGATCCAGATTGGCTGTTTCCGGAAGTGGTCTCTCCGGAAACCACTGTCACGACGGGATCGGCTGAAATATTCGATTCCTTTGTGGTTGTTGTAGTCGTAGTTGTTGATGATCCAGAATCGCTCTTTCCGGAAACTACTTTCACCACTGGTTCAGCTGCAATGCTCGTTTTCTTAGTGGTGGTCGTAGTTGTTGTTGAAAAGGATCCAGAATCGCTCTTTCCGGAAACTACTTTCACCACTGGTTCAGCTGCAATGCTCGTTTTCTTAGTGGTGGTCGTAGTTGTTGTCGAAGAGGATCCAGATTGGCTGTTTCCGGAAGTGGTCTCTCCGGAAACCACTGTCACTACGGGATCGGCTGAAATATTCGATTGCTTTGTGGTTGTTGTAGTCGTAGTTGTTGATGATCCAGAATCGCTCTTTCCGGAAACTACTTTCACTACGGGTTTAGCTGCAATGCTCGTTTTCTTAGTGGTGGTCGTAGTTGTTGTCGAAGAGGATCCAGAATCGCTCTTTCCGGAAACTACTTTCACCACTGGTTCAGCTGCAATGCTTGTTTTCTTAGTGGTGGTCGTAGTTGTTGTCGAAGAGGATCCAGATTGGCTGTTTCCGGAAGTGGTCTCTCCGGAAACCACTGTCACGACGGGATCGGCTGAAATATTCGATTCCTTTGTGGTTGTTGTAGTCGTAGTTGTTGATGATCCAGAATCGCTCTTTCCGGAAACTACTTTCACTACGGGTTTAGCTGCAATGCTCGTTTTCTTAGTGGTGGTCGTAGTTGTTGTCGAAGAGGATCCAGAATCGCTCTTTCCGGAAACTACTCTCACCACTGGTTCAGCTGCTGTGGTCGTTTTCTTAGTGGTGGTCGTAGTGGTTGTTGAAGAGGATCCAGAATCGCTCTTTCCGGAAACTACTTTCACCACTGGTTCAGCTGCAATGCTTGTTTCATTAGTGGTGGTCGTAGTTGTTGTCGAAGAGGATCCAGATTGGCTGTTTCCGGAAGTGGTCTCTCCGGAAACCACTGTCACGACGGGATCGGCTGAAATATTCGATTCCTTTGTGGTTGTTGTAGTCGTAGTTGTTGATGATCCAGAATCGCTCTTTCCGGAAACTACTTTCACCACTGGTTCAGCTGCAATGCTCGTTTTCTTAGTGGTGGTCGTAGTTGTTGTCGAAGATGTTCCAGATTGGCTGTTTCCGGTACTGGTCTCTCCGGAAACCACTGTCACGACGGGATCGCCTGAAATATTCGATTCCTTAGTGGTTGTTGTAGTCGTAGTTGTTGATGATCCAGAATCGCTCTTTCCGGAAACTACTCTCACTACGGGTTCAGCTGCAATGCTCGTCTTCTTACTGGTGGTCGTAGTTGTTGTCGAAGTGGATCTAGATTGGTTGTTTCCGGAAGTGGTCTCTCCGGAAACCACTGTCACGACAGGATCGGCTGCAATATTCGATTCCTTTGTGGTTGTTGTAGTCGTAGTTGTTGATGATCCAGAATCGCTCTTTCCGGAAACTACTTTCACCACGGGTTCAGCTGCTGTGGTCGTTTTTTTAGTGGTGATTGTAGTTGTTGAAGAGGATCCAGAATCGCTGTTTCCGGAAACCACTTTCACCACTGGTTCGGCTGCAATGCTCGTTTTCTTAGTGGTGGTCGTAGTTGTTGTCGAAGATGTTCCAGATTGGCTGGTCTCTCCGGAAACCACTGTCACGACGGGATCGGCTGAAATATTCGATTCCTTTGTGGTTGTTGTAGTCGTAGTTGTTGATGATCCAGAATCGCTCTTTCCGGAAACTACTTTCACTACGGGTTCAGCTGCAATGCTCGTTTTCTTAGTGGTGGTCGTAGTTGTTGTCGAAGAGGATCCAGATTGGCTGTTTCCGGAAGTGGTCTCCCCGGAAACCGCTGTCACGACGGGATCGGCTGCAATATTCGATTCCTTTGTGGTTGTTGTAGTCGTAGTTGTTGATGATCCAGAATCGCTCTTTCCGGAAACTACTTTCACCACGGGTTCAGCTGCTGTGGTCGTTTTTTTAGTGGTGATCGTAGTTGTTGAAGAGGATCCAGAATCGCTGTTTCCGGAAACTACTTTCACCACGGGTTCAGCTGCAATGCTCGTTTTCTTAGTGGTGGTCGTAGTTGTTGTCGAAGATGTTCCAGATTGGCTGTTTCCGGTACTGGTCTCTCCGGAAACCACTGTCACGACGGGATCGGCTGCAATATTCGATTCCTTTGTGGTTGTTGTAGTCGTAGTTGTTGATGATCCAGAATCGCTCTTTCCGGAAATTACTTTCACCACGGGTTCAGCTGCTGTGGTCGTTTTCTTAGTGGTGGTCGTAGTTGTTGTCGAAGAGGATCCAGATTGGCTGTTTCCGGAAGTGGTCTCTCCGGAAACCACTGTCACGACGGGATCGGCTGCAATATTCGATTCCTTTGTGGTTGTTGTAGTCGTAGTTGTTGATGATCCAGAATCGCTCTTTCCGGAAACTACTTTCACCACGGGTTCAGCTGCTGTGGTCGTTTTCTTAGTGGTGGTCGTAGTTGTTGTCGAAGAGGATCCAGATTGGCTGTTTCCGGAAGTGGTCTCTCCGGAAACCACTGTCACGACGGGATCGGCTGCAATATTCGATTCCTTTGTGGTTGTTGTAGTCGTAGTTGTTGATGATCCAGAATCGCTCTTTCCGGAAACTACTTTCACCACGGGTTCAGCTGCTGTGGTCGTTTTCTTAGTGGTGGTCGTAGTGGTTGTTGAAGAGGATCCAGAATCGCTGTTTCCGGAAACCCCTTTCACCACTGGTTCGGCTGCAATGCTCGTTTTCTTAGTGGTGGTCGTAGTTGTTGTCGAAGATGTTCCAGATTGGCTGTTTCCGGTACTGGTCTCTCCGGAAACCACTGTCACGACGGGATCGGCTGCAATATTCGATTCCTTTGTGGTTGTTGTAGTCGTAGTTGTTGATGATCCAGAATCGCTCTTTCCGGAAATTACTTTCACCACGGGTTCAGCTGCTGTGGTCGTTTTCTTAGTGGTGGTCGTAGTTGTTGTCGAAGAGGATCCAGATTGGCTGTTTCCGGAAGTGGTCTCTCCGGAAACCACTGTCACGACGGGATCGGCTGCAATATTCGATTCCTTTGTGGTTGTTGTAGTCGTAGTTGTTGATGATCCAGAATCGCTCTTTCCGGAAACTACTTTCACCACTGGTTCAGCTGCTGTGGTCGTTTCCTTAGTGGTGGTCGTAGTGGTTGTTGAAGAGGATCCAGAATCGCTGTTTCCGGAAACCCCTTTCACCACTGGTTCGGCTGCAATGCTCGTTTTCTTAGTGGTGGTCGTAGTTGTTGTCGAAGAGGATCCAGATTGGCTGTTTCCGGAAGTGGTCTCTCCGGAAACCACTGTCACGACGGGATCGGCTGAAATATTCGATTCCTTTGTGGTTGTTGTAGTCGTAGTTGTTGATGATCCAGAATCGCTCTTTCCGGAAACTACTTTCACCACTGGTTCAGCTGCTGTGGTCGTTTCCTTAGTGGTGGTCGTAGTGGTTGTTGAAGAGGATCCAGAATCGCTGTTTCCGGAAACTACTTTCACCACGGGTTCAGCTGCAATGCTCGTTTTCTTAGTGGTGGTCGTAGTTGTTGTCGAAGAGGATCCAGATTGGCTGTTTCCGGAAGTGGTCTCTCCGGAAACCACTGTCACGACGGGATCGGCTGCAATATTCGATTCCTTTGTGGTTGTTGTAGTCGTAGTTGTTGATGATCCAGAATCGCTCTTTCCGGAAACTACTTTCACCACTGGTTCAGCTGCTGTGGTCGTTTTCTTAGTGGTGGTCGTAGTGGTTGTTGAAGAGGATCCAGAATCGCTGTTTCCGGAAACTACTTTCACCACTGGTTCGGCTGCAATGCTCGTTTTCTTAGTGGTGGTCGTAGTTGTTGTCGAAGATGTTCCAGATTGGCTGTTTCCGGTACTGGTCTCTCCGGAAACCACTGTCACGACGGGATCGGCTGCAATATTTGATTCTTTTGTGGTTGTTGTTGTAGTTGATGATGATCCAGAATCGCTCTTTCCGGAAACTACTTTCACCACGGGTTCAGCTGCTGTGGTCGTAGTTGTTGTCGAAGAGGATCCAGATTGGCTGTTTCCGGTACTGGTCACTCCGGAAACCACTGTCACGACGGGATCGGCTGCAATATTTGATTCTTTTGTGGTTGTTGTTGTAGTTGATGATGATCCAGAATCGCTCTTTCCGGAAACTACTTTCACCACGGGCTCAGCTGCTGTGGTCGTAGTTGTTGTCGAAGAGGATCCAGATTGGCTGTTTCCGGTACTGGTCACTCCGGAAACCACTGTCACGACGGGATCGGCTGCAATTTTCGATTCTTTTGTGGTTGTTGTTGTGGTTGATGATGATCCAGAATCGCTCTTTCCGGAAACTACTTTCACCACGGGTTCAGCTGCTGTGGTCGTTTTCTTAGTGGTGGTCGTAGTTGTTGTCGAAGAGGCTCCAGATTGGCTGTTTCCGGAAGTGGTCTCCCCGGAAACCACTGTCACGACGGGATCGGCTGCAATATTCGATTCCTTTGTGGTTGTTGTAGTCGTAGTTGTTGATGATCCAGAATCGATCTTTCCGGAAACTACTTTCACTTCGGGTTCAGCTGCAATGCTCGTTTTCTTAGTGGTGGTCGTGGTTGTTGTTGAAGATGTTCCAGATTTTTTTCCGGTACTGGTCTCTCCGGAAACCACTGCCACGACGGGATCGGCTGCAATATTCGATTCTTTTGTGGTTGTTGTTGTGGTTGATGATGATCCAGAATCACTGTTTCCGGAAACTCCTTTCACCACGGGATCAACTGCTGAGTTTGTTTCGACTGTGGTGGTCGTAGTTGTAGAAGATGATCCAGATTGGCTCTTTCCGGAATTAGTCTCTCCGGAGATAATTTCCTGTGAGGTGGTCGTAGTCACATCACTGCGTCCTGCAGTTCTGTGATTATACGGAATAGTATTTCTAATGTCGTTAATGATCGAATCAATTTGATTCGTATTCTGTACATTGGTTGACCCATCCGCAGTCGAAGTTATCTGATTATGTGAACAGTTCGTATGCTTATCATTAGCCACAATCAATTTGCCGAATAGTCTATCCAAGAGCCACAACCGAATATCTTTCCGAATCTCTAATAGAGTTTGTCGCACACTTTCACAACACGGACCGTTAGCAGCTGCTGACTGTGGGCTGACTGCCTCGGTGCTCACTGCCGTCTCCGTATGGATATGAGCACCGTATGCGAGTGCCACGCAGGCGCCCAAAAGGGCGATACAAAATATACGCATTGTCTAGCAATAACTTAGTCCCGACTTCATCTGTTAGCAACTCCGGCAGTTGGACTGCTTTTATACCTTATCAGAAGATGAAAGTTTATTGTCTTTTCTATAATTTAGCTATTTGCTTTTGTGCAGTTAATCAAATTTCGCATTGTGCCAAAACATTTGGCACTTCTATTGTTCGACTAGCGATGTCGAAAAAAAACTTCTTAATACTGAAGCTCAGCCTTTAGACAGAAAATAATGAAACACTTGTGCAAAATATTTGCTTTGAGCTTAGATTAAATAGACTGTCAGACTTTCAGGCATTCTTAGGAGTACGTTGTACGTAAATTAAATGTGTATTTTGGCCAAGACGTCAAATGTACTGCAATTACCAAATAACGGGAGTATGAGGAGCGTGTTGCCAAGACAAAGCCTTGTTTATTTGATTTGCCAACAACGACAGATTAGCAGTGCTCAGAATTATGCCGTATTCATATTTATTCATATTATATTTTATGTATACAGTTATATATATATATAGGGTGTAGAAGTGGGACAGGTATCGTCTCGATCCGAACTAGAATTCGTCCTTCTCGAATGGATGGTGTGGATGACCGTGTTGACTGCAAAAATAATCACAAGTTTCCATATCAGTATAAATTAAATCAAGTATACGCTAAGTAGCACAAGATTAACACTGATAAACAAAGTAGGGGAAAGCTACACATGTTGCTGTTAGTGCACGAAGCTCGTGTATACAAACATTAACTATAAATTTCATTCGCTGGGGTGTAATTAATAGCATTTCAATCAAACTAAAAGTACAAAGAAAGAGATTGGAGTTCAACAAAAGCGGTTTATCATCTGGTAAACAAAAATTTAAAAAACAAACAAAGAGAAAATAAACACAAACGAATAGGCCGTAAAAAGGGTTTAGATTTACGTATGTGCCTCTCGGGTTGCCCAGTTGTTAGCTTTTGCCGGGAATATTTACTTAACTATTTGATTATTTGATTATTCATATTTCAGATATGCCTCACACTTGTAAATGTTGAACGAGTTCTTTGCATTGTCTCTCATAGAAAGAGCTCTCTGATTTGACTTGATTTAATATTCATCGTGGAACGGATAATGTTCGTGTCCGCCAGCATCGCTATATATCCAAGTCAAACAAATAACAAATATTAAAATGGGAGTTTTAAATAAATAAATTAATAAGCTAAGTAACTATAATAAGATGACGTACTGAATGTGAATCTTAAAATAAATTCTTATAGCACAAAATTTATGATAAAATATTTTAATCCAAAAGTAATTTTTTGGCTAATTTTCATCAACATTTTTCGATATTAAAGATTTTTAGGAAGTGACTTAGATCGGTGCAATAGATGATGCTTTTAGAAGCCTGAATGCCTTAATGTGACACTCTCAGTCTATAATATTTCGGAAACCTAATATTACTTTCAGATTCCAACTCAGCACATCTTAGACCTTCAAAATTCTCTCATTTCATAAAATTTCCTTAGCCTTTGCTATTGAGCATATCAGAAACTTACTTCAGCAACGGCACCAGACGTCCATTGCATTCGAAACTTTCGATTGTTTCGATCTCCTCGTTTGTTAGTGAGAAATCGAATACCTTGAAGTTCGACTCAATACGATCCTTAGTCACCGACTTGGGTATAACAATGTTGTTCCGCTGAATCTGGTAGCGTATCAAGATCTGTCCGGGAGTCTTGTTCTTGGCAGCAGCAATTTGCTTGATCTAGAAGAAGTTAGTCGCGTTTGCTCAGTTTATTTATAAATTATATAAAATTATATTGTATAAGTTTTTCTTACCTTTTGCTCCTCTAGAATAACCGGATCACCCTCCTTGGCCCATGGGCGATTTGGGCTGCCCAATGGGCTGTACGCCGTAATGGTAATATTATTCTTTTTGCAGAACTCCGAAAGCTTCTTCTGCGTCAAGTAGGGATGGCATTCGATCTGGTTTGTAGCTGGTGGAATTTTGGCAATGGCCAAAACCCGTTCGATTTGATTCTTATTGAAATTGGATACGCCAATGGACTTGACCAAACCCTCCTCAACCAGCTGCTCCATGGCCTTCCAAGTGTCAACGTAATCGTCCGGCGAGTACAGAGTTTTGCCATTTGCATCAACTGGGAACAGCTCAGAGCCCTCCTTATAGCCCATGGGCCAGTGGATCAAGTACAGATCCAGATATTTCAGCTTCAACAGATTCAAGGTGTTCTGGCAAGCAGCTTTCACCACATCTGGACGATGGAAAGTGTTCCACAACTTGCTTGTGATGAACAGATCCTCGCTGTAAGAAGTGAGTGGATTGGGAATAGATAGCTTATATTATATATATATAGGCCTACATACCGCTTTACTACGCCTTCCTTGATCTTGGCCTCGATGCCAGCACCGACTTCGGGTTCATTTTGATAGACAAAGGCGCAATCAATGTGCCTGTAGCCCACATCAATGGCAGTCTTAACAGCCTCAGCCACTTGACCAGGAGGACTCTAAAGGCAAAGGCAAGAAATTTCACATTTGAGTATGGCCAAGGTTAAGGGTGATTTGCTAATTAATCTTTGATTAGTGACGTTTACAATTTATGACTTTAATGGAAGAACGAAACTTGGACTGTCTATGGCTTATCAGCAAACCTTTCCTATTTTAGAGTATACGAAAACTATATTGAAGATTAATTAAAAGTCAAAAGTACAATTGGTTGTTAAACTTGTATTTCAGAGCATTCGACCTCTATAGAAATATAGTTTATAAGCTTTAGAGCAGAGAAGACAGACTTAACAAAATGTCTAGATAAGCACTTTTATCAGTTCTCGTTTCCTCCGGCGTCTACAAATTTATACATACACTTGAGTTGTGCTACATCATTTATCAAGACGTGACATCGCATATTTGAAAACTTTCCATTTGTTATTTAATCGGACAAGAGGTCACCTTGGTGTAAATAGCTCGCATAGTTCACATAGATGTCACTAATGGAAAATTGCTGGAGGTCTCATTATCGACTCTTTATCGCCTTTGTAACTCGTGCACGCACCCTCACACCCTCACACTCACACTCTCACTCTCACATGCATATAGCAAAGCCGGCAGATGCCGCTCCCGGCTAATTATCAACTGCAAGCTCTCTTGCCTTCTCTTTCTAATTCTGCCAACGCGCAAAAAATACAAAATAAAATGGAGGAAGTCGTGGGCATTGGCGAGAGCCAAACCAGAGATTGCTGTTGTTGCATCCGTCGACTTAAGGAAAATAAACTTATAACTGTACTCAACTTACGTTCCAGGTTCCCAGACCAAGTATGGGAATACTATGGCCACTGTTCAGCTTAACGGTCGGCACTGTGCTAGCCATTGCGATTGCTGCTGCTTGCTTAATTGATTTTGGAAAGGATTGTATAAATATATTAATTAATATATGTCTTTTATGTTACTCTGATATATATGGTCAAAATAACACTGAGCAGCGACACACAGCTGTTTGCCGCTTTTATATATGCTCATTGGCCGGCGGCCAGGCGAAAGCTTTGCTAAGCTTACGCGAAGCTCGAGGTCTGCATTCGAATAGCCATCGATGCTGTTTGTGCGATCGTTGAAAATTATCGATAGGTATCGATTAGCAATTTAAGTTTGAATCAAACTGTTATATAGGCGAGTGTTAAAACGATTCAAATTTAAATTGAT
The DNA here is from genome assembly GCA_035047545.1 of Drosophila paranaensis. NCBI lineage: Eukaryota > Metazoa > Arthropoda > Insecta > Diptera > Drosophilidae > Drosophila > Drosophila paranaensis. The sequence continues at coordinate 3,711,886 of JAWNPL010000145.1, read as the reverse complement.
TCATAAATGTGTAAATCAAGGTTTTTTGGATTTGCTATTTTGTTGCAACTTAATTATGCAATTTGTATATGCACATACGTTTACCACATAGGTTCGAATTCCTGGAATAGGTGTTTCCTTTCCACCTGCCAAGGCTGCATCTTTCGCTTCTGGGGACCTAATTTGAGAACTCTTTAAAATCATTATTTCTAGTTAAATTAACTTTTAACTTACCACATGATGAGTTTTGGGTTTGTGTAGCCGCTGATTGCAGTCTGAATTTGGGCTTGAATCAAACGAATAGGATATTTCAAAGAGTTGAGCATCATAATCTATTTGGGAATTTCTTACTCCTGTTGGAATGATCAATGGCCAAGATGTCAAGGATAACTAAGTTATGTTTTTATATATATTATACAAAAAAGAGCATTATGAATATATATATCAGGACAAAGAAAAGCATATTTAGTAAACCAAACTGGCTAATTTGTATAGTGACTGGAATATATTTGTTAAAATGAAGCCATTGTGGAACAAAAACTTAATAGACTAATTTGGGGATGCCTATGTCTTCGTGTTTCAGCTTGACATCAGACACCAGGTACACGTATGATTTGTGGTATCCAAATCCATTTGTTTGTGGCGTTTACACTTGCTTTGGCGCATCCAGCTCGAACGGGTGGTGGGGATGCCCGTAGGCGGCCTTCATGGTCATGAAGCGACCGTTGCAGTCGAGATCGTCGATAGCTTGCAGATCGTCGTTGTCCAGGCCAAAGTCCCATATCTTCTTGAAGTTCTCGTACATGTGATGCTTGCTAATGGAGCGCGGAATGACAATGATGCCCGACTGGGTCTGATAGCGCAGCAGCACCTGGGCCGGAGTACGCTCGTACTTGGCCGCGATCTCCAGGATCACAGGATGCTTCAGCAGCGGATAGGCACCCGGTTTCTCGTAGGGTGTGTGTGCCGATCCCAGCGAGCTGTAGGCGGTCACGGCAATGGCGTTGTCGTAGCAGAGCGTGATCAGCGTCTTCTGCCGTAGATATGGATGGCACTCGATCTGCAGCACCACTGGCTTCAACTTGGCTACGCTCAGCAGTCGGTTGATCTGCTGCTCATTGAAGTTGGAGACACCGATGGCATGGCAGAGGCCACAATCCACCAGGCTCTCCATGGCCTTCCAAGTGTCCACGAAATCGATGTTCTCGAAGACTGCCTTGCCCGTGTCCGGGCAAGTGGGATAAAGAACGTCACCGGACTTATATGCCATTGGCCAGTGCATGAGGTACAGATCCAGATAGTCAACGCCTAGATTACGCAGGCTTGTGAGACAGGCACTTCGCACCAGATCTGGCCTGTGGTGGGTATTCCAAAGCTTGCTAGTTATGAACAGTTGGTCACTGCGCGGAATGATGTGATTATTATATGAGACGTATAATCTAATATAGTTTTGTGTATCTTTACCGTGTTACGACGCCCTCTTTGAGCTTTTCGGCAATTGCAGCGCCGATTTGTTCCTCATTGCCGTAGATGTGGGCGCAGTCGAAGTGGCGATAGCCAATGTCAATAGCATCCTTCACTGCTCGGGTGATCACCTCAGGTGGGCTCTAAAAAGAGGAAGAGAAAGGACAGCTTTTAGTCTCAATACAACTGCATATTAGTTTGCCTAGCTTTGTCGTTCTCTCTCTCTTTCCTTGAGCATTCTTGAGTGTGAAGCAGATGACAGCTCTGGTTTACTCATTTCTCTTACTCTCAACTGTGTGCATGTATGGGTGCACGCATCTATGCTCATCTGCATATGTATGTTCATACATAAATACATCCCTGTAGGGTCACACTTGTGTTGCACATTTGCATTTGCTGCATTCTGAAAGCTTTTCAAAGCTGGCTCTCTCTCGCATTGGCATTGACACTGACCACTCTCTGCACAGACCACAGGCTGCACTGCACTGCCTCGCATACTTTGGTGCTATTTTGTTATTATTCAATAAGTAGGATGGATAATACTTACACGCCAAGTGCCCAGGCCGACCATTGGCATATTTTTGCCATTGCTCAGCAGAAAATTCGGAGTGGACATTTCTAATTGAAGAACTAAAGATATTAAATTATTAGTTAGCAGTGTGTCTGTGTCCCATTTACCGAAAGTAGACGCAAGAAGAAAACCCTATTAATTTTGCTACAAACTAATAAAAGTGACAGCTTGTTAAAATACAAATACAAGCATGTGTACACCTACACGAAGTAGTCAAATTTAGAAACTTTTTGGCAACCAAAGCTGCTTTTACTGTATTGACCTTCACAAATGTTTGGTATAAAACTTGATGTGTGCTGCGGCCTGCTAATGAAAGCATATTTTCTTTTAAAATGCGGTTATTTTTAAGAAAATATGTAAATAAAACTGCGTGTGCACACACTGGTTTTAGGCGATATGTGTGCCATATCGATAACTATTATTATGCATTTCTTACATCTCTGTTATGTTTGCCGGCCATCTGCACGAAAATATCAACAAAACGCATTTAAATAGTTTCGTGTTGTATTTATCATTGAGATATGTTTGGCACGGTAAATAATTATCTCTCTGGTGTATTGCGTGCTGCTGAGGATTATGATGGCGACAACTTGGCCACATTTCTATCGCTACGCGACGTCCACGTTCAGAATCACAATTTGTACATAGCACAGCCCGAGAAGCTGGTGGAGCGCATGCTGAAGTCACCATTGGACGAAGTGGTGGGCTCGCATCTGAAGGTGCTCTATTATCTGGCCCAGGAGCCACCCAACTACATGGACGCGTACAGCCACCAGTCCTCAAGCTGCTCAGCTGTCGTGAAGCTATTGCAGCAGCTGAAGGACGAGAACTGGTGCCTCCCGCTCATGTATCGCGTGTGCCTCGATCTGCGCTACTTGGCGCAGGCATGCGAAAAGCATTGTCGCGGCTTCACACCGGGCCACATACTGGAGAAGGCCGCTGACTGCATGATGGCTTGCTTCCGCGTGTGTGCGGCGGATGGACGCGCCTCGGAGGAGGAAACCAAACGGCTGGGTATGATGAATCTGGTGAATCAGCTGTTCAAGATCTATTTCCGGATAAATAAGTTGCATCTGTGCAAGCCGCTCATCCGAGCAATCGATAACTGCACCTTTAAGGACAACTTTCCTCAGGCGGAGCAGATCACGTACAAATATTTTGTGGGACGCCGCGCGATGTTTGACTCGAACTATCGGATGGCCGTGGACGATCTTTCGTATGCGTTCACCCACTGCCCAGATCGATTCTCGAGCAATAAAAGATTGATTCTCATCTATCTGGTGCCAGTGAAAATGCTGCTAGGATACCTACCCCGCAAATCCCTGCTCGAACGTTACGATCTGCTGCTGTTTTACGATTTGGTGTTGGCCCTGAAGGCCGGCAATGTCAAGAAATTCGATGAGATCGTCCATGAGCAGGAGCTGGTGCTGATCCGCAGTGGCATTTACCTGCTCGTCGAGAAACTGAAGTTTATTGTGTATCGCAATCTGTTCAAGAAGGTGTTCGCCATCCGGAAGACTCATCAATTGGATATGGATGATTTCCTGTCGGCACTGCAGTTTGTGGGCGTAAATGATGTGTCCTTGGATGAGACGCACTGCATCATTGCGAATCTGATATACGAAGGCAAGATCAAAGGCTACATATCGCATGCTCACAACAAATTGGTTGTTTCCAAGCAAAATCCGTTCCCGCCATTAATTTTAACATAGAATTATCAGACTTTAATAAACGAAACTGAAGATATATTATTTGTATGAATAAAAGTTCTTGGCTGTTAACCCGCCAATAAAGTGCTACGAAAGAAAAACGATAAGACGTATATCGATATATGCCAGGGCTACTCAAGTTTTATATTTGTGTATCGATATTTAGAAATGTCAATAGTCAGACCGCATGCACACACACTCACTCTCACACATACGCATATGTGCACACGTATTAGTCTGTATATATTTCCAATAGCTCAGCTGAAAACAGTTTTCGGTGCGCTCTAGTAAATAATAAAAATTAAATAGAATAATAGCAAATTTTGGTAAATGGCAGTCCAAGCATAACCAATAATACATTTTTATAGAGTAATACAATTTCAATTGATTTGATTTGCAATGTGCCACCGGCAGCATGGAATCCACTTGCAAGTGCAAAATCAATATTACTAATTTGCTTTGTTTTTTTTTTTATATGTTGAAATGACATAACTAAAAGGCATTTGAAATCGTATACACATCGAAATCGGCAAGTAATCGTTGTTATTATTGTTGTTGTTCTAGCGTACCTGGTACCTGCCTGTAGGAAATTACGAAAAACGAAAGAGGCTAAACGTACGACATGGCAGCCCCGGTAATTGTGGAGGCCACGGTCAAGCAGACGGCAACGGTAAGTGCGGAAGCGTGACCTTTGCGATTATGTTGCTAAAATTTCAGTCACCTGTATATACAGCTCATATTCATGCACGGCTTGGGCGACACTGGGTATGTATGGTCGGTCGATCAGTGCCTTGGGCTCTGTTTATTAATTTCTCTGATTGCAGACATGGCTGGAGCAGCGCTTTGGCTGCAGTGCGTCCGCCCTTTATGAAGGTCATCTGTCCAACGGCGCCGACACAGCCTGTGTCATTGAATGCCGGCTTCCGTATGCCGTCGTGGTTTGACCTGAAGACTCTGGACATAGGTGGGCCAGAGGATGAGCCGGGCATACGCGCAGCTCGCGATGATATCCATGGCATGATCCAGAAGGAGGTTTCCGCTGGCATACCAGCCAATCGCATTGTGCTCGGCGGGTTCTCACAAGGCGGTGCCCTGGCCCTCTACTCGGCCCTGACCTACGAGCAGCCCCTGGCTGGCGTCGTGGCTCTGTCCTGTTGGCTGCCGCTGCACAAGCAGTTCCCGGATGCCAAAGTGAGCAGCGACGATGTACCCATATTCCAGGCACATGGTGATTACGATCCCGTGGTGCCGTACAAATTCGGTCAGCTGAGCGCGAGCCTGCTGAAGTCCTTCATGAAGAACGTCACATTCAAGACCTACAGCGGACTGACGCACTCGTCGTCCGACGAGGAGATGAACGATGTCAAGGTGAGTGAGCCGAGTGCTCGACTGTATTCCACTGATGAATTGACAATCTTATCGCTAAAGAATTTCCTCACACTCTCTCTGCTCTTCTCTCTTGCAGGACATAATCAGTAAATGGGTAAAATAAAATTTCCACTAAGCACTTTAAGCACTCTTAGCGCGTCTCTCCCTCGCTCGTTGTCTACTGCATTCCAGCCGAGCAAAATGCAATTACAGCAATACCAATACCAATAACGATAACTAAAACTAAAAACTAAATTCGGGCCAAACAAATCACAATTTAAACACAAAACAAACCGCAGTAAGCAAGCCTCCAACACACGGAAACACACACACGATCCGATCGGGCTTGAGTTGATTTTGCTCTTCTTTTGTTCTTAGGCAAATTGCGAAATTTTAGAGAAAACAATCAGTGAAATAATATAACACCATGTAAAACTGAACAGTAGAGCGAGATATATCAGCGAATGAGTATTTCAATATTCCATCAAAGAGAGAAATTCTGTTTCCAAAAATTCAGTTAAATTCGAGTAATAAAAATAAAACAATACCAATAAAAAGCTACTTAATCCTTTAAAAAAACAAAGCAAATTAATTTGAAATTAAAATTACTTAATAAATTATTCAAAATAATTGAACAACAAATATATTGAAATTTGATTTCAATTTGATTCAGTTGAACAGGTTCAATTCGAGTTTTTTTCAGAAATTTCTACAGATTCTAGAACTCTAACAATTAAGTTCATAAGATTAACAACATTTAACTCTCTCTCTCTCTCTCTCTCTCTGTGAAAACATAAATTCAACTTTGCTCATATTTTCTTTTTCTTTTCTATTTCTATTTCTATTTTATACAGCAAGAGTCACAGAGCCATCATCTGTAGTTGAATTTTTTTCTTTTTCTTTTTAATTTTTAGAATATTTCAAATAAATCAATTTTGATAATTTTTTATGTTTTTTTTTGGATTTGATTTAAATGTTAACGTCCTTTTAGAGTCGCCCATCGAATACCGTTACAATTTATATACACTATCACTCTCTCTCTCTCTCTCTCTCTCTCTCTCTCTCTCTCGTTCTCTTTTTAATCCCATAGAGCTTTTCGCCTTACTCATTCATCTCTCATCTATATATTTGCAGACGCATTGGGAGGGCCAGAGAGCGGCAGCAGCAGCAAGAAAGGCGCAATGCTGCCAGATATCATAGTAGCTATATGTACCATAGGCTATGAGAATTGTAGATGCAGTTCCTTCCACACACAGTCCCTAGTCAAGAAACGCGCCGAGCAGATGTCTGAGAATTTTTCTGATGTATTTTAGATATTATTTTGTACATACGTATTACGTAGACTGTAGGCATATGAAATAGCTATTGGAATTCGCCACTTGGTGGTCGGATGTAAAGCGGATTCGCTAAAGCGAACTAAACTAATAAAGTTATGTGACGAATAGTCCTTCAAATCTGGCAATGGGATAAGGAGGCAGAACTTGGGCGTGAAAAAATACTTAAATGCAATCGCCATTTGCTCGATATGCAGAAATCACAATTTGAAAAATTGTCCGATTTTCCGTGTCAACAGAAAGTCACAATAGCTAACTAAATAATCGATTTACGATAACAGCTCAGTGGCCTGTACACGTTCAAGCAGCTAGCTTGCTGCATGCATATCGAAAAGTTGGCGCAAAATTTAAATATGATTTTTACTTGTTGCATGAAAATAAAAAAATTGAAAATAGAGTGAAAGCTGCTGAGCTACTGATTGTGGGCTGTGGCAATTTGTTGATAAGACTTAATTTGATGCTAGGCAACCGACAACCGGCAAATTTAAATAAATTGCTGGATTTGAGCAAAGTAAACAAACAACGAGCTCTGCCCCTTCACACTCACACACACACACAGCTGTGCACACGCAAACACGACTCAGCAATCGCACACCGACACACGCACACACACGTACAGCCAAATAACGTTCACGAACGTGAACCATTCACGACTTCGCTGCGCTTCGTTCAGTTGTTTCCGTATTGCCGCCAAGTTTGGACGCATTCGCTCCGCTCTTGTCGCTTCCAAAGTTCGCGCCGTTGTCGTCGCCATCGTCGTCGTCGCCTTTATTTTGATAATAAGAAGCGCGAGTGCAGCAAAGCCAGCAAACAAGCGGATAAACAAAATTAATGGCAATTGTGAGTGTTGAGCAAATGGCAAATCAATTTAACCCAAAATCCAAATAGGACAAAAGCAGCCAAAGCACAGCAGAGCACAGTCAGAGAGGGCAAAGCCAGAAAGCGAAAGTTACTTGTTGTATTTATTTACAAATTGCGGTTTGCCTCTGGGGACACTGTGCACAGTGTGCTTAGTTTTTCTTGTTGTTGCTGTTGTTGTTGTGGGTCACAAAGGAAGCTTTGTAACGTGTTAAATGCATTTGCGCTGTTGTCATTGCCCACATTCCATCTGCAGAGTGCAAAGGCATAATGCATACAGATGCAGCTATGTAAACACACACACACACGCACACATGTATATGTATGTACGTGCAAGAAGTGCGTTGAGGTTTCTTTTTATTTTGATTGCAATCTTTTAGATATTTGCTTTTACTGTTTACACATACCTATACTTCTGCACACACCCATGCACATACACATACACATACACCTACGTATGTATGTTTGCATGCGTGCGTGTGTGAAATCTCTTGCACGGCGCCCTGTTGCGCCCTTGAGCCGCACTTCCTCGCTATTTATGTACGTGAGGTGAGGTGCGCCGCCCTCTTAAAGATATGTGCGTGGCTCATAAAGTGCTTTGAATCGATGAATTGCATTGGCAAACTCTACGGGCCATAAAGATTACGCCCACTCCTGGTAATCTAAAATATACGTATACTCTATGTATGTACAAACAGTATGATAAGCATTTCAATTTATAATTTTGATTATGTGCAAAATAATTACAGCGACTGTGTAAACTGAAAAGCAGGAAATTTATGCTCATTGCCAAGCATAGCTCAGCCTTAAGAACTTTTAATCTTGGCCAATCTTGAGTACATAGATTGTAAAAGTAAATAGCATAATCAAGAGTCAATTTGAAAATATTAGATATTAAGCTATGACAAATAGAGCAGCTACAAAATAATAATAATGATAATGAAATAATAATAATATAAAATATAGTAAATAAATACATGCCAAATTGTAAGCAAATCTTACTCTTTAATAATGTAATGCAGCTAATGAACTTTATTTTAATGTAATACTCAGAGAGCACATTAAGAGTGCTTAAAAATGATTTAATATCTTCAGGCACAGTCAAAGATATAAAAAAATACATGCTCTTAGCTAGGACGATGATGTGAGTCTAGCAAGATCTCGTTAACTCTAAAATATATTTGTGATTTGATATATTTCTATATTTAAGATTTGATGTCTTTGAAATCTTAAATATATATATGTTTTCTTACCATACTCACTTCTACTATATCCTTTTCATTTTCCAATATTTCTTCATTACTGATCAATATAAATATTTTTATTTCTGAAACTCAGCTTTTTATTCGCTAGAGAGAGAGAGAGAGAGAGAGAGAGAGAGAGAGAGAGAGAGCAAATACAAGAAACATGAGATTCTACTTAAAAATACATTATATAATATACGTTACTATACAATACTATATAATACTATACTATACCATACTACTACTACTACTACTACTACAACTACTACAACTACTACTACTACTACTACTACTACTAATACTAATGTTGCAACAAATACTACTACTACTTCTATACAATTTATTTGGCTTTCATATGCATGCCCTGAAAATTTCATTTAGATCGTATATCTCGAACCATAGTTATTGAATAATTGAATTACCTTTGCTAAGGGGGGGCTGTGGGAGGCACAAGCCTAGCATATGCATGAGGTGTGCTTGTGTGTATGTGTATGAAAACACATTCACCCTCTCGGCACTCTCGAGTAGAGCATTTAACCCAAAGTTACCTTAGCTTAGGTCAATTTCTCTGTTCTATAACAGCTTCAATTTCAATGCATCTCGTGAACATTACGTTTTTATTGTTTTTTTTTGCTTTCTGAAAGTGTTAAACCACGTAATGGCCCTGAACTCGAGCTGACCGTAATGAGCTTGAAGCAGAAACGTATTAATCATACGCAATTGTTTTACAAAAAAAAAAAAAAAAAAAAAAAAAAAAAAAAAAAAAAAAAAAAATGAAAAATAAAAATAAAATATTAAAATGAACATTTCATGCGAATACCTTTTTAGAGCTAATTATACGCTCTTCGAGAGGGGAAAATAGCCGTTAGCCTCTACTTATTAGTAATCAATTAAACACGACCGCTGTGATTTATTGTTGACTTTGTCGGCCTTCGACTCTTGGACTCCATGCCAAATCGTCACTTGCCCATTCTGAAACGAGCGGGTGAAGGCATTTAGCAGAAGTATGATCCATAATTCCGCTCTCTGTTTTCTTTGTTTTGCTCTAATCGAATCTGAACTTGTATATATTTGCCTATATACTATATATAGCACATAGTGAACAGATCGAAACGTGATTGGCACAACAATATAATTGATCGTACGATGATGAATTGGCTGTTCTAATGAAACGCTTTTTTTTATTAACTACTTTTTTATAAGGATTTTTGAAATTTAAATACTTTCCTAATTAATTTCAATGCATTTTGCCGTCAAATTTCGTTATCTTGATTTTACATATTTATACATATACATATATATTATCTCCTCGTTGGCTTCGTTAAGCATTAGCAAAGCGAGTATATTAATTCATTTGTATCCCAATATGAACTCTCTATGGAAGTTTGAGACTTGATTGACGTATTTACTATATATAATAGAGTTTTTTGATGTTAAGAGAACGTGCATTGAGCAGTAACCACATTGTAAATAATATTATTTGAAACTACAAACATGAAATTTGGTATATAGACTCGTGCATAAAATCGACAAATGGAAATTACTTAATTTATATAACCCGAACCCGCTGACAATGGATCGAAAAGGTATAATCTTTTTAATAAAATATATGTCACATGTTTGAAACTGGTGTTGTCGAGGCCATAGGGTATATATATATATATATATATATATATATATATATATATATATATATATATATATATATATATATATATATTTTTTTTTTATATATATTTATAAAATTTGCTTAAAAGTAATCAAATTAAAATTGAGACTGAGCTTTTAAAAAAATGATATTTAATTAAATTAAAATGAAGTAAAATATAATATAATCAAATATATTTACTGATATGTAAAATATATTTTCTGATGTAAACGCCCATTTCAAAGTGCCCATTTCGAGTATGATTAGCCGCATTTACCCACATACAGTGTACAGGGCATCTTCTAGTCGGCTACTTCCGACTCCGTCACTCTACATACATTGATATTTAATAGATTTTTTCATCTGTCAAATCACGTCAATCAAAATCCACTTAAAGCTAGATTCCATCTCCAATTTCCATAAACTGTTTAATTTATGTGCATTTTTATACAAATATTTTTTATTGTATTATTTATTTATGAATGCAACTGCGATTGACCCCATGAATATTTTCCGCCTGAAATGTCTGTTTGTTTCTTAAACAAATATATAAAATATATATTCTGAATGAATACTTTCAGTGCATTAGTTAAAAACTCATTTTGAATCTTTCTCTGAAATAAATAAAAATACAAAATTAAAAGAAACAAACTTGATATGAATACTTAAAAGCAATTAAAAATGAGAACAAAATTGACATTTCGCAAACGTGATTAACTGCAATTAAACTTTCTAGTAATGAGAATAACGTAAAAATTAAATAAAAACTGGTTGCAGTGGGGCGCAACCAACTGCTAAATACTCGCTTCTGATCATACAATTTATAAGTTAATCTGTTTAAAAGGTCAAGAGTTTTATACATGAAAAACCTTTGCAATTTTAGCTATAAAAGACTTTTTCTTATCTGCCACGCTTCTAGCAGGAGTATTTATATAAATTTTAGTCCATCTACAGGAGGAGGTCAACATTAATGTAGTTCTAAAATAATCTATTAAATATTCTATGATATCCGCTACAGTTCTACAGCTTCAGTCAGACGTACAGCAAGTGGAACACTACACAAAACCCATATAGAGGGGGCTATTCAGTTTTTGAGCGAGCATTGAGCGAATACAAACCGAAATCGAAACCGAAATTCGAGAGAGTTTTAATTGCTCAGAATATAATTAAACATATTGAACTTTCGCAGTGCCATAAACAGGTATTGTTTTGTTTTGTTTCGCTCGCCCAGCTGTAAAGCGACTCGACATGAGTCAAAAGTTTTCGTGTCTCGTAGAATTCCGTGTAGTAGCAATGGGGAACATCAGCCGGACTGTGGCAATTAGCATAGATCACGACTCGGATGTGTATGTTAAATATGCTAATTAAGCATAGATTTCAATTGCAACGCTTACTTCCGCGTGGAAAGACTTTCCTCAACAACGTTTAGCAAAATTTAAACAAAAATAAAAGAATTTTTGAGAAAGAATTGAAATGGGGTCTATTTATATATGAAAGCAGCTTCAGGTCGCGCTGGGCAGACACGCGCTTTGCTTGGCTTTGCCTTACTTTATTTAGCTTTGCTTTAATCGAACGCTTCGCAAAGGAATCAGACGGCGCCGAGTACATTAGGCAAAGCAAATATACTCAAATCAGAGACGATAACAAAACTATTCTGCATTAGCACAGAGTCGCCACAGGGTGTTTCGAGTAAATGAAAAAAGTTTAAAATATTCCATTTACTTCTGTCATTTAATTCTTAGGTTTGCATAGATTTACAGACTTTGCAGGTTTTTCTGGTAGTTTTCTAGATTGATTTTGATATGAACGAATGCATAGATCTTTGACTAATCATAGGCCAAACTATATTTATTTTTGAATAATATTGTGTGTAGGGTGTCCTGCTCGGTGAAAAGTTTAGTTAATTATTACAAGAATGGGTGACATCAGGTACTAAAAATCAGGTACTAAAAATGAAATGCATCTTTATACTTTTATATTTAATTATACTTTTGCATTGCATTGCTTTAAAAGCTGATATAGGAAATTTTCCCAAAAAGGTGTACTTAGAAATATTGTATAGAACTACAAGCCTAAGAGTTGCCTAACAAAATGTTGTATTCTATAAGTATATTTCATATAAGTCGTGTGACTCAGGCTGCTCCAATTAATACATAATAATAAGTTATTATTTGCATAAAATATTTAATATATAATAATTATTCTTCTAATATATAAGCTGAATTATTTTGTTCTATTTCAAAAGGGTTACTAAAGTCATTTCGTAATATTCAATGATATCAGCATTATACAGTTCTATATTATTTTCTAGATTCATTTTGGTATTTCTCAGAAGACTCATAATAACCTCCAATAAGAATCTCTCTCTGTCGTAATCGCTTGTTTACTTCTTGTTTGGCTTCGTATTTCTGATGATGTCGGAAGCATTTGCTAAGTTATAATACAACTAAAGCATCACAACAATTCTCGCTTGCCGCTGTTTGCCAGACGTAAATATTGCGCTTAACAATTATCGGCAGGTCGGCGAGATGAATCTTCGATAAAAAGTGCCGTGCCAAAAGCGGAACAATCGTGATCCATCTGTTCAGTTCTACTTGGCTTCAGCCACTGCTTAGTCAGAGCCGTCGACTCATCGGCTCTCCACTCTCAGCCCCACCTGCACCTGTTCGTGTCTTCTGGCTAACATGACTCGACAGCTTTCAGTTTCAGCCAGGCCAGACGCTTAACGATCTAGCCATAAAGACGAACTGGAAAGGATCTGCGTTGGCTGGGTCTGGCCTGGCTTAGCCTGGGCCCTTGCCTGTTTGATTTGATGCGGATAATAAGTGCATTATCAATTTGAACAGGTTTCTGGCTTGACTCTCTCTACTCATGAATACACAAATTAACTGATTCCCGATCTGAGTGTGACAAAGCAGCTTTGCGAGGAATTAACAGCCGCAGAAGGAATCGGGAATGGTCGAACCGGTTTAGCCCTCTTTTCGATTTCATATATGTATATCTGAGCTTCGTCTTGGCAAGCAGACTGCATTCCCGCTTTTATGTCACTCTTAACTTTTAGCTAACTGGGCTGTAAAATGCGATAATTTAAGGTAAAGTTTATCCACAAGAATTCGTATAGTAAGTGGACATATATAGAAGATATATACATTAATATAAATGTATATCGAAATCGAAACAGAGAGAGAGAGAGAGAGAGAGAGAGAGAGAGAGGGAGAGCGAGAGAAAGAGAAAGGCAGAGAAGGAAAGGGTGAAGGATATATGGAGCAAATAAGATAGAGAAAGAGAAAGAAATAGAAAGAGAAATAGAGAGAAGAAAAGGAGCGGGAGTCCAGCTTTGTCGACCTCAGATGAAGCAGACTCATATATGTAATTTATATTTTCTTTGTGAATGTAAAAGCCACATACAGATATGTCCACATATATGAACATATAGATTTCAATTTACATACACAGATACATTTATACATTTGTATACTACTTCAAGTATATATTTGTGACCCACATAAATTAATATATGTATACCTTCATTACATGTTTTTCCACATTAAAATATTTTTAATAATAATCCATGAATCTATAAGCAATCCATTATAATATATGCACTGATAAGAGCAAGGCACTTCAAATTTTACACGTAAGTCTATCTATCTACCTATCAAGAATGATTAAAAATTATTTATATCGATTTGCTTTAGTCATTTGAGCGTATTTCTCTTAAGTTTAGCAGCTAAAGATAATAAATTTATTATTAATATTTTTTCGAAAGTTATTCTAAACCAGACACAAATATTGAATATCTTATCTCAATCCACAGAAAATCATAAGTGATTTTTTACAAATTAAAAATTAAAATATCCTGCTTTGTGCATGAAAAGATTATGCTCAAGATTTATATATCTTAAAGATATGTTTAAAATGCAGATTGGGTCATTGACTTGCCAAACACATTCTGAGTCGGCAGCTATGAATATATATATAATTATATATATATATATATATATATATATATATATATATATATATATATATATATATATATAGCTAAACCGATATGTACATATAGATAGAGATTTACTATTGAATATTACTTAAGTAGACAATCAAAATGCATGGTTCGAACCGCTGTGCCATAATTCCTTTTCACATAGTTTAATGAGGCGCGTGGTTCTTGGAATGCCAACTGCGAATTTATGCAATTTGATAGCAACAACAACAACAATAACTAATATTGGGGCTTGTGAAGGCCGCGACAGCAAACAATCGAGAGATAAGAATACATTCAAAGTTATTTCTTCTTTTTCTTTTTTTAATGATTAATATTATTTATTTACAGCGCGTAATCAGCCGCGGGCCTCGCACAAACCAAAACAAAGTGAACCGTAAATATTTTCAAAAAACTTCGAAAGCAAAACACAATCCAGCGATGCGTGTGGGACAACAACATAAACAATAACAGCTGCAAGAATCGAAACCAAATGCCCAATAAACCAAATTCAAAATCAAAATCGAAACAACAACAACACAAATATCATATCTAGAATCAAGTTAATGAAACAATCTGAAATCGCGACACGTACGACAACAACTATCCGCTGTGTAGATAGTATACAGAGTGTATCAGACGCTCGAACATAAATCTATTCCACGCTTCTCTAATAACTAACGATCAAAACAGAAAACAAAACATAAGCTTTATAAAGAAACAGTCCAACTCGAAGAACAACAGACACATAACTTCACGATGGATCAAACACGCAGTGTATTCAACAAACAGTCCAAGGATGTGGAGTTTCAGGATGTCTTCTACACAGTGGATCTGCGCACAAATTTCTGTGAGTAACCCAGATACATTCAGATACACATTTCTACATTTATAGTAATTATTAGTTCTTTTAAAGTTTCTCGACAAAAATTTGAGTAAAGTCTTTAAGGAAATGGTTTAGGATTCTTGGATACTCTATGTGAATAGTCTCTTCATGCATAAGAAAAACCAAATAAAAGTAAAATTTATAATAATATACATATAAAACACTTTTCAGCAGAATGAAACGTTCACTGATATGAAAGCTCACGAGACTATTTCTTTTCATAATAAGCTTGATTGGTTCTAAAAAATATATATTTATTTATTTTGACTGAGACTCAAAGTCAAAGCTTAGAAAACTTGCGCCTTAGCTATCACATGTGACTAATCTTGTTAAAGAAATACGAAAATTTGCTGGGATATTATATTCAGTGTCTGTTGTTGATATTGATAGATATTGAAGTCTTAAAAAATATAAAAACATTATACCCTGATTTCCCATTTTCAATGGGTTCAGGGTATAAAAACAACAAAAATTGAAGTAAATAAATTAAATATTATGAAATTAATTGAAAATAAATATATTTGAATACATTAACCAGAGTATGTTGAGAACAACACAATAATCCAAACCAAAGAGAAGGCTAAGAGATGCTAAAAACCAGTTAGACTTAGCACTGACCATTGACTCGAACCTTAAACGAAACTGGCAAACATTTTTGACTAACTTTGCAGCTTTTGAGTCTTACTTAATGTATTTTCAAATGAAGTACATTTCGAAACTGAGTCTTCAAAGTTATTCACTTTGTATTACGAAATTGTCATGTACTAAACACACACACATAAATTTTAAAATACAAAACATAAATTCTGTTTCATTTTAGTTTTTAGTTCCATAACTCAGCCAAAGAGTTGCTTAAGTGGACAGCTTGTAACACTATCATTAGGTGCTCATAATACTGTTAGGCAATAAATTTTCAACAATTTCACAATCGTACTTATATTTTATAAATATGAATATAGGACTTATAGTAAATAGTACAAGTCTGTACGAGTTTTATGGGCTCTTTTTATGGGACCATTTGCAGTGTTAACAAGATGTTTCCAGATGTGGTCAGAGTTTCTAATATATTTTATTATGTTTCAGTTACAGCTGCTGTTCAACTATTATTACAGCTCAGTTTAGAGTTTGCCGAGTTTCGCAGTTCGAATTGCGACTCGCGGGTAATTTAAATGTTGCCTTTGCTTCGGTTGAGCTCTGGAGCTATTTCGCCACTTCTTGCTGGCTGGCCAAGCGCTAAGTGTTCCATAATTATTCCAAACTGGCGGCCAAATAAAACAAAAGAGCATAAAGAAATATGATTTTTTGCTGTTGTAAAGCGTCTATTGCTGCTGCGGCTCTAACATCAATTACAAAACACATGAACATGTTATACTCTGTGTCATGTGTATTAAAGGGTGTTACGATACTGAAGTTGGCCTCGTTTAACTTGGAATTTATTAGGTGTTACCTATATGAGAATTACCACATATCTGTTAACGTATAGTCCAAAAAATGTACATAGGGTATCTTCAAGTCGTATACTTTACAAAGGATAGCTGAAAGGCTTGCCTCTCAGTTGTCAGCCTATTGTGTTCCCCTTATCAAATTCAACTTGCGATGTGATCAGCTTACCTTAGCTCAGCTTAGCTTGGCTTTTGCATTTGATTTGTTATTTGCATATATTGACCTCATTGAACTCAGCATATATCAGATTTATAGCTATCAAATTCGATATGTGAGTTTTTTGAGAATGAGTGTTGATTATATTTGTATATATATTATACTTACTAGTCGCCCACTGCTCATACTCACCAACTGCAGCCTTATAGCTTGTTTAGTAGCTGGCAGCCACAAATGAATAATAGTTTGGTCAGTTTTGCTCAGGTATTGGCTGTGATTATTAGCTCAAATGGATATCATTAAATCTATAGGACTTAAATATATCAAATTTATTATTTGTAGATTTCATGCATATATAGTTTTTAACATTAAACCATGTATATTTATACGACAGTAATATTCCCTTTGTCAACTTCGATCTCGATCCTCGGCTCTAATTGACCCCATTGAACTCAGTCTCTATAAACCCTACGTATATCAAACTGATCTATATCAGATCTATATCAAACTATTTCTAATGAGTATATAGGCTCACTGTTCCTATATACCCGTTATTTACAGGGTATTTTCTGGTTGTGTATTAGGCAACTTTAGCTTCGTTTCTTGTTTCTTCGTTGACAGCTGTCGCTTTTCCAGTACTTGTCAAATGCATTGCAATTTGGCCAGCTCTGCTCTGGTATTGGCTGAGCTATTGCCTAGTTGATGCGAGCTCCCCATTCTCAGCGGCTCGAAACTTGTTTCCGTCACACCAATGTCTCGACAGCTCCGAGCTCTTCGTTGAGTATTTCGCCATTGACACACAAATTGATTCGAAGCGAAGTGCTCCGAGTAGTTAATGCGAAGCCCTTGCCAGACCATCAAGTTCACAGTACGTCTCGATTTTCGCACTGTCACTGTGCTGTCTACTGTAAAGTACATATATGTACATATACCTATATATATATAGATATGTATATACACAGTTGGCATTTGATTTAGCTGCGATTCGAACTGACTCAGCTTGAACTGTCTTCGCGTGACGTCACAGCTCGCACAACAACTAAAGCGTGAGCTGTGCCTACATATTTGCATAGAAGGCATATGCCGAGCTGCTAATTATATATATTTAAGCTATCACTGCTGATCAGCTGCATTCAAATGAGAGCCGTCACTTACAGCTGAGAAGAGATTGATTCAATTAAAGGGAATCAAATGATAATCGCCCTTCAGATAGATGCACTTACTTAGTTTAAACTGAGAAATTTATTAGCTGCCGACTCTCGTATTTCTAACTGATTAATAATTTGAGCTATATATAGTCTCTACTCACTGTTTAGTTGCGCAAAAATCAGCTTTCTTGGGCAATGTTCGCGGAGCTAATCAACGTTGCGCATACGCCATGTGCAACGTGCAATGAGAGGCGCGCGATGTCGCCGCATGTGGAATATCACAATAGGCGATAAGTATGGCATATACATGCATATATATATATACTATATATGTACATATATGTATCCGTGTGTATCCACAAATTGTGCACAGTAGTTACAAGCTACTTCCTCATACAGGCCGCATGAAAATCACTTGTTGCTAACTATTCAACGAGCTAAGCGCAAGCTGCGCCTTCATCATTATCAGCAGCAGCATCATCATCATGATGTTCGAGCACATAAACAACAATACAAGTAGCGGCAACTCGATTATGTTGCTGCACAGGGGCATAACGAAAATTAAGAAAAAACTAAAAAAAGAGAGAGATAGAGAGAGAGAGAGAGAGAGAGAAATTGATCAACTTTGATTGAATAATTTTCGCCTTTTGCGCTTTCATTGAAAACTCGCTGCGATAATTTCCATTTTTGTAGTCGGCGCTTTTCCTCCAACTCGAACTAAGAGCGCTCTGTAATATAAGCTGTAACTTTTCTGCTGTAATAGAGTATGCTGTAACTCTCTATCTCCAGCTGCTCTTTGTTTCTCTCTATCTCTCTTTCTCGCTTTGATCTCTCTGTTTTGCTCTATGCATAGATACGACTTTTGCTGGGCAATGCAACTGCGATTAGAACAAGCAAAAGTGGGCGTGCCCAGCTAGTAAATACCCTGAACTGCATTTAATTAGTATATGTCTTGGCTTAAGTCGATTTCATTGAAATGATGCCTATCCAGCGACCTCGCTAGCTCTTAGAGCTTCCGAGTCATGGACGAGGCTAGATTCATATTATAGAATATATATAATTTATGGAGTATACCATTTATGGATCATGCAACATTATATATTATGTTATATTGTAAGACATTAAACTCTTCTCACTCTGTGTATTCTCACTGCTGTCATTAGAAGATCTTAGATATTCGCGCCCATTTATCAAATTATAACTAGCCTTGTTTATTGTTGCTAATGACTGATGTTAATTATAATTACAAACTGTCATCGTCATTATCACACATAGTCGCTAGCCATAAGCTCTCTATCATTATCAGAAATGATTTATTTTTATTTGATAAATGCACATTTCTCATGCAAATGTGAATTTCAACGCCCTCGACTTAAGTGTAATGTGAAGAAGCAATTGAATTTATCAGTGAACTTTTTATTGAGAAGCCCTCACTAATAACCGCCTTATCAGCAATGCAAATACTTGGCATTTGACACTCGAATTTATGGAGTTCCAATTGAAATTAGAGATTTATTGACTGCAATCTATACTCAACTGATATGCATCTGAATGTGATATATCTATAAATTGTTGCAGCAAAACGAACTTTGTAACAGATTCAAATGATATTTAAATTATAATCGATTCAAAGTAATCGAATGTAGCTGAGCTTCACACTGACTTTATAAATAAAAGGTTAAGTGTAATTTATATACAAAATATTTACAAAATTTAATCAAGCTATTGGAGTATACTTAAAACCGCAGATCGGACGGGTTTCAGAATATCTTCTCGAGCTGGGCATCTGGACAGCGGAGACTTACTCGTTAAGGAAATGTGTTTAAGTTGGGGATTAACTCATGTTTGTGTTATCTTTCTTGCATTAGAAGTTTCTCTTTTGCGTAAACTATATGCCTTGGCTGGAAAGGCCAAAGGCCTGAACTATTCAATTTAGTTTGTAAAGCACCTACACTTGTATTGTTTCTAAGTATAAATAAATTAATATAAAAAAAGAATTAAAAAAAAAACTAAATCCATTTTGAATGCTCGAACTTAAATAAAAGTAAAAAAAAATGTTTTTCGATTTAATTTCCAATTTAAATAAATGTACGACAGTCAACTTAAATATATACTAAACAAGTTTATTGTATAGCCTAAAGCAGTCTGACGTATGAACTTCCCTCCATTCGTATGTATGAATATCGATATCTATACAAGAACATTGCACGAAACCCATAAACTCTTCTCTTTTCACTCCGTAAGCGAGTATAAAAGCCAACAAAATTTTAAACAGTTTTGACTCCAGTTTGAATCTTTAAAGAATCGCAATAAATAACTCTTAATTGACTTGTAGCTCGAGCTCTGTATGCCCATATATATTCGATATAACTTTGAATATATAAAATATTATAGAAATTAGCAAAGAGAAATAAACTGGTATTAAATTATTTTCGCTTACTGCGCATTCGGCTCGAGGTGAAATGCATATGAAATGCTCTTTGTTTGCCAGTAATTTGATAATGAAACATTGATATTTAACAGATTTGCGTTAATTGAGCAATTATTATTTTAGAAGTAGTTAGGCGGCTTTCATACATATATGTGTACATGTGATTCATGTTTATTCAATTAGGTCTATAGAAGTCTCAACTATTCAGAATTTAGTTAATTAAAAGCCTCCGAGACATATTAACTAAATTGCAGCAATTATCCAAGATTTCTATAGATTTTTTGTAGAGCGATCTATTAAAGCTAGCAGCACTTGTGAGTGGGCTTGTCGGTCGGGCCGACTGATCACGTTTATCTGGTGATAGGGCTATCATTAAGCGAATCTCGCGAAATGCGATCAGAGTTGGCCCCAGTTGTTGTCACGTTCGCGACTCATGGAACGAGCCGGTCGCCCGCCCACCCGGACGCATTTTAAGTTTTCAGTCGCATTCAGAATTTGATCACGTCGCACTTAGCCACTGACTCACTCGATGTTTGCTCACTCGCACGCGTGTGTTTCACTGTACAGGTAGCAGGTAACAGGTAGTCAGTCCACTGGAGTTCACCTACATTTCTCACTGGCGCCTGGTCAAGTAAATTTCGGCCTGAATGACGAAAGTCAAAAGACTCGATTTCAGAACTTGGCGTCAAATTGTTGTTGTTGAACCAACTCAAACAAAAACAAAACAAAAACAAAAGCAAAACAACACAACAGAGATATGCGCAAAGCTAATTGATATGTAAACTTGGCCACTGGTCTATACGGGGTATACGCCTCAGCTCAGTTCTAATACTACGATACTTTGTTTACGAGTTGAGCTGAGCTCTGTGTCGCTGGCCTTCTTTGATTTACGCGCACTTCGCGATTTTCGGCTGTTGCGCAAGGAATTCCAATTGGGCTGCTCAGCTCTATGGGAGGTCTATGGAAATATTTCAAATGCTTAAGGTAAAGGCGACGGGTGAAGTGATCCGAAGCTATAGCCAGGTGATCTGAGCAAAGAGAGAATATCTAGCAATTGCAAAAGTCGAACTTAATATATCTCAGCATATAAGTTCTATAATTATCAAAGGTAGGGCCAAAAGGTTCGAGTTCCAGACAAGTCTAATTGTAGTGTTCACAAGGGTCACTTTTCCCAGTGCTTATTAGCCATAGTTAACTTTGTCCTATCAGTTTATAATTATAGACTATACATTTCATCTTTCAGACATAGACTTTGATATGAATATAACCTCGAGATAGCTCGTGGAACTTTAAGAAATTTAGCTAGACTTTCATATACCTGTTTCCAGGTGCTCTGCGCGGCTCTAATTGAGATTGATTGAACTTTGGCATTTGATAGAAAGACTAAATAAAATATTCCTTTATCTGTTTATACTTGACGAGCAAATGCTTAGTTTTGCAGTATTTCTCTCATAATATATATATTTATATAGAATATCTCAGCTGCATTATCCTTTCTATTTACTTATATTAAATAATATAAATATTATAAATATTCTAAATAAAACATATTCTTGTTTTGGCCAATTCCAGGCGATGTTGTTCAAGGTTCACGTTGAGCTTTATCTCTTTCGCACAGCAGCAGATCTCAGTCTAGACTGCAGAGATGGCCTGCGAAAAGGGTGAGCCAGCTAATCTCTGGCGTCTTAGTCAGTTCAAGTTCAAAATGCTGATCATTTGGGAATAATTGAGAATTGACTGGAATAAAAGACGTTCCATTTCATATGAAGTCTGATTTTTACATATTATACATTCGACTGTTGATAAGGAAGGCAGCCTATGATGAAGTTGAGGCAGCTACTTTAACCTATTAGCTTACATTTGCACATATATAAATATATATATATATATATATATATATATATATATATATATATATATATATATATATATATATATATATATATATATATATATATATTTATATATATATATATATAAATATATATATATATATATATATATATATATATATATATATAAAGAAAGCAAATAGGTCCAAGTATATATACAATAAAATATTCATCAGATGTGGCGAATGTTCATCAGGGCTGTTGATAAGACCAATGGAAGATTGACACAAATACCCACAGACGAGGCACGTGCCATTAAATAATGAGAGGACCTTCAAAACGCTGAAGAAAACATAAGATTATATAAACAGTAATATATGCTCATATTTTATACATATTATTTGCAGTCGAGTCAGAGTTTTGCACAGTATTTAAAAATAATTGGAAAATAACGTTGAGTCAAGTGAGATCGTTTGTCATCGCAAGCGATTCTTGACGCCGTCTAATCAAACAGAATTAATTAGCCATCTGCCGTGGCTGGGTCGAAACGTGTTTTTGGTGCTTGGATTCCGTCTTTTCGAGTTGAGCAAGTCATGCTGGCTCGCAACTAGCGTGCAATTCGTTACGTTTCGATTCGGCGTGATCTGCGAGATGAGAGTTTTACCTCTTCATTTCTCACCTGTCTCGGCGGGGGCAATTACTCCGAAAGCTGTAAAGCTTTAACAGCGGCCACTATTCGGCTACAGCTCGACTTTTATTGCCCCAACAAAGTTAACGAGCTGTCATAAAGATAGCAAGCGATTAGCCGCACTCAAATGCACAGGGTATACATGATCTGACAACTGATTTAGTGGGGATTAATATATGTTATACTATAAGCAATTAGTTCTCACTAATCGAATCGAATCGAATCGAATCGAATCGAATCCTATTCTCATTTGTTTCAATTCTGTTTTGCAGTTCGCGTCGCTGGGCAGCAGCAAGTCTTGAAAGGCGTCAGCGGCAGCTTCCGCAATGGGCAACTGTCGGCCATAATGGGCCCCTCGGGGGCCGGCAAAAGCAGTTTGCTGAATGCGATTTCGGGTTTCAGGTGAGCTTAACAAGAATCATACACAAAACAAATATACAAAATACAAAAAACAAAATACGAAATTCAATGCCCCATGAACTTCTGGAACATGACGACATACGACGATATTGTAACCGGTTGCACGATCCGAATACTGGATATGTGACGTCCTCTAAAACTAGCAACAATCAAAAAGTATCTAATTTATTCTGTGGATACGTATGTAGTCTGAAATACAAATTGGCCGTAAAGATGCCAAAAACTATTCCATTGAAACTCGGAACTTTATAGTATTAGAGCTACGCAACATCTATGTTCCTTATGGCTAGGAACATGACAAAATCAACACGGCAAATACATTAATATGTACTCTAGGGAGTGATATACACTTATCTTGTCTATATATAGACAGAGCGAAAGAAGATTTCGATTATGATTTAAAATATAATAAAATTTAAAATAAAATAAATAAATAAAATTAAAGTACAAAATTTTAATTGATAAATATGTTTTAAAAATTTAATAAACTGTTAAAAGTAAAAAAAATTTATTACCAAAATTTAAAAAAATGACACAACTACCTAAATATAGAATTCTGTTTGTTTATTTATTTAGATATTTAAAATATATATTTGTTGTATCCATTTAGATATTTTTTATAAATCTGTTAATGGTTTTTTTATTACTAAAGTTTTTCTGATTTTTTAGATAATATTTTAAACAATAATTAAAAATTATTATTTTTTGAAATTTATATAATTAACAGCAGTTAAATTTATTTGGCACTACACCTAAACCTCGCTTTGCGACGTATTTTTTGGAACGTATCCCCGACGCAAAGCGAGGTCTATGTGTATTCTTTTATGCTAATGCTTAAGCAGCAGTTGATCGTCCTGCACTTGGAAGGTCTTAGCTAAGAACTGCTAGAAGATCTGCCACTGCCCAAGAGCCGTCGTATACATTCAACTTAGGGAAAATCAGTAAAGGACATCAGCTGCAGCTTTGTCGTTAAATGTTGAGTTGTCAGCTATACACTTTTATATAGTACAAAGCTTGCCCGATTTGAAAAACCCAATGTATATGTAGTCTTTTTATTTCATGATCAATAAAAAACAGATTTACACAAAGTTGACTAATCAAGAATCACATTCACATGTGAATCTGAAACCAGAATGGCAAAAATATTCTAATTAAAAAGTGCAAAAAAACTCGTTTTTCGGCTACATTGTTGTTGTTATTGTTTTCTTGCTAACTGAATTATGCTAGACTGTGTAAAAAAATAGAAATAAATATGAAAATAAATAACACAATAACAAGAAGAAATCAATTATAAATATACTATATATATATATATATATATATATATATATATATATATATATATATACATATGTTTAAACATTTCTATAATAGATTCTTTTTGGAGTTGCTTCGTCATTGCCTCATCAATTATTTCAACATTAAGCGAAGTTCAATAGAAATCGAAAAACTGAGAGTAAGAATATTTATAGATTTAATAAAGCCAATTCATGCTGAAGGCCAACTGAGGAATTCGCTTTTTAACAACTATCGAAATTTCTATTTTTAAGACTTAAGATTGACTTTGGAGTGGCTGAAGCTGATTCTGAACTCGAATTTTTATTGTAGGACAACTGGCGTGAAGGGCAGCATCAAAGTGAGGCGAGATAATGCCTGCTATATAACGCAGGACGACCATCACCAGACACTGCTGACCGTCGAGGAGCTAATGAATCTCTCATGTGACCTGAAGCTGAAGCAGCGCCACAAAAAGGAGGAGATGCTAACGGAAATACTCAAGAATCTGAATCTCAATCACCGTCGCAACGTCACCGCCGAGAAGCTCAGCGGCGGCGAACGCAAGCGACTCTCCATTGCGCTCGAGCTGGTTGACAATCCGAACATCTTCTTCCTCGACGAGCCGACCAGCGGGCTGGACGAGGTGACGGCAGCCCAGTGCATCCGTCTGCTCAAGAAAATGGCCTACGAGGGTCGCACCATCGTCTGCACCATCCATCAGCCCTCGGCCACCATCTACAACTACTTCGACAGCATCTATGTCCTGGCCAAGGGCCAGTGCGTCTTTCAGGGCACTCCGCAAGCGACAATTCCCTTTCTGCGTCTTGCGCAGATTGACTGCCCGCGACACTACAGCCCCTCGGACTACAGTAAGTGCCTCCCTCGACTGTCCTGCCAGTGCTTTGTCTGACTCCTGCTCTCCATTGCATTTCCAGTTATTGAGGTCATTGATGCTGAGGAAGGACACCTGGTTCCGTTGCTCAGTGAGCTGACGGAGAATGGCAAACTCACCTACCACACCAAGCAGCCGGACCTGGCGCTGGAGCCACAGCAGGCCATCACGACGCTGTTCGTGGAGCAACCGAAGCGCCAATTCCTGCCCGCATTCTTCGCCGGCTCGGCTGCATCCACGGACGGCACACTGATGGGCGCGGCAGGCGCCTTGCTGGAGCAGGTGAAGGTCTTCTCGCAGCATCTGCACACGGATCGTCGCGACATCTCCGGGATGCAGCAGTTCCTGGTCCTGATGCGTGTCATGCTGCTGCGCATCATGCGTGCTCGCCTAGCACTGGCCATACAGCTGCTCCACCACACGCTGTGCGGACTGTTCTTTGGCCTGATCTTCTTCCAGCTGGGCAACCAGGGCGCACGCATGTTCGATCACCTCAAGTTCTGCATTGGCGCTGTGCTCATGATTGTCTACACCCAGGTGATGGTGCCCATCCTCAGCTGTAAGTGCTCTAAGGGATGTTATACTCGGTCCACTCCAATCTCCAATCCAACCTTTTCAGATCCTGCCGAAGTTAAGATTGTCAAGAAGGAAACCTTCAATCGTTG
The DNA here is from genome assembly GCA_035047545.1 of Drosophila paranaensis. Lineage (NCBI taxonomy): Eukaryota > Metazoa > Arthropoda > Insecta > Diptera > Drosophilidae > Drosophila > Drosophila paranaensis. Next base: position 3,685,887 of record JAWNPL010000145.1, on the reverse strand, counting down.
GTACACACTCATGCCCTACTATATGGCGCTGAGCATCTCGCGGCTGCCACTCCAGGTGCTCCTCAATCTCACCTTCATGGCCATGACCTATTGGATGTCTGGGCTGCCGGAGCAGCTGTGGCGCTTCTGCATTTTTGTGGCCGTCGGACTGATGATCTCCCTCGTGGCCGAGGGCATGGGCCTGGCAATTGGCGCTACCTTCAGTATAACGGTAAGATATATAGATAGATACATATAGATAGATATTGATGATATAATATCTCCCACAGAATGGCAGCGTGGTGGGTCCCATGATCATAGCACCTCTGATGGGCCTGGCTATTTATGGCTTCGATTTCGCGTCTCAAATTCCGGGCGCCATGAATCTCTTGATGAAGTTCAGCTACGTGCGCGTGGGCGTGGTAGCCCTGATATTGGCCGTGTTTGGGTTCCAGCGCGAGGAGCTGGACTGCGATGAGATCTACTGCCACTTCAGCGATCCGCGAGTGCTGCTGAAGTTCCTGGACGTGGACAAGGTGTCGATACTGCACCAGTTCGGGCTGCTGGCTATGCTGATGGTCTTCTTCCGCGTCATCGTGTACATCAGCTTGCGCAAGCGCTGCTACACATGAGCGGCAGCAGCAGCTGTATTTGATATATGTGTAGTTATAGAGAAAGTCAATGCTGTGATCTGGTTTTATACACTCACATCTAGTGCAGGTGCCTAACTAGTAATAGGAATTTAACTTACAGTTGTACATACTCCTAACTGCTAAACGTATTTTGTGCTCAGTTGATTGCCCCTTGTAAACATTAATGTAAGTCGGTGCCTAGAGATACCCTTAGTAATGTAAATATCCGATTACCATATCTATATATATTACTATAGGTAATATATGTTGACAAATATCGGCGCACTTTTAATGCATCGTAAGTTTAGTTCTTGTAAGATTTCTGGTAATAGTGACAAGTATATACATATATAAGAGACATTATATTTTTACATTTTGAAAAAAAGAGCAATGCAATAGTTGGCTTTATTTACAATTTTAGTAATAAATACTGCGAATTCGTTCATAAAAATAGCTCTTGATTTCATTTAAGTATCTGCATACTTTAAATATTTGAATTACAGTTGGCGCTCAAGAGCTGTTCCGCTTATGATATCGATAAAAACGCAATCGGCAATAAGCGCACCCTGTTAAGTTTGTGTTGGCAATGCTGTGATCAAGCAGTTGCGTTTGGCGGCAAGCAGAAATTTAAAAAAAGTTCAATTTAAATTTGCGCATATTATGAAGTCGGCCTATATAAGTCGATTTTGTATTCTGATAATAGCGAGACAGTGTTTATTAATAACTACACAAATTCAAATATTTGCAGTTATAGCTAAACATGTATTCAAATTCAGATTTGACTGAAGATCTTTAGATTCGTCTGCTCCGTAGATACTACAAGCCCATTTCGATGTCAGACTCTTCATTGGGCAGCAGACTAGATGCAGCATCTGGATGCTGATGTTGATACATTTGCTGATTGTGCTCGGATTCAGCTTTGCTCACAGCCGGAATGTGCTCACGCAGCAGTTGGAGCATGTCAACCACCAGTTTGAACTCCGTTGTTAGCTGCGCTGGCAAGCCGACCAGCATGTTGCTTACAAAGTCATCCATGACGGCATTCACTTCGACGTTGTTGCCATGCCCGAGTTCGCCGCACAGATAGAGTAATGTTTGCAGGCGCAGGATGAGCTCGCGCGTCGCCTTCAGCTGGACGTTGCTCTGATAGGGCGCCGCCTTCAGGTCCATTTCGGCCAAGGTGCGGCACTTCTCGTACAGCTTGTTGCGGGGCACGCATTTACTCTGCAGCGCCTCCTTCTCGTATTCGGCCAGGTGCTGGTGGGCCACGCGCAGTGGCTCCAGAATGTCAGCGTTGACGCGGTGGAGCGTTATCATGTTGGCCGCATACCGACGCTGGAGCTTCTCACGGAGCGGCGTTTGCTTCGTCTCACGCCGAGCGGGCGCTGGAAGGCCACTGGCCTCCACTTCCTCGTTCATGCTGGCCATATCCTGGACGGTCTTGCGCTTGAGGGCCAGCAGCCTTTGCAGCTGCAGCAGCGCGTCCAACAGAGCCTTTGTCTCGTCATCATCGGCGGGTGCCTCCGAGGTGGCGAGCTGCTTGTCCACCGGGTCCTGCACGATGCTGGACAGCGACACGGTTTTGCACTCCTGTAGCACGTGGAGCTGGCAATCGGGCATGCGGCTCACGGTGTGCTTTCCGGAGATATTGAACTTGACCAGGTAGCTGCTGTCCTTCGGTTCGAAGCCGACGACGCGACCCTTGCAGAGCACCAGATGTGGCGCACTCAGCAGGCTGATCACGTTGCAGTCTATTGACAGCGGCATGGGTATCTGCTTGGGCATCAGCTCCAACGATTGTCCGTCCTGCTCCACGTCGAACTTCCGCTGCTGCAGCTGGCGTACGATGTTCCGACAGCGCTCCAGCTCGACGCGCTCCCCGGCAATGAAGGCTGTGGAAAAGCGGCGCGCCTTGCCCATGTTGCGGCGTATCATCTGCCAGGAGCGACGCGGCAATTTGCGCGTCTCCAGCTGGGGAAAGAAGCACTGCACGTAGCTGTTCATGTCATAGGCACTGCCCAGGATAGCCTTGTCGATGAAGGACTCGATGAACTCGCACCAGATCCAGCGTTGGCAATTCGGCTGCTTCAGATACTTGTAAAGCTTCTGATTATTCGACAAAACCTCCTTAACAGTGGGTTCCACATCCGCCTCCTGGCTCGCTTCAGCCGAGCTCTTGCCGCCACGCAGTCGCTTGCTGAACTTCGGCACCTTGATGAACAGCTCGCTATCATCCTTGTCAGCGGTCTGCGATCGGAGCTGACGCTGGGATTCGCTTGTCTTCGTCATCCTTTGCACGCGATGTAAACCAATATTTGATAGTTGTGGTGGTGTTGCAGAGGAATCAGATTCGACTTCGACTTCGGTGTCGGCGTCGGCTTTTTCGTTAATATCTGTAAGATTATCTGACATTTTGTACCGCTCGCTGGCTTATAAATTTGTCAATTTCATTCAATTGCTACACAAATTATAAATTTTACCTGTGCCTACGTCCTGGAGTCTTTTACAAAGACTACTTGTTCCAAAATTCATGACAATTCGAAAATCAGAAGACATTTCCGTTGCGAAATTATCTTCGAAATTGATTCGAATACAGAGTTGCAACTGCAAAGGGGTGACCATATATTTTGCGGATCTCCGAAAATGAATCTGCGAAAATTGAATTACAATTTTATAAAAATAACTTCCGAGCTGTGTTCAAATAGGGATTTGATTTGGTGTTTATTAAATTTATGTAAATAATAATTATTTTAATCAATTTTAAAGCTTATCCATAGTGAATTATAACAACAAATAACAATTGTTTTACATTTTCCTCGACTTTGATAACCCGAATATCGCTCGAAGCTTCTCCATATCGCATCCATCTTTATTTGTCATCTTGGCTTTCATTTTGGAAATCAATGTATCCGTTTTGGTACAATCGGACTGCAGAGAAGGATGCACTTCTATGTTCAGAATCTGTCCGTTCTTGCTGGCATTGGCCACTTCTCGCAGCTTCCGTGAGCCGTGAGTAATCATCATCTGAAAGCAAATCAAAATACCATTAAAATTAATTGAACAGAGTAAAGGTCCTTACGTCCATTAGCTTCAGGCCAAGTGGCCGATCCGCCTTCTCATTGCCAAACTTCTCACAGAGATTGACGCAAGTGTGCTTCAGGGCGTGAGTCCCGATGGTGTTTAGAGTCCCATTGCTGTTGTTCATCATGTAGAACATTCGCACCACAATGCACCAGCGCTGGCGTTGCCCTGGAGTCGACTTCTGCCAGACGTGGCTCCTGCCCAGGTAGCTGTGGCTATTGAAGTTGATATCGAAGTGCGACACAGGCAGCGCCACCCAATAGTTGAGATCCACGTCGATCATCGAATCGGGCACTTGCACACAGGCCGGCCTGGGAAACTTTTCTATGGGCAACTTGATGGCCACGAGGAACTCGAAAACAATCCGAGTACTGCACTTGGCCTTCAGCTGGGTGGCGATGATGGTGTGCGTACTGACTGGATACTTAGTGGTATGATAGCACAGTTGATAGCTGCGTCCTGAGCCACCCTTGCACGTTACCTTCGGCTGGGACTTGAACATCTCACTCAAATCATTGCGCAAATGGGTTTGCAGATAGACTGCTGAAATCAAAGAGTCTCCCACTATCTGCTCCTTGAACACCGAATGCAAATAGATGTAGTCGTCGTTCCTGATGTCCGCATAGAACGGAAATTTTAGATCCAGCAACAGATAACAATTGAAATTGGCAGGCACATCGATCTTATTGCCGCTATAGTACGTGGCTGCAAAAGTGATCACGGGAAAAATTGGGAATGGAGACTATGGACCGATCCTTACCAGTGGCTGGCAAATTACTGAAACTGCCTGCGAGCATTGATCGACGCTCCTTGAGGGTCATACTTATCCAGCCAGAGATATGGGAAGAATCATAGAGAAAGTCATTATGCTCCTTCGGAGATACCTTCATTTGCATGACAATATTCTGCAGCGCCTTATCGAAATTTATGGACATTGTTCTTCGATTCGCTCAGTTATTGTGATATTAGGATCCAGTTACAAAAGAATATTTGACGAGTTGGAAATTTTCTTAACCCTATATCTGTATGGTTCACTTAAAATGTTTCTTTGCCGGCTATGACATCTTTTCCAAAGGACTTTGTAGAGAAACACTGAACACTCAAAAGAAAATGATCAGCAATGGAATTTATCTAGTATTATCTGTAGCCATGAAACATGTGAAGTGGAACACTTATACAATACGAATGATCGTAAGGAATAGATAAGAATATACATAGTAAGCCGCTAGCGGACTCCTGGTAGATGTCTATGACCAACAATTATGGGCAACTAGCGTCTACAAAGAGGACTTTAATCAATTTAAAATTGTCGAAGAAGTTTATATACATACAGAACTCTGTAATTTCTTACATTTATAATTTATGCATCAAAATAAATATTTCGGGTGCTTGAACATAGTTGAAACTTCTCTAAACTGATTTGGAATTTAATTTCCATTGGAGATATTAGAGTTAAAATCAATTGTGAGTAGTTAATTTATTTTTTCATGGTGCCGATTTTTTCCTTGCGTTTCTTCACATGCTTCTTTACTTTGACCTTTCGCTGCTCGGCCTTGGCATCCTTGACAGCCTTCTTGCGTGCCTTTTTGCTTTCGGGGGATTCGTCACGTGGCCGCGCCGAGTTTTTAAACTTCGTCGCATCATCGTCGGCCTGGGAATCGTCGCTTTCGTTGTCGCTCGTCTGCTGCTCACTTCCCTGCTCACTTTTATTTTCTTTATCCAAAACATCTGGCTTTTTCTGCACATCTAACGCTGAGTTTAGACCTGTGATTTTCGCATACACAAGATCTTGCTGGACACCCTGTTTGGCTTTCGCAACATCCCTCTCAAAGTGAGGCACCTGGAAAGGGATATGACAATTAATTATAGTAATTATATCTTTCTTGTGCTGCTTACCTCATCGAGCCGTTTGGGAATGTAGGTGTTTTGCCAAACAGCCTCGTCGATCTTCTCTTGAGCTGTGATGGCATCAAAGTCCCGATCTTTAATACGCTCTGAAATACGTTCCAAGCACTCCTTCATATTCTGCTCGTTTATGGTTTGGTCCGTGATGAAGTCGAACAGCTCCTTCACCGTCATGGTGGCCACTGACTTCTTGCGGAAGAATTCGGATATGTTGGTGCAGTCCTTGCGTAGGAAATCAAATGCATGTGGATGATCGTGCTCGACCGCCTGGCTCACATCGATGATCACCAGTTGGCCGTCTTGGAACAGAATATTGAACTCCGAGAGATCAGCGTGGACCAGCCGGCATTGATTGTAGATGCGCCACATGATAACCACACAATCCCGATACAGCTCACGTGCCTTGGAAGTGCTCAGCTCCACATCTTTTAGCTTTGGCGCTGGCCAGCCATCACGACCGCAGAATCGCATGACCAGAACATGCGAGCGCAGGAGAATGGGCTCGGGAACGGGTACGCCGGCGTTACGCATGCGCAGATAGTTCCGCATTTCCTTCTCGGCCCAGGTGCGGACCATCTTGCGAGGATTGTGCTTGCAGTAGCCATGGCGGAAGCGAAACTCGCCGGAGACATACTTGTCGCGATCCTTGAACACAAGAATGGAGGTCTTATAGATCTTAATGGCGTACTCATCTTCTCCATTCTTGGACACTGCGTGGTAGACGTTAGCCTCTTTTCCGGTGGATATGCAGCCGTTGATCTCTTGAATGAGGCCACGGTTAAGCAGCTTGAACAGTATCATTCTCGTACGTGGATCCATGACCTGCTCTGCAGTAGCTCGATCATGCTTATCTCGCACTCGAACTCGCTCCGTCTCCTGACGACGATCGAAGCTCACCAGCCGGTTGGCTGCCTGTGCACTCATATTGGCGTTCGGATCGTATTTCTCGACATTTATGCGTGCCGAGTAACGACGCAGTACTTTCTCATTTGGCTGATAGCTGCTCACGCGCTGCGTACCGCCTCCTGTTCCCCCAGAGCCACTGCCAGTGCTGTTGCCACTTGTTGTTAGCTGTGGCTGAGCGTTGTGTTTGTTGAAGCCACTGTAGGATTCCTCGTATGCATCGTAGTCGTCACCAATATCATAGGCATCGTCTTCATCTTCATCGGCATAGTCTGAATCAGATTCCTCGGCAGGATTTGCATTCTCTAAAACTTTCTGACTAAGTTCGTCGCTGGCGTCCTTTTCGTTTAGTTTGATGTTCTTGAAAATGTCGTGCTTAACTGTAAGCGATTTAAAGTCTTGCACCCACTCAGACTGTGAAACATTAAATATTAATTATTCAATATTTCTTAGCATTGTAAAATTAATCTTAGCTCACGGTTTTCAAGTCTTCTTCGTCCTCCTCCGGATCGCTATATTTGTGTGCATCAGTCATTACGGAACTGCGAGCAAGGTGTATGTGGGGGTGTTCAATTTATTACTTATTACGAATTTTAAGGTATTGTTCAGAAAGCCTTTATATATTCCTAAAGCTCAACACTTGCAACTTCTTGTATTAATAACAATTGTGAAATGTTGCGAGATTGCACGTGTAATCCACGAACAGCTGATTCGCTGCCATTCACATTATACGGTGACACATATATCGCATATCGGTATAAATGTTAGGAAACAGCTGTTCTGTTAACCACAAGAAATCCACGCTTTTAATAACAAAACAGCTGAAAAATAATGAAGCTACAGTAATTTGAGCCGGTTAAAAGTATTGTGCTAATCAAATCAAACAAATCATTTTATAAACAATCTATAAACATGTTCGTACTGGCGGAACTAAAGGACAATGTTCGCATTGCGCCAGACCATTTCAATTTAAAGCTCGTGGATGCCGTGCGCGATGAAATTGACCGGAAGCTGGCAAACAAGGTAATTAGAATGATTTGTGAATGAAATTATATATTAATGTGTCTCTCTGAATCGGCAGGTGCTGCTAAATGTTGGCTTGTGCATAGCACTTAAGGAAATTGTCTCACTAAAGGACTCAATCATTCTACCCGGGGATGGTGCCTCCCACACGGAGGTCTTGTTTCGCTATATAGTCTTTCGTCCTATGGTAGGCACAGTAATTACTGGCAAGATACGGAATTGTTGCCGCGAGGGAGTTAACGTGACCCTGGGCTTCTTCGATGACATACTCATACCACATGCAGCACTTCAGCATCCTTCTCGTTTTGATGAGGCGGAACAGGCATGGGTCTGGGAGTATCCTTTGGATGACGGCAGCAAGCATGATCTATTCATGGACGTTGGCGAGCCCATCAAGTTCCGCGTCTCAAGAGAAATATTCGAGGAAACATCGCCCATTGGTCCGCCAAAAACAGAAGGTCAACAATCACAAAATGCGAACAGTTCTTCGGCGGCAGCTGCAGCGACAGCGGCAGGACAGGAAGTGAAGACGCCCTATAGAATTATCGTAATACTGATTCTAAGTAACAAGATTAATCAATTGTTAAATTGATTTGCATACTTTCAGGGCGCTATCAACGAATCTGGCCTAGGCGTGCTCTCCTGGTGGGATCAGCAAGGCAAGGAGGAGGAGCAAGACGTGGAGGACGGCGAAGACAATACGGAATACGACAACGACGACGATGGCGAGGGTGCCTGCGAAGAATGACACAGGATTTGTGTAGCTTCAGCTCCAACCAAACTACCACAGATTCAACCACCACAATTGTAAATACTTAACTATTAGGGCAACGACGTATATCATAATTTTAAAACTTTTAGCAACTAGTTATTAAAAGAGATTTTGTGTTAAATGAAACGCAACATTTTCAAATAGGCTTTAGTTTATTCTTTATATATATATAGGTATATATATATATATGTATATATATTTGTTTTTTAAAATTTGTTTGTTCTTTAGATTTGCATTTGTTTAAATATTGTTCAAGTTTGGTTTGAAATACTTTCAAAACAATGATCCTCACATACATCATGCAAACTGTTTTTGGTAGCGCAGCTCTTTTACATAAGTATATCCATATATATATATATAGATGTATATATGTATATATTTATATTTAATAATTTATTTTAGTTTATGTTTTTAACTCTTTGTCGTTAGCGACTTAGTTCTAGGAAGGGCGGCACAGGGACTTCAAAATATACAATTCAATGTTTTATCTCTTGGGTTTCTCATTTGGTAGATCTCTTCGAATATAGCTGGATTCTGTTATCTTTACGTTTTCATTTTGTCACTTGCTTAGCGTGCACATTTCTCTAAATACTCTCTAAATCTAAAAACTGGAATATTTTAGCTTTGTTAAGTTGTTGTTCTTACGGGGGCTTTAGCATAGTTATATTATGGTACAATTGATAGAAAGGTGTTATCTTTGTCTGGGTGTTTATGTGTGTGCAGAGGTGAGCTAAGTATAAAGCTGTTTGGCAAACGTTGCCTATAGATAGATATTCGCTTCGGTATTTGGGGAGTTGTTGCTTTGAACAGTAAATTGCATATTTTTGATTTTCCTTCGTTATTTTATTATTTTAGCGTTTTCTTGTTTGTCTTTTAGGCGCAATATCTATATAATTAATTTACATTCACATATATAATATATCTATATAAATTGTATTTCCCTTCTCTGTTGCTCTTTTGGTTTTATGGTTAATTACAGTGAGATTAATTCAAACTTGCTTTAAAAACTACAATAATATAAATAATTGATTATTTATAGTATTAGATCATCGTCTATTGTACTGCGTAATCGTAAATAAATATAATTAAGGGGTCTTTTATGGTTAATTACAGTATAGCTCCTCCCAACTATATATGTAGGTATATAGTTCCAGTTGAAATCACAGTTGAAATCATAGTTAGAAAACAAAAACTTGGATCCACAGAGTTACGAGAAGTCTCCTTCAATAGCACAAGAGGAACTTGCCGACTAAAAGTTAAGTAATTAGCACAGAGCTCGTAAAACTGAATCTAAATCAAAATCACTTGACTTTCCCATTCCCATTCAGATAATAAAGTAATCCAAAATCAATTATTCGATTATCAAACAGCGTGGCAAATGCTCCTTCAAATAGTCGAACAGTTCATGCGAGGCGCCCGGGCAGTTGGTCAGCTCCAGTTCCTGCAGGTGACGCAACTGGATGAGGCTGGACAGCCCGGATGAGGTCAGCAGCGGACAGCCGGCCAGCGACAGCACCTGCAAGTTCCGCATCGAGCACAGGTGCTGCAGCCCAAAGTCTCGCACCTGCGAGCACCAGCGCAGAAAGAGGGCGGTCAGCGACAGCATCGTCGAGATATAACCGACACCTATATCCGTTATGTGAACGCATCTGGAAGAGGGGGGAGCGAAAAGTAATAGATTAGTATGCATATATGGATTACTAGTAGGAGTGCACTAGTCGGGTATGCCTGACTATGAAGTACTTGCTTAGAAATGATGATCATGATGATAGAAAAATATCTATAATTAATACATGATGGATAGACATTCAGATAGAGAAGCTAGCTCATCCTCATCTGTTGACTCTGAGCAGGCATCATTATACTATACTCTGATCAAGAGTATTTCAATGACTTCAAGCACTATTATTATTTATATTTATGTCATTAGTTGAGCAGGTAGATTGCATAACTTTCGACAGGTAAAACCCTTTTAGAAATTGTCAATTTAATAAACTTTGCTGCTGCAGCAGCGGAGCTTCGGAGGAAATTGAATTTAACTCATGAATAATTGCGAGTGGCTGCAGCGCAGCTCAGGTAAATTGTGCGCACCTGCGCTGGCTGCTGTGGGTGGGTGGGTGGCTGGCACTACTCACCTGTCCAAAGTCAATTCCTCCAGCTGGTTCAGATCACAGGCGATATACTCGAGCGAGGCGTCCGTGATGCGGGGACACCAGGACAGGTCCAGGGCGCGCAGCTTCTGCAGATTCTCGGCAATCAGCTCGACGCCGTCGTCGGTGAGTTTGCTGCAGCCGGACAGACTGAGCACGGTCAGGTGCGGCAAGGAGTGCACTGCAAGCAGAAGACGCAACAAAAACTTTACATTAACTTTAAGTGGAAACTAAGGCGCATAAAGTTTACGCAGCAGCAGCAACCTGCATCAGTAAGCTGCAGCAGCTGCGCCAGTTGCCCTTGCAGGGTGTCCTGCTGGCCTGGCCAGCTGCCACAGCTGCCTTGGCTTAGACTCATAGTTTATTTAGCATGTAATTCAAAAGGAAATTAGTTTCATTTCAACTGAAATATTTCGCTAGCATTCATAGAACTTTAGATTGGCCTTCCCCACACAAAGCAGCGGTGGGGCTTACACTAAGCGCCCCTCTGTCACTTATGTAAATACTCTATATTATATAAGCCATTTGCGCTTGACAAAAGGAGCTTTGTTACAACATTTGATGGAATTTATCAGTGCTTAATTGGGCTCTCACTTAAATGAGCAAGAAATACATTTTCTGAGTACTTTCCATCAGAAGACTAAGGCTGTTTAGGCAGCCTATTCATCGGCATTTAACAGTGATATTATAAAATCAATCATCAACCACGAGACTCATTCCAGCCCAATACAAGAAGACTAGAGGTAGTTATTAGACCAATTACCTAACCGAACACTCCCACAAAAAAACAATAGACACGCAGCCAAACATTAAGTCGTATAGGTCATATCTCAAATATATATTTCATTATAAGTAATTAGCTCTAAACTCATTGCCACACAAGTGTCTAAGGTCGCAAGAATATAAACGTTTACTTGAATACAATTTCTTTGTCTAACTAAAAGCTTCTTCCCTTACCTACCCTCAAAATATGTTTTAAAATTACTCAAAATATTAGTGGAAACATAATTGGTAATGAAGTATTAAAGGGGAGGCTTGTCGAGACTAAGTGGAGTGACTGAATGAGAGAAACTGTAAGTAGCTCTTGAATAAATTTAAGAATAAATATAATAAATATTATATAATACTTATTCTACTCATATATGTATTTTAAATGGAACTATTTAAAAAACAAAATAGAAAATAGATTCTAAAAATAACCCCAAATATTGGCTTGCATTCAAATGCTCTAGATAAAACTCTGAGCCACTTTCAGTGCTGCATCTTTAGCTACGCAGTTCCATGAGATATCTTACAGCTATTCCCTCTTCTAAAATTTATAAACTTAATATGCACCTGCTTAAAAATCCTTTACTTTTAATGCCTGCATCTCTCTCTCTCTCTCTTCCTTAGTTATTGATAAAAAATTAGAAAATTTTGTAGTTTGCTAAACTAATTTATGCTTCCAACACTTGCAGCTAAAGTGCTTTTGCCTGTGCCTTTGTGTTTCGAGTGAAGGCTAATTGAATCTGTGGCATAATTGAGTTTTGTGGCTATATGTGAGAGCGTTTTCATAGATTCAATTTGGTCAACAGTAATTTGCAGCTGCTGCTGCTCCAGAAGCATCTAAAATTATGTAAAAGTATCTCACAGATACTTTTGCTAGTTACAAGCTACATCTGCCTCCAGTTTGCTCATGGACCTGGCCAGCGGCTGATGACAATGACAACTTTGTTCTAGTTGCGTCAGCCACAGTTTTGTGCCACATTTCATGTGCCACATTCTGTGTCTTCGTCTGCTGTTTGAGTTGCAAACAGTTTTTGCTTCTTTGCAGCTCTTTGTCTCTGCTCAGTAAATGTCTTTATTTCTTTAGCTGGCCCTTGATGTTTCGAATTACATTCTGCTTTCGAGAGCAGCAACTGAAAATTGTCTGACGAAATTTAGAAAAATTAAATGTTGAAGTCTAGTTGAAGTAAGTGGGACTACTTTAGGGGGAAAATGGATCGGAAAGAGGAATATTAAAAAATTTATTTATATTATTTTAAGTATTTTTTGCATCTATTAGAGAAAGTTCTTAAATGATACTCGATCATAGTGGACTTATGGTAGCATAAAATAAAATTAAAATAAAAGTAATTAAGATATTATGAATTAATTTTTTACATAAAAGTCTCACATAAAAGTTTTGACTAGGCTAAGGTCCATATCAGAAACTCTAGTTTAACAAAGCGTATAAGGAGGATCTCCTTAAGTCTTTAAGTTTTTTATTCAAATTTATGAATATGCCTCAATTCAGTCTTATGAGGCAGCTGACTGTGCGGAGCATTAGAGGTCGCGCCATTTGCACTCAAATTGCCCAAGTTTCAGATTAAGCCCACAACTTTTGCGCGGTGCTCGGCGTGTCGTAAGCAAATGAGAGTTCTAAAGGGTTGTCTGGCCAACTGATAAGCGGAGAAGGAGCTGCAGGTGAGTGGAGGGAGGGCAGACGGCTACAATTACCGTGCTTAAGCGGCTTAAGAGCAGCGCAGCGCACAAAGGCAACTTTGTCAATGAGCATAAGGCGGGGGACGACCTGGGCGGTGCTCTGGCCACGTGCCTCAGTTTTCAGTTGCGGCGGCTGCATAAACAAAGATAAGCATAAAACACTAAGGAAGGGAGGAAGAGAGAGGGAGAGAGAGGGGTAGCTGCCTTGCAGGAGTGCAGGCTTGTAAGAATTTCCACGGCAAGATGAAGTCCAAAAGTGCAGTGGAAAAGTGTAGCTAAGCGGCTTTTCACTCGACTTGTAAATAACGGCAACTGGGGGCATGCATTCGAGTCAATGATAAACTATGCCCCACTTTACCAGCCACCAGATACGGATTCCAGTCGACGCCACTCGTCCGACTCGCCCAGACTTGACTCAACTCGACTCTATTGGAAAATGCATCGTTTGTTTGGCTTCTGACCAAAAAAACCACAAGGTGCTTGTGTACAAAGGCCGATTTGAATTACTACTATATGAATTACTGCATATGAATAGTCAAACAGTTAACGGGGCATACGGAACATGTAGAGAGATGGATAAGTAGATAGATAAAGAGAGAGAGAGAGAGAGAGAGAGAGAGAGAGAGAGAGAGAGAGAGAGAGAGAGAGAGTAGAGAGAGAGGGAGGGAAATATACATAATGAAATAATTGGATATGTGGGTAGATGAGTAGGCAGATGGGGCGATAGATAGCATTGATAGATATATAGATCGACAGATAGAATGATAGATAGATGATAGATATAGAAATAGATAAGTGGCTATTTAAATAGATGACTAGAGTAGATAGTTAGACAGTTAAATATATAACAAATTTTTGATATACTAAACATAAATACTCAGATAGATATATTAAGAGTTAGGTATATATGGATAAGCTAAGAGACGGATGATAGATCTATAGATGGATAGGTAGATTAGTTAGGAAATTGGGTAGATGAGAAGACAGGCATACAGAGAGATAGATATAGAGATTGACAGATAGATGGATAAATAGATAGATAGATAGACAGATAGATAGATAAATAGATAGTTAGGTAAATATATATATAAATAGATAAATAGTAGATAGACAGATTGACAGACAGACAGATAGATCGGTAGATAGATATAAAATAGATGCTTAAGATGTGATAGACATTTACAATTATAGATAAATAGAAGTTGGTAGAATTGAGTTACTTGATTTTCGTGCTGCATATGGAATCATATGAAAACAAAGCTATAGTATATATAGAACTATCAATAAAATCAAGGAGTAATAAATAAATACTAAAGAAAAATCTATAACTGAATTTAAAATATTTATAAGATAAATTAATAAATATAGATAGAAGCAAAGATTTGATAGATATTTTAAAATATAGATAAACAGGATTTGGCAAAAAAAGTAATATTGATATGATGATATGAAATGATATAAGAAGAGAATATATTAAATTAAATATCAATTAAAGTAAATACGAATCAATAGATAAGTTTTGATAAAAAAATGAAATATGTATAAAAGAATATATATAATGATAATATCAAATAAATATATAAGAAAACTTGCCAAAGCAACTCCTTAAATTTACTTTTACTTTTGCCACCTGAAAGACTAAGCCATGTCGTGTTCTAGCTCTTTGGGATTTCCCAAGTGCCAAATACCTATCAGCAGACAGAAAATCGATAAGAACTTGGGCTGGGGACCAATGGGGAGTTCGAAGGTGTTCGAAGGTGTCCAAAGGTGTTTATAAACAGGCAATGGCTATGCTAACTGTAATTGTATCCATATGCATTTGCGGCTTAAGTGCCCTGAAAACGGGCGAAACTTCAAAGTTAAGAAAACCGCAAAAAAAATAAAAGAAAAATGAAAAATAAAATAAAAACAGAATCAGAATAGAGCAGAAAAACAAGAAAAATTGTCATTAACAAAGGCCTGCAAAGATGTGAGTAGTTTGTAGATGAGTGCTGAGCGTCTCATGTATATGAGGAGGTGGCCCAACCGACAGAGATAGAGAGCACAGATACAGAGACAGATACAGATACAGATACAGAGTCAGATACAGTCACAGATGCAGTTGCTACTGCATTAGATTGAGTTTATGACGACGATTAAGCGCCAGAGCCAGCAGACCATAGCGATCGAGACAGCAGCAGCAGCAGCAGAGAGAGAGGGAGAGAGAGAGAGAGGGAGAGCAAAAGAGATAGAGTGGGAGAGAGAGAGAGAGAGAGAGAGAGAGAGAGAGAGAGAGCGAACATCGATTGAATTACAAGCTTAATCAATGCATTGGCATTAGAAGCCTTAAAATGCGAGATTTCTCTCAGATTTGCGCGTATTTATCGCGGCTGTAATCGCAAGCTGAAATTCATTTCATTATCAGCTGCACACGGAGCAGCAGCGCAGCACGGCGCCATCTAAATCGAACGTCAAAGAATATAGAATATACTATACTATACTATCAATATATGTATATTTAGTGAATGTGTTGTCAAGTGTATCCTGTGTGTTGCAGTTTCGGTTTGTGACCGACACTAACGGGTAGTTGAGGCATCTCGTAATCGCCGTTTTATACTCGTTTTTGCGATCACAAATTCTGAAATTGCAACGAAATGCGACGAAAGAGAAAAGTGAATTTCCCAAACAGTGGGAGAATGGGCGGAGCGGGGCGCTGGCGAGGCTTCTAATGTGAGTTGTTGTGAGTTCACAGTGTGAAAAGTGTGAGATACATTTTTATTATGATTGGCCCTATAAAGCCAGAGCGGACAGAGAGAGCGAGAGATAGAGAGAGAGTGTGGGAGAGAGAGAACGTAAATAGTATAGAGTACTATATGTAGAGTAAGTATATATTGCATATTTTACATAAATAACTACAATCACAATCTTAATCATCAAAATAATTCTAAGAAATATTTTAAATATATATACATATAATATATATATATGTATATATATAGAGACTAATCTGCCCTTCAGTTTTGCATTTGGCAAATCTTGAAATCGAAGCATTTTTCTTTCCCAAGCGCATATTTAAAGCTCTTATCAAAGCTTTTGAGCCAGATTACACTAGCCAACATAACTATTAATTTTGTAAATTTATTTGAA
Organism: Drosophila paranaensis; assembly: GCA_035047545.1. Lineage (NCBI taxonomy): Eukaryota > Metazoa > Arthropoda > Insecta > Diptera > Drosophilidae > Drosophila > Drosophila paranaensis. The sequence continues at coordinate 3,669,853 of JAWNPL010000145.1, read as the reverse complement.
ACTTTGAAATTCGACTCGATTAGAAAATGTAAAAATATATATAAATTAACTTTTCAAGTCAGATGTAATATAGTGTTTAATATATAATACATATATATGAATATATTTATTTGAATTTTAAACATTTGTATATAACTTTAAAAAAACCTAAATACATTTCTGTAGATAAGTGCATTTGATATATCCACTTTAGCCGACTTTTCATAATATTCAAATTTTAAATTCAAAGCTTGAACAGAATTTATTTCATTTAATGCAGAAAATGTGGCGCAGTCGATGGAGGAGCTACTTGATATGTAAATGGATATTGGCGCAGGTTGAAAGATTACAAATACCTAGAAATAGTGTCATTTTGCACACACACACACAGGCACATTCACCCTCACACACATGAAATTTGTATGATAAGCTAACAATTTGTAACTCGTCTTTGCTCGAAATACATTTGCCAACTGGAAACATTTGTGTGTGTGTGTGTGTGTGTGAGTCGAATCCAATTGGATTTCGTGGCCATGGGTGTGTGTGTGGGCCATATGCGACTTTTTCGTATGACATTTGCATTTACTTAAGCCTCTGTCTCTTATCTACTTTTAGGCGTCGAAGATGTCAAACTGTCTGAGGCATAGAAGAAGCCACTCTGTCTGCCGCTATTAGATTCAAATATATAGATATTATATATATATATGTGGCTTCTAGATGTGTGGATTGAGTGAGCATCTTCGACATTTGGCTAGTAAGAGGAAACATCTTGCGGGCATTCATTCGACTTTTAAACTTTGAAAAATAGTTATGAAAATCAAAAATCATGGAAAAAAGTTTAGTTGAGAGAAGAACTATTGGAAATTTAAACAATACATGATAAAGCACTCTCGATTATATAAATTAACAGCTATTATATATGTGTTTTTTTTTTGTAAATATTTTAAATTTTATTTTATACATATTTTAAATATTTAAAATGTATTTTCTTCAATCAAGTTTAAGCTCATTTTCACTTTTTCGGCTACCTTCGGGAATTTCAGCTAGATAACAAATAGCTTTAAATAGGAAATTATAGATCAATATCATTGGCTTTCTCTCTCTCACTCTCTCTTTTTTTTCCTGTTGTTTTACCCCTTTTTAACTCATGCAATCCACTGCTTCCATGGATATACCCCCTATTTGTAATCCATCCCTTTACAGGGTATCTTCTAGTCAAACTGCCTCAACGTCTGGAGTATTTGTTGCTTTTGTTTTGTTTTCCGTTTGCCATTTTCCGTTTTTCCATGCTCCGTCATTTGCCTCACCAAATTACCAAATATGACAAATCCAAGCCTCACTCATATATTTCATGTTAAATGTTCGGCACGAGGCTCGTTTTTCCTTGTGTTTTGGCCAACAACTGAAATGCGCATTTCGACAACTGTTTTTTATGCCCTCTTTTTATGGGTCTATCAAAAGTGGGCAGATGGAAGAGTAAAGGAAAGTTACGCAATTAATGTTAATATGCATTAAATAGAAAACTAAATGACTCAGAGATTGATTGAGAGATGTAGAAGAATTTAATTTACATATGAGAGATCAATAAGCAGATATATTGAGGTAAATACTTAGCTATATATGTATATGGAAATAAATATTTCTTAGCTGAGTTCTAGTCGAAACAATTTATTAATATTTAAATATTTTTTATTTCTTTATATTTCGTAGGCCGCACGGCATCTTTAAGTCGACTACCTTAGGCTGTAATTTTATATGTTTATTGATTTTTGTTGCTATTTTCCGTATTTTTACACGAGACACAAGTTTGCATGTAAAAAGCTGCTTAATAAAAGTACCAAATATTATTTGTAACACACGCACGCACACATACAGGCATATATATATTTATATATAGGTATTATTAGGCACAATAAATATATTTTTATGGCTGAACAAGTGCACAAGCCAAGATGAGTTGTCTTAGTAACATAGTTGCCGAGGCAACCCAATGAACAGGGTCGGGGCTCAGGTTACTGCAGGTCCCAGGATGGACATTAGTCAAGCGATCCAAGTCCTTGCGCATATATGAATGTGAATGTGAATGAAGACAATCAAATATTCAACAAGAAATTGTAAAAAGTGTATTCTAAAGTTGCCTTAGCTTAATTTCATCATTTCTCACGCACAGCAAACTTTTCGGCTTAGGTAAATATATATAATTAAATATTGCTAGCATAATAATTGCCTAGGGCACAGGCAGGACGTAGGCGGCAGGAAGTTGATGAGGAGCAACGATGGTGTTTGGCCACATAATGAGCTATAAGTAAGCCAAATAATGTTGTTGGCAATGCGTGAGGCTCATCAAGCTGGCGCTGATGACTTGCGGAGGTGCGATAAGGCTTACGCAACACTCACAGCTGAGCTGAGGGGTCATGACCTCTGCCAACAGATGCTAACAGAGCAGTAAAGAGCTGCAAAATTCATTGAGGAACTGCTTCAAGCACTTGTGCATGCCAAAGTATCCACTCTCTCTCTCTCACCCACTCTCCCTTTCCTCATTTAATTAAGTGCAAAGTGGTGCAGCTGAGAGACGAATTTGGCGAACGATTTAATATTGGCGGCGGTGTTTGGGTGGCTTTTTGCTTTTGTCATTGCAAATTGCTCAACAATTGACAAATGAATCGCAAATCGTTGAAATTTCACTTTTGGCAAACTGACAGAATTCGAATTGCAGTTTGCAATTTCAATCAAAATAAATTATATACTTGTGACAGCTCTCGCAAACATACCAGGCTCTATTTGCGGCCATTCAGTTGGTCTTGATGGCCCAGTAACAAGTCTAATTATGGCCATTGTGGGCAAGGGTAGTCGAGGGCTACATAGAAATTGGGAGGGTGGTATATCCAATGTGTAATATTTGTATGATTTATAGACTCTATGAGAATCCATATATCAAACTTGGTGCATTTAAGTTTTATAGTTTTCGAGTTATCATAATCTCTAGCTATGAACATTATGGAACTGACGGTAAATATGATAAATGTAGAGTTGACATATACATTGCTGAATGATGTGCGAGTTTAAGATTGATAATCTTCTTAATTGATACACAATCATCTCTATATCTACTCAGCATCATTAACAAGAAGAGCTCCTGTCTGTAACAATCTTGTGCTTATACATGTCTATGTTTCCTTGTCACAGAGTTAAGTTGCATTAAGTCTGAACAGTTTACATTTTTGCTGTTCCCCAGACGTAATTCTCTCGCCTCTTATATATACATATTATAATACTAATTTCACGCATCTATTCTTAGTAAAAAGGATTCAGTTACACAGTTAATTGATACTCGTGTTCCAGTTCCACCGTTCCCTTTACAATTTGATTCCTTCAGTTACACTCGGATTGCAGCTTGCCAGCGAACTTTTGCATATTTAATTTCAGTTCCATAAAGAATTTCCGTGAAAAACGTTTTATAAATTTTCCTTTCAGTTGCTTTTGAATGAAGAGGAAACTAATGAGGATAAAAGAAAAATATATAGAACTGGGTAAACAGCTTGAAGCCTTATGGAAACACAAACTGGAGCGAGAATAAGCAGACAATGAATACGCAGACACTAGGTACTAGGTAGGTAGTAGCAGCAGCAGCAGCAGATGCAGAGGCAGAGGCAGAGGCACATGTAGTAGCTGCAGTTGCCAATCAGTTGCAGGCACACAACACCCACACACTTACAGCTACACACATTGCTGCATGACCTGGAAAGTGAAGCGCGTGGAAAATGCGTCAAAAGGACACTCAGGACTAACAGGCTGACAGGACTTGAAGAGTGAATAGACAGTGCCCGTGTCCCGGCAGTCACGGCTCGTGGGAACCGCTGAGCAAAGACTGTGAAGCTAAGCGTTTTAATGCATTTTTAATAAGAATGCCTGATGCCACATCAAACAAAGCCCAAGCCCAAGCCCAAGCCCGAGCCCAACTCCATGATGGCCCTCCACCATCCACGCTCCCCAGTGGCAGCTTCTCTACAAACTACAACTTTAATAAGCAGCCCTTGGGCATTGAGGGCTTTGAGCTGCAATTAAAAATGCATTCCCAATATGCGGAAAAGAAAATACATATATATCTCTATGTATTTTCTTTTTTAACTTTTGGAAATTGGGACTTAAAGCTTGGAACTACTTATTTACTTAAGCAAAGCCTTCTGTTGGGATTAATTAGAGAGGGAATCAAGTGGGCTAAGCTGAAGTAAGTTAAGTTATAGAGCAGAGAGTGAGAGTAGTTGAAAAATAATTTGTTAGTACAAAGTTAGTTGGGGTAGTTCCTGGTAGTAAATCTAACTCTGTTTTTGGGCTATACTAGAATCCTACTACCAAGCCAAATATTGTTCTTAGAAAAGCGTTTTGAGTCTCAGATGACCTTTATTGAAGTGGTTGTACGCTGGCTGAAAGAGTAGCTCTTCAAGTTCTTATAAGTTATACATAAAGTTATAGCTTCACTCTTCGAATTCTTATACATAAGTTATAAATAGTTATAAAAAGAGTTATAGCTATGTATATACAGGTTATACATAGAGCTATAACTTTCAATTGGTGTCAAGACCTAGACTTACAAGTTGATCCTCAGCTTTTACAGCAGGAGTTCATAGCCACATTCAAAATCTGTGTTCTACTACTACAGTTTCATATCAATTTGATCCGTCAGTTTATTTTATAATAATAGATTGGTACACATAGCTCTAGGTCAGTCCTGTCATACGGACATAAGGAATAAATAACTGAAGTCTCAATTGTTGCATTTAACTAAACCTATTTAGTTCTCTACACGGAGACTAGCAATGAAATATACCGCACAACTCATACTTTGGGAATGTCTGGATGATAATATATGTAGATGTATATATTTTTATATAGATATATACACATGTATATTATATATAGTTGTATAGTAATAAGGTGTATTAGGTATGCTCTAGAGCTGTGTTATTAAAAGGGACCCTTTGTTGTCTGCCATGCTCACGTCACAGAATTCTCTAGGGTAATACCAACTGCTAACAGCTTTAGTATACTATACATTCATGTTTCATTTCGCGTATGGAGACTTTACTTTAATACTGCCTTGTACTCGCCCTAGTATATATATTATATATGATCTGCCTTACTACTCTACTTCTGTCTTCTTCACTTCAACTCAGCCAGCACTTTCACTCAGACTTATTTTATATTATATATATTATAACATATATTATGTATATATTATATATGTATATATATATATATATCTGCATTGCTTGTCTCCCCCCTCTCAACTGCATTGCAGACGTCACTTTCGCTGCTGCCGCCCACAAAATGGCAGCGCAGGACGTGACAGTTCGTTTGACTGCGGTTGACGTTGCGTAGGCGCTGCCAGTGTGGCTGTTCTTCTCTCGTCCTTCAGGTCCTGCGGTCCTTTTCGTCCTGCGCCTATCGCTGCTGACGTAATTGCCACTGTCGTTGAGCTTTTTTAATAATACCAATCGTTGCGGCCAGCCAACCAGACGTTGCCTACAAAATGTGTTGCATACTTTCAAGGGTCAGTGTGCCTGCCACACTGTGCGTCACTTGAGTGTGTGTGTGTGCGTGTGTGTGTGCGTGTGACTGTCATTAAAATGCATTTAATTTTGAGTGCAGGCTGCAGTCAAAGGCTGAGCACAGTTCAAGCAGCTGTTGACACGCTTCAAATGAAGCTCGAGTTGAGCTCTGTGATTTATCCAGGCATGTCCTTTGACCCTTGAGTCCTTTCTCTCACGCTGACTGCTCCTTCATCAGCTTCAGCTGCCATTTTCACTACTACATCCCATTACATAAGCTTGCAATTACGAATTTACATTTACAAGAATTTCTCTTCACGTTTCTCTATACTCTTTTCAGGCTTAACTTTGAACTAAGTTCAAGGCAAGACAGCTTCTATTTGTATATATGTGTATATATATTTAAATGTGTATAGATATGTGTGTGTGTGTGAATGACTTTTTGCTTTACAGCTAGTTCTGTTGGCTGTCAGCTTAGAGCACAACTTTTATTTACATACAGAAACTTGGCAAGCATTTTCATTCCTATTTCGTTTCACTTTTTGTTGCATTTGCCTGAGACAATTTTGTAATTAAAGTTTTGAACATTTTTCTTACATAAAAGAACTAAAACTAAAAGAACTTTTATGTGTGTGGGAGTGTGTGTGTGTGGTCTGAAGAATACGTTAATTGCATTTTCAATTAACTTGCAGTTTTAGAAAATTCTTTAAGCAGATGAAACGTGTGTATAATATAAATTGCATTTAAATTTAATTTAAATATAAATAAGTTTAAATATAAATAAATTAAATTTGTACTTGAAAGGAATTCTAATTTTACATAGATAACAGCGCAGTGCATCTAAATATTAAAAATCAATTTAAGCATAAAACTTAAATTTAAAAAGTTTGAAATTTCTATTTAATCTACAAAGATATTAAGAATTTATTTAATTTTAAGTAAAAATGTATATATAATAATATATAATAATATATAAATAAATGTCATAATTTAAATAAATTTAATAACCAAATTTAAAAAATAAAAATTATTAATAGGTATAAATATTAGCAAAATATAATAATAACCAAAAATCAATATTATAAATTATGAACTAAAAATTAATATAATTATTAAAAGCCTATACATTTACTGTGATTCCAAAAGTATCTATTATTTTTAAAATAAATAAACATAAATTAGCGTAATAATTAAATTGGCTTTAATATTATTTATATAACTTAATTTTAGTAAAAAAAAAAACATTTATTATTTAATGTAAATAATACAATAGGCTTTAAATATTTAACTATTATTAAATAAATTTAGTTGTATTAATAATAATTTATATTTACATAAATATCAAATACTAAAAATTATAAATTAAATATATTTTTTTATTTATTAAATCAAACTTTAGAATACAATCAATTATTTATTTTTATAAGTTAAGTTTATATAAATTATAAATATAAATACTTTTTCATATAAATAAATGTTTTTTTTTTTCATTTTCATTTTAATTTTCGCATTTTCATTCAAGTTTAATTTAGTGTGGAATCCAGAGTTGAATTGAGGTCCTTTGCTTGGCTGCTGCTCTGACAGCCGAAAAGGTCTGTGAGCATCGAGAGCAAACCGCTTTGAGGCGGTTCAATGGGGTTTGCATTGTTGTCCAAGTTCATTAGCTGGAACAGACGCTTCTCAAGCTGACAGTGATGGATGTGGATGCGAGTGCGATTGTGAATGTGAATGTGAATGTGAATATGGCTGTGAATGGGACTAAGAACGTGAAAAGCTCGCCCACAGGATGTGCCCTCAAATCGTTTAGATGAAATTCTGTTTTCGCCATTTTGCCGTTTACTGACCCTAAACAAAAACAAATTGATGCTGCTTAAAAGCTTATAAATTACGCCGACTGCCTAATGGAACCACTTAGGTAACAACCGAAGACTACGCCAAGCTAAAGATTGTTAATCTCTTCCATAAGGCGAAGTGAGTATAGTGGACATGGCAGAAGGTCGTTCGTTCAACTGAGACTTAAGAGTAGGAGTTTACTCTTATTTAGAATATATAGTAACACTATTCGGCTTGAATTAATCAATTTGAACATCTGTCTACCTCTGAGCGAGTATCATGCAGTCGCTACTCATCCAATTAGATTTCCTTCCTTCATTTATTATGATTCCCTCTAAAGCCCACTCCAATAGTATATATACAGATGAAATATAATGCATAAATATTCAATAGTCCTTCGAGCGAGTATTATGCAGTCGCACACACCCCCCTCCATTCGCCCGCTTGATTTCTTTTCAGAGATTTTCCTTGCGGATGGGAAGAGGAAATCGCATACAAAAGCTCTCGTATTTTTTGGGCGGGCATATTCAGTTAAGTTCATGGCCAATGCCGTGTGCAAAACAAAGTAAGCGAGCGACACTTGATTGACAAGTTGGCCAAGACGTTCGCAGGGGCGTGGCAGTGGGAGAGAGAGAGAGAGAGAGAGAGAGAGAGAGGAAGGGGAGGGAGGGAGGTAGGGAGAACTGCTTGCTGGTTGGCAACGTGTGCGTGGCCCACAGCACGCGTCAGAAGAGAGCTCGTTGAGCTTTTTAAATACTTAAAAATAAGTTAATTAAAAATATATCAAAACATACACACACACACACACACAATGAGTGTAAATAAATATAGTGAGAAGGCGCAGCGCTGGCAGCGTTGATCACAGATGATGATGACAATAACAACAAAAATCAAAGCAGCAACATCAACAACGGCAACGACAACGACAACAATCTCAATTACCTTGAAAATGTAAATGTAATTAAATAAAAATAATAAATGAGCCAATTCGACTAGTAAATACCCTCACCAAATGACGGAGTTTTGATGTGAAGGGCTTTCCACAGAAGGCGAAGATAAAGAGAAGAAGATATGAAGATTTATATGTTGAGGATAGGTAAAGCTCGTTAAAGTATCCACGAAAACAACAGAACTAAACTAACAGATACTTTAACTATCAAAAGTATCTCTTAGTATTCCTAGCTGCAAATGGAAATATACATAAAAAGTTATAGAAAATTAAAGAAAATATGCACTATATAGGAAACTTATTCCTTACTAGTCTATTATATAATATATATGAAAAGTATCTCTTTATAACAAAAAAAAAAATATATATATGTCTAATATATCTTAATCTTGATACTAATTAATAACAATCATGCAATTAGCAATCCTTTGTCTCAGTAAAATCGCCTCTTGGTAACATCAAGAGATATCCTCTCAGATCAACTAAAATCAAGAAATATCCTCTCAGATCAACTAGATTAGCCAAGCGAATCTGAGGTAAGTGTGTGTAGTCAGCCCACTTTGTGGCTTGCACCTGCCAACAATAACATCATTAGATAATTTCTGGCTACTGCAGCGGCTGACGAAGATGAATTTTTGTCTAGCAGCGCTCAAGAATTTCGAATTTCGAATTTACAATTTTGGCACTGCGAACAAGAAATGCAAACAAGATAAATAGAAATTGTAGAGCAACGAAATAGATATATCAGAGAGGTGGGCTGCCAATTAAGAGCTTCATTAAGTGGATTAATAAAAGATGTAGTTAAGGTGGGCAGCTAAGCAAATGTGCTTAGAGATATACTGCTAGAAATGGAAATGGAACGTTTAATACTGTCTATAGGTATAGACATATGGATGTATAGATATATGAACGTATTACAATAATTATATATTGATTAATGTTGTTTAAGTTCTATTATTAAATTTAGATAGATAGATAGCGCAGCAATATGTCTTTCTCTTTGACACAAATACATTCTGGTGCCAGTTATTTTCGAAGATACTTAAAATAGGCAAAAGTATCGAAGTGAGAAATGCTTTGTCTGATACAGAGCATGATTTCTTCTACAACTAAATGTGGATAGAAGATAAAGTGGATCTGGCAACTACTATTACTACTTCTACTAATACTACTGCTTCTACTACTACTACTAGTATAACTACTACTGCTTCTACTACTACTACTAGTATAACTACTACTGCTTCTACTACTACTACTAGTATAACTACTACTGCTTCTACTACTACTACTAGTATAACTACTACTGCTTCTACTACTACTACTACTAGTATAACTACTACTGCTTCTACTACTACTACTACTACTACAATTACTACTGCTTCTACTACTACAGTGCTTACCAGACTGGTCAGAGTGACGACCCGATTGCCTGTCCATAAAGCACATCACTTTTCTTACTTACGTAACAATTAGTGTTACAATTATAATTATTAATATTTTATTTTTTATTATTAATATTTTTCTATTATGAATTTTTACAGCTCAGCATTGATTCAACATTATTTCGCCTTCTACAAGCCTACAGCATTTCCAATTTTCCCATAGGATCTCTATGTTTTAACCAATTATGATGTTATATAGGCCTTCATCGAGTTAAAAGTAGAAGACAAATAATACAGTTCTCTGTGCATTTTATAAAAACAGCACGTGTACAGCTCGATGCATGTGTCAGATGCACAGTGGTGCAAGATCATTGAACTGCCAACAAAATAGTTCACCCAGCAATGGGCATAAAAAATTAACTAAAATATATTTTTATTACAAATGAATATGTTAAAACAATAAAATATTGTAATAATGAAAATTAAATAAATATTTTACAATAACTCATTTATATATATGTTATAAAATGAAATTTATATCTGACATAATTTATATATATTTATTTAAATACATAAATATCCTCTTTATCTTCATCATTATCATCCTCTCTATCATCGTAAAGAGTTAGTTGAATACCAAGCTAAAATCCCTTTGTTTACATTCTTATGAAACGCTGTCAATGCCTATCGACTCGAGCCACTGTGCCTTTGGGCACAGCTCGATGCGATGCGGAACCAGAATGATGAGGATTACAGACTCTCGCAGCGCTCGCTGACGTCGAGCACTTGCGGTTAAATTGATGGACATTTGCTTTTGGCGCTGACATTAATGACAATTGCAATTGTTCAGGCGAGAAACGAACCGCGGCCACTTTATTAGCCGCTGCCCCCAAGCCCCACCCCACCAATAAAGCTCTCTCCCACCGATGATGATGATGATGATGATGATGGCGATGATAATGAGGATTGCCTTGTTCGCCTTGGTTTGCTTAATGAAATCTGGCATTTGTGTTGACATTGTCAATTAATGTGTGATTAACTTGTTCGCCGCCTTTTGCAATTCGTGAATTCGTAAATTCGCAAATTTCGCTTTGGTTGCGTGCTCATAAATCACGCATACGCCCAGTTGAACGAACTCGCACAGAGAGAGAGAGAGAGAGTGGGAGAGACAGCGAGACAGAGAGTGGGTCTGCCATGGCTGCTGCCAATTAGCCTCAGGGACGCCTCACATATCACATGGACTTCCGTTTCCGCCGTTGTCAACGTCACTCGCGTGCCAAATGATGTGTCACCCATAAAAAAACACACACACACACACACGGAAACCTTGGCCTAGGCGCAGCAATAAAAAGTCCATTGGCATCCATCCACGGCCGGCAGGTGCTCAAATGTAAAGCAAAAAGCAACTCGCTGCCGCCGCCTGCCTCCTGTGAGAATTGAACTCACGACCGCTGGTTTACAAGACCAGCGCTCTGCCACTGAGCTAAGAAGGCGCTCGGTCTGTGCGCGGCAATTTGGTTCAGTTAAGCGACTTCTTCAATTGAATTAGATGCAAAATTTAATTAGTTAAATGCGTTCTTCATGTTGTCATTGCCACTGCCGCTGTCACTGCCTTTGCCTTTGCCTTTGCCTCTGCCGTTGATAAGCGCGAAGCAAAACTTTCAGTCGTCGCGCGCTGTGAAAATTGTTTATGAAACTTCTGGCATTTACCTTGACGAGGCCCAACAGGGCACAACACGGGTTCTCCTTAAATATCACTCAAAGCTTATGCAATCGCAACTTATCAGAAAACTTTCTTGACTTTCCAAACTTTTGCAGTACAAATTTAATTAGGCTCAACAGCGGAGTTCACACAAATATTTACTTTAATTCCAGCCTTGAAATTGCCTTTTCAGATAACATTGATGCAGATGCGGGTGTTAAATTTCAAATAAGATTTGATCTGACACTGAGTAGAGCCCCATTCTACGTATAGTAAGGGAAAATCAACAACTCTTCTCTCTTATGCTCTTCTCTCTTATATTTGATTTACTTTACTTTTAAAGTATCTCCCTCAGTGTTCACTTTCTTCAATTATCTCTGCATCATGCTGTTATCATTTACTTTTGCTCAAATTTACTTTATCTTACCTTCTGTAAAGTTATATCTTTTTACTTGCTCTCTGTCCTATAAGCTTTATCTTCAGTTGTCAGTAACTGCCAACCCTGCTCTTTCAGCTCCACCTTTTACTCTCCTTTACTTTTACCTTTTAGTCTCCCTCTTACTCTCTTTCTCTCTCAACACATTCTCCCTATTCCTCCCCCCCCCCCTTCCTCTACACTTCCCATTCGCCTTTGAACACTTGATTTCATGAAAATCGCATAGAAAAGCGCTACGGCACACCCTCACTCTCTCACACACATCAATCAATCCATACATAATTCAATAAATTTCGTCTCTCTGGCAATTCAAAATGCTATTATATCATGGATTTATGCCCTGCACCCTAGCAATTTGGGGTATATTCAAGTCATTCACTAAAATTTGTATACATATACTAGTGAAAATGATTAACAGTCGAATCAGTACTAAACCTATCTCTCTCTCTCTCTCTCTGGGCATATGCATAAAACTATAAGTGCGAAAATGAAGAAGAAGGTTCTCCTTTATCAGACGAAATTTAATTCAAATAATCAGTAAACTAGCTTAATTCCATATACTCGATAAATATCTATTAAAATCTAAAAGTGTTTCAGCAAGTTTCAATTTAGAATGACTTAGAATTCCATATTTAGATAGAATTGTAGCTATAGCTATGGCAGCAACATGAGGGAGAGGCAGTGTACTCAGAGTATCTACTAGTCGGGCACACTCCCAAACCATTCTTACTTTCCCTTATTTGGGTCAGGGGTGGAGCGGAAGCGGAGGAAATTTCCAACGAGGCCATTAATTAAATATTTTTGCCATATTACGGCAAATGTGGTCAAATGTAAAGCATTCAAATTAAAACGCTTAAATATTTATACAAATTAAAATCGATGTAATATGCAAAGTTAACATTATTGCCGATGTTGTAGTTGTTGTTGTTGCCTGTCTGAATGTTGGGCAAATATTTGATGGTCCATGAGAAATGTTCTCATTAAATACTTATGCCAATTAGATCTATTTGCATATGCCAAAATAGTCTAAATGGACAAGCAGATAGACAGAGAGAGAGAGAGAGAGAGAGAGAGAGAGAGAGAGAGGGAGGGGAAATTGTATTTCTGCTTTTCCATCTGTTTAGTAATTTTGCGCTTCTGAATTCATTGAAATTTCCATTTTGTATACAAAATGAAATACCAAAAAAATTCATAGACAATTTTGATATTCATTAATTAAACAATCTACAAATTTATTTTTCTCTATCTCAGAGTATATGAAGTTTGTACATATATATCTGTATATATGTATATACATAAAATCGATATCTTGTACTCTCCATGGACAATTCGCTTTGAACAACGTTTTCAGCTCGTAAAGTTGGCATAAAAAATCAAATTGGATTGTTTAACAACCAGTTAGAGATATGACTAATAAAATGGAACATAAAAGCCAAATATTCTAGAAATGCGCGTATTTCGTACACAAATTTAAGGCATATATCTTAGAGAACTCAGCCAAAATGGAGCCTGAGAAAGGGAGAGAAAAGCGAAGGAATATAGGAGTTTTTTATACAAAATCTAACGAACTTCATGTAAACGTAACGAGTAACGGTATAGTTAACGATAAGTTAACACGATGGGTGTATGTAATGGTATACCCTCTATATAGAACTATGAATAGATGTAGACTATATTTCACAAAGAATATCTTAAATAGAGGGAGAAAGATTATCTATTTCACGCGAAGAGGAGAGTCAGATTAAGGGCTAGAGATAAGCAGAGAGAGTTAGAGATGGAGAGAAAGAACGAGAGAGCTATATACAGAGAGAGAGAGAGAGAGAGCGAGAGACTTTCACAAAGTAAGAGGTCTCGACAGACAGTTATCGATAGCTAGTTGTAGGTAATATAGGATTTCTTTAGATTTTTGAGCTACATTAGTTACTCAGCTCGAATGTCTTCTTTATATAAACAACTATGGAGTAGATTATCTTCTCTGTTCATCTTAATCAGAAATATGTATACTTTCACTATTGTAATATGTCTCCTACACCCATTCACTCATAAAACTCCTATACTCCGCCTAAAAAACATTTACTTCTTAAATTTCTGTTTCACATAATCAGCAGCAGTATTCTCCTGGCAAAGTAGTTTTCCTCCAATAGGAAGGCCACAGCCCTGCCTAATAAATCAGCGTAAAAGCTAAAATTTTTGTAGTTCTTTGGCTATTTGCAGAGCCCTTGCCCCCACGAGCGTAATAAGCTCTACAAATATTTAACTACGCTATTTAATCTTGAATCGTTTTAATTGCCGAGCTGAACTTTTGCAGTCATTAGCAAATTCCCCGCTTCGGCAGCCTGCCCAGACTGCAGCTGCTCCTGGACCGAGGCGAACTACTGTAACATTAGCTGGGGCTATCGCCGTAGCTGTAATTGTAACATTTACCGTTAGTGGAAGAGAGTGAAAAGTGTGGCTTATAATTGGGCTCCGGAGAGGCGTTGAATCGTTGAGGCGACGATGCGTGTTGTTCAGTTGGCAGCCCAAGTGCCCGCCAGTTGCCTGGGAGGCGAATGGGGAAGGAGCGTGGGGAGACGCCTGCAGCGACTGACTGCTTAATTTGCTGCACTTCAACGGACCCCGCCGAACGAGGATGGGAGCCAAAGAGCGCGAGAGAGAGAGCGAGAGAGAGAGAGAGGGAGGGAGGGAGAGGGAGAGATGTAAAGCGCAGTCAATCATGTTTTTCTTTTAACCCGAGTTGATTGCGGCGAGGGCGGAAGGTGAAGTGAAGTGCCGTAGCGTATGGCAGCCATTTTGTAATTTGTAATAACCACACTCCCAGGGGATAAGTTTGCGAACTGAATGCTGGTAGTCAGCTAGAATATACCCTGTACCAAATTGAACTATTAGCTAGTAGCTTATATAATTATAGCTATGGAAATTTGTATATTGCTGTTTCTCGACTGATAAATACCCTGTAAAAAGCTGATCAACTATCACTAATAATACATTTATAAGAGAAAAGCTTGCAAATTGGACGACAGTCAGATTTTAAATACCCTATAAAGACATTGGCCAGCAGCCTAGGGCATTTGATTTATGACATGCAATGACAATATTTTACTCTCTAATAAAAAATGGTTATAAAGTTTTGGACAGATAGTTACTTAGCAAATACCTGTAGAAATCTTGCCCAGACTGCAGCCTAGGGCAAAAAATTTATCATTTATAATCAGTATAGATGCTTCAACATATTGACTAACTAGTAAATACCCTGCTAAAAAGTCATGCACTGACTGAGGGTAGGTAATTTATAATTAATATTTAAGGAACACCTAGGCGAATAGTAAATACCCTGTCTAAACGAATAGTAACTGTGGCTCTTAATATTTATAATATCAAGTTAAAGTTAGTTTGACAAGAGTAAATAACCCTAACTTTTATATACTCATAAATATTTATAGAAACACATCTCGACTTCTATTATCCACATCTGAAATGTCTTAAATACCCCAGCTCAGCTTTAAGCGCAGGCCATAATATGCCATAAAACTGCTGCATTGTAAAGTAGAAGCTCTGCCAGCTGTCAGTAACTGCAGCGAAATGTCTTTCGTAGTCACTGGAACAGGACTCAGGAGAGAGAGAGAGAGTGAGAGAGAGAGAGAGAGTGAGAGCACCTAGCGAAAGGGCTCAATAAAACGAAGGCAGTCAGGTAAAAGAACGCAAGCCAAGAGGAAACCTATGCAATGATGATTGCATGACTTAACAAGCTAGCTGCCAGCAATTAGGCATGCCTGACTACTGAATACCCTGCACTCTAAGGGTTTCAAATAACCTCTAAACATAATTAAGTGGAATTCCTCGAAGTGCTTCAATCAATTCGAGGCTTAAATGAACCTGGCCCAAACGCTGTGCAGCTGCCAAAAACCGTTGAAAGCTGACAACGGTGAAAGCCGTTTGTCTGTCCATGACGTAAAAGGACCTACTCGAATGGACAGCACTCGAATGATTTCGCAGAAAAAAAGAAACGGTTCTAACAGGCCAAAAAAACCACTTCAATTAGCTGAGTGCAACACAATTTAGAAATTCCCTTAGCTCGGATGAATTTCAGTTCGAGTCGCTTGTTTTTCCCCTTTATTGTCTCGCCTCTTGCTGTTACACCTGTGCCAATTGGCACACACCTGCCGGATGCTCGTCACAATTCCCTCTAACGACAATCGGCGCAGTTATGCAAAGCTACAAAGCGCCTGTCCGCAGCTTCCGCAATTCCCACAACTTTACAGCAGACACTCAAACACTTTTGTTGCCTAACAAGCGACAAACGAGCAAAGAGACAAAGCGAGAAATTCGAAAAAAAA
Organism: Drosophila paranaensis; assembly: GCA_035047545.1. Taxonomy (NCBI): domain Eukaryota; kingdom Metazoa; phylum Arthropoda; class Insecta; order Diptera; family Drosophilidae; genus Drosophila; species Drosophila paranaensis. Next base: position 3,653,689 of record JAWNPL010000145.1, on the reverse strand, counting down.
AGAATTTGTTTCACTTGATGCATATTAATGCCCAGCAAACCTAATTTAAACTTTATTTAATTAGTTTTTAGAGCGTAAAATAATTGGCGCTTGGCGTATATCATATCCTTTTCAGTAAGCTCCATATTCTGAGTCTGAGACTGGTTGAGAATTTTAAGGGGACTTTGTTGAACAAAGCTTAAGAAGAATGCTTTCCGGTGCTTAAAGCTTTCTTTAAAGAATCTTCTAGTTCTACTTTAGACTTCATGAATCATAAAATATGATTAATCTATATATTATTTCTTTGTATATAACTCGATAATTATATATATTCTTGACTTCTTAAAGCTAAATGCAATGTAGGCAAATAGCTTTAAATGAATCTATTCATTCTTTGCTTCGATCAGTCTGAAAGCGTTTTTATAATATAATAATAAATGACTGATCTAATGTATGGAGTATATCTTGTAAGGAATATCTATTTCCCCCTAAAACCAGTTGTGAATTATGAGCATTTAGCTTGAAAAGCTCTCTTCGAAAAGCTTTATGTTTAGAGTTAAGAATCCTTAATCAGATCCAAATAGTTAACTCCCCTAAAAACTCTATCATAATACAATTTGCATACATATATATATATATATATATATATATATATATATATATATAGATATTGATCTCAGAACTTACCTATATTAACAATGCCATGATTGGTTAGTTCCCAGCATGACTGTAAGCGTAATATGCTCAAACTGTGACTTTGCTTTGGCGAGAAGTATCCCAGGGCAGCATCTGTGACATGGTAAGCCTGTAATTTAATTAAATATGAGAACATGTTCCACACATACACATACAGACACAGAGAGAGAGACTGTGTGAGGAGACTTGCCTGGAGCGAGAATTCGTAGAGGGAAGGCAGCAGCTGGGCCACAGCTCCAACTGCCTCATCCGCAATGTTGATGCAGTCCGCCAGTGACAAGGACACAATTCGGGGCGTCAGGCAGGCCCAGAGGCCCGCCTCGGTGACCTCATTGCAGCCAGCCAGCTCAAGTTCAAACAGACTCTGCAATTGTCATCATATTCAGTTAGACATATACATATATATACATATATAGTTTGTGTGTGCAGCTTTCCTCTGTCATTTACTATTTGCTATTTATATTTTATACGAGTTTCGTTTAGTTTTTTAATTAAAAACAAGTTGTGAAATAAAACATTCGCGAGGGTAGGGTACTAAGGAAATGTTTTTGCTATTCTCTTCTCAAATTGAACAATTTTTGAGAGTAAAACTTAATTGAAATGAACTATCTATGAGAAATAAAAAACTTAAGATATGCAAGTGGAATTATAAGAGTTGAAAGAAAAAGAGATTAAAAATGCAAAAATATGAGCAGAGTTGGGAGACTTCTAAGACTCATATGAGAGTCATTGGAGACTGGGAGTCAACAATAAATACAAGCTATAAAGAAAAAAGTGTGAACAAAAAATAACAAATAAAAAATCTCTCTTAAATTATAATATATTGCTAAAGTAGTATAATTGAATCTGACTAAATCAATAATATGTGTATTATATATATATAGTATAAATACAATTACTTTAAGAGGTTTCACTCCCCATACCAAATATATTCCATTAAAAGGCAATAAATATAATGGAAATTTAAAGTCAATCCCTAAACTCAGCCAGACTTATGTCTTTTCAGAACTTAACAATGCTTTCGACACCTCTGGCATGATACACGCCTAGCAGAGGCCCGGAGAATACTTAAAAATGGTTTCAACTTTGACCTTTAGAGGGGAAAAACAATTGCGAGCAAAACATTTGACAATGAATGCTCCGACCCACATTGCGTGCCCAGACAATATGTCGCGGGCTCTTCGATCTGACTAGTCACAATTTTTGCATTGTTGCTGTTGTGGCTCTGAAGTTGGTAACGCCGCTTGGCGACACTCGAGAACTTTAGCTCACGGAGCGTGGAGCAACAACAGCAACAAAGCATGTCAAATCAAAGGACAATAGCAATAAAGTCGCTCAGCAAAGCGGAAACATGACGCAAAAGCTTAAGAGGAAATGCGAGAAAATCGAGCAAAATGGGAAATGCCAAATGGAAAACAAGAGGCAAAAGAAATACGTTTAAGGACATATATAGGAGCAAAAACACAAGAAGAACAGGAGAAACCCACGAACTTTTATCGTTAACTACATCAACAATTAGGCGACACAAATAAAGTTGTTATTGTTGTCGCTGTTGTTGTTGTTGGTAATATTACAGTCATCTCAGTATATATCAAAGTCAGTTATGAGAAATGGACTTTAGTAAATTTAGCCTGTTATAATTGTGATGAGTATTATGTAGGGGATTTTATCATAAATAACTGTTAAGTAAGCTCAGTTCATTGGCGGAGGAGATTGCCTTTAAGGCAACTTCATATACTCGCTCACTCAAGGAGAAGAGAGCTCATTGGTTGTATACATTGTTAGTAGAAGAGGGAGTAGGAAAGCGAACTTCTTATGCTCGCTCACGCAGGTCTCAAAAGAGTTTATTGGCTTTGCACATTGTTAAGTAAGTTTAGCTCATTGGTATTCACAGCAGAAGAGAGTATTGAAAAGGGAGTTTCTTATACTCGCTCACTAAGTGTAAAGAGAGTTTATTGGCTTTGCACATTGTTTATCTTGATTGGCGTCTATCTATCTAACTATCCAGCTGGTATGTGTTTGCTTGATATATTTGATATAAATAATCTCATGAGTAGCCTCAACTTGGGATAAATGAATCATGAATATACCTGTATCTATCACATATACAATATACTCAAAAGATGCTCGTGAGTCTAACTTAACAAGTTATTTTTATATATTTTAATATATATATATATACAATCTATTCTAATATCATACAACCTGAGCTTAAATCCCATTTATCGTAGCTCATTTAGCGTAGCTTTCATTCAATTAGTCCTCAGGCATATATGAATGAATAAACAATATAATATGTAAACAGGCTTATCTTACTCCCAGTCAGCCCCTCTCTCTCTCTCTCTCTCCCTCTCTGTTCGAGTTCCCTCTTTAATTATGCATTCATTCACATGCATAGTGTTTGGCCAAGAACATGATCATATAAATGGTTATCTGATAAATCTTATGGCTATTATGCTGATATGCAAATAGCCTTTAATTAGATTCCAGCTAATTGACGTGTGTATATACCACGCCCCCCGCCTCTCTCTCTCGCCCCTCCTCTGGCTGTGGAAATGACTTCATTGTTAATGGGGAAAATGGTTTGGGCCTCTGCAGCTTTAGCTTTTTATGGCAAAAAACTTTTCTTTTTTCTCTAGTGTTTTGTTGTTTTCCCAGCTGGTTGGCAACACACACGTATCCAGGGTAAACTTTTTACATGTCAGCCACAACAAAATCAATAAACCAACAAAGGGCCCCCAGGCCACAATGAGATGTTCCCGAGATAGAAGTCCTTTTTCCTATGCATGGTTTAAACAAATCTCGTTTTAGTAACATTTTCAAATAACATAAGCCAAACTAAATAAATAATAAAGATTTCCTAGTCCTTTGAAAGTCCCATAAAAAGGAGCATAAAAACAGATGTGTCTAAATAGTCAGTTTGCTCTTATGATCTACACTGAAACTTGTTTGCTTTATGGGAATATCGAGTTTTCTCATTCATCTAAAAGATTCTGTTTTCATGACGAAATGGTTTAGCCTTAAACATGTTGGGAATTGTAATGCACGAAACTAACGCCAGCGTCTTCGTTCTTTATGCTTAGCCAGAGACATAAGTTTGAGTTTTATGGAGTCAGCTGAGCTAAGAAAGCTGTAAAAGTGTTAACTATTAATGAATTTCCTTTTCGTAAATAAAATAAAAACATAAGGTTTACAAATTTAGGATTAATATTTCGTTTAAATAAACCATTTTTTTAAATTATTAAAGTTAATACAAATGAATTTTTTATGGAAAAAATATGGAAAATATTATATACATATGAGAAAAAATGTTTATAAATTTATAATAATAATAAATGTATAAAAAATAAATTTATTTATATGAATACATTTTAAAAAATGTTTTAAAATATTTATGAACAATGAAATGAAAATATTATTAAAAGAAATCATTTTTTTAAGCTTATGAATAAAGTTTTATATAAAAATATCTTATTCATTAATAATATTTTTCCACACATTTTATTATTTTTTTTTTTCAAATATGTATGTATTAATATCAACTAAATTTTTAAATTTGACGAATATTCATATTCCCATAACATGATATATGGACAGTATAGTATAACTGCGCAAATCCAACTCTCGCTCCAACTTCGGCTTCTTTATAACTATTTCTAGAAGTATCTATATAGCGCGTGTCATCGTTTATGGGTCAACCGGGTTCAACAAGGCGCAAACTTGAGCAGTTGGCAATGCGGAAATAACGTATACGCCGCGTGTGCTCCGAAGGCAATTGCCAACTGAGGGCCCATTAAGTGGGTATGCATCAGCAACAGCAACAGTAGCGACAGCAGCAGAGGCAACAGCAAAAGCACAAAATGCTGTCGCATTTCCGTCGCAATTTTCATGCCATGAATGATTGGGAATTGTTAATGCCAAGCCAAAGTTTCGTAGGGTCGCAGATGCATTAGGCGCATTGCGTTGACTCCCCAAGGTCAAATATGCTTAACATATATATATATATATATATATATATATATATATATATATATATATATATGCATATATAATATATATATACTTGTACGTTTATGCAAATTTGTGGTTCTTGGAATTGTTCTACATTAGGGCACACACACACACACACACACACACATAGGCAGCTGTGCGTGCCATTCTTGTTGACATTTCCAGCGACAACAATTTGCAATCAGCAGCAAACGAGGCCCATGAACATGACATGCATTCACATTGAATTAACTACGACATTGCAGATAGACACGCAGTCTGATTGACTGGCTGACTGACTGACTAAGTGAGTGACTGACTGACTGACTGACTGAGTGATTGACAGAGCCACAAATATGAGCAGCTGCCATAGAGTGCGGCCATTGAGGTTGCTCATCCCATCATCATCCCCCAACCACTTCTCTCACATTATCCACTTTACTCATGTGCGTGGGCCACGCCCACGCACTGCCCTCCTGTTGAGCCCCTAGCTTGGAATTGTGATTTTGCGGCATGTAACTGGGAGCTGAGCTCACCCGAGCTCAACTGAGTAGCAATTAGTACAACTAATTGGATTTGCCATTCGACTTCAGATTAATATAAAGAATTCACAGAAATAGGAGAAGTAGAAGTAGAAGTAGGAGTGGAAGTAGAAGTTGAAGTAGGAGTAGAAGTAGAAGTAGAAGTAGAAGTAGAAGTAGAAGTAGAAGTAGAAGTAGAAGTAGAAGTAGAAGTAGAAGTAGAAGTAGAAGTAGAAGTAGAAGTAGAAGTAGAAGTAGAAGTAGAAGTAGAAGTAGAAGTAGAAGTAGAAGTAGAAGTAGAAGTAGAAGTAGAAGTAGAAGTAGAAGTAGAAGTAGAAGGAGAAGTAGAAGTAGAAGTAGAAGTAGAAGTAGAAGTAGAAGCAGAGGTAGAAGTAGAAGCAGAGGTAGAAGTAGAAGTAGAAGTAGAAGTAGAAGTAGAAGTAGAAGTAGAAGTAGAAGTAGAAGTAGAAGTAGAAGTAGAAGTAGAAGTAGAAGTAGAAGTAGAAGTAGAAGTAGAAGTAGAAGTAGAAGTAGAAGTAGAAGTAGAAGTAGAAGTAGAAGTAGAAGTAGAAGTAGAAGTAGAAGTAGAAGTAGAAGTAGAAGTAGAAGTAGAAGTAGAAGTAGAAGTAGAAGTAGAAGTAGAAGTAGAAGTAGGAGTAGAAGTAGAAGTAGAAGTAGAAGTAGAAGTAGAAGTAGAAGTAGAAGTAGAAGTAGAAGTAGAAGTAGAAGTAGATGTAGATGTAGATGTAGAAGTAGAAGTAGAAGTAGAAGTAGAAGTAGAAGTAGAAGTAGAAGTAGAAGTAGAAGTAGAAGTAGAAGTAGAAGTAGAAGTAGAAGTAGAAGTAGAAGTAGAAGTAGAAGTAGAAGTAGAAGTAGAAGTAGAAGTAGAAGTAGAAGTAGAAGTAGAAGTAGAAGTAGAAGTAGAAGTAGAAGTAGAAGTAGAAGTAGAAGTAGAAGTAGAAGTAGAAGTAGAAGTAGAAGTAGAAGTAGAAGTAGAAGTAGAAGTAGAATTAGAAGTAGAAGTAGAAGTAGAAGTAGAAGTAGAAGTAGAAGTAGAAGTGGAAGTAGAAGTAGAAGTAGAAGTAGAAGTAGAAGTAGAAGTAGAAGTAGAAGTAGAAGTAGAAGTAGAAGTAGAAGTAGAAGTAGAAGTAGAAGTAGAAGTAGAAGTAGAAGTAGAAGTAGAAGTAGAAGTAGAAGTAGAAGTAGAAGTAGAAGTAGAAGTAGAAGTAGAAGTAGAAGTAGAAGTAGAAGTAGAAGTAGAAGTAGAAGTAGAAGTAGAAGTAGAAGTAGAAGTAGAAGTAGAAGTAGAAGTAGTAGCTACGCACAATAAATTAAGAACGCTGCAATTTGTAATTAAAGGTTTTTTTGTGAATATTTCTAATTTTTGAGATTCATTTAAAATCAATATAGAAGACTTATGTTTAATGTCTGTAGAATAGTAAAAGAACTCATATCACAATGAATGTGAATGTATATGTATATTATTTTTGCTTCTGTATAGAGACACCACATCATTGAACAGCAGCTTAACCCCGTACAAGTTAGGGTATGTATATATAAGTCGAGTACTCCCGTCTAGAACACTCTCACTTGTTTATTTCTTCTGCTTCATTCGTTTTAGCAGCCTTGACGCTAGGCAATAAAACTGTGAAGAATTTAGCAATTGGTTAATAATACATGCTAAATTTAATCTAAATAAAACATTTCAAAGTCCAAATAAATATCATTTCATCTACCTGCCTAGTCTACATAAGTGCTTCAAAATTCTGGCCCCATAAATAATGCTAAAAACTCATTTCATTTTATTTAACGCAGCTCATAAAAGATTCAACAAGCGAAACGCGCGCATTGCAATTATATATGCCAGATATATGTATTCTAGATGTATATATACCATATATGTTTATATATATTTATATATATTTATGCTTTAGTGCAATATTTTTTACTAAATTAACTAAAATTTATGGCGTTGCCTTTGATGTGATTTGCGTTCGCACATTGATCGCATCAAATCGGAAAAGCGGAAAACGCATATAGAAATTATCACAAAGTTTTCAATTAGCCCAGCGCCTACCTCTTCGTACCTGCTCTAACGTCTATGACACACTTTTGCGTTCAACACGTTTCACTTGAATAAGATTGAGCAAAGTTTTTCTTTTTTTCGTTTTCGTTTTCATTTCTTTTGCCGGTCAGGAATTTTTCAAGATTTATTTTCGTTTAGGCCGTGTGCCGTGTGACTGACCATCATCAACGTGAACGAGCTCCCTCTCTCTCTCTTTCCTTCTCAGTTTTCTTTTCTCTCTGAAAATATGTTATTCTCGCTCTGCCTCAAATCTCTATGTCTCCTCTCTCTCTCTTTTTCTCGGTTTCCCGCTTCTCTTTCTCTGGCGAACTGCCCACGGTCATGGGAATATGCTTATGCTGATGCTGTTGATGATGAAGCTGATGCTGGGCCTCACAATTTGACTGACACATATGACAGCCGACGATGATAAATACACCAAATATACCGAGGAAATCTATATAAGCTCTATAAGTACGATTTGTCTCAAAGAAAAATATCTTAGGAAAATATTTGAAAAATATTTGTAATTCTTTAAAAAGAAAACAATCAGAGCAGAAGAAAAATAAGTTTCAAAAGATTCCTAAAAAAGATACAATTTCTTACTTATGAAAACATATATAAATATTTTTACTATAAAAGGATTGGGATTCTTCAGAACTAGGAAAAAATGGAAAAGATCCAGAAAACTTAAGTTAGGATGTCAGTGAAAATTTGTTAGATAAGAGATCAAATATAAAATATATCGAATATCTATAATAAAATAGCATATATCATACATTATATACCATATATCATATTTCACATATCATATATCATACAAAATATATCATATATCATATATAACATAAAATATATCATATATCGTATATCATATATCATATATAATACATCATATATCATATATTAAATATCATCCTTCACACATCATTTATCACATATCACATACCATATATCATACATTATCTACCATATATAATATATATTATATCAGATCTTTCATTCCCACATCTTAAGCCCACTTAAGACTCACCTGCAAGTGATCCAGAAGCGTTTCGAGTCCCCGATCGCTGATCGAGGAGCAGCGCAGGCTGAGCGAGTGGACGTGCTTGGAGGCTAGCGGAAAGGAGTGGACCACATCCAGGGCATCCTCGTCGGAGGCACCGACCAGTCCCAGCGCATGGAAGCCGCGCCGAATGAGCGAGGTGTAGAGCTTGCCCCGGTCGCAGGCGGGCATCTGGCGTAGCTCGCGGCACTGCAGCGTGGGCAGCAGCCCGGACCAGTAGCGTGGACTGCGGTACAGTATGTCCCGCCACTTGATGCACACCTGGGCGAGCACGCGCCTCTCGTACGGCGAGAAGTACTGGAAAAAGCGGTTCAGAAAGCGATCGTCCAGGAGCAGCGCGTCGATGCTCTGCATGTGTGGCGGGTGCTTGTGGAGGATTAGGGCAGACAGCGGCTGGGTGACAGCGCCACTCAGCTGATTGGGCGCTGCCACCACGCCGTAGGGATGATGCAAGTGGGGATTGGGCAGCTGCTTGCGCATCTGGAGCGGCGTGCCTCCGCCGCTGACCTTCTGTGCCGCGACCATGCCCATTGTGCTGAAGGTGGGCGAGCCGGGCGCCGGAATCTGGATGTTCATCTGCTTGGCAATGGACTTGACTGTGGGCGTGGGCGGAGCACCCAGCGGCATGTTGCCAGGCGGCGCGGGCACACCTGCTGCCATAACCAGGTGATGATTCGAGTTAATTAGCGTCGAGCCCGCCATTGCCTGCAGCTGCTGTTGTTGCTGCTGTTGTTGTTGTTGCATTAGATGCGCGGGACTGTGAGGCAGACTGGGATTAGCAGACGCCAATTGCTGCGCCTGCTGTTGCTGCTGCTGTTGCGTGCTCGTTAGGGAGATGAGCGTGGCGGCGGCGCTCTGGTTGCCGCGCGACGGCTTATCCGGCGTATTCACAGAGCCGGGCACGCCGGCGTTTGAGCTGTTGCTATTGGTGTTGGTATTGGAGTTGGAGTTGGAATTGGAGTTCGAATTGGAGTTGGAATTCGAATTGCCGCCGCCGCAGAGCGCGTTAGTAACGCGTTCCATCACTGAGGTTTTGCCGCTGGACGAGGTGGCACTGGATGTGGAGTTGGAAGAGGCGGTGTCGCCGCCGCCGCTGCTGCTGCTGTTGCTGCCATGATGGTGCTTCGAGCGTAGTCCCAGTCCGTTAATACGTTTCGATAGTTCCGCGGAGGCTCTCTCGACCACGCCCTGAGCCGAGATCGATGACATTGTATGCTGAAACAAATGCACTTTGCCTCGCTCGCTCGCACGCACGCACTCACAGGCGAATACAGAACGTTTCTTCTAGCTGACGCTCTCTCTCTCTCTCTCGCTCTTTCTTTCTCCTCCTTTACATAGCGTGCAGTTGCAACATGTTTGACTGTTTGAGCGTTGACCTTGTTACGACGTTCTCTCTCGCTCCCGCACTTCGGCAACTGCAAGCAAAGAAGAAAAAAGAGCTATTATGCAGTTTACCGTTAGGTCTTTGTTTCAGCTGCGCTGCTTTTTACGACCCAGTGCATGAGGCGAACAAGCGCAAGGCGCAAAAACGCAAATCAGCGAAAATTTATGTTCCACATTCATTAAGTGTTTTATTTGTTGTTGCCGCTGCTGCTGCTGGCATTGCACGCCATCAGGCATGCCTTTTATGTCCTATTCATCATTTTCCATCCACCTATTCGCCCACTCGCACGCGCGATTTGTTGTGGCTGCGCAAAACTTCAGCGATAAAGCGAATGGCGAAGAAAAAGTAACGGCAATTGATACAGAACTATGCCAAGGTAATTGCACAATGACTCTAAAGCGGGCGACTCAGGTTCCTTGAACCAGCACAGGGTGCCTCAAGCGAAACCTATTTAACAGATACTTAACAGTTCCTTAACAGCTGCGCAATCGAATTAGGCAAATCAAAAATTTTAAATTTTGTGTAATTAAATTGCAGCACGAACGTCGCCACCCAGTTGAATTTTATTATTTTAGCCAAGGCTACCCATTCAATTAGCCAAATGGCCAAGCCGGATGCCAACATCAGCATTCAACAACTGGCAAAGCAACAACAACAACAACAACAATGCTTTGCAGCAAGGACATTGCGAGTATTTTCCAGCAAAAACAATTGGACGATGTCTGAAAACTTTTTGCACTTTGAACTGCAAACAAATTTCATTAATAACAATTTCGGGAATAGTTAAAACTTTTCGTTTTATGCATAAAGAATCTGAATTGCAGATTTGAGATTGTGGAAAAGTTCAAGTATCGCAAATGAGTTGAATTAAAAAGTCTAATAAATTACTTAAGCTTGAATATGTGTATGAAAATCGCAAAGAGAGGCGCGTTTTAAGAGAAATTGGAAAAAAAAACTGTAATAAAAATAAAAATTAATTAATATAAAAATATATTGACTTAGAAAAAAAATCATATAATGTCTATATAAAGTCTCTGTGAATATTTATTTTAATAAAATCTTAATGAATTCTTTTCCGAAAAGGACTGAAAAGGCAATTCAAAGGGCTTTGCGGTACATCTGTGCCAAGAGTGTGTACATATGAGAGTAAGTGTGTTTATATACCCCTCTCTCTCTCTCTCTCTCTCTCTTTCTCTGTGTGGGTGTGTCGGACGTGTGCTGCAATTTAAGAACTTAACCTGCTTCCAATCTCAGTCAAATGGGGTTATTAAAAAAAAAAAAAACAATAAGAGAAAGGCGAAAGCTGGCGCAAAATGCTCATTAGGGTAGAACAAAGGAACCGAGCTTGAAAGACAATTTAATTGCCATAAATATGGGGCCTTTTAATGTCTCGCTTTCGCATGCCACTTCCGCTTTCGTCTGCCCTCGTCGACCCTCGCACGCTGAAGGTGAACGTCTCGCTGCAGCGTCACCTCATCATCGTCCTCTGCCTCCTGCTCTTCCTCTTCCTCTTGCTCGTCATCTTTATCGTTTCTCGTCGCTCTTGACTTGGCTCAAGCAGCTCAAATCTTTTCGCTTGCCTTATCGCTGTCCTTCTGCCCGTGCGTCGAACAAAACAAAGGCGCCTCGGCCTCGCCCTCGCCCCGACATCCCAGGAGGAAAAGGCGAGGGAAGGAGTTGGAATGTGGCATTGTTCTCTGTGACTTCCTGGTCGTGGGTCGCTTCAATGACGAGGTATGTCCTTTGTCTGGTAAACTATTTCATCTCGAGTCCGTCTGCAGCTCGTCTCCCATTCATGACCTATCGAACACAGTTTGGTTTGCTTGGCAAGGCCAACCGACCCTTTGTGACCCGTCGCAAATCAAAAACTTCTAATATTCTAGCGCATATCTTCGTCTGAAATTCATGCAGCTGTGTTTCCCAAATCAATTTGGTTAATATATGTAACTAAAGTCAAGCAGAAAATGCTTATCAAATATAAAGTTTCAAATTTTAGATAAAAACTTTAGCTAAAAGCTAAACTATTTTCGGTTTATAATCAAATTTAATGAATGCTTAAATATTTCACGTATATCGTATATGTAAAAGTTGTGTGTGTTCAGAACCCACACTTATTAGCATTCATTCAGCTTACAAAACTTTTGAAATTGCGCCACAAGCAAAAGTTGACTGCAATTACGACTCAACATTTTGAGTGAATGTGACATTTTGGCAACGATATTATTTGGTCAGCAGCAGCAGCTGCGCCAACTGCTGTGGCATGTGCCTATTAGGCGCCACGGGGCATGCAACTGAGATCGGGCAAAACTTTCTGCCACAATCCCAAAACAAGTTGCATACTGTGCGGCGCTGTTGATCCCAGCTGAATGCGAATGTCAGCTCAAATGTGAATGTCAACACCCAACGGCAGCAGCAATAGCATCTGCTCTAAACTTATTGGGGTTTGCACATGCACGACTGTGCCTATGTGTGTGTGTGAGAGTCGCCCGTACCTATTAAATGTTTTTTTTGCGTCCCTTCGCTTTGTAAGCATTTTCCGCCGCTTGGCTGTGTCTATTTTTGGAGTTGGTTCAAGTCGAGTTGAGTTGCTGTTGTTGTTGCTACTACTCTTGCTGTTGTTGTTGTTGTCTCGCGTGCTTCGTGGCCTGTGCTTATTGGATTTTGCTGCTTTCTCTGGTACTTCGTCGAGTAACGGTAACTACCGCACGCTTTAAATCGCTGTTGTGTGTCAGGGCCTGCTCCACATCTAAGTCCATGCTCGTTTCGCCCAGAAACACCCTTGCCCTCCCTTATGCCCGGGCCCCTGGATAGGCATTAGTATGCGTGCTGCGCCAGCTCCATATATCGATTTTCGCCCTGTTCTCTGTTCTCTTTGTTGTTGTTGTTGTTTTTGCTCAAATGCGCTTTGATCTAAGCGATGAAAACAAAATAAATCTTTCGATTTGACAGGCCTCACATGAATGACAATCCATTAAATTGCCAAGGAAAGGACCAATTTGCTGTTTATGTAAAGTAATATTTATCAAGCTATATTTTAATGGATGTTTTGCTAGTAAATATTATATGTACGTTTAATACAATATACAATATGTATAATAATTAAATATCTTTTTATTATATAATTAATGTATGCGAATCTTTGTTTAATGTTCGTGAACAGCAATATTTATTAATGGATGTTTCAGGGATTAATATTATATATTTAATAAAATAAATAATTGTATTTAATATCTTCGCCAACTATGCTACCTTTTCTATGGATAGTGATAACATTTTATTTTTAGTTTAAAATGTTAACGATGTGCAACAATCGATATCTATTAATAGTTATCGCAAGAGAAAGCATTTCTGAAAGTGAAAACTTAATAAAAATAAATACAAATATCTATCGGCAAATGAAATTTAATCCAAAATAATAAAATATTGGTAAATATATATTTATTTTAAAGATACTTTTATAGTTAATAGATAATAAATAGTCGCATTTATTGGCATCTTTGTTTACGATGTTTAATAAACGATATTCAATATTAGTTATCGAAAGAAAGCACATTCCTAATAGTAGAGCACGCGAGCATTTATAGAAAACTAAACAAGAAAATAAAGAAAATATGTGCTTAATATATATTTTAAAGCTATTTTTAATAGTTAATATAAAAGCGGCGATAGTCAATCTGGTCTGGACGCAGGGCAAATGCCCTGCATGCATCCTTTTTCACATTCACCATAAAAGTATGCTGTAAAATTTGTTCAATGATTGATCATTCAGTTATAATCTTGTATGTTTATGTGTTTATATAGTGCACTCGAGTGTGTTCAATGAATGCAAACTTGACATTGCCAACGCTCCGGCTCTTGGCCAGAAACAGCTGCGCATGGTCCACTGTTGGGGGGCTCTAACTGGATGGGGCATCGCAGCATCACAGCATCCAGCTGCTATCAATAGGCCGTGATTCATGCAACACATGGCAGCTGTGCGTCAGTCGGTGCCTGGAAGTGGGTCAAACTATGCAACTTTGACCCGATTTCTAGGCATTGTTCTACACAAACATACATATATACAGGGTATATAGACGGCAAGTATATGGAGAATTGTAAACTCGATTTAAACGGTCATCAATGCGCTGGGAGCAGGTGCCGCCGCTCCTATAGTGGAAACTGAGCCAACCAAGGGTCGCGCCACAATGTCTAAAGTCCTTTATTATTTTATGGCTGGATGTCGCTGCTATGACATCACGAGCTCTAAGCGGGTGGCGCGGGAGTGGACGAGCCACCCCCTCGGGCGTGCGGTGGGTGGCGTTAAGTGCCCGGCTAACATGTTCGGGGGTTGCAAAGAGCTGCTCAAACTCAAAGATGGAGGAGGCCTACGACGGAAGGTGAAGCGCCGGGGAGCGGAGCCGAGCGAAAAGCAGCAGACAAAGCGAAAGCAAACAAATCACGTGCAGCTCAAATGTGGAAGGAAACAACATATAAAATATCTCACAAAATATGTTTTTTACTATATTTACGCACCTTTTAGAAAATATTTCTAATTTATGTATTTACACATATATATTTTGTTTTATTTTGGAATATTCTTTGGCTTGTCTCGCGCAATAAAAATCAATTTTTACAAGCGTCGCGACGTGTTTTTGTTTTTAATGGTTTCTTTCGCTTTTTTTTCAGTTTTCTTTTTTTGTGTGGCTTTCGTGCTTTTGACCGACGAAAAGTAACAACAAAAAACGAATTTTGTACCGTGAGCAATGAGTTTTGAGTGCAAACTGCAGAAAATCACAAAATGCTCGGCAGCAAATTGTTTGGGGAAACCGCAAAAACAATCACACAACTATTTGCACGTTTTTGTTTGTTTGTTTGTTTGAGTAAATATGTTGAGCGCCGTGAACAAAATAATTAAACGGAAAATTGGTCAACCGAGCGTAAGCGCGCACGACTCATAACTGCAGGCGACTGCTGCCTGCGAAAGTGCGAAAGTAGGAAAGCTCAGCGACGAGAGTGTAAGCAAGCAGAGACTGAGAACGAGAGAGAGCGAGAGCCACATAATACAATAAGGAACTTGCGCACTGCTCACTCTGCTCACTCGACTCCTGCACGAATGTGAGCTTTGTGCATGAGCGTAGCTAACTACTCTAGCGGGGCACAATGGCAACAAAGCAAACGGGGGTTTACTCAACATTTTGACAGGCGACGCCACTGCGTGTATTGACTTTGTTATTGTTGCGCGTTGCGAGAGAGGATGCGCAATGCAGTTATTGAAGTAAACATGTGCACATACACCCCCACACTGGCTCTCTCCCACTCACTCTCACTCTCTGTGTGCAAGAGCAAAAGAAGTTTTTTGCTTGCCAAACAATATTTACGTTACATATTAGAAATATCACAGGTCATTATGCTATACAATTAGTTTAATGCTGAATTTAAACCAATTTAAATAATTATTCATTTTTAAATTTATAAAAATCATTTCTTTTAAATTATTAAAATATATATAATTTAATAACTTTAACTCCTAATAACTATTCAATTCAGTTGTTGTATATTTATGTACCTGTGTATACCTAACCCCCAGCTTAAGTATTTGCATATAATCCAACAAGTCGTTCGCGTGCTACTTCTTTGTTTAGCCAGGCGTTGTACTTAATATTTCATGCTCTGCTGTCTGCGCTTTTTCTTTTTTACGCAAACTTCACCGTGCGCTTCTGTGCATTCCGCCGTAATCCGTCATAATGGCGCTCTGACACACAAACTTATGGCTTTAGCTTGAATACTTCTGCAGACAGATTTTGTATTTTTTTTCTCATTTAAGCTATTCAGATTGCGTCGTCTTACATTTTTAAATAAACTCGTGTCACATCAAATAATTAAATACTTAAAGTATTAAAACTAACTAAAATAGTTAACTTTGAAAATTAAAATTAATTATAGCTATTCAGTAATTTTACGTAATTTAAAAATTCGCGCTCCTACTCTTCGTTACACATCTCTGTTCTCCACAGTTCGATAAGACATCGATACATATCGATATGTGTTGACATTGACATTTTCGTGAGCATAACATTGGCACCGTTTGCCAACACTAGCTCGATGTTCAAGAAATGCAAATGACATTTATAAAGAAGAAGAGCTTAAAATCAACTGAAGCAATTATTGCTGTCGTTAAATATAAAAAATGTCTTCAACGTCGGCGGCTGCATCAAATGCAGCGCCAGCAAAAGCAGAAGTACGCTACGTGACCGAAGTGCCCAGCAGCCTCAAGCAGCTGGCCCGGCTCGTCGTGCGTGGCTTCTACTCGCAGGAGGACGCGCTCATCATAGACATGCTCGTGAGGAATCCCTGCATGAAGGAGGACGACATAGGGGAACTGCTGCGCTTCGAGAAGAAGCAGCTGCGAGCCAGAATAACGACACTGCGCACGGACAAGTTCATACAGATCCGCCTGAAGATGGAAACGGGGCCGGACGGGAAGGCGCAGAAGGTCAACTACTACTTCATTAACTATAAAACGTTCGTCAACGTGGTCAAGTACAAGCTGGACTTGATGCGCAAGCGCATGGAGACGGAGGAGCGGGATGCGACCAGTCGCGCCAGCTTCAAATGCTCCACGTGCTCCAAAACCTTCACAGATCTCGAGGCGGACCAGCTCTTCGACATGGCCACGTGCGAGTTCCGTTGCACATATTGCGGGAGCTCCGTTGAGGAGGACAGTGCGGCCATGCCAAAGAAGGACTCACGCCTTATGCTAGCACACTTCAACGAGCAACTGCAGCCGCTGTACGATCTCCTGCGCGAGGTGGAGGGCATCAAGCTGGCACCTGAGGTGCTCGAACCTGAGCCCGTGGACATTGACACGATACGCGGCATAACCAAGCCGAACGCCCAGCGGCCCGACAGTCTGCAATGGTCGGGCGAGGCGACGCGGAACCAAGGCTTCGCCGTGGAGGAAACGCGCGTGGACGTCACCATAGGAGGCGAGGACAGCAGCGAGGCTGTCGTCTCGCGCAAGTCGCGACCCATATGGATGACGGAGAGCACTGTGATAACGGATGCAGATGCGGCCGATGGCAGCGCCCCGGCTGACGCCGCCCAGTCGTCGGGCACCTCCGGGCACCGCAATAAGAAGGAGAACGAGGACATCATGTCGGTGCTGCTGCAGCACGAGAAGCAGCCGGGGCAGCGAGAGGCGCACATGAAGGGCCTGCGCAAAGGCTCCTCCAATGCCAACTCAAGTGATTCCAGCGACGAGGAGAACGACATTGACAACGCCAAGATACGTGAGTCCCCTTGCTCCTTTCTCTTGTCCCTTAAACTGGATTCATTTGACGATTGCTTGCAGCGAGTGTCAGTTTCGATAACTACATCAACTCGGAGTCGGAAGACGAGGATGACGATGTGCCCACAGTGCTGGTGGCGGGGCGTCCCCATCCCCTGGATCAGCTGGACGACACGCTCATTGCCCAGATGACGCCCCAGGAGAAGGAGAACTACATACACGTTTATCAGCAGCACTACAGCCATATATACGACTGATCCTGCTCCCCATTAGGCCTTAGGTTTTAGTCTCAATGTTAGCATAAGCATATTAAATTGCCGTCGACGCATGACGCCTAGAATCAAAGAACTTGCTCTCAGCATCAGATTCGCGCCATTATTCTTGGCCGGCTATCAGCTGTTTCCTCTGCTATCGCTAACATTGCTCTGTTAGCGTACACTTGAGCCACTTGAAGTTGGCTGCGCATGCAAAGTGCAATCAATGTTAGTTAACACTGCTGCCTCTAACAGCAGTCAGCTATTATCGGAATTTTGGTGTTTATGTTTTTGTACATTCGCATCCGAAGCGTGTTCGTTGTTGGTGTTGTGGGCGTATATTGAACACATATGTGAGCGGTGTGTGTGCCCAAGATAAGCGGGCAGTGCAAACAGTAATTAAGATACATATACCCGTATATAGAACATTAGACAACGTGCCAGTCTATCGTCGCCGCTAGTTATTCTAATAAGATTCGGAGCCAGTGCGGATTGAGTTGCGTGTGCTTAGAGTGAATTCTGTGGACTTAGATCTAGAGTAGCATGGAATATGCTATATACATATATGACGCCTACAGACGAGTGTGAAATGTTAACACCTGCGAATTCATTCGGAATACAAGAAACGTGATCACACTAAACACAAACACACACACACACTCACACTCACGCGTAAATGCAATCCACTCAGAAGTGCACGATACAAAACAGATTTGAAGTCTCGCTGATAAATTATGCTTGCCGTTGCTCTTTTGTCCAAATACACTAAACAATTCAATTAAAGTGCGCTGACACTGCGAATCGAAGTGCTTGCCAAGCAATTCGGCAAACTTTCCACTTCGAGCGATCCAATTGGAATTGATGTGCTGCTAATAACCGATCGAATTGGAATAAATCAAGAACGGCAGCAAGATGAAGGCGAGCATTGATAGGGATCTGCTGCCCATGAAGGCGCATTACTTTCTCTTCAATGCCGGTAAAGTATTCCCAGTTACATTAACTAATGGCATTCATATCATATCACACTTGTTATATATAATTCAGATCTGATTAGACTAGAAAACAAACTCTGATAAGAATTCGACAACTCATCTAGTCGGTGTGCAAATTGTACATAGATAGCAGAGATCTGATAAGAAGGCCAATCAAGTAGATATTCAATAAACATATATATTTATAATACTAATTGGCAAATAGTAAATGTTTAAACAATTCATTTAATCAATTCGAGCTTTGACGCCTATCTACACTGCGCTACAAATTCATTTACTATTCTTTAGCTATAAGTATTATATACTTTTATTTGTATCTTTATCTTTTGCCGCTGACTATGCAAAACAGACCTGGATTATTTTTAGCCAGAGCCAGAGTGTTACTGACGTGTTTAACTTTAAGAACAATTGCTCGCAATTCAGAGAAAAACCCTCGAGTCAAACATGACAAGAACAAGAATTCGACAGCGAATCAGACAGAATTAAACATCTCCAAAATATATAATAATATACTATATATAATAATATTATATATGTTGTCCTTAAAGCTATGCGACACAAATTAATCTGAATTTTAATTTTTTTTAATTTTAGTTTGATTTCTACTTTTTCAATTGAATATTAAAAATATTTATTTTTAATGTTCAAAATTTTTGTTTTTATTATTATACCCTGAACCCATTGAAAATGGGAAAAACAGGGTATAATGTTTTTGTTGAAATGTATGTAACAGGGAGAAGGAGGCGTGGCAGACCCCATAAAGTATATATATTCTTGATCAGGGAGACAAGCCGAGTCGATTTGGCCCTGTCCGTCTGTCCGTCCGTCTGTCCGTCTGTCTGTCCGTATGTATGAACGCGTCGTTCTCAGAACCTACAAGAGCTAGAGACTTGAAATTTTATGTAGGTTCCTGTATAGCACGAAAAGATCGAGTTTGTTAAAAAAAATCGATAACTGTCTTAATTTTAATGTTATCGATTAAAAACGAAATCGATGCTCCGTTATATAATTATATATAATTCATCTTTATAGCTAGAGTCTTCAAATTTTGCATTTAGTGTTATGTGAGCATTACACAATTTCGGTTTTTGCTAAATTTTGGATGCCACGCCCCCTTCGCCTCAAAATTGTAAGTCCCGTATTTCAAATACTAGAGACTTGTGCTTTGGCACATACATACATATGGATGACATGATCACGCCCAACAAGTTTGATCAAAATCGTTACTCTAGAAAAAAAGTTATTAAACATTTAATTTCCCATAGCATTGCCATGCAAAGCAGCCAAAGAACAGCTGACGCACCGATTGGCGTGTGTGTGTGCGTGCGCCTGTGCGTGTGTGTGTACGTTTTGCTTGTAATGAACGTACATATGCATGTGTATATAAAAGAAACAAAGAATGCTTGGAATAACGGTTCTTCATAGGGTTTAGGGTACACCCTTGTCGAGCGGTCTCGACTAGAGTTTTCTTACTTGTTTTTATTATATTATTTTGAATTTATTTTTATTTATTTATCAAAAATAAATGTAAATTTGATATATTTCGAGTATTTGAACTTATTTATATTTTATTTTTATTTTTGTTATCAAAATTAAAAGTTAATCTTCACATTTTTTAACTAATTTGTTACAGCCTATAGAAAAATATAATTATAATTATATGATATTGAAATATAAATAATAACTATAATATCGAATATGTCGAATTATATGTCGATGTATAATTATATGTCCAAAAATGTAATTTTACAGGCAATGTTTTTTTTAATTTCTCAAAATATAGTGGTTTTATTGCAGCCATTTTTTCATAATTTCTTATTCTATAGTTGTAATAACTATAGTTGTAAAGTAGTTAACTATACTTAGAAAAAAATGTGCATAAAATACGATAATTTTTGTATACTTACGCTTGATTTTTTTCCGAAACTAGAGCGAATTCAGTTGTTATTCTTTGCAAGTATGTGAGACAGACGTTTTCTAACCGTTCTGCATTTAAATCTCAATTCTCAAAGATTCAACATACGATCATTCCGCGGTAATGCGTCGATATGGTTTTTTATTATTATTTAACTTTTAATATTTGAAGTCTTATGAATAATAATTATTTTGTTTTATTATATTTATGTAATATTATTTATTATTTTTCTTATATATATTATGAATAATATTTATTCGCACTAATAATCATTTTTTTTTTATAAAATATATCTGCGTTATTCATGTTTTTTATATTTTAAAAGTTATTTCAATTTACTATGCAAAATATAACATTTTAAGCCCCTGCAAAGCTTAGATTAAAGCTCTTATTAATTCTTCAGATTTCTATGTCATGTTTCTTTTGTTATATAAATAAATTCAAGATTCTTCTATTTCTCATCATAAAATATATTTTTAAAATACTTTTTTATTTCGCAATTAAGTTCTATTTCTTGCTATACACACTTCCTATATATACTTTCGAAATATTCCCTTTTTCTATATTTTTCCACATATCATTTGGCAACACGAACCTGTCGTGTTCGTGTCACGCAGTCAAGCCCAAAGCACGCGCCCAATTCTGACTAGAAATGAAAGTATTCAGCTTAACGGCGTCTCGTTTTATGCGATAAGCCCTGAAAACCCAGACACCTGGTCAAAAGGGTGGGTCAAATGCTGGCGTTGACGTTGCCAGCATTATGTCCCAACGGTACTTCGACCTTGATAAGCCCCAAAGCTGCAATCAGCTATTAAAAAGAAGAGTTTTCGCTTTTAAATTAATTAAAAGTGCTCCAACTTGACGACTAAAAGCACAAAGGTGTAAATATGTACATACATATACTAGGTATCTATATGTATGTATAACTATCGTAGAACGTAATGCTATATGTATACTGCCCAGTGTAATTGCTCCAGTTGCTTTTTCTTATCAGCTATAAACACCCACATTTAGACAATTGTCGATAATTGTTGTCAAGCTCTATGCCCTGATACCCTGTAAATGAACGAGAGCTGTGATAGGCATGCTAAGTGTATGGCATGTAGCATAGGGTATCTGCTAGCTGCGCAAGCTTTTCAAATATTCACATTTAGACAGATTTATGCTAATTTTACCTGTTGCATGCTCTCTTTTTTTCTCTCTTAAAGGCACCGCACCCGTTGTACCCTTTATGCCGCCACTGGCTAAACAGCTGGGCTACTCGGACGTCGTCGTCGGCACCATGTACATGATACTGCCCATTGTTGGACTGCTGGCGAAGCCGCTCTTTGGTTACATAGCTGATCGGTAAGTGGAGCAGCTCAAATAACGCCTCTCTATGTGATTCTCATGTGTGAGTGAGTGGGCTTGGGTATGATAAAGCACGTAGAATAGTAATGAGAGAAGGGTCCAGACTGAATGTGAGAGATCAAGAGCATTCGTATGCGCACTTCGGTTACATGGGTAAATTGTACGCCTCTCTATGCGATTTTCATGAGGCAGAGTAATAGGAGCAATGAGAGAGTGATTTGGAGATAGATATAAAGAGCGAGAGCAAGAGAGAACAAGAGCATCTGTATTTACTGATCGCTAAGCAGACTAAGCTACAAATATAGCCTCTATATGCGATTCTCATGAGTAAGATTGGCTGAGTGCGTAATAAGAGGAATGAGAGAGTGACCGATCGAGCGTGAGTTTAAGCTAGAAAGAGAGAGAGAGAGCATTTGCATTTGATGAATCGTCAAGCGCCAAGTATAGCCTCCCTATGCGATTCTCATGAGTGAGTCATGACATGAAACAGTGATTAACACTGATATGGAGTGAACTTAATAGAGAGAGAGAGAGAGGTAGCAAGAGCTTGTCTGTTGCTCAGCGATCCAAGCGCCTCTCTATGTGATTTTCATCAGTAAAAAGATGAAAAACTAGCTTAAAATGTAGCAAACTCAGTAAAGAGATTTGAAAGAATGACTAAAAGAGAGAGAATTAGCCTGATTCTATTGCTTGCTTCAGTTAACGATCTCAATTCGAATTCTTCTAGCTATCAGCGGCATCGGTTTCTCTTCCTGGCCGGACAGCTGCTCACGGCTGTGGCCTTCTTCATGGTAATGTTTGTGCCGGCCGCTGAGAAGCCACAGCTGCACTGTCACGCCGGAGTGTCGAACATTCGCTACTGCTCCAACTATCCCAAGGATGCGGAGTCGCAGCTGGAGGCGCACTACGGCAATCGGACGCTCACCTGCAGCATGAACTGCCAGATGGCGCCGGACATGTGGGACATCGTCTGCCAGCACTGGCTGAAAGCGAATCCGCTGAGCGACTGTCAGGGCAATCGGACGAAGAACTCGCTCCAGTTCTCCACCTACATCAATATGCAGGGTCTGATCGAGGACTCGGAGGACAGTGCGAGGTGCCTGAACTTTCTAATCCCCCACGACCTGGGCATGATCGACTCCCGCAACGTGACCCTCTATTGCCCCAAGGACAAGCCGATGTTCCAGTCCAGCTGCCAGATGGACTGCAACGACACCTTCTTCAACCACCTTCTGCCGGACAGCACGGTGATCAACATGGGCAGTGCCGTTGCCCTGCCCGAGTTCTGGTTCTTCTTTGGCCTGCTGATCATCAGCTGGGTGGGCATGGCCGTCGTGGTGAGCATTGGCGACGCCATCTGCTTCAGCATCCTCGGCGACCGACACCATCTGTACGGCAGGCAGCGGCTGTGTGGCTCCCTGGGCTGGGGCATCTTCGCACTGCTCGCCGGACTGCTGGTGGACACGATGTCCAAGGAGGGCAGCATAGACAAGAACTACACGATTGTCTTCTGGATGACGCTGATCATCTTGGGCTTCGACATGCTCGCCTCCACCAAGCTCAAGGTGAGTTGCCCAACTGCAGATAAAGATTTGTATTGAACGGATTCCCTTCTCCTAATCCCCTCCAGCACACCCAGACGCACATGTCGGCCAACATCTTGCGGGACGTGGGTCAAATGTTTCTCTCGATGCGCTGCGTTGTCTTCTTCCTCTGGTGCGTGGCCATCGGCCTGGGCACGGCGCTGATCTGGAACTTTCTCTTCATCTACCTGGAGGAGCTGGCGCAGCCGTTCGAAAACGGCGCCAACTTCATCAAGACCCTGGAGGGGCTTGTGATGAGCATTCAGTGCTTTGGCGGCGAGCTGCCCTTCTTCTTCATGTCCGGCTGGATACTGAAACGCATTGGCCATGTGAATGCCATGAGCCTGGTGCTCTTCGGATTCGGCGTGCGCTTCATCCTGTACTCGATGCTGCAGAATCCCTGGTACATACTGCCCATCGAGCTGCTCAACGGCGTCACCTTTGGCCTCTTCTATGCGACAATGGCCTCGTATGCGAGCATTGTCGCCCCACCAGGCACAGAGGCCACCATGCAGGTAATCACAAATCCCAAAGATAGAGATCATACTTCAAATTGATTCCTTTTGCTCCTTTAACAGAGTCTTGTGGGTGCAATCTTTGAGGGCATTGGCGTCTCCATGGGCAGTCAGATTGGTGGCCAGCTCTTTGGTGGGGTTGGCGCACGCACCACCTTCGAGATCTTCGGCATTGGCGCCTTCATCGTTTTCGTCATCCATGTCTGCGTCCAGTTCTACCTGCAGCGCAACGGCCCGGCCGAAAATGGTAAGGGTAGGTCCTCCACTGCATCCGCATCTGCATCCGCCACTACCGATTGCCCGACTAGCACTAAGAACCTCGATGGGTTTAGCGATGTCGATTTGAGCTGAGCTCCGAGTTCCCCCAAGAGGCTTTCCATAGTACAATACACAGGTCAAAGATTACAGAACTTAAATGATTTTATCCGATAGAATTTCCGTTGAAACTATATGAATTTATTAACTGTTCCGATAGTTTAGGATATAAAGAAAAGCAGACTCCACAAGGGACAATGACTAGAAAGCTGTAGATATTACTTGATATAAAACACAAATAGTTAATAAAATGTAAAAAGACAAAAGTTTATTGAATATTTTTCATATTTTTGATAAATGCTGTTCACTATAGTCGTAAAGGATCGAAGACAGTCTTTAAAATCTGGTTTCACTTTACTGATTTATTTTTGCCATACAGCACGCTTACGTCTATAAGGAATGTAGATCTTATATAAAAAAAAAATATGTAGCAAATATATAGATATATATTCATGAACTCTGCCCAAACACAGCTTTGCTCATTTTTGCATTTTTCCAAATTTCCTTTTTGTTTTTCACATAAGTTTTTCAGTAACTCAAAAATTGTACAAAAATTCTCAAAATCGAAATAAAATTGGTAAAACAAAGTCTCGCACTTTTCCGAAAAATACATTTAAGGCATTTGATCGTATTTATAAGTGCATCTGTGCTATGTATTATCATACGATATTCAGGTATTTGCTAACCTATTTGATTGACTGACATATTAATGAAGAGTGAAATTGTTTTTCCACAGAAACTAATCCATATTTCGAATACTTTTAGGCACTGTCAAATATTTCGCACCGACAGATGCAATGCACATGCTGAATGAACAGGAGTACACGGGTGTTAGCTAAGCAGCTGCTCCTCGTCCTTCTCTGTGATCTGGCGACTTACCGCATTCGCATACTTGCCAGCCGTGAAACGACACGCAATCAGCCAAGAAAACAAAAACCAAAAAAAACAAAACAAAAAAAGAAACAAAAACAAAAACTTTTCCTGCTGAATCAGAACAATTTCTTCATCAAAATCGCATGTTGAATGGAAAACATTCAATCTCGATTGTAATTATAATAATTATATATATAGTTGTACTATAATTTTAATAATGCTAGCAACAAATTCCACACACAAACATAATATATATATTTTTATATTAGTGCATGCTTTTGCTAGGTTTATGCGCAGCAGATCGTGAGATACATATGAATGTATTTTAATACAATTTTTACAAAATCTTATAGTATTTCCAGTTGTGATATAAAACTTTCTCATTATCTTGTTAAATTAGTCAAATTCAATTCGTTAGCTTATCACGATACGCCAGCGCATAAACGTAGCCTATAAATATACATTGTTAAACTTAAAGGGCATGTCTTAGTCTTAAAACTGCATTGAGAACTCCAAAAATTGTTTGTTTTTGCGCTGTGAATGCCTAAATCTTTACACTATTAGAAAATTTACAAAAAAAAAAAAAAAGAAATCTTTAAACATTGTTAAGTGTAGCTTATCCAAATTTGCATGTTAAATCAATCTCGAAAGTATTTTTCAAATCATATACAAATACAGAAGAGCTGCTCTCGTCTGTCAATTGTTGTCTCTGTGTATTCATTTTGAATGTCGTTCTTTTGTTCTGTTCATTTAGCTTTTAGTTTAGAGTCTTGTCAGCTTTAGCAGCGCTCATTGCGAGCACCGCGAGTTTACAACTAGTTATAATATACAAGTATCTACATGGCTAGCTATAGCCAGATAGCTAGAGCCCTATTGCAACCGACTGCCGATGAGCGACTCCTCGTGCTTTTGCTTTTCGAGCTTTCGCTGGTACTCTCGCTGCTTGCAGGCTGCGACGTGCGCAGCTCGTTTCTGTAATCAGAAATGGGATACATATATATATATATTTATATATGAATAGTTATACTTAGTTATCAATGAGTTACGATTGCATGTGGTCTACTAGTTTGTAAGCACTGTTAATTATTGTTTTTATGGTTTTATGCTATACAATAAAGATTCGTTATTTTGGTTTCCTTTTACATTGTTGCCTCACCTTCAAGACTTTCGAGCGTTGATAGATGTACTGCATATCCTTCTTGATTTTCACCAGTTTATCCTTGTAGCACTTCACATTGTTAAGCTGTATGTGTGTAGATGGTAAGGCAAAGTAATAATTTTCATATGTCATGCGCCATTTACATGCAACACTTAGATTAGCCTAACAACATCATGAACATTCATATAGCGATAATATTTATACGCCTCAATTTAAATTGCCAGACATTGATATAAGCAAGAGCGTTGATAATCACGTACGTTCAGTATCTTACGTTATCTAAGAATTTGTGTTTCCCTTACCATATCGCATAGCTTCGACACCTCGCTGCAGTCCAGCTTGTACTTCTCCTTGGACAGATCAATGTAGAATTTGTTCTGTTTTCCACTGCAATCAAATGTAAATGATGTATTTCATAATCATATAGCAAACATCACTTACATCAATTCCTTGAGTTGAGTGCGAACACGCACTAATGGCGGCTCAGCTATCTGCAGTATCCCGAAGGACAGTTGCAATGCCGTCTCATTGCAATCATTTTCCACGGCTTTCACTTGCGCATTATTATTGTTGTTGTTGTTAACTGAATTCTCGGGTGCTGCGACGGCGCCAGTGGCCGTGCGATCAACTTCGAGTTCACGAATAACACTGCATGATAGCACAAATGTACAAATGACTTTTATGAACTATTACCCATAGATTACCTATCCAAGTTGCTGCTTTTTAGCATTGTCAAGTTGTAAAATGGACGACGAAGCTTCAGAACGATGCAATTAAGATTTGTTAAATAGCTGTTTATTGCAGTGTTGTGTATGTTAAAAGCTGCTCGCACTTATCGATGTTGGAGCTATCGATAACAGGCTCCACCAGCCCTGAGCCAATCAGCTGATTGGACTGCAATTTGTTTATTTTTCCGCACTATGCATATTTACCAGCCGTAATCAGCAAAAACAATGCGTTGTGCCGTAAGATACTGTGGCAACAACAATCGGAGTGTCAATCAAAAGAAGTGGCGTTACTTTCACTTCCCAAAAGATAAGCAACAAGTCAAAAAATGGATAGAATTCTGCGAGCGGGACATAACAAACACGACAACAGGTAAGTTGTGCTGTAACCTGAGTTAATAAATTAATAATAAATTGGTGTTAGCATGCATCTGCAATGAGCACTTCACACCGGACGACTTTGAGCGTAATATGCAATATGAGCTAGGTGAGTAGAGGAGCATAAAGTACAGCTCGTACCTATAGCAACAATTTGCACGCAGGTTTCACACGCAAGAATCCAACAAAGTTAAAGCCTGGATCGTATCCCAGCCTACATGGACCACAGACAAAACTTTTGCAAAGGAGTGCTAAGAGAAAACTTGGCTGTGGTAAAAATGCAAGCCCATCTAGTTCCGACGAGCAGCAGGAGCAAGCGGAGGAGACTTCAAAGACCGAAGAGGAGGCAGCCGAAATGATAGAATATATTAGCGAGTCGGAAGAGTATGCAAGTGCTCAGTTGACTGATGGAGGGCCTCGAATCGGACGCATTGAGCTGCAAATAATTGACCCACTTTATCCGCAAACTAACGCTGAGGACCATGTGGAGATCATTGATTCGGAGGGCGACAACTATGCGAGGCACTTGGAATGCGAAGTGTAAGATGTAAAGACCAAGAAGTTATATATAACCAACTATATTCTTCTTTTATATGAACAGGAGCAGCCTTAAGCGTGAGGTTTACTTCCTGAAAGAAGAGCGCAAGAAACTGATCGACGAAATTCAAAATCTAAGAGCGACAGTGCGAAATGCTAAACTAAAAGACGAAGCCATGGAGAGGCTGAACCAGGCCAATAATAAGACGGTTTGTATTTAGCTTAAGCTAACTGCATTGAACTAGATTAGGTTATATTAATATATTATATTTGCAGATTACAAAGAGTCAACACAAACCGCCAATCAAGAAGACAGTCATGCTATACACAGCAAACATTGATACCATCAGGAAGTTAAGGAAAATAAATAAGAACGACTGAGTAAAATCAACTCTAATAACTATAGTTTATGACTACATAAAATAAATATTTTTATACAAATCGATTTCCATTTTGTTTATGCATAAGTCAACTCATTAAGCTTATCTTGAAATTTTCTGTAAACGAATCCCTTAGTCTGAAGTCCGCCTGAGAGAGATTGTCAGTTTTTGAGAATTTCATCTGGAGTTTCCCGGAAATATTCAGCTAATCTCTTTCGTATGTCTGCGTCGCTATCGTAACTCAACATAAACGAGCAGGCAAATGTGGGTTCTGTGGGTTGTTTGCTCTTATCGCGGAAATTTCGGCTGGAAAATTTCCAGCAAGGTCAAAGTCATTAGGACTACGACGCCTAGCCGCAAACATATTGAAAGATTGAGCTGACCCTGCCCATGGCTCTACCTGCAGCAGGCCTATAAAAGCGCGCTGCGACTTCCAATCGACCTGCACTTCAAGCGAAACACTCTGGCGATCAACAACATGCTCGAACCGCACCAGGAACTCTGGCCAGTGGGCGATTAAAGCCGTTGCGACGAGGAGTAGTAGAACCAAGTGGCGCATATCAGCGAACTGGAACTCTGAGTAGTTGGCAATGGAGCTCAAAGCCCGCATGGAGCAGGAATCAACTGGAGGACCAATACCCAGGGAATTCCGTCGACGCCAAGGCATCTGCTTGTCGTGTCAGCAACTTAGGCTAAACTAGTCTATTTTAGTTTAATTCTAGGAATCAATTGTAAATAGCCCCCATCCCAATTAATCAAATTTATCTAGGAAATTGTACAGACTATCAAAATTTATTTAGTTAATTAATTCTGAGTATATTCCAAATATACAAACGTGATATTTAATGCAATAAAATGTAATTTAAACCCCCTAATGATCGAATTTTTATTTGAATTTATTAATTTGGTGGAATATATATATTTATGTATTGATACATATTATATTATATATACAAATATGTAGATTATAGCTATATTAAATGTTTAAAATTATATTATATACATAAATATAATTTTGAATAATTAATAGAGTTATATTCTATTCGTATATATGTATTATGTATTTAATAGAATTTTATTGTATAGTATGTACTATACATTAATTATATTCTATATATAAAATATTATGTATTACATATATAATATATGTAGTACTTTTAAATGATATAAATAACAAATATCATTTGATCAGTTTCAACATTTGATAGACTCGTATTATACATAATATATTATACATATAACATTATGCATATGCATTATATATTCTAATTATAGCGAATATCGGATTTTTTAAATTACTCTTAGATTTTCTAACCAAGAGCCAGATTATATTTTACTGAAGACTTCCTCTGTACCGAGCCAGAATAATATAATCAATTAAATTTCCCTTAAAATTAAAAATATATATATAAATACATTGTTATAGAACATCGAACTTATTGTTTAAAATATTTTAAAACTCGGGCTCAAGTAGTTTTGTGCTCAGCGTGTCACAAAAAGAAATGGAATTCTTTTGATTTTGTTTTACAAATTCAGGCATAATACTTATAATGCAAAGGTCTTTAAAACAACTTAATGAAAAGCTTTAACATAATATACTCTTCAAATTATTAAATAAAATTGTAATAAATAAAATTGTTTCTATGACCATCTTCACTCATTCTACAAAATTTTAGGTGAGCTTAAAATTTAAATAAAAAATATTCTTAAAATAAATATATTGCTGATTCAATTCAAAACTATTAAAGGCAAATATGCAGAGTATAATAAATAATTTAAAATATATAATAAATTTTAAAACTCAATTAGAAAGCGTATTAACAATTCATTGCGCATAAAACAATATAACTTATATTGATAAAACATAAATCCGTTACCAAGGAGGACATACAATAAACTCTATAGCCTCGCCTCGTTATGCTATAACAGTTAGTCTTAAAGAGTCTATTACTGTCAGCTCAAGTCTCTAATATGGAATATACATTTAAAAAGGAGCGACGCACATTTGGCACACGCGTGCAGTTCGAGGACAAGGATGAGTTGGTGTTCAGCGAGAACTCCAATCCAGATCTGGTCAAGAATTTCATATTGAAGAATCCCGTGGATCGGTCCACGCAGTATGCGGGGCAGACGTCGCTGAGCGTGGCCAACACGGAGCGCGCGACGTACAAGAGCACGGGCATCACACACAATGAGGGCGGCTGGCCGAAGGACATCAATATGCACGACCCGGAGCAGACGGTGCGCTACAAGCGGAAAATTGAAAAGGATGAGAATTACATAACGCAAGTGATGAACCTAACCAAACCCATGGAGCACTATATATTCCAGAACAATGCGGTCAACATCTATGAGAACTACTTCGAGAATATGGAGCCAGCTCCGCTGCCAGAGCCCTGCAAGTCGCGCACGGTAAACGTCTACCGTGATCCCAATCCGGTGAAGGTCCCCGTGAAGCACTTGTCCTGGTCACCTGATGGTGGCATCAAAATGGCCGTCAGCCATTGCGATATGAAGTTCCAGGGGGACAAGACCGGGCAGCGGTGCAACTCCTACATTTGGGAGGTGGAGAACCCAAACGAACCGTTCCTCACGCTGGAGCCGAAGGTCCCCTGTGTGTGTCTGGAGTACAATCAGAAGGACCCGACCAGCTTGGTCAGCGGCATGTACAACGGCCAAGTGGCGGCCTGGGATACCCGGCACGGCAAGCTTCCTGTGATGATTAGCGAGCGCGAGGTTTGCCATCGCGATCCAGTCAACTCGGTGCTCTGGAACAACTCGAAGAGTGGCACGGAGTTCTTCTCGGGCGGCTCCGATGGCCAAGTGCTGTGGTGGGACACACGCAAGCTCAGCGAGCCGCTGGATCGGCTACTCATGGATCCGGTCAAAGGCGATGAACAGGATCTATCACGCTCCTACGGCATTTCGGTATTGGAGTATGAGACAACCATACCAACTAGATTCATGGCAGGAACCGAGATGGGCATGCTCTTCTCCTGCAACCGCAAGGGCAAAACACCCACGGAGAAGATACAGATCAGGGTAAGCTGCCTTTGGTTCCCTCTGTGGATTCCTCTAAGCTCTCTCTAAACCCAGATGATGTGCCATTTGGGTCCGGTTTATGCCATCACGCGCAATCCGGCTTTCGTGAAGAACTTCCTCACCGTGGGCGACTGGTGTGCGCGCATCTGGTCCGAGGACTGCCGCGAGAGCTCCATTATATGGACCAAGAGCAGCTCTTCGATGCTGACTGACGGCGCCTGGAGTTACACCAAGTAGGAGTTAAAATTAATATATAATGTGAAGCAATTCTTACCATTCCTCATTTAGAGTCTCCCAATTCTTCATCACTCGCATGGACGGCGTGCTGGACACTTGGGATCTGCTGCAGCAACAAAATGAACCTGTTCTAACGGTAAAAGTCTGCGATGAGCCGCTCTACTGCGTGCGCACCAACGAGAATGGCAAATTCGTGAGCTGCGGCAGCAAACTGGGCGCCACTTTCCTAATCGAGGTTTCCGACAATATGGTGATGTCGGCTAAGAACGATAAGCCACTGCTGACAGCGGTAAGCAATAACACAATAACAAATATAGAAACTAAATTATTTCATTTAAATTCCTCACCCAAAAGATGTTTGAGCGCGAAAATCGACGTGAGAAGATCTTAGAGGCCAAGTCGAGGGAGAGCAAGCTCAAGATTAAGGCCAACCATGGACAGGAGCAATCGGATATGACCATGCTGAATGGCAAAATCAATATGGAGCCATTTGTCAGCGCCTGTGAGCAGGCAGCCAGCGAGTACTTTGCTGCTGTGGAACAGGAACGTTTGCGACGAATGCCCGGAGGCAAGCGTAGGTGAACGCTTAAAGTAAACTGTCCCAACTTAATGATATTTAATATTTGCCTATACTTGCAGAGGATGTGGAGGAGGCTGAAGTGTCGGAAGCGGAAACCGTAAAAGCTTAAAACTGAAATTGTTAATTACTTCATGTTAGTTAAGCTAAGCTACTAAAATACATATAGAACAAACGTCTTGTTTAATTTTTTAAATAACTATATGCGTTGCTCAACACTGCAAGCAGTCGATAGGTTGTGGTGGTTGGCCAATATGCTGTGAGCTGCGTACCAATTCTGATTAAATTATATAGGCTGAAGTCATCGAAACGGGCATTGAGAGTTAAGTTATTTATTTGCTGTAAAGTTGATAAATAACGTAAGAGAAGTTCTGATTTTCATTGTAAAGTAAGTGAAATCGTAATTGCTGCATTAAGTACAGGTACTAGTGGCACATTGACTAAAAATGGTTTAAAGTGCGCGGGTAGTATAGCCCAACCTCCATGTTGCACGCTGCGCCGAGTGGCCTACGTGACTCAGAAACAGTTATCAATGGCGCAACAACAGCTGCTTCAAAAGTTCACTGACCAAATCTGTAGTGCAACTGCAACCCCTGAGCACAGGCAGCATTTAAATTTGAACTGTTAGCGAGACAACAGCTATTTGCAAATAATCTTACGAGCTCTGTGCAAGTGCTTCTATGTGTGTGTGCACACGTGTGTCTCTATTAAATAATCAGTTATAGTAAAAATACAAAAAAACAACAAAACTAGACGCGAAGAAAAACAAAGTGAACGTCTAGGAAATCGCACAGAAAACCTTGGCGCGTTTGCCATTCGACAGTGGCTGCTAACAGTAATATTAACAAAGTGAAGGTGAGACACCACACCTGAGTCATCATCAAATCAAAATGAATTGAATTAATTACTTCAGTCAAAGTGACTCCAATGCAACGACTTCGAAATCGAAAGAAAATCAAACTAACTGTTTACATATACATTTTGCATGCCTGCAGTCACGTGGACCCGAATTTTTCACACCGCTCTTTGTATATATACAAATAAATGCGTACATGCATATATTACTTTTGTTTATCAGAGACTAAAGTCAAGGTCGTATTTGTTGTCACACTCGTTTGTTGATCAGATTTGTTTATAATATCCGGATATTTGTTTACGTTTGCAGCTCCAGTAATCAATCATCATGTTGGACATTGTCCAACCAGGCGAGCTCCTCAGCGAAGGCAGCAGCAACAACAACAACAGCAGCGATGTCGTCGTCATTCGAGCGCGGCCCAAGAAGGTGTTCAAGCCCAAGGCGCGCATCAATCGCATACCACAGGAGCTGCTCAACGATCCCCAACTGCAGCAGGCCATCGACCGGCTGCCCTCGAACTACAACTTCGAGCTGCACAAGACAATTTGGCGCATCCGCGAGACAAAGGCGAAGCGCGTGGCTCTGCAGCTGCCGGAGGGACTGCTGATGTACTCGATGGTGATCAGCGACATAGTGGAGCGCTTCACAAGTGCCGACACCGTCATCATGGGCGATGTCACCTACGGCGCCTGCTGCGTCGATGACTATACGGCGCAAGCCTTGGGCGCGGATCTGCTGGTGCACTACGGGCACAGCTGCCTGATACCCGTGGATCAGACCTGCGGCATCAAGGTTCTGTACATATTCGTGGACATCAAGATCGACCCGCTGCACTTCCTGGACTCCGTCAAGCTGAACTTCAAGCCAGAGGTGGGCCAAATAGCGCTGGTCAGCACAATACAGTTCGTCACGACCCTCCAAGCAGCTTCAACAGAGCTCAAGGCAGCTGGCTACGACGTGCTGGTGCCACAGGCCAAGCCCCTGAGCCCGGGCGAAATATTAGGCTGCACCTCGCCGCAGCTGCCGGAGACCACGCAAATGATTATCTACCTGGGCGACGGGCGCTTCCACCTGGAATCCGCCATGATTGCCAACCCGCTGCTTAAGGTAGGCAATTAAGCTATAAGCCAAGCACCATAAACTTAATTATCTCCCTACTCACTTTCAGGCCTACAAGTACGATCCGTATGAGAAGAAGTTCACCGTGGAACATTACGATCACAAGGCCATGCAGGGCCTGCGGCACTCGGCCGTGCAGCGTGCAAAGCAGGCGAAGCGCATCGGCATCATATTGGGCACACTGGGTCGGCAGGGCAGCTCTCGCGTGCATCGATTTCTGGAGAAGCGTCTGCATGCCAAGGGCATTGAGACGACAACCATACTGCTGTCCGAGATCTTTCCACAGAAGCTGGCGCTGTTCTCTGACATTGATGCCTTCGTACAAATTGCCTGTCCGCGTCTGTCCATCGATTGGGGCTCGGCTTTTGAGCAGCCATTGCTGAATCCCTACGAGCTGTCAGTTGTACTAGGCGACATCGAGTGGACGCCGGACAATGCCTCGCCTCGCACCAATGCCTATCCCATGGATTTCTATGCCAGCGGCAGCCTGGGGCCCTGGACGCCAAACTTCAAGCCGCCAGCGCTGGGCGAATGCGAGAATCGACCCTCGGCCGACTGCTGTGGCCGCTGCACACGCGCCGAACTGGAGAAGGACGATACCGGCAAGGCGGCAGCCTTGGCCGACTTGCTCGACTTCAAGAAGGGCTAAGCAATCCAGCCTTGAGAATATCTGCAGGATGATGACTGCACTCTCATTTCTCTCAGACTCACTGCTAAGTGACTAGGTGATTTAGTTTATGTGCCCGTGCCCGCCCAGCCCAAATGTAATATACCTACTAATTTAAGTTAGTACAAATTTCATTTCTAAGTTATATGGCGGTGTATATATGTGTATATATGTATCTGTATATATATATATATGTGTATATATTAGCTCGACTTTTGTGTTCAATCAAATTCTGTTTGATATCCAAGAAACAGCATTCAGTTAATATTCTAGTTTTAGTTGCATTTTCCAGAAACAAATATCATTTTAAAGAGAAACAATTTAATATTAAAGAAATGTAATATGGAAACTGAATCTGAATTGAATTTTCGATTATTATCAGCTGAAACATTGTAGTTGATCTGTTTATTTATATCTACAACTTGAACTTATATTTATATACTTTATATATATTTGAACTTCAGCTGAGACTTAGCCTTTGCTTTAGAACGACGCAATAGCATCTTGGACTTGTTTTTGATGTGTGTTTCGGTAGGTGCCAATGCTCCCTCTCTCTTATCAGCTCAAACAGTTTCTTTGTTAGATTTATATAAATATTTGGATTCTAAATATTTAATTATAAAACTTTGATTTGTTTATGATTCTTCTTGATCTTTCAACTACTAGTACCTCTGAGATATTTGAAAATTAATTTTCCGACTTACCACACTCCTAGTGGGCGTGGCGTGAAAATCTTAACACTATCGGACAAGAACATACACGAGTATATATTCCAAACATATTGTCTGGCTTCAACAGCCACGGATTTATTATTTTGCTTTCATACGGACAGACAGACGGACAGCAATACAGACATAGCACAAAGCCAATATACTCATTTCACTTTCGTGAATAGGTATTCATTATTTAAAAGACAGCAACATGTAGCCTAGGTAAACCAAGGAAGTCAATGAGCCTAAATTGAGACTTTTCCTCTTCTATTTCATTCCTGTATGATTTACTTTTATTTGTATATACATACATATATATTTACATATGAATCCAAGAGAGTGAGAGTATCTGTGAGAAAGTTATTGAATGTTGTATAAGAGTGTATAGGGTATTTAGCTTCTAGAGCCTACAGCGCTGATACTGAGAAATAAAGATAGCGAAATTGAGGCAGTTCACTGGCCTGTAAAAGTAGAGTAAACAAACGACTAATTAAATAATATTGTTATCTGAGCTCAAAATTTAATAACAAATATTGGTTGTACTTAATTAAATTAAGCTTAATGGGCGTATTAAATGATAATAAAGATAATTAGCTCAGTCGGAAAAGGAGGGTGTGGGAATGTACGTATACAGAGGAGCAGTCCTTCATGTATATGTATACATGTGTAAATGTATGTCACTAAGCAAGTCATATAGTGGACAAGAATAGCAAGAGAATGAGAACTTCACTATGACCAACATCATTATTATCAATACGCACAACATAATAAACAAGAGCATTATCATCATTATAAGATTATTATCATAATTCTTCTCTAGCTTAACATCATTATGATCAAAATGATCGAAAATATGATTTTCTTGATTAACATAATGCTCAAGACTTTCATCATTAAAATTTTCTACATCAACATCATTATGCTCAAGACTATCAATATAGTCATTATAATAATAACCAACATGATCACCATTATTATTATATCATTTACTGCTAAAATCATAATTACAATAACAAAAACTATATATGCTAACATTAGTACGCAATGGCGCCATAATAATTAAAATTTTAAAATCTTTGCAAAACAAAGAATTGCTTTACGCAACGACCACTCAACTCAAGATCATCAATGACACTGAAGCGCAGATGCTACTTGCTTGCCTTTTTATAGGCGCCTCAGCACTCAACAATGAGAGCAGCTCTTGAGTGTTTTTTATGAGTTGTTTTGCGCTCGCACAGCAACTTGCTGTCAGCAAGTGCAAGCGTAAATTGAGTTAATGTATTGAGTGGAGGGAATGTGAAAGCGATCACCAATGCATATACATAAATTTTGGATGCATGTAAGTTGTTTACTCTTTAGTAAAGGGCTCAGTGCATAAAAATAGATTATGCTCAATTTGCTCATTGCGCTGCACGGATGCTTAGTGAGCGGCCTTTTGAGCACTGCTCATAGAGAGCGCGAGATTGAGTTGGCTTAGATTATAACCAAACGAATGCTGTACAGGGTGCCATTCGAAAACAGTTTGAGTGAAAACTAGTAGATTTGCAAGCTCTTTTATATAAATCATAATTTCTTTAATTAAAACATCACTTTTTGGCTTCATAAATATTTAAGATTTTATTTTATATATTTTTTTTTTTAACATAAAAATGTTCGTACAAATACGATCACGCATAGGACATGCAGTTAAAAGCTGAATATAGCGCAGTTGTGTTCTGCGCATAAGTATATTTTGTTTGCTTTGTTGTTGTTCTGGTCTATAAATCAGATCTTAACTTTATACATAGATCGGATGGGAGCAGACTGGGCTGATCCGGAAAAAGCCTTTAAGCATTAATCTTGAATTGTCTACGATTAAAAAAGCAACACGCTCGTAATATATTTAAGTTGAGAGTGTTCTTTGTTGCTTTGGATTTGGAAAATATGTTTTCG
Organism: Drosophila paranaensis; assembly: GCA_035047545.1. Classification (NCBI taxonomy): domain Eukaryota; kingdom Metazoa; phylum Arthropoda; class Insecta; order Diptera; family Drosophilidae; genus Drosophila; species Drosophila paranaensis. The sequence goes on along the minus strand of JAWNPL010000145.1, from coordinate 3,616,605 downwards.
TACCTTACCTGGCTTAACTCTAAGACAATCTTACACTTGTACATATCTGTATGTATATATATATATATATATATATATATATATATATATATATATATATATATATATTGTATCCTGACTGGCGGCTGATTTGATTAAATTAGACTTGGATCCTGGGATATACACACATATGATATATATCCACCTATATATATTATATTTGTTTGATTCCGATTTAGACAGTACATACATATACATATATATATCTTCTTTTTGTATTTTACTTTTCTTTATTATTTTTAGGTAGGTGTATTCGTTTCTAGCTTTGCTTCCTGCAACATCACATGATTTCTATTTGCTTTTGTCTTTGTTTTGTAACTCTTAAAAGGGATTCAATATCGTAATCGTAATCGTAAATAGATAGTTTTGATTTTGTAACACTTTGGGGCTAGGGCAACTGGGGTAACTGGGATAACGCGATCAACTTATCAGCGAATGTAGCACCAAAAACAGCTGACAATTCAAATAATCTACACTTAAACGCTAAAAAGATCGTTTAAAAGTCATATACACAAAACTGTGCCTAATAATCCTCAAGTCCTACTTCCGATTTCTCTCAAAATATATATAGTCGACCGACAGAAAAGTATTATTTACTACGTAGTTTTTCGCACTTTTTGTGGCAGTTCGATTTGCATTACTGAAATACATTTTGGGACTGTTTTATCTCGGGATCACAACCAATGTGATGATCTCGCCCTCTCTCTCTCTCTCTCTCTCTTTATCTTTCTCTGTCTATATTTCAAAAGAAGAGTTTCACCAAAGTCTAGCAAACATTAAATTTGAAATGAAGGCTTTGGGATAGTTTAGTCAAAGTCAAACGGAGAAAACAATACTTATAGCATGTACGGATGCGTTGCAGAGTCGAAAGTCTAGTCCAAACAAAACCTATGCGAGCTCGGCCTAGAAGTGAGCTTCTAAAATTGTAAGTAAAATATAATAATGTAGTGTTAAGACTTTATCACTTAGCTTTCTCCCCTTCCCTCTCTCTCTATCTCTCTCTCGCTCTCTTCTATCTCCCCATCTCTGTCTTTCTCACTCTCTTAAAAAACTTTAACACACTCACACACGTAAAATGGTCTCTCATATTTCGCAGGCTTTCGTCAGCTTTACCATTGGCTGGAGCACCCTGTATATCTCTCTCTGGCTTTAAAAATATCCAATATATATCTTTACTCTCTCCTCTCTCGCTCCCGCTCTCTCTCTCTCTTTCTCTGTAGTCTCCCTCTCCCTGCGCCTTGGTCAATGCTTACAACGAAAAGTACTTCAGGAACTGGGCCGGCGGCACAGGCTGGGCCAGAGCCAGCTGCCCGCCCGCCTCCTCGACGCGCTGCTTGTAGTCGGGACTCTGGTCGATGATGCACGGATGGCCGTCGGAGGGCCAGAAGAGGCAGCAGCAGGAGCGGCACAGTGCCAGCACCTCGGCGAACTGGTAGTCATCGTTCACGCCGTAGGTGCGCCGCAGCTGATGGTAGATCTTTTTCCAGTCTTTGGTCTCGCCCATCTGCTTGATCTTCTCCAGGTCCAGTATGGTGCTGATCTGTCGCTGGTTGAAGTGGAACCGGGTCAGCTCACGCCAGATGCGCTGCTCCGACACCAGCTTGGCCATGGTCTCCCAGGCCTCGGCGGCCGACTCCAAGTCCCGGTGGTCGGCAATGCACAAGATAATCTCGCGCACGCACTCCTCCGGCAGCTCGTGCAGCTTGGGACGTGCCTCTGGATCGGGCTCCCGGATCTCGATCTGGCTGGCCACGCGCTGAATGCGCTTGATCCGGGCCATGTGCTCCTGCCACAGGTAGGTGCTGCCCAGCGGCTTGCCCCAGCACTTCTGGTTCTCCTGGTTGACGATGTGCTCCAGCTTCAGCGCCAACCCGCGCAGCACATTCGGATGCTGCTGGCTGTCATTGACTGCAAGCAGAAACCGGTTAGCGATTCCAGTTCAGACCTGACCTACAACTAGCTCTCTACTACTCACCGTGTGAGGCCACCTCCTCGACCATTTGGAGCAGCTGCCGCTGGGCGCTGCCCGGCAGGCTGGCGATGCCCTTGTTGGAGACCAGCAGCAGGAACGCACAGATGTAGTGGAAGCGCTTTCGATCCCGCACCGAGCGACGGAAGTCGAGACGCTTCACCGCCTCGCTAAGTCCGTTAAAGCCGGCGATCTCGCGGGTGCAGCGTATCGTGATGTGATAATGCGGCGGCATGCAGCCCGCTTCCTGTTCCTCCCGCCTGCTGGTGCTCGCCGCCTCCGGGCAGCTACCCTCCGAGCTGTGCCTGCAATGGAAGCAAACACACAAAAAGCCAGTTAGAGCCAGTCAAAGACAACATTCGGAAGTGATTGCAATCGCTATGACTATCTATGTATCTCTCTCTCTCTCTCTCTTCAGTCGGCAAATATTTTTGAGTTTTTAGTTTTCGAGTTTTTTTTGTCGTGTTATTTGCTTTATTTTTAAACGTTTGTTAACTGATTTTTTAAGATGCGGAAGTTGCCAAGTTTTTGCTGCCGCTGCTGCTGCGTCAGCTGTTGCATATTACATGTTGAATGTTGAATGTTGAATGTTGCATGTGGCAGCTGAGACCAGTTTATTAAATAAAGCTGAGGCTAAAGCTGGCTTCGCCAGTGTCAAGTCTCTCGCTTTTGGCCAATTACACGAATATTACTCAAAGCAATTAGAGCTTTGCACAATCCTCAATCATGTGTCCGGGGATTTGCACTAAGGAAATCGTTTAGTCTTTCCCACAGATCAATCATTTGAGAAGTATTTTCGAAAGATTTTCTAAGAGGCCGGAAACTTATGGCAAATAATAGCTAATAGACCAGTAATTAATATATCTATATATCTAGACAAATTTCATCACTTAAAATAAAATCTTATTTATTATTAAATTTTGTACATTTAATTAAATTTTGTTATTTAAAAATCAAAAATAAATTTAATAATCTGCGATAAATTTGATCATCAAATTAAAATTCTAAAAGAAAATAATATTAATAAAATAAAAATATTTAAAAAAATTAAATAAAATGTAAAATTTTATAAAATTTAAAAAATAAATTAATTTTTATATTTTATTTAATTTTTTTTATTATTATTTTATTTTTATTATATTTCTTTCACATTCAATTACATTTTAAATAATTTATAAACATTTAAAAATATAAATATATTCTCATAAATGACAAAAAACATAATTTTTTTCATATTTATATTTCGCACTAAAGTAAGTATATTTTGGGAGAAAAATAGTATTATTTCTCAGTGTATTTGTAAGCTCGGACAAATCCAAAGCAGAACAAAAAATAATAATGAGTTCTTTGTTGGTTTTGTTGGTTTATTTAAAATAGTAAAATTTATATTTTTATTTTATTTATTCCATCAGAGTTAAAATTTCTCTTGTTGATCTAATGTTTGACTTTAATTTAAGTCTTGGTTCTTTGTTTATTTAAAATAAACAAAAACTCTTGCAATCCTTTATAAGGAAACTCTTCTGTCACCCCTCTCCCTACACTCCTTTCACAAAATTAACTTTATACTGCCTATATCACGTTGATAACTGGGCTTGGGCGGACTTCGCTTCAATCAGTTCAGATCGATGCGCCTTGACCATATTTAGAATGCGGCTATTCCCTTTGCTGGGCAAACGCTGCCAACGAGGACATGACATGTCCTTGGGCGAATGCATTTCAATTATGGCCTAACTGGGTCAGTCTCGCTCTCTCCATGTGTGTGTGTGTGTGTGTAAGTGTGTCTGGCTGAGTGAATATGTGAGAGACCGTATCTCTCTCTATCTCTCTCTCTCTCTCTCTCTCTCTCTCTCTCTCTCTCTCTCTCTCTCTCTCTCTCTCTCTCTCTCTCTCTCTCTCTATCTATCTATCTATATGTCATCAACGATTTGCTTACAATAATTGGCAAACTAATTACAAATTCGAAGGGTTAGACCATAAAATAATGTTAAGTCAACTTTTAAATGAATCAATTTGATATATGTAGATTGAAAACTTAAAACAATATAAAGTAAATTCAAGCAATTAGTAATTTTTTCTTAATTTCGAAAGAATTATTATTAAATATATAAGATTGTTTCAATCGGCAGTAATTGACTATATAATAGACGCCCACTCTCTACTAAAGAATGAATTATTAAAGTAATATTGATAGAATTATAGATCCACAATAGAGAGAAAGTGAATAGTATTTATATCATTAACAGATTTTAGAGCTAGGAATAGCAAGTCTTACAGTTAGTTAGCTGTTGGCTCGTCGATCTCTCTCTATCTCTCACACACCCTCTCTCTCACTCTCTCTTTCTCTCTCTCTCCCTCCCATATATATATATATATATATATATATATATATATATATATATATATATATATATATATATATATATATATATATATCGACCTAGTCTATTCAATTATATATTAAAATCTGCAGCTTGGGTAATTGGATAATGCCTTAAAATAACAATATTTACAATATATGTAAGAATATGTATTATTGCTTCAGTAATTTGTCCCATGCCTAGGGAGTGTGAGTATACTATATCATAGAGAATGTCGAGTGCTCAACAGCTATACAACTATGGACAGTATAACAATAGCAAAAGCCACGCCCCCAAGTGATCATAGCTATATAAACTCTTTCTCTCTCTCTCTCTCTCTGATGCACTCAAGTATATCTCTAGTTATATTATTATTCGATAAGCCAGGATGACTCACAAGATCTGCAAAGCCTATATGGGGGTATAAAGAGACTATACTCTCTATGGCTAAGTTTGTGCAGCAAATTTTGTGAAATAAGCCGAGCATTTTCATGGCCATTGCCCTGGTAGGCAAGGTGCACAGTCAGCGTGCCATTAAAAAATAATAATAGAAGAAATTGTTATTGTTATCGTTGATGCTCAGCGGGCAGGCCGAAGCTTGAGGATCGGAGTTGCCAGCGATTGTGGCAGCTGCTGTCTAGCGGAGCATGGCTGCAGAGATGATGATGAGAGGGAGTGTGAGAGAGAGAGAGAGAGAGAGAGTTGGGGCCGACGACCACGTGATTCATATAAATCAGTCAACGACGCCATCGCCATCAAGCGTTCGTTTACCTTTGTTTTAGGCAAATTAAACAAATGCAATGAATGCGGCTGAGATCAGGGCCCAACTGCAATTCGCTTGTCTATTTTTAAGTGTGCGACCTTTTTAGACATTAATTATTGAGCAAGGAGGGAGGGACAGAGAGCGAGAGAGAGAGAGAGAGAGAGAGAGAGAGCGAGAGAGAGTGAAGTGAAGTGAAGCCGTGTCGAGTTCTAGTCTAATTTTAGAGGAAGTTGGGACCTATCACATGTCGCTGTCGCTCCCAGAGAGCTATAAATAAACCAATGCCAGAGCCAAAAGTTGGGCGCTTCTCTAGGAGAAAAGCTCCAACTGCAAACTGTGTAGAATTTCAGCATCGAAGCTTCATTAGTTTCGGATCAGAGACCCGCGATATGGTAATGCCAATCCCATTGTAATGGCAGAGAGGGCGAGGGCGAGAGATATACAATAAAAGTGGGCCCATGGCAAAAAGATAAGTGAGCACATTACACTAGACAACAAAATAGAGAAAGGCACGAGACGTCAAATTGTGTACATAAAGCAAAACAGTTTCAATTCGAGCTATTAATACGTTTCTGTTCAAGGTTCATTTTGTTTAGGAATTATAACTAAGGAAATGTTTGAGTGTTATATGGGAAACTTCTAATGACTTGGAATATCATAGAAAACTTTATAAATACTCATTATGAAAGTCAAAGGAGAAAAACTATTGTTATATATGATATCTACATAATAATATTGAATATACTATATTATTGTATCTATATAACAATCATATAATATATATAGAGAAAAACTTCCTTCAGTCTTTCATTCATTCTAATCTACAGAATTATATAGATGTAACTTGCTAATTAGAGTAATATTACTTTAAAAAAAAAAAACTATTTTTGATTAGAATAGGATGAGGCTGGGAGAAGTCTTTCTGTAGATTCCTCAATTGAAAGCTGGGTTAACAAGCTATGGGCAACACGAATGCTTCAGTTTTAACAGATTCGCTTGGCTATATTCGATATTTGTAAGATATGTATTTGTATTTCTTAATTTAAGACTAATTGACCGTTATTAGAAGGTCGCATTCGTTTCGTATATATGTAGTATGCAAAAAGTACCAAAAAATACTTCTATGTTTCAGTTACGAAATACGGGGAATATCAAAACTATAGATTGATTCTTTTATAATACTATTATACTATACAAGGATTAAACAACATAAATACATATATATATATATATATATCGAAATGTCCCTATATTTATTCTTATGAAATGATTGAACTAAGAATATACTTCATATTCCTATTCGAATCCGTGCGAATTCAGTTTATTTTCAAACTATATTTCGATATTACCATGTGCTCAAATAAATAAACAAAGAACTTTCTATTCAAGTTTATGCAATGTAATCAAAGATTTCCAAGCAAAGAAATTCTTCTATACAGATCTTTATATACTATGTGCATAATATTATTTACCATTAAAATGATCAAATTTCTTGGTAATTACAAAACTCATAGATAACAGTGTTTGACTATTTCACGCTCTATGCATAAAACACAACCCTGTTGACCAGTGTACAAATGAAATTGAACGCATTTTCTTTGGCTTTTGAAAGTGCACAAGAAGAAGGAGAAGAAGAAGAAAAGGAAAAATAAATGCAACAGCGAATCAATTCAAAAGGCCAACAAATGTTCAATGGAGAGTGCAAGTGAAAGTGGGTCCAAATCCACATCCACATCCACATCTACATCTACATCTGTATCCACGTCCGCATCCACGTCCACGTCCATGTCCGCGCGTGCAGCTACTCTGATTAAATTATGTAATTTGAAATTTGGCATTTGGAATTGTTAATTATTAATCGAGTGCATTACGAGGTTTGGCAATTGCACTTTTAATTGACCAACAGAAATATGAGTAAAATGGAGAAGTGGAAAAATAATTATAATAAAATATGCGCTGAGGCAATTACGAAACTTTCCACTTCGAAGATATCGAAGGCATTTCCTACTGCGTGAAAACTATCTACTTTTCAGTATTTAATATAAATTTATTTTGATTTCCTTTTGGCTTATCCCTTTGGAGAACCCTTGACTAAAAGCCACTCGGGCCAATCAAAGGATCATAAATTTGTTGGCTGCTTGGCGCCCCACTTAAAATCGATTCGAGGTGCAACTTGGGGCTCATAAAATGGACACGGAGCCTTGAGCTGCCGCACACACACACACACACACTCGCTTACTTTCCACTAAACTTGACCGAGTTACACGCCCTCCCCCACAGGGCGAAATGTGTGAGTTAAAGTTTCCAAGGCTTCGCCTAGTTAAGTTTTTACATAGAAGCGTAAGAAAGGTCCTTCGGAAAAAGAAATTTAAAAGCGGGCATCAAATCTAAATGTAAATTGGACTAACCATATATACATATATGTACATATGTATGTCTATATACATATACATATATATGTATACCACATACACGCATCTTCTAACTCCCAGCAGCTAATTTTAAAATTCTTTTTCAATTTTGTCATAAATACTTATTTATGCGCCTTGCTTCCGCATACACAAATACATATGCACATACAATATATGTATATACATTTATATATATACTTGCATTTGAATTTTGTACCATATAAGAACGACGCATCGTCGTCTGCCGTGTGCCTGCCGCCAGATGCCAAAAATAGTTCATTTTTGAAAAATGTTCTTTATGACATGTCAAAATAATCACTTTAAAGTTTCAACTGAATTCTGTTCCGTTTCCCCTCGTGCATCTGCATTGCACGGTATTCTGCTTTATGTAAAACTTTGTGCAGCTTTCAAGTGGGTCGAGCGCGCGCGTTCCAGCTAGCCACGTTTCGCTTCGTTACGTATTTTCGTAGTGCCCCTCTCCTTAGATTTGAGCCTAACTGCCGCAGAGGCGCAAGCACTGATATACATAAGCGAGAGTAGTCCGAGAAGTTATCGAGTTTACATAATATATATGATTATATGAATAATTTAAATAAATAATAATAATTTTTAAATATAAAAAAATATATGTGTGTATATATATTTTTCAAATTCTTTGAATTTCTTTTAGAAGTAGTATATGTACTACTTTATATAAAAGTCTGCAGTATATCCGACAGAAGTACGTTTATATATACTTATACACATATGTATGTACATACATTTCCCTTTATTTATTCCATTTCAAACTTATTTTATTAAAAAGCCGCAAATGGCTTAAACTACCCTCGCGTAGTTACCTTGTTGTATTTGAGGCCCTGCTTTCATACTTAATCATTGACGATCAACGTTTTTTTATAGCATCTACTATAAAGTTTGTTTACTAAGTGGCTCGGCGTTGCCAGATTTCTATTTACAGCCTTTGCTTTTTGCTTATGTTGCGATTTCATTGTAAATCAAATTGCCATCAATCAAATGGGAGCGCCTAGAGCAGCAATAGCAGCACCAGCAGCTCTCCCTTTTCCTCTGCCACGGCTGGCACTTTCACACTCATTTGCCGTGAGTCACTCTAGTGATTGCACTCCATAATGAGATATCGATATACGTACATCTCTGAAGTTTCTATGCATGTGTGCGTGTCTATTCTTCAAGTGCACGCACACACACACATACACCTGCATGCATGTGTATATTCTAAGTTATTAAATTATTAAGTCTTCACGAAATTCAATGATTTTTGTTTGTGCGTGTGTGTATACCCAGTCTTATTAATTCATGGGCATTATAAATCGGTTTCGACATTTGTCAGTTCATTATTTGTATTTGTTTTGTCCGCTTTGATGTTATTTTGTGTAGTCAACACAAAAGCTGACGTTTTTGTTGTATTTCTTATAGCTTTTAGAGAGGCTAAACTCTATTGTGTGTTCGAACAAGGCAAAAACACACTTACTGTTAGGTTTTGCCACACACTCTAGTTGTGTGTGTTGTGTAAATACAAGGGATTGAACATATGTTCTAATTATACAAATCACCTAAAGTAACTAACTAGCAACTGATAAGAACTTTTGTAGGTCGTCAGACAGCCTTGGCTTTAATTTCCCAAACCAAAATCAGTTCCGCTGGCCTTGGCCTTTAATCTGTCAAAGCATTATCTTATCTATCTTTTAAGTTGAGAAATTTTGCGTTGTCCAGGTCAAATACTGTTTGTATGTATGTGTGTGTGTGTGTGTGTGTGTGTAAGTAGGCAGCTGTGCATGTGACCCAAATGGAGCGAACAAGTTCACACTCTCAAGTTAACATATTCCTTTGTCTTCTGCGTCGCGTCGATTGCATTGTGCACGCATACGCAATACAAATCGATTGTCATCAGGGAGTTTTGTCATCGATCAATTGATTGCTAATCAGAGTATTGTCAAAAAAAACATAATAGATAAAAAGGGCTAAACTTACCGCTTGCGTTTGCCGCCACACTCGAGCACCTTCTTGCGCTCCCAGCCCTCGTCTGTCTTGACCCAAGCTTCGCCAGGTGAACGAAAATCTTTCGAAATGAACGCCATGTGTGTGTGTGTGTGTGTGTTTTGTTGTTTTCGGCTTTTGTTTTACTTATTACGGTCTATTACGTATTATGAGTTTATTTTAATTACTCTTAAGTTTATATGGATATTTTTAGTTTTCGCTTATTATATTATATTTTTCGTTTTGCAAGTTTTATGCGGACGGCGGTTTGAATAACGCGGTTGAAATATGTTAATATGCGTTTTATACTAAGTTCGGTTAGCGAGTTGTCTGTTATTAGCTGCAAGAGTAGAAAGAAAATTGTGAAATTTCGAAATTGTATTCAGCAGTGCAACAAAAATTTGTTGCGCATTTTCCGAGTTTGTGCAGAAATTAGGCTAGCAAGTCGACTTATATATACCCTTTACCTTACTACCCTCGATAACTTATCAGTGTCGCTCGCAACTGGCCATATATGGAAATGCCCAAAATGAATAGACGACGGAACGAACCTATTTTGCGCTAAACTGCTCAGTTGATATGCTTTTTATAATGTTCCTTCTCCCACTAGCGATTAAATTCGCAGCGAGAGAGCATCAAACTGCTGACATGGTTGATTGTGCTGCAGAATCAAAACAAAAGAAAAACGAACCATATAAAGGCAAATTGGCAGAGGCAGAGCCAAAGCCAAAGAATACGAGAGTGCTAGAATAAGCAACAACAGCCGAAGAGAGCGAGCGAGAGAGAGAGAGAGAGTAAGCACTCAACCAGCTGTTAGTTGTCTGACTTGTAGAATGAGCGGAACTAGCAGGGGCAGAGAATGTAACTGTTTGGCGCTCAATTGGAGCACGAATCGTGTTTTGTTTTGCTGCCTTCGCTCATGTGTCGTTCGCTGACGCTGACGCTGTCATTGTGTGCGTGTGTACGAACGTGGAGCTGTAGGTACACAGCTGATTTCTGCAATTACGCGTTTGTTTTGCTTTTGTTGTTGCTGTTGTTATATTATTTTTTGTAATACATTTTTTCCAGCTTGGCTTTGAAGCACGCAACCAAAATTTTTGTGTTAACATTTGCGTTGGGATTTGCTTTCATTTCCTCAATTGAGTAATTTTTCGTTATTCACACACATTATGCACAATACAGTATATATGTGTATATATATACATACATATTCATGTATTTCGACATGATTGCTCATAGAAAAACGCAATATTTTATTTTCCCTATATACAAACTATTATTTACGCACTATGTAAAGTGGCGCTGGTCTCGGGCTTTGGGCTTAATTTCCACGCTGCTATTGCTATATGGATGTAGCTAAGCAGTGGCAGTAATTCAGCTACCAATTTTCAAACGACTTGTAAATTAATAGCAATCGACGGAACACAGAGCACAATGCTAGCGAACAGCTCCACAAACTCCACGAACTGTTTCACACAGCTTTTCACGTTGCACTCGAGCCCCCAATCAAAAGACACTATGTTGCTAGCATTGTGCAATTGTTGCCAAGCATTGTGTTAGCAACATCGATAAGTGTAATCGACTAGGCCGATTTATATTTGTCGAGTATTCGATAAGTACTCATCGGCGCTCTCGCTCACCACTAATTCATGTGAGTTTCATAATTATTTGCCGAAAATTGTAATCTAAGTAGGAAAAGTCAAGCAGACAAATAAACAATTCTACCCGATTTGAGCAATAATGTCGGCATCGGAACAAGGACCCAAGATCAAGTACGGAGAAACCGCACCCAAGCTAGACAGAGCCCAGCTGCAGTTCATGAAGCTCATCGAGGAGCAGAACTTGGATCGTGTCCAGAAACTAAAACGTGTTCGACGCAATAATTTGCTAACAGCCGGAGCGCTCGGTTTCTCGGTGCTGGCCATTTACGGCTACTCCATATTCTCGGTGCAGCAGGAGAAGTTCCTCGACGACTTCGAGGAGCCCAAAAAAGTGAACACCAACTGAACTCCGCCCGCACTTGTTACTTCTTATCTTCGTAGTTAGTTCGTAAGCTCTTGTTTTTCATTCAATTTTACACCAAACTTCAATTTTTGCGTAACCAATATCACTGTAAGTACCTAATCTCTGATCTCTAGTTAGCTCCTAGCTCATTTTTGTTCCGCTTGCAGATGTCTCAGGCCTCAGCGCGCATCCTCAGCAGCGGCATGCGCTTGCCCCCGCTGCCCAGCATCCGGGATCTGGTGAAGCTGTACAAGCTGCAGGCCATGAAGCAGCTCAGTCAGAACTTCCTCATGGACGAGCGCCTGACGGACAAGATCGTGAAGTCCGCCGGCCGCATAGACCACAATGATGTTGTCTTGGAAGTTGGCCCGGGCCCGGGCGGCATCACGCGCTCCATTCTGCGCCGGCAGCCACAGCGTCTGTTGCTGGTCGAGAAGGATGCCCGGTTCACCGAGACCCTGCAGCTGCTGCGCGAATGCGCTCGCCCGCTGGACATCCAAGTGGACATCTACCACGCGGACATTCTGCGCTTCAACGTCGAGCAGCACTTGCCGGACACCTCGCAGCGCCTGCATCTTATAGGCAATCTGCCATTCGCCATCTCCACGCGGCTGCTCATCAACTGGTATGAGGATTTGTCCCAGCGACACGGCGCATTCAGACGGAACGACACCTGCATGACGCTCACCTTCCAGAAGGAGGTGGCCGAGCGCATCTGTGCCAAGGAGGGCGCCGAGCAGCGCTGTCGCCTCTCTATCATGTCGCAGATCTGGACGCAGCCGGTGCTCAAGTTCATCATACCGGGCAAGGCGTTCGTGCCCAAGCCACAGGTGGACGTGGGCGTCGTCAAGCTGATCCCGCTGAAGCAACCCAAGACGGAGCTGCCGTTCAAGCTTGTGGAGCGCGTCATGCGCCACATCTTTAGCATGCGTCAGAAGTACTGTCGCCGTGGCTACAGCACGCTGCTGCCGCCAGAAGGCCGCGATGAGGCAACGCACGCGCTCTTCCAGCGGGCCGAAGTGGAGGACACACTGCGACCCTTCGAGCTCTCTGTGGACCAGTGCCTGCGGCTGGCCGAGGTCTACGCCGAGCACCTCGTCGCCCATCCCGATGTGGCCCACTACGACTATCGGGGCCCCAAGCTAGCAGTGACTCCAGAGACTTGATATTCAAATTGTAAAAATTGTATTACATAAGTAGTTCGGTAAATAGAGACTACGTGAAGTTGTAAATTGTATGGATTGTACAAAGTGTGTGTGTATATGTTAGTGGACGGAATGGAGATTCGAGTTTCTAGTTGAACTGTCGTCGTGTCTAATCCTAAGGCACTTCGGTACTGTGGTGCATTCCCGATCAGTGGAAGTGGAATGCGCCGAGGAGCAGCAGCAGGAGTCCAGCTGCAGCGGTTAGGGCTGATGTCTGCAGGCTGCCGGCTCCGTTGCAGCGGTGGTCGAGGAAGCAGAAGCAGAAGGTGGTGTCCGTGAAGAAGTCCCGCTTCACGTCGTGCTCCTTGATAGTGTGGTTGACGTAGTGGGCCAGGCGCACGTCCTTGGCAGCCGGGCGACAGCCCTCGTACTTGTCGGCGGGAATGTCGGTGCGAAAGTTGAGGGCGCTCAGGCAATCCCTAGTTATGGTCTCCTTGGCACCGCGACGCTCCGTCACCTTGACGCAGATGTCGTTGCTCTCGGGGCACTGCTCGCCCAGGAAGCCAATGCCGCGCCAGTTGAAGTTGTCGGCGCAGCCGGGCGTGGCTGAGGTGCAGCGGTAACACCAAATGGCGGCACCTGTTAACGAACCACCAATTAGTAAGGTCTATTCACTCCACTATAGATTCACACGTTGAATATGTTTACGAATTGTTCGTGCTTCTTCTTCTTCTTCTTGGCCTGCTCAGCTTGATGGAATTTCGTATTTGTGCGACGTACCTTCGTGTATGAGTGCTGCTGTTAGCAGCAGGACAGTCAAAGAGGCTTGTGCTTGCATGGTTTATTGATAACTCAACAAACTGATTTAATGGAATATTAATAATAAATAATAAATAATAAAACAATTGCACTTTTACGACGAAAACAACGCCCAAACTAAGTCAACGATGACATCTGTTGACTAATCGAGTGCTGTGCTATCGGCTAGCCGCCACCACAGCTCGCTGTGCATAACCGTTTCAATTTGAGTGTTGGGAAAGGTGTGCGTATATAAGGCGCCAACTTCAAGCCTTGACATTGCTATGCGAAAGTCAACTTAACTAGTTTAGAGGGGACAAAGATCGCATTGGCCGCTGTTGACAACTTTTGCTAGTCATTTCAGGCGCTGACTCACACAGCAGTCTATTTAGCATTTCCGAAAGACATATATATTTCGTGTTTCCTGCCGAAAGTCATGTGTATTTTTAGCCCTGCCCATGAGGTATGCAAACCAGGTACGGCCCGGGGGTCCAATAAACTTTTGCTCGTATTTGGTGATCGCTTTTGGAGTAATTTCTGTTTTTTTTTGTTTTTTATGGTGGAATGTGCGATGTTTGCCAAATTCAAGAGCCAAGATGAATCAGCCGGCGAAGTCGAGGCGGCGTCGGCACTGCTAATTGAACGAACGGTTTCGCCGATCTCTGTTGACAAAGTCCAAATAAAGCGACGCGCGACGCACGGCGCACGACGCGTAAGACCAGTGGAAAGATGTTCAAATATGGAAATGACGAAATGCGCCCAGAGACCAGAGATCAGAGATCGCATAACGTGATATGAACTGAGTCCAAGTGGAAAATAAACAACTTTTGTTTTAGTATTAATTAATATTAATATATATATGTGTATTTCTTATGAACTAGACAATTTATACAGTTATTCAGATTTGCAAATATCGCATACACAAGTTTTTGATTAAGTCAAAAACAACGAGAAATATTCATTGTAATATAAATTATGTTGTTGTTCATGATTGAATAGTAGAAATGAATGCAAATCGTGTTATATATACATATATATGTATGTACAGTTAGAATAATAAATAAATTATGCCTGGCTAATGGAAACATTCACGCGACACAAACAAACAAACAAACATTCACACTCACTCACACAGTCAGACTAACTAGAGAACTACGAATACATTTTATGTAAAATCACGTTTTAGGCACAGGTTCCCCCCCCCCCCCCCCTGGCCCTTACTAGCCCCCCCTTTTGTTGAGAGTTGTTGTTGTTGTTCAGCTTCAAACGGAGACAACGAACTCCTTGCCGGTCTTGAAGTCGACGCACTTGAACTGCGGACAGCACTTGGGGAAGCTCCAGTTGAGGTCGCTGGGCAGCTCCTCGCAGCCGGGCATCTCGATGTAGGGACAGGTCTCGATATTGATCTGACGCGCCTCAATGTCGCACGTCATGGCGGCGCATATGCCCTTCGGCTTGTACTCCTTCCCGGGCAGCATCGAGCGTCTGGTCAGCTTGTCGTAGCACTTGCCGGGATGAGCTGCAAGCAGAAGCGTTTCACAGATTCAGTTAAAGCGGAAATTGTTGGAAATTGTTTTTGTTAAAGTCGTGCGATGTTTCATTACGAGGAAGTGAGCTAGAGCTGGAGCTATATGCAAATGATGTCTATATGTTGTATGTGCTACATACAATGTATATATGTACTATATACTGTATACTACATATTGGTTACTATATATGATATATACTAGTATTATATACCACACATACCATACTATATACTATATACGACATTTAGTATTACTTATACATACGTATATAATATATACTATATATATACCCTACTATATACTTTATATATCCCTATCATGTATTCCATATATCCCTCCTACATATATTGCTATAAATATCCATGAGCTGAGTGCTTTGCTTTCAAATTTTATTTTTGGCACAATCAGAATCAAAAGACTTAGGCAACGAACTTGCGGAGTCACGCGCAGCTCCCTCATTAAGCACTCGGAGTGAGCGAGTGAGCGGGCGGTACTTGCGCACAATTGACAGCCTCGCTTTTATTATTTATAACAATTGGCCGTCGGCTACAGCCGGCGTTGATTAATGATCCGCCAGCGCGTTCGGCTGCCATTTTAGGTCGCGATCTCAAAGAGTTTTCGAATTGCTTTTATCTCCGCCTTCACTCGACGATCTGCGGCGCTCAAAGAAATTCGCACTGAACTCATCGACTATTTTTATACCAACATATGTATGTATATCTGGCAGAGTCTATCTATAACCCGGTCAGCAGTTGGACGACCTTCACGCTGGGAGCCGCATCAAGCGAGATGAAATATTTGATCGAGACTCGGCGACATTTTTGTAACACAAATCCGCATAGCTATGCAAATTAGCATTCGCTAATAAACCCCCAACAACAACAGCAACAACAACAACAATTAAAAATCAGCACATTTCTTATGCTAATTTTTAGCAGATGCGAAAAAACCCAAAAAAAAAGAAACAAAAATTTTCAAATTTGTAGCAAAAGCGAAGGCAAAAGAAAGAAACATAAAAAATAACAAATTGTTGTTGTTGTTGTTGTTGCTAATTTGGCGACTGTCTGGCGTTTGTTGTTTATTATGATATCTTTGTTTTTTTCTTATTTTTTTTTTTAATTTTATTTTTGTTTTTTATATGTTGACGTCAACGACAACAGCACAACAAAAACAAGAAATAAATAAATAAAAAATAAAAAACATTTAAACAGTTACAATTAAAACTCTAAAAAAGCACTCAAGATCTCGCTGTAATACACAAAATGCAAACTTTGCTCAACCTGAACAATAAATCAATCATTCCTATAGCCAACTCTGCCTTTAGCTTTTTTTATTGACAAAGGTCGTTTGCGGCGAAATAAAGATTTAATTAAAAACTTAATTATGCGCCAGCCAATGACGTCTATTTCGCATTTCAAATTTAAAGCATTTAACCTAGCAAATGAGTCTAATTGGACACGATGTATAATCTAATTGGAGAATTGGAGAGTTATACTAACCAGGATGCAGGAGCGCGGGCTGCGTGTAGACCGCCGCTTCGGCAATGCAGGCGAGGCAGGCGATGAGCGCGAGAGCGACACAAACTTTTTCCGCGTACATATTGAGTTTAGATATTTGCTTTTGTTTGGCTATTAAATGAATAATTTATCGTTTATAGTATATAGCTTAGCAATTGATTGTGCAATTGGCTTTGTTTCCACTTGGATTTTCAGTTCACAATGCGCGTAGAGCTATGCACTGGGCACTTGTCAGTGAGCAACTGAAGCTACAGCGGCCAGTGACGCTCATATTTAAGCGAATTCGCAGACCTGCTTTTCGCTCGCTCTCGCTCTCTCTCTCTCTCTCTCTCTCTCTATCACTCGCTCGCTCGCTCAGAGGGCTCGCAAAGCACATGTTTTCTTTTTGATTGCGTTGTTTGCTTGCTTCGCTTTTTTCTGCTTTTTTCGCCTCACATTTTTGCGTCTTGGGTTATTCCGAGCCTAACGCGCACCATAAATCTCTGCAGCTTGCATACATACGCATGCACGTATATGTGAGTGTGAGAGAGTGAGTTGCAAAGGCGAATGCCTTGCCGGCGAAATGCTTTTTCTTCATTTGGCCGCCATTCTTGCTTCGCTTCTTCTATGGCTCGCCCACGCCGGCGTGAACCGCGCTTTGCTCTCCATTGTTTTGCATTATTTGCAGTTTGTATAAATGATTGCTCGATCGCTCGAAATGGCAACGGCTCACCGGTGGTTTTATCTAAATCCGACTGGCCGTGGTAGGCGACTGCTTGGGGGCGTTTTGGAATGCTCACAGTCTGCCGCTTTCCATTAATGGCAATCAGATCGCTTCGTAAATGAGTTTCTTATTGTTTAATCATCGCCAGCAGTTTGATTTGATATGTTTATTATTGTTATAGATGTGCACAAACACAGACACACACACACACACATACATGCATGTGCAAGAGTTTGCTTTAATTGGTCCTGACAGGGGCTTGATGAACCCGCCTTGAAGCAACAGCACCGGCAGCAGCCGCAGCAGCAGCAGCGTCTCTCAGTGCTTATTATCCCATTCGACTGACGCCAAGTTGACGCCGTTGGCCGTCAGGGGGCGTATCGCTTAATGGAAACTAGTCGCCTGTTGTCTTCTGTCTTCTGTGTTTCTCCCTCCTCTTTTTATTGCATACCAGAGTTTAAATACCTATTATCTGCGTCCGGCATTGCCCGTCATTCTTAATACACACTCGGCGCAGGCAAGCAGCTTCTTGAATCCTATACACTTACATAACTGAAATTTGCGAAATGTCAACCAATTGGATTTAGAAAAATTAATATTCTTATGTATGTACTCCAATTGGATTGCTAGGCTAGAGAACAGCCTTTGATGGCATCTGCGCGATGTTTCATTCCGTTTTGTTGCTTGGGGCCCTGAATACCCGTTTAACCCGTTCGCAGCCCCGATACGCATGTCACACTTGCAACAAGCAACAACTACGACAGGCGATTCCAACAGCGACGACCGTGTGACGTCAATTTGTTGTGTGCTTGTGTTTGTTTGGTTGTGTTTGCTGTTGCCTCTGCCTCTGCCGTTTGCCGTTGCCGTTGCCGTTGTCGTTGCCGTTGCTTTTTGACATTGCCTTGGCCCGGCGAATTCATTTCGGCGGCGCACGCTGGAATTTATTAATTATGACCGGGTACATTTTCGCTCTATGAGAAGATGGAGAATGAGGGAGAGGGGCAGAGTGGACCAGCGACGACTATGCTAAAAATTCCACTCGGAGCAGCCGTTTTATAGCTGATTTATTGTTGATTCGTATTAATGTTATTGCTCAGTTTTGGACTACGTGCTCGCTCCGCCAATCTCTGGCATTGTAACTAAAAGAAAACAGAAAACAAGAAACAAAACAAAAACAAACACAAAGAGACGATAAAAAATCCGAAAATTAAATAAACACAAATCGATAAATATTTATAAAGTTTAGCTTTTTGTTTTGACGTGACGCATAATTAGTAACAAATTGTTTATCGAAACACAGTCTGCGCCGCGCCGCATACAGTAGCTGATCTCTGGGCTCCCTACACAGCCTCCTCCTCCTCGTCCCCCCTCCTTCACCAACCAGCTGGCATCGTTGCGTGTTTACTAAACGATTTGTGAACAATTAATTACTGATTAATTTCATCGGACGTGCGCTGAGTACATGTTGAGAAACAATCTAAATATTATATATGTATGTACATATATAGATATATCCTAGAGTGATGAAAAGCATTTATATACATACATACATACATAATCAGCATTGAAATGTGAAATATTTATAGAGAGATACATAAATACAATCCCAAGATACTTAAAGCTCTTTAACCAACTAAAATAAGTTCTGATCGAGACTCTAGTCTCTGGTCTCTGGAGGGAAAGGGTTGTGGAATCGTATTCAAAATCTTTGTATGTCTAACAGGACAAGCAAAAGCAAACAATCGACTTTTATCGATGATAAGAAAATGGGATGAGTTATCGAGAGAAAAAGATGAGCTCGTACTGCGTAAGGCATACACGACCATATGTATAACATTTCAGAACTCTATCTTTTGCAGTTTTCGAGATTTCTGCATTCATACGGGCGGACAGGCATGGCTATATAAACTCAGCTCGTTGTACTGAACAAGAGTGTAGCCTTCTTCTGCTTGAAACATATTTTATTCCAAAATAATTATACCCCGATTTGCCATTTTCAATGGGTTCAGGATATCACAAGTAGAAATTCGGTATTTTAAATGTTCTATCATAGTCTTAGCAGACTTAAGATAGACTAAGAAATATAGTTGGGGAGTCTTCACTGTGCTTCGGAACGCGATAATAAGCATAAGCTACAGAGCTATAGAGCTATAGTCAGCTGAAGTCAATTTGAGTTGGCTTATTCAGGTTTTATGCTAAATATTTCATACCTTTCAGAGAATACGAGAATATACTAGTTCGCCAATTAAAAAGAGAGTTTATTGGTTCTGTGCAATGGCCGTCCGTATGAAGGGGAAGCATCAAACTTGAAACCTAATATAAACATTTATTCGTCGACTCCTGCGTCACAGGCTATACAAAGCGAAGAGAAAACAAATAAGTACAGATTCCTGAGTGTTTGAGAAGAGATTATCTCCTAAGTTGGGGGAAATATGTGTAGATTCCATAGTTCTGGAGCTGGATCACAGCTGACCTACTCTATAACTAGAGATTTGAGGAAACCAATTTTTATTGGATTGAAGCTGTCAAATAGATCAGCTTTTATATATATATATATATATATATATATATATATATATATATGTTTTTATATGATCCGTTTATCTAAGCCAGACATCCGATTCGAAACTGCAGCAAATAAGTCGACAGCTTTTAGCTAAAGATATTAAAATTTGACTTTGTTTTCTTTCTTCTTGGGGCTGTCATATGGAGATCAACAGCATTTTTTTTGGTATTCCCCAGAATTGTATGGGAAGCGAGTGATAGGGAAAGAAATTTCTTCTTTAGTCATTTCGTGGCAGAGTTCATTAATAAATTTAACTCAAATTTGCATATTTAGCTCGTTGCTTAGCCAAAAAGCCCGAACTACGAAATCCGCATACAAAAATCATCCGAGCAGCAGCAGCAGCAGCCCAGAGTCTGGCGCCAAAGAAATTGACAATAATCCATCAAGCGATTTTGAGTGGTTTTGTTTATCAGTCGCCAGGCCCTGGTGCTGGGCTTCAGCCTCTGCCATGTGCTAATCGCTTGATGGAGCGTTGCGTGAAGTTTTTATTACACGTCGCCGACGTCGCTACCGTCCAGACCGGTCCGGTCCATAGACGTATGTACGTATTTCTGAATCTATTTCCCGGTCGAAATGTGAACGCAGCATATTGACTGCGATTTGTGTCTAATTATGCAGGAATTTTGGACGCGGGCTCCGTCTCGGAGTCGCCACGATAAATTCTGCGAATTCGACATTGTTTTTGGCTTTTATTCTGACTATTCTTAGTATAGTCATAAATTCATTTCCAGTTGATATTTATACACAAGCACATACATATCTGCTAGCAATTCAGCGAGAAATTCTTATTATCTAGATATGCAAGTTTCAAAGCAATCTGAACTAGTTCTTGAACGATGATCTGTGTGTTATCGAACAGTTTTGCAGTTTCAATTTCCGCTGCAATTCTTATTACTCTTCGAACTAGTTCTTGTGCCGTCTGTCTTATCGAACATCATGTGCATTCTGCCTATCGAATTTTGATTCAAACTTCAAAGTCGTAAAAACAAATTTGAGACTTTAAATACAGCCCAAATCAAACAACAGATTCTATTCCATTTTTACTGTACGTAGGTTCAGCAACGTGTTTGTTTTTCAAATTTTATAAAAGTCAAACAGAAAAAAATATTTTATTTTTGTAATAATGGCCAATCAAGCGCTCACTACTATCATTAAGCAGCTGGTTCAGTGCTTGAAGAGGATCAACGAGCCCGTCTCAGTGGACAG
Source organism: Drosophila paranaensis (assembly GCA_035047545.1). Classification (NCBI taxonomy): domain Eukaryota; kingdom Metazoa; phylum Arthropoda; class Insecta; order Diptera; family Drosophilidae; genus Drosophila; species Drosophila paranaensis. Next base: position 3,595,603 of record JAWNPL010000145.1, on the reverse strand, counting down.
CCTGGTCGAGTATTCCAACATCTCCACTAACGATCCATCAGCCTTCAGGTCTAAGCTCAAATTGCTGTTAGGTGTCGCGACGCGTCTCGGCCTCGTCAAGGAATGCAATCGACACTATTTTGCAAGCAGCCATCCAGATGACATATTGGCCTTGATGGAGGGGCTCCGCTATTACCGTTGTCCGAGTGACACCGATGAGGTGGCCTCAGATGATGCTGATAACTCCAGTGGCCATATAGCTTCTGTCGTAAGCAGTATTTCGTTGGGAGACGACGGCTCTGAGACAAGCAGCACTGCGGAGTTCCTCAGAATTGTCAAACCCAGCTCGAAATTGGATACTGCCGCATCCAGCCAGCTGTTCGCAGACATTGCCAGCTCTGAGGAAGTGCTGGAAGTCGCTGAAGGCTCCGAGGAAGCAATCGCAGCTGCCGCCAGCGCCCTTTCCCAAAAAATTATAGCTTCAGCAAAGAACTTGAAGTGCAATTCGAACAAGTGAAGAGCGATTTCGCCATTATCGATAAATTGAGACTTGTCATCGATTAACGCATCATAAAATACTGAAGGGCTCTAGGTGGTTGGCGCCAATTTGAACGAAACTTCGTAAGTGTGAAAGGGAGCACTTTTGGCCTGACCAAATTTGCATAATGCGGTCGAGTTAGTTTGCTAATTTATTTTGTACACAGTGGCTAGCTAATGGCTTGTGTGTCGTATGTCCGTTTGCGAACGTCTGTGTTGCGTCCCACGCGTTGCGTTTTAGAACCTGAACGCTCCACTGGCAAAAATCACTTAGCGGCTGACGAATTGGATGACAGACGCTTGGGATATTATTATTATGAGCTAAATTAACTGTAAACTAATGAAAATTAAATTATAATCTAACCGCACAATATTGAGCCAATCAATTATTATTTCGTCCAATTCTTTGTTTTTGGCAACTCGCAGTCGCCGCTCGAATCGCGTCTGGGTTTAACCCGAGCGGCGGCAGCAGAGCAATAGCATCATCATCATCGTCCCGCTTGCCCCTTCTTCAATAAGCATAGTCGAACTAGTTCGAAATGCCGGCGACTTTCTGACGCCGTCGCAACCACCGCTACCGCCACAGTGACGCCGTCGACTTTCACGATCCGGCTAGCGATTGAATTCGAAATGAATGACGTGGATAACCCAAAATACATAAATATAAACAATATAGAGATGCAAAGCATGGGTATATCTATACCAGCTTCAGTCCGAAATAAATACAAATTCAATTTTAATTGGCCAGATTTGTCAAAGCCAAACTGGAGGCACAACAAGGCTAAGGCCAGAGAACCCAGATTAGTGCAGATCAGACGACTCTCAGGAATTCCCCCACTTTTGCTTTGTTTTCAAATTCCATTTTATTCGCTCTTTGCTCCGATATGGCAAAATTTGCATGTCAAATGCGAATGCACGACGCAGTTTGTTTTGATTTCTACTTTGTTTATGGTATCTTCAAGCTATGTGTGCATAAAGCACAGAAATTAAGTTATCAGCATAACAAATTCACATCTATGCGGGCAGGCCGAAAATCTCGAAAATTTTATTCAGGTCGACTTCCCTGTTCCACTGGATCGCCTTTAGGAACTCATTGAGCTTGAGGACATCGTCGAACGGCTTCAGGAACGTGAAAGTCATCGACAAATTCAGAATCGGACTGAGCTTGCTAACGATGATGTTAATGATGCGATCATATACCTGCACGTGAAAAGTTATTCAAAAATATTACAAAATTACAAAAATAATGTATAATAGCCGTCCCAAAAGTCACGCAAGATTTGAATTTTGAGCCATTTCAATAAGAGATGTGTATATGGTTCGATGTGCTATTCCATACATAGCCCTATATTGTATATTATATGAATCAATCAAAAATCTACAATTTTTAATTATAAATCTGTGCTTTCTATCAAAATTACTTCTTGCGTGAGTTTTGGGACAAATCAAATTGTAATAGATGATTAACGTATGTTGAGAGGGCTAGAATAGGGATAGAATCGCGTGGCTACTCACATCCAAGAATAGAGAGACTTGTGTACAGTTGTTGTAGGCCGGTCCCAGCTCCTGGGCACGCCAGAAGATCTCGTTCTTGGCACTGCACACGTCCAGGAAGTGCTCCTCGAGGTGCTTTCGGGATATGGCCTTGATCAAACGCACCGTGTTGCGGGCCTTGTCCTTCTGGGCGGGCTTGAGCATCTGCCAGTAGGGCGTGACCTTGGAGAATACTGAAATGTCGCCCTGCAGGAAGGCACTGCAGATGATCCAGTAGCGAGCGCCCTCCACGTTGTCGGCCACGTTGTTGGGCAGTGGAGTCTCGTACATGAGAAACTTGAAAACGGGCACGAAATCGAATGTGATCTCAATCGGCTGCGACTCCTGCTCGTTCACCTGGACGGCCTTGATGTTGTGCCCGAAGATCTGATTGCCCATCCTGCGAATGTGCCAGGTCAGTTGATAGACTCGCCCGGCGCACTCAATCGTCTGCAGCTCGTCGATAATGCTCTTCACGTGCTTGCTGATCAGGATGTGGAAGCACTCGGACGAGACGAAGCCATCCTCCACAAGGACATGCTTCGCCTTGCTCTTGAGGCGCAGCAAGTTCTTCTGATTCTGATAGTGGAAAATGGGCTTCATTTTCAGGGGCATCTTGAACGGCAAGAAGTAATTGAAGTCGGGCATGCAGTCGATGGCGTCGCCCTTCATAAAAGTCGCTGCAACAGATTTCGCTTATGTCATTTTTCGATTGCTTATGTTATACAATACCCCGCCGCATACCGGTGCTTCCCAGCTCGGCGAACATGTTGCTGAAGTATGCCACTTTCTTCTTGGAGCTCGCGTCCAACACATTCACTATGTGCTTCACATCGCTGATGCAGATCTGATAGTCCTGATCCGAGAAGCTCAGCTTCTCAATGACTTTACCAATGACACGCTCAAAAATCATTCTGCTAAGTAGGCAAAATAAGAAACTTGGAGAAAACGGTTATTCGCCGGAAAAAGCACACTCAGAATAGAGCAAAAGAAGGATATCGATTGCACTTTCTTATCGGCCGAGCTACCAGATCCGTAGACAGCTGCACTCACACTTACGCATCTCTATGTGTATCTATTGACATTGCTATTTTGACGTTCCACCATGGAGGAGACTCTAGACAATTGGCTTCGATTACTTTTTACCCAAATTAGATTTAAAATGTTTTCTTACTTTCACTATAATTAGTATATAATTGTTATTTTTTATATTGTGTTTTGTACAGATTTATATTGTAATAATTACTAATTGAAAAAAGGCAGCATTTAAGTTGTGCTACAATATCATCATTTAATTCTATAATTATATTCGTTTACTTGTTATGTCAAAAGAACCGTTGTGTATATTTAAAATTTCGCGCTGCATGTTTCATTCAAACATTTTGTAGCAGTGTGTAAAATGAGAAGTATCGATAGAGCAAATCACTGCACACACGATCTTTCTATCGATAGTATCGTGCAATTAATCGATAAGCTGGCAAACCACTGTGTAATTTTCCGCGAATACGGCATGTTTGTTGCGTGATATTGTATTTTTTTGTTAATCTAACGAGCCGTCACCAAAGAATTGCAACAGGTGCAATTGCTGCTGTGCCCATGGCTGAAGTCAAGGACTGGCGGCCGTTTGTTTATGGCGGCCTAGCATCCATAACAGCCGAATTCGGTAAGCAAAATAAGCTGCTGGGCTACAAACAGAGAGAGAGAAGGAATTGGTGTAAACAAACATTGGTCTCATGTGCACGGCACATGTCTATTTTTATCCAGGCACGTTTCCAATTGACACAACAAAGACCCGTCTCCAAATTCAAGGGCAGAAAATCGATCAGAGCTTTTCGCAACTGCGTTACCGCGGCATGACCGATGCCTTCGTTAAAATATCACGGGAGGAGGGACTGCGAGCATTATATTCCGGGTAAGACATTGCCAGTGCAAATGCATTCGGGTGACCCAATAACGTGCAAATTGCACACTCAATTAAATGCATTTGTGTGAGTGTGATAACGACAGTCTCGCTGTAAACTGTGAACTAAAAATAAAACGTCTCGTGTTATAATCCGTCAAGTGTACATCACACGAAACTTTGGCCCTGTCCGCTTGATAAGCATGGCAGTAACCCCTTAGACTTTGTTTTCTAAACTATATATATATGTATATGTATATGTGTGTATGGCCAGATATCAGCTAAGCTAAACAGTCTCGATTGTCTTGCAGCATTTGGCCCGCAGTGCTGAGGCAAGCCACATACGGCACTATCAAATTCGGCAGCTATTACACGCTCAAGAAGCTGGCCAACGAACGTGGCCTGCTGACGCATAGCGACGGCAGCGAGCGTGTTTGGAGCAACATCATTTGTGCAGCGGGAGCAGGCGCTATCTCATCTGCCATAGCAAATCCTACCGATGTGCTCAAGGTGCGCATGCAGGTGCACGGCAAGGGCACCGATGCACTCGGCCTGTTTGGCTGCTTCCGGGAGATCCACAAATACGAGGGCATGCGCGGACTCTGGCGAGGCGTGGGGCCAACGGCGCAGCGAGCGGTGGTCATTGCATCTGTCGAGCTGCCCGTCTACGACTTCTGCAAACTGCAGCTGATGAGCGCCTTTGGTGATCACGTCGCCAATCATTTCATGTAAGTCTCAGCTTCTCAATTAGCGGAATAGATTGAAGCCTAACAATTCTCATTTCTAGCTCAAGCTTTATTGCCAGCTTGGGCAGCGCCGTTGCCTCGACTCCAATAGATGTCATTCGGGTAAGTGGCCAACCAGGCAACAGAGCCGCAGAAGGTCTAAATATCTTTTTGATCTACAGACCCGCCTCATGAATCAGAGGCATGTGACAATGCTGAATGGTGGCATGGCTACTGCAGCTGCTCCACCACCGAAACTCTACAATGGCAGTCTGGACTGTGCTGTGCAAACGATTCGCAACGAAGGACTGTTCGCTTTGTATAAGGGCTTCATACCCACCTGGGTGCGAATGGGTCCCTGGAACATCATCTTCTTCATCACGTACGAGCAACTCAAGAAATATTAGCACCCCTTCGAAGATCGAGAGACATCAAGTACAAGATGTATTCAGCATTGAAACCAAAAACATCTATTTTATAATAGGAAACATAATTGAAATGAAATCAATCCAGGGAGAAGTCACTTAAGTGCCTGTTGCATCGCGACTATCTAATAGCCGGCAAGGACCTCCTCCACTTTCACCAATGAGTTCATGTAGGACCATTTCGTATACGAAGATGCGCATTTAAAGTATTCGCAATCGCATTTGAATTAAGCTTTTGTTTAAGCTATATGCATCCTCTAGTCCTTAAAATACTTTCGATTTCTTGCATTTCCTGTTCGCATCTCAAATGGCATTTGGTTGGACGCATTTAGGAACTTATTATACTTAGCTTAAGTACGAAAGTGTGACAAAAATTAGTCTAATTTAGCTCTTGATTTGGCTGCTGATGACGTCAACAAGCTTAGTTTGAAATTGAAATTGTATTTAAACACTCATTTCATTTATTCTCTAACTAACTTGCACACCACCCACAAACCCTTGCTGTAAATATGTACATTTAGTGATATACAAATATATATATATGGCATATTCGTTAGAGCCTACAACGATATATGCACACTAACGGAAATCTCATAATAAACAATGCATTTCAAAGGATTTTATAAAGACGTATGAACTATAAGTATAGACTTGCAAAATGCTCACTGACTCACTATGCTATGGAAGAGCTTGACTGTGTGGCTTCTGCGGACTGGATTAGGTAAAGGGGAATTGAGAGTATATTAAGAAAAACATATAGACTGGCAAACTTATAGCTTTCTACATAAATAGAGCATAATAATAATCAATCATTTAACTTTGCTATTTTAAGCGTGTACTATGGGTATGTTGTTTGTCGATTTTTGAGAAATTACTGTGTCCCAATGCAAAAACTCTAATCTTGCTGTGCCATTATTCACTACTGTTTGCTATATATAGTCGTAAGCATGATAAAATCGAGTGAAATACGATGTGGGTTATATATAATAATAAGTCAGTTACTTAGTACTGATCGCTCAGTGAGCAGCGATGGAACGGCAGCAGGAGCAGCTGGCGGAGGCCCTCAAAAAGAGAAGTGATTTGCAGAGGATGCTTGACTCAGGCGCTGATCTCAATATACCTTGTCATAATGGAAAAAGTGTTTTCGAGATGTCGCTGGAAACTCCTGGCTGCGCAGACCTTATTGGGCGTTGTCTCCGCGCCGGTTGCAGAGTAGACTATGTATGTGGTGTGGTGGGACATATTGTATGTTATCTATCTGATTTTCGTTCCACTTCAAGGTGAACCCGAAATCGAATAAAGCCGCCATCCACTTCGCTGCCGACTCCGTGGATAGTAATAATATAACAGCGTTGATCGAGCAGCGCGGAGCTGGGGCTTTGGATGTGAACCATAAATATAAAGGTCGAACGGCTCTGTGTGCCTTGGCAAAGGAATTGAAGGACTCGAATGCCAGCGAGGTAAGGGCGTGCATGGAGTTGCTGCTGAATCAAGAAGCCTCGCCCAATACTCTAGATGATAACGGGATGAGTCCACTGCTATTTGTTCTGCAATGCAGCCTGAAGGAGGACACGAAGGAGGAAGTGGTTCGGTTATTTCTGGAGCACCCGCAGATAGACATAGACAGCAACAATGGAGAACTGCGCGAGGAACTGACTGAACGGATGCCCCATCTACAGTTGCCTCCTGAACGCACCGGTCAACCGGAATCCTCGAGGATGTCGAGCGACGTTGAGCGCTTTGCCGATTGCATTACCACATATTGTGACCAGGAACTGGATACTCTGCTGGAGAAACAGATCGACATTAATGGCAAATCGGTTAAACACGGCAATAGGACGTTTCTTGACATTGCTCTAGCCTATGGCAATTTCCATGCGGTCGACAAGCTCTTAAACTGTACGAAAAGCAAACTGTCCGGGAATCAGCTACTGCAGATCATTGGCAGATTGGACGCGATGCCCACGGAATGTCGCTCCGACTTCAGGAAGTGCTTCGAGCTGCTGCTGCAAAGCCCATGGATGGACATCAACGAGTCGGATGAGACTGACAGGACGGCGCTCCACTATGCAATATTGTTTAACAACGCGTGGGCTATCCGGCTACTGTTGCGCCACGGGGCGTACCTAGGAGCACGGAGCAAGTTCGGCGAAATCGCCATACAAGGCATTGAGCCGGAGGTACTGAAGGATCACTTCGACGAGTGCGTGAGTGCGAATAAAAGAGATAAGTTCGACAAGGACTTCAAAATCACTTTCAATTACACGAACCTGAGGGCAACCGAGTCAAAGCAAACTTATCAGAGTGAAATGATGTTGATATCCGCTCTGGGAGCATCTAAGAAGCTCCGTCATTTCCTCACTCATCCATGCATTGCGATACTGATATTCTCCAATTGGCGCCGCATGCAAGTGCCGTTTTATATATATTTCCTAGTTTCGTTATCGTTCAACATGCTCGCCGCTGGATGCATAATATTTCAAGCTGACGACATTCAGATACTCTCTTGGGCAGGCATTGCATTTTTCACGCTCTGCGAGTCTTCCAAATTGATGCTGACCAACGGCTGGCGGTCAATCGGGCGACTCCTGAATGCCGCGCAGATTGTGATGCTGGTTTTGAGCCACGTATTCAGGCACAACCCAGATATATCGGCAATTGCAGTTGTTCTGACAGGCATTCGAATGACCCAGCTCCTGAGCTATATTCCCAAGTTTTCCATTTCCACAAATGTATTAATGCTCAAAAAGGTAATCAAGACGTTCTTGAAGAGCTGCATTCCATTCTCCATTATCATTGTTTCATTTGCATCTGCATTTAATATACTAAATGTCCATGAGCTGTCCGCGAAGCCCTATGTCGTTGCCCTCTTCAAGACTGTAGTCATGTCGACCGGCGAGTTTGACGAGAGTGATATTGGTTTTGCAGATCATTACTCAAATTTTATCTTTATATTGTTTGTCATCACTATCTCGATAGTCCTTATGAATCTATTGGGCGCCCTGGCGATAACCGATATTCAGGTACGTGCACAAGTATGATCACTAACCAAACGACGTATTTATTGCTTTTGTTTTTCATTTTAGGCCATCAGGGCTTCCGCTGAAGTCCACAGTCGCATTTGTCTCGTGAATATATTATGCGACTATGAGAAATTTCTTACCAACTTTGAGACTAGATTTGGGGACGTGTCCAGTATATTCCAACGACTAAGAATCAATAAGATCAGTATACCCGAACGAATATCTGTGCTTCCCAAGCTAAAAGTATTTGGAGAAAGTAAACCCAGCAGTCTCTCCGAGCCCAATCGTTTGAAAACAGCCGATCCAGAACGAGGCGATGCCTGCAATTCTGAGTTTTTCATTGACTGTAATTTTCAGCAAGAAATGCTTAAAGATATCCTTAACGTAATAAATTGCAAAATCAATGGCCACAAATAAAATCTTTCGAGCGCAAAACGTTTATTTATATGTACATTCTCACTAACCGTTAGTGATATTCTTTAACTCGCATTCGACACCCGCCAGCAAGTTATCGATCATATCAAAACTTCGATTTTCATAGCTTATCGACACTCGGCCGCCATTAGGCAAGCTAACGGATATTCAGCGGAGTGGGACCGCACTTAAGTATTTACTACTTTGTTGGTTTAACGGGCGTAAAATACATAAAAACCTCATCAAATGGATTTCTTGACAGCTTTATCGACGGGCGCTAGTGTGGACGTGAGTTAATACTTCGAAGCTTATGAAATGATTCAGTTATGTGCTTTTCAGTATGCTACATCGGAGTATATGTTCGCCTTCATGCAGGCTGTGGCCAACAATCCGAAGAATTGGCTTAACAAAGTGTCGCATAACTTTGTCGGCCAATGCTTCAGAGCGGTGGGCTTGCAGTTCAATGTCAGCGTCGAGGCGTTCCAGCGCTCCTACGATGATCATCCGTATACTGCGGACAACATAAATTACATCTTCAATGCTGTGCCCTTTGTGCTGAAAAACGTGGAGTTGTTTTTCAACCAACTGCCGATATCGTTGGCTGTTTGTGAACGCTCAGTCTCACAGGATAGGCCCAGTTCGAGGCTGAGTTGCGAATTCTACGATCTAACAAATCCTGTCCTATGCTATTTGCGCGTGGTGAACGTTTGGGCTTTGGTGGTGCGCAGCATAACCTGTAAGTTACAGGAGAAGAACATCGTACGATTTCTATGTGAACCCCTGGCCAGAATGTCCTTCGGCATACTGCAAGGCCTGGTGAAGTTGCTGCCCGACTACGCACAAAAGTTCCAGCTGCTCGAAGAGAACTGCCTCTGTCTAACTGTGCTAGTCCGTTATGGCATATTGTAAGTTTGTAGGCTATCAGATAGTCAGATCTATCCGCTTTATACCTATACGTCTATATACAGCTTCAAGGAGACCTGCCAGTTTATACTGCCACCTATGATGGGCATATTTAAGGAGCACTGCCAGCTCTTCTGGGGGACAACGAAATCGGCTGTCCACTTCATCTACTGGGTGTTCAGTTGCGAGGTGAGGTTCTCTAGTGGATACATTGAATGCGCTTGAGAAAGGCCAGCTGTATTTGCGCATTTCAGATGTCCAGCAAGGAGACGTTCATCGAGACTTACCAGTTCTTGGAATCAGTACTCGACTACTTCGCTGAGGGAAAGCAGTGCGATGCATCGGGTAATCTTATTTTGCGACTGACTACCAATGAGCTGATCTCGGACAAATATCTTGCGGTTCAATTCGAAATGCTCAAAGTGAAAAACTGCAATCCGCTGTTGCTGGCAACGCTTCGCTACTTGGAGACATTGCAGCGGTATTTTGATTAATCTTAATTTGTAGACACAAGCACAGACACTAACGGACTTTCTGCTTAGCCACTTGGCCAGCGCAGATGTATTCACGCTTCGCTTCTTGGAGCAAATACTGCTGGTGTTGCTCGAGGTACCAAATGCTTCGCTTTCGATATGCTCATCGGCAGCCGAGCTTTATGTGACGTTGGCAAATCGCCAGTACTCGAAGCAGGAGATATTCATCCACATACTGGAGACGTTTGTGAAGACGCAGAGTAGTGCGGGAAAGTTTTCGAGCCACGAGCTGTTCATGTCCCTCATAAAGAACTATCTGCAGAAGCTGATGGACATCTTTCCGGCCCTACAGTACTTTAAGTACTATGTAAATGTCCTCAATAGCGAGAATGTGCGCAACGAGCTTCTCCTCTTCACTGCACATGCCACATGCGCCCTGTTTGAGCTTCACATACAGCAATATGAAGAAATGGAGATTTCACGGCAGCAGGTGCACAAGTTCCTGCGGCATTGGCCAATGCTCGTTACGGACGCTGCCATGAATACGGAGACACGGCCCGTAATCTACGGCATCTACAGCGCAGTCGACTTTACTGCACTGGCAGAACACAGATCGATCGTAAGTTCTGTCTTCGATATAAGTAGCTTCGCTCACTAACCGGAAATTCGCTTTAAAGCTGAGCACATTGGAGAGACACTGCCTAAACATATTCCTGAGTGATGATACTCTCAGTGAGGCTGAGTTCGCAATCCTCATCGTAAAGCTATGTCAGTCAATAGAAGTCACAGGGAATGAAAATGTACTTGTGACTGCGGCGCTAACTTTGCAAGACCGATACGCTGAGATAACTATGGACCTGATGGGTCGCCAACTGGAGGACACTCCGACGGAGCTGCTCCAAAATTATGGCGCGTGCGTACGACGCCTTTATGCTATGATTAAACGGAACAAGCTGCGCGGTCATCAGGTGTGTGAAATGTACGAAACACTAGCCAGCCAGATGCTGCGTGAAACTGTGGCCAATCAAAATTTGGGTGGGTTAACGTATGAATAATTTGTTGTAATCCCCTCCTCAACCTATTCGAAATCTTGCAGCTCTTTATGGCTACGAGTGCTTGGCGCTAATGCTCGTTCTGCTGCACTGTGAGAGCGGCGATCTGGAGGATGCGCACGAGCACGTAGCAAGGTCTACGGAACTGGCTGAGCTGTTGCGCGACGATTGTATACGCAAGCTGTACAAAACGTCCCAAAATCTGGTGCACACGAAATCTCTGTTCTGTGCCATTGTCGTGCTGCACTTGGGCTTTCCGAATAGTCTGACTCTGAATGCGGTCACCTATAATACGTTGTCGGCGGGACTCGCGGATGTAACGCTGGCACTGAGCGCACGCAGCGATACACTAGCTCTAAGCTACGCTCAGGAGATGCACTTGCTCTTCCGTCAGCTGCATGAAAACGAGCTAGCTGTGTTGCCAACATATCGCATGTGGAAACTCCTATTGCAGTACAAAATTGTGAGAGTGGATATCCCATCTGGTTAAAGTCCTAACTTCTTTCCCTATTACAGGATAAAAGAACGCATAACTATGTAATCCGAGAATTGGAGCAGCTTATAGCAGTGCTCATCAGGGGACATATTGTCACCTACGCCCATAACCTGACTGTCATTCAGTTGCACATTGACAAGGCGTATCGCAAGAATCGCTTCTCAGCTGCACTGGATTCCCATATGCGGCTTGTGGAGGCCAATGCAAGTGCGAAAGACGCGTGGCTGCTCAGATTACACGTATTCAATGCCTCTCTGGAGCTCTTGGTGAACAGGCTGGCTGCGCTACGTACAGAGTCCGGAGTTAAATCCACACGCAATCATCTCCTACCCTTGCATTACTTGCTTGCGCTGGTGAATTCTCTGCGCCTTGAGGAAACCGACTTTATGAATATGTATGTTCCAACACACAGTCTCATCATATTCTAAATTTAACTATATTTCTTCACAGCGCACGATTGCTGGAAAGTCTGAAGGCAAATGTTATCTCTGATGGTGATTCCAGGGAACTTAATAAGTTTATAACGGCGATCAGTGCTTACAAGCACTCTTGCACGGATGAAGCTGCCAGGAGCAGCCTAAAGCTCCAACCTCCGGGCCCGATGGCTTTGTGGCAGGCAAAAGCGTTCAACTACCCAGTAGCTAGTGCAAAGCAATTGGATTTCTCGCTGCCGGAACTGACTGATGACAGATAAAAAGAGAAATATTATATACTTTATATATCTTACTTTAAATTTAGTACTTTAAATGTTTATTTTTGAGAATAGCCAAGTAGAAAGATTTCGATTGGCTCCTTTGACAACTTGAGTTGATCCCCAAACAAATTCTTTGAAATATTGCTAGACAAAAGATCAGTTCTTGTACCCAGTATATATTTCTGTTTTCTTTCTTTAATATGATCAAATGGAGATAACTACAGTTATATTTATATATGATGTTTTAATACATTTTGAAAATTTATTTTATATACTTTAGCTAGCTTAGTTTTATGTTTTCATTATAAGTTCTTTTAATATTCCAGCTGAATGGTGCAAGCTGCTCATTAACATTTCTGTTCCTAGCGGAAACATACAGAAATGTTAGTTTACAGACTGGCTGTTAATCAAATGACTGTTAAATTTAAATTTTCTGTTATGCTAAAGGAGTCATGTAAAGTTGGATGTAGAGCTGCAGCCTATGTTACCCAAAACAATGAAAGTTTCAAAACAAAATATCTCAAAATTTCAAAAACCTCAGATCAAATACGAAATATCTCAAAATTTCAAATACCTCGGATAACTGTGTTTTGATAAAAATAAAGACTTATTGGAGCTGTCTCTGGCATATACTTCGATACAGGCGCCACAGTCGATAGAGAGAAACTACAATAATATTGTCAAACTACATTTGTTTTCGTGCTTTTAGTGAGATGAGAAGAAGGATGTCTTCGAACGCCGAAGCTTGTATAGCGAGCGCCACCACAAGTGATGCAGGCGGCGAAGCGGAGAGCTTGGAGCGCAAGTCTTTGGTGGTGTGGCGCCGACCGTTGAAGACTCTGAAGTATGGCATCTTGGAGTTGCTGGGCATATTGATTGGGCTCGCATCCCGTATCTTGGACCGACGCATCTTGGGCGGTCTGCTGGCCTTGGTGATTATCTATCAGATGCCAGGACCACACGCCGTCTACATGGAGGTCTGCCGGCAGAATCTCGGCTTTATCGTTTACTGGATGGGCCTGGGCCTGCTGTCCTCGGTGGGCTTCGGCACGGGTCTGCACACCTTTCTGCTGTACCTGGGCCCGCATCTGGCCGCTGTTACTCTGGCGGCCTACGAATGCCACACACTGGACTTTCCTGCGCCGCCGTATCCGGACGAAAAGATATGCCCAAAGGAGCCGTATATGCGTAAGCTGCCCACCACCTGGCAGATCCTGTCGAAGGTGCGGGTCGAGGCCATGTTCTGGGGCGTGGGCACTGCCCTGGGCGAGCTCCCGCCCTACTTCATGGCCAGGGCAGCGCGCCTCTCCGGCAAGTCTCTGCTGCCGGAGAGACAGCTAGGCCACTCGCAGCGCCTCAGCCTGTTTGACAAGAGCAAACTCCTGGTGGAGCGCGTGGTGCTGCGCATCGGCTTCTTTGGGATTCTGCTGTGCGCGAGCGTGCCGAATCCGCTGTTCGATCTCGCCGGGGTCGCCTGCGGCCACTTCCTGGTGCCCTTCTGGAAGTTCTTCGTGGCCACGCTGATCGGCAAGGCGGTCTTCAAGTCCAACATACAGCAGCTGGTAGTGATCGTGGCATTCAGCGAGGACCTGATCGCTGTGCTGGTCGACGCACTCGGCCAGGTGCCCTACATCGGCGCCAAGGTCCAAATGCCGCTCCACAACATGTTGACCTCCACCAAGCAGCGCATGCACCACAAGCTGGCCGAGAACCGCCAGGTCGATGGCTCGCTCACAGGCTTCAGTCTGGTGGCGCATCTCTTCCAGCTGCTGGCACTGTTCATCGTGGTCTACTTTGTGATCTCCGTGCTGAATGCCCTGGCCCAGAGGCGCTGCAAGCGCCTCCAAGCACAGCAGCAGACGGAGAAAGTCGAGTTGAGCGAGAAAAAGGATTCCCTAGAGACGACATTCAAAGCTTTGCCTAAAATTGAAGAAAATATGGAGGAAGTCAAGGCCTGAGCCTTGATCACATCCGGAGAGCCCTATACATCCTCGAGGCCTGTCGGGAGCTGGACGCAAATAAAACAGTTGAGATTGAAATTTGTTGTATTGTTTATTTCGTTATCATTAGTTCTCTGTTTCGCATTTGGAATTCTATTGTTTTTTTTTTCTTCTGAAATATCAAGTTTGAAATGCCATCGAGTTTGCAAATTTAACACAAGCATTTTTCTTTTTTCTTTTGGTTTTTCTCTTTGTTTTTCTTTTTTGTTTTTGTTTGAGTTTCATTGAGTGTTCGATTTTCTGTGATGCATACAAAATATACGATATTCGAATTGAACTAAATTCTTATGCAGATGACTCACTGACTGGCTGACCGCATGCATAGCGCAAGTCTGTAATCTACTGAGATTTCCGGCGTTTTCTGTTATGAAAACCATACTTACATCAAGTACATACATTCACATGGTACTATCTTTCGGTATAAAAACCCATACGCCTACGCCTACGACTGACTACATTTAAATTGCGTCTAACATATTCAACTACAGTTTTCTTATGTGCATGGTCTTATCGTATTGTACCCTATTTAGTTGCGCTTGCGGATCAGTTGGAACTGGTCGTGGCTAGATCGGCTCTCATCTCTTCGGATTCCTCAACACAAATCGATCAAATTTTATGTGATATACTATATACGATATACCACGTGCCATATATCATATACAACATATAATATATACGATATACAATATTTATCACATATCATAACATGCGATAAACGGTATACGATATTCAATATACGGTCTACGACAAACGATATTCGACATATCTCGTGGCATATACGATATAATAATTACTATATACCATATATGTCACAAGACACATAATATACGGTATACGATATTCAGTGTACGATATACGGTCAACGTCATACGATACTCCATATATCACATGTCATATACTATATAATAATTACTATATACCATAGACGGTATACGATATTCAGTGTACGATATACGATTTTTGACATACGATATTCCACATATCATACGCCTAATGGTACAGCAATAATTACCATATACCATATATGATATACGTCATACGGCATACGATATTCAGTGTGATATACGGTGAACGACATACGACATATAATAATTACGATATACTGTATACGATATTCAGTGTACGATATACATTCCATATACTATACAATAATTACCATATACCATATATGATATACGTTATACGGTATACGATATTCAGTGTACGATGTACGGTCTGCGACACACGATATTCCATATACCACATTCAACATAATATGAACGAAATACCATTTACGATATACGTTATAGGTTATACCACACATCGATATACGATATACGATGATGATTGAGAGTATTTTGAGAACAATCAATAAATATTATAGTTTATATATTATGAATAGAAATCATAGGTATTAGAAAACATTTCCATGAAATGAATAATTGAGTTTCTTATTTTCGATCTGTTCTTGGGAGTTCCAGACGACAAATAGTACTTATTGGGAGCTTCCTTTTATTATAGAGTTTTAATAGCTAAGTACATACATACATATACATACATGCAAACAGACGTAAAGTTTTGCTATTTGCGGCAAAGTCTTTTCGATAGTGATATAGAGAAAGAGAGAGAGAGGGAGGAAGAGAGATAGAGTGAATGTGTGAGAAAGAGAGTTTAGAAAATATATTTAACACATTTCGAACATTTACAAATTGTAAAAAATTGGGAAAAGTTCACAAACATTTTCATTTATTTATTTTATTATATTTTGTATTTTTTTTTTGGGAATTGTTATATGGTACTCTGTTGGGATCATGTTTCGTGTTTGATCCACAATCATAAATCTCATTTGTGTCAAGCAGTTACGATCTCCCGGGGGGAAAGATATTATTAGTTTTCGCACAATTTTCGCTAATTGGATTAAATTGTATTTTTGTTTTTGTTTTTGTATATTTTAGCTACATTCATATACGACACAATCGTTACGGATATCTCATATTCCGGCATAATTTACTTAATTTGCTTGTTTTTGTTTAGTAATTTATATTCCTGTATTGCATAAATTAGTTTCTGCGTATAAAACAATTGTTACGATTAATGTTGTCCTTTGTTTAGTAATTTAGATTAATTTGTCGTTACTTTAAGTATTTGTTTCTCTTTAATGTTATATTTTTGGGAATTACTTCTGGGTTTCGTTTCTAAAATTTGACGCCTAATACAATTTTCGTTAATAATTTTGGTTAAAAGTTCACGTTATTCATAATATCATCTGCCTATAATTTACGATAAATATGAAGTATGATCTTTTCTGATCTTTTCTTTTCTTTTGTTTTATAGTATACCTAGATTATTACTCAAATAGAAAACTAGAAGGGGAAGATTACAAAGCTTTCGAAAAGTCGTTGGAAATGAGTCGAGGCAAAGCAAAAATCGTGAATCGAGTTCGAGTCTTGATATTGAGAGAAGACAAATTCATATCTATCATACATATACATATACATATACATATATATATATATATATATATATATATATATATTATATACTATATGGTTATAGGTTCTTCTAGGTTGCTGGAACATATTTGGTATTATTCGATATTATTCAGTATTTTGCAGCTAGCTTTTATATTCTTTATGTGTATGTGTGTAGGTACGTTTACTGTTATTATTATTATTATTATTATTATTATTATTATTATTATTACTTTTATAATAATCAAATCGAAACTATTCGGAATTCTTTTGCTGGCAATGGAACCAAAAACATTCAACTGTTCTATGGAAGTGTTCTTGAAAGACGAATCGTAAGCAGCTGGTTTAAGTGTTCTCGTTAGTTACTGTTATTATTATTATTACTTATTAGTTGTCAACTTTAATATGTACTTTAAAAAATATTAACGGCGGGAAGTACTACAATCGTAACTTGAAGCATTTGATTTAGTAAGTTTTGCTTGTTGTTTTCCTGTTTACGTTTTAGTTAATATAATCGATTTGTATTCGGTTCGATTGGTAGCAAAATGTCATTTGTTTTTCGTTTTTATCATAGTTTCGTTTAAACATTAGGTTGATTGTAGAAAAATGTATGCGCGGACTCTTGGCTCGAGTGCTCCAGGACTCGACCTCAAAATGCAGTTAAATGTTTCATCAAAAAGAGCAAAATTGTGTGTGTTTCGTATTGTCCTTTAATGTCTCAAGAATTTGTCATTTCGAATGGGTTTGTGAAATCTGTTTAATGCTGATGCTGCTCGCCTATAGACAATGGCAATGACAATGACGATGACAATGACAATGACAATGAACTATGAAAGTTGAGTTTCTGAACTTTGTTTTTAGTTTTCTTTTACTTTTTTGTTTTCTCGTTTTAATATTGTCTACTACTTATATACATCCCTTGTTCATGTTGTTGTTGTTGTTGTTGCTTTTGTGTCCATATTATCTTTAGTATATGTTGATAGTTAGACCAGCTAATCCTCTTCCTGTTGAGTCTCAACGGATCTGTTTTAAATGCCTTCGATTGTTTTATTCTTGCTCACGGTTCGGTTCGCTTTCGAAAATAATTTGAATAATAATAATAATAATGAGAAACGAGTGGGGGGGGGGGGGGAGTTATTATGTTACATAGCTGTAATCAAGGAATCGGCAAGGACTCTTTGGTGCAGCCACCATCCTGCTCCGACTACATATCTCTAATATATGCTCTAAAAGTATTCGTTAACTCTAGTTGATGCCATTTGCTTGGTTTGGTTTACCTTCGTATCGGTATCGGTATCGGTATCGGTATCGGTATCGGTATCGGTGTCGGTATCGGTATCGGGATCTTTAGCTATTTGTGTTAAATTGTAAATTAATTTAAATCAATCTCATATATATGTATATATATGTGATCATATTTATATATATAAGCTATATACAGTTGCACTGGATATCCGACAAGGCAAGCTTGCCCAATGCTTTCGAGATTCTGTCTGGGTACGAGTAGATCTCTTCAATATACACCCTGCGCGGTGATGTCCACATTGTTGTTGTTGTTGTTGTTGTTGTCCTTCTTGTTGTTAGGTATAGTCAAACAGTCCTGCAGGATATTAAGGATTAGAATTGGTGGAGTTCGACTAGGTGTTTAGGGTTCCGTTACTCACTTCATTTAATGCTCTGCAAATCTCCTGCAGATTATTGTGCTCAAGTCAATTTGGTTTTGGCTTCGCGTGCGTCAACTCGGATCGTCCTAGACGAACCACTCGTCCTTTTGAGCGGCGCCGACAGCGGCATTGGCATTCGGATGATTGCCGGCTACGGCGATGTTCGTCTGGCTGAGTCCGGTTGAGTTTTGCGAAAGATCTTGACCTAATTGACGGAATTTGCCCAGCACCAAATGGGACGGACTTTGGTGGCCATCTTCAAGTAGTTGTGTGGAATGCGGTGGTACCCGTATGGTCCCGCAGGGTGATGCCAGTTTCCCGACGCCGCTGGCAGCTGTGTGTGCTCCCTCGTCAGGGTGCCCCCGACGCCGATGCCCATGCCCATGCCTACGCCGTGGTAGTGCAAGTGCTTCGACGACCCATTCGTCTCGGCATTGTGATGCACTGCAATCGGAATTGGGATTAGGGATTAGGCATTATGATTGGCCACGTCATCACTTACGCTGCAGGGCGGTGTTCTGGTTGGCGGCATTCTCGTCCTGGCGCCGGCACACGCAGATCGCGACGGCCACGATGAGCGCGCTGAGCACCAGCAGCACTCCGACCACGATCAGCACGAACCAAGTCATGTCCACGCCGAAGACAGTGCTCGTCGTCTCACCTGAAAAGGTAGATCGTATGAGAATCTATTCCCCTCTCTTCTTCGGCTGGCCACTTACTCTGGCAGAGGTTCTGCACGGACTCGTCCGAGTTGTCGCCGCAGTGGTTGACGCCATCGCACAGCAGATCCGGGTTAATGCAGAACTCGCGCGTGGCGCACGTGAAGTCCTTGCACGTGTGCTCTGCAAATGGCCAAAAGTCGCAAATTGTTAATAGCTAATCAGAGGAACGGCCAGAGGGACTCGACCGACCGCCCGCCCGCCCCCGCACTTACTCGGATCCTTCACCGATGTTATCACCAACTTGAAACCGTTCGCATCTGTTCCCCAGCCGTCGGTCACGTACTTCAGCGTCACGAAGTTCGTGCGCGTCAATATCGCATTCACCGTGTTCTTTGTGTTCCGACAGGAGATGTCAATCTGCAAATGAAATTCACATGAATAATTTCCACCTGACATCGATGGATTCGCCTCGATTCTGTGTGAAAAATATTAAAGCCTTAATTCCCATCAATATCGAGCTCCATCTCGACCAACTATCTAATTGGCCTCGCCCAATTGGCCTCGCAGAGCCATAGCCAAGAGGGGGAGGGGAGGGTGGGGGAGGGGGGTGCAGCGCTGAAGGCTTGTTAGCAAGTCTCGTCATTGCCATGGCGAAAGGCCCGCCCGACTAAGCGCCTTGAGGTGGCATCAGTTGCCAGGGCTTAGCCCCTCCTCCCCATGGCCATTGTGTTCTCTGTTCCCTAAGCTTGCGGTTAGTTACGCACATTTAGGTCACATACACACACACACACACACATACACACATATGTATGCATGCAGTGCAGTTATCAATTCCTGCATGTCCGCAGCACTATGTCAACTGCTGGCTTGCAGTATCTCCGCATATTTGTTGAACAAATGCACTAATATTAAATAAACAATTTATGTGCAGCATATATCTGTCTCGCTCACTCTGGACTCCCTCATAACTTTGCCTTGCAGCTTCTACTGAATCACAATCTCAAAGTGCAGCTCTATTTATACCGCTCACTCTTCTTCTAGCTGCTGGCCCAACTTCATCACACATGTATGCCTGCTCTCGTTTCCACGCCCATGATCAGGCAACCAACCAATCATCTGCAACTGACTTAAAACTGATACTGCTCTCGCACTGTTCTGTTCTGTTCACACACTACCACCTACAAGTGCGCTCGCGTTCTAACATGCTGCAGCTCTGCTTTGCAAGCCAACCAATCAGACTCAACTGATTTTAAACTCATATCTGTCTCACTGATGCACACAACTTCTGATCAACATACGAGCAGGCACGAGCACAAACTAGCATACATAAATGCGCTCGCGCTCTAAGCTGCAGCAGCTTAACAAGACAACCAATCAGCTTCAACCGATGTTCGACTGCAGTGACCAGCTCTCTCCACAGCCACACACACACACACATGCACATGTATGCCAGTCAAGTCTGCTCTCACTAGCTGCTCGCACTCACACACTCTTCACACTCGCCGTTCTATTTATAGTGCATTATTGCATGGCGGTTCTCTCTACACTCTTTGCACTCCAGTTGTACTTCTCTTACTTCTGTCATTTAACAGAAGCACGCTTACTGTCTCGCTTGCACCCATATAACTTTACCCTTAAAGTGTATTTTAATTATTTGTGCCAACTGCCGCGAGTGTCATAGCAGTCAGCTTGAAACTTTCAAAAGAATTTCTAATCTTGTTTATTATAAACTGAAAACACAATTATAAATGAATAATTTGAGAGTTCTGGCCGCTCTCTGATTATGCAAAAGTAAAGCATTACTTTTGCCTGATATCAAATTGGCCCAGCTTAGGGTCCGGTTGCCCATAAATTTGGCTCGCAAAAGTGGAAAGTTTGCCACTGTTGCCTGTTGGCACCAAGTTGCCCCTCGCTCGCATCATCAACACCGTTGCCGCTGCCGCAAAGTGCACAGCGACACGAAGGAGGCTGATGACGATGATGATGCTGATGACGATGACGATGGAGAGGACTATGGACTGTGCCACGTGCCACGTGCCACGCCGCGCCTCGTTCGCTTTGTGTAAATTTGTAATGTTGCTGCCGCTGCATGCAACCTAAAAGTTGCAGCGGGGTTCATCAAAGTCCACGTACCACCCACATGCCATAGACACTCCCACCCTCCCTCTCTCGCTCTCCCTCTCCCTCTCTCTCTCTCTCTCTCTCTCTCTCTCTCTCTCTCTGTGTGTGCGTCATCGTTGAGGTCTTTGCTGCGGTTGCCTTTCTTGGCACATCGTCCTGGTTTACAGATCCCGGGCTGCGGGATCTCCTCTCCGCATCTTCGACGTGCGGCATTTTGTGGCATATTTTAATTTTGTTGCAGCCCCAAAAACGCAAACTTTCCGCTACATTTTGTGCGCCCCGCATGTCCCGTTGCTTTGACACACACACACACACACACACACACAGAGGGAGATTTTAATTTTGTATTTTGAAGCAGTGACAATTTCTTTTGGGCCAAAAGTATTTACATGCCAAGAGTTGACTCGACTCGACTCGACTCAAATGTTATTGGTTTTTCGGCTTTCGGCTTTCGGCTTTTAGCCGTCTTTGCTGTGGCCAGCTGCATGCAAATGAGACTTGAGCTCGCCTCGAGTCGTCTCATAAATCTGTCCGCATCGCTCATACGCCGCATTGTGCAGCGATACAAAAAGGGCTAGGTGCGAAGTGGGCTCAGAGCAAAGATGCCCAAAGCTGCTTAGGCCCCATGCATCCCATGACTCGTAGTTGCACAGAGCAGGGGCGGCCAGGTGGGCGGGGCTTTGGAAATTGACTAGCGAGTGGCTGGAAAACATTCCTAAGTCTGTGTCGCAAAACAAGTCACTTGGCAAATATTTAGGCAAAGGCTCTTAAGACACGACCCGACCCGACCAGACACAGAGCAGCAAAACAAGGCTCAAAGCCAAAAAGCAGAGCCAAAACGTCAAGAAATTCTCAAAGCGAGTTGAAAATAAGCATGAAAAATATATAATCGGCTTTTAACTTGAAAGCTATTCCATAAAAATATGCTCAAAGTTCGCATCTGATGAAGAATCGAATGAATTATTTATTTTTAAACTGTTCTAAATCTATAACTTATAGAAGTAATCGAATGCTGACTCCTCGATTATCAAATTCAATAATGGGAATACCATTCAGGTATAATATGTTATGTTTAGCTATAATATGGACAGCTGATATATATAGTAAGTTATCCTTAGTTAACTCAACTCTATGCAAAATAACTGATCCAAATAATTAGATCTATCTTTTGTAGCTATTTAGCAGTATTCAGCACTAGATACTCATATCTATCACTAAATACTCATTTCTATATATTCATTCATATATATTCATACTCATATCTTTCAATTCATACTCATATCTATCACTGAATACTCACATCTATTCATACTCATATCTATCACTGAATACTCACATCTATTCATACTCATATCTATCACTGAATACTCATATCTATCACTGAATACTCATATCTATTCATACTCATATCTATCACTGAATAATCACATCTATTCATACTCATATCTATCACTGAATACTCACATCTATTCATATTCATATCTATCACTGAATACTCATATCTATTCATACTCATATCTATGTATCACTGAATACTCATATCTATTCATACTCATATCTATCACTGAATACTCATATCTATTCATACTCATATCTATCACTGAATACTCATATCTGTGCATACTCATATCTTTCTTAAAAATCCCAAGTCTCACTGAACATTTTTCTATTAACAATCTACTTTTTAACTTTTTTTTAGGCTGAAGAAATCGAGTGAACCTATTATTTTCAGCAAGATCTTTACAATGAATTGTGACTACTGTAAACATACGGGGGAAATTCAAAACATTTTTTTTGGCCTACATCACATTGCCAGATTGCGTTCTTAAAGTAACCATTCATTTTTTTTTTTTTTCAAAAATACCAAAAATTAATTAGTTATGATAAAATCTCCAAAATTATTTCGGTTTACTTATTATTTTCATCAAGAGTGTTAAGACTCGTTTTCAATGATACTCTGATTTACTCTTTTTAAAATCAAACATGATTGAGCTCTGTATGATTTCAGGAAGTATTTTAAAATGTTTAAAAAAAAAAGGGTTACAGAAAACGCTTGCTAAAGTCACGTCTTCAGGATCAATTCGGCTCAATTTGGCCAGCACAGTTACCAAATATTATATGTAGGCCACAAAATTGATATTCTTTAAGAAAAATATTTCTTGAACTGAACTCTTAGGAGAAAAAATTAAAGAGTTACAAGGGAGGTTCTGAGGCTCTGAAGCTCTCAAGATCAATATTCGAGTTGATCTCGCCTAATAATATATAAGTATAATAAAATAATATATAAGCATATAATATATAGGCATTAGAGCACCTCTAAAGTCATATTTGATGCTTGAAGTGCTGTCAGTGCGGCTGCTACGTATATAGTTTGCTATATCAGATGTAATGGGAGAGATATAGCTGTAACATGACGTCAGTAAAGTTGAAGTCTTATACTAGACTACTGAAGTGTGGTAATTGTTGTATGTTTTATATATATATATATATATATATATATATATATATATATATATATATATATATATATATATATATATTATTCTATATATAATATATATATAGCACTCTGTTCAGCCTCTGCAGTTAAAATTGGTGTGTGACCTGGAGTTGCTGGCACGAATTTCGCAGCCACGAAACAACCTGGCCAAAGGTAGGGGCAACGGCAGCGGCAGTTACATTGATTGGCACTTTGTCTTAACTGTCCGCCTCGGAGTTGACTTTTCGTAATTAGAAGCTTAAAGTGCCATCGATTTTGTCATAAAGTTTCGACTCGTTAACTTTTTATGGAGCATTCGGGCCGACAGAGCAATTATGCCGAGGAGGCAGTTCAGGTCGGCGCACGAATGAATATATGTATATATATACAAATATATTTATGTTGCAGGCAGTCATAATATTCGGTGCTTGGCCTGAGTAGCAATGCATATCCCAACTTCAACTAGCGTATTATATTGCCAAATTAACGCAGGCCAGACTCCGCTCTACTCGAGTCTTGAGTCCCTGAAGGACGCATTCTTTGCCAAGTTTTTGTTGTGGTTTCTTTGGCATTTAAGAATTTAGCTTATGCTCGTGTGCTGCTGCTTGCCTTGGCTTACATTTCATACACACATGCCACGCCCACACACACACTGTGCGCAGCGCCAGGCCAGGCCAGGCCAGGCCGGGCCAACGGGGCGTATGAAAAATGAAAATTGTTGCTGATAAAATCAGAGCGCTATCAGCCGGCAGTTGGCAGCTGCCATTTGGCGCCGCATTGCAACCGCAGTGGTGCAAGAGCCACCACCCAAGCAAACAGACTCAACTGAACCACCCCAGTCAGCCAGCCACCCACTCGCCAAGCGACAGAGCGATCGACCGACATTCTTACCCGTTGTCATCATAGCAAATGTTGCACAGGCTAAAATTATGCCTTCATTTGAGAGTGTTTGTGTGTGTGAGTGTGTGTGAGTGTGTGCGAGTGTGTGTGTGTGTTTGGCACTGCGGAAGCCCCGCAGGGATTGAACTTAAAATGTCAGAGGCATCAGCGCGATCCGTTTGTGCATGTGGATCATGAGGCTGCGACACAAATTGCAGCGGATTTGCCTTTGAGTCTGCCTTTGCCTTTTTGCTTTTGCTTTTGCTTTTGCCTTTGTATTTGCTTTTGCCTCCGTCTTTACTTCTTTGACTTTGACTCTGCATTAGCCTTTGTCTAAGTCTTTGCCGTCGTATCCTTGCCTTTGCCTTTGCTTTTGCCTTTGCCTCTTTGACTTTGCCTTTACTTTTGCCTTTGCCTTCATCTCTTTGACTTTTCCTTTGCCTTTACCTCTTTGATTTTGACTTTGCCTCTTTGACTTTGCTTTTGCCTTTGCATTTGCTTTTGCCTCTTTGACTTTGCTTTTGCCTTTGCATTTGCTTTTGCCTCTTTGACTTTTGCTTTTGTCATTGTCTTTTCCTTTTCTGTCCTTGCTTCTTTAACTTTGCCCGTTTTGCCTTTTGCTCTTTGACTTGCCTTTACTTTTGCCTTTGCCTTTGCCTTTACCTCTTTGACTTTGACTTTTCCGCTTTGACTTAGACTTTGCCTTTGCCTTTACCTCTTTGCCTTTGACTTTGCCTTTGCTTTTGCTTTTGCCTTTGCATTTGCATTTTACTTTGCCTCTGTTACTTTTGCCATTGCCTTTGCCTTTACCTCTTTGACTTTGCCTTTGCCTTTGCTTTTGCCTTTGCCTTCATCTCTTTGACTTTTCCTTTGCCTTTACTTCTTTGCCTTTGCCTTTGCTTCTACCTCTTTGCCTTTGCCTTTACCTCTTTGCCTTTGACTTTGCCTTTGATTTTGCCTTTGCCTTTGCCTTTGAATTTCCCTTTGACTCGTTCCCTTCGTCTTTGCCCTTGCCTTAGCTTGGCCTAATCAGATTGCTCACCTTTGGCGTCGATACGGCGTGTGCTCCGTCGTAGACGAGCAGGTGATCGTTGCAGTCGAGCTGGAGCATGTCGAAGCGCAGCATGAAGCGCTGCAGGATCGAGTGGGTTTGGAACGTGATGACGCAGTCCAAGTTGCGCTCGTTCTGGGACCAGAGGACGGCGCCATCGATCTTGCGGTAGAGCTGCTGCAGAAAGTGGTTCTTGCACAGCGACTGCATATAGTCTGTAAAGAGAAGAGAGAGAGAGAGAGAGAGAGAGATCCAGAGATTAGAGAAAAACTTTTGCTTTTGCTTAATGATTTAACAATTTAACAATTTTGTGGGAAGTGAGAGGAGCCAGCAGCAGCGGCGCATGCCACGTCCTGTTCCAACTTCTAAACTTCCTTAAACTTAATGGCTGCGATTTCCACAGCTCTGGCCCATCGCTGGCCCACCGCTGGCAGCCTCTCGTGCGTTGCGCCGGAAAATGTGCACTTAAATTTTAATGGGGGAGTGAAAAATTCATTTACGCTTCGCTTCACGTATTCCTGGCACACGTTTCCATTCATTTGCCGGCTGCCAGGTATTGGTTGCAAATCGTCCATGAGTGCGCCGCATGCTACATGCCACATGCCACATGCCGCATGCCGCATGCCACACGCCACATGAGTATGCGCTAAGTTCATTTAATATATATAGTTCTACGGCCGAAAAGGCTACGCAGATAATATGGAAATAAGAAATCTGATATCTGAACTATTTCATAAAGATCTCTCAGTTTTAGCCCCTAAATATATGCATGTAAATGCTATACTAATTTCATTATGTATAAAATGTATATTAAATTGCAGAATTTGATAATAAACCATAAAAATAACTGAGTTAGTATTAATTTTATATTTTATATTTTATATCTATTACAATCCCATTTTTATCGTCTCTAAAAAATAGATTTTTAGAAAATTAGAAAATTTAGAAATTTGATCAAATTAAATAAAACGAAAATTGTCAATTTAATATAAATATGAAGAGATTTTGTAGGGGACTCGTGATAACTTTGAACTAATGAGAGCTTCGACATATCGAATTTCTGACATAGCGAGAGTCAACTGTATTTTAATTTAATTTAATATATTTTTATTTAAGCTCTCAATTTGAAATGCTGCTAATAAACATATAGTAATATATTACGTAATATATTTTATTTTTATAATTTATAAAATTTAATTTATTATTTTTATTAATCGAATTCTTGAATTAAGTTTTACTTAAATTTTCAGTGCAAATAAAGCTAAAAAGTACACTTTCTATATATAAGAACAATTTCTGTCAGTGTGTATAGACTAGTTCTAACCATCTCTCTTCTTCGCTCTCTCTCTCTCTCTTCTACTCAATCCTAGTTCTTTACTCTATTCAAGAAAACGTTTGAGTTAAAAAGAAATCATGATTTGTCTTCTTTATGAAGTAGAAAGAAGACTATATATGATATATACTCTATCCTTTCTCTCTCTCTCTCTCTCTTTTTTCCTCTCTCGTTCAGTCAGTGTGTCTGTCTCTTTCTCTCTCCCTCTTTTCTTCTACACTCTCTTCTATTCTACTTCTATTCTATAGAAATGAAATTGACATAAAGATGAAACGAACAATGAAATACTCTTTCATTTTCTCTCTCTCTTTCCTTCTCTATATTAAGTATACGCTTTGTTTGCCTATAAACTTTTCCTGCCGACTCAAAAGTTTTGTTTCTGTTTTTGATCCTGAGCATCGCTACGCTGCTGGCAACGGGATTATAAAATGCATTATTTAAATGACTTTCAATTAGTGTTAATAATCAAAACTATAGCGCTTAAGTGCGAAATGCATTAAGCTGAAATGAATGCCATTATCAGGAGCGACGTTGGCCGCGGACTTTTTGGACGTCGGACATGGGCATTGGCGGTGCATGCAAATTAACTCTGGAGCGGCACACAATTGTCGCATAAAAGCGAGGAGCGTGCAGAGGCCGAACTGGCGCTGGCTACATTTCAGATTTTAATGAAACACATTCACAGACACATATACATACGTACACTGTGTGTGTGTGTGTGTGTGTGTGTGTGGTTGGCGGGGCGTGACGGGGCTTACGTGCGCCTGATTTCAGGCAATTTCCTGCTTAGCAACCGCTTCCGCTTTCGCCGTCGCACTAATTCAATTTCGCTTCAATAAGGCGCCGCGGCGAAAGGCGAAAGCCGAAGCAGCAGCAGCAGCAGCTGAAAAGATGTCGACGCAGCAGGCCATAGCCAGCCACACATACATACATAGAGAGGAGGCGAATTTGGGGGTGGGTGTCAAAGAATTTAGTGCAAATTCGTTTTACGCCGTTGCCACATACTCACACACACACACACACTCACACGCACGCACACAGTCGCACATGCAAACAAAAACCGGTCGCGCATGAGAGCGTGAGAGAGAGAGAGAGCGAGAGGGAGAGAGAGCGCGTGCAGCTGGCTGTGCCAGCGTTGCCACACGTTTCGTAAATGCTTCATTCTCAGGCTGAAATGTTGGCGTTGCCATTGCTGGCCGTCGCGTTGCCAACTTCAAAATTGAATTCGCAATTGAATTGAATTGCCGGCAACAGCGGCCCCTTTGTTTTAGGCCAGCAGCTCTCGCCCTCCCGCTCGCACTCAGGCACTGTGCGCCACCTGTCCAGGTGCCTGGGCACAGACAGTTCTGCGTGTTTTATATGTAATTGGCAATTTTGTTACACATTTCGCTTTGATCTTCGCCAGGTGACTGTCGGGTGTGGGGGCGGGTTCAAGTGGGCGGATGCACAAATTTGCCGCAAGGCATTTGCCAAATAATTCACGATTTGCGACCACCCACGCCTCCCTCCCCCTCTCCTAACGAAATGAAACTTTTCGTTGCGGTTCGTTGGCTTTTTATATACACATTGCGAGATATATATATATATTATATATATGTTATATGCCAGCCGCTGGCCTAACCCTAAGGTTGATTACAGTTTCAGTTTTTGGTCGAGTTGATGATGCGCCCGGAACTCTCTCTCTCTCTCTCCCACACATCTTCTTCTTCTGCTTTATTTACTGAATAATTTAACGGTACATGCGAGATCTATTAAATAAAGTTAGATATATAGATTTGCTAAATGCCAAACCAAATGGACTGCAAATGGGAGCAGCAACTGGAGCAACTGGAGCAACAGGGAGGCAGTGAGAAATAGAATTTCAGGACAATTTGACACAGGATCTGCTCACTGCAAGGAGTCTGCTGACTTCGCTCACTCGAGCAGAGGACAATTGTAATATATCAATTACGAATGAAAGCAAAGTGCTTCACCCACCCACCCACAGAGACATAGTGAGCAGCGAAATCCTTCAATCATTTCTAGGCAGGCTTCACTGGCGCACAGCGAGCGCTCTGAGCACTCGAGTTCCGTCCCAGCTTCGGCTGCAACTGTCGCCTCTGTCTCTGCTGCTCTGTATCTACATAATATCGGGATTACTCATATTGCGCAGCTGTGCTCCGCTGACATTGGGGATTTCACATGTAGCACAAACACGACAGCAATCCGTTGGGATTGCGGGAGGAGCGGGAGGAGTGGGAGTAGCGGCAGCGGCAGCGGCAGCTCGCTCGTGTGACAGCTGAAGCTGGCTAAGAGCTGAGGATAAGCAGCGCGTCAGATACGTTTTCTATAAATTCCGGCTGAAAACAATTTCATTTGCAACTGCAACGCCTCCTTTTCCTCCCCCCTCCTCCCTTTTCCCACCCAGCTGCCTGCCTGAGCTGAGCTGCCCATCAAACGCTGTTTATGCACTTTGAGCCTGGGCGGAAGGCTTTTTAGCCATGAATGACATTTGACAAATAAGGCTATATATATGGTATATATATGTATATATATATATCTGCTGCTACATTAGTGGCAAATCAAAGCAAAAAGAATTTAAGGTGAAAGGTGATTGCTAATAACAAAATGATAAGGGAGTAGAGACTGTAGATACCCTGTACTTTTATAATAAAAAATACTTAATATATACTCTATTTTGCTCACAACTTTACTCTACTATGACATGCAAGAGGGTTTCATCATCAATACTTATGCAGAGTAGTATATCTGACTACCATATCAAAGTACAGTGCTTGCTCGCTAAAGTGAATAATAATAATAATAACAATAATAATAATAATAATAATAATAATAACAATAATAATAATAATAATAATAATAACAATAACAATAATAATAATAATAAAAATGACAATAATCATAATAATAATAATAAAAATAACAATAATCATAATAATAATAATAATAATAATAACAATAATCATAATAATAATAATAATAATAAATAATAATAATAATAATAATAATAATAATAATAATAATAATAATAATAATAATAATAATAATAATAACTATGATAATAATAATAATAATAATAATAATATAATATTTTAAAATATTTTTAATATTTAAAATATTAAAATGTTCCCTGTTATGAAAGTGTTAATGACACTAGGGTATAGCTTTCAATATTTACTAAAAATAAAATTCAAATCAATCTTCATATATTTACATAGGCATTTCACATGAAATTAGTTCAGTAACTTTTTAAGAACATCAAATTTGTCGCGCAGTGTAATGATTCATGACCTATAGAACTTTTTACCGCTAACAGTTCTCTAAATTAGTTAGAGTTTTCTCGACATATAACCAAAATTGCTCAAGACTTTATAAAAATTCTAGCTAGAAAATAAAAATAAAAATACTTAAGAAAAATTAACTGAAATAATTATTTGAGCTATATAATTCACACTATTTAGTCAAAAAATACCCCGTAATAAATTGAAGATGAGCATATAAACATATTGCTATCTATGTAAACTCTTTAAGCACAACAAGCCTTATGAAAACTTGAGCAAGGTCTTTATTGAACTTTATGAACTAGTTCATTACCTGGCAATTTGATCTCTCTGTTAATTATCAATGATCTTTATTGAATAGTGTTCCCTACGCTTATTTGAACTAAGAAACAATTGATCCGCTATCAAGTTAGTATGTTAAATCAGTCAAATTTAACAAATCAGAAGTGAAAACACTTCTTCAAAGAACTAGCTGAACTAGCTCCTTGAATTCCTCTGCTGCCATGGGCTCTGATCAAAAATCAATTAAGGGAGTAATGGAAAATGGAAATGCTTCTCTTCTCAAAGGAAAGCGCTTAGCTAGTTCCATTGACTGGATAATGTCGGATGTCAGAGCGACCGCAGAGCGCTCTAAAGAGCTAGCTCATCGGTGAGCTGGCTCCGTGGTTTTACGAGTGCCTTGGCCGAGGCACTCCTCCAGGCACAAATCCTGTGCTCTGTGCCTGCTGCTGCTGCTGTTGCGGTTGTTGGTCATTTGGCAACGGCCTCAGCTGAGCTCCCCAAATGGGCTACAAATCCAAGGCCAAATTATGGCTCAGGGTCTTAGTTGGCCAATTTCCCCTCGACCCACCCACCCACACACACACACACAGTCAGCCACGCCCCGACAGAGGCGGCCGCAAAGCAAGATTTCCATTTCTTGTTTGGTTTTTATTTGTTGTTGCTGTTGGTGTTGGTCTGCATTAAGTGCTCAGTTTGCAGAAAATGAGCTCGAGGCATGGCTCACGTCGAAGGTTTCACAGCTCAGCTCAGCTCAGCTGAGTTCCGTTCCGTTCCGTTCCGTTCGCTTCGGTTCAGACTGGTTTTGGGTTCGGTTAATGGCCAGATTAGTTAGTCGGAATGTCATTTGTTGGCAGGAAAGCAACTGCCAAAAAGGATTAAATTAGCATAATTAATTTCAAGGACTTAGTCCACTACAAGGCTTCATGCCGTTGTTATTAATCGAAAGTGTCGCGCAGCGCGGAAAGAGCGCCAGCTCGAGCCACAGATTTTTATTCGAATGCCTCAATTGAAATTCGTAATTAAAATTGTTGCCGAAAGTTAAGACATGAATCGATTTTATGGCAGCGCGTTTAATTTATTAACTGAGGGCGGAGACGCGGAATGGGAAGGTAAACATAACGGAATAGGTATATATTATTAATGGGAAGAACGAAGCTAAGAGAGAAGTATGAAAGGAGCATCTCTAGAGAAGGGAGTAGAAGTGAGTTGAGCAAGTATGAGAGAGTTAAGTATGAACTAATTGAAATGTTAAAAGGAAGAACTGATTGACGCATGTGGAGAAAGAAGCAAAGTGAGAAGCGCTGCTTAGATTAGGAAACAGAGTAGAGTCTGGAAAGAAAAGCTACAATCACAGAGCTTAAAATGCTATTTCAAATACACATGTAAAGAAAGAAGCCAAAAAAGAGTAGGTCTTAGGAAACAGAATCTTAGACATGTGAAGAGAGAAGCGGAGAGAGAAGTGTCGAAGGTGTTAGGAAACAGATCACAGAGCTACGCTGAATGCATTCCTATATACGTATATATAGAGAGAGAAGCAAATAAAAAAGTGCCAAAGGTGTTAGGATACAGAATATTATACATGTGAAGAAAGAAGCGGAGAGAGAGGCCTGAAATTGTAAAGAAATTTGTAAAGCTAAGCTGCAATAGCAGCGAAAAGCTTTAACAAGAATTTTGTACACATATGTGAAGAAAGAAGCAAAGAAAGAAGTGACTCAGATTTGTATGAACCAAGAGTAGAAGCTTGAAATTATTGAAATTTGTGGCAGAAAAGTATGTGGGGGGAGAAGCTGAAGGAGAAGTACATTAAATTTAGATAAGCGAAAAGATAAGTGTTTTCTCTTTAACGAAAAACCACAAAGCTAAGCTTGAGGAAAGCTAAGGAAATGATTGATTTATCTACAGAAGACGAACCACAGCATATGTTTCAGAATAGAAAGAGATGTTGAGAGATAGAGAGAGAGAGAGAGAGAGAGAGAGAGAGAGAGAGAGAGAGAGAGAGAGAGAGAGATCGAGTGGTTGACCAAAGAGTACTTGGTATATAAGACTAGACTTTTAAGTGTTTCCTTTAACTCTCTAACATAGTTTAGATTGCCAGAAATGCTTAGCTGAACTATCATGAGAATATAAAGAAAGAAGCGATAAGAGAGAGAGAGATAGAGAGAGACAGTTAATAGAGTGCACAGTTAACATCCCATGGCCATAAAGCATGCTACATTAGAAACGAGGTTGATGGCCAAAAGTATTAGCCAAGAGGCAGCACAAAAGGTGCGCATAAAAACGTCTTTCGATATCCACACAACATTGGCAGCACGAGTCAGTGAGTCAGCGAGTCAGGGCCAAGCTCTAATTGTGTCATCCGAACGTCAGTCAGGCAGCTCAAAGGCGAGGCGAGGCGAGGCAGCCGCATCATAATGCAGAGGAGCGCAGGACTAATAACGAGCCAAAGGATGCTCGAACGCAGCAAAAAACCGCGAGAATTGTCCACACACACACACACACACACACACACACATACACACGCACACACTCACTGATGGGCTATTCGGTGGCTTAATGTATCCGGCCAAGGATAACGCTGCACAGCCGGAAGTATTCGCTGGCATTTAATGCGTTTGCTCAAACTCAAATGACAAAAGCTGCAGCCCAACCCAATTTCGTGGCTGGCTGAATGGGAATTTTGCCTGCTGTTGTACACGCACACACATACACACACATACACATGTACATACATACATTGACATTGGGCGTTGATTTGCTAGCCAGAAACTCTCCTGCAGCTGAATTCGATGCACTCTTCCTTACATCTAGCTTCACTCGCTCTCTCTCCCACTCTCTCTCTCTGGAGATAAGATTGTGTTGGTAGTTCGACTAGTGGAAAATTATGTTTACCTTACAGCAACGTTCTTACGTTTAATATCGAGCTCAGCTTGGCGTCTTCCTTTGGTTTGTATTTTTACGTCTTCACTTGCCCAGCCCAAGACTTGTCCTTGTGCTGACATCGACATGGACATGGAAAGCTGAACAGCTGGACAGCTGGACAGCTCTCCTCTTGCGATTCGCTCCCAAGCAGCTGTCTCGCATTTGTCTAAGCTGCGCGCAGCCCAGAGGTTTCAGCACTAAAAGCTGTTCCCGGCTTACCTCGGGTCTGTCAAATGTCAAATTGGCCCTCAACGCGCGCTAAGTGCTCGCCGCATGCTCAGCTCGAATGAATTGAAATTCGAAACTAGAGATTAGTCCTATTACGACGCGTGCTAATCTTTTTGGGAGCTGTCAATCTTTACCTAGCAAAACTTTTTTCAGCTTTAATTTTCAAGTCAACTGCTTTGTTTCAGCTTGGCAAGATTGCTGAAACAATGGCTTTAAGGCGCAGCAGCCTTTCGCCTCGGCTGCTGGAGCAATGAAAATCTGCTTGACCGCCGACATTGAAATGCAAATGCAATGTAAATATTTTAAACTAATTTTCAGTGATTATGCAAAACCGCAAATAAATCTGCAGGAATGGCATAAAATTCATGGCAAAGCCAAAGGCACAGCCAAAAACCCGTCCGAGCTCAGTCGAGAGCAGGACCACAGCAGGAGCAACAACAATGGACCGACAAGGCAACCGCAGCAAGAGTTTAAGGCCAGCTACCGGCCACCGGCCACCGGCCACCGGCTACTGGCTGCTGGGTAAGAGACGGCAGGAGTAGGAGTAGACTGCTGGCAATGAAGAGCTTCTGCAGGAGCTTCGACCGTGTCGAAAGTTGAAGCTCGGAATCCGCTTGGTTTTCGGCGAGGATGTTGCCATGCGGCCGCATGGAGTGGCTACAGCAAAATAATTTCGCTGGCTCGTTTGTCAAACTAATGGCTGGAATTTGAGCAATTTAAGTAACAAAGGTTAAACAATGAATTTCCTGTGTGCCAATATTGAATTTAGCCGAGCTCCCAAGGCTCTCGCAGCTCTATGTGAAGATGTCATCAGCTCGCCAACAACACCTAGCTGCCCAGTCCCCCAGTCCCCCAGTCCCCCAGACCCAACGAGTGTCCGACTGTCCCTTCTCGCTCTGGTCAGGCTGAAGCGGATGCCAAATCACACACAGTTGACTAAGCCAACCAAGTGCTGCCACACAGCAGCTGCTGGCCAGCTCACACGCTCCATTAGCGCGTCTCAGAGAGTGGTTCAGTGGTTTCGACTCCTGTGTGTGTGGGTGTGTGTGTATCTAATTGAAGTAAATGCTTGCGCCTGTGAATAGCCCAAGGCGTGGGCGTTTATATGAGGTAGGCTCAACTTGCCAACGATGGCGACGGGGACACGCCCACCTCTCTGAGTACACACCATTTTCAATTTAATTGAGCCTCTGGGGCAAGTGCCTCAATTTAAGTACTCAAGCTCTGGGGATAATCTCTTCCTCTCAATCTCTCTCTCTCTCTCTCTCTCCCTGTGATGAGCCGTGTATCGAGGAGTGAAAAATCTAAGCGGGCCGTCAACTTATCTAGATCTTTTCAGCTCCTAAAGTTCTGCAAATAAATATTTGTTCGACTCCATCGAGCAGCCACGTGCAGCTTAAATGCATCATTAAACTTTCGAAGGAGTCGATGAGTGGCAGCTGCATAGATGTGGCAGCCTCAAACAAAGGCCGCTCGAGCCAAGCTAATGAATAGAACTGCATAGGACGACTCGGCTCCTCCCCCCTCGCCTGCCACTTCTCGATATGCCATTGCAAATAATCAAGCAAATTGTCGCCTGTCAAAATGTTCCCAAGTTTTCGAAAAAGTGCGCAAAAGTTTGCACACCCAACAGCTGGCAGTCGACATCAGCTGGGGGAATTACGGACTGACACTTTACCCCTTATCAAGCGAGTGTCACAGGCAGGATATGAAAATGATTTCAATGAGTAAATAGCGCGTAATGAGATCTATTCATAAACAGCACCCTCTCTCCCTCCCTCTCCCTCTCTCTCTCTGTCTCTCTCTCTCTCTCTCTCTCTCTCTCTCTCTCTCTCTCTCTCTCTGCTAAGCTGTTTACTCATGTAATTTTGGATTTTGTCTTTGGCTCCTTCCTCTCGTTTGCATTGCGGCCAATAGCTCGCACTTCTATGCCCGGAAGTGCTATTGCCAATGTCACTTGGGCAATTAGCGAATCCTTTGAACTTCTATCTCTCTCTCTCTCTCTCTCTCTCTCTCGCTCTCTCTTTGTCTCTCTGACTGTTTGGCATTCCGACAATTCTGCATTTTTGCATTTCCAACTGGCCGCCGTAGCGGTTCCTCGGCTTGGCTCTGATTGACACTGGAAGCTGCCCCAGCTCCAGCTCCAGCTCCAGCCAAACATAGCAAAACTTTTCAGGACCTGTCGACGAGGCCATTGAAATTAAGTACAGAATTTGAATAACTGTTCAAATGAGCAGCGGACGACAGTAATTGAGCTCTGCGAAGAGTTCCAAACACTTTGGATATTTGATTTTAATCCATTTCAAATTTCAATTAGACAGCGAACGGTGGCAATTATACGCACATACATATATACATTATTAGTTTTAATTGAATTTATCTATGTATATAATTTGGATGTGAATACATGAATATTTAAGTGTTTTATTACAGTATAAACGAATATATACATATTATATTTACATATTGCATGTCATATTATTGAGATCTTTTCAATTCTAATTAGCTTCACAGAGAAAACAACGCCATTATTCCCTAATTTCCCATTTTTAATGGGCTCAGGGCATAATGATTGATTAGATATAAATGTATATTCATTATACACATATTCTCATATATTATACATATTCACATATTCACATATTCACACATTCACACAGTCACATATTCACATTCATATTCACATTCACATTCTCATATTTATATATGAATATATTCATGTATTCATATATTCATATATTCATATATTCGTGTATTCATATATTCATATATTCATATATTCATATATTCATATATTCATATATTCATATATTCATATATTCGTGTATTCATATATTCATATATTCATATATTCATATATTCATATATTCGTGTATTCATATATTCATATATTCATATATTCATATATTCATATATTCATATATTCATATATTCATATATTCATATATTCATATATTCATATATTCATATATTCATATATTCATATATTCATATATTCATATATTCATATATTCATATATTCATATATTCATATATTCATATATTCATATATTCATATATTCATATATTCATATATTCATATATTCATATATTCATATATTCATATATTCATATATTCATATATTCATATATTCATATATTCATATATTCATATATTCATATATTCATATATTCATATATTCATATATTCATATATTCATATATTCATATATTCATATATTCATATATTCATATATTCATATATTCATATATTCATATATTCATATATTCATATATTCATATATTCATATATTCATATATTCATATATTCATATATTCATACATTCATATATTCATATATTCATATATTCATATATTCATATATTCATATATTCATATATTCATATATTCATATATTCATATATTCATATATTCATACATATTCATATTCAAAGATTAATGCATTCCCACATCATAATTTTCTTCATTTACATGCAATCGATAAAAATCGATTTACAATTTCAATTGTTTATCATAATTCAAGGATCCTTAGAGCTAGACTCGCCCAGTTGTCGATGTTGCTCATGTATTAGGATATTCATATATAAATTAGGTCAGTGTCAGTATCTAAACAGCTCGTAAAACTAATCAAATTCAAGTTGATTAGTTAATCTCAGCAGTAGCTGTGCGGGTTCAAGGTATTTCCTAGTCATGCACTCAGATGATATCCAAAAAGAGTTCTATCATACACTTCACCCACTTCATTTATACCTTATATACTACTATACTATATTATATATACTTTATATACTACTAACTCTATTCAAATATAACCACAATATGTAATTTGAATTCGAAGTATTTAAATTTCGATTCGCTCCTCTAATAAAATTACATTAATGTATTTGTTTTATAAGCCCCTCGAGGTTGATATTCAATTAGTGCGCTTAATCTGAGACGAACTTTGCTTCGCTATTTTTTATTGTTTTTCGGAGTTTTTATTTTGTAAAAGTGTCCCGAGCGGCTTATCAGGGATTATCTACTTGCTTTCTGAACTTTTCTCTAGCAAATTGTTAATTAAACTTGCGCCGGCTTTTCGGCAATCTTTTTAGTATTTTCTTTTATTTTCTTGTTTTGTTTCTCTTCTTTTTTCCTTAAATATTTTGCACATAATTTTGCTTTATTTATTTCAAAAAGCGAAAAACAATGAAAAAATAGAGTTTGCTTTTGCGTGCGGCTAAAATACTTAACTCAAGGGAAAACAAAGCGAAAATGTTCGTTCGCTTTTAGTTGTTCGTTCGTTGAGCAAGTTTTCAAGTTTTTCTTTACTGCTAGTTTATTACGCTATTGTTTTCTTTGTTGTTTTCATTATTGTTGTTTACTTATTTTCCCGCTGTTGTCTAGGCGCTTCTTCTAATAGTTTCTGAGAGGGTCGGGAGGTAGGGGAGGTAGGGGAGCGACACTGATGATAATTTTGCTGCTTTGTTTCGTTGCGCACGCGAATTTCTATTAATTCAGAGGCTGCTTTAAATGCCCTGCAAACTGATGATAATTTCAGATATATTTTCGTAAATTATACATATATTTTTATTTTATATTATGATTTATCTAAGAGTAGATTGAATTCTCGAATTGTTGTTCTGTTCTGTTTCTTATCAAGCTCTGATCACATACAGGGTATCTGCTAGTCAGCTATGGCCGCACTGGCACGCTAGGCCTAAGTGGAACACACACACACAGAGACAGAGGCACGAAGATTGTCAGGATACACCCACAACACAGCCGCCGAACACAAAGCCCATCAGCGCCAACACGAAAGAGGCTTGGGACTTGCTTTATATACATATATAAATATACATATATAAATATATATATATATAAATATATATATATATATATATATATATATAAATATATATTTTTTTTGTTGAATAGAATTTTCTGTGCATTTGATTACAAAAGGGATTCACGCGCCTAAGTGAAAAGCATAAAGGAAATGTTCTGCACATTTCGTGTGCCTTTGTAGTGTGTGTGTGTGTGTGTGTTTTTCCCCCTCAGCCACGCCCACACAAGCTGGACAGCTGCATAACTACATAACTGTATGTTGGCTAAACTAAACTAATTCTAATTTGAAGAGCGCTGCCGCCGATGCTAATGCAAATTGAAAGAGTAACGCGAAGCAATTGTCGAAGCTTGAATACTCTTGGTGCACAATCGACTCTGAAGGAGATGCTATGCCCGCTCAGAAAGTGAAGGGAGTATATTAGCATGGTCTTGGGGAAAAACTGCTGAAACTGCTCTACCCGCTCACAAAGGGATTATATCAGTGTGGTGTATGCTCCTTGCGGAACAATGTTACAGTTTGTATACTCGCCCACAAACTGAAGGGAGTTTATTTGCGGTCTGCAGTGCACTGTCTTTATATCTGTTTATCTATATCTATATAAGTAGAACGAAAACGTCACAAGTTAAAGAAAGCAAAGCCAAAAGGTAAGATCAAGCCACTTCACACCACCGAGAATAAAGTAAGGTGTAGGAGCTGGAATATTTACGCCTGTTAAGACTGTATTATATTGGTTACATCTACATGTTCCACAGTTTTGAGCTAGAGCTTTGAAATTTTGTAGCTGGATATATCTGATAGAGCTGCTCCATGGTCCACTCAGCAGAAGTTGCTTAGTTGTTTGCCTTATTGAAGTCGAGAGCGAGTATTATGCAGTCGAGAACTTTTTGTTTGAGTTATAAAGGCTGCTATGAACTAACAATGTATACTAATATATACCAATATATATATATATATATATATATATATATATATATATATATATATATATATATATATATATATTATATGAATATGTTAGTCTACTATTATTCTACTCTACTATTCATTCTTTGCTTCTTTTGCTTAAGAAATCTTGAGTCAAGTAAAGTTCTTCATACTATATCTGGAGCATACCATATAGACTTATTGTAATCCTGAGATTTTTATTTATCAAACAAACACATCTATATTTATTTAGTTATTAATACTAATGATTTATTTATATACTTTATAAACTTCAACTTTCATTCCATTTGCCAAAGGGAGTCACTAAACGACAATGCCCGACCCACCGAAGGGTGCCTAAAACAATTGGAACTAATTAGTGCGCGCGGCATGGGTATGCAGCGAAATTGTGAATTGAATTTGGATTGCGATTCAAAATGATCAACAGCAAATTGTTCAATTTTCCACGAACACAAACAGAGGCAGACAATTAAAATTCGATGCGAAAGGGGCTGAATTTGGTGGACAGGAAAAACAATTGGAAAATTCGCATATCGATTTTATATAATAACAGTTTACTGCCTCTCTCGCTTGACCAGAAAACATTGATAAATAATCCTAACCCACAGACCGATGTGCCCCACCCACGTATACACACACACACTCACCCACATCACATTCATAGACAATTGACCAATTTATTGTTTGGCTTTCTGGATTTTTGGTAGCAGCGCCATTGGCCATAGCCAAGAGTTCGCAACGAAACGCATCAATCGTCGATTTGGCAAAGGCAGGAATAACCTCCGCTAGCTCCTCCCGCCCCTGCTCCTGCTCCTGCTCCTGCTGCTCCTCTTCTCTCTATTTGATTGGCGCCCATTGGCATTGTGTGTGGCCAGAAATGTTTGGCCATAAATGACATTTGTTATGCTTTGCTTGATTTCATTCGCGCTTTGATTTTACAGCCATGTATTTATCAGGCATAAACATTTATCTTTCCATTCAACTGTGAAGCGAATTAACGACCAAATCTATTTTCCAGCCTTGTGAGCTTCAACATGACTAATACAGATCAATCTATTAAGTACTTGTACTAGCTGCTCCCAGGCGTTGCCTGCCTTAAATGATTTGTTGCCGCATTTAGGCCTTGGGAATGCAAATTGTTTGTTTGCTGAGCAATTTACGAGATTCTCTAAAGGGAATTTATCATAGGACTTTCAGATTTACCTTTTATACAGTAAATTAATCTCATATTTGGATTATTAAATATTTGATATTAAATAAGCGAGAATTTCGAAGTCGAGTAAAGCCCTCAAAAAACTTAGACTAAGAAGACAATAGACAATAGAGAATAGAGAAGCTCTACAGTAATTAATTTATTAAATTTTAATTTAATTTAACTATTATATACAATTTATTTAATTTTATTTATTTAATATATTTAATTTATTAAATTTTAAGGATTTCGTTTTCGAGGATTTCTCCTAGTATACAGGGGGAAATTCAAGTTTATATTACTTTAAATAATACAGTTATATATTATAGGCGTATCGGCAAAGTCTTAACACTTTATCAGTTGAGGATACCCTCATGTATATATTCCTAAGTTAAAGTCTCTAGGCGCAATGGGTTAGGCTCGTACGGACATTGCACAAAACCAATATACTCATTTCGCTTCGCGAATAAGTATAAAAAGTAGTTTTTTGAACCTTGCTGGCTAGGCTTTTAGTTCTGAACTGCGTGCTAGATATGCCTGACTGCATGTCAATCAATCAGTTCTTCAAGTCAAGAATAATTTCTTATATATACAAACTATACAACCTATACAGCCTATACAACTTTTGACTGCCTCTAAAACTCTCTCAGAAACAAACCCAAACTTATTCAAGTTCTTACCCCCAACTTTCCGGTTTAAAATTTAAATATTATTTAAAATGCTTTTTAAAATCTGAACATTAGCATAACAAAGCCAATCGAAAGCGATTATTTTCGAATACATTTTTTGGGGCTGT
This sequence comes from Drosophila paranaensis, assembly GCA_035047545.1. Classification (NCBI taxonomy): domain Eukaryota; kingdom Metazoa; phylum Arthropoda; class Insecta; order Diptera; family Drosophilidae; genus Drosophila; species Drosophila paranaensis. The sequence goes on along the minus strand of JAWNPL010000145.1, from coordinate 3,554,342 downwards.
CAATTTTGAAACGAAAATCCGCTTAGAGCGTATAAATCAAGCTGCGGCGTGTAAAATGTGAAATGTGAAAAGGTTTGTGCCCTCAGCCCACCCGATGCTGTGGCATGTTGCAAATCTCTATTCGTATGCGGATGGATTCTTATGAAATTAAAATTTATTGCTGCCGCAAAGCTGTCATAATGTTAAACTACCTCCCCCAGACCCCAATCCCCAATCCGTTATCCCCCATTCCCATTCCTTGCTGCTGCTGCAGTGCAGCTTGGCACGTGCGGGGGCAGCAGCAGCAGCTGCCCCTCTTTTGTGCTCAGTCTGTAATGTGCCGCAGTGGCAACTGGTACGGTCGCCTCAGCCCCAGCCCCAGCCCCGCCCAATCCAGCCCCTCATCTTGGCGACGAGACCTAAATCCATCCATTCATATTTATGGCAAACAAAAAGCAAAAGTTTTATGCCATTTCTTGGTCGTCGACAGTTGTTTTTCTCACAATTTTATTGGCAGGCAGCCATCAGACATCAGCGGCCATTGGAGTCTGCCAAAAAAAGGAAAGCCTCCGTCCCGCTGCCTCCCTCCCTCCCTCTCTCTGTATCTCTCTCTCCCTCTCTCTCTCTCTCTCTCTCTCTCTATCTCTGTATCTCTTTGCCAACGTGACCCATTTTATAAAAATTGTGTAATGCTCGTATTATTGCACAAAAGCGAGACAATTGTTTGTGCGATGGGAGAGGAGGGCGAAGGCAGAGCGAAGCACAGGACGAAGACAGAAGGAAGTTTATTTCGTTAAGATACTGATTGCTGGTGATGCCACTCTCGCAGAGATGAGAAGCTGTCAGAGCAATGCATGCAGTTACTATCTAAGTTTTCATTGAAAATAACGAGCTGTCTATAAAGATAACGGCACAAGTTGCTTTCTATTTGCCTCAGCAGTGAGGGCCACACTTACGGATAGCAAGCAAAGAGGAATCGATAAAAGTGTCCTGGTAAGGGAACTAAACATATGAAAAGACAATTATCAAGTTGTTCTTTCAAGTTGAATGAAAAATAATATATGTTAGTCGATAATTGTTATTGCATACTGCACATATCTTTAGTACTTTAGCTGCTACGTTTACGAATAGCACACACAAAGAGGAATCAAAAAGAGATACTACTCTCTGGAGAGTGTTAAATAGTTCTTATCGCACGACTAAAATGATTTTGGATTATGTATAACAATAAGGCATCAAGACTCGAGAAACGTTTACGAATACCGAGCAAAGAGGAATTGATAAAAGTGCTTAAGAGTGCGAACCTTTGACATAAACACACAACCATCTAGTTAGCCAATTAGACTGATATTGAGAGGATATAGCTTTAATACTTAAATAGTCGATGGAGTCACGTTTACGAATAGAGCACAAAGAGCAATCAATAAAGGTAATGCTCTCTAAGGAGTACCAAGAAGTATTTCAGCTTAACTGCTCATCAGCCAACGTTATGTGTTTAGCTAAGATGATAAAAAACTTGGTTTCAAGAGTCAGGCCACGTTTACGAATGCCCCTCAAAGGGAAATCGATAAAAGTCTTTCCGAATGCGAACTTAAGACATTTACCCACATTAATTAAGCACGCGGCGCGCAGCTGAAAACTTAATTATAATGCGATGATGTGGTAAACATTTAACAAATTGAATAAGTCCCAAATCATAACATAGCTGGGCACAGAGACAGAGACAGAGAGAGAGAGGGATAGAGAGAGAGAGGGAGAGGGAGACAGGGATGCCAGGAAACATTCAGATATGCGTAGAGCTCAAGCAAAGGCACAACTTGTGCTCCTCAGATAATTTGAAGTGAACACACAAAGTAATTATGAAAACCACTTGCAAATACGAGAGACACACACACACGCAGAGAGAGAGAGAGAGAGGGAGAGAGAGGGAGAGGGAACATATATTTACTCATGTAAGTGAATGTCTGGCAATGGGGAACCAGGGACTGGTCTGGCCAACAAGTTTGCCCCTAGTCGCAGCTCGTGCGAGTCATTACAAGTTACGCTAATCAAGTTGAACGTGCGCATCAGGAGCACCAGCAGCAGCAGCAGCAGAGGTGGCGGTAGCGGGGCGTGGCAGCCGGATGCCTGGCAGACCGCTACGAGGGCAGCCAGCGAGTGGCGTCGAGTGTTTGAGACAGGAAATGACAATTCAAATTAAAGACAACGGCTCACCCAAAATACAAAAAAACGAAGAGAGAGAGAGAGAGAGAGAGGAGAGAGAAGGCTAAGACTGTGCCGAAACGATGTGTAAACGGAGTGGGGACAGGAGCAGAGCTAAGCCCAGGGGTAGGGGCAGAGGCAATTGGAGTTGCAGGGACTGCCTACGTACGTTTCGCAATGCCACTTAACATGAAATTAATTATGAAAGTTTTGTACAACATTTTGTTGAACGAGTTGAGGAAACCTTCAATGCTGCCGACGTCGCTGCCAGCGTCAGCAGCAGCAGGAGCAGCAGCCACAGTCAGGCGGGCCCTTTGGCCAAGTGCAATGAGCGCAGGGGCTAAAAAAACACGAGCCTGGTCATGAGTATGGGAAAATTAAGTATACGCCACGTAAGCCGCAAGTCTGTTGCGGATGAGGGGAGCCGAGCGTGTGTGTTTGATTGTTTGTGTGTGTGTATGTGCGTGTGTGAGAGTAGCCACAGCAAACAGCAGACGCAGCAGCAGCGCTAAGCATGGCAGGTTTGTTGTTGTTGTTGTTGCTTGAATGTCGCCTCCGGAAACGAGCAAAAGGAAGAAAGGCAACAGCAAGAGCAACAGCAGTGAGTTGTCACCCGCAGAGGAAGGGTGCTGCAATTAGAAGCGCCCAGCGCAGCAAGCAGCGCTGCCGACAGTCAGCAGCAGCAGCAACCGGAAATATGCCCAAAAAAGTAGGCAACAACTTTTTTACAGCGCAAACTTTTACTACTGCCGCAGTCGCCGTCGCCGTCGCAGTCACAGCCGACGCCGTCGACTCTGAGTTGTAAGTTGTTTTACTTGAAATTTTTAATTATGATTTAATGTTAAAATACGGAAATAATTTGCGGCAAACAACTTTCGTCGCCATCGACGCAGCCTTCGCAGCGCTTCAGCAACTTTATGCCAATTGCCAGGATATGCAACGGTGTATGTGTGTGTGTGTGTGAGTGTGAAATGATTGACGACTATGCAAGCAACTCATTAGGCAACAAATCAAACAAAACCCAAATTGCACTGAACTCTCTCTTAACTTGGCTTTGATATTTTTATGAACTGTGTGGAGAAGTTAATAAATTTTAGAGTTGGGCAATTTATATTTAGTAATATATATATCTTATTACTATTTTTAAGCTACTGATAATAATAGTTTTAGTTGCGAGCAGCAGCAATAAATAATAAAATAATATATTAAGTAAGTAAGAGAAGAGAGTAGAACAAGAGAATGCCTCAATTTAGTTCTACTCTCTTCTCTCTCTCTTCTCGTGCTGCTCAAACTCTACTTGATACACTTGTACAAATTTGTAAGTAAGTCTGTTTGCCCTTAATTGAGCTCTAAGTAACCCACATATATATAGATATATGCACAGTAATACGTATATATTCTCATGCATACACATATCCTTCGCATCAGCTCTAAACATAACTTTGCATAACAACCCATTCTTTCAGACTTTCAAAATGTATTTAATTATAATTTTCATTAAAAGCATTTTCATTAGTAAATTTTATGATTTTTATTGCTATTGCTGTGCTGCTCATGTGCAGGGTATAATGAAGTCGTTCACATTCCATTTGTTTTATTGACGAAGAAGATTTTGTGTTATTGCAGCTTTGATTAAAATGTGTCGGGCTTTTGTCAACGTTGCGGCTAAAGGACATTTCTTCAGACATTCCTTCACACACACGCACACACACATGAGTATGGGTGTATGTGTGTGTGTGTGTGTGTGTGTGACAAGCTGTTTAGTATGCAAGTTGCCTGCTCATCGTAAAATCGCATTTATATGTTGTTTATTCTTCGCATAAACAATATGTACAATGTGAATGAATTACACCCACACACACACACACACGCACACACACACATACATGGGTGTTTACTTTATAGTGGCAACATTTTGTTGTTCTCTCTTTTTGGTTTCTGTTTGTTTTTTCGCTTTTTAACAACATTTTCATGCACTTTTATTACATTTCCTCGATGAAATTTTATTGTTCTGCCACAAGAGAAGCAACAAAATTTATACAAATTGTGTACAAATATTTTGATACACGAGAGAGAGAGAGAGAGAACATAGAAGCTTATAATAAAACGTAAGCGAGCCAAAATGACAAAATGACAAAATGTTTCATATTTGCTTAAGCTTGACTTGCCGTCAACACGTTTTGCCCTGCGGCAAGTCGATTGTTTGCTCATGGATACATTTATTCACATTGCCTCGAGGAATATAAAACGTTTCAATTTTGAAAATTTCATATAAATTTATATGCAATTAGTTATACACTAATATAGTTTGTCGTTTCATATGAAACACACATATATATAAGAATTATGTATATGCTGCACATATATTCTTTTATGAATATAAGTAACTTTCAGAAATAGATAGCTGATATAGTCATACAGCTAGCTTTAATCAAATTTTATTTTTATTTATAATTCTGTATTGCATCTGTCTATCTCCACATATCTATAAGTCATGTCACAGAGATCACCGATGCTTTGTACTAACAACTTATATTTAAGTATATATATATATATATATATAAATGAACACATCCGACCAGCAGAACGCAAATATTCAAGCTGATCATGCATCTGTCAGCATGTATCTTTACGACTCTAGCCACTCCGAGCGTCTGTTGCACAACAGCGACAGAAGCCTCCACGCGCAACAGAGTTGCTGCCCAGCCAAATATGATCCCTCGCATAATATGCTTAGAGCGAGCTTCGATTATAAGAATTTATGTCACTTCGGTCATCACCACCACGGAATTATTCAAGTCTTCTCGTTAAGCGTCATTGCGTCAACCCTCAACTGATACCAACTGATAACACCGTTGCTTCGAACGTGTTCATCTACCTAAGTATTTGATTGTGAAACTAAATAGCTTACATATGTATGTTTGCTTGCATATACACAAGTATGTAGTCATGAATGTATGCCGCTCCATTCATCTACCTATTTATCCATATACACATATGTTGAGCTATCTATCTATGAGTTTATTAGTCTATGAATCTACCAATCTAGCAATGATATTACATATATGCCGTATATATGTTATCTGTATGTATGTATGTATGTCCATGTATGTGTATATAAATACATATATATATATATGTTTGATATATGTATCTATTCATATATCCATATACCCTTCTATCCAGCTATACTTCTGTCTCTGACTCCATGTATCTCTGCAAATATCTATATCTTTTAGCATATATTTCAATACCCACTTCAAGCATCCATTACATATAGACAGACACATTCACATTCTTCTCTATGTACAGATATATTCGCACCCTCCGACATTTCAACTGAGCTCAGTTCAAGTCCAGTGAAGCAGCTGGGTGCTGGGTCCGTATTAAAAATTAATCAAATTATTAAAGTGTCAGAACGATACGCCCATTCCTCAATACGGGGAATGGAACAAAAAGAAACTTTTATTTTTGCCAAACAAAATTATTTGCTGTGTTTGTCACAAAAGTTGAGCGCTGTGAAAAGGGACAAATTGTTTTTCGAGACTCAAGTGGACACTGAACAAGGGTAAAAGTTGTGCGAAACTTCGATCTTTTGCCCAGAATGTGTACAAACAGAGCGATATATATATATATATATATATATATTTGTGAATGGATATATATTGAAATGGTGGTAAATACTCACAGTGTTTGCTCTTCTCGGCGGCCACTTGGCTCTGCGGCGTTTGGGCCACAATGGCAAAGAGCAGTAGGAGCATTAGAAGCCATTTGGGAATGCCCGTGGCTGTGGCCGTAGCTGTTATCGGGCTGGTTGGGCTGGCCTGGGTCGTTGCCAGCTTACGTTCTTGATTGCGTGTGTGGTGCCCGCTCGCTAAGCTTGGGTCAACGGCGTGCGCGACCGCTGGCGGTCCGGGGCCACACGACGTGGGCATCAGCAGCATTGTCTGTTGTCTCAATTCTCGCGCTTTTCACAAATTTCACTGCAGCTGCTGCACCGGGTCGAAGTTTGTTTCTTTCCTGTTGTTGCTGTTGTTGTTGTCGTCGATCTGGCAAACGTTGTTCCTCTTACTCTGCTCAACGTCATTGTTTCGCAATTAAAAGCATTCATTTATGAGTTTTCCCGCTGCGCTACGTTTTAGTGCCCAGCCAAGTGCTCGCCCGCACAGCTCTCGCCCCCCTCCGTATCAATTGTCAGTGGCTGCATTTATCACGGAGCCTGCAAAGCGAGAAATAACAAAAAAGCAGCGTAAAAACTCAGAACAATTAGAACTTGCGTTCCCCAATAGCGACTGAATAACTGAAATAATATTCGAAAAAGCCAGAGAGTTTTAAAGGATATTTCGATGCTGTACTTTGGGGCGTGAATCGGAAATAATCATAGAGAGTACGGGAGAGTGTTAGTTGGATTTGTTATGATAACTTAGTAAAGCATACAGTTAGTCTTATATATAGCATAATATTGTAATGTAATATGTAATATATGCCTGATGCATACATTCATATATAGTTTACAGAGGGCAAGCAATTTACCCTATATTTGATATATTAAAATCATATAAATATATTATATATTTCTTCATGCATGGATCGACAGCTCCTCACAAAGCGCCAGTGAACCAAGAATGGCTAACAGAGTTCACTAGACACAAATCTAATTAATTTTCTCTCTGGGCCATTTTGGAGTGCAAGATCCTGCTTCGAAACGGAGAAGAAAGCTGTGGCCTTTAGAGTAGTTTAAAATACCAGAAAGTGAAATTCGGGCATTATTTCTTGACCATCTACAGACTATAACCAAAGTAAAAGGTGCTCAAATCGAGCCAAAGTGAATTCATTTTCAATTTCTAAAATATGTTCGAATAATAAAAATCAAATTCTAAACCGAATTTATGAGCTCTTAACTAGATTACCCTTCGAGTGGCCAGCTGGCAACAGAATTAAAGAGATATATGATTATGTATGATAGATGATACGATGAGATATATGTATGCTCCATATTTCATATATACATAAATATATATGTATATGTCTGCATTTGATGTTTTTGCATTCTTTGCATGCTGAAGAGTATCATAAATCATTTCATTTAAAGTTGAATCTTATCGTTGCTTCTCTCTATCTCTCTCTCTCTCTCTTCATCTATCTTTTTCTGCCTCTTGCTGATTTTAAAGATTTAACTCAAGCGCATTTTCTATTCTACTTATTGCTCATTCATAAATATTTGTAATAATCCATCTCTCTCTCTCTCTCTCCATCTCGCTTTGCCCGTTGACTACTCTTGATTTTTTCAGAGATATTCCACTATTAAATTGAATACAAAATTTAGCATCTATCTCTTCTTCTCCCTCTTCCTCTGCCTTTCCCTCCTTCTCTCCCAGCACTTCAAATCAAAGTCACATTTTTTCACTGGAATTTCACAGTCAAATAGCAAATTTCTTTTTTGCTTTCTCTCCAGTTGGCGCTGCCATGGCAAAGATCACGAATATATAGACAAATATTAAGCTATTCATAATCAAATATCTCTAAGCTCCATCTCTCTTTGCATCTTTCTCTCTCTGCTTCTGCCTCTCTGCCACTGGCAGCTTTCTAGGCCAACGATTTATATTTTTCATAAGCCTTCGCAGATATCAAATCTCACCCAGTCGCCCTCTCTCTGTCCCTCTCTTTCTCCACTTGACTCTAGCGATTCATAAGTATCATACAAATCGAAAAATCGATGCATAAAATTATTCAAATGCCGCCGGCCGGCCATCCCGGCGGAGGAGGGCGTGCCCGGAGCACGGGTCGTATGCGCATTTAAAAGCAAATGAGATATTACGTATACGCAGCGCTGCCTACATAGTTTATTACGAAGCACGAAGCTGGCCAATGGACGTGCGCCTCTGCGTTTGAGGTAATAACAAGACTCAACTGCAAGACTGGGTAATAAGAAACTAGCGTTGATTTTAAAGAGCCGCCGTCGCTCCCTGCCCGCTGTCCGCCGAGCTCCGTGCGTTGCCCACCCAGCTGCAGCCATAAAATAATTTCTTTAGCAAAGCCAAAGGGGCACGGCATGAGAGGAGTGGGAGACCTGCTGCAGGCCAAGCACTACGGGAGAGCTGGTTGGCATAGCCGCGCCTTTGTGCCATCAAAAGTTTATCACATTAGAAATCAACGGCAGCCCCGAGCCGAGACCGGGTCGTTGGCGGGGCGTGCACCTCCAGTGCCCGTCGCAGCCCCACACACCTCCAGTGCCCACTCACTTCATTCTTGTGCCACATAAAAGGCAAAATAATAATGAGAAGCCAGAAGCAGCAGCAGCAGCAGCAGCAACAGAATCGGGAACAGAAGCAGCAGCAGCAGCAGCAGCAGCAGCAGCAGTAGAAAAAAAATTTATCACACATATTTTGTTGTGCTTTATTTGCTTGCAGCACAGTTTCCTCTCTCCCCCCACTTTCTCTCTCTCTTTCTATTTCGCACCCCATCTCTTTCTCACTCTATTGCTGGACCATTCATGGCTCGGACTTTGGATGTGTCACATACACGCTCAATGTTTGTTATCCTTCGAGCGTTCCAATTTCGCCTTTAATTAAATTTGATTATAGTTTTCTCTCTTTCTCTCTCTCTCTCAGTTTCTCTTTCTCTTTCCGCCAAGCTGACTGCCAAATTTGGCTGCAAGCACTATTTTCTTAGGCAATTTGATTCGGCTTCAGCCCAGTTGCCTTGACCAAATTATTGTTATTTTAAACCAGTTGGCAGGCTGCGGCACTCTCATTAGCCAGCCAAGAAAAACATTTTGAAAAATATGAATTGCCCTATTTGGCAACTGTACATTATATGCGAAAGGAAATGCTCGAAGGCTGCAGATGTTCAAGTAAATAATATAAGAATCCAGCTGCAAAATTTGTTATATATCAAGAGCAAACTGAACTATCTCTCATCTCGCATCCATAGAGTACAGTCAAGCTGAAGTCTAGAGAATGTTTGAGTCTCTTCTATATATTAGCTTTTTATATAACATGTAACATATTTCATATATATCATATATATCACATTTATCAACACTTATAATAATATTAAATTAATTTATCTTTGCCTTTCTCTCTCAACACTGCCAGAGCCACATTCGGTATTAGTGTTCACCAATGTCCCACTCAAGCTAACTATACAACACTGCTTCCAACACTAGCATACTCATCGATAGCACACTTTATTTAATATATATCTCTATATATTCATATTCATATATTTCAAAATATTCATTTAACTAAAGAACTATTTGCAGCCTGAAGAATATTGCTATTCGGATTCAAATACATTTCGATTTTACTAGAGCTTGAAGCTTCAAACAGATAAATGAATTATTATTTATTTTAACTGCTTTTTCTAACTCTAAACATTTCTTATGTTAACTGTTATGAGGCCATAAATTCGTTAGTTATAATGAATTAAGAGAAAATTAAGGGGTTCTCTGCAGCGCTTTTTCGCTTTGCCTGTGAAGTATTAGAAAGATAAGACTCTATTGCACTTTCAGGAATAAGTAAAGAAATAAGAGTTGGGTATATAATCTATAATCAAGAATGATCATCCAATACTGTCATTCTCTGATATGCTTTGATTACATATTGTCTTTTAAGCTTCAAGTTATGAAATTTCTGACTTTCAGAACTTTTAAAATGAAATGATTATCATAGCTTTGCCATACATTCAGAATTCAGTAGTTCGCATTGCTTATGCTCTCAAACTTACAAGATAAGACTCCTCTAATTTGATTCTAAATTACTCTAGGGTCACTTAACTCCACTTTAAAATCCATATTCTATGTGTTTATCATAGCCTCCCACCATTTCGAGCAGAAGGCAGAAGAGTTTTTCCTATATCCCTAAGCTCGATCGCTTTGACGTTGGGCAAGGTCAGCCTTGAATGACAGTAATGGTAATACCTTTCAGCTATTTGCTTAACTCATTAATATCTCGTTAGCCGCTGGGCAGGTAATACGATGTATTTATTTAATTAGCCAATAACAGCTATAAGCTCTTATATATATATAAAACAAATCTTAAGTCGGTGCAAGGTGAGACACAAACTGCATGCTTATCTCGCCTAGACGACACCTCACTGATTGCTTTGTTTAGAGCGCAGCTTAATCTGTTTCTCTCCCTTCGCCTATCAGTTGCTGCCAACCTATTGATCTCCGCTAATCAGTAACTATATCTGACCTTAGTCAAGTTCATTAAGCTAGCCGCAAGCCACTTTCTAGCCACTGATAAGATCTCTCAGCTCGATTGAGTTACGTCTAATATTTAGTATTAGTATTAGCAGTTAGAGTTTATTACCCTCGGGCAGTGCATAAAAATAAACAGAAAGCAATTTTCATTAGGGATAATTAGAGTTAATGATTGCGGCTAAGTGAAACAAAGTAAGAGCCAACGCTGAAATACCGAATTTGTTTTTGGTATCAGATTCGAGCTTGTTGTGTTGTTGCTGTTGCTATAGTTGTTGCTGTTGGTATTGGTGTTGGTGTTGGTGTTGCAGTTGGAGCCATGGCAACCGATTTGCTTGGCGTGGTCAGTGGACAAGGCTTTTACAGTTCTTTTGGCCATTTCTAATGAGTGCAAATGGAAGCTGCTGCCAGGTGAAAGGTATAGAAACTCTAGCAATGGATGGTTCTCTGGACTGGAGCTGGGCAATTGTCAGTCGGTTCGCTTGGCGCCTAAAAGAGCGTAAAATGTAATTGTTGTTATATCACTCCGATCTGATGTTTGTGATGGACTGGGACTGCTACTGGGACTGGGACTGGGACTGTGACTGGGACTGCCACTGGGCCTGCAGCTGGGGGAAGCCGCATAAATTACAAAACACCGACAGCCGACATCAACCGAAAAAGGAACAAAGGCCCAAAAGCAACAACGCGTCTAAAGCGGCTTTAGCCAGGCGAAACAAACAAAACTAACAACAGCAACAATAACAACTGACATGTGAGAGTGTGTGTGTGTGTGTCTGTGTGTGTTAGGTGCGTAGAACATGGCACACAAAATGGAAACACACAATGGCTAAGCGAACAAAGCAGAAACACAAAAAAAGTAGCAGAAATTGTAGAGTAGCAAACAATTAATGGCCCTGTGGGGTTTCATCGGGCAATCGCTTTGGAGTTTCATTCCTGTTTGTGTTATTTAGGTCTCTTTCTCTCTCTCTCTCTATACATATATATATGGAGAGTGTGTATACAGATGGTAGATGCAGTTAGGATTGCGAGTTGATATTATTTATGATATAGGATATATGAATTTAAATTAATTGACAGGGCTCTTAGCCTGAGCAACTCAATTGAAGTTATGAGAATTGCAGAGAAGAGCTTCAAGCATAAATACATTTGCATTGTTTTTGCAGCTGTTATACCTTAATAAAATAGACTTACAACAAATTTTTAGTTATCATTATTAAACATAAATATTAAATATATATACTTCTATATGGTATAATAATTTTTTTAATTTTTACCATAGTTTCAGTTTTAGGGTTCAAAGTATACCATAAATAAATTCTTATGTTCAAAATGAAGTTGAATAAGGTCTTCGACTGTATTGAGCTCGATCAATTTGTGTTAATAAACAAGTAAGAACGTTGCTGTCGGACGCAACCCACAGCGAAATACTATTTCACGCCCCAACAGCACACAGGGGCATCTATCACATTACATTTTTTTTAAATTTAACCTTAAATCCCCACTGTCGCCGCTCAAATTAGCTGCAGATTAAAACTTTTCATTGGAGGTAGCCAGACAGTTTCAATTAGAATCGAAGCTTAGAGATGCCACCTCTCTCGATTTATCTCGATTGCCTTATCTTAGCAAGAACACGCACCTAAATCGAGAGATGTGGCATCTCTCCAAATAAGAGAGGTGGCAGCTCTCCAAATGAGAGAGGGGGCAACTCTGAAAATGTGATATACATAAGTTCGTTGGCGAGGTGTGGCATCGAACCCCGGTGCGGTCATGTTGATATTTTTGTTACATTTTCTTTATTTAGTTATTTTGTATTAATAAAATATTCTTTTCTAACACATATATATAATTTGGCAAATCAAAAGACAAGGTCAAAGGTCACAAAGTCATTATGTGGCGCGTTATTGGCTCAGAAGCTGCAGATGTTTCAGTTTTGATTTGCCACGCCCCCAGTGGCCGTAGACAAATAATTTTTGGCATGTGCATAGAGTGGGCGTTTAAGAATATAACTGTAAAGTTTGGATGCTTACATTCGAAAAATGCGAAAATTACAGGGTATTTTTCTGTATGTCACGCCCCTTTTGGGGCGTAACAATAATTTTTGGGGAATCGATAGAGGAGGCCCTTAGTAACCTAGCATCCAATTTTGAAGCTTCTAGCACTAAAACTGTGGGAGATATAAGCTGATATTTGTTGCCACGCCCCCTGAAGGCGTAGATATATCCGCCATAGCTTATCGGTCGTGGGATGTTAACCCGAGTATATATACCAAGTCTCAAGTCTCTAGCATCAATAGTGCTCAAAATATAACGAAACTAGTAAAATCACTATATATTCAGATCCGATTTGCCACGCCCCTAGTAGGCGTGGCCATACAATTTTTTGGGCGATCTTTATAGGATCGTAACAGTAACCCACGTGCCAAATTTGGGCGTTCTAGCTTTAAAACTGTAGAAGATACAGTTTGACCCGATTTGCCACGCCCCCAATGGGCGTAGATATATCCGCCATAGCTTTTTGATTTTGGGATGTCGACATGAGTGTTCAGTTAAAATCCCAAATCTCTAGCCCTTCTAGAAGTAGTGTTTCTGAGATACAGGAAAATGCATTTTCCGATTTGCCACGCCCCTAGTGGGCGTATCGGGAAAATCTTGACACTTTATCAGACGAGGGTATACACGAGTATATATTTCAAATTTCAAGTCTCTAGCTTCAATAGCGTCGAAATGGTTTGCGTTCATACGGACAGACGGACAGACGGACAGACGGACAGACGGACGGACAGCATGACGGACATTGCACAAAACCAATATACTATATCACTACGTGAAATAGTATAATAAACAACTTTGTTTTATTAATTATGTTTTTAAAACTCTCAAGCTTTGTTCTCCATTACATTTTTTATAAATTCCTTTTTCGTACACCTAAAAAATCATACATATCATATTTGGATAGTTTTTAAATGCCGAGGCATTACCACAAATGCCGAGCATAAGAAAGGCCCATAAAAAGTGCCTTGAAAAAGCGTGTCATACACATACATTTGTCAAAGAGCGGAACCAAATAAAGGAAAACTATAAATAAAAAAAAATAATAATCAGCGCTGGAGCTCGCATTACACTGAATATTCACGAAATTTCCATTAACAACAGTACATTAAGTCCACAAAAAACAAAGAGAGCGTGAGAGAGAGAGAGAGAGAGAGAGAGCGTGGAAAGAGCCAACATAAAAACTCTCTCACACACATGCACACGTGTATTAACTGCTGGTCTCCTGTAAACAAAAGAAATTACTTTATATGTAACGTCAAAGTGTTTTTATGTGTGTTGGCAACACTTTATCCAACACCCGCATGCACCCTAAACAACTCGCCGGCAAAATGCAAAAAGGACTCGTGCTCCGTGTCTCTGTGTCTCGATTTGCAGCACCCACCCCCTGCCCCCGCCGTCCCTACCCCCACGCCGCCCGCTCGGTCTGCCCGTCAGTCTAGCCACCCGTCTTTGGCCATGTCCATTTGTCTGCTGAATGGCGACTGCCAGCACTGAAGCCAGCAACAACAGCGCGCTACTGGCGCCACACACACACACACACACTCACACACACACACACATACACACTCACTCGCACACGCTTTCGTGTTTCATTGCCGTATGAGTAATTTTTCAGGCGAGTCGTCGAAAAGCCGCATTGTTTTGGCCAGCGCCCGCTCAATATTCACACATACCATTACACACACTCGCACACACACACACACACATACACACGCACTTATGCATTTTAAAGCAATTTTAACTGTTTTTCTTCCTTTTTCCACTTTTCCCTCGCTTTTTTTTTTGGCTTTTGTTCAGGTAGCGACGTCTGGCAAAGCTCTTGCCCTGCTTCACGTCATTTTTCATTTTACGTCATCGCCCTTAAATAGCGGAGCGTACGGCGGAAGCGGGCGTGTTCTACGTGAAACCCGAAATAATGTAGAACAATTGTCAAGCTCTTAAATATTGATAGATGGCCGCAAAAAGGTAACTATTTATGTTTACATACCGTGTACAGACTGAGCATGGATCAACCCAGACTGAAGTGTGGAAAAGCGAGTGTCAAAGTGTCCAGAAGCTATAAATAATCTTAATTAACTGTAACGGACGAGTGCAGAAGCAGGAACAGAAGCCGAAGCCAATGTAGAGGCAGAAGAAGCCATGTTTGTCTGCCAACGGTCTTTGAAGTGTGACATGAAGACCTTTGTCTCGTCTGCTGACTATAGAGACCTGCCTTAAAGTTAATTAAAGTACATCTGAACTATCTATAAATAGAACATCTATAAATAATACATAGAAAGACCTTGTCTGAAAGCATTTAGGCCTTATTTTGGTTAAGGGCAATCGCATCAATAACAAACATTAGTCAATGGAAATTGGTTTAAAAATGGACAACAGTGTAAAATTATACTTATTTTTAAGATCTGTCTATATATATGTGTTTAATATAGTTATATATGAGTTTATTCATATATGTTAAGGTATTTATCAGTCAGTCATATATGTATGTTAGGGTACTTATCAGTCAGGCATATATTTATAAGTAAATTCACATAAGTTAGGGTATTTATCAGTCAGGCACATATTTATTTTCACATATTTTAAGGTATTTATCAGTCAGGCATATATTTTTAAGTGTATTCACATAAGTTAGGGTATTTATCAGTCAGGCACATATTTATTTTCACATATTTTAAGGTATTTATCAGTCAGTCATATATTTATAAATGTATTCATATATGTTAGGGTATTTATCAGTCAGTCATATATTTATATGTGTATTCACATGTGTTGGGGTATTCGTCAGTCAGTCATAAATTTTAAGGTATTCATCAGTCAGACATATATTTTTAAGTGTATTCACATATGTTAGGGTATTTATCAGTCAGGTATTCCTCAAAATCCAGCTTAATCTCATCCCACTTCACACTCTCAGAGTGAAAGCCCAAAATGTATTAAGCACACTCAGACAGAAGACAAGAGGAGACAAATAATATTCTTGCGAAAATTGGATTAGGCGTTTTATGCCCGAGAGTAAATCAAATACAAAAGGACACTTTTCAAGGACTTCAAACGGGAGAAGAAAATATCAAAAGGGCCTAAGCCTCAAAGTGGCTTTAGGCATAATTAATGCAACGCAAACTCAATAAGGAAAGAAAAGATACAAAAAGTGGGAGCTATAAACAGATCTATTTACCCGAATAAATCTGTCAAAAATATTTCTATATGTATTTCTGATTCGAGCAATCCCAGCATTAAGTGAAACCGAATCAAAGTTAAACAACTGAAAAAACCGCCGGAAAGTAAAAAATAAATTTTATAAAATATGCCTGAGGTTATTCAATTGACTGGAGTGCTGTCGGGGCACAGCGGGTGGGTGACTCAGGTGGCGCCCCATCCGTATGATCCGGATCTGCTGGTCTCCTCGTCGCGGGACAAGACCATCATCGTTTGGCGCCTGACGCGCGAGAGCCAGAATAACTACGGATTTGCGCTGAAGCGGAACTACGGCCACTCGCACTTCATCAGCGACGTGGTGCTCTCATCTGACGGGAATTTCGCGCTGTCCGGGTCGTGGGATCGCACCATTCGACTGTGGGATCTGACTGCCAGTGCCACAACGCATCGCTTCGAGGGGCATTCGAAGGATGTGCTGTCCGTCGCCTTTTCGCCGGACAATCGCCAGATAGTCTCCGGCTCACGCGATCGCACCATCAAGCTATGGAACACGCTGGCCGACTGCAAGTACACCATTACGGATGACTGCCACACCGACTGGATATCCTGTGTGCGCTTCTCGCCCAAGCACTCGAATCCGCTAATCGTCTCCTGCGGCTGGGATCGCACGGTCAAGGTCTGGGACTTGACCCACTGCAAGTTGCGCAACAATCACCACGGCCACACAGGCTACCTCTCGACGGTGGCCGTCTCGCCGGACGGCTCGCTGTGCACGTCGGGCGGCAAGGATGCCAAGGTGCTCTTCTGGGACCTGAGTGACGGACGCAATCTGTATCCACTCGACCATCACGATGTGGTTAACGCCATGTCCTTCTCGCCCTGTCGCTACTGGCTCTGCGTGGCCTGCGGCTCCTCAATAATTGTCTGGGACCTGGCCTCAAAGAAGGCCGCCTTCGACCTGTGGCTGGAGGACGTGCCGCCCACGGCGAAGGGGGATCTGCCTCAATGCCTCTCGCTGGCCTGGTCCATCGACGGGCAGACACTCTTCGCCGGCTACTCGGACAACAAGATACGCGCCTGGCAGGTGCTCTCCGGCCAATAAGACCCAAGTCCCAGCCCCAACTCGGACTTTCCAATATCTAATAACTAACCAAACTAACTAAACTAGCTGATTTGTTTATTCTATGTTAAGGGACAGCACACGAGACGAAATAAAACACGGACACCATAAAAAGGACTTAAGATTATTTTATACTAAACTCATTTCTCCTACTGAAAGACTTTAGGAGAAATTAATCCGAGAGAACGTCTTAGCGCATTTCTATAATGATGTCAGCCGGACTTATCTCCTTCTCTACTCCTTCTCTTCTCCTTCTCTTTGTCGCTCTTGCCGTATGTTGTTCAACACGCTGATTCGCTGTCAATATTTGATTAACAATCGGAAGCCACTTATAACGCTTATTTCCTTGAGCGCCAGAAGTGCCAAATCATGAGTTTCAGATACAGCTGGAGATAGGATTGTGCTCGATGACAAAATGGGGTGCAGCTGCTCGAACGTGTGACAACTGGGGCAATCCCAAGATGCCAAAGCACGATAGAGAAACGCAAAACTATATATGTACGCATATGTGTATATACATATGCATATATATGCAAAAAAAAGTAAACATGTATTCGATTTGGCTGCGGACAGATTAATAGCAAATGCCGTGGCAGTGGGCAGGCCCTGGATGCGTGGGTGCGTGGGTGGCAGGCTGTGTGGGTGGCAGGCTGTCGACAACAAACCGCAATCGCAATCACATTTATTTATTTATTTTTATGTTAACAGTTGGCAGCTTCCTCATTTGTGCCCAGCGCAGCACAAAAGCTGACAGGCGACATATTAAGCATCTCTGGCCGGCAGGACGGCGGCAGGACGAGGCGCAGCTAGAAAGGGTCGAGGTCATCTTAATGATTAATACGACTCTGGATACGCATGTGCGAATCCAATGTATATATATATCTGTGTGTAAGTGGGCCAAAACTAGTCAGTTAGGGTATATTCGCACCTGCAGCAGAATCATATTCCATTATACATACACCATGACCCTGGCTACGAAAATTCTACATAGGAGGCATACGTATATATGAGCATGTATGTAATTATGCATGTACCTATGTGCAGTGCTTGACACTACTTTTACAGCACACACACACACTCTCACACACATACACACATACACACAGAGGAGTGTGTCGCTACGTGAAGGACTTTTAAAATCGACCACTAACTACGCCTCTGGCGCTGTGCGCGCAAGCGAGCTGGCAACATTAACAGCGCTTACAGCTCGCTCACAGAGCGCGAGAGAGCGAGCGCTGTTAGAGTTGTCGGTGTGTAGGGGGAGAGGGGGGACAGTGAGCGAATCATCGGCTCTGTTCGTGCTGGCAGCGTAGTATACTCGCAAGCGTAAAAATGTGTAAAACTCGACTCTCTGATGAATGAGATTAACCGTTACACACACACGCACACACACATACACCGCAGTGAAACCAAGCAACCCCCTGGCACAGGCGCACACGCTAAACGGCTACAACTACAACAGCAGCAACAGCAACAGCAACAACAACAACCCTCAACAGCGACAAAGCACTTGCTGCTGTCGCAGCCTCTGTCGCTGCCGCTGCCTCTGCCGCTGCCCCTGTCGCTGCCTCTGCTGCAGGGCATTGTGTGCGCCTGGCAGGAGGAGGGTTTGTATGGTGCTTTTACTCGCTACTTTCTCGATTAACTTTTACTACACTGCCAGCATTTATTTTTTTGATGTTAGTTCGCTTCGCTATTGTTACTGCTGTTATTGTTGTTGTTGTTGTTGTAAGTGGCTCAGCAACAACAAAGGTAGCCGCAGGCAGGCACTGTTACCTGTGAGGATGGCGCCCAAGTTCACGCCCGTTGCGGAACGCAGACTTTTTTGATACTCACACTAAATACAAGGGCCTCAGCCTGGGGCTTTCGTCTTTCTCTTTGTGGATTTGGCTGAATGTTGTGTTTGGTTCGTGTCCTCTGCGTTTGTTTTTGTTAGTTAAACATTCCCATTTGGAGTTTCACATTTCACAGGACACACAGCAGCTCAGGAGTAACTCACACTTCGTGGCGCTTCTCAAGGCGCTTCGCACACTTCCGACTGAACGTCTCAACGCTGACACTGCGATTGCGACTGAGACTGCGACTGCGATTACTCGTCGCTAGCCCCAACGACCGCTCGGTTAACATTCAGCATTTGCGCTCAGGTTGGCAGTCCACTGTTAAGCTTATCGATTGAATGTGGGAGCGAGACGGCGCTATGCCTGCACCACTGTTAAAAGATACCACTGTTAACAGACACCACTGTTAACAGACAAAAATCGTGTTACTCAAGCGCGCTGTTAACATAGTCGTTAGGCTCGCATGAAACGGTTCACTGTTAACATTTGCTCTTCACTCCCCTGATAACATTGCTCTAACAGTCACTGGCGAGTGCTCGTTCACGAATTTAGTATTTTATGAAATCGTCACTGCATGCGATAGCGAATACAGAAACCAACTGCGACCTTTGGCAGCCTTTTGACAATAGCCGGCGTCAGAGCAACCAACCACCTTCGAGAGAGCGCCAGTTGGACGCACCCCATGAGCAGCTCTCTCTCTCTCTCTGCCGACTGTGAGTGGCATTTATAATACTATTTTACTGTACTCAAGTTTTGGCGCCTAATTCGCAAATAAACCCTTACGGCGCTGCCTAACCCAACAATGTCAATTGGGGTCAGCCACAAAGGCACTCTAGTATCCTCGACTAACTATTGAGAATTCATATTTGAGGCACAGTATACAGTACAACTGAGCCGTCCGCTTTGTTGTATTTCAAAATGTCCTTGTAATGGCGCTGCAGCCAGGCGGCGTGACAAGGGTTTGTTCCGGGGTGGCTCTTGATGAGGTGTCGGCACTTCTTATCACTTGGCACATGTAACTCGAATCGCAGTCTCTGGCCGGAGTTTTGTCACGTGAATTGCCCTGAAACAAAATCGATTTAATGCTGGCTACCCCCCTCCCCCTCCTCATCCCTCGCCCCTCAGTTGGGAGTTGTTTGTTCCATGTCCTGTAATTTGTCGCCGCACTTCAAGGACTCGGCCCAAGCAACATACGCCGTGTTGTCTGCCACGGAGTCTGCCACGGAGTCTGCTAGTTTCTTGCCAGAAAATTGAATTAATCAAGATGTTACTGATTCGATTAGTGTTTGCCACAACGAAAGGACTCTAAAGTAAATTTCTAAGGAGTCTCAGCATGTTAGAATATGATTTGATTTATTACCTTCCCATATAATGCTAAGTTGGATATCGTATATATGCGTATTGATATAACACAGCCTAACCAAATCGATGCTTACATAACTAGACGCCGACTAATTCATATCCATTTAGTAAAACCCTACACCTTTTATATACATTTACTGTTAAATATACTGTTATTTCAATGGACCTGAGGCCTCTCAATTGGCGCAGTCGACCAAGTGCTTCAGGTCACAGACCTCTCGATTAAGGTCAAACCATTGTCCAGGGTCGCAGAAGTGGGTGACCGGAGTTCCGTTCCTACAGACGTAGTACTTATTATAGAGTTTCGAGTCCCGGATAGTGGTTCCATCGGCTTTATCGGTGCAATCGACCGCTGAGTCTTCAATGCCTGGACGGCTTGGACCGGGTGCGTTCTCGATGGAGCAGTTCACGCGACTGGGATAATTGCAATACCTTATCTCTGTGTCTATGAAGAGACCTTTGGGGCACTGTCTAGCAATGGCCTTTCCATGGGTGCAGACGTAAAACTTGCTGCATGATTTCGGATGCCTAAGGTAAGCACCATTCGGAGCTGAGCTGCAGTCTGGAGGAGGAGTATCATCCGGCTCGGACGGGGAATCATCGTTAGGGCTCAAAGGCTTATCGTTGCCGCTGTTCGTACAGTCCACTAGGCTGGGGAAGTTGCAGACCTTCTTTTTGATGTCGAAGTAGAGAACATTCGGGCAGCTGTGGGGTATGGCACGCCCATTGGAGCACACGTAAAATTTACCGCAGAGCTTCTGATCCCTTATGAAGGCACCATTCGGTAAGGAACTGCATTGCGACTCCTCCTCATCTGACAAAGGCACAGTACTGGACACGATTTCTAAGTTCTTTAGAGCTGACTTGTCCTTCGACAGATCAGTTTTCGTAGAAGACATCAGCTGTGCTATGAACTTGAGGGTTTCTGCTGGAGATGGCTTGTCCTGCTGCTTCGAGGACTCCGTTTTCGTTGAGTTTAACACCTTTTGTTTGGAGTTTAGATTAGCGGTTAAAGCTGGTTTGTTTACCTCTTTTGAGAGATCGGATTTCGTTGAGGCTAATCCCGTTTGCTTAGGTTTCGGTACAGTAGCTGCAGGTGGTTTGGCCTTGCTTTGCTCTGCTCCCATCTCCGTAATCTTTACATTTTCGACTACGGACGGTTTGCTTTGCTCCTGCAGTGCTCCAGGTGTATTCGTTGAGATCTCCGGTTTCGTAGAAGGTAATTTATTTTCTTTATACTTCAGATTCTCAGCTGCAGTTGGTTTGGATTGCTTCTCCAATGGTTTTGGCGTGACTTTGGAGGGATTTGATTTCTCTGAAGACCATACCCCTTTGTTAGACTTCAGATTCTCAGCTTCTGCTTGTTTGTTTTTCTCCTTTGAGAGATCCGTTTTTGCTTCCTTCGATTTTATATTATCCGCTAAAGATGGGTTACTTTGCTTTGAATCTGGCCTGGATTTGCCATTTTCCACAATTGTGTTTATTTCAGTTAATACCGCTTCATTGGTTTTCGGACTTTCAGCAACAGATGGCTTGCTTTGGACTTGCATTCCACTTGACTTGGTCTGCGTAAGATCCGATTTCGTTAAGGTCAATATCTTTTTGTTAGACTTCAGACTTTCACCTAGTATTGGTTTGCTTTGCTCTTTGTCATTTAAAAGAACGGCTTTTGTTAATGGCACAACCGTTTCGTTCGACTTCGGACTTTCAAGTTTAGATGGTTTGTGTTGGTCTTTCTTTGTTTTCGATATGTCGTTCATAAGATCTGACTTTGAGCTGGATAATACCTTTTCATTAGAGTTAAGACTCTCTTGCTTAGACTCTGATATATCCTGTAATATGGTTTCTGTAGACTTTAGGCTCTCAGTTGACGGTTTGCTTTGATTGCTTGATAGAGATGATTTCGCTAAGAGTGATCCGGTTTCGTTAGACTTTAGATTCTCAGAAACTGAAGATTTGCTTTGCTGCTGGATTACTTCTGACTTATTCTTTAAAATTCCTGGTTTCGTCGTGGGCAATGCCGCTCCGTTTGACTTCATCTCCTCAGCTACATAAGGTTTGCCTTGATGCCTTGAGAGATTCGTTTCCGATGAAGGTAATGGCGTTTCTTTAGTACTGAGATTCTTAGATTCCGGCTTTGCTTCTAATGTGTTCTTTGAGGGAACTGCTTTCGTTGAAGGTATTACTGTTCCCTTAGACTTCAGACTTTCAGTTGTTGTCTTGCTTTTATCCTTCGAAGGACTCGTTATGGTAGAGGTTGATACTACTGAATTGGCTTTCAATATGTGATCTAGAGCTGGCATACTTTCTGCTTGCTTCTGCTTAGATGAGTCTTTTTCCTTGGCCTTAAGCTTCTCAGTTTCTGATAGTTTATCCTGTTCTTGCTTTGCTTTGAACATGTCCGGTGAAGAAATGGTTTTCGTTGAGAGTGAAGCTTCTTGGCTCGACTTCAGATTCTCAGCTACATAAGGTTTGCCTTGATCCTTTGACAGATTCGATTCCAATGAGGGCAATGGCGTTTCCTTAGGATTAAGGCTCTTAAATTCTGAGAGTTTGCTCTGCTCTGCCTTTGCTTGTGACGTGTTCTTTGAGGGAAACGTTTTCGTTGAAGATAATTTCTCATTGTTTGGCTTCTGATTGTTAACTAGAGCCGCCTTGCTTTGCTCTTGCTTTGGTTTCGCTGTGTTTGATTCCTTAGACTTCTCTGCTATTGATGGAATGTTTTCTTTCGAAAGATTCGATTTTGCTATGGATAATGTTTCCTTAGCTTTCGGACTCTCGTATGCAGAAGGTTTGCTTGGCTCTTGCTTTGAATTTGATTTGTCCTTAGAGAGATCAGATTTAGTTGAAGATAATCTGCTTTCGTCAGAGCTTACAATCCCAGCTAGAGATAATACTTTTTGGTCTCGTTTTGGGTTCGATAAGTTACTTGAGGAAGCTGTCTTCGTGGAGAGTGAAGCTTCTTGGTTAGACTTCAGATTCTCTGCCACATAAGGTTTGCCTTGGACCTTTGAGAGATTCGTTTCCGATGATGGCAATGGCGTTTCCTTAGAGCTGAGGTTCATAGATCCAGTCAGATTGCTCTGCTCGGGCTTTGCTTCCGGCGTCTTCTTTATTGGAACTATTTTCATTGATGATAATGAAGCCCCCTTAGGTATCAGACCTTCATCTAGTTTTACTTGATCCTTGGATAGCTCTGCTTTTTGAGAGGCTGATGATGTTTCCTTAGATTTGAGGTTCTCAAATTCTTGCCTCACTGCCGATTTCACTGGGGGTATTTCCGTTTTCTTAGACCTCTCAGATACAGATGACTTGGCTTGCTCCAGTTTTGGTGATCCAGGGACTAGAATTGTGCTGCTGTCGTCAATTTTATCGAAGCTCTCCTTATGGGTTTTTGGTCTTTTAACTGTAATCGCTACAGATGGCTTGGGCTTAGTTAAAGTACTTAGCTGGAACGCTTTTCTGTTGTTTTTACTTTGGTCTTCATTAATAAAGCAGTCGACAGCTCCGGGGAAATTGCAAACTCTCTTCTTGATGTCAAAGTACAGGCTGTCTGGGCAAGCTCGTAAAATGGCCCGCCCACTGGCACATATGTAGAACTTACTGCATGAGTTGGGATGCCTTAGATGTACACCATTTTTCTGAGAGCTGCAAATTGATTCCTCCTCAAAATACTCATTGTCTTCCAGGCTGGGTATGTCTGGCAAATCATTTTCGAAGATGTCATCCTCATTGAACTCTGACGTTGGGGACTCTGTTGCTTCCGAGTCTTCTTCTAGCTCTTCAAACAGCTCTTCGGTGGTGCGCTTTAGAGCGGAATTATCAAGGGATGTCGATAACTGATTCTCAGAGAGGAAGCTATCGCTTTCAATCAAGCTATCTTCAGTTGTCGTGCCTTCTATGCCAGCAGCAGCAGTGCCAAAACTGTTCGTCAATAATTTCGGTATAGATGGTGATTCTTGTTGCAGGGAGCAGTCTACGAGATTGGGTAGGTTGCAAACCTTGCTTTCGATATCAAAGTATAGATTACTGGGACACTTTCGCAGAAGGGCGCGTCCATTAGCACAGACATAAAACTTGGCGCAGGACGTTGGATCTCTTAGATACGCACCATTAGGGTGAAGGGCACAAAACAAGCTTTTGTCAAGTCCTGCAACTGAATCGGTTGCTTCAATCGCTGTCGGACTCCATAATATGTTCTCAAATTTCTCACCTAGCTTTCCGACATCAGCTTTCATGGCTTCAGTATTTGTTGAATCTAAGTCGTCACCTTCATAGGTTTCATCAGTGGGATTTTCGGAGGTCGATAATGGATCCGCGGAAGTAGTGTCATCGGTATCAGTTACTGCCGAAGTAGTTGGTAATGCTTCAGTAGAACTCTCTGATGGTTCAGGTTCTTCTGAAGTAGATGACTCCTTGGGGATAGTACTTAGGCTTTCTGTAGAGCTTTCTGTAGGTTCAGGTTCTTCTGAAGTAGATGGCTCCTCGGGTCTAGTACTTGGGCTTTCTGTAGATTCAGGTTCTACTGAAGTAGACAATTCCACAACAGTAGAGCTTGAACTTTCAGTAGATGAGTCTTCAGAAATATTTTCGGAGCTTGAAGTTGAACTCTCAGTGGATTCCTCGGAAGTAGAGCTTGAGCTCTCAGTCGACTCCTCGGAAGTAGAGCTTGAGCTCTCAGTCGACTCCCCGGAAGTAGAGCTCGAGCTCTCAGTCGGTTCCTCGGAAGTAGAGCTTGAGCTCTCAGTCGACTCCTCGGAAGTAGAGCTTGAGCTCTCAGTCGATTCCTCGGAAGTAGAGCTTGAGCTGTCCGTAGAAGAGGCTTCGGAGCTTGAACTTGAGCTTTCAGTCGATTCCTCGGAAGTAGAGCTTGAGCTGTCCGTAGAAGAGGCTTCGGAGCTTGAACTTGAGCTTTCAGTCGACTCCTCGGAAGTAGAGCTTGAGCTCTCAGTCGACTCCTCGGAAGTAGAGCTTGAGCTCTCAGTCGACTCCTCGGAAGTAGAGCTTGAGCTGTCCGTAGAAGAGGCTTCGGAGCTTGAACTTGAGCTTTCAGTCGACTCCTCGGAAGTAGAGCTTGAGCTCTCAGTCGACTCCTCGGAAGTAGAGCTTGAGCTCTCAGTCGACTCCTCGGAAGTAGAGCTTGAGCTGTCCGTAGAAGAGGCTTCCGAGCTTGAACTTGAGCTTTCAGTAGAAGACGCTTCCGAGCTTGAACTTGAGCTCTCAGTCGACTCCTCGGAAGTAGAGCGTGAGCTCTCAGTCGATTCCTCGGAAGTAGAGCTTGAGCTCTCAGTCGACTCCTCGGAAGTAGAGCTTGAGCTGTCCGTAGAAGAGGCTTCCGAGCTTGAACTTGAGCTTTCAGTAGAAGACGCTTCCGAGCTTGAACTTGAGCTCTCAGTCGACTCCTCGGAAGTAGAGCGTGAGCTCTCAGTCGATTCCTCGGAAGTAGAGCTTGAGCTCTCAGTCGACTCCTCGGAAGTAGAGCTTGAGCTGTCCGTAGAAGACGCTTCGGAGCTTGAACTTGAGCTCTCAGTCGACTCCTCGGAAGTAGAGCTTGAGCCCTCAGTCGACTCCTCGGAAGTAGAGCTTGAGCTGTCCGTAGAAGAGGCTTCCGAGCTTGAACTTGAGCTTTCAGTAGAAGACGCTTCGGAGCTTGAACTTGAGCTCTCAGTCGACTCCTCGGAAGTAGAGCTTGAGCTCTCAGTCGACTCCTCGGAAGTAGAGCTTGAGCTCTCAGTCGACTCCTCGGAAGTAGAGCTTGAGCTCTCAGTCGACTCCTCGGAAGTAGAGCTTGAGCTGTCCGTAGAAGAGGCTTCCGAGCTTGAACTTGAGCTTTCAGTAGAAGACGCTTCGGAGCTTGAACTTGAGCTCTCAGTCGATTCCTCGGAAGTAGAGCTTGAGCTGTCCGTAGAAGAGGCTTCTGAACTTGAACTTGAGCTTTCAGTAGATGAGGATTCGGAGCTTGAACTTGAGCTCTCTGTCGACTCCTCGGAAGTAGAGCTTGAGCTCTCAGTCGATTCCTCGGAAGTAGAGCTTGAGCTCTCAGTCGACTCCTCTGAAGTAGAGCTTGAGCTGTCCGTAGAAGAGGCTTCGGAGCTTGAACTTGAGCTTTCAGTCGATGAGGACTCGGAGCTTGAACTTGAGCTCTCAGTCGATTCCTCGGAAGTAGAGCTTGAGCTGTCCGTAGAAGAGGCTTCGGAGCTTGAACTTGAGCTTTCAGTAGATGAGGCTTCGGAGCTCGAACTAGAACTCTCAGTAGATGAGCCTACGGAGCTAGAACTAGATTTCTCAGTAGATATGGCTTCGGAGCTCGAACTAGAACTCTCTGTAGATGATGCTACGGAACTTGAAGTTGAACCGTCAGTAGATGGTGATACAGAACTGGAACTTGATCTTTCTGTTGAACTTTCTGGGGTAGTCTCTGGAGATGGCTTCGTGGTCGTTGTGACTGTCGATGGAGGTGGCGGTGGTGTTGGTGGGCGAAAAGGTGGTTTCGGCGGCTTATTCCACAGAGCACCAAAGATGTTAAAAATAATCGGCCTGTCCATGGTAATGTTTTGATTGATGTTGAACTCATTTCTAACGCCGCTGTCTGCATTGTAGGCTTGAACGCTCGACAGCTGGACTGGAGCACAGTTTTGAGATCGCGCGTTGAAGCGGAAGCCCTCGGCGCAATTATTTCGTATTTTTCCCAGCAAGCCGAAGCACAGGTAGTATGCATGAGGATCGGCTGGATCGACGGCTTTATATCCAAATTTTCGTCCTGCACATGCATCCAAGGCGAACGCCTGCGGAAACGTCAGCAGACCTATCCATAGGAAGTTCACTAAAGGAAAGGATATTAGATATATAGTCTTGTAGAGTTCAATGCGTGACTTACCCAATTGCATTTTTAATATTCCGGTAAAATGCGACGTGCCATGGCTGCGCATTTCCTTTTATAGCCCACAGCCCGATGCGCAGTCGAGCAATTAGCTGAGAGGCTTTCCACATTGCGACAACTGTGACTGGCTTTCAGGAATTGTTGACAACTAGCTGCAGACAGCGGAATTATTTTAAATAAATTGCATAAGCGTCGCCTAATGTAGTCTAATGTTTGTTTTGCACATCTTCAGAATTCTGAGGGGAATCACTGTCCGACACATGTTTCCATGCAGCTGATAAGGCACGCGACATGATGTCACAAAGTTTCCCACTCTCCTCAGCTTTTGCCTGGTCCGTTTTCCTTTTCTTCGAATTTTCCAAACTTTGTTCAATACTCAACGATGTTTAATACAGGAAGTGAATTTCTCAATCTGAAGATCGTTCCATCTCTATATCGATAATTTATATCTTTATCCGCTTTCTCAATTTCTATTGCAATCATTCAAAGATTTTATTTCATACTCAAGATTTTATGCTATTTATTGATTTATTCAATATAATTTACCTATATCTCTTCTTCTTTGGGATATATATAATATTTATAGTCAATCAAATATGCACATTTCTAATTTATAAGATATCGATCTAAACAGAATAGTCATTTCTGAAAAGGATACCAAATTCCTATTATCATAAACTCCAAATCTTTCTTATCATCATCAATTTCAGTTTAAATCTCTGCATTGTCCCTACTCTATAAGCTTCCTGCATTAGATTCTCAGATAATATATTGTCAAGTCAACATTTTCTTTATATATTCATATTATCTTCCTATGTATTATGCGCTATTTCCATGGTCCAATGTAGGTTGCTCTCACGTTTGGCTAATCTTGTCAAGTGCTGCTTATCTTTAGTGAGCTTACCTAATATGATAGTGTAATTGTCTCGTACTCGGCACTCGCCTCCCCCCACCCCGCATGATACAGCCCTATCCGAAGCGAAGAGTGGTTGCCCGGTCGCGATTAGTAGGTGTAGATAAGGTGTGTGTGCGTTATCGTGTTCTTGCCATGATTACTCAAACCCATCGCACTTGTTGGTGTTGTGACTATTTATAGTGTCGGCTGGCTGGGGAGCTTTTGGATGAAAGCACAGAGCTCCACTATATAGAGGTGTTTTAGTTCGGGCTCTTATCGTAACTTGTGTGGCTTCGAATGTACCTGGTTGAGCAAAGCGAATTCATTGTTGGATTTTGTTGCCATTGGTATTCGAGCCAATAAGTTCGGCCACCACTTCCCATTTTATCTTTTGCATTTTTTTATTATTTTTGATTTTTCCATTTTGTTTTTTTTTTTTTTAATTTTGCACCAAATTTTTGGCAACGGGTCAGCTGCACCTGCTGAACAACGTCCCCCAGTCTAGGCCAGCACCTGATAGCAATTTGCCGTGTTCGCTGTGTTCACAGCTCATTATCAAAAATCAAGTTCACGCTAATACGATCGTTTATGTAGTTATGATGTCCTACAAACAATCAACTAGCTTAAGATAAGGCACTGCAATCATGTTTTGTGTAATTTGTGTTTTGTGTGCTTTAATTGATGGCCCCAAATATTAAGTAGTTAAGCTAAGCGGCTACTAATGCTCATACTATTACTAAGCACATTTCAAGTTGGACTAATGCTCGGAATGAAGAGCGATTCAGGGTATTCAACAGAAACTACCCTTGGATTTTATTACTATTTGATATATGTTTAAGATCTTTGACCAAAATGAATTATAATATATCGATAAATTATATAGAAATATCAATTTATAATATCAGAAAAATATTTTAGAAATTTAAACTATAAATTTTAATTTTAATTTATATTTAAATTGAAATACTTTGGGTTCACCTGAATAAACATTATGAATAGAAAAATAGAAAATTTAATAAATTAAAAAAAAAAATGTTTAAATATAAATTATGCAATAGATGACCCCATTAGCAAAGACTTCAGTGGACTCGCATTAATTTTGACTAACTTTTGAAATATTTTTTCAGAAAAAACTCGCAGTTTTCCGCATTTCCTACACAGCTACACAGATTCTGTAATTATTTACATAAACGTACAAAACTCTTGCCCATATTACAATGCTTTTCACTTTCAAAAGAAACGTCTATTCGGCCACTGGTCATTGGTCATTTGTGTAAAACAAATATAGAGAATTGGCGAAAATTTGCATATGGTAAGAAATGATGCAATGGATTAGAGTGGTCTCGAAACTACACAACGCTGTAAGGTGCGCTTTGGTCAATGTTCATCCGTTAGCTAACGAGACCATTCCAAACACGATAACGATCGTTGAATTTCGCACATATCAAGCTGAATGGAGCGTCCATCATAGATCCTCTCCCACCACACACCTGCCCCCTCCACCTGTCTTACAGCGGGTGCGAGGGGGCGTGCAATACACCGTTGCACTTTTCCGCTCACTAATAACTGCTTATCTTTTTGCACGCGTGATAAGCACCAGCTCGACCGGGCAGAGACATTAGCTCGAGGCTCGACCATTTCAGACTTAATGCGAAACTTGAGCATTTGCCCGACTGGGAAACTGTCTTTATTACATATCAATTTAATGTTCAATTAGTTTTCAACTTATAGCATGTTCTCTCCACTCTGCATTGTGCTCTGCTCACGCTCCAGGCGATTGCCGTAGGTGCGCGAGACGAGGTTCCATGTGTCCAGAAAGCGGTCCATGCACTGCGTAATGCATCGCTGCTCAGCGCCATCCAAACACTTGCCGGGCTTCGAGATACACTTCCTAAAGCACTTCTCTGTCATCTTGGAGAGCATCTCCTGGGCATTCGCCAGCGCGATTTGCTGTCTCACTTGGTTAATTACCGTAGCTTTATCGTAATTTTCACTATCCATCATATTCCTGGAATCACTTGACTATATATATTTATATGTACATATATTTATAAATAAACTTGGCAATTTTTCTCCTCTATTGAAAGCACACAAATATTACTGAATTTTTGTCGCCCCGTATCTGATTCGTTAACGAAAACTCACAGATTTTTCAGTTTTTCGAATTTCCTCTCGAAAAGTCAACTAAGTGTGTTATATGGGAAAGGAAATTATAATTCCGCCTCATTGGGTTGATGGAGAAGGAATAATAAAATTTTGTAATTGCTGAAAGTTTCTTAAAATAAAAGTGAAAACCAAACATTTTCCTATATATAAACATCCTGAGGACTGGCAATCTGCCTGATCTGACTGATATGCAGACAACTTGAAAGAGCTGTTACGATCTTAACTATTGTCAGCTATATCTTATTCTCTTTCCATAGAAATAACTATCCGATATAATGAATGCATTATATATAATGTCATCTATATATAAATAGATTCTTTAAATGTCATATAAGATATGAAACATCAACTCCATTTAAAAATATATATCGTATATATGAGCTACATATATATATGTAAGCTATAATCTAAGAGATCGTCTACTACCATATGATATACCCAATTATCATGCCCCAACCCTATAATAATCAGAGCATTTCAATTGCAAGACACTTGATAAATTAAATTTATTGTTGTTAGCATAAATATAATTTGCTTTCTAATTTTGTTTTTGATTTTGTTACAGATGTTCGTGAAATGTTTGATAAAGTTAAGCTTAACTTTAACGTTCGTACCACATCGAATGATTAATGTTATTCGTAATTAGCATATTATGTAGTTCAAAGATCTTTGCTTTGATTAGAAAAATATATTATAAAATTGATGTCTAGTTATTTTCTTTTTCCAACTAACTTTTAGTAGTTTTCTTTTGTTGTTGTGGTTTTCCTGGTTCCGACAAAATGTCATCTTCTATATAAAAATAAAAACTTTGAGTTTAATTTTTAAGTGCTTTTGGAGTGATTCAGTGAATACACCATGAATCGTCGTCTAATATAGTATGTTTTATTCTTTGGATTGCAACTATTTAAGAATCTTTAGAATGTTTGCCGCACACAAGCTGATTTGGCAGTTGAATATATTTGGAATTTGAGTTAGGAGTCAGATAGAACTGAAAACTCTCAGATTCCAAAGACAGCGGACAGCAATAGGTCAACCAATATGTATGAACACGATGATCTATTGACTGTTTTTCCATTGCCTGGAATTGGTTTTAAAATATATATGTATACATATATGCAAGCCGATTTCTTGATTTATGTAAACCCAGGCCAACCGCCAGGGCTTTAATACTGTAAAATAAAATTGATTAACTAGGGACAAGCATTTCGATTAGAAGAGTCCCCTACAACTAGAAAGAGAATGGTGCACTCTACAGTATTCAAATGGACTGACCTGAATAAATAATTATGTATTTTCTACCGATCAGCACGTATCACTTATATTTGGTTGATTTTATGTACATATACAATATTTGATCTGATCTGATCTGTAAAGGTTTTGCGCAATAGCTAAAAAAAAGAGTATAACTGTGCCTTTTCTAAATACATATATATATATATATATATATATATATATATATATATATATATATATATATATATATATATATATATATATGTTTGTTTGTATATGCGTGTACATTATATACAAGTGATAGAGTTCAGCTAGTTCGACATAAGTAAATATATGTATAAGTATAATAAATATATATATATATATATATATATATATATATATATATATATATATATATATATATGGAATGTATAATCACGTTGAGTATGTAAGTATTATTGCGTTGAAAAGACAGGCACAAACATATAAGTGTATAAATGTGTGAGTGTGGTTGAGTGAGTGTGTGTGTGTGTGTGTGTGTGTGTGCGTGTTTAAAACTAGGTCAGATTGTCGTTCAGCGAACGCCAGCAGACAACATTCAATTCCTGGGCACCGATCCCAAGCGATGCCAGTCGCACAGCTCCTGGCGCAAGTCGTGCTTGGAGAGGTCCAATTCGAAGCCGCCAAGCAGCTCGTTCTCCTGCAGCGTGTCATGCGACCAGATGGTCACCTGCAGCCTGCGCTGTTGCACAACGTCCAGTGGCATGCGGTACTCCAACTGCAAAACACATTAGTTATATGTAGTGAGATCTTCTATAGTGAATGATGTTTATGTCCCTTACCGTCTCCATGAAGCTGGGCACACAAGTTTTGCGCACGACTTTGGTCTTGCGCTTAGTCACTTTAGTCGGATCCGGTTTCAGGTAGCATTTGACATAGGTGTTCGGCTCTTGGCCACCCTGCAGCATGGGCAGTCCTTTGGCGTGGTGTATCTGCAACAGGACAG
This sequence comes from Drosophila paranaensis, assembly GCA_035047545.1. Lineage (NCBI taxonomy): Eukaryota > Metazoa > Arthropoda > Insecta > Diptera > Drosophilidae > Drosophila > Drosophila paranaensis. The sequence goes on along the minus strand of JAWNPL010000145.1, from coordinate 3,522,266 downwards.
CAACAGATATTAGAGAGATTTCTTTGGGCTTTACTTGATTGGCTAACTCACCATCACAGTTAACACGCCGCGTTGGTATTGCAGCGAGAGGCGTATCTGGCCAATCTCATTATGATTATCCCGCGAGGGCTGCCGCTTCACCTCTGCAACGCAAAATATGTGTTGATTAATAAACGTAAACGGATTATGAACAGCTCTTGTTACCTTTTATCTTGGGCATCTCCAACTTGGCCTCCTGCTGATCGCGCAACAGCGGATGGAAGAATGTGTAAACCAAATCGGAGTGCGCGATCTCCTCGGCTGCATCGAAAAGCGATTTCAAGAAGCGCTGGATCAGCGGCAAGCGCTTCTCGGCCACTGATTTGATATTGGAGCGGCCCACATGAACGCCCGTTGGCAAGCTGTAAAGTAGTAATAGAGGAATATAAATAATAATATGGAACAGCCTCTGGCGAGATATTGAAATGATGACGAAATCCTAAATCTCCATGAAATTAATCATAATTTTTGTTATCATTTGAAAATGCTATCAATTATGAGAATACGTCAAGCTTTGCCTTATCAATGGGGAGCAACTTTGACTAAGTGACTAATGCTTAGTATCAGTTAATATACTAAGCAATTCAAGGGCAATCATTAAAGAGTTTAGGTAGGGCAAAGGTCGAAACTTGATTTTGACTTAAGCTTAGCTCTACAGAGGGCAGAGGAGACAAAAGCATCTTTAATTATATATTAAGGGCATTTATATTATAAACACGAGACTATTTGCCTATCACCAGAAGTGAGCCTGTGAGAAGAGCAAGAGAAGCAGACAACGAACTCATTAGAATTAGGCGATTGCTTATCAATGGCCGTCGGGCGAGAGTCAAACGATTGCCAGCAGGTAACGGGCTGTAATGGCTGATAAATTAGCGACTGCGTCAGATACCTTTGATTCACGGCCAAAGCGTGCCGAATCAAAGAGCCGTGGGTGAAAGAAGAGCGAACGAGCCAGCGAACCAACGGGCCAAGCCAAGCCACACTGCCAGACAATCAGCGAGAGGCAAACAGTGGGAGCGCCGCGATATCTGTGCGATAACGTGCTGAGCGCTGGCTGTTGGCACAGTGCGACGTCAGCGCCGCTCAATCAGTTAACGGGCGAACGGCAACAGCTGAGAACGAACGAGCTGAGAGCTGAGAGACGAGCGCTGAGATCTGAGAGCTGAGAGCTGCGACATTGGGGTTCGATTAACGCCAACGTGGTGAACAGAACCGAACTGAAGACGAGGCAGCAGTGCTGCAAAAAGTTCATAAAAATCAGGTGTGCAACTGCGATATGCTGGCCAAAAGCGAATAGCAGCGATGGCTCAGCTAACGTATGTGGGCCAAGGTAAGTGAACTACCTGCCATCCATCCACCCATCCAAGTCCAACCGTTGATCAAGACTTCCGCACAGGTCAGCAGGGGGCACTGGGTCCTTTGGTCGGCTCCATCATGCTCCTGGTGAGCCTTGTTATGGCCCTGCTCGGCATCAAGATCTGGGGCTTTCGGCGGCGTCTTACATTCGACAGCAGCAGCGGGCGATCGTCGACGCGCGCAGCTCAGCAGCAGCCGCAAACTGCGCCACGTTATGCAGCCTACGAGTCACAGGTGCGTTTTATGAGCAATTCACACAGTTTTTAAAATCTGACAATTAACTTCATGCCTGGTTCACTGCAAGCCATTTATAAAGGTTAATAACTAACTGATAAAATATTGAACACTCGTGCTCTCTCCCTCACACTCTGATAAGGCCCAAAGCAAGCGTATTCGTGCTTTGTTTATGTATATACACAAGTGTGTGTGTTTGCGTGTGAGTGAGTGTTAATGGAGATGATAACGTGAGCGGCATGCGTCGCCTATCGATAAGAGGGACTCCACTAATTAATCAGTTAGAATGCGATCCTCATATATAATTATATATCGATTTCGATTGATCTTATATCGATAAATATTCAAAATGTTCTTTTTACCAAAATCTAAATATTCTGTTATTCTTCTACTCAGTAAGGATCGAGATCTACCAATTCAATATTGTTTTTCGAAAGTCCATCTCTAGTTTGCATTTGCGTCGGTACTTATTTGCACACACACACACACGTACATTAGCGTAGCATGTGTGTAACGCTTTTACAGTTAAGTTTATGACGCATACCAAAATTGTTGCTATTATTGCAGTCATCTGCTTGTTGTTGTTTGTGCAGGCATTAGGCGCGCTCAGCTGAGCCTACAGCTGTTTTAATTGTTACACCAAAATCAAAATGAAGCCATTTTTTGATTGCAAGTGTTAGTTGCTCATCAATAAACCATAAGAATATTTTGATTGCACTTGCAGTTAAACGGCACCGACAGCGCTGTTCACGGAGTGTTTCGCCAGCGGAATACCGAAGAATTCGAAAGTGCCAGGCCAACAAATTCAACAGGTAAGGTGTACAAGCACTCACACAAAACATACATATATTTTTACGACATGTACATGTATGTATGTGTGTAAGTGTGTGCAGAATTACTTAATGTGAATGGAATTGGAAGTAAATTGCTTGGATTTTATACACATGTACACGTATCTATGTATGTATGCATGTGTGGCGACATACGTACATATAGAGAGAAAGACATCTCAACTGAATACCCTGTAGAAAATGAATGTGACTAGGGCAAGGCAAAAAGTTTGAAGTCATTAAAAATATGCATACAAAAATTCAAATTACTTTTAATGATTATTTTTACAGCTAACAAATACCTCACGGGCAGTGTACCCAATCTGCAGCTGGCCACATTGGCGCCGTACGAATACAAAGAGGAGACGAGCATACCGGAGCTGACCGGCACAGTTGTGCATCGGCCACAGCCTGAGGCAGCGCGACGTAGAAGACGTGAAGTGCACAGCTCCAGCTATGACTACTATTCAACGCCGCCTACGCGCCAACCTCCGGCACCGCCCATCACAGTCGAAGCCGTTGAGCCACCCACTCAACTGAACATTCCCAACTTTGATCACTTCGCCGAGAAATATAAGCTGATTAGCGTCAAGGCTAGCGGCGAGGAAGCGAAGGAATCGCAGTCAACGACTAAGGAGCGGGGACGCTATATCAAATATGAGCAGGTCGATGATGTGCCAGAGCTACTAACGCCCGACGATGACCAGGTCGGAGCTGCCATATCTGTGGCTGCTCAAGTGCATCAGTCGCCAGTCGTAGCTCAGGCGAACTCCTTCCGAGAGCCTGAACCAGAACCAGAGCCAAAGATGCAGCCACAGCCAGATACAGAGCCTGAATCAATAGGAAATGACGAGTTCCTTGAGTTGGAGCGCACGGAATCTGCGTTCGTTGTGGAAATCATTGCTGGGACACCCGATTCTGCCGATCAAACGGAACCAGTCTTAGCCCGCAACCTGTTCGCTGATCTGGAACTGCCGCACCATGTGGACGATGTGGAATTTGAGCGGATTCGCTCATCCTACGAAATGAACGAAGCCGACATCTTGGACATGCAGCCAGACTTCAGTGGACTGCAGGCTGAGCTGCCAGAGCCAGGCAGTCCACCGGGCTTTGGAAAGAGCATCGACGATGACTGGGAGAACTTTGAAAATTTGGAAAGCCTACCGAATGCAGCCCAGCGCAATTGGACGGTAGTCGAGCTGCCACACCCAGAACGAAGAGAGACGCCTTCCGAGCTGGAGAATGTGGTGCAGCACGACTCTCTGTTTCGAGAACTAGAGCTAATGGCGCCGTCAGATGAGGCGAGAGCACAGCGCGCCGCTGATGCCATGGAGCCGCCTCCGTATGATATGAGGCCGCCTGCTGTACCCATCCTGCCCGACTACGAGTCAGTGATGCAGCTCGAGGTATCGCGATCAAATCGAAAGTTGCCCAACTACGAAGACGTCGTTGCCCAAGGCAGGGGGAGAAGTGCAACAAAATACGTGAACAGTATTGAGGATATGTTCGTGGAGCTGCAAAAGAATGACAATGCTCCCATTGGAAACTCCACTCCACTCGCTACAGAGGTGCACGACTTCGATGCGCTTTGCGAGGAGCTGGAGATTGCTCCTTCACCAGTGCCAGCACGACGGCCTCCTCAGCCAGCGCCGCGCGTCTCCAAGCCGACAACGCTCAGTGTGCGAGGAGATGCAGCATTGCCATTGACTTGCTACGAGCCCGGGGAACTGCCGAGCTCCAGTTCGAGCGAGGCCGAAGTGGAGGAGCCTGTTGCCCCGCCACCACAGCCTGCTAAGCGTGTTCTCAAGGTGCGCTTCGACGTGGAGAACTTGCAATACTATCAATCTGCCGAGGTGCCCAGCTCAAACGAGTCAGACGTTGACTTTGACTCTGCCGAGGTTCAGAGCGAAGTGGAGCAGTTGCCGCCGAGGGCCACACAGCGCTTGATCACATTGCTACCTGAGCTGGAAGCTTCACCAAATGCCGAGCGCGATGTACCCAAACTCTTCAGCTCTCAGATCTCGCAGGAGGACAGCGATGATGAGTTATTTGGACGCGCCATACGTCAGCATCGCTCCATGACAGAGGCACTGCGGCCAGTCGCTGGGTTGGATCACGCGTCGCGGAGTGACCGAATCACAGAGGCTTAGATCCCCAAACACCCAAATGCTGCTCTTAATTTCCTTAGAGAGGACAGTATTTTACATGTAAATAAGTCTTACGACACACACTTCTAACTATGACTATATACATATATACCTAAAGTATGTTAGAAGTTGCCATATAATGTTGACTATGTTTAAATAAAGTTATGATTAATAGAAACTATGTATTCCCCCCTCTTTGGCCTATTCCCTAAGCAGAACAATCAAGTTCGTTCATGGGGCATGGGCAAACAATTAATCCTACGCCAATGATAAACGATTGCCTTATCATTATATGGCTTTAGCTCTTATCTATGTCTATGCTTGGACTGGTTCACTTACCTGTGGAGCTTGACCAGCGGAAAGTGCATGCAGAGCTTCTGATGGAACTCGGTGAACTCGCGATACGAGCGAAACAGATGGGTTGGATCCAGCTGCCCGTGGCGCGTCACTTGCAGAATGTACATATAATACTTCTCCATGCTGTAGTGCTTCTGGAAGCGAACGACCTTAACAATCTTCAGCCGACCATCCTGCTGCATGCTGTGAATGTGGTTCAGTAGATCGGTTAAAGATCCATAGTTTGAGAGATCCAGCTACTACTCACGTGTATTTGCGGGGCACAAAGGATAACAGCTCGCCAGAGCCTTCGTCATTATTGAAGCGCATCTGCGCCAAGTTGTGCAGAAAGAAATTGAACTGTGTGAACCAACTCTTCAGCGAGGATTGTATCATTTTGGCGAACGTGGCCGCCGCCTCGGGATTCGACTGTGAAGGCAGCAGAGCGCGACGCACATAGGTAACCGCATTTGAGTTCACGCCCGGCATACCCGCAGTGGCCATGTGCGCTAGCGTGTGCAGCAACAGGTCAGCGTTCTTGCGGACTATGTTAAAGGCGCGACAGCAGAGATCAACGAAGTAATGAAAGTCCGTAGAGGGTTTGTCACCGCCGTTGATAACATACGCCATATCCGAGGTGAGCACAAACGGAGTGCGATCTCTGTGAAAGGAAAGTTGGTGTTAGATTGAGATGATCAAGGATCACTTTGTTCCAACTCACCTCTTGAAATTACCAAACATTTGAGCATCGCCCAAAAACTTGCCAAAATCGATGTGGAACAAATGTCCAGAGGTCTTCAGCATTATGTTGTCGTTGTGGCGATCACAGATGCCCAGCACGTAGGTCGCCACGCTGTAGCCAGCGCAGGAGAGTGTGAAATTACGCACTGCGCTTTGATATTCCAGCGGACTCGGATTCTGCTTGCCCAGCCATTCGGCAATGGGCCGATCTTTGAAGGAGCCTGTCAGTCCGCATTCCACTTGGATTTTCCGCAACGTTTCGGCCTCTGACACAAGCTCAATCATGCCGCGCTTGTACCCAGTGGGCACACAATTGAACGTGACCATCTTGAGATCCAAGCGCTCGGCCAGCCACATCTTGTTCATGATGCGTATCAGTTGGATCGTCAGCATATCCTGTTGCAAGTCATCTCCACACTGTCAAAAATCGAAAGAAATCGATGTAGAGTAAGTGGCTATGGCAGCTATATTAGCTTACCTTAAATATAGCTGGCAGCGGCTCGGCATCTGGTCCCACAAAGGTGATCTTCAGGGGCAGCGTATTGGAGTTGAAGTAGCTGCAGTTGCGCACATTAACACCCGACACTTCCAGCTCAGGACCCAGTGGTAGACAGGTGGCCTTTTCTAGCAAATCCTGATGAATTTCATCCATGCCTGCGACCAGACTCTTTTGACGCATCGACTCCTTGGCTTCCTTAACGGACTCTGCAATCTTTGATAGATTCTGGGAAATGAAAGGACGAAATGATTAGGATTCTTTATCAAAGACCCCTCATAATGTTCACTCACCTGACACATGCGGTGCTGATACATGAAACGCTTCAGCAGCTTCTCGCCACAGATGGCCATTAGAGCGCGCAGCATCATTTTGTTGCGGCGATAGTAGCGAGCCTGTGTGATTTGCGACTCGTCGTAATCCTGATCCACCAGCGAGGCGCCAATCGAGTTGAGCGGATCGTCGGGCAAGCTGTGCACCAGCAGCCAGTACATGTGATGGGCAAAGCGCGGTGACTCCAAGCACTTCGCGAGCAGGAAACGCGAAAGCGCGGATGCCTCGTACGTGTCGTGCTTCAGCGATTGCACTAGCTGTGGCAGGAAGTCTACCAGTTGATCGTTGGGCATATGGGAGATCCACTCGACAGCCTTCTCACGCACTTTGGCATCCGGGTAGCGGGGCAGCAGCAACTCCAATGCCTGCAGCGGGGACAACGGCGCCCACGAATGGAGCAAGGAATGCAAGTCAATCAGATTGGCATAGTCCCAGCTGTGGGCCGCATGCAGAACCTTAGGCAATGCATTTGGGTAGTTCTGCAAGTAGAGACGCTTCTCCCAGAACACCTCGCGGCGCTCCGTTGCGCCCGAATAGCCCAGCTCGGCTGTATTCAGCAGCTCCTCCTGCAGATTAGCGTCCAGCGAGGCAAAGTCGTAGCTGAATCAAAGAACTTAAATGAAGAAATGCTCCAATAAAATATTTCAGGGATCAAACTTACTGCGGAGCAGGCTTGGGCGCCTCCTGATGCTCGGGAAACTCGATGCGACCGCCATAGGGCGGCACTTCGATGCTTAGCACCGGACAGAAGTCGGGGTGTGGGTGACAGCCACGCGCCGGAGCTGGCCCCAGCATCTTGTCAGTGGTTGGTGGCCAAACGGACAGCAAGTAGGGGCCACAGATCATCGTGCGCTTAAAGTCGAACAGCTGTATGGAGCACCAGCCCAGCTCAGTGGTCACCTGCCGCCGCTCGCCATTCGGCTCGGCGTTTGGCTCATTCTCGCTGGCCGCCTGCTTGCCGTAGAGCACAAACGTGAGTCGCGCCTCCCGCGGCAGCGTGCATATCGGATGCTGGTCAAAGGTCAGCCAAGCACTGAAATTCAACCGGGGAAACAGGCCGCCCGTCGTATCGCTGGAGCAGCTTAGCACATTCGGGTTCGACAGCAGGCGCGTGCCGTAGACAAGCTGCACGCAGAGTGAGTAATCTTCGTATTTCCAGTTCGGCGGCGGCCTGTGCAGGCAGTTGATGCTCACCACAATCGGCTTGGACACACACGACACGGGTATGGGCGCTAAAGGGAGTCTCGATCAGTATTAGAAGTCATCAAAATAAAGATATTCACTCACTTGTGGCATAGTCCGGCGTCTTCACCGAGAAGGCAACGCGAAACACATTAACGTACAGTTCGATTAGCTCCTGGACAGCATCGCGCAGGCTATTGCACTTTAATTTGATTTGCTCCAGCATGGAGCGCGGTCGCAGCGTCACTTGGGCATACTCGCCATAGTCGCTGATAATCTCTGGATTGTTTGAGCCCGCCAAGGGGGCGTACTTGGTCTGGGCCTCCTCGCATATGCGCTTCAGATCGGAAATGCAGCGCGCTATCTCCAGCGTGTCGATGGAGCCAAGCAAGGCGCATATTGCTTTCACAGCTTGCACCACCCCCGAGCAGCTGACGACGCTGCGTCCGGCTGGCGTTCCGTCTGCCGCCGACTCGAGCTTATCGATTTCCGTTTCGAGCGTCTCAATGAGTATCATCATGTTGTCGTAGGTGACAGTGGCCACCACCTCGTTGGGCAGCACTTGCTCCGGCTGCAGATCGGCGTCGTTGTCGTCATCTTGCTCAGTGCGTGCAATGGCCTCCATATTAGCAGCGGTGCTTAGGCACAGTCCCAAGTGCACATCCTTCTCCAACTGAAAGCTATTGTGCACACACTCCAACTGGCTGAGCCTCGAGGTGGGCGCCAGCCACTCCATCAGGCCAATGGGCTGCAACAAAAGGAGTAAGTTAGTCTTATGCGAGCAAATTTGAATCTTTTTTCCATACGCACCTTGACCGCAAAGTCCGTGACTGTGCCCTGGACCTGACCCTCGAGGGAGGCCAGGGCCTGCGCCACCACCTGCGCCACAACTGAATCGACTGCAAGCAAAGATTTCAGACATTATTCAGACTAATCAAAGCCAAACTGAATGCCACTTACTGTCGCAGGTGAAGGTCACTGGCGTGCCATAGCCCTTGACCTGTTCTCCAGCCAGCGAATTGGCCAAAGCGTGCTGCTGCAGCGTATTGGCAGCCGGATGTACAATGACCTTGATGCTGGTGTCCATCATGTAGTGGTAGTTGAACTCGGCGGCTATTACGTGCCCCACGTTTGTCTTCTTGTCGCCATGCTTGTAGCTGGATCGCAGCTCTCGCACCATGTGATAGAACTCCAAGAGTTCGGAGTCGTCCGACCGCTGCTCACTGATTAGCTGGTAGAGGCGCGTGAAGTTTTTCCGCCGATCCAGGACTACGTGGGCTGGTATGCTGTTGGTGTAGCTGTCTGTGAACGGCGCCAGCTGATATGGCTTGGATGAAGTTGTCGAAACTGCAGAGGTCGTTGCGCCCGTCTCGTACAGCTGCTGGTTGCGTGGCGGCAGCGGCGGCGGCGGCGAGACAGAGCCCGAGTTAGACACGCCAGGTGGTTGCACTGACGTCGTCGCAGCTGCGGCTGCAACTGCTGCTGTTGTTGGCGTGGGTGACGGCGAGTGGGAATGAGAGGGCTGGGTGAGGTAGTCCTGGCGCCAGCCAATGGAGCTGACGCTGCCGCTGTTGACGGCGCTCTTGTCCCACCGGTTGACCGCCTCGTACATGGGGTCCGAGTACTGGGTGCCATTGTCGCCGCTGTAGAGGAAGTCAAACGGATCGTAGTCCGCGTAGTATGAGGTGCAGTCGGAGGCGCCGTCGTTGCCTGCAAGTAACGAGTGCATCATCAATCAGCGAGTTAATCAAACACAAGCAATCGCACGCTTCACTGTTATGCAAATGGCCACACGATCAGAAGCAAATCGGATCGGATCGGATCGAGTCGAGTCGATCCGAGCGTGCAGCCAAAAATAAAATAAACAAAAGCCCACAGCGCGATATAGCCAGCCGCGAACGGAACTGAGAGCACATTTCGCAAAACTATGCTAACAAATCTGCTCGGCTCTTTTGTGTGGCCTCCCTCCCATTCTAACCAATTTTCATTTCAGCTAGGGGCCAATTGGCTCAGCTGTCGGCGGACGCCTACGCGACACAAAGTGAAAAAACAAAAAATATATATAAATATTTACACAAGTCACAGACGGCGTTCTGTTTGACCTTTTCCTTTAATGTGCTGACCAAATGCTATGCTAAAGAAGTCATATGTGGAGAGAGGCTGATCTTACCTAGTATATAGTATATATCTACAATGGAATTAGCTTCTTACTATTCAGTAGGGCCTATAGAATATCTAGATCTATATATATTTACATATACACATACATATATATATTTGTTGTTCAAAACGATCCCATATCGTTCATATTCCGAACGCTCAGCGTTGAATTGTTTAATAAAACAACAAAATGTTGGCATTTTTATTCTCAGACATAATTTATTATTGGTCTCCAAAAGTTATACAAGCTTGTATTTGACATATGTATATTAAAATATTATATGTTTATATATATATATATATATATGTGTATGTTTATATGTAAATATGTAGCTGGAAATCACAATTTCTTCCGTTTCAATAATACTCATCAAAAGAATTAAGGTTCAATTTCATGTGATTTGCCATCGCAGACAAACTTGTCAAATTCGTTTTGAAATTTTGCAAAAATACTAATTTATATGTAAATATATATATGTATATATATACATGTACATATATTATTTCTGTGTTGTTTAATGCGATATGTGGCCATCGATTTGATCAGTGTCGTTAGCATAAAACTCTCACTTTTTATTGTTTTCATTATATTCATACAGTGAGCAAATATCTAATGTTTGGCTCTAGTGCAGTCGGGGTGGAAGGCACAAATTTTCGACTTAAGAATGTTATATATATTTATATAAATATAAGTGTGTGTGTTAGCAGGTGCTTGCAAGTGGGTTCTATTATCCACACCATAAAACCCTGAGCCCATTTTGCCTTTTAGCTGATGACGTGTTGTTGTGTATGTGTCGCCTGACTTTTCTTTTATTAGTTGCTGTTGTTGTTGTTGTTCTGGGTGGGTGGTGTTGTTGTTGTTGTTAAATAGTTGCAGTTATTTGGTAGTAGTAGTATGTAGTACTTAGTATGGATAGTAGTAGAAGTTTTGCACTAAAATGTATTACTTTTGCGACACTGCAAGATAGAGAAACAGAAAGCATTCAGTTTAACAAGTTTTTAACTGTTTTTGTTATTTATATAACTTGGAATGGATAAACAACAGCAACAACAACAGCGTGAAACAATAGCAATAAACAACCAAAATAGACAACAAACTGAAACTAAAAGACAGTTTTCAATCAAACGGAATGACATCACATACATATACAATCTTATTATAATGTACATTATACACTTAAAGAATAGATTTCCCTAGTAACTAATAAGTTTCTTTAAAGCACTGCAAACTATTATTTCCGATTGCCCACTGCATGAATATGAATATTTAAAACTGATTATTGATACGCACTTCTCTCCACCCTTGGCTTATAAATATTTTGTTGTATGAGAACCTGTAGTGGATTAAATAACCTAATCGGTGCTCAACTGCTCTTTGGCTGACCTTTACTAATAATTTAAGATCCTCATGGATGCCGACAATTTTAGTGAAATTATTTATAGTTCAATCCACGGCTTAAAGTTCTTTTAAGATCTAACCGCTACAATGGGAAGACGCTTTAAGTTAAACGAATAGGCTTAGACCCACAACCAGTGCTTACCAGAGTTCTCATTCAGCAGCGGATCGAATGCCTCCAGAACGCTCACTCGGGCACTGCAAAAGAGAATTGACAATTAAAGAGAGGGATCGTGGGAGTTGAATGAGTAATGATGCATACTAATCATCCTGCTTCAGATCGATCAAATCGTTGCCGCTGCGCTGAGCTGGCAATGGGGGTCCAACGGACGGGCAGCTGCCAACGGGAGGTGTGGCCCGTCTCACATTGAATGCAGCTGGCGTTCTGGCGCCGGAATGTGGAACAGAGTGGCTGGAGGCTGGTACTGGAGTTGGTATTGCTGCTGCTGCTGTTGCTGGAGTGCTGTGTGGGCGAGCAAAGTCCACGTGCGAGCTCCCACCGTTGCTCAGCGCGTAGCCATAGCCATAAGCCTGCGATGGATACTGTGGCGGCAAATAGGCAGCCGAGCCCGGCACAACTGGGGCAGAGAACGTTGGATAGTACACAAAGCCAGCAGGCTGGACCGGGGCGACTGGCTGTAGAGCCAATTGGTTGGGCATGCTATAGAGCCGCTGCAGCTCTTCGTTGTTCAGCGGTCGTTGCTGTGGCTGCTGCGGGGGCGCTTGATAGGGCACCAGTTGCATGCCAACGCCGCCTGCTCCGTTTGGTGGCACTCCGTATTGCGGTGCTGCATATGGCGCTGCTGCATACGGCACAGGCATTTGGGTTGCAGCCGCCACCGGACCCACTGGCACCAATGCCGTCTGAGGATTATGGGTCTGCAGTCGCTGCAGATCCTCAATTAGACGATCGAAGGTGCTGCCGCTGTCCGAAGTCGGCTGCTTGCTGGTGGGACTGGCGAAGCAGATCAGATCGTTGTCCCCGTTGCCATTGTTGCTCTGAGCTGGCGGCGTGTTCGACCGCCCCGGGCTGCTAAACGATGAGCTCGCCTGATGCACGTCCGAGTGCCGTCGCTGCACTGCACTGAGACCTCGCAGCTGTTGGTGTTGCTGCTGTTGCTGCTGTTGCTGCTGCTGCTGCTGCTGCTGTTGGCTGTAATAGTCGGCGCTGACTGTCTGATAGCCAGTGCCGTATTTCTTGTTCCGCCTGTAGTCGTCGAGTGCTTGCTGTTCCAGGCTGAGTGCCGTTGCTTTGGCCAAGTCCTCCTGGAATTGCCTGTCATAGTCGATTTGCGCCTGGTTCGACATTATCCACTAGAGTCCTCCTCGCCCACGACCAGCTGCTGAAAAAGAAACACAAATTAAATATTTGTAGCCAAAATGTTGTTTTCTATCCGAACTGTGCTTTGTGAGTTTGTTCCTACGCTTATCTCTGCCCCATTCGCCTGAGCGATAACAAAATCAACGATAAAAGCGATTACGTGCTGTAAAAGTCCAACATTATATATTTATATATTATATATACAGACAAAGCAAAATATATATTCTTGTCTTTATTATTTTGCTTTGTTTTTGGACTTCTCCCTCAAAGCCAATCATGTTTCAAATGCAACTAGTGCAGCCCAGGTGAAGCAGAAGAAAGGGAAACGAATCGACAATTTATAAATTAACGTTTTGATAATTGTATTTGTATTAAAGGAACGTCACACTCTTATCTGCTCGATGAGTCGATGCGTCACTATCTATACGGCTTAATGAAAAAATACATTTTAATCAATTGTACTTTTGCTTTTAGTTGATGAAATTGTCTAAATATTTTTTGATTTTAATTATTACTTTTGAGATACCATTGATTCAAGATGTTTTCAGCATTTTAAATAAAATAATTTTATTTTATAGCTTGGGCATTAAAGTATGTTTGTGTAGATTAAATGGTTTTTGAAGAACCTTCAACGGGTTGGGTCTTTCTCATCAAAAATCTGTTTTGACTTTGATAAGAGCTTTCTTAAACAGCTGTTGGTATTAAATAGGAAAAAACAGACTATATAATCTGTTCGCTTCAAGAATAGGTTCCATTAAATCACTATTTAAAAGAGGCTGTAATATTGAACAAGATTTATACAGAATCTATTGAAGTACAAAATCTGATAGTTATTTTTAACGAATCTGGTTTTAATATATATCTTATATAATCTATATAACTTTCACAAGTATCTGTAGCCCTTTATCTATATAATGTTTATATAAATACTAATTTATTATAAAAGGTGGATATACATATGCACGACGAATAGGAGTTTATTTGAATATAATGAATATATACGAGAGACTCTCAAAATACAGTGAAACCTCGATACAACAAACTTCGTTTTAACGAAAATCTCAACATAACGAATTTTTTAAGTCCCTTGACTTTACCAAGGGTTTACTATAGCGAATCAATAGATATAAAGAAACAATTTTCTGGTTCCCTCAGATTCGTTATATCGAGGTTTCACTGTATTACGAATTATCGAATGTTTGAAATATTAAATATGAAGAAATATACAGAGATTTTGTAGGGAACTCGACTGAATTTGGAAAACTTATATATTTAAATTCTTCCGATAAAAATGATATAGAAAAACTATGGAGATCGTACTATAGATCACTTTTGATTATTTCTTATACGAATAAATATGCATTTGCCATTTATTCAGATTAGTGTATTTGCTTGTCATGGTCATATACATACATAAGTAACTCATTCACATAAACATATATATGTATAGAGATCTATATATGTTCATTAGGATTGATAAGACGTGTGTGATTCTGTGTCGCGCGGCGAATCAAAACAAACAAATGCGCCACTTTCTCACGATTGCCTTGAGAGGAGAACAGCTGTTCAGCATGAATGCCCGCACTCACACACATGTGTCCCCTGCACACACACATATACGCATATGACAGAAACACAGATGTGGTACCGGTGCACACACACACAACACAATAGTATGAAAACGAAATTAAATTGCCATCAGAAAGGGGACACAATAGATAAGAAAACATAAACCGGCGAAGCAAAAGTATCATGCGAGGCAGGGCAGCAAGCCAAATCAAAGGTTAAAGCCAATCAATACAATTTATAAATATATTAGCGAACAATAAATGATGTGATGAGTATGGGGAGCAGCAGTTCGACTAGTTCAAATTTGCATACGTACGTATATGTGTGTGTGTGTGTGTGCGTAGGTATTTGCAGAGGTGTGTACGCACACACACTCATATCGCGTATGTTTGTGTTGGTGTGCACAAGCGGAGTAGAAAAAGCACAAAAAAAGGAATGAGCAAATGCAAAAATAATAACGATAGTCATTATCTTAATCAGCATTATTTAAAGAAACTTATAACTATATATATTTGTATGTATGTATGTGTTTAGCCCAGCAAAGTATATGTAATGTTGGCAGCGCATACACACACATGTACACATGAATATGTAAATGCACATACGTATATATGTATATGCATGTATATATGCACGATTTGGTTTCGCTTTTCATCCACTTACGTTGTTCGATTTTGGGGGTTTCGTACTTGCTCGAAGCTATCGCCGATTTCAGTTGCTTTAAATTTCATATGCAATACTTTTTTGCGTTTTCATTTGGATTTCTTGTTACTTCCGCGGCTTTGGAGCTTCCTCCACTCACATACACAAGCATACATACATATATAAACAGATATTACACTACACATACAAATTTAAACTTGCACAAAAAACGAAACTGAACTGAACTGAACACACTAATACACGTAGGCGTAAAACGCGAAATACTGATTATTTCAACATATTATTAACACAAATTATTGAACAACATAACAAATATACTTAATTGAATGTTACTAAAACGCTACGGTTGCTTCGTCACACAAAAGAATAATAACAAACGCCACGGAAAAATGCGCAAAGCGGAATGCAACAAGCAGAGGAATGAATTTAATTATTTCAAACTAATGTACACACTGAAAGCGTAATGGCGTATCGATTGTTGTTCTTCAAAAATATCGATAGACAGTTTTTAAATTCATGTGCTGTTAGATTTTAATCAATCTTTATTGCCTATCCAGATTGGCTAACATTAAGTCTTCGATTTCCAGAGTGTTCCCGTTGTCTAACGCCAACTTCTTTGAGTCGTCGTCAAGTCCAGCAGTTGTCCAATACTCCAAGTCTACATTGCCCGTCAAATTATACATTCTGCGATAAGAGGCCTCAATGTTCTCGTCCAGCATTCGATCGACAATGTCACCCGCAGGCATTGCCGCATGATTCTCTCGCTGCGACATGGGCTGAGCGTGATCGTCACCCTTTAACGGGGACGTCGCGGTTCTTCCTTTGTCCTGGCCATGGCCGAGCGCAGCCATGCGCTGCGTGAACTCGATGCTATCAACGCCCATCTTGCAGAGCGCGCACTTGCTCTGGCCAATCCTTTGCTTCATCTTGTGCAGCGCGATGCGGTCCTGAGTGAGCAGCATGCGCTCCTGTGAGATTTGTGCCTCCTTCTCGCTCAGCTCGTGCGCCCGGTTGCTCAGCAGCTGCAGCTTGGCATGCAGCATTTGCTCGGCCTCCCGAGCCTTGAGCTCGGCCGACTGCAGACGCTTGATGGCCACGCGATAGGTGCTGGCTGTCTGCACCACCTCATCCTCCTTGATGTTGAGCACATTTTCTTTGTCCAGGAGCACACGCTTGCGCTGCTCCAGCTCGCGCTGCTGCTTGTGGCAGCGTTCCCGCTGCTCATCCGCTCGCTTGATGGCATCGCGCGCCACCTGCAGCTGCGCCTCCAGCTCCAGTCGCTCCCTGTCCAAGTCGCCCTGCTCGTGCAGCTTGTGCTGCATCTCGAGCTTCTGCTGCTCCACCAACAGGCGGGTGCGCTCCTGCTGCACATCCAGATGCATGCGCTCCACTTCGGCCAGCTGCAGCACCTTGAGCTCTTCGATGCGCTTCTCATCGCGCTCCATCTGCTCGCGATGGAACTGCTTCTCCCGCTCGAAAGCCTTCTTCTCCGACTCTATGCTGGCCATGCGCTGCCGCAGCTGCCAGTTCTCCTCGGCCGTGTCCTTGGACAGACGCTCCAGCTGGAGCTCCAATGTGCTCACCAGCTCCATGAGGCGTCGCTTCTCCTGCTCGGCGCCTTCCTCGTCGATTTTCAAACGGCGCTCCGCATCGGCCAGACGACGCTCTCGCAATTCCAAGTGCTGCTCGCGCTCCTTGGCTGTGCTGAGGCCCTCGCGCAGCTCCTGCAGGTCACTCGATGCCATGCGCAATGTCTCCAAGTAGCTGCCATGATCCCGCACTGTCGCCTGCTCCAGCATCTTAGCCTGCCTGATGCGCTCCATGTCGGCATCGTGCGAGCTGCGCAGCGCGCGCAATTCGTCCTCGTGGTCCTGCTTCAGGCTGGAGATCTGCTGCTCGTAGTCGCCTTTGAGCTGCGCCAGTTTGTCAGCATAATACTCCTTCGACTCGGAGTTCTCCAGCTTCAGGCGCTCCTCCACTGCCGCCAAGTGCTGCCCCAATACCTTCAGCTGTTTCCTGTTCAAGAGAGATTGGTGAGAACCTAGTGGTCGACTTGGTTGACTTACTGCACTCACTTGTAGGAGCTCTCGATCATTTCGATCTCCTGCTCGTAGTTGACTCGCATGTTGGCCACCAGCTCCTCCAGTCGCTGCTTCTCCAGCAAATGGCGCCTAACATCCGTCTCCAGCTGCAGCAACTGCTCCTTGCTCTCATCCTTGGCTGCCACGCTAGCAGCTGGCACTTTTTCCACTTCAGCCGGAGCTGGTTGGGTCTCGGCAGTTATAGCTTGGGCCATGACGGGCTGGCTCATCATCAGCTGGAGATGCACATTGATGCGCTCCTGCTGCGCCTTGATGTGCTCCTCTATTTGCAGTTGCCGTTGCACCTGCTGCTGCAGCAGCGCCTGGAATTTGCGATCCTGCGTCTCCTGCTTCTGCTGCATCTCCACCAGCGCGCGCTCCTGGTTCTTCATCTTTGCGGCAATCGTCAGCTGCGTCTCCGGCTGCTGCAGGGCTGTGTAGCTGTGGCTGCTCTCCAAGTTCAGGGAGTTTAGCATTAGAATCGTATGCGCTGTGCTGTCTACCGAGGGCTTCGCTTCCACTTTTGGCTCATCCGAGTCCGGAATGCGAAGGATCTCCGTGCTGTTCTTCGGAGTTGCTGCGGGTTCTTTTGTTGTTTTGGGCGTGGGTGGCGAGGCGGCGCGTTCCAGCTCCTCCTCGGCAGCTGGAGAGGCCTCTGCCATCTCAGTACTCAGACCCAGCCAGTCAGCCGTGCCGCGCTTCTTGGAGACGGGCGTGGACATGCCCGAAGCATTGGTATTCGCCTCCTTGCCAAAGAGACCCAGAGGATCGGCATTGATGTTTGAGGACTGCGCAGTTCCAGAACTGCGCCGACCAGCACTCGCTGCTGTTTTGGGACGCGCCTGTGGGTGCACGTTAGAGTTCTCCGTGGTGGTATCAGTCGACTGGCGGGACATGGAAGGCTTTGCTGTTGCCGGACGCTTGTTGGATGTGTCGCTGTTATTCATGATGTCATCGAAAATGTTCCGCTTGGGCTCTGCAGCTCCCAGTAAATCGTCAAAGAGACTTTTGCGTGCTGCTCCGCCGCTCTTTGGTCGCTTAGGATCGAATCCCAAGTCATCATCGTCAGCATCGTCCATTGAGAGCGATGGCTTCTGCTTGACAATGCGTGGGGTGCTCGTTGCTATTGATTTGGAACTTCCCTGCTTAGCTGTAGAGTTTAGTGCATCTGGTTCACTTTCCTCTTTGATACCGAACAAATCTTCGAGTTTTCCTTTGGCTTTGCTCGATTTTGGCAATTTCTTTGCAGCGCCGCTTCCGCCTGGCGCGTCGAAGAAGTTGTCGTTGTCCAAACTATTATCACTGAGTAGATCAGCCAAGGGATCATCGCTAAAATTCATTTTAAATTCTATCTACTTTTTATTATTTTCTCCTATAACTTTTAATATGCAAAGAAATGACAGTTTGGAAATTATAAAAAGCAACGGTTGCTTAGTAACGTACTTTTATGTATATTGTACGCTTGATGATGTGTACACACTCATGCCAAAAGCATCAAACTGCAACAGGTTGTAATTATTGATTTTCATTGCAACCGCTAAACTATCGATACAAAATAGTTTCGATAGATTGCTCAATTACTTGCATCACTAAATAGTAACCCTCGACGCTGAAGTAAACAATTCGTGGTTTCTCGGTTTATTTTCTAGTTTTATATAAAAATGAGTAATATTTATATTCAGGAGCCGCCAACGTCTGGCAAAGTACTGTTGCGAACCACAGTTGGTGACATCGACATTGAATTGTGGGCCAGAGAGTGTCCGAAAGCATGTCGCAACTTTGTCCAGCTCTGCCTGGAGGGCTACTACAACGGGACAACTTTCCACAGGCTGGTGAAGGGGTTCATTGTGCAGGGTGGCGATCCCAATGGCGATGGCACCGGCGGAGAATCGATTTACGGCCATCCGTTTAAGGATGAATTCCATTCTCGTCTGCGCTATTCGCGTCGAGGATTGGTCGGCATGGCGAACTCGGGCAAGGACGACAACGCCTCGCAGTTCTTCTTTACCTTTGCGGCCACGCCAGAGCTGGAGAACAAAAATACACTCTTCGGCAAGGTCACAGGCGACACGGTGTTCAACATGCTTAAGCTGGAGGAGGGCATCGTCGATCACCAGGAGCGGCCAATGTACACGCATCGCATAACCTCCACGGAGGTGCTCAGTAATCCCTTCACCGACATCGTGCCGCGCTCCTTACCAAAGGCAGTCAAAGTGAAGAAGAGCAAGAAGGAGAAGCAGGGCGTGAAGTAGGTCTTCCATATAATATAAATATGTTAATCAGAGATTCAATTATTCCCTTTCCAGAAACTTTGGACTGCTCTCGTTTGGAGAGGAGGCTGAAGGAGATGAGCAGGAGACCACAATGTTTGTCAAGCAGAATGCTGGTAAAGCGAAATCATTGCATGATGTCACGGATGATCCAAAGCTCAGCAAGGAGGCAATTAAGGTGCCTAAAACGGAGCCAGAGTCTGAGCCAGAGCAGAACGAGGAACGCTTGTCGGATGACTGCGAGGAGGTGATGCTGCCCAAAGCTTCCATCAACTCCGATATTGTGAAAAGCAAACTGGCGAAAGCTTCCAAAACCACCTCGACAAAGCAGCCAAAACGTAAGGATATCAAAAGTGAATCTGAGGATGAGGACGACGATTTTCTGATGACCCAGGAGCAGGAACAAAACCAGAAAATATCCAAAGAAAAGTATGCAAACAGTTACGAGTTGTCTATATTAGTTTGACTACATAGTCCCCGTATTCTAGAACTAAGATCCGGGAAGAAATTGCCTCATTGAAGCGTCAATATCAAATGGACAAAGTCACCAAGGATAAGCAATTGTCTAAAGAGTCCGAAAAGAGTTCAAAGAAGCAAGACATTAAGGGAGCTAGCGAAAATGAATATATCAAAGATTTTATACAAACAAAAGAAGAGTACACTGTTAAGGCAAAAACTACGCTTAAAGGACAGGGAAGGTATGTACTCTAGGCTTTAATTTGAGTTGTAACGAAAACTAATCACATTAATGTCTTAGAGAGGAATTCACTTTGAATTTGCTATCCAAGTTCAAATCGAAATTGAGTAATCTTAAATACAATTCAACCTCCGATGATGGTGAGCAGGAGCCTAAGCAAGTAGACGATGACGAAGTGGAAAAGGAAATCGTTGGAGACGACTGGCTGGCGCACACATTAAACTTTAACAGCAATGTTCCCGTGCTGGCAAAAGATGCGTCTACTAAAAGCGATGATTGGTATGATGTATACGATCCGCGCAATCCGCTAAACAAACGCAAACGAGGCGCAACAGATCACAGTAAATCTTCACAGAAGTTCAAATCCTCTAGATAAGCTGTGTAAATAAATACATAAACATTTAAGCTATTTGAATTCTTTAAGTTACGCGGGAGTTTTCGATATATCGATAGTTCTTATATATCGCTGTTATGCAAATTGAACTCTGGGCACATTTGGTATTTCTCGATTACTGAATACCCGTTAAGTCATCGAAGTACCACCGATAGGTTTGGTTAGCGGTAGCAGCTGAACAATAAAAAAAAAACGTACCCAAGGTGAAGTAATTTGGCTTTTAAAATACAGGTAATTATTGCAAAGCGTTAACTCCAACTTGTGCACAAAATTTGGCTAACGCAGTGACGTCATTTATGAGAGTAACTGAAGCCACAATAAGTCACCAGAATTCAGCCAAAATTCGCGTCGCTGTCAAATTATTGATTTTATTTGACATTTGTTTGTCGTCACAGCTACAGCCCCACACACAAAACAGCAGCTGGCCGAAGCGCGCGGGGTGAAAAGGGGGTACGAAGGCAAGGCTGCTTTAGTCACCGTCTCCAAAAACAGCCACCAGCGAGCAGAGCAGAATGAGTGCGAAGAGCAAACGGCCAGGCACGGCGAGCAGCCAAACGCCGAATGAGTGCGTCCAGGTGGTTGTGCGCTGTCGACCGATGAGCAATCGAGAGCGCACTGAGGGCTCGCCTGAAGTGGTCAATGTGTATCCCAATCGAGGCGTTGTCGAGCTGCAGAACCTCGTGGATGTCAACAAAGAGCAGCGCAAGGTCTTCACCTATGACGCGGCCTACGATGCGGCTGCCTCCCAGACCACGCTCTATCACGAAGTCGTCTTTCCGCTGGTCAGCTCTGTGCTGGAGGGCTTCAATGGCTGCATATTCGCCTACGGCCAAACGGGCACCGGCAAAACGTTTACGATGGAGGGAGTGAGGGGCAATGATGACCTGATGGGCATCATTCCGCGAACCTTCGAACAGATCTGGCTGCACATCAACCGCACCGAGAACTTCCAGTTTCTGGTGGACGTCTCATACTTGGAGATCTACATGGAGGAGCTGCGCGATCTACTTAAGCCGAACTCCAAGCACCTGGAGGTGCGAGAGCGTGGATCCGGCGTCTACGTGCCTAATCTGCATTCCATCAACTGCAAGAGCGTCGATGACATGATAAACGTCATGAAGGTGGGCAACAAAAACCGCACCGTTGGCTTCACCAACATGAACGAGCACAGCTCACGGTAGGCTATGGTATATCACTGAAGACTTTAGATCATTAACTTGTCTGTGTTGCAGCTCGCATGCAATATTCATGATCAAGATTGAGATGTGCGACACGGAAACGAACACGATCAAGGTGGGCAAGCTGAATCTCATTGACCTAGCGGGCAGTGAGCGTCAGTCGAAGACGGGCGCATCAGCGGAGCGCCTCAAGGAGGCCAGCAAAATCAATTTGGCGCTTTCCTCGCTGGGGAACGTGATCTCTGCGCTGGCGGAGAACTCGCCCCATGTGCCGTATCGCGACTCGAAGCTGACGCGCCTCCTGCAGGACTCGCTGGGTGGCAACTCCAAGACGATCATGATAGCTAACATTGGACCCTCGAATTATAACTACAACGAGACGTTGACGACGCTCCGATACGCGCAGCGGGCAAAGAACATACAGAACCAGCCAATCAAGAACGAGGATCCACAAGATGCCAAACTGAAGGAGTACCAGGAAGAGATTGAGCGACTCAAGCGCCTCATTGCGCCGCAGCAGCAACAGCGCACCGAGAAACTGGCTGCGGCTGCCAAGAAACGCGTCAAGAAGCCCAAACGGGAGCAACTGAAGCGCGACTTGGCAGACAGCGCGACGCAAGAGCAGCTGCCAGCGGCCGAGGATGAGGGGGAGAGCGAGCAAGACGCTTCGGAGCCAGAGTCGGACAAGGAGAACGAGGCGGAAGTGGCCAAGTCCAGTGAGCAGTTGGAACGTGAACGCGTGGAGAACGCGAAGTTGGCTGCCAAACTGGCCGAGCTCGAGGGTCAGCTGGTGCGCGGCGGCAAGAATCTGCTGGACACGTACAGCGAACGCCAGATTGAGCTGGAGAAAAAGCTTGTGGAGATTGCGGAGCGGAAGAAGCGCGAGATCGAAATCCAACAGCAGCTGGAACTGCAGGAGGAAACGACTCTGGAGATACGGGAGCGCAACGTGTCGCTGGAGCAGGAGGTCGAGCTGAAGAAGCGCAAACTCTCCAAGTGCTATGCCAAGTATCTGGCGCTGCAGCAGGAGCTGAACGACTGCAAGCACGACCACAACCAGGATCTGCGCGAGCTGGAGATGGCGCAGAACGAGCTGGTCAAGGAGCTGAAGCGTCAGCTGCTCATCATCGACAACTTCGTGCCCATCGAGGTGAAGCAGCGCCTCTACACGCAGGCCAAGTACGACGAGGAGCAGGAGGAGTGGAAGTTCACCACGTTGCCGATGACCATGAGCGCCAGCGATGGCAAATTCAGCACCAGACGTCCAGTGTCGCATCCGAGTCGCCGGCGACCCATCTCCGAGTACGCACTCCAGGCGGCGAAGTCCAACGACCCCAGTGCCCTGCGCTTCAAGAGCGAAAACATCGTCAGCTACGAGCTGGACATGCCCTGCCGCACCACTCAAGAGTACCGCTCGCCCAAGGTGTCCGCCTCCTTGCAGGCGGTGCTCGCTCAGGCGATGCAAACCGGCGACGACATCGACATTGTGGACACCCAGACCAATTCGTTGCGCTCTCGCCTCGAGAACATCATCAATGGCAATGCGAACAGCACCAGCACAGCCTCAGCCGAGGTCTCACCCACAACAGCTACCGCCACCTCCAAGCTCGTCAAGCCCACGCGCAGCGGTCTGCCCAGCCCGGGCTCGGCGCTCGACTCCAATCGACGGCCGCCCACCAGCCGTCTGCAGCCCAAGAAGCCGGCCTCAGCCTACCCCAAGGCGCGCGGCCTCGTCAACAAGTAGTGGAACGAAAACGAAGAACTAACCCAACTCATCTCAGTGGAAGAGTCACAAGCACACGCATAAACTAACCAAAGCTCTCATAGTCACAGTATACCAATCGAATCCTTGTTCCCGTTGCGCATTCTATGCAATTAATTTAGTCCAATCTTCGCACAATTCTCGCTTTGTAAAAGTATTTTGTTATTTTATTTTTTTTTATTTTAGTTTTAATTTATTGTTTAGAAAGACTCGAATTTAATTTGTTATCCAGTCGGGCCTCGGCAGCGCCTGCGCGTGGCCCCACTGCGACCGACCAGTCATTCATTTAAAATGTGCAATTTAAGTTTAAGCTTAATGTGTAACTCTATTGTTTATTATTATTATTATGATTAATATTATGATTATGATTATGACTATGACTATGATTATGACTATGACTATGATTATTATACTTACATAGTAAAAGCCGCTTAGTTAATCAGACACACCAAATAAAGCAACTCAAAGCAAGTGTACAACAATATATTATTTTGTTGGCCGATCAAGATGAAGTAACTGAATGACAGTAGCGTTATTGAGAATCGCATAGAAAGGCAAGGGCCTTATTTATGTTGGCATAGCGATAGAGACTGACAGTGGTTAACTCAGCTTAAACGAGGTGAAATGAACATGCCCAGAGTACGTTGCATGCAGTGAATGCCCCATAAAGGAGTGATCTCTATAGGATCGTAATAGTAATTGAAGTGATCAATTTTGGCGTTTTAGCTCTACTCGATTTGCCATGTCCTCAATATATCCGTAGATATATCCGCCATAGCTTTTAGATCTTGAGATGTCAACATGAAAATACACGCCATATCTCAACTCTTTAGCCCTTCTAGAATATAATTTTCCCATTTGTCACACCCCTCAGTGGGAGTATGGGCAATCTCTTGGCACTTTATCAGACCAGAGTATACACGAGTATATATTTCAAATTTCAAGTCTCTAGCTTCAATACCGTCGAAACGGTTTGCTTTCATACTGATAGCCGGACGGACAGCAAGACGCACAGTGTACAAAACCAATACACTCTTTGAAGTTTAGTAAATGAGTATAATCATATGGACCTAATACTAGTAGCTATGTTTGTATGTTAGCCTACGATCCTTTCAGCCCACTGTTAGTCAAGAAAACGATATATATTGCCAAAATAGAGCTTTAATATTAATATTTAATATTTAATATTTGGTAAATGCCAACAGAGTTCCTGGAACAATTCTAAATGCAACGGAAGTAGTAATCCCATATTACTAATATCATGATGTCCTTATTTGATGACTTTCAAGGAGCGTCCGACCTCGATGAATGCCTCAATGGCTCGATCGATTTCTGGCTCTGTGTGAGCGGCGGAGATTTGGACGCGAATGCGTGCCTTGCCCTGCGGAACCACCGGATAGCTGAAGCCAATGACATAAATGCCACGCGCTAGGGGAAGAGAAAAGAGATAAATCGAGCAGGCAAAGAGGGAAGAGAGATGAAGCGACTTACTGAGCATCTCGTCGGCGAAGCTGGATGCGAGACGCGCATCGCCCAGCATCACCGGGCAAATGGGATGATTCTCGCCGGCAATGGTGAAGCCAGCCTTGGTCATCGCCTGGCGGAAGCGCTGGGTGTTGCTCTGCACGCGCTGACTGAGCTCACTGGAGCTGAGCAGCATGTCCATGACCTTCAGCCCCACTGCGACCACTGCTGGCGGCAGCGTGTTGGAGAAGAGGTACGGGCGCGACTTCTGGCGCAGGAATGAGATGAGTTCGGCAGGGCCAGTGGTGTAGCCGCCAGAGGCGCCGCCCAGGGCCTTGCCCAGCGTTGAGTTGATGATGTCCACCTCGCCCATGACATTGTCGTACTCCTCTGTGCCGCGCCCGGTGGCCCCAAAAAAGCCCGTCGCGTGGCACTCGTCCACGAAGACGAGCGCATCGTACTTCTTGGCCAGCTCGACGATGCGCGCCAGCGGCGCTATGTTGCCGTCCATGGAGAAGACGCCGTCGGTGGCGATCAGCTTGAGCCGGGCGTCGGTCGAGCGCAGCTGCTGCTCCAGATCGGCCAGGTCGCGGTGCTTGTAGCGCTGCTTCTTGGCCCGGCACAGGCGGATGCCATCGATGATGGACGCGTGGTTCAGCTCGTCCGAGAAGACGGCATCCTCTGGCGTGAGTATCGCCTCAAAGATGCCCGCGTTGGCATCGAAGCAGGAGGCGTACAGTATGGTGTCCTCCCGCCCATGGAACTGCGAGATCTTCTGCTCCAGCTGCTTGTGGATGTCCTGCGTGCCGCAAATGAAGCGCACCGAGCTCAAGCCGGCGCCGTACTTGCCCAGCAGCTGCTGACTGTACTGCACAATCTCCGGGTTGTTCTGAAAGATTCCAGTCAGGAGTTGAAGAAAGGCAGCCCCAAGCGGGCCCGAGCACTTACCGCCAGTCCCAGATAGTTGTTGGCGCAGAAGTTGAGTATCCTCTGATCGCTGCCCTGCACCGTGATCTGCGTGCTCTGGGACGAGGTGATGATGCGCTCCGCCTTGAACGTGCCGGCCTCCTTAATGCCGCTCAGCTGCTGTCCGAGCAGCTCACGCAGCTGCGACTGCGCTGCGGCGCTGTACTGACGCATTGGCTGCCTTCCAGCTGCCAGCGTAAGAGCATTGCATAATGGGAAAGTAGATATATAATGGATGAGTATATACGTATGTATGTATAGGTGAAACGATTATCACAATTGCCTGCGAGACATACAGCAGCCGGTCAGCGACAATATTTTCGAGAAAACAGGCATCACGCAGCGTATACTTAACGTCGATCCGTATACTTGATTTCTGGCCAACGTCTCGCATGGAACTGAGCGACGAGCTGCGGCGACAGCCAGCACCAGGCCCCCTGAAAAGCATGCCAACAACAACAACAACAACTGGCTGAAGAAGGCGTTGTTGTTTTTCCCGATTTATAAATACATAGCCAGCGTACATACATATGTATGTATATATATATATAACTCATAACTATGTACAGAAATGTTTGTTACTAAACTAATTGAATTTGCTTTCATTTTCGTTGTCATAGCGGCCAGTGTTTAGTTTTGTTGTCGTCTCTTGCACTGAGAGAAAATTAATAAAAATAAATTTGAAAAATTTGCATTATTTGTATTTTATAATATAATTGTTTTCTATGCAGATTCCTATAACAGCAATGTATGTCATCAAAATGAATATATAAAGAATATCTGAAATGGCTTCAGAGTCTGTATTCTATAATAATAAATCAGAAAGGGATTCAAATTTAAATTATTTATTATTTTTAATAAATTATGTGAGACTTTTAGAAAAGATTTCCCAATAATTCATTTAAAATGTTTCTTTGATTATAAAAATATATTAAGCAGCTTTTAGTTTGCTGGAAAATATAAGCGATATATCTATGAATTTGTTTAGT
This sequence comes from Drosophila paranaensis, assembly GCA_035047545.1. Lineage (NCBI taxonomy): Eukaryota > Metazoa > Arthropoda > Insecta > Diptera > Drosophilidae > Drosophila > Drosophila paranaensis. Next base: position 3,495,662 of record JAWNPL010000145.1, on the reverse strand, counting down.
TATTTTTTGTTAATTTATTAAGTACAAAATAATAATTTATTTATTAGAAATTTTTCAAAAATGTAATACATTTCTCTTCTCACAAATATTTTAATATTTTATATATATATATAATTATATATATGTAAGTCCAGTGTGGCAAATTGGGGTCGTTGGCATTTACAAATTTACTCAATTTTGAGCGCTCAGCTCTTTCAATGCAATTGCTGTCAAGGTCATTGCCAATTGAGCTACGCTAATAATATATATATCTACATATATATTATTTTGTACACGTATAAATATACTATAAGCTTACACATGTACATATGTATGTATGTATATATTCATCAAAGCTTACAATTGGATTTGAACTTCATAATTTGATTCGATTTGTGGCAAATCAATAATAAATTCAGCTGATAGTATATAGTATGTATTTCAACCATGCATATATAAGTGTATATATAGAAATATATATGCATTATATACAATTGTTAAATGTAATTAGATGTACATTAGTTTATATACAGTTTCTATTAAATATAATACTTTTAAATAAATTTATACTGTAAATATATAGATTTATAGATAATAAAGATGAACTAATTAGCTAATTGATTTAATAAAATTCACCAATAAAGGGGGCAGAAAGGGTACTTCGAGTATATATAAAAACATACATATAACTATGTAAACTAATGGGAATAAATCAATGCTGAATTATTGTTAATCAGCTGCCGTCGGAGTAACATGAGAACAATTTCCACAGATAAGCGCTCAACTGAATGATCAGTTCAAACTAAAGGGTGCTAAATAAATGCTATATACATCTATAAATACAAATAAATATGAAAAATAAATAAAACTTAAAATGTAAATCATAATTTTTATAAACAATTTATGTTCTACTTTCTAGAAGAAAATATAAACAAAATTTATTTTATTTTAGTTAGAAAACTTCTGAAACTTAAAAGAAAACATAATTTAAATAAAACAAAAATATTTCACTGAACAGGTTCTACCGAGATTTGAACTCGGATCGCTGGATTCAAAGTCCAGAGTGCTAACCATTACACCATAGAACCGCACACTTCGCCCACGACTTAACCGACAAACATATGCCCCACCACGACTCGCGCGACTGCGAAGGCGTTCGATTAACGGCATTAATAAGTCCAAATCTCATTTTCTATGAATAAACAAATATTTGGCAACTGAGACCGAAATTGTCAGGTTTAAATTTATTATTAAAGAATTTAAAGCACATAATTATATAAAATATAAAATAATAATTATATAAATTATATAATAATTAATAATAATAAATCAGTTTAATTTGCAGCTAAAAGAAATATATTTTCAAAATATTTAAATGTTATTAATTTTAATTAGAAATGTTTAATATGTATGTAGATAAAAATGGTAAACTCAAGTGTTGTCCAGCCGACTGGCAGATACCCTGTACATAGTGCTGACGGCATTGCGTTTAATAGAAATTAAATAAATACATAAATAAACAATTAGCAGTCGAGCCAAATACGATTCACTTATAATTTTGCTAATACTTTTTAATTAAATTAAATATTATCAATAATTATTAATTTTAAGACTTAATGCTGAATGGAACTATAATTTGAACTGTACGAGATACGCATTCCCATTCGAATACTCTGTGAATCCAGGGTACATTCAGCAGAAGTTGGTATACGCCCCCCTAAACGCATATAAAATACAATGGAATCAGCTTGGCTGGCTTCAGTTCTTGTGCCATTCTCTATGCCTAAGCATAGCCCTAAAAAGTGATCTGAATTATTTGCTGTGAACTTTAGTTTGACTTAGAAAATGTGTGAAGATGCCCGTTGATAAGGCTCAGTTTGTGACTCTGGTGTGCCTGTGTGTCTGCGCCTCTCTGCCACGGATAAAGGCAGTTGAGGAACGCAGCCAGGCACTGCTCCACGGCAGCGACGATGGCACCCTGCTCTTCGAGGCGGCTACAGATCAGAATATTACCTTCCGGCTCATGGGCGAGGCAGCCACACTGCTGCTGAACGACGTGGACATTGTTGCCCTGCTGCAGAGACGTCGCCGTGCCCAGTCATCGGCGGCACGACGAGAGCCCATGTCCCTGGATGCGCTCAAGGAACAGTTCCGTAACGTGCAGCGGGATCTGCTGCGCTTGGGCAGGTGGCTGTCCAAGACGCAGAACAGAACACGTCGCACCGGACCCACGCAGCGTGTGCTGCGCCGTGACATACAGCGTGTCCAGACCATTGCGAACACCCTGACAACTCTCAAGACCAATCTGGAGAAGGACGACTGTGTGTCGAGTCCCTGCAAGAATGGCGGCACCTGCCTTGACGCCTACAAGGCCTTCTACTGCAGTTGCACCGCCGGCTGGCAAGTGAGTAACCGGAGCACCACGGGTGGGCGTCTTCCTCAGAGCACATTACCCAAAAAAACGGGGCGTTATTGTACGGCAGAGCTGCGGAACGATAATCTCTGTTGCAAGAGTAGCGAAAGTGCGAGAGAAAGAGAACGAATAAAAGTCAAAAGTGAATAATATAGGGAGAAGAAGATGGAAAGTGGAAGAGAGAGAGAGAGAGAGAGAGAGGGAGAGAGGGAGAGGGAGAGAATGATGAAGAGATATAGAATATTAATAGAAAAAAGAGAGATAAAGAGAAAGAGAAAACGAAAAAGTGAAGAAAAAGATGAAGAGAGAGGAGGGGGGGGGGGGTGAGAGGTCATAGGCTAAGAGAAAAAGAGAAAGTGGGTGAGAAAGTTGTGAGGTGTATATTACATTGTATGTATTGTATCAATATCAACAGATATATTTATGTATAGATAGCTATACAGAGCGAAAGACAGGCAGAGAGAATGAAAAACTGAGAAATAGATAAAATTTAAAATTTATAAAAGATTTAAATTTAGATAGAGCGAGAGAGGGGACTGAGAAGTAATAGTGAGAGAGGATGGGTGACATCGTCTCTCTCTCTCTCTCTCTCTCTCTTTTTCTCTCTCTCTCTCTTTTTCTCTCTCTCTTCCTCTGCTCTTATCAGCATCATAAAGTTATCCCCATTGAATTGTTTTCTTAAATTTAAACAAATACTTAAAGAATAACTCAATAATTATATTCAGGATCTACACTTAAAGGTCAAATTTATTGCTATATTCCTATATCAAATTGAAGAAAATAATAAATGGCATATTTAATAGAGGTTTTCCATAAGATTCGCAACTATTTCAAGTTCAAATATAGAAAGAATAGTATTAATATGTGAAGTTCTAGACAAAAATATGAAATATGAGAGATAGATCTATTGTGAACCACTAACATTTCCCCTTGATTCTCGATCGATGCCAGGGCGCGACATGCGAGGATGATGTGAACGAGTGCTTCAAGTTTGCCGGCACTGATTTGGCAGTGTGCCAGAACGAGGCGCAGTGCATCAATACGCCGGGCAGCTACAGGTAAGTGTGGCGGGATATACTTAGAAAGGACATGCGAAGCATCCATACAGTCGCGTAATCTTCCAGCTGCGTTTGCCGCAAGGGCTTCTATGGGGCTCACTGTCGGCTGCGCCAGCATGCGTGCCTGGGCAATCAGTCAGCGGAGCTGTGCGGCAGCCATGGCACCTGTTTGCCGTCCAACAACGCGGTTGGCTACGTGTGCATCTGCGATCCGGGCTGGACCTGGGCGGACACGAACGTCAGCATGGCCAGCGCCAGTCCCTGCACACGCGACGTGAACGAATGTGCGCCAGATGTGAATCCCTGTCACGATGAATGCATCAATTTGCCGGGCAGCTTCCGCTGTGGCGCCTGTCCGCCGGGCTATACGGGTGAGGCGAGCGCCGTGATCCATGATTTATGCTACGAAATATTCCTTTTACCTGATTCCAGGCGATGGCAGGCACTGCCGAGATCTGAACGAGTGCGAGGACGGCAACAATGGGGGCTGCAGTCAACGGCCTTTGGTCAACTGCATCAATACGGAAGGCTCCTATCGATGCGGCCGCTGTCCGCCTGGCTGGACGGGCGATGGCCGGCTATGCAGCGAGCCCAAGTCGAACTCGTGCAACGGCGAGTCCATTTGCCATCCGAGCGCCACCTGTGAGTACATTTCCGGCACAGTCGTCTGCAGCTGCCCGGCCGGATTCTTCGGGCATGGCTATGGGGCTGATGGCTGCACGGAGGACTCCAGCCGGAAGCCCTGCGACGATCATCCTTGCCTGAACAACGGCACCTGTGTGCTCAGCGGACGGGGCACCAGCTGCATCTGCCAGCCGGGCTACACGGGTGCCCTGTGCGCGGAGGCCGACGCCTGCCATCCGAATCCTTGTCAGAATAGCGGCATCTGCCGCCTGCTGCCCAGCAACCAGCACCTCTGCGTGTGCGCCTCCGGCTTCACGGGCAGCAGCTGCTCGCACGTGCGTAGCTACTGCGGCGTCGTCCTGCACAACGAGACGGGCAGCCTGCGGCTGCCGCCCAGCGGCGCTGTGGGCACCGGCTACCAGCCCAACGAGCGCTGCGCCTTCATCATACGCACGCGTCCGGGCTTCGTGCTGAACGTGACCTTCGGCATGTTCGATCTGCAGCAGGCGCCAGCCGACTGCAGCGCCGACTTCCTGCAGCTGCACGACGGCAGCTCGCTGACCGCCAGGCAAATCGGACGCTTCTGCGGCAATCAGCTGCCGCTGGGCAACGGCCGGGTGGTGTCCACGCAGGAGCAGCTCTTCTTTTGGTTCCGCTCGGACAACGAGACGCAGGCGCGAGGCTTTAACCTCACCTGGCACTCGCAGCCGTTGACCTGCGGCGAGTCCTTGCCACTGGCTCGGGGAGACAGCGGAGTCCTGCGCTCGCCCAGCTACCCGGGCAAAGCGCGCCCAGGTCTCGACTGCCGCTGGCTCCTGAGGGCACCATTTGGACAACGACTGGTCTTGCGCTTCTACGAAATCACATTGGGCAACGGCTTGGACAGCGGGCACTGGTCGAACAACTGCAGCAGTGGGGACTCGCTTGGTGTTTGGGAATCGGATCGACTGCTTCACATGGCCTGTCAGTCGCAGCAGCCGGCTCCCTTGTATAGCTCGTCGAATCAGTTGAGAATCTTGTTTCACACGGACTCGAACCGCGCGGACAGCTTGTTCCAGCTGCACTACGAGGTCGTGCCGGGCCACCCGGGCTGTGGCGGGGTCTTCAGCGAGCCGACCGGCATCGTCAGTGGCCACATGAATGCCAGGCTCTGTTTGTACCTCATCGAGCAGCCAAGTGGAACCCAGATCGAGCTGAACTTCCTGCGGGTTAAGCTACTGCACGACTGCTCCCTCCAGAAGCTAGAGATCTTCGACGGGCGCACTGACGAGGAGCCGCTACTGCGCCTCTACTGCGGAGAGCCGCAGCCGGGTGAGCTGCAGCCAGTGACTTCCAAGAGCAACGTGATACTCCTGCGCTACGAGTATGCTCTGCCAGGCCTCGAGCTGACCAAGAGCTTTGAGCTGCGCTACAAGCGGGGTGGGTCGATCTCCCAGGTTGATTTGATATTGTTTCTCAGCCCAAGACCTTCTCTCTTCCTCAGTCTGCAGTGGCACCTACATCGATGCAGATTCATCCGGTGGCGTTATAAGTAGCCCCAACTATCCGAACTACTATTTGGAGCATCTGGACTGCACCTACACGATACGTGGCCCGACATCATACCTTTTGCGTGTTAATGTCACGGATCTGTCGCTCAGCGAAACAGAGGCTGGGGATCAGCTCAGCTATCTGGACGTAAGTCTGCTGCTATCGAAAAGTGTAACATGTTCTCAAAAACTGAACGGGCCTTCAGGTCTATCTGTCCCGAAATGAGAGTGCGAAGCAACGTTTGGTCAAGAACCTGACCAGCCTCGTGCTGGTGTCGGAGAACAACCAGGCTAGATTGGTCTTCCACGGCGCCAGCAATCCGCAGCGAGCGCGGGGCTTCCGAATAGTGTACAGCTTTACTTCAGCAGAATGTGGCGGAGTATTGACAAGGGAACATCCTGCGACTTACATCGGGACCAACTACTGCCAGTGGATCATTGAGGAGCCAGGGCAAAAGCATCTGGTCATGACACTGCGAAGCCCGCAGCGTGGCAATGTCAACATAGAAATATACGATAACAGCACAGGCAGACTCCTAAACAGCTACAGCCGCAACGAATTTCTGAGCCAGCCGATCGACGAGTACTTCGACTCGAGTCTGGTAACAGTTTCAGCTGCACGCGACTCATCTGAGCTGTACCTTTTATATCTCAAGTATGAGCTGACAGATCAAGGTACTTTCAACTCGTCTGGCCAGCAACAAGTCCTCGATTCATTCGATTTCACCTGCAGATTGCACCATCAGCTCCACTGCTCGCTTCGGTACCATCAAATCTCCGAACTGGCCCTTAAAGTACGGCTCCAACTCGAACTGCACTTGGGTGATCAGGGCGCCGCTCGGCACTCGCATCGAGCTGATGGTCCACAACTTTACGCTGGAGACCACGTCGGAAAGGTGCACGGATGACTATCTGGAGATAAGGTAAGCCTCAGCTGAGACACTTCATCTCGGGCTGTACAGGCACCACATTTGCCGTACTTTTTGGGTGGAACTCAAAGAGTAGTCCAACTAAATCATCTAATTGATTGTCTTTAGAAATGGGGATCAGCGCACGTCGCCGCTAATTGGGCTCTACTGCGGCAGCCGCATACCGCCGCGTGTGCCCTCCTTCGCCAATGCGCTGTGGGTGCATTTTCACTCGGACAGCTATAAGGAGGAGGAGGGCTTCCACCTCACTTGGCAGCAGATGGCCAATGGCTGTGGCGGCAAACTGAACTCGCCATCGGGCGCCATCCACTCGCCGCACATGATTGAGGACAGTTATGGTGCGGTCGTGTGCGACTGGCAGATCAGCGTGGCCCAGGGCTCCACAGTGAACTTGGTGCTGGTGAGCGAGGACCAGGACCTGTGTAATGTACAGCTGGCTATTTTCGATGGGCCAAGCGTGCGCAGCAAGCAGTTGCCCTGGAACTGCAGCAGTGAGGGCCATCGGCAGCTGCTGAACTCCACCAGCAATCACGTCCTGGTGCGCTATACTGTGGAGAAGGAGGCGTCTGAAGGGGCTTACTTTGCGCTGGACTACTCAACGAACTGTCGTGTGCGGTTGGAGGGGCTGCGCGGCGCCATCGAAACACCCAACTTTCCGGACAACTATCCGGCCAATGCGCAGTGTGCGTGGGACATACGTGGCGGTGCGCGGAGCAATCGCATACAATTGGCCTTCTCCCATCTGGCCGTTGAGCAACTGGGTCGGAACGAGTGTGACTTCGACTACGTGCTGCTGGGCGACTATCGCGACGATCAGCTGATCAGCGAGCGGCGTCTGTGCAGCGCCAGAGACCTGGACTTCACCAGCGTGGGCAACCGCGTGCTGGTTAGCTTCAGCAGCGACAGCTCGATAGAGGCGCAGGGATTTCGCGCTGAGTACAAGCGCCTGGGCTGTGGCGACGTGCTCCAAGGAATGGCCGGCTCCTTCGAGACACCCAATGCACCCTACAGCGTCGATGTGGACTGCGAATGGGTGATCACAGTGCCCGAGGGCAATCAGATACGCCTGCTCCTCAAGGAAGTGCACATTGAGACGTCGCAGCGCGACTGCCGCGATGATCGGCTCTCAGTCCTGTCTGGCACCAATGCCTCACACACTCTCTACAGCGGCTGCCACGTGGAGTCCACCGTGCAGACGCTCATCTCACCTGCCAACGAGCTGCGCGTGCGCTTCCGCAGCAGTCCCCGCCGCGCCCGCAAATACGTGAAGGCCAGCTATGTCATGTTCAAAGCCAGCTGCGGCGGCTACGTGAGCTCGTCCAATGGAATGATAACCTCGCCCGGCTTCCATGATCGAGAGAGCGACATCTTTGACGAGGACTTGGAGTGCGTGTGGAGCATAGAGGCAAGTTTGTCTTGGATAGAATGGAGAGGTTCCCAAATTCTATTCCACTAGAGTCAATTGAACTCAGGGACAATAGGAGAAGGGAGGGAAAGAGGAGAGAAAATTCAGAATGAAGAGTGGAAAGAGAGAAGGGAAAAACTAGAGACCACTAGACTCAGGGATAATAGGACACGATGAACAGTATGAGAAATCGTAGGAAATAACGCAGAAGAGAAGACATATGAAAATAAGAAAAGGGATTTAAAGAGGAGAAAATAGCAATGAAAACCCCAGAATAGTATAACAGAATATAATAGAAGAAACAAGAAAGAAAACATGGTGGGGGATGCCCCACTAGGAGATACCCTGAACCCTGCGGTCAACCATTATTCTGAACATGCTCCGGTTCTTTTACATGTATTTATGTACATTATATGGACACGCACTGCTAACTGCGCAGTTGACTGCGCCCTGGCTGCAACCCATGCCTATGTTGTGGGAAATTAAAGGCTTAATAACTTTTTTGTTGATTTGGCATCCAAAATTTAACAAAAATCAAAGTTGCATAAAATGGACATAAAACTAACAAACAAAAGTTGGGGACTCTAGCTCCAAAGACGTGGGAGATATAATTTAATAACTGAATTTCGATAACTTGCTTGAATGAATAACATTAAAACGGGGACAGTTAACGATTGTTTTAAGCAATCTCGATGTTTTCGGAGATCTACATACAAAATTAAAGTCTCTAGCTGTTACATACGGAAAGACGGACAGACGCACAGACGGACATGGCTATATCAACTTGGCTTGTCTCCCTGATCAAGAATATGTATATCGGGCCTGCGACGCCTCCTTCTGCCTATCACATACAGTTTAACCAAACTTGTATATCCTGATTTCCCATTTTCGATGGGTTCAGGGTATACAAAGATTAGAAGAGTCCATATTTCAGACCCTATAACAGAAATATATATCAGATATGGTCTTGTATGGGCTCTTACGTCTCTTACGTCTGCTTTTCTTTTAGGTAGCCGACACCTACGGCTTCTTGCTAATGTTCGACTCGTTCAACTTGACCGAGTCGGCTAATTGCAGTGCCGCCAGCTTGGAGCTCTCGCACTTGGGTGACGACGACAACAGCGAGCAGTTGATAAAGCGAGCCTGCGGCGACACATTCCCTGGCACAAAAGTCGTACAAAATCATTTGCGCTTGCGCCTCAGGGTGTCAGCGGGTTCCTGGGCCAGATTCTCGATGCGTTTTGAGCAGGCTTGCGGCGGCATGCGGACAGCGAGCGAGGGCTATCTGCGCGCGCGCCTGGACGAGATGTGCTACTGGCACATCCAGGCCCCGGAGGGCAGCAAGATCAGTCTAAACATCCAGCAGCTGGAGTGCGCGCGCTGCACGGCACCGGCACCGGCCGGCAACTGCACGACAGGTCTGCGCATTAACGCCCTCGACGATGTCGTCTACTACGATCTGTGTGAGGAGCACCCGGCCCAGTTGCTGCTGCCAGCCAACAGGCTGCTGATCCAGACGAGCGGCGTAGCGCTCATGGCGCACTATTCCACCATTGAGAGCTCCTGCGGCGGCAATATAACCTCTGTGCGCGGCACCCTCAGCTCGCCCAATTACCCGAACAGCTATCCGGCGAATGTGGAGTGCGTCTGGCTGCTTGAGGTGCGCGACGGCAACGCCATGGAGCTGCGATTCGAGGCAATGGACATTGTCAAATCGGAGCATTGCAATATGGACTTCCTGGAGCTGCGTGCCGGCCTGCAGGGTCCCCTGCTCGGCCTCTACTGCGACAACCAGTTGCCCGCCGAGCCGCTCATAGCCAAGTCACAGCTGTGGATCAAGTTCCGCAGTCAAGCTGGCAGCAGCGCCAGTAGCTTCAAGCTGCGCTGGAGCTATGGTAAGTCTATGAATGAAGATGACGACAAAGTATAGAAACAGCTAAGAACACCTCAGTTGATCGTAATCGAGAGCATAATTCCTGGAGTTATATCCGTGGAGGAGGGTTCGTTATGAGGGAAAGGATCTTCATAAATCAGCTATTCAGTTCTTTTACGGAAACTGTAGAAATTATATCAGATAGGTCATAATGGGGAGGGCATGACTCGAGTGGAGAGGTTATTAGATATCAAGGAGAACTCAGGATCAGTGAGTAGGCGATGAGCAGTGGATACAGTAGAAGCCGTAGAGATGATGATTTGGGGGAATCAAAGCTTGATCATGAACTGATTTCAGTGCACGACAACGAATTGACGGAGGGCACAAATGGCACCATCGAATCGCCCTCGGAATTGGCCGTACAAAATGACGATCAGCCCTACAGCTGGCGCATCTTCGCAGAGCGCGCGCAGGTGGTGGTCTTGGACTTCGAGGAATACAACACTGGGCTCTTGGTAAGTGTGTAGTTCGTCATGGGCAGGGCCGAAGTTTGCCTGAACCTATATCGTCCGCAGCTATTCGATGGCTACGATGACACCGCCCTGGCTGTCGGCATACCGAACTCGCCCTGGCAGTTCACCTCGAGCAGCAACGTGGTCTACCTCAAGACTGTGAATACTGTGAGCTTCGATCACTTTCTACTGCAGTGGCGCGTCTTGAGCAGCGAGGAGCTCAAGCCGAACACGACTTTAAAGCAAGAGACGTGCAATAAGTTGGGTGGGACCAGGGGTGTTTCCACAGTATACACTTCATTCTACACTAGGTTCAATTCGCCCGGCTATCCGGGCTATAAGCCAAACCTGAACTGTGAGTGGACCAAAAAGCCAAAGGATCCAACGAAGCACGTGCGTCTCGATCTCTATGAAGCTAGGCTGGAGGTCACATATGAGTGTCAAAGTGACTACCTGAGCGTGCAGACCTCAAGCAATTTGATCGACTGGCCGGAGCAGCTGCGCATCTGCAACAGCAGCGCGTATAATGGAACCCGTATAAGCAGGGTGGAGGGCACTCCGAACCTCAGGCTGCAATTCGTGACTGACGCCACCGTCAATGGCACCGGCTTCAGGTCCGTCATAAGCGTGGAGTGCGGCTCCAACATGACGGGCTCCGTGGGCACCATCCTGAACTCATACTCGCAGAGGCTCCGCATCGACCCTGACTCGAATGATTGCGAGTGGCACATTGAGGTGCGCCGAGGGCGAGTGATTGAGATCTCGATTGAGTACGATCAAGCTCCACTGAACACCAGCTGCGTGCACTATGGCATCATCTACGATGGCCTGGACGCCCACGCCCCCCAGCTGCCGCCGGGCAAGTTCTGCAACCAGCTGGGCTTCAACACGGTCCGCAGCTACCGCACCAGCGGACCGCATGCCTTCGTTCGGTACGTCTATCCGAGGATCATGACCGGACCGCAGCATGGAGTGCGCAGCTGGAATCTGACGTACCGCGAGTTCAGCGAGTGCGATGCAGAAGTTCGCCTCACCCACCTGGCAAGCAGCTATAACATCAGCTCGCCCGGCTACCCCTACTATCCGCATCCGCACGCCGACTGCACCTGGATGGTCATTGCACCGCCCGGCGAGACCATAGCAGCCAACTTCGTGGACCGCTTTGGCCTGAGCCTGCGCGACTGCGACAAGGAGTTCGTTGAGCTCTACGATGGCAGCACAGTGCTGTCGCGCCGCCTGCTACGCACCTGCCGACGCCCAGGCACCACCTACAGCTCCGGCAATCTCCTGCTGGTGCACTTCGTGGCGCATCTCAACGAGCCTCGCGGCGGCTTCCGCCTGAACGTTTCGCTTAGCCGCTGCGGCGGCCAATTCACCACGGAGAGCGGCGTCATCAAGTCGGATCACTATCCTGCTCTGGGTGGTTACCCCAAGCCCGCTGTCTGCGAGTACAGCATCCAGACGAGAGCGAATACGCAGCTCAAACTGAACTTTACCGATCTCCACTTGCCCTTCGTGGCGTCGTCCGACGACGAGTCCCTCGACCGCATTGAGATTCTGGACCTCAACGATCAGCGTCGCATCGTCATGACGCTCTATGGTAACCTGACCGTTCCCTTTCCACTCACCGTTACCACCAATCGGCTGGCACTGCGCTTCGTCACGAAGCAACTGGACAACAAGTACCGGGGCTTCAGGGTGGAGTATGCGTCGTACTTGGAGACCTGCCATCAGAAGGTGAATGCGGAAAGCGGGGACCTGGAGCTGAAGAGGCCCGAGCTCCCGAGCTACATTAGGTTCTGCTCTTGGCGCATAACTGTGCCGAAGGGGCAGCGGGTCCGCCTCGAGTTCCTCAATCTGGCTGAGCTCAGGTCCATGGACTCAGTGTAAGTAAACAGGTTTCTGATTCTCTAGACATACTCATGTTCTGCATTCTTCGTCATAGTTTGTCGGGTATGAAGCCGTTTAGCTTCTACAACGATCCCTTCTATATGACCATGATAACACAGCTCCATCCGAGGTATTACCATGGCGACACCGTGTTTAGGTCCACAGAAAACTTTATGCTCGTTCGCATGATGATCGGGAGTCAGACGACTACTCTGCGCGCGCGCTTCAGCTCGAGTGAGCCTTCGCCGTGTCCAGAGGACATTGGCAGCCGGGCAAGTGGCACGATCTCCAACGAGGAGCTGATGCAGCTGCCCTCCTACTATTGCACACTGAACTTTGTCAGCGATCCGGGCGTAACGATCAGCTTCACGGTGCAGGAGTACCGCAGCGTGTCCCGACAGACGCTGCCCACCGTGCAGCTGAGGGATGATGTCTCCTACAACAGGATAGATTTGGACTCAGCGAATACTACCCGCTCGCTGGCCACCACAGCCGGTCACGTGACGCTGTTCAAGAGGCCGGACACCGAAGGCGTCCACTTCCGGGCCGTATACCGTCGGTACGCATGCGGCGGACAGGTGCAGCTGGCAGAGAGCAACATAATTGAGCTGCCCCCGCTCAGTGGACACTTTGGCCCGCTGGAGTGCTCGTGGACCCTGCTGAAGTCCAGCGGATACGAGCTAAGCGGCAACTTGAGCTTCAGCGACAACTGCGAGCGCGAGTACCTAATGATATCCGACCGCAAGATCTGCGGCGATGTATCCAAGCTGAACACCACGATACTGAACCTGCCCCAGATTAGCCTGCTCTACCACGCGACTGAGTACCGTGAGAGCAGCAGTCCGTTCCAGCTGGAGACCAACAAGCCCCTCTACCTGGGTGGCTGGGGCAATATAGTAATGGTCGGGCGACGGCCCACGCCGCCCATCAAAGTCGATGCGAAGAGCTATAGGAACAACATGGAGCTGAGCTGGGAGTTCCGCGCACTCCCCAGGCTCTCACTGCGGCTGGAGTTCCAGGGCAGGTTCTTCATAGAAATGTCGCCCAACTGCACTCACGACAGCCTGGAGGTGCTGCAGCTGCAGCAGGGCATCTGGCAACCCCTAGCCAAGTACTGCGGCCGCCAGATGCCCGAGCCGCTGTTCGTTCCGGCGAACAGCATGCGAATCGTGTTCCGAACCGATGAACAGATCACAGCCGACGGCTTCACGTTCAGCATTTCGCTCAGCTGCGACAAGAGACTGGTGGCCAGGACGCAGCTGCAGACGTTGAGCTTCTTCGAGCTCAGTCGCCTGGCCGACAAGGAGTGCAACATAGAGGTAACCACGGACACCAAGCACCAGCTGCTGGTCAGCGTGAACAGGAAGTCCGCCCTGCAGCCCAACGCACATGTCTGTCGCCTGGGCACCTTTGAGGCCTATCGCTTGGACGGCGAGCACGAGGAGGAGCAGTCGCTGGGCAGGCAGTGTCCCAACTTCGAGGTGACTGGCTACAAAAGGATACGCATCATGTACACGTCCCTGTCGCTGACAGGTCGCTCCTTGAAGCTGGAGTACCAGCTGATCGGCTGCGGCGGCAGCCACTGGGCGCCCTTTACGCTGCGTCCGCCAATCGGCGGTGCGAGTGGGCAGCGCTGTGAGTGGCATGTGCTGGCGCCACCTCAGCATGCGATCCTCATACGGTTCAAGTACGTGGACCTGGAGAGCAGCCACCTCTGCCAGCAGGAGCACGTGAGCATCTATCGGGGCAACGCGGCTAGCGAGGAGCAGCGCCTTGGCCGCCTCTGCGGCAATCTGACCGAGCCCAGCATCATGGTGGACAGTGACCAGGCGACCATTGTGGCCAAGCTCTCCGACTATCGAGACCAGAGCGGCCGCAGCTTCGTGGCCACGGTTCACTTCACGCCCAATTGCAATGAGCGGCTGGCCTTGGGCGAGGGCAACACGCGGATGAGTCTGGTACGCCACTACCAGCTGAACGTGACCAATAGCACCGAGGACATGCAGTGCTTCTTCCGGGCCAGCGCAGCGCCCGGCCACCGCCTCTCGGTGTGGCTCAAGCAGTTGCAGCTGAACGCGGACCGCTGCACTGGGGACAGCTGCAACACGCTGGAGGTGATCGACGGCTTCGACCAGGACAGCACCAGCATGGGCATCTACTCCTCCGTCGTCGGCAATGGCACCAGACTCCTCAGCTCGACCTCGGATCTGCTCATCAAGCTAAATGGAGCTGTGACCCAGCAGAACGGCATCAGCTTCGAGCTGATTCTCCAAATGGAGGCAACGCTCTGCGGCCAGCTGAGCTACAATCTGCTCCCAAACCAGGTGAGTACTGGAGCCGTAACCTAGAGCCGCTGCTTCACAACATATACCTCTCCATAGACAGTGGATATTAGCATGAGCAATATGAACCAGACCAGCCTGGGAGGCAGCATCCACTGTGTGTGGGACTTCAAAGCAAATGCCCCGTTCGAGCTTGAGCTGAAGTCGGTTCAGCTGCAGGATGTGTCCCAGACGACAGGCAAATGCATCGACTACCTGCTCCTCATCAACGAATATGTGAGTGAGCAACTTAATCAAAGAAAATGTTATACTAAATATTGCACTTCTTAGGGCTACAACCGGTACTTTTGCGGGAAGTTCCATAATAATATTGTGGACATCGCAAACAACTCCAAGTTCTCGCTGACATTCCACAGCAGCAGACAAGGCGTCATGGACTCGATTGACATCTCATTTCATGAGAAAACAAGTGCGTCAATACAGCTAAGAAAGTCTATGAATGACCTTTAGATACAAGCATCTTATATTGTGGGAATAGGTTCTAGAAATATCCTTTATTCCTTCTCCTTCTCTAACCTTATCAACTTCATCAGAGTTCATCATATCATAGTTCCGTATGGCGAAAGAATTCTTTTCTTTTTTCAAATTTTACTCGCCCCATCCTCACGTTTCGTTGTCATTTTTGTTGACACTCATGAGAATCGCGTAGAAAGGCAACACAAACACACTCTCATAATAATCATTCTGGACTTCATTGCATATAGATTGCAATCGCACCTACAACACCCTCAGCGGCATGATGTATTATTATACGAACAATGAAGTGGAGTTGGACTACTGTGTCAACTATATACGGGTCCCTTCCAAGTACTACTTGACATTCGAAATAATGTTCGTCTCCGTTGAACATAGAGCGAATCCTCCGAGCTTCAATGTAAGCAACCCACCTATTTATTTAATGTCCTTTATGTTCGATTCACTTATTAATCTTTTGTGTTCTTCGATAGCTGACGGATCTGCAGACCAACCGTACCATCTACAATCGGACGGAGGAAGCATATAGCTTATCAGTTCGTAGCACGGCAAATGCGGTTCGCTTATCGAGTGCGGGTGTAAGGCTTTTACAATTTTACTACTACGCCACGGATAGCAAATTTCCGCCGGGCTGTGGCGGTGAGCTGAACGGCGTAGAGGGCTTAATCTCGAATCCCGACTACAGCAGTCGCAACTATTCGGACTGCAGCTGGCGCATATCCACGCCTGGGGGTAAAACCCTACATTTCAGTTTCAGAAGTAAGCTCTAGAGTATTTCAAAATGATATATTCTGATAATATTTTAATATTACTTAGTGTTTAACATGGGCTCCGAGGCCAACTGCCAACTGGATAATATCAAAGTGTACGAGGTGTTGGCCGACTTCAGCGAGCAATTGCATTTCACTCTCTGTGGCCAAGTGGAGCCGGAACCGTTCACGGTGAAGTTCAGCCAAATACGAATCGTGGCCAAAAAGTCGCCCAACTTTAACGGAATTGGATTCCAACTGTACTACAACAACCTCATTGAATAAACAATTCAAGATTATTATAAAATAGATATCCAGATGCATCTGGTTTTCAGCTTAAATATGGAATTAGTCTATATCCAAATAAATCCTTCTTAATGCTAATGCTTGCTTTTCTTCTTCTTGGACTTGGACTTGGGCGTGTGCTTTGATTTCTGGCTCTTCTTGGACTTTTTCTTTGCCTTCTGTTTCGACTTCTTGGCCTTCTTGGAGCTGGACTTTTTGGACTTTGATTTCTTGACCCTCGCATCGCTGTCGTCACTGCTGGAATCGGTGCTATCCGCCTCACTGTCGTCGGTGCTGCTGCGCGTGAGCTCCACCCACTGCTCCGCTTTGCGCTTCTTTGGCGCATGCTGCTGCCAGAGCTGCTGCAGCTTGGCATCGATGCTGGCCTCGGCCCTGTTTTCAGTCGGCTTCAGCTGGCTGGGCAACTTCGGCCCGTAGAGCTCCACTTGGGGCACCTCTGCCATGGCTACTTCCCTATCGTTCTTCAGCCGCTCCTCCCGTGACTTATACGCGATTTTCAATTTGTTGTCTGCGATGGGCGCAAACTTAGGTGGCGCAGGCTCCGTCGGCTTGTTGGCCTGCTCCTCCATTGGCTTGAACAGAGCCGCAAATATGCCGCGAGGTGGCGAATTATTCCGCAACAAGTTGGCCGCGGCGGCGGATGAGATTGTGGAGCTGGGCAAGCCCAGAGCAGCTTGCATCTCATTGATCTTCACGTCCGTCGGCAGCTGGGTTTCCTGTGCTGCTGTGGATTCTGGCTCCTCGTCGCTGTCATCGAATATGCTCTTGAAGAGATCGGTCTTCTCGGAAATGGGCTTGTCGCGTGCCGCATCCACAGCGTGCTCAAGGGGCGTCTTTGGCACAAAAACAGGCTTGACCTGGGCTGGGCTGCTGGCAGGCTCTAGTGGTGCTACTGGCGACGTTTTTGCTGCCACTTCCTCTGCAGCAGCTATTGTCGCTGGCTTCGAAGTCGACGGCGTCAACTCCGATTGCTTGGTTGGCTCGATGTGCTTGGGTATAATGCTGGGCGTTTGGAAATTCGCTTTGGTGTTGACCGAAGTTTCCAGGTAATCGAAGATGGACATTTTGGATTTGCCTTTCAATTCCTTTTCGACTTCTGGCAGAGCGCCACCAAAGGGCTCCGCGATGTTGTAGCGCTTGCATAGCAACGCGCTGGGCTTCCACATGAGCTTCGTGCGCTTCATAACAATTTTAAGCTTCTCTTCTGGCTGAACTTCTTCTTTTGATTTCTGTGCCTGCACCGTCGTCTCTGAAACGAATCTGTCCAGCATGAGACCAGCTAGCGGTCGATAGATCTTGGCCGCCTGCACGAATTCCTTTTTTTCCATTTCTCGATCCCACAAGGAAAGTGTAACTGGCTGCAGTTCGGCCAGGAACTCGGTCATTTCTTTGTCGTCCTTAAGATTTGCTGCCAGAAACTTCTCGTAGCGTTGCTGCTTGAGTTCGTCTGCAAGAAAAGGCTTGAATCCGCTGGCCGGTTGGCTGGATGCTGCAATAAGAAAGAATATTATGATATGTTTCCATAGTATACTCTTGATGCATACCTAAGTTCTTGGTCTTGCAGGCAGCCTGCGCCTGGAGAGCAACATTAGATTGCTGCAGCTCTTTGCTGAGAGCTACCGGCGCCACCGGCAGTTCCTCGCCGGTTGAGGTAATGAGTCCTCCCTTGGTGAAATTGCTACTCTTGGCGTTAATCTGTTCAAGCAAAGATTTGCTGCGTTCCTGCTGCTGTTGCTGTTGCGTGCTGGCACTGCTTGCCGTCTTAAAGGGATTCTTCTTGGTTTGTGCCTCACCGAGTAACTCGGCACGTTGATCAGGGTTTAGATCGTGTCTACCGAGGCCGGCCTTCTTGTAGTCCGTTTCGGCTATTTTACGCGCACGGTCTGCATCCAGGGGCGTGAACCGGCTGCGGCGCTGCAGCCAGTTGCGAGGCTGAAAGTCACGAGGTAGATCGATTGCGTACGGCTTATTGTGGGTGATGTTGCTCTTGTCCTCGCTGAAGCCGTCGATCACATGACGCTGCTGCACATGCTGCGTCTTCTTCTGTTTGGGCTGTTTGTCAGCCAGCGAAAAGTCATAGCGCGTCAGGTCGTCCCTGGCATAGATATCCTCGTCCTCCTCCTCGAACGCTCCCACGCCAAAGGCCTGGCCGCGTATGGACAGCTGCTTCTGCTTAGCCGATGTCTCCAGCTGACCAAAAAGATTTATGTGCTGCATGGGCGCTGCACTCGAGCTGCTCTTCGACAGCACTGGCGCTCGGCTGAGGCCGGAGTAGCTCATGCCGAAGCGATTGTCTTTGGGGGTATAAAACATGGGCTCATAGTCATCGGGCGCAAATGTAACATCCTCATCCTCGTCTTCGTCTTCATCATCATCATCTTCCCCTTCGCTGTTAGGCTGCTTGTTCGTGCTTGGAAGTCCTTCATCACCGTAATGATCGAGCAGGTATTGTTCCCTTTTGTTGCGAGTTGTTGCTTGACGTTTTTCCTTTCGTGTCTGACGGGGTCCCACGCCCTGGCCAGGCTTCCAGCCCATGCTCTTCAGTATGCGCACGGCCACCTTATCACGTACTGGGCGTAGCAGTTGCTCCAGGACAGGCACACCGGGAATGGCTCCAGCCACCTGTGGCTGCATAAGCTTACGCTTGCGCTGGCCCGTTCGCTGCTCATCCTCGCTCTCCTTGGCGAATTCCTCTCGAGTGCGAATACCCTGAGGCGCTATTCCAAATTCACCCAAATCCTCCTGGTCCATGAAGTCTTCAGGTCGTTGCTGCACTTTGCTTGCTTTTTCGCCTCGCGAACTCTTGAAATTCTGTGGCGTCCAGCCTTCCAGGGAGCCAACGGTATTCCAAAAGCCAGCACTAAAGCCCCCAGTAAAGGCTCCATGAAACCGGCGTTTACCATTCTCATCCTTCACAATTTGGTCCTCAATCGCTAGCGGCTTCTTGGCGGGTACCTCATCTGAAAACATATGATTAATACGTTTTATTGTATTTTCTTTCAATACTTACCTTTCTCAAGTGGCTCTAAGGGTGTGCCAAACCGATGTAAGTGTTCGTCTTCGTCCATATTTATTTAATAGCATGTAATATTTCGTTAGTTCACAATTTTCAGTGCTCTTACTTCCCGCTCAGCTGGCAAATAACGTAAACAAAATGGTAGTGCTGCCAGACTGGTAAAGCAAACTCCAATCGTTCAGAATATTATATCGATGTTCCTCAGAATTCATCACAGGCTCACATTGATGTAGTCGATATCGAGTCAACTCACATCTCTACCTCACAGCTGTTCAGCTCTGGAAATTTGCGAATTTAGAATTTTTCTCAAGAATTACTTTGCAAATAGTGCAAAACATTTGCCTTTGTTTATTTTTAAATTGTAAGTATTGTATATGAGTGTGATATGCATACGCCCTGCATCCGAACTAGATGGAAATTGTTGATGTGCAGCAGCTTGTTGTGGCCTTTTGGTGACTAATGATGTCAACATTTTTCGGTTTCTCTTTTTTTGCCAATTAGCTACCTGGCGTTAGCCATTTTTAAAAGCTAGACGTGACTGCAGCAGGTGCATAAAAAACAAAGTGAGGTAAGTTTTGCAATTTGATTTGCAGTGTAGACATATAGTTTAATTTGATTCTAATGCATATATTTTTCTCAACGAACAAACACACACGCACACCTGCAAACACACACGTACACGTTCACGTTCGCAAACATATAACGTCATCTAACGCTAGTTTTAACACGCAGACACGCACAAAACTGGCCAGGGTGACGGCAGTGCATCGAGATGTCGGAGAAGAACATAAAAGTAGGCGCCCGGGTCGAACTGACCGGCAAGGACCTGTTCGGCACGATCGCCTACGTTGGCATGACCAGCTTTGCCGTTGGCAAGTGGGTGGGCGTGGTGCTGGACGAGCCGAAGGGCAAGAATAGCGGTTCCATCAAGGGACAGCAGTATTTTCAGTGCGACGAGAACTGCGGCATGTTCGTGAGGCCCACGCAACTAAAAGTGATAACCCCAGCGCCAGAGACAGGGCCCGGCAGTGGTGGTTCAGGCAGTGCCACGCCCACACTGCAACCCACAAAGGCACGGCTCAGCGGATCACGCAACTCACTCTCATCCAGTCGCCAATCATTGCTTGGTTCACGCACCCAACTAACTACGTCGTTAAGCGAGCGAACTAGCTCCAACAGCAGCCTGGCAACTCGGAAATCCCTGGCACCCCAGAGCAGTAAGGATAAGGATGCTGGCAACACAGGATCAGAAGCCGGCCCTACAGGATCCGCAGCTGCATCCAAACGGGCCTCGTTCGTGGAGACAGGCTTCCTGGAGATACTGAAGCCGCAGTTCACGCCGTCGCAGCCAATGCGTTCACCTTCGTTTACGACGCCCCCGAACACAACAGAGGACAAAGTCGCCCTGTTGGAGTCTCAAAAGATAAGTGCAGAGCTGCAGACCCAACTGGCCGATGTCACCGAGAAATTGGAAACGCTCAAGCAGCGTCGCAACGAGGACAAAGAGCGTCTGCGCGAATTCGATAAGATGAAGATTCAGTTCGAGCAGCTGCAAGAGTTCCGCACCAAGATCATGTCGGCCCAGGCCTCGCTGCAAAAGGAGCTGCAACGCGCCAAGCAAGAGACCAAGGACGCCATCGAGGCCAAGGAGCGGCACGCCCAGGAAATGGCGGAGCTCTCCGACAATGTCGAAATGATCACACTCGATAAGGAAATGGCCGAGGAGAAGGCCGACACGCTGCAACTGGAGCTGGAGTCGAGCAAGGAGCGCATTGAAGAGCTCCAAGTGGACCTAGAGCTGCTGCGTTCCGAGATGCAGAACAAGGCAGAGACGAACATAACTGCCGCCGATGGCGGCATGTCCACCTACGAATTTAAGCAGCTCGAGCAGCAGAACATACGCCTCAAGGACACGCTGGTGCGTCTCCGCGACCTAACGGCGCACGACAAGCACGACATTCAGAAGCTGACCAAGGAGCTGGAAATGAAACGCTCCGAAGTCGCCGAGCTGGAGCGCACAAAGGAGAAACTCAGCTCGAAGATCGATGAGCTGGAGGCGACAGTCGCCGACTTGCAGGTGAGCTCAACGCGTTTCTTTTTAGCTTTTGATGCAATCAGGCCTGTTCTGCATAACTTGAAATTTGATGCCCAACTGAATTCAAATTTTATCTGCCTTTGGAGTTATGGGAACAGGCCTGAATATACATGTATATGTACGTAGTTTTACTCTAACCTGAACCACGCTCATCACAAAGCCCCAACTATGCTTTAAGCTTGTTTTGCTTACGCTTGCTCTACCTCGCCCCCTCCTCCGCTCTCCCTCTCTCTCTCTCTCTCTCTCTCTTTACGGCACACGCACAATTTCCCGCCTTTGTTTTGCTTTGCGGTAGTTAAAGTCTTCACAACATTTCCTTTTGGCCACACTAAAATGTCGTAAGAATTTGCTGTCCTTCGCTCCAAACTCTGAATAAAATCTGAAATTTTTCATTTGATTTCTTTGCCGGCATACATTAAATAAATCTATAAAACGGTTGCAGGAGGTAATTTCCAATTGTTCAAGTTTGTGCTCATTTCATGTTCCATTTCCCTCAAGAGTTTTTCACATTTTTCATTTAACGCTAAGCATTGAATCCTTAAGACTTTATTTCACACAAGAAACAAATATTATTGCAATTCTCAAGGAACAAGTGGACGCTGCACTGGGCGCCGAAGAGATGGTGGAGCAGCTGGCGGAGAAGAAAATGGAACTGGAGGACAAAGTGAAGCTGCTGGAGGAGGAGATCGCCCAGCTGGAGGCACTGGAGGAGGTGCACGAGCAGCTGGTGGAGAGCAATCACGAGCTGGAGCTGGACCTGCGTGAGGAATTGGACCTGGCCAACGCAGCCAAGAAGGAGGTGGTGCGCGAGCGCGATGCCGCCATTGAGACCATCTACGATCGCGACCAGACCATCAGCAAGTTCCGAGAGCTCGTCCAAAAGCTGAACGAGCAGCTGATCGAACTGCGCGAGCGCAGCTCGAACAATGACCAGAAGTCGCTGCAGGATCCCAGCCTCAAGTTGGCCACCGAGACCATCGACTACAAGCAAATGTTTGCCGAGTCGAAGGCCTACACGCGCGCCATCGATGTCCAGCTGCGCCAGATCGAGCTGAGCCAGGCCAACGAGCACGTCCAGATGCTGACCGCGTTCATGCCCGAGTCGTTTATGAATCGCGGCGGCGACCATGACTCCATACTGGTCATACTCCTCATCTCGCGCATTGTGTTCAAGTGCGGCATTGTCGTCTCGCAGACGCGCGAGCGCTTCCCCGCCGTCGAGGCGGTGACCCGCGAGGCAGTCACCCAGGGCCATGCGGTGCAGCAGTACGCCTTCAAGTGCCGCCTGATGCACTACATCCACAATCTGCAGTGTGCCCTGCACCAGATCCTCTACGGCCTGAACAGCTGCCAGCCCGATACGCTGTTGCGCGCCGGCAGCTCACTGCCCGAGATGGTGGCCCAGGAGAAGATTGTCGACGGGATCATCGAGCTGCTGAAATCGAACCAGCTGGACGAGAACAGCACCACGGACAACATCGAGAAGTGTGTGGCGTTCTTCAATGCAATGAACTCGGTGCTGCTGGCGGGCGAACAGCTCCTGAACGAGACGCAAATGATACGCGATTGCGTGGCCTCGCTGGGTGCCGCCTGTGAGTCGATTCTGAATGACACGGCCATTGCCAAGGTGATCATCCAGGAGGCGGGCGCCACCAGCGACTCGATGCTGCTCATTCAGTTCCTCAACGAGCACATGGAGAGCATCAAGCAGCAGGTGAAGCTGATCAAGCGCCGCCTGCCCAACGACCAGCACGTGATCAAGTGCGGTCTGTCGCCGCACAAGATGGACGCGATGCGAGCGCTGGCCCAGAACATCAGTCGCATCATGTCCGCCATGCACCTGGCCACCAAGCAGGCGCTGGCCGCCATTGTGGCCAACATTGAGAGCGACAATGCGGCGGAGCACACGCTGGCGCAGGACAAGTACTGGTCCCTGCTGTCGGCGGCCTGCGAGCGCATCTACGAGCAGGACGATCGTGGGCCAACACAGAACTTCAAGGCGTTGCTGGGCCAGGCCAATGCGGATCTGCAGCACATTGCACAGCACTTGCTGGACAAGGAGTACGAGATTATGTCCGCCGCTGGCGCAGCTCCGCGTCCGCAGACGCTCAGCACGCCCATCAGTCAGCGCTCGCAGCTGATCAAGAAGCAGCTGGAGCAGAAGAACGTGCTGGCTGCCACGCTGGAGAACCGCGAGGCGGACATCAAGCAGCTGAAGCTGGCGGCCAAGATGAAGCTGAACGAGCTCAGCGAAATGCAAATACGCAAGGATCTCGCCGAGAAGAAGCTGAGCGTGCTGCAGGACGAATACGAGCACGCGGTGGGCAAATGGAAGCTGCAGTTCGAGGAGACGCACAAGAAGCTGCTTCAAAAGGAGAAGGAGTTCGAGGAGACCATGGACCATCTGCAGAGCGACATAGACGCCCTGGAGAGCGAGAAGAGCGACCTGCGCGACAAGCTGAAGCTGAACACCAGCGCCGGCAAGAGCCTGACCTCCGACTCGCACTCCTCGCTCCACAATCTGTCCGCCACGGGCACGAGCAGCGCCAACGTTAGCTATACGGCGCCCGCCGGCACTGCGCCGGTGGTGGCCGAGGAGCTGCAGCTGCTCAAGTGCGCCTTCAACAATGAGCGCAGCGAGCGCATGCGTCTGCAGGCGCAGGACATGCGCGCCAAGCTGAAACAGCTGGAGCCGATCTATGTGCCCCAGCCGCAGGATCAGCGCATCAACGCCCTCGAGTCTCAGCTGACCAAGATGAAGCACGCCTGGGTGCTGTCGCTGCTGCAGGTGCAGGCCAAGGGCAGCGGCGACATGTCGGGAGCCAACATGAACACCGTCGCACTGCAGCGCCGCAACCAGCCACTGCCCCAAAAGGCGGAGATCAGCACGCGCGCCTCCCGACTCGCCTCGGACATACTGACCGAGTATCTGCAGCGGAAGCCCCACCGCGCCTCAGCTGGAGAATTCGCCGCCTTCCCCACCGTCGACGTGAAGCGAGTGCTGCAGATTTAAGTGCCGCACCAAGGGGCGGGCCCGTAGCTAGGCTAGGTTTATAAGTGCACAAATCAGAGATTGCGAGTTGCCTAGGAATGTGGAGCGGTTGATGCAACCTGAGCACGACTCTTGCTAGCGTTCCACATTGCTTGCAGTTCACGTCTTGGTAATCATACACACGCTTACGCCGAAGCAGCTTGTTTCTAACTTTCCTCCTCCAGCTCCAGCTCCAGCTAAAGCTAAAGCTAAAGCTAATAACACCCACTAATATTCCGTGTATATCCTTTCCCAGTATCTGCCTCATATGGTGGCCACTGCTTTGCTGCTGATAATTGTGTTTATATTTTGGCTGCGCTTTCCCAAAGGCGTTCGATTCGCGTGGAACCCTCAATGGCCCCTGAGTTGGCTCTGAACCAATTATAAATATTTATATATATATTCTATTGATATTTAATTTATGTTTGTATCATAACTGTACGTTAACTATGTAACTCTGTGTATCTCTAACGAGGCCTGCAATGAATCAACTCATGCGAACATTTTTATAAACATGTATTATGAAGCGAGAACTATGTGAATAAAAGACACCTACATTAACACTCACACTCACTCTGTAACTGAAGGGAAGGAAATCAGATCAAACATAGTTTGCAAATGACAATTTATATGAATATCTATATATATATTTATATATACAAACATAATGTATTCTAATAAACGAGTATATTTTCCAGATGTTGCTTAACAAATCACAAAATGTGTTTTATTATTATCAAGGAATATTTTAAAATAAATAAATGTTGATAACTTTTAATCCAAGTTATAAATATATGACAGCTTTATCAATATTTATTATTACTTTCGTTGATCTAATCTGAACCTTCTGCAATACTTAAAAGTAAACACAATATAGTATGTGTTCAACCACAAGTCACAAACATCTTCGGGACAACAGACCAGAAACTCCGAAATTTACACTGCTTTGATGGGGGAACCGGACATTGGCACTGCATACGGCATTCAGCAGACAGATGTATTCACACGATAAAGACAATTGATATTTGCCGAAGAGCATTGTTAATAATGTTGATAAGGAATTGCATGTGCAAAGGTTGCTTTAAACTTAAAAGTTCTCCTTTAGAAACCTGATGCTAGGCCAATTTATTCTTACTGATATTGATTCTTACTGATAATCTTACTCATACGCTCCTACGCTCATATGCTCATATGCCCACATGCTCATTTGCTCCTACACTCATATGCTCATATGGTCGTAGCCAATACTATCCGTGAACGCCTACATGCTCCTTCGCTCATATGCTCGTATTCTCATATGCTCATATGCTCATATGCTCAAATGCTCCTTCGCTCATATGCTCATATGCTCATATGGTCGTATCCAAAACTATCCGTGAACGCCTATATGCTCATATGCTCATATGCTCGAATGCTCATATGCTCATATTCTTATATGCTCATATGCTTATATGCTCGTATACTCATATGCTCCTTCGCTCATATGCTCCTTCGCTCATATGCTCGTATGCTCATTTGCTCCTACACTCATAAGAGCGTAATAGAGTTGGGACGTAAGAGCATATGAGCATATGACCATATGAGCATATGAGCACATGAGCATATAGGCGTAAGAGTCACGGAGAGTATAGGATACGACCATATGAGCATATGAGTGTAGGAGCAAATGAGCATGTGGGCATATGAGTATATGCTCCTACACTCATATGGTCATATGCTCATGTGTTCTTACGTCCCACGTCATACGTCTATTACGCTCTTACGCTCTTTCGCTCTTACGTAATTGCTCTCTTACGTAATTACGCTCTTGCGTAACTTAGCACTATTACGTTGATTGAGCTTTTACTAATTTTGGCTCCTTCGTAATGCAGCCACTTATGTCATAATAGTTTTACGTAATAAAAGTCTTTCGTATTGACGATCTCTGCTCCCTCGTTATGCTCGGTTTATTTGAATGTTTAGCTCAACAAGGTTGATGCTCCAAGAGAAGAACGCTTTCACTTTGAAAAAACAACCTTAAATAAATAAATTAAAAATAAAATAAATAAACTAAATATTTATATACGTCTAATTCAATATTTAAATAAATTTAACTTTAAGACTATTTAATTAACAATAATTTTGTTAAAACAATTCCTTAAAACTATGTTAGAAAATTTGCTTAATGTTTTTAACTATTTAAACACTTTCCACACGCTGAAGTAGAGCAGGTCCACTGCTCGACTGACCACCAGGAGCTCAGGCATCCGACTGAAGCGACGCTGCTGCAGGCTCGCCTTGATATAGGGCGAGCATCAACCACTCCAACTCGAACTCTGCTCGTCGCGTCGACCTGTTGTTGAGTTATTCTGTAGGCTCGATCAGTGGGTTCGATCAGGTATGAGCAGCAGCTGCTGCTGGACGCCTTCTAGCTCAGGTTGTTTCTAATGTAAGTACCTGGGAGAGGCGCTTTTTTCAGCTCTTCTTCATGCCAAGGTAGAGGAAATGCATTATTAATGAGCAATCAATATCAAATAAAATAAATAGAATTAGAAATATATATATATATATATATATATATATATATATATATATATATATATATATATATATATATATATATATATATATATATATATATATAGTCGCACTATATTAGCTCAGATTTGCTCATAAATAAATAATTTATTATTAATAATTTATTGCTAGGGATGTAGGGGGTGGACAACCCTCATCATTATAATCGGCCCAGCCGTTTGAGAGTATGGTAACTATATACAATATATAAATATATATACAAATGTATAGATGTATTTTGCTGATTATTAATAAATAAATACGTTAATTATTATTTGTTCAACTTAGTGCGCAATATTTATTTATTTTATTTTTAATTTGATAAATAATTTGTAATTTAATTATTAATGTCAAATTTTTAAATATTTTTTAGAATTAAAATTTAACAATTTGATGTTAAACAATTTTTGTTAAATTACCATTTTTAATTTTTATATTATATGTACATATATAGATTTTTTTTTTTTAGTTTTATAAATTTTATCTTACAAATTTCCATTTTTAATGGTAAGAAAAAAATCAGCTTTTAAATTCAATTTCAATGATATTTTATTTCATTTTATTTTAAAATTAAATTGTTGCTTTAAATAATTTTAAAACATTTCATCTTATTTAATCTCTGCAACTTTCTTCATTTAAAAGGAGTCCACGGCACAGCGTTGTCAGCTGTGGAACGTAAGCACTTACCATCCACATTGTTCAATTGACGCTCTTAAGTTCCATCAACAGGTCGCGTTTCTCTTTGCCAGCTGCGCGCGCTCTCTCTGTGCAAGCTATCTCTTTCTGGCAGCATTAAAAACAATAACAGCAGCGGCTCAATGCCGCTTGGTTACAGCGAACAGCCACAAAATGGACAACAACAAAAACAACCAAAATAATAATGACGACAACAACAACAAGAGCAGCTGCAATAGCCATAGAAACTATTACACTAGCCGACCATAAACCGTGATGGTCACAAAACTAGAAGAGCCGCCCCTCGCGCTGCCCTTGCCTTAGTTGTGAAGCGCAAGCTAAACGAAGTACAAACAGCTGGCGTCGTCTTCCTCTTCTTCTTCTTCTGATTGCCCTTTTAGCTGCCCTGAGCCTGGCCTAAAGCCAGCTGACCTTATTGCCATTGCATTTGCTTGAATTCCCCTTCTTCTGCATCTTCTTCTTCAATTAAGCCGCTTGCGGAAGTCGCTGTTCCGTACCGTTCCGTTCCATTCCGTTCCGTGCCGATGTGATCCAGTTAAGGAATATATTTTGGGTCTTTGCTGTGCTGAACTTTTATAGAGCGGCTTGGGCTGGACTGAATTCTCGACTCTCACGCCCAGCTCTGACCTTTTTAGCGGTATCTTGGCTTGGCTTGGCTTGGTTTGAAGCCGTTTCGAAATCTGGGCTAAGAATCGGACCCCAAGGTTCTTAGAATGCGCCAAATGTTGTAATTGAAATGTATCTGTATCTGTATCTGTATCTGTATCTCTGTGGCGACGCGCTCTGCTGGGCGTGTGGAGGAGATCCTTAACTGTCTTTGACACACATATCCAATAGCCAACACACTGACCGAGCCAAGTTCTCTTGTCATTGGCTCACAGCGAATCGCAATCCATTGCGAAAAGCTATGAAAACCCAAACAAAACGCGATACATAACGAAAACTCCGCGCATAAAGTGAAGCGGAGCGCTGCTCGTAATGCCCCAGAGCTGTTGACTCATGCCCATGGCAAGTGCGAAAAAAACACATCATAATTATGGTATTGCTATTAGCCATGTCCGGAGCAGCCGATGCAGCCACACTTGCCAAATACTCTAGAAATTATTGATAACTAAAATTGAATTCGGGGAGATGTTGAGAGCAGAGGCAAGATAAATAAATAAAAGAATATCTATGATATCATTTAAGAACTATGTATAATATGAAAATATTCGATATGGCGAACTCAAATATCAGACTTGGCATATACCCTAGAAGTTTTAATAAATGAAAATTGAGAAACTGAAATTAAAGATCAGACTGATAGTAATATCAATGATATACATCAAGTATTATAGTATGAGAAATTGAAATTATATATCAGATAAGGTACATAACCCATTGCTATATCAATGATATAAATTAAGTATGAAAATAGTATGAAAATAATGAAAAACAAAGAATATCAGACTTGGCATATACCCTAGAAGTGTTAATAAATGAAAACTTAAATTTGAGAAATTGAAACTTTATCTGATATAAGGTACATACTTATTGATAGTGATATCAATTTAGAATGAAAATATTTAAGAACTGAAATATCAGACTTGGCATAAGCCCTAGAAGTGTTACTAAATGAAAACTTATATTTGAGAAATTGAAATTATATATCAGATAAGGTACATTCCGATTGATATATCAATGAAATAAATTAAGTAAGAAAATAGTATGAAAATATTTAAAAATTGAAAATATAAGACTTGGCATATATTCTACAGATATTACCCAATGAGAATTTAGTAGTACTGAGATATTACTATCAATGGAATAATTTGGTTGATGCTGAAAGTTGATAGTGGAATATTCAAATGTCGAACTTAAGTCCAGTCCAAGCTAAAGTCTGATATTTCAATATGACGGAGCTGAAACTATTATTATAAAATTATAATATAATATCAATAGTATAAGAGCATTAGCTTGAGCTCTACGTTTACTTGATACAGATATGGAACTGGATAAAGATTGTTTAATATAGAACCACTCAAACTTGGGATGGCATGCAGCTTGTTCTGCTTAAGTACAGGGTGTCTCTTTTGGCCGTATACTCCAATTACACGCTGTAGGGAAAAGCACTTCCTAGTCTTAATCATTCTGATTAAGAATCAACTCAGCATGTAGAACTGAAAAGTAAAATAGATCTATTCAAAAGCAAACATCATCAGCCTATAATCATATGCCCTGCGACATTCATGTCTCCAGTTCTTACCCATCTCACATCTTGACAGCACGAAGTATCCAAGTATGAAGTATCCATCCAAGCTTACATTTACAGGGTATCCCAAGAAATAATTAAACACAAAAAATACAATAAGCTGCAGAGCAAAAAAAATCAAAGCCGAAACCAGTTTGGGTGCCAGAGATAGAGAGAGAGAGAGAGAGGGGGGGGAAAGAGATAGGAATTGCATTGGTCTTCTGAGTGACCGCAACAAGATCGAGAGTGCAAGATCTGTAAAGGAGCTCAAGAACACGCCTCGTTACGCGTCGTTACAGCGACTGCGGATCGATCGAGCTGTCGAAGCCGATGATGCCCTACAAATGTTGATCAACTGGCTGCAAAGGAGGCGACTGACCCGAGCACCGACCACCGACCACCGACCACTCCAAGATCGACAGCGGAAGCTTGGCGCAGTTTCACTCTTCAAGCGGGTTCTTGGTTACGCCTGGTTAATTACAACGCAACCAGCTAAGCAGCCAAATGCTCAATTTGGTAAATGGCCAAACAGTAGCCATCAACCATCCGCCATCAGCCATCAGCAATCAGCAGACGCCCCAAACATAAACAAGAGGCCACGCAATGGCTGTTGTCTGATGGAAGGGGTCTGGGTCTTTGGTCTACCATCTTCAGTCTCCGGTCTCCGGTTAGAACAATGGGGCCAGGCGCAAGAGCTGGGCTTGAGGCATCTTCAGTTGTTGTTGTTTTTGTGTGTTTTTGCCACTTGAAGCGCTCATTGTGCATGTTGCTTGGCTCTTGGGATTTGTTGGCTCTGCTGCCACGCACTAGACCCAATGTCTATGTCTGTGCTCCATTGTTATTGCCGCTCTCGTGTGCTCTATTGTTGTTCTGCTCCGACTCGGCGTCGTATGTAAATTTGATTTTCATTGAAATATTCGCTGTGCACTGCAGCTTCCCCTTCCCTCCCTCTCCCTCTGTCTGTCCCTCTCCCTCCCCTGCGCCGCATGCATGCACTGCACACAGTTTCAATGTAGTTCACTTGAACGCTTTCGTAAGCCAGCCACAAAGGGTTAACAGAGAGTGCGACAGAAAGAGAGAGCGACAACAACAGCGAGCGCAATGTAACAGCTGGCATTTAAGAGAGCCCGCTTAGCTGTTGTTTGTAAACAGGTTAGCTGTGCACTGAGAAACGCTGTCCAATAGGATTGTCGAGCTGTTCGAAAATTCAAGCAAACTTTGATGGGGGCAAATGTGAAATGTAAAATAAGCAAATTTTAAAAATTATTAAAAAATTGGTAATAAAAAATGTTGAAAAATAAAATAAAATTATAAAAAAATAATAAAAAACTGATTCTAAGCTGTATATAAAAAAATAGTTTTTAAAAATATTATTAACATTTAGAAATATTGTGGATATTTTTAAATAGCTATATAATTGATAATATATAGTATATTTTTTAAATGTCTTTCTATATATAAACAATTTTTTATTATTGTTAATTTTTATTTTTAATTTTTTACTTTACTTAACATAAATTTAAATTTATAATTTATGTATCATTTCTAATCATTCAAATATAATTTTCACTTGTTTCCAGGCAAAAATATTACTTAACTT
This sequence comes from Drosophila paranaensis, assembly GCA_035047545.1. Classification (NCBI taxonomy): domain Eukaryota; kingdom Metazoa; phylum Arthropoda; class Insecta; order Diptera; family Drosophilidae; genus Drosophila; species Drosophila paranaensis. The sequence goes on along the minus strand of JAWNPL010000145.1, from coordinate 3,464,355 downwards.
TATGAATTAATTAATCAAACCCGAATATCACTTCTCTTATCTAATGTCAACAAGAACAAAATAAATATTACCCAAGTATTAGCTCATTAATAATTGCTTATCTGCATTAATTTCAGTTACTATCTTATCTAATAGATATAGCCCACATAGGTATACTTCCAGCCTTGAGATATGGCTTTATTGACAAACTTCAATTTCACTTTGCTCCGACCGCGCTTGGCAACTCTAAAGAGTTTCTCTTAAGCACAGCCGTCGCTCTCCCTCTCTCTCTCTCGCTCTCTGAGCTGCTTTGGCTATTTGTTGAGTTATTGTTGTTGCCAAGTTACCAAGTTGGCTTGGTTACTCATTTGTTTTGCCAATTTCTGTAGTACTGCGGGCAGTTTCAGTTAATACCGAACCCTCGCGCCACACAGACGTCGTGCATTCCCCAGCGGAAACCCGAGCGAACCACAGAGCAAAACAAAACAAGAGAAAAACCCAAAAGCGAACTACCAAAAAAGTCGCGTTTCTCGGCATCGGCATCGGCATCGGAATCGGAAGTTCTTTTGTGGCTTGTTGTCGCCGTCGTGACCGAGAGGTTTCTGTTTGTTATGATATATCCATCTGCCTAAACACATTCATAGTTAGTTAGTTGCGAAAGTGGAAAGTAGTATCTATTTCTTACTCGTTTATACTAGATACGACTCGAGTCTGAGAGCTAAACGCATGCTAAGAGCGCGTTCTTCTTTTTTGTTGTTGTTTTGTCAATAAAACGCTGTGAACCAGACAGAATATATATATATATATATATATATATATATATATATATATATATATATATATATATATATATATATATATATATATATATATAACATATATATATATATAAATATATATGTAGAGTGATATACTTAACTATGTGACTGTGGAACGGAAGTGACTCTAGCCAAACGTGTGTGTGTGTGTGTGTGTGTGTTGCTAACCAATAATAAAACAAATTAAATGTTGGCCAAAAAGCGAACGCATTAAGCGCATTTTATATTGGCTTAAACAACAACAACAACAACAAAAGCTGCTGCCACCAAATGCAGCAAAGCGTGAAGTGCTTTCCAAATGAATTTTCTATATACAAATATATACTATATACTGCATACAAATATATACTATATACTACATACATACATATATAAACGAAATGAAGCATTAGAAATTCGCATTTAAATAATAAATAAACCCAATCCAAATTTGGCGCGACGAATTTCGATTTTCAGGCGCTAAAAAGCTTCGTGCTGTGCTCCCCATTGACGTACAAAATTATACAAAATAATACTTACATTTAACCCAGAAATGCGATATTGGCTTACATTGCATACAGTGCTGAGAGCCTAACTTAAAGCTAAACTAACTAAACTAAACTAAACCCACCCATACACACAGAGTATATATGTTAATATATATATATATAGATCGTACTTAACACATTTTGTCACGTAAATCAGCAGAAAAAATCTTTAAGCTAAGCTTTAAAAAGCTTCAACAAATTCCAGATATACATATATAGTAACAGGTCTCCAAACGGAATTGCTTATATCTATATTCAAATTTAAATAGTTTTCAAACCTTCTTTTAACTCCTTTCCTTGACTCTCCGCAAAGTAGCGAAATTCTTAACCCTTAGTTGCCCCCAAGCATTAACCCTTTTGCATGCAGCTTAACCAAACGCTCATCCAGTATTTATATGTCATCATATGTGTGCACACACACACACACATACACACATTTATCGACCTGGTCGCCCCTCCACATCGACAGCCCTTGGTCTGTAATCGAAAACGTGCCTGTAAATGTGCAACGTGATCAGCGCTCCTTTTCGGTTAGCTTAGCTCAGTTTACGTGCTCGCTTCTGGGGCGGTGCGGGATGGGGGGTGTGGGGCAGGTCATGTATTATATTTCCATATGCCTTGCTGCCAATTTGGCCGTAATTCACAGTAATGCTACTTACTTACTAAACTTGCCTGCCATTTACCAACAATAACAGTCGAATCGTCATACAAACACGCATGCTGGGCTGCTCTTGGGCAGCGGACATCTATGGACACATCATGTGGCTTGGGCCTGTCATTCCCGAGGCACAGCGACAGCATCATCAGCGACTTCAACGCCAACAGCAACAGCAACAGCAGGAGCAGCAACAGGAGCGACTACAACGCGTTGTCTTGCATCTGAAAACCTAACCAAACAAAAAATAAGAAATAAAGATAGAAACAAATATAATAATCGCCGCTAACAAAATAAATCGCTAATCGCTCGCTCGCTCGCTCGATTGCCCGCTCGATCGCCTTCATCCAGTCTAACAAGCAATAATAATATATATATCTATCTATATATCGCATTTTTGTGTTATGTTTGTGTGTGTTTTGTTTGTTGTTCGTAATACCACCCGACCACCGCCACTTACCGCCTGCCGCTAACGCTAACGATCATGCATAGACCAAAGCTAGCAAATCCTATAACTGCTGCCGGTATTGCCTCATCCATATCAAACAACTACAACAACAACAGCAACAAATCAAAGCGCGCACGTCAATTCAGCAAGCCCACAACGGCCGGCACAGCAGCAGGGGCAACAGCTAAAGAGTCTGCAGTCGATTTTTCATCTGCGCTGTACGACAACCATTCGCACTCCTCACTAATTGACGCTTCAATTGATTTAGAACATTACATCAGCGCCATGGAGGCACGACGCAACGACAACGAGCCGGATGTGTGGGCTCAGTTGCAGCAAAAGGAATCAGATATACTACTAGCAGCAGAGCTGGGCAAAGCCTTGCTGGAAAAGAACGAGGAGCTGGTCAAACAGCAGGAGAAGCTAATTGAGGATTATTCAGGCAAAATTGAGGTAAGCTTTCAAACTAATTTCAACGACTATTTGCCGATGTTTAAGTAACGCCACGATCGACTTGCATCCTTCGATTACTTGTTATCGATAGTGCGCATTTCAAAATCTCCTTTGCTGTCATCGCTGATCGCTGACTCATCTTTCGGCTCGCATTGATTTTGTGGCCTCACTTAACGCAAGTTAAGTTCCCAGTCATTATTACAGCCTTCTATAGTGTATGCATAATTTAATGCATATCGATTGGTTCTTCTTCTTTGAACGCTCTCCACCTGTTCAACGGCCAATTGCAGCTGGACACATTTTGTCAACTGCAATGGCGTAGGACAATGTATTAAATATTTATACACACAGGTACACATGACAGCCATAGAATATGTATATCCACATGAATGTATGTATGTGTGTATATATCCCGAATGAATGGTCAACGAAATGCTTGCCTGACATGTCACATAGAATCCACGGCAGAAGTGCGCAGTAAACTACTGAACTACAAACACACATGCAATGCACATACATACATATATGAATATATATATATGTGTGTGTGTGTGTAGTTGTTATCTACGTAATGCTATCGATTTTTCATGCTTTTACTTTGCATTAGTTGCATGCTGAAGTATGTAGAGCCGTTGCAGCCTTAGCTCTTCTATCAACTGTGCTCTGATAGCGTCAGAAGCCAAAGACAATACCAAGAAACAGACGCCAATTTGTTTATCTTTATCAATGTCTGTGCCGACGACGACGACGACCTTGAACCACAGTGGGTGGCTGTGGGTGCTATGGGCGCTGTAGGTGCTGTAGGTGGTGCGTGTGCTCGCACACACCTGTTTACACACCAGCAATAGACAATTTTCCATAGCTAATATCCAGAGCTAATGCCCAGATAACGCTCCATCGTTCTGGTTCAAGGCATAACACGCGCCCGGCTCAAGTTCGTGGCCGTTCATTAGCATATTGCTCGCTGCGTATTTAACCGAAACTATTCAAAGTCCCCACTGGCGCCCAGTCCTCCCCTACACTTGCCAGCCAGTAAATAGTTAGGCTAATGGAAATGCTTTTTGTCGCTGACAAACTCTGTTTTCTTATCAATTATATTGACTCTGGCCCATTCGTCATGTAAACGCAACGTTAATGTCAATGGAACCACTCGCTCCATAGGAGCTACCAGGAAATGTGTAGGTATGTAGCTAGCTATTTGGGTATTCTAGGAAGTGTAGTGCCCTTTGGTGTCAGTAACCCAGACAGAGGACGGAACAAAGCGTTGAACTTGAATTCGACTCGATGCGTACGCAGGTTGTTCGACTGAGCTGGTTTAGTCATGCAAAGAGCTGTAATTTGTTGTTGTTTCGGGCTTTTTAAAACTGTCGCATGACTTCATCTTCATTTCGAAAGTATATCGTCCGAAGGCCACTCTAGGGAATTGACCCACAATGCGAGCTGTCTAACACGAAATGGCATTTCCAAGGATACTATTTAGTAACGTTATTAGATAGAACAGTTATCGATTATCGACAATCGAGATTTGACTCAGGCTAGGTTCCTCTTTTAAAAATGAGCTTTTTTCAATCATTCAATTTATCGATAATAGATAATCGAAACTCTAGGATTAATATGAAATAAATTCTTTAAGAATACTACATATTTAGTAACGTTATTCGATAGCACCGCTATCGATTATCGACTATCGACTTTCGACCAAGTCTGGGTTCCTCTTTTAAAAAATGAGCTTTTCTTCAAGAATACTATCTAGTAACGTTATTCGATAGCACAGTTATCGACTATCAATAATATATACACCTCTTTTTTCTTTAATTAAATTCTCCATGTCATTTAATAACCCATCGATAATCGATTGGCAACTTTAGTCTAAGAAGCATATTCTTCAAGGAATCTACTTAATACTATTATCGACTATCGATCTTCAAGGAAGACAAGACTTCCTCATTTAAAAATGAATTGCTTATCGATAATCGATTGGCTACTTTAGGGAATTAACAGCTGTCTAATAAGAAACACATTCTTCAAGGACACTACACATATTACCAACTATCGACCTTCAAGTAAGTCTTGTCTTCCTCATTAAAAACTGAATTTCTTTAAAAAATTTGGTTCCCATGTCTTTGGATGACCTATCGATAATCGATTGACTGGTCGAACGCCTATTAAAAAGCCATAAGAAAACGCGCCGAAGTGAACTACTGCTGTGGAGCATTGCTCATTAAAATTATTGCGCTCATCCAGCGCAACAACAAATTTGTTTCCCATGTTCCACTTTTCACTAGCCGAAAAAGAAGCATAGAAACAACAACAATTTATTTCGAAATTGGTCAAGACGCAAAGGTCAAATGCGGCCCTTGAGTGATTCAATTTGTCATTCGAAATATTTCAATTAATTTGTAAGCCGAAAGGCGCAGGCGAGTGGCTCCTGGCTCCTGGCTCCTGGCTCGTGGCATGTGGCATGTGGATGCCGCATAAATCAGATAAACAAAAGTGAGCTTAGCCGCGCTCAAAGCTCGCCAAGTTTTTCGCATATGCAAAACGTAAAACGCAAAACATATCCACTAAAATGGGTGTCTAATTAATTTTTGGTGGCTCTGATGGCCGCTGATGCGTCATAAACACAATGCCATCTGCCATTTGCCAGTCGCTGTTAGTTGTGGGCCATTTTAGTTGATGTCCAGTGTGTATATAGTATATAGTAGTAGTTTGGCATGGCTATGGCTGACTGACGTAATTAGAGCTGGGACTGGTCTGTGGATGATTGTGTAGGTGTAGGTGTTGGCTTAGTTCGTGGTTCGAGTCATCAGCGCGCCTTTTTTTGCGGTCTGCTGAAGCGTGTGTGCCAATTTACGAGCATGGGCTTTTATTTTTAGCCGATTTTATTATTTGTTTTGGCCAGCTTTTGTAATAAGCCAAGTCTGCTGTATGTATGTAAATGAGCGCAGCTGCTGCGCATTTATCGAAAATCTAAATATTTACAGCATTTTCCAGACTTTTCCGACAGTTGAAAGTTCTTTACTACTTTCTAGAGCTCTCACGCATTCCCGAAATTAGTTAAGCTCAGCTATCAATAATGTTGGCTATTCTATGTGTAAAATATCACACAGTTTTTGTGGAGCTCGGTGTCTGGCCTAAGATATCTAGTTCACAGGCCGAAAAAAACGTTGCTTTTTGCCATTGTCTGAGAAACGAGTTTGGATTTTTTCTTCTCCAACGCCCAACTGGCTGACCATGCTTTTATTTAGTGTGTTTCGAAGCGAAACCCGCTCCGGAGAACAATTGGCGATTGGGCTATCAATTGAAGTCGCAGCTTAGTTCAGGTCGGACGTTTATCACGATTTACAGCCAATTGTTGTTATTATTTGTTAGGAAATGAATTGAGATTGAATCTCTGAAGTATTTCGGGCTCCTGCCGTGCCTCTCTAATGCCATTGCTTTGTCAATTTTGGAACGGCTTTTGAGTGGGCGTACGATACGCCTAATATACTATATGAAAACAGATTTACATATAGTATTTTATATGTATGCATTATACAACTTGTTGTGTCTACCTCTGGCCTTTTCGAAAGTCCGTTTCGCCTTAAGTGATCTAACACGTTCTTTTATTGTTTGTTTTGCTTGTGAACAACCAGTTTTATTTCTCTAATTTATTAAACAGCTTTTATGCCCGCCCCCCTTCTGAATAGACTCAGCAAGTGCAATTTATTCTTGAGATCTTTGCTAAGAACTTAATAATTTAATTCGCTGCGATTAGCGCTGATTGCAACAGGATGCATTTAGATGCAGAATCGTGTAAAAGCGAAACTAAATGATTATTTGAATAGTGAACGGAAACGTGACGATTAATAATGGACTACAATCGATAGTCGACATTTCAACTAGCTGGTTAACCAAGCAGTCAGCTATCGATAACACGCCGCACTTGACACTTCGCTAACAGTGCTGCCCATCAAAGTGGCAATTCATGCGCTTTAATTTCGTGTTTCCGCCTTTCGCCCGCCCACCGATCAGCTCTCGACTCACTCGATTGACCATATAAAGAACGGCGATCTTCAACGCCTAAGAACACAATGAAGCGTATATGGACAATGGCAACAACCTACACACGCGCTCACTTCTACCAAATGTAACTGTTATTCGCCATAGCCTGGATTAGATAATATTGAAAGACATTCCGAATGTTTCTCTACGTTTTATAGTTTCTTTTTTATTATTTTTATTGAATTTTATTTTCAATGCTTTAACAGAAACTCGCCTCACGTACGCGAGCAAACTTCTTTTTTCGGGGTGAAGTCATCAGCAATATCGCATATATCGTCGCTTGTCGTCCGTTGTCCGACAATTTATCGACAAATTTGCGAAAAAAAAACAACAACAAAAAGCCAAAAACAATAACAAAAATTTCAAAATTAACTCATTTGCATGTGAGTGTGCGAGCTGGTACGTCCCAGTTGATGGAAACCAGTTTTGAAAATGTTTTTTTTTTTTACACAGAGTCTCGTATATAAGAAAAAAAAAATAAATATATATACTTTTATATATATGTATATTCTTTGATTGCTGATTCATAGTCGTTGCTAAAGCTCATTTCCCTCTCATTTCTCTGATTTTGGCTCCGCTTTACTTCTTTGAAATTGCGAGGCACGCAGTTTTATGACCACTCCCCCTACCTCTCTCCCTTTCCCTCTCTCTCTCTCTCTCTCTCTCTCTCTCTCGTCTTAATTTCCACCTAGCATAACCTGGTTAATAGTTTTGGGTTCGTAGTACCCTGCAAATTAAGGTCGCTCGACATAGTTGCTATGAATATTATGTGTACATATTCATACAGTCTATGTGTGTGTGTGTGTGTGTTGGGCCTCTCTATGGTCAGCCCATTTAGCAGTTGCCAGTTGCCCAGTAATAGCATTTCTGTATATGTTTATGGTCTGGTCGGCTGGTCTGCAAATGTCATGGTGACTCTGTTTCTTCTGCCTATGGCAAATTACTTTCCTTGTTTAGCGGGGCACTCGCTGTTTTTTTGTGTGTCACAGGGGAAACTTGAGTTTTTAATGCGGATTTTCCGCATTATTTCTGGAGGCCCTTTTGCTTTTCAAATCGCAACTAATGAGCTTTGACGCAAAAACACACGAATATTGCTAAAAGAAAATATGTTGCATCTGATTGCCGTTGGAAAAAGTGTTTCAAGAGGCTCTTGAACTCACCATCCACAGCAATTAGTTCACATCAAAACGGTTTCGATTTTCATGGTTCGCTTTTTCAGATCCCATAACTATAAGGATGCGATGAACAGTTATCGAGATTGAAATTATTGATCAGAAATAATATAATATTAATGAAAAAATAATAATAATAATAATTTTGAGAAATATTTCAAACTTCGAGAGCAACACCTGCCAGGCTCCTCACATATACTCAAGGAAAATTCGCAGAAAATAAAACGAATTGTCAAAAAAAAAATTTTAATTGTTCGAAAAGCATTAAGAATTTGATTTTTTTAATCTTTAAAAAAAAAAAAAAAATATATATATATATATATATATGAACAAAAATAATTACATTTTACAACAATCTGTTATCTTTTTAGCATTGTTGAAGTGTTGTAAAACGTAATTATTTTTATTTAATTTTCGCTAGTAGAGTTCCCATGTGTTGGATTTATTGCTTTCGTTTGCTGCATACGATTGAGCTTAGCCAATGTTTTCAGTAACAATTAACAATTAAATATTAAAAAAAAAAATATATATATATATATATATATATATATATATAAATTTTATATATATATATATATATATATATATATATATATATATATATATTAAATTTATTTATAAAATTAGAAAAGCTAAACAATCCTTAGCTGTTCGTTCTTCTTTTAGCTCCTCTTTTCAAAAATGGGGAAAACCCCTCAGTGTTGATTGGGTTTGATTGATTAGGACAGCTAGAATAAAAAGTATTTATCATTTGTATATGAGGCGATGACATGATTGACGTAAAAATACCAACAAATGCTAAAGTACCCATCACTCTGATTGGTTTTGATAGTGAAGCTTAAAAGATATAATTTTGAAAAATATATAAAAATATAATTTGGATTGAAGTGATTAATGTTACTTATTAGGAAATGCAAAGTTAAGATAAAACGGGAGTCCGTTTCAAGTTCAAAGTTTTTAGCTCTGTTAATGTAAGAGCGACCACATCTCAAATTCCAGCTTATGATCTCATCAGATTGAATGCCTTCGATAGTTCGCACTTGTCACGGCTCATCGAATTACAGATCTGCAGAGTGGACCCTCGGGCTGGAATCATGGCCAGCTAACTGTAGCTGCACTTACGTATAAGCTATGAATATGTGAACATATTTCCACGTAATTTAATAATGCTTGACGTCTTGGCAGGAAGTAAAAAGTATTCAAAGCCTTTGCTGCTGCTGCTGCTGTTGCTGCTGCATGTCCGCTACAAATTAAATTATAATCATATTTAATATTGATTTAATTTTGAAGCAGGCAAGAAATACAAATTGCATAATGTCGAAGTGGCCTCCAAGAGCTGCCTCTTGCGCTGAGGAGCAAACGGTAACAAATTGTCTGCCCCGTCTGCCAATCATCCGTCCGACTCTCTGTCAAAGTTTATTGATGTGCAAATTATCATGAACTGCTCTCATAGCCATATAATTATCCATCATGCAATCTCCGCCTGACATTGACTCCACGAGTCTGTCCCAGGTCTATCCCAGCAATGAGAGCGACCACCTTCAGCTCATTGTTGCTCGTGGCTCGTTGTTACATACCAAATTATGTTGTTCCCATGTGTGTGTGTCTCTCTGCATTTCATTTAATTGTTCTCTCTTACTCTAACGCAGATTTTGCCATCTTTTTTTAAGTTTTTATAACGAATTGTTGAAGGTGAAAGCATTTTCACTTTCCAAAACCATTTGGTGTCAAAGCGAAACTTGGGAACAATAGCAACCGAGCTGCTAATATAGATCTAAATGACTCTCTGATATCTTAGCTATGCCTCTATTTATGCCAATAAAACTCAAATATTATATGTATGTGCATAACAAATGAGCAGGTGAGAGAGCTACACATAAACTCTATGCCTAGGTGGAATAACAAATCTTTGCATTACTGTCTAAAACTCTTTAAATAATATGAAAGCATCTAAATTCATTAGGTCGAACTGTGTTCTCCCATTGTACAGGTCTCAATGAGCGATCTGTAGAATTTATAGATCTATCTGTGGCAGTTGAGCAATGCTTAAGTTCTAAAACTGACAAATTCTCTTATAAAAAATATATTTTTGTTATTATTTTTTATGCGCGACGCCCTAAAGAGCTTTATATAGATAATAGGTAGATCTGTAGAGGAACGTAACAATAAATCATTTATAAAATTTAAAAGTTCTAGCTAGCAGAGATATGACTGATCTATAAATATATAGTTAGTTTCGAGCTTTAAATATCGAAAACCATATAATATATAAAAACTTTAAAAATATTTAAGCTGAATATTTAAAGAGGTTGCACACACGTAGTATATAATCTAAAATTTTAATTGAAATATGAAAAAAAAGAATTCAAATTCAAATTCATTCACAGAGAAGATTAACAGAAGAATAAATTTACTCGTTTATTTATTTATGTAAGATTAATAATCTATGAGAAAATACCTGATAATGAATGCTCTTATATGCAATTAAATAATTTTGAATAATATTATTAGCAATTAAATTAATATTTTCAATATAAATAACTTCAGATTCCAACTAGTTTCGCAGAGTTTCGCAGAGTTTCTTTTGTTCCGCAGTTAACAATTTGTGAAGTTTACGAGTTATATGCTATATGATATTTATCAGACATTATATCATATCATATCTCGCTGTACTTATCATTTCAGTCAGCCCACTCCCAAACCTTTTTTTTTTATGTATTTGTCGAGTGGCTGACTCAGTCATATTTAATAAATAATATCGCTATAAGCCAAACAAATGCACACTACTCATATGTATGTGTGTGTGTGTGTGTGTGTGTGTGTGTGTGTGTGTGTGTGTGTGTGTGTGTGTGTGTGTGTGTGTGTGTGTGTGTGTGTGTGTGTGTGTGTGTGTGTGTGTGTGTGTGTGTGTGTGTGTGTGTGTGTGTGTATGCGTAGAGAGCTGCTAATTGGCCAGCTTTCATTGCAATAATAAAAATATTTGAATTGTGACTAAGAGAGACAACGAGCCCAATTGGCAAATTCAAAAGCCAACACAAACATATATATACATATAGATATACATACATACAGTTTACATATGTATATCTCTATATACATATATTTGTAATATTCATATGCGCATATACCAATCGAACGTTAGCATGATGACAATAATAGACGATTTCACAAAATACGATACCAAAAGCCAAAAAAAAGCAAAGCATGAGTGCGCCTGACTGCCAGATACCCTAGATAAGCTAGCTAAAGCAAAGCTCTGTGACAGTCAAAGTAAATAAAGCCATGAGTCTTTTCAATTTTACTTTCATTCCATACCCCTTCGAGGTCTGCCGCAGGGTATTAGACAATAGTATAGCAGTAGTAAATAGCTGACAGAAATTGGCAAAACTTGTGCCTTTTGCCTTTTGCTGTTTGCCTTTGCCACACGCAAAATCTGATATCGAATTTGAGTGTCAGCCAAAGTGGCCCAAACAATGTGTCGAGGAGGGGGCTGGGGAGCAGCAGCAGGCGGAGGTTGTTCTTATTCAGGCTGTTAGCCCACTTGCCAGTACTCTGGGCGTATTTAATTTAATTTGAGTCCCCTAATTTATGCACCCCTCTTCGGTTTTCCGTTCGAATTCGAATGGTTAAGCAATAAATAGATAGACTTTGGTTAATTACAAAGCTGTCTGGATTCTGTTATCGCGCATAGATGAACCAGTTTATGGCAGCTCAGCTGACATTGAGTCGGGGTGATATATGACCCCAAAAGCGCAAAAATAATACAAATAATCGTATCAAATTTGCCAAATGCATTGATTTTTTTCGTTTGCCTTGAAATTTGTTCGCTAAAATGAGTTTAGCTAAGCAAAGAGAGCGAGAAAGAGAGAGAAAGAGAGAGAGAGAGAGAGAGAAATGGCTGAAGGTAATTGGAGAACAGTTCGTAGTTCGTAGTTCGTAGAGTAACTGGCAAGAGTAAGTCAAGTTGAACCCCTTAGCTCTGAATATTTCAGTACTTCCACATGCTACTGGCCATGAGAAGCGCGTAGAAGAGCTTAGTGTCAGAGTTTTATTCTCTGCGTGTATCTAAAGTATGAGATTACAATGCTACTAGTGAAAAAAATACTCCTGGCCCTCCTTCCTATACTGTTGCTCGGGAGTCGGATCGACTGAGGGCCGCTTGCGCAGCCTGGATACGACCGAGAAGTATTCGGAGACTATTTTGGCCACTTCCTTGCGCGTGTCCTCGTCGCGCAGTTGTTTCTCGCAGCGCGTTATTAGTTAAATATATGTCCGCCTTTCTCATAGTGCTTCTTGATCCGTTCGCGATTCAGCCAGTTCGTTACAGTTTCCTGGCTGCACGACTCGTAGATGCGAAACAGACGGTAATACCTATCCAAGCTCTGCGCCGCTTTGCGCACCTTCAGCTCATCGATACTGGGCAGGGTCAGGGCGGGCTGTCGTAGGATATTGTAGGGATCGTGCTGTTCCGAATAGTTGGCGAAACGCACCGACGGCCAGTCCAGCATGAGAATAGTGTCGTACAGCTTCTTCGGGTGTCCCAGTATGCCGTGGGCCACATCGATCATATGCAGCTGCGGCCCCGGCACAATGTACTCCAGCTCTATCAGGGCAATCCGTGCATCGGAGCCACGATACTTGCGCTCGCCTATCCACAGCACTGGCATATCCTCTTCGGCCACGTTCGTTAGCTCCTGAATCAGTGGCGATATCTGAACGCGATAGTTGTAGATCTTATATTTAGAGCCATAGAGCAGACATCGCTCGACTGGCGAGAACTTCAAATACTTCGCACAATTGCTGAGGAAGTGCTCGGAGCGAAAGAGTCGATTCATTTCCATCTCGATTATGAAGTCTGTACATGCTGATCCATACGATCTGAGTACAGACCGCCAGGAAGAACTCGTAGAAGTATAGCTCCTTGATCTTCGACGATATATTGACCACCTCCTTGGTGTGATAGAACTTCTTCATTTCGCCGTCGCCCATGACGATCATGCTGTAGTTCCTGGCCACCAGCATGCGATACAGTCTCAAGTTCGCTCAGAATATCCGCTTCATTTCACTGGTCTGCTCGCTCTGCACCTGCGCCATGTTGCCGGCCAGCTCATCGCGGCGGATCAGCAGGAACTCGACCAAGCGCAGGAAATACTCAAAGTATATGATGAGAACGTGGAGCAGTCTGTGGACAGCTGGCTTATGCATGAACTCAATGAATTTCAGGGAGATGAACTCTTTCGGCATCATGAACAGCACCAGATCGCGTATGTTGTTGATCACCACAGTGTCCGCATCGAAGGTGGTATAGGGTCTGACGAATATCTCACGAAAGATCATCTCCTCCTCCGGATTGATCGTCCGCAGGAACCTATACCCATTCGTAAACATAACGATCGTTCGCCTTCTCCAGGTCGGAAAACGGATGAAAGTGCAGTCCATCCGTTTCCTCATCCCATGACCACTTACCAGTCTGGTATTTCGGGACCGAGCTATCTACATGTAAACGGTTCATCTCCTACATAAACACCAATATCTGTAGATAGTATATAATGTTGGGTATTTTGCTTCTTTTTTTATTAGTTTTTTCTTGTAAGTGTTTCTCTGTGGTGCGTGTAGATCGTGTGTCTTGTTTTATTTGTTTTCTTTGTGGTGTTTTAGTGTGTTGTGATGTGTTTTCGAGTATGTTGGGCTATACTTAGTGTTGGGCTACTATATCTATATGTATATTATTATATATTCGCTTCCATGCTCTCTTTCCCTTGCTCTCTCCTTCTCTCTTTAATTATTTGTCTTTCTTTCTTTTCCTATATTCATATGTCTTATTCTTCCTCTCGAATGTCTTTGTCCCTCTCCGTCATTCTGTATCCCCTATCTATCAATTTCTCTCTCTAAATCGCTCTGCCTAATTCTCTTTCTGTCTCTGTCTCTCTCGATCTGTGTTCTGCGTCTCCTTTTTTCTGCTTCTCTCTTTTCTTTCAGCATCAAGCTGTATTACTCTCTTACTCAGCAATCCCCCTCTCTCTCTGTCTCTCTCTCTCTCTCTCTCTCTCTCTCTTTGTCTTCTTTAGTCTGTCCCTTTGTCTTTCAATCTTTCCGCATCTCTCTCTCTCTCTCTCTCTCTCCATCTTTCCCTTAGTCAGTCCATCTCTCCCTCAGTCTCTTAGCCCCACTTTCCCTATCTGGTTATACCTCCTTTCCTAACTTACGCCGTTCTCTGCGATTCTTTACGAAATTGCATGAGTTTGCAGTGAGAGTGAGTGACAAAGAGAGAATGAGTTCAAATAAAAGAAAAAGAAATGCAAAGAGAGAAGCAGAGAGCATAACTTCACAGGCAATTTCGCTTATCATTCATAATGATTTAGTTGCACATAAAGTGAAGTAAAATTTAAAGTATTTCGATTGACAGCGGGTCGAGCACTGTTAGACGGAGCTCACCAAGATCTAAGCGACAAGCTGGCTACAAGGTCACAGCGCATTAGCCACTATTAAAATGCAATTTGATGGCCAATCAGACTGAGCGATAACAAAATATGCAAAACAGATGCCGAACATAACGCCCGTGGGCAGGTTCGAAAACGTTGCAAAATTCGAAAATCAAATTAGTTTGACTACAACGATGTTGACCCATTTCGAATGAGTCAGACGTGAGGCGCTTCGCTGCTTGGCTGCGCATGCGCGACTCTGCAGCGCGCCGAGAAGTAGAAATAGAAATTGGAGCTGCAATCGAAATAGTTTAAAGACCTCCCCATAACACCTGAATGTATATATATATATATATATATATATATATATATATATATATATAGATATATATAGTTGTATATATATTCAGCTGGTATATAGATTGCAAGTTGGGGTTTGCTTGCGAAATTATGTAACGGCTTTTGGCTAAACGGCATGAGTTTTGCGCATTTGGCAAAGTGTTTCTATACCCTGTTACCATGTGCAGCATTGGGTATATCGGTTATTGGTGTCAGTGGCACATATTCCATAAAATCTTCAAAATACTGTTGAGTCCCGGAGACAATATAAAATTTGAAGCTATAAGAGATATATTTTAATTTTAAATATTGTATATAATTAATAATTAAATATATATTTAAAAAATAGGAATTTATATAGAGTTTTTCTAGAGTAACTTAATTAATTGCTAAAACAAAAAGGAAGTGAAAGAAATGCTTACACAGTATCCGTCTAGTCGTGCTCTCTAGCTTGAGCTGACTTCTTTGGCTTTAGTTGCTGTTGCTTCTCCATTGTTTCCAGTTGCATTGCAGCTAAGTTGGCTGTACTTAAAATTTACTTTACTTGACTCAACAAATCAAATCTCCCCTCTCTTTCGTGCTCCATATATGTATCTCTCTGTGTGTCTCTCTCTCTCTTTCTCTTAATTAGCGCTCTTTTGCTATTGTTTGGAGTTTGCGTAAATGTTTTTTTTTTTTTTTTTTTTGTTTTTGTCTCCCCCACTCGGCTGCTAAATAACTGTATGTTTGGCTACAAATGTTGCATTTGAGTGGGGCTCCAGGTTGTGCTTCGGCTCGTACCCTTTCCTAGTTTCAGGAAACCATTTAGCATTGCCTGAGAACTAAGCCGCTTGTCACTTTGTTTCGCGTCTCCTCTGCAATTATTTGCAACTGCTTAAAAGGTGGCACTCGCGGCGGCTGTTGCGTTGGATAATATGCGCTTACCTGCTGCAGTTATGGCCAGATTGCCACAGATCTTTAGGTAACGTATTATAACAGTTTGTCAGCCAGCCAGGTTAACTGCATATACGTATGCATGCAAGCGATAGCTATGGACTGCACAGTAATTATAAATGTTTTTCTTTAAGCTATGCTTAACTGTAACAACAGATCTACAGGTTGTCTGAGAACTGCAGTCTTGAGTTGTTTAGATTTTGCTCAGATTTGTAGAGGTGAAATTGTTGTAGCTGTAATATACATATATAAGACGTGCATCGTTGTATATATATTAACTTATAATATTTTCATTAAATTTGCAAACAAAGGATTCCTTTCATTTATTAACACATATTTTATAGCCTATTGTCTCTAGCTCAGAGCTATATGCGCTTCCATAAATAAATTTTAGATTAAAATTTTGCTATATTATTAATATTCGTTTTAGTTTAACTTTAAGCAAACAGTAGCCACACAGACACTGATAGTCGAGTTTTATAATACAATATATTAAATGTTTTATTAAAATATATGTAGTTCATGGCTAAGCTCACAAAATATAAAGTCTACAGTCTGTCCTTTGGTTCATTCATAAGCAAATTTAAAAGAGATTTTCAGCTTCAGAAGGTCCCCAGGTTAACCATCCAGTTATTCAATAATGAAGATATTTATAAAATGACTTAGGCTCTCTTGAGGAGTTGGGCTGCTCCCTTCTCTTGCTTGTTTATGGCCTTATGCTAAAGTCTCTCAGCTTTAAGAGTTTCCCCAGCCATCGCTTGAGCTCATAATATTTGCAGCCTTCGTCATAAATAAATCACAGACATTTGGTAGTTGGTCTAAACGCACAAGTCAAGTGAAGTCGGCAGACTGACGATAAAACTCAAACTAAACTAAAAGACTACAGATTTATCATAAAACATGTTTTTCCCATACATAATTAGCTCATAAATTTGTACTCTTCGCTCGAACAATAGGAACTTTGTAGTTTTTGGGCAGCTGATGATGGAATTCGTTAAAGTTGTTGTTCCGAGTTCCATCTCATCCAACATCCAACAGTAGCTCGCTAAGAGCCACAATTGGCTTTGGCTTATTCACTTCTTGGCCCTGAAATGTTCGCTCTGTTGGCTCAGTTTAATGGTCTGTGTACGAATCAGTATTTCCCTTGGTTTCTTGAGCTACACTTCAAGATTAATGATATCAAAAATTTACAGCGGCTAACCACAGGGAAGCCTCAAATATTTATAAATATTATTGAGGTTTGAACGACTTAAGTTATTTTTAAAATTGAAAAAACAAATTGACTCAAATTTTAAAATAAATTAAACTTTAATAGCGTAAAAATAAATACATAAAAGTATTATATAAATATTATAAAATATTAAAGGTAATCTGTTTAAATACTATAAAATATTCTTTTCCTTAAACTTTTCTAGTAAAATAAAATAAAAAATAAATTCATCAATTTAAAAATAAAATTAGAAATTTAAATATTATTATTTACGTTATTTTTTGGAAATTAAATTCTTAAATAAATCTATCAACTAAAAAGTTGTAAAATAGAAATATAAAAAAGTTTTTAAAACACAAAACATTATTTTTGTAAAATCTTTTTTTTTTTAATTCAAAAATAAATATTCCAATAAATTTAAAAATAGTATTTTTCTTAAATCTTTTACCTTCATTAATTCACGTATCTTTAAATAAAAATTTATAAACAAATCCAACAATTTTTGAGCTCACTTAGCATTGTATAATCAATGTTTATTATTATTTAAACAGCTGCTTTTCCGCCAAGAAAAGTTCATTTACTTTTAATTTTTTGTTTTGTTTGTATTATTTAACTTCATAACTCAGTGATAATTTTTTTTTTTTTAATTTCTCATCGTGTTTTGCAATGTCTTGAGGTGCGCTCCATTAGCGCGGGCAGCGCGTAATTAAAAAGCTGTTAAAATTAGAGGTGTTGTAGTTGCCATTTTTTTTCGGGGAACACAAAAGAATTGCGACTGAAAGAGCCTCTAGTTGGCAGCCGCAACACAAACAATTAAAGCCACGTTTTGTCTGCTGACTTGTGCAATTTTTAATCACTCGCTGAAAACTTGTGAGAATCATACGTAGTTAAAAAATTGTTTCGGACTGTCTTCATAGGGTAAAAGACCTTGTAAGTGCACAGATTTTCGTACATGTTTGCCTATTTCATAATTCATAATGAGCTGTTCTTAGATATTAATCAAAGTGTTTTTGACCCGTTGGTTCTTTGGTAAACTTTTGTTTGTTTTTTTTTTTTCAAATTAAGATTTAAAATTTTGCATGTAATTATTTCTTTGTTTAGTTCTATGTACTAAAATTTAAACAGCTATAAAAATGAATTATGGCTAAGGCGCGTACCCAGCTCAACTGTACTCACTCTCTGTGTGATTTATACTCGAATCGAGTAAACGATATTTCTTACATTAGCTTTTACCATAATATTACCATAATATTATTTATGAGCGAGTCACAGCCAGTCCAGCTGACCTTGGACTCGAATGGGCATTCCCTTTTTCAATCGGGTGAGGATATAAAGCTGTTATTGAATCATGTTTAGCAGGCAAATGAAAGCGTGTGACGTGTGGCACTTGTGTGGTTGACTCTTTCAGGTCATCGGATTAACTCCGAATAATGTCACCAACATATCTTCATGCATACATATCTGAGTGCCTATATGTTGTGCCTGTTATTGTTGGTTACTCCGTATTATGTCTCCTCCTACTTAACTCCGAATTATGTCTTCTTTCAAGACTTTACTCCGAATTATGTAATCGAAACATACACTTAAAATTAAATTTACTACATATATCCAAACAATTTACTCCGAATTATTTCGACTCTACATTTGACTCCGAATAGTGTCGTAGACCTATCTCAATGAATATATATCCGGTAATTTGGTCTCTATCTTCATCTATCAAATTAAATCAATCCTATCGATTTCGCTCCGAATTATATCCTGCACATATATCCCTGAATTGTCCCGGTTTCTCTTACAAAAACAAGTCAAAAGATATTTCCTAAGAGTTCAGGGTATCTGCTAGTCGGTTACTTCCAACAAAAGCCCTCATATTTGCGAGTCCGGCTTATAACACTCCGGCCCTCAATCCTATTAACAGCATATTAATAATATTATTTGACATATTAATATCGCATCAACTATCCAACTATCCAAGCTTCTTCACGTACAGCTGTTAATAGGTTGCCAGCGGGGCTGGCTTATCGTAAAAAGACCATTTCATAGTTTCGAGTGCTCTTTAGTATTTCGGTTCCATCTTAAACTGTAGTTTGGGGCGCTTTATTTTGTTGGCTTGTTTGGCCCGCGGTGTCTTAAGCCGCAACGGTGACTAATTGTCGAAGTTGCCCGAAAGGTGCTTCTGCAGCTACCTGAGCGACTGAAGCGGCACCACTTCGAAGCTGGCGTCTTTGTATCTTAACTTTGTTGGGGTTTGCGCTTTGTTGACTCTGGGCCCACGCACGCTCTGAACGATGTCTGGGAATGTGCTTCAGCTCTTGGCCCACTCCGGCTGGGCTGGGGACTGGGGGCTGGGGGCTGGGCTGTCCCGTCTCAGAGCTGTGCGCATGTGCGCAGTGGGCGTCACGTTTTGCCGTAACTCCCCATATTTATGGCCTAATAATTTTTGGATCTTCTTTGGGAGTTTTAGAAGATTTTAATTAGAGTCAACTTGGTGCAGAACTTCCATCAGCTAGAGTCATATTTATTTAGTTTCAGTTGCACTTGCCGTCAAGCACGCGTCGCACGGCTGCAAATTAGCCAGAAAACGGGCTTGTCGTTATTTCTTATCAGAATCCGACAATGGTCTGATAAGAGGTCTGATTTATATGTTCGTGTTCTTGCATTTTGCCATTCCGATAAGATATGTATAGACGTGAGTTTGTTTTTATTTTCATTTTTATCACTCTCTGATTGCCTTTTCGAATTACCTCCATGACTCATGTGTGCGAGCCGTGAGTGTTGGCCCTCCTCCTCCTCCTGGCCTATTGGAATGTCTGTGGGGCTCAGGTAGGTTTTTGACAAAACTCCGCAATTAATCATAATTACCGGCGCGAATTTCTTTTCTCTTTTGTTGTCCCTTTCAAATTGCGCCATTGGAATCATAAAAGCCAAAATAAAGAAACTCAAAGCCTCTGAGCTAGTTTTAATTAAGTGTCTGTGCATCTCTCTCTCTCTCTCTCTCTCTCTCTCTCTCTCTCTGATTTTATATATATAAAATTAACTTGCTCAATTTTGATTTCATTTATTTTATTTCATTCACTCATTCACAATTTCTTCAACAATGGAAATAAGGGAAAAAATTGTCAATGCCAAAATAAGTACGAGACGTTAAATTAAGTGCAGTGATTGTTCAGTTTCGTGGGTTTTGTGCAACTTTTCAAGTTTTTCTTTTGTGCCCACTAAATTGAGCAAAGTATTTATACGCTTTTCGTAAGCGTTCCGAGCTAAATATGTGGGTTAATGTGCTGCAATCCATCTGGAAGAGACTCGAACTAGGACTTGCAGAAGAAGCAATTGTCTCTCGACTCTCGAGGGGAATAACTCTTAATAATGAGACATAATAATAGAAGCAGATAGAGAGAGAGAGAGAGAGAGTTCGAAAAAAGGAGAGAGAGAGAGCATGAGGCAGCATGAGGTTTGCAGGGTTAAAGAAGGGCGAAAGTGGCAGAGAGAGAGAGAGAGAGAGAGACTGAAATGGTAAGAGAATTTAGTATGAAGAGGAAGTGAAGGAGAGAGACAAGCGTATATGTAAAGTGAGGTGTGGAGGATTAAAAGAAATAAAAGAGAGAGAGGGAGAGAGAGAGAGGGAGAAAGATATAATCATATAATAGTTACATACATTTATATAGATAGAGAGAGAGAGAAAGATGAGAGATGAAAAGAGAGTTACACAGAGAAAATTATGAGAAGAAAAAGAGAGAGAGATGCATATCTATAGAGAGAGATAGAAAGATGAGAGATAAAAAGAGAGTATCAAAAGAAAGAGAGATAGAGTGAGAATTTGGAAAACTCAGAAAAAAAATCCATTAAAGAGAGAGGAGCGTGATATTTAGAGAAAGAGAAATAGAGAGAGAGAGAGAGGGGGAAGAAAATGGAGTCATAAAAAAAGAAAGACAGAGAGAGGGATACAGTTGGGAAATTAGAGAAGAAAGAAAAATCAGACAGAGAATGAGCTTGCGAGAGAAAGAATCGCAGAAAGGAAGGCAGAACAGAAGAGAGAGTGAGAGAGCACATAGAAATGAAGAAAGAATGCTAGAATCGAAGGGACAAAGATAGAGAGAGAGGGAGTGAGAGAGATTGATTGTCAGGAGAAGAAATGTTAAAAGAAGAGCAGAGACAGTCAGAGATAGAGCATAACTGAGGCAAATAGTAGCCAAATAACTCGGAGCTTTCATCTTATAGAAACTCGAAAAAGGAAAAACTCAAATTTTCAACAAAGTTAATGGGCAGCGAGTGAAGTCCATTAGGTGGAAAAGAGTGTTTTAGCCACCTTCGACTATTTATTTGCAATTAAAAGGAGTGCCTGCATCGAATGGTGCCAAATAGAAGTATGGCTCATATAGGACTCATAGTACTCAAGGGAAAGTTAGACTCAGCTTGGCACGGAGCAATTCTCATTAGTTTCAGCCTATGACTAAGGATTTCTTATTGATTAGTATTGTCAGCAGTATTTATCGCAAGAAAACAACAGATCATTTCGCATGAATGCCAATTGAATTGGCCAAAACCTATTGATGACTCTTCTTATTGTTTCTTCTTTATATATTTTGTGTTTTGTTTGTTTGTTTTTTCGTGTTGTAACGCAGTTTGCACATTGGGACCAAATTGAGTTGCCGCTGACACTGTTTGCTCTTGCAAGGCCATCCCACAGCCATCCGCTGACCGTCGCCAACAACAACAACAACAACAACTATAATAATAGCAACAATGGCAAGATCAGCTTGGCAGCATGTGCTATTATTATGATGGTTATTATTATGGCGGCTGCCTTTGGCATTGCCTTAGCACAGGGCCTGCAGCTGAGACTGGCCAGTCAACTGTAGCACTCGGTCACGCCTACCCCGCTGGTCAGCTGGCCAGCTGGCCAGGGGTAAGGAGTATGGGGTAAGGCGGACTTGTGACCTTAGCGCGTAAGCAGACTTTGGCAATTGCTAAAGCCGAACAAACAAAACAAGCCAACAAAAAAATTAGCATGTCGCATTGTCTGCCATTATTTTCATGACGAGTGCCAAAAGTTGAAATCTCGCTTCGTTGTGAGCCATTAAATGCATGTGCCGCGGGTTCAATGTCGCCGCATTGGCGCATTGCCAATGGACTAGAGTGAGTTGCTAATTGAGTTTCCGGCCTCAGAGTTCTGTCCTGCCTACAGTTTCTTTTCAATATTGATCAGAAACTCTCCCGAAGAGTGAGTGTTGTGAGTGAAACGATGATTGTCGTCGCTGCGCTTTCAACAGATTTGCATAAGCTAAATGGCATCTTTCACAAGACTTCCCGTCTACTAATAGTCGGCGAGGCTGTCATTAATCAGTCCGATGCCCATTAGTGGCCATTTGAGTGAGCCAAAAACTTATTAACCGCTTGCTTATGTGTAATTTGCATCATTTTCCACGGCAATAAATGCAAATGCAAAATGCAAAATGCAATTTGCTATTATGTGTGAAATTTGTGCGCGGCGAGGGGCTTTTCTCTGCTAATTAAAAGCAAATGTATTTTAATTTGTAATGCGAGCGAAAAGTAGGCGGCGAAACTGAAAACAGAAAACTGAAGACCACAGCTGAAGCCAAAGCTGCTGCTGCTGCTGCTGCTGCTCAGACTGAAACAGAAACGGAAAGTTTAGCTCCTGGCCCGGCCGCATTGCGCATACGCAACGTTGCGCGCTGTGCACCAGAGTGCAGCCCATTCGCCGAGGGTTGCTCCAGCGTAATGTGCATAAAATACGCATAAAAAATGCATCGGGCATTTGAAAAACTTTGTGTTAATTGGCCAGAGCGAATCGCTGAATGAATTCACCTGCCCATTGACTCATGCGTCGCTAAGCTGAGCTCATGCTCTTGACTCATTCATCGCCGGCTCGCGTTGTGGCAATTTAAAGTTTTCAATGTTTATTAATAGGCCGCTTAGGTAATTGCCAGCATTTGGCATTCGAAACTTGTTTGCCAACAGCTAGCTAGAAGAGCTACAAGAGAGCTCCCTTACCTACCCTCATTGTTTTTCTTATAAGCTTTATGCACGATTCTTGCGGCACAAGTGCAAAGTGACTGGCGTGCCGCTGCTTAACTAATTATTTACAGCAATTATCGACTGCAGTTGCCGCATCATAGCCAAGAGTCAGCAAAATTCCTTGCCATTCAAATTGATGACATTATAACATGACGTTTCAGCTAAAGTATTTTTGAATGCCAGCATAGACAATGGAATCACTTATCGATACTCGTTTTGGCAACTACTTGCATTAGTTACTTGTTATCGATGCTTCAAATATCGATTGCACACCCTCCCACTCCTAGCTGGCAGCGTTTCGTTTCTCATTTGCTTAAATTGCGGCGGCCCCTCACTTGTTGCATGGATGACTCAGCCAAGGGGCACATGTGCATTTGTGTCAATTGCATTTCCTGCCCACGGGCGCTGCAAATTGTGCTGCACAAATATTTACAATTTTTCGCAAAACCAAATAAGCACTTCGCGCCACAGGAAAGTGGGTCACATTACGTCGCATTTGAATACACCACGCACATCTATGTGTGTGTGTGTGTGTGTGTGCCTGTGTGGCGTCAAAACAAATTACAACTACCGTTGTTTGGTGATCATGCAATGCAATTAGTTCGGTCTGCGTATAAGAAATTCAAAAATACGTAATAAAATTAACTCGAAACAAAACGCTGGCCGGCAGCGTCTGCGTCTGAGCGAGATTTGCAGCTCATCTTTATTGCGTATTTTGTTTGATTTTTCCTTTTCTTCTTTGAAACTCTTGCTTAGACTGCGCCGCATGTGAACTCATTTCTGTGGCTGAGCTGAGCTGAGCTGATGCCAACTTCCGCTGTTGCTGCCTGATTTTAACGCCGCAGCCAACGCACAGTGGAATAAGCATGGTTTTTTCTATATGAAAATTTAAATAGTTATTCTAGGAAATTTAAATAGAATTTTTAAGCATTTTATTTACGTAATTGAATAAATAAAAAATAAAAAAAATAATAATAATATATATATATATATATATATATATATATATATATATATATATATATATATATATATATGTATGTAATCACATATATAGTTACTGATAGTTCAAGTAACAATGCAAAATTGCCATATTTGCTCCACTGTGCAGCGTCGCAGCCATCATCAACACATTTCATTGAGCGTGAAATAGAAACAGAGAAAGTATGTACAATAATTTTTATTTTTATTTCGCATCTTCTCTCTCTCTCTCTCTCTCTCTCTCGCTTTGTATTGTTTCGTTTATCTGGCGACTGTCAGTGCAGTGGTTTGCAGTTGTTGTTTTCTTTTATTTTGTTATTAAAGTTTTCCATTGTCTGGCTGCAGTTTTCTTCTTTCTGCTGCAATTGCATTGCTCAGGCGCGAGCCGAGCGTCGCCCTCTTTGCCAACAACAACAACAACAATACAATTACTGCAATTTTTGTGGTTTTTTTTGGCGGCATCGTCGCATTTTATGCAAATTACCGGTAATTTCATTTAAAGCTTTTCATTTACTGTTTTGTCGCTCCATTTTATTAGCAGCGAAGATTTTTTATTTTTGGTTTTTGCTGATAGGCAAACCGCGCTGACTTCTCATATTTATTGCTGGCTTTTAATTTACGTGTTTGCAGCGTATTTTCCGCATGGAGTTGCCTGATAAAACGTCGTCTTCACTGCGATCGCAAGACGCACACACACACATACACACACACACACATACACATTCATATAACGATTTTGCTAGCTGGCATATTGGCTTGCGTTTATTCTATGACGATTGAAGGTTCACGTATTGATTAAACTTTTGCCTGCAACTTTTCAATGTCGCCACAAACCTTGATCCAAAAACGCTGAACCCTCCATTTGCCGCGCAGCAATTACGGGCCACAGCGGACTATTACTTGTCAATTATGCAAATTTCATTGATGAATAATTGAATTTGAATTTGAAACTGAAACTGAGACTGAACAATCGACAGCTTGCTAGCTACCACAGATAAACCCTTGGCTTATCGATGATTAATGCATCATTAGTCAGAGTTGCGATTGTTATCGACAAAGCAGATCTATCGGAGCTCAACTTAAAGTGAATAATTGCCTATTAGAGCCGTGTAGCAGACTCAACTGGTGTCGAAATCGCGCTTTTGCGAATTTGCACAAGCGAGGGTTAAGATGCGCCGCAAAGAAGTGAAAATTCAATTGCATTTCAATTTGAATGCTGAATGATGTGAATTTTGCGGCTACCTTGTCTGGCAATGGTGTCAAGAGCCAAGGCGCCATTGTTGCTCGCGGGCTGAAGACTTTCCTGCGCACAGTGGTACCAAAACAAGATACATACATATAAATAAAAGGGTTTCTTTACTTTAGGTTTTCCCATTTGCACCATTTGAACAGACGCTATTGAGGCAATTATTATAATTAAGTTTTGCTTTAGGATCCCATTCGATAAGGTTTGTAGCTCTTTGCTGCTGCTGCTGCAAAAAAAAAAAAAAAGAGTTGCAAATGCAAATGTTACCTGTGCAATTACCTGTCGAGCTGTGTTAACCTTGCGGTTACCTTTGTTTTTCTATTGTTGTTGTTGTGCTCCGTACGTGCACATTGTTTGGTTCGGTTACTTTCATTGTCTCGCTGGCTCGTTGAAGTCGTAGAACAGACAATTAGCTGATATCTTTGCATTTAATTAACTTTCCATTTGCTCTGCTCGCTCTTGGGCTCTTGCAGAAACTCGAGCAGGAGAAGCATGTGCTGCGCCAGAAGCTGGCGATAGCAGAGGACGAGAGCGATCAGCGCGTGCTCGAGCTGCAGTCGGATCTGAACGAGCTGAAGGACAAGCTGCAGACGCAGGATGTGGCCATCAGGCAGGCGGAGAAGGAGAAGACCATACTCATCGATGAGCTGCAGCATCAGAACACACGCCTAACCGAACAGATACAGGAAGCACACGCCACCGAAATGAAGCTCAGCGCCCAGATACAGGAGCTGAAGGACCAATACCACTACAGGAACAGCAGCCTGCAGGTAACCCATTCAGCAACCCTCTCCCATTCCAATTCAGCGATTAAGCGTATTTATTGGCCTTTCAAGGAGCACGTCAACAGCCTGGAGTCCATCAAGACCGAACTAAACCTCACCACAGGCAAGCGGCAGGAGCTGGAGCGTCGCCTGCAGCACGCCCAGGAGGAGAAGGAGAGCCTCACCTCCTCGCTGGAGGAGGCTTCGGACCGCATTCACATGCTGGAGCGACATGCCCGCGAGCAGGAAACAAAATTAGAGGTGAGCTCAGGAAGCAATCGCAATATGAACGTTATCACGTCTCTTTCATTATAAATTTGAACGAAAGAGAAATCGTGATTCTCAAACTGTCTGATTATTTATGTCGCTTCAAAGAACAAACTGCGCAGTTTCTCAAGTGTTCAACTTATCTGTGAACGAGCGACTTTCTTTTGCACTTTGTTTTCGAAGTGATAAGTTAACTACTTTCGATCTATAAATAATGATATAAATAAATGTATATAAATGTAAACTTTTTTCTCTTTACATCTTCACAGACCACCTTACAAGCATTGGAACGCTCTCAGCGGGAGAACAATGTGCTCAGCGAGCGCTTGGGCGCGGTAAGTTACAAAGTTAATTTATTTAAACTTCCTATTATCACATTTGCTGACTAATTTCATGTATTTATATGAATAATTTGAGTACGCGCCAAATTAACATTCGCTTGCAAAACTTTATCGTATTTAAATTTAAATTTGCGAAAATGAACGAAGGATATCGATACGCATTTCATATCTAGTGATCGAATTACCATTTAAAGTTGGGAAATGATCGTAAGATATCGATACGCATTTCATATCTAGTGATCGACTCGCGAAATGCCATCAAATTACCCTTTCAATTTGGGAAATTATCGTAAGATATCGATACACATTTCGCATCTAGTGATCGTTTCAATTGCCCCAACATATATAAATCCGTATTCACATATATTTAAAGTGTGCTTTCGATTCACTGCAGGACGCCAACTCCAGTACGCCGGGCAAGAAGAGTCTGCAATTCGAGATGGAGTGCGACGAGGACGAGGCCAGCTTCTCGGAGTCGGGCAAGCCCAGCCAAATGTGGATAGAGGCGCGCTCCGTCTATATACAGTTGAAGTCGCTTGTGGACTCGCTCAAGGTGGGCCACGACGACGACTCGGGTACGTAAAGCGCAAGGCTGCCATATGAATCTCTGCTCACCTCTGTTGGCTGTGTAGGTCTGAATTCGGATATATCGCTGGATCTGGAGTCGATGGACAACACGATGTCCAGCACAGAACGCAATGATAGCGATCATATGGCCATTGAGTTCCGGCAGGGCATGCTGTCGGCCATGTCGGATGAGCTGACGCGGCTGCTGCTCAACCTGGACGCGGGCAACTTCAAGAAGATGCTGGACCAAACGCGCAATCTAGTGCTGGAGCAGGAGGACGAGATCAAGCGCAGCCACCAGCTCATACAGCAGCTGGAGGCCAAGGTGACGGTGACAGATGTGGAGCTCCAGAATGTGAAAGAGGAGCGCGATCAGGCACGGGGCGACCTCGTGGACAACACCGATCGGGACGAGCTGCTCACCAAGGCGCAAAAGGAACGCGATGCGGCGAACGAGCGCCGCACCAAGGCCGAGGTGGAGCTGGCCAAGACGCGCGTCGAGCTGATGCAGGCCAACAGCCAGCTCCTCGAGTCCATCCAGCAGAAGGTGGAGCTCTCCCAGCAGCTGGAGCAGTGGCAGATGGACATGCAGGAGCTCATCGACGAGCAAATGCGCTCCAAGCTAATCAACAACCGTCGCAACGCCCCATCCGCCGACACGACGACGCCGGCGCCCAGCAGCGCGGCCGCCCAGCTGGCCAAGCGGGTATCCAGCTACAAACTGTGGAGCTTATTTCAGCGCTAACTGGACCAACCTGACCGCGCGCTGGAAGATCTATGCAACCCTTATATTCTTAATGTAGGCAGCATCTACTACATACATATATATATTTTTAATATTTATACACAAAAGAGAGCCTAGGCAGAAATATATATATACACATGCATATGTATGTGTGTATTTGTTGTAACTTGTATGTATATTGTAATGACCTTCTTTGGCTTTGTAGTGAAATCTTTTGAATTACGCTTTATTAATCTTAAAGACATTATAATGTATTACTGTAATCGTACTCTCGTACCTACGTTTAAACTATATATTTCTGTACACAAATTTTCTTAGCATTTTCTCGCTATCTCGCTCTCTCTCTCGCTATCTCTATCCGTACTAGTTTATCTCTTAGTTTAAGATCAAACGGAAAGTAAAAAAAAAACATATCGCCCATCTGGTGGAGCGTCTGGCGGTTGGCTTTAAGCCTTTCCCGGCTCAGGAACTTGTGTTTGCGATTACTGAAATCAAAATGTTATAATCTAACCTATTACTGTACTTAAGCTGAGTTAACTTTAAGCAAAGCATTTATGTTAAAACAAGGAAGCAAAATATATCTATATATATGAACGAGGCAGATGAAACGGAATTGTACGCGGTCAACGCAACGGACAACTTGCCTTAAATACGGACAATGAAAAGTTTAACATTTTAGATTGTTTAACTATATAACTTACCAATAAATCTATACAATATAAACAACAAATTCTTCTATTCACATTTAACTTAATTGCTTCTTTTTTTATTTAACTATGTGTGACATTTGAATATGTGCGCGCATTTCGCCATTGCTGCGCCCTCTACCGGCAACTTGAATTGATTTAGTTCAGAAATTTGATTTTGCGATTATTCTAAACTATCGATACGTGATTCGTGTTAAGCCAATTTGCAGCCAGTCGAAATGTGTTATCGAACGTATTTAAATCGTATTTAAATTAAACAGACGTTATGTTAATGCTGGCATTCAAATTAAATACGATAGGCAGTCAAAGATGTTTAAAATTAAGTGATGTATTTTAGCCAAAATGCAGTTGAAACGAGAAATCAAATACAGTTTTCACACACAATTTTGATTGTAGTAAAATTCTTGTGTTGCACCAATAGCCACATTGAGTCATCGAGATCCTATTACAGCTTAACGCAAATCTCATTTGTGAACTCGGAGCACTTAGCCCGTCCGCCCAAATCCAAAGTTAGCCATCGCCCCTCCTTGATGGTATCGAGTACAGCCCCTTCAATCTTATCGGCGTGCTTCTTCAGCTGCAAATGGCGCAACATCATGACCGCCGACAGGAGGAGGGCCGTGGGATTGGCCAAGTCTTTTCCGGCTAAGTTGGGAGCGGTGCCATGCACCGACTCAAACAAGGCACCGTTCAAGCCCATATTTCCGGATGGGGTCAGACCGAGGCCACCGATCAGACCGGCGCACATATCGGATAAGATATCGCCGTACAGATTCGGCATGACGAGCACGTCGAAGTTGCTCGGAGTAGTCGCCATTCTGAGGCAGACCGTGTCCAAGTGGCACTCGGTGAACTGAATCTCTGGGTACTGATCTGCGACGTCTCGCACGCACCGCAGGAACAGTCCGTCCGACATCCGCATTATGTTGGCCTTGTGCACCACGGTCACCTTCTTGCGATTGTTGTGCTTGGCATACTCGAAGGCGTACTTGCCAATGCGGGTGGAGGCCTTCTCGGTGATCAGCTTGATGCTCTGGACCACCCCATTCACCACCTCGTGCTCTATGCCGGAATATTCGCCCTCCGTATTCTCCCGTATGGTGACCACATTGACGTCGTCGTAAGGCGTCTTATAGCCGGCCACGCTGCGACAGGGACGTACATTCGCGTACAAGTTGAAGTGCTTGCGCAAGGCCAAGTTAACAGATTCGTGCCCATGGCACAGGGGCGTCGTTAGTGGACCCTTCAGGCCCACCTTGGTTTTGTTGACCGAGTCGATAACGTCCTGTGGAACCTGACACTTTCCATTGGATTTAATCACTGGCTTCACTTCGACCACTTCCCATTCGATGGGCACCTCGGCGGTAGCGAAGATCTTCACCACAGATGCTGTTATTTCGGGACCAATGCCATCGCCGGGCATCAGAGTTACTCTTTTTACGGCGGACGAGTAGTTACGGATGGCAGCGGGATTTGTGTAGAAAAGAGTAGTCATAAATCTAGCAAACATTTCGTATTTTTTGAGTTGAAAGTCCTCGTGTACTAGCATTAACAATTAAATTTAACTTTTTTTCGCCACCTAGGGGAAAAGTAGTTAAGATTTTGTGGCGCATTCGTTCAAGCACTGTAAACATATCAAAACCCATTTAATGTGTATCGATATATTCGAAAAGCTGAACTGGGAAATATTTTAGAGTGTGACATATTTAATTTTGAACATTTTCCTTTTTACGGTTTTCAATCGATTCGAAAGCAGACAATTGTCAAAGTGCTAAGTTGACATATTCAAAAAGTTGCAGACATTCGATTGTTGGCAGAAACGATAACGTAATGGAAATAACAGCATGTAAAGTACGCTTGACGTATTGAATGCGGAACAGCGATGTCTAAGCTATCGATGTATCGATACGTATCTACATCTTTTTAGCCATCTCCAAGTTTTTCGAAGAACAAAAAGAACGGCAGGACAAGGCAGCAGTTTCAATTTCATTCCTAATTTATTGTAAAAGTAGTAAGCAACCAGAAGAACACACGGCAAACAATGCCTTCGGCTGCTACCACATTCACCAACACCAACAACAATAGCAAGGAGAAACGCGCCTCGGTCAGCTCCATCGGTGCTAGCAGCGTCGTCGGCGGCGGCGTGGGTGGTGGCGGCTGCAACAATGGTAACGCGAGCAACGGACAGCACAGCAGTAATACCAATCTTGCTGACTGTGCCAAGGCTGTTGTTGCAACGGGAACAACGCCAGGCAGCGGAAGTAGCCAATCTGATTTAACCAACAACAACAACACTAACGTCAATGCCAAAGCACTGAAACAGTCGGCTGCCGCCGTTGCTACCGCAGCTACCGAGCCGTATAATCCGATGAAGCAAATTCTGGTGACCATTGAACACAAGATTCGCAACTTGGAGAAGCGCAAGGTAAGTGCACAATAAGCAAAAAAAAAAAAAAACAAAAATTTGCAGGCATTGCCCACCATTTTTTATTTTCGTTTGTGTGCCGCTTTGTTTCGTTTGGTTTTTTTTGTCGTGCGGTTTCCCCCTTGTGCTCGCAGATTTTTCGCGACGCCATGTTTGCTATCCCGCAGAGTTGCCAGACCAACTGCCGTTGCTATAAATTAAAACATTTTATTTTATCTGATGCTGAAAGATAAATGTAATTTTTTTAATTTTTATTAAATTGTGATTAAATATCAAATACATTTAAGTTACGTATTATTTGCTATTAGCTGAATATTAATACGCACATAAAGTAAAGAAAAAACAATGCTTAGGCGCCGGCGCTCGATCTGGTAACTTTGATTCCGCATGTGAGCAGTCGCTTTACTTTTGGTTTCGTTTTGAATTGTTTGTTTAAATAAAAAAAAAAATACTGACGTTGCAAATGTGTTACTTCTCAAACCATGACTCACGTCCACTCTCTTGTCATGCTCACAGACCAAATTGGAGTCTTACCGCGCCATCCAAGCCGGCGGCAAGGAACTGAGCAGCGACCAAGCAGCCGCCGTGGCCAAATACGATTCAGTCCTCGCAACTCTGGAATTCGCCCGAGACTTCTCCAAACAAACACAGCAGATGTTCAAGGAAGCCGAAAAGGAACAGAAAAAGCAAGCACGCAAGGTAAGGAAGTCATCTTAAATTGAGCAAAATAAAAACAAAACTGAATATACATATTAAATATTGAATGTATGTGTGCAGGATAACCAGGCTAAAACGCTGGCGGAGACTGCGAAGATTCGCGAACTCTTGGTTATGCAAAACGTTCTCAGCTGCTTCAACGATGAGCAGGTGCGCAATGATTTCGTGGCCGGAGAGAATGGCGCCTGCAAACTGGAGATCAACGAGTTGGACGTGCTCGAAAAGTTGTAAGTGGCTGTCTCTGAGATAAATATGAAAAAACGAAAGGGAAATATGCATATATGTAGTATATAGATTCAGAATATATGTATAGTATACTTAAATTGCTCGTGAAAGTAGGAATTTTTGGTAGAACAAATCCGTTATAATACGTCTGAGGATAGTGCCCAATTAGAAATTAACGACTAATAGTTGTTTCTAGAATTTAATTAGCAAGTTTGGGAAATTAGCTTAATGTTCAGTTTTATATAAAATAAAAGTTGTAAAAGAAAGTTTTGTTAGATCAGAAATATATATACATATATATAGACAATTTGTAAGCATATTTCTGCTAGATTCGAGAATGTTAATATTCATCGGTATATATAGATTTAGTAATCTAAAAATAATCTTATTTATATTCTGTAACTTAGCTGCATGGACGTGCAAACGCGCCGACCGGAGACGGCTGAGGACATCACTTTCCTGACAACCGCTCAGAAAGCAGCCGAACTCTTTGCTATGACTATCAATGCTCGGGCTAAGCCGTACGGTGAGATGACATTTGAGAAACTGCGTGCACTCTTCCAACAGATTCAGGACTGTGGCTATTTGGACAAGTACTACTTGATTCCACTGGGCGATCAGAATGTGCAGGGCAACTGCGCAGACAGCGGCACGGTTAGCGGTGAAGGCGAGACGCTGCTTAATGATGTGACAGGTGACCACGATGTGCCTATGTCGGAACCCTCAGCCCACAATTCGCTGGAGGAGGGCTTGGACAAGCTGACCACTGCCGAGGCGGGAACTGCTCTGCCTGAACTGCAACAGCCGGAACGTGGTCATCTGTTGCTTGAGCCGCAGCACCAGCGTGCGCCCGTTGTCGAGCAGCAGCAGCAGCAGCAGTTGCTACTGCAGCAGCAACAACAGTCGGGTGTTTATAGTGCTGCTTCAGCAACTGCAGCTGGAGGCAACACGACGCCTGTGCACGTTATGTACGCATCAGCGCCGCCTCAAGCAACGCACGTGCCGCCACCGGCTCAGCATCCTCATCAATTGCTCAGTAGCCCCGTGAATCTCCAGGCCTTGCACGGTGTGCCGCAGTCGCAGCCGCCCCAGGCGGGCGTTGCTGCTGCGCCATCAGTGCCTACACAGCAGCAGCAGCAACAGCATTTCGGGCCCACTACAGTGCGCGCTGTGGAGCATAATTATTTCAAGCAGCCGCCGCTGCAGCCACCGCAGCCGACTACTGCTCTGCAGGCACCCACGCCACAACAGCAGCAACAGTTCATGCAGCAGTTGCGTCCCCTGGCTGAGGTGCTAGGCACCGGAAGCTTCCACTTTCTGCAGGACAGCGAATTGGATGCTCCGGATGTGCTTCCGCCACAGCAGCAGCAACAGCAGCAGCAGGCACCGCAACAGCTGCAGGTGCAAGGCTTAGTCTTTGAGCAGCAGCAGCAACAACAACAACAGCAGCAGCAGCAGCAGAATCATGTAGATGAACCTCAAACCATAACAACCCTGACCTTTACCAATCAGTCCTTCCCGTCCTTGCAGCAGCCTCAGCAGCCGCCGTCCCAGCCACCACCACAGCAGCAGCAGCAACAACAACAACAACAACTTTTCTCGCCTGTGCTGATCCATGAGCAGCAGCGCCAACAGCAGCAGCAGCAGCAGCCACCAATGCTTATCATGGCACGCCTGGCGACACAGCAGCAGCAGCAGGCGCCGCAACCACCTCAGGGTATTGGCATGCAACCAGGTGATGTGACTGCTGTGTTTCCATACGACGCCGCAGTTGTCAGCTATGAGCAGCAACTGCAGCAGCAATTGGGGCTGAAGCCACAGCAGCAGAAGCAACAGATGGAGGAGCAGCAGCAGCAGCCGCCGCATCCGTTGCAGCAGCAGCCTGCCAATGATGTGGATGCCAACGAGTGGCATGGACGCGGAGGCGTGAATGATACCAATGCAGCTGCCACAGCTGCCTTAACCAATGTGCTGAAGACGCAATCATCGGCGTTGGCCGACCAGGCAACTCCTACGTCCGGAAGTAATAAGTGGAGCAGCGAGATGAATGCGATGAGCAGTGCCGCCTCGAATGGCAGCAATAGCAGCAACAGCAACAAGCAGGAGTGGACAGGACCGACAGGACGCGACAACAGCAGCGGTCGAGGTGGCTATGTCAATGAGAACGACAGCGGCAACAATCACTGGAACTCGCAGCAGGACGGTGGCAACCAGATGCGTCGCAATTCCGGAAACTATCAGCAGCGTCGCAATGGCGGCGGCGGTGATGATCGTGGGCGCAACGGCGGCGGCAACTATCGCACCCGACAATACGGTAACTCCTCATCGCAGCAAAATGGACGCAACAACAGCGTCTATTTCCGCAATAACGAATCGAGTGGAGGTGGCGGTGGTGGCGGTGGTGGCGGAAGCGGCGGCAATGGTGGAGGCGGCAACTACTATCAAAATGGTGGCGGGGGTGTCTACAACAAGGAGTCGCGTTATGATTCCTCAGGCGGCGGCTCCTATCGCAGCCAGCGTGGTGGCAATCAGCGCAATGGCAACGGATCCTACGGACGGCCCATGGGCGATCGTGGACGCAACACGGCCGGCGGAGGGCCCGGCAATGGCAACGGGAACGGTAGCGGAGGCTACAACAATCAGCGCCAATCACAACAGCAACGCATACCCCTGGGCTTGGAAAATAAAAATTAAGCAGTGAAAAGCGTGGGGAAAAGCGACGGCGCAGCTGTTTGGCCGTGCCACATGTATTAAGAAAAGCTCCTCTCATACACATATACATACACATACACTCACACACATACACTCACACACATATACAAGCATTACGCATCATCAGTACACACATACACTCTCTTATATATGTATATGAATATGTATCTAAATATATATGTATGTTTATATATATATGTATATACATATACATCATATACATATGTATATATATAAATATATAGAAGCAGCGTTGCCACGTTGGCATTCAATTTACCGTTAGTCAGCAACGTGAAAAGATCCAAAAAAAAAAAACAAATAGAAACAAAATGAAAAAAAGAACTTTGCGCATTTTTTTTTATAAATACAATTTAATGTTTCTATATAATTATGATTTATTTAATTAATAATTAATAAAACAAACACAACAATCTAGTTATTAGAACACTTACCACTCAACCATACAGGAAACAGAAAACTAACAAGAGAAACACAAATTGCGAAGGGTTTCTAAAACCCTTTGACAAAACGAAAATTTAGTGCGTGGGCACTGGACAAACAGCTGTAAAACGAAGGCGAACATGGGAAGAGGAGCTTGGAGAAGGGCGTTGAGCTTTTCCAGGAGCATCAAATAGATGGAAACATAAACAGAATATAAAAGTATTTATACGTCTTAGCGATTAAATAATAATTTTGAAACATACAAATTATATTTAATGAATTAATATAATATACTGCGAATGGATGATGAACATATGAAGAGGAAACGCAGAAACAACTTATGTAATTTACTATAAACAAATATATTTATAGTTTGTGCTCTTACTACCAATTTTATTTACAAATGTATTTTTTTTTACAAATCAGTATGAATATGGATACATCATGCCCGACGGATGCTTGATGAAGTTGAATAATATACATATGTACTTATATGCAAACTAGCGATATTAAACAAAACCTTATTTAAGTAAAGATTATTCTGCCTTATAGATAGAACTTCGTCTTTCATATTGACTAGATTTGTTTTGCGCAGTTAAGCCTTTTGGCTCCTCTGTCGTTGTGGTATCGCACAGGAACCAGAGCCCAGTTAGTATGAGAGCGATGCCCACGCCGGACAGTGGTGTCAACGGCTCCCTATATACCAAAGCACCCAAGATGAACTAAAACAAAATGCATTAGTTTGACAAATAATTCAGTTGTGTCTGCCTACGGGAACGCACTGATATCATGTAGTTGGAGGCGGCAGTTAAGACAGTTGCCGTCAACGTCTGCTGGGTCATTTGCAGGGCCTTCAAGAAGTAGCGCAAATTGCACACGTTGCAAAATAACATCAGGCCAAGCGGCAGCAATTGGACTAATGCAAATTCTAGACAAATATAAACAATTATTTACTTGCCGATTGTCCGAGTTACTTACCAGCATACGCATAGCCGGCAAATGCTGCCACTGCATTGGGCTGCACTAGGTTCATTGCACTGAGAGAACTGGGCAGCTTGCCAAAGAAGCTCCCGCCGGCAGCGCATGCGCCAGCCAAGAAACTATAGCGGTACTTGAGCAAGACATTCATCTTAGCTTGCTTTAAAAGTCTACCAGCTGTTGTAGCATTGCCAACTTAGCTTTAATTAGTTTGCCACCACCACGATTGGTGTCTTTTAACAGTGGCCACGATTAAAACTTAACAAAAAACGAAAGTATCGAATATCGATTGTAATCAACAGCCCTAACTATGGCGGCATGTTTGACAAATTGAAACCATTCAAATGTTAAAAAGAATACCCTAATTGATGTTTCTAACTCACAATCTTATTGTAATATATACATACATCAATTTTGTATATTTTTATTCGATACATCGGTAAGATTGCCAACTAACATATTCAAATGGATGAATCAGCGGAGTTCGACAATTGATAATCGGCTTTGTTGATATGCTTTAATTTGCTGTGCGTAGTTTCCACGATTGAGTAACATTAGGTTATGCAAAGCGGTCTGTTAAGTTAACAGTGAAACGTCACTCTTTCACAAATTCGCTAGTGCGCTTTAAACTTTGTATCAAAATTCACGAGTTTTGACACTGTTATCTATCTTATAGCCAGCAGACAAAATAAAGACTTAAACAGTCGCCTGTTCCTAGTTATGAAAAGATTCTCAAATTTGGCAATATAAGGGTTTAATTAATTTTTTTAGTTCTTAGTCGTTTTTTTTGCGGTTATTGCCCAGGTAATCCTCTGACCGCTTACACTTTCGTGTTGAATAGCTTCACACTTTATATTCCAAGGCTTTAATTAACAAAACTAAATAGTATTAATAAGTATTATTCGTTTCCCATCAATCGCCATCATTATATCTGCCGCTTTCTGTCAATACATATTGAAAATCTGATGGCTAACGACGATGAGCAGCATTGTTCGCTTCTGGCCAGATATCTGGCGGTGGTTCCGGCAGATTTTAGCTTTCTTGTGCCTTCAAGTTAAAAACCATACATCGTATTCGAATTTATTATTAAAACACACGTTTTATTCCATTAATTCGGATAATTCTGACACTGCAGCAGGTGTAAACCGTATCTTAATTGATATACCTTCAATGTGTATTAAACATAAATATTTTGATGTATTGGCATAAATAGGCATTACTCATGGTGAAAATCTAGTCAATTCCTTTTCAATCATTTATTCTAACTTAGTATCCACTTTGGGCACATCATTGCTGCCCTCGAATGTCCTTTCAGTTCATACCATTATTTACTTAGTTTTTTTACTTTAATGAAATAAAATGATGGATTGACCATTCTTATGGTGCCTATTAATAAAATTGGGCACTAAATGTCTTACTTTGATTGGTTTGGAGTACTTACTGGGTGTCAGTTTATTTACCCGCCAAAGTTTAGCGGGGATAACAGAGTGCAATAAGAAAATGTGACGTCACAAGACGTCTGTTAGTTAACAGCCAAAGTAACGGAACTCGTCTTTGCATAACCTATCCTATCTTTTAATAGTGGTAGTTTCCGGGCAATTTTTGTTTGCGTTAGGCACTACTAGGTCGGTTTCTTTGATTACTTTATTCCATTTGCTCAATACAGTGTTTTGAAGTTTGCAGATAAACATTAATATACAATACAAACGGTAAGTCGCGTCTTATTTGAAGCTTTTTCCGTTTAGTTATTCACCTGTTATTGCAGAATATGGAGATTAATGCACACATTAAAAGTGCATTCGATAGTCTTAAAAATGAAAACAATCGGAAATACCCGCCAGAAGCAAAGCTGGATACAAACGTGTCGCCAGAGCTGCAATTAATTATAACTGCTGGGATATGTTTAATGATTTACTTAATGTTCACGTTTCTTATGCAAAGTCGTGATAGATTAAGTCACGCATTGGAAAATTCGAGGGCAGCTGAACAATTGGTAAAAAGTGCATTATACGCTAAACTTAAAAGTTGATAACATTTATGAATTAAATATTATAGATGACGGACGAAGTCAGAAATATAAAATTGAAGCATTGCAACGAAAAGATTAGCAGTTTAGAAGGAAACTTGAAAAAGCTCAATGTTGAGATAAAAGATAAACAGGAAAAGCTGCAAATCGAATAAAAAAGCGGAAGAAAAAAAGAAGATGAAAACTCATTCATCCTATCTTAATGAATTAAGTAGTAGTTTCGGGTAACTGTACAGAAAATAAGCCATGCATTAAAAAGGTTGAATAAAATGAAGGCTTACCGCAGATTAAGTTCATTTGAAGTCTTAGAATTATTCTGATGCACAAACACAAATTTGGTTTGCGCCAAAAGTCAACTACTTAATATGTTAAAAGGCGTTGATCGGTTTAATAGTGTAACATAACATTACCTACTGAGTCGCTTAACTGTGCTCGTTCTGTCCGATATAACTATTTACTTATCAACAAATCAAATTTATACAAAACACAAATTAATCAATTGATTTTTATTGATGGACAGAAGTGTGAATTTTATTTAGAGTATGAGTTTTTATTTGATAATAAATATGTGTATATAAATCATTTATTTTCAAGTGAATGCAATAATTTAATCGTGTATCGATAGCAATAGTAGAAAAAGAAAATGAATATATTCACAGTTAGTTTGTAATTGTTTTTAAGCTTTTTCAAAGTTAATTGTAAACTCTGATTAAAGTATATTATTAACGTAGAATCACTGTTGTATAACATGTATTCTAGAGAATAATCCTTATCTCAATCAAATGTAATACACGCGATCCGAAAGATGACTGTGTTAGAGGCATTATTATTGCTCGTATTTTGCTATTTAATATATGTGGCAGCAGTAAAATTGAGAGAAGATCGTATTAAATTAGAAATTGAAGCTGAGAAGGCCAGAGATAATGAACAAAAGGTAGGTGCAATGCGTTCATAGTACCGATCGCTCATATGAACATTTATTTTTTGCGCAGTTGAGGAATTCCGTCAGACACGAAGAAGTTAAACTAAGTTTTCTAAAATACCATGCCTATATGGAGAAGAAGCTTGATATGAAGGATTCAGAGTTGGCGCTCAAGGACCAGCAAATTCGAAATTTGCTAGCTGAAAAGGAAACCGAAAAGCAAACAAAAAAGGAAAAAAAAGAAGAACCCGGCCGTGTGCGAAAAACTGTGAATTACGTGAAATCGTATTGGTATTGACTGCATTTTGTATACGATTGCATTTCCTGTGCAAGTTTGATGTGTGACTCAGTAGAGTAAGTCGACTAGTGATGTCATTAAATTTCTCACAATCAGTTTGAGTTGCGTTGTTCAATCACTGGGGTCAGATTAAAAACTAGTGCGGCTTTCTTTAGTTATGGCGATGAACTCGGAGCTGTGTGTTGCATTGTTTGTAGTGCTCTTTGCATTTTTTCTGACAATGGAGTACCTTAAGAATGAACGTATTAAGGCAAAGAGCCGCGTTGAGGTTATAAGAAGACGTGAAGTAGCCGTAAGTAAATAGATTGAACGAGTGATTGAGGTTTGTTGACTTTCGAATTTGTTGTTCCAGATGACTAAAGCTGTATCTGTAAATGAAACGCAATTACAAAACATGAAAAACGAACACATTTTGGAAAAGCAGCGACAGCCGGTGGCTACAAACATTTTGGTTATGAAAAAAAAAAAAGTTACAAATGTAAATGTGGACGTTAAAGTCAACTTTAATTGGGGCAAGCTTATCTAGAATCGCATAAAGAGTTCATCGCGTCACTCTCAACGATATATTAAATGCATAAAAATAAAAATAAAATTATTTTCTTTACTACTAATACTGTCAAAGCTCTATTGCTTATCAATGTTAAAAAAGTGATTAAACAGTCGTGATAGACCGATAAGAAATTGATAAAGTTCGGTTTTCTGTTTTTTAAATGTAGTCAAATTAATGTTCACTATTTTCAAGTGTATATAATTACTAATGCTTTACTAGTACAAATTAGTCTACAATTCAAGGAATATTTGTATCGATACCTGTTTCGGAGATAGCACAGTTATCGATGTCTGTTGTTTTCGCGGTTAGTCAGTTTGGATCGTATTAGCGCAGATAACGGACGTGTTGAAAGATGCTCGCAATAATTATTACTGGTGCGATTTGCTACCTAATTTGTTTTCTGTTCATCCATTTTATGGAACAGAATGGAAGCTGAACTGGAAAAGTCGAGATTGAATGAGCAAAACGTAAGAAACGAGTGTTTTTGATGTAATTGAAGTTAACATTCATTATTATAGCTGCGGGAAACGAAGTTCAATTTGAAAATTGAGCAGTGTGAGGCGAAGATCAGTAATTTAGAAGGAAAGCTGGGAACGCTTAACGCTGAGTTAAAGGATAATCAGGAAAAGCTTCAAATCGAATATAAAAAATTGGAAGAAGAAAAGAAGAAGCAAGAAGAAAACTCGTGCACAATATCTTAGTGAATTTAAGTTTTCCTCTTTGTTTTGCGCAACTGCATGTGAAATAGAAATTGATAGTGGGAATCACGTTTTTAAAGTATTCTTTCTTATCGCTGGAATTACTAATACCAAGAATTTTAATCACATGTATGTGAATATACCTATGCATATGTATATGTGTGCTGTCCTGAAGATAGGAGTGATGCCGATTTGGCTTTTTTCCAGATAGACCTGTCCTTTTTTTAAGCGCTTCGTCCGGAAAAAATATCAAGCATCCCCTATCCGGAAATCTGTCCTTTTTTTCTCAATGCGAATTGTCTTTACATTTTCCCCATTGATCGGATTTGGATGTAACAGAATTCTATTAAGTAACATTGCAGAACAGCTGAACAGAACTTTAACATAGAATATACTAAATTTGTGTATCGATATTTGGTTAAGAACAGTGCCAAAATGAGTATAACAGTGATAAATTAAATTGAATAGGTGTTTTGTATGTTTAGTGTTTGGCTTGCTTTACGATTGAGTAACATATTGGATCATTGGCGACATACGAGTACAGGGAAGAAGTCACTGATCATTTTATTGACGAAGTTGAATGATGCGCAATTGTTCAACCTTTTTGCACACACTGCAGAAGTGGCGGCTGGCAAGAATTATAGCACAGTGGACAATTTTTTATAGCGGGAATTAGCTACTGGACTTCTTGTTCGTCTTAACCACTTGTTCTGGCAACACTGGCTTTGTATAGAAAATATTATTCCTGGATATCCCAGCGATGCGATTGGATTATTTATCTATAATATAGTAATTTCACAAGTAGTCTGTAACAAGTTTTATTGACTGGTATTCATGGCGGAGGTATCCGAGCTGACATCGGCTATATGAAATGAGCCATCCTCGGCGGGCAGATCATCTTCATCTGTGTACAGGCGACGCAGGCGCTCCTTGTAACTGTAAATAGATACAGAGATAATGAATACACAAATATATATGGATGTCATATAATAACATACAGCTCGCTGTCGGGATTATTGTTCTGATTGCGACACTTGTCCAACTTCTTTTCAATAGCCCTAACTTTCTCCCGATCTGGCGGCTGATAGTTTTTTACCAACATGCGTATCTCTGAAATTATGAATTTGGCTTCAGAAGCGGACATTTGTGCTTTCTCTTGTTACCCACTGCGCACTGCGTCGATGAGACCCGGCAACTTCTCGCGGGCCGACACAAAGAGTTGCTCTGTCACATAGCTAT
Source organism: Drosophila paranaensis (assembly GCA_035047545.1). Taxonomy (NCBI): domain Eukaryota; kingdom Metazoa; phylum Arthropoda; class Insecta; order Diptera; family Drosophilidae; genus Drosophila; species Drosophila paranaensis. Next base: position 3,422,470 of record JAWNPL010000145.1, on the reverse strand, counting down.
CCAGGTTCTCCTGCTCTTTGCTGGCCGCATGCAGCACAGCAGCCAGTCCAATCTGCGATGGGGTATGGAGCAGGCAGGCGTCGGTGAAGAACGTCGAGTCGACGAAGCTATCTATTTGTGGACGCAAACGATCAGGATTCGGCATTTTGCTGCGAGTCTGCGAATGAGTGCAAAAAGCGCGAGTTGCAAATATAGTTGAAGGAGAAAGAATTCGCGTTTCATACCTTGATGTCTATTAGGAAACCCTCGACCGGCCGGTACGGATTGTGTATTGTGAGGTAGTAGTTGAGTTGTCCAATTAGCAGCAGCTCGTTGGAGAGCACAATGTCGGTGGCCTTATTGCGGTCGCCTTTTATGTTGTTTACAAACTGATTGATAGACACATTAAACTCCTCCACCTTGCAGGCGACAAACACGCATGTGGCCCTAGAAGCAAAACACGTAATTAGAAAAAAAAAAAACAAAACATAAGTTGAAGCAAATGGTTGAAGCTCACAATATTTCCTTGGGATGATAGTCCATGGGTGTATTGTTTAGATAAAAGCGCTTGAAGTAATGGAATGCAGTGCCAACTACGCATCTCGGCATGGGCGGATCGAAGCGCCGGCAAAATTCAACTAGATAAATTTCATATTGTTTGAGCAAGAGTCCCTCTTCAGCCGGCGTCAGAAAGTAGTTGTCGAGGGTCTCTGGCGATGGCGCTTCACTCTTGTGTTCGTCGATGTATTTCGTGTTCTGCTCCACTCGGAATGCATGTAGCTGTGCCTCGTTTGCAAAAGTCCAGGATCGTTTCTGCGAACTTTGCGGATACATTGCTTAACATTTCTATTTATCAATTCGCAAATTGTGTTTTTGCATTTGCCATTCACTTGTCAACTGCAATCATAGCTGCTATCGATAGCTCTGTGAAGGAAATATATCGGTAGTTTCTTAGTGATGGCATTTGTATTGCAGACTTTCAGGCGCCAACAAATAATCAATTTACACACATTCAAATTACGAGACACAGCTTCAACAAACAGCTGTTTCGGCAATCTGCACATTCCACGTGCTGCACATTTCAGGTGCGAAGAGCAGAAGGCAGCGGCAATTGCTTGATTCATCGGAACAGCGAAATTTCTTTGATTTTCTGTTTTTGTTGAAATTAGGTCAATCAACTGTTTGTTCTCTCCGCAGCTTACGCACATCCTCTTCTTGTATGCTGGTCTGTGTTTGCAATGCTCACATTTGTATACCCTGCAGCGATATATTGTTTTAAAGAAAAGCTTACTTGAAAAACCAATGAATGACTCTAGTTTTCAGTATATTTGTATTATTCGAAGTAACTTTCAGATATTCATATATTTATACATAGATTTTGAATAACGAAGCTGACTGCAAGTCGATATTACCCTTTGGCTACTCTCCACTAAGTTCTCTGCTTACTTTGTATGCAAGGAGCTGCGTGCTGTGGCAATAAAATTGCAATTAATTTTTATTGACAACTCTGAACTCTTGTTACAACGTTTTGTTGTTGATCTTTAAGCGATTTCTCTGGCGCAATGTGGAAGGCGTTTTGCCGGCACTCACCGACCTCGGATGGGCAGCAGCGCACGATACGAAAGACCGCATAGGGATCTGAGGCATATTTCTTCGTCGGCAGCTATTCCATGTTATGATTTCGTGTGATGATCCTTTTGACGTCTTCTCGAATAGCCCCAAATCTACATGACATCGACCACCCAAAGCGGGGATCTACTTATGTAATACAATACAACACAAATATGTTTTGCTGCGATTAACGTCTGCTGGACTTCGGGCGTACAATGAAACCGAAATAAATAAATAAATCTATGACTGGAAAAGAAATCAGTTTACAATAAAAGCTGGCAGCAGCAGCAGCATTTACAAACAATGAAATTCAATGCAATAATTCAATATTCAATTGAATTTTAAGCACGCCTCGGCTCGAGCAGAGCCTCCTCCTTGAATCACTGAAACTAGAAACTGGCCCAACGACCGTCCAGCCCTCTGACGGCAATCCATCTCCGCTTGTCTGCGCCGCACGCGCACAGGCCGCGCTCTATCTGAGTCACATAAGCAGCCGAGCACACACATGCGCTCTGCTGCATGTGTAGGTGTGTGCGTAAGAGGGAATTGGCCTCGAAAACCGCTTGGCAAAGAAAACAGAGCTGGATTATAAAAATGTACAAGAAGCAGCATCAAATGCGAGTGACACAGGCAAATGTTGGCATCGATCTGGCCAAAAGCTGCAACTCTGTTTAAGCCATCGCAATAGACTCTTGAAATGTAACTTATTCTCAGCCAAAGGGCTATTATAGTTAACTAAACGAAAACTAAATTGCACGTAGATATATCATAGGCTCGCAGTAATGCCAAGAGTACATGCCTTTGCATGCTTTATGAGTCTATCAAGTTCTCGTTTCGATTTCATTATGTATGTATGCATCTTAATCTGAGCAGTTAAATGAAAAGCAGATGAAAGTTGACGAGCGAAGACTGTTTTAATTATTGAATATTATTTGTATTAATTTGTATTATTATTATTTTTATATAATATAATATTTTATATAATTTAATATTTTAAGTATTATTTTTAAAATAATATACACGATTAACACTTATTTACCTTTGTCTCTTGCATCTGTAACAATTGTTGATCTCTATCAGCGTCAACAATGAAATCAATGCGAAAATATCTTCAACAGACATCTTGACACGCACGCACACACACACGCATACACACATATATACATATACCATACACACATACACACACATATTTAAACACTCACTTGCCCAATCACATTCGTTTTACTTCGATGCATAAATGCATTTCAAAGGCATCTGCGCGAGACGCTGCCGGACGGTCAACAAGGTACGTATGTATTAATGTATTTGCACGCATTTATCTTGTTGTTGTTGTTGTTGTTGTTGTTTCTATTGCCTGCCTCAAATATAGCGTGTGGTCGCGGACTATGTTCGGTTTTTGGTATCTCACTTTGTCGCCACTCTCAGGGGGCGTGTTTTCACATGGGCAACAAGCAAATAATTGAATGTGTGAATGTTCAAATTTGTCTGCTAGATTTATATGTATATAAATACATACATATATATATGGTGTATGCATGTGTGTGACTTTTCACTGGGGGCTTAGCCAATGGGAGACATGCATAAATACATACTTAACTCCACGCATGCATTGGCTTTGGCCGATTTCACTTTCAGTTCGTTGCCTAAGTCTTTTGATTGCAAGAGCAAAACATATACATATATATATATATATATATATATATATATATATATATATATATATATATATATATATATATATATATATATATATATATATATATATATATATATATATATATATATATTCATTGAGTCTATTTACTCTTCTTTTGCCAGCTTGTTGCTGTTGCTGTCTGATATCTGCAGCGTTGTCATAATTACATTTATATAGTCAATATCCACAGAGTTGACATTTGGAAATATGTCAACGGGCTTACGTAATGAATAAGGCATCGGTTATGGGCTATCTGCTATCTGCTATCGGCTAGCGGGTAGCGGCTCGCGGCTTGCGGCTGTCTCCCCAGGATTGTGATGGATATACACATAAGCGCGGGTCAAGTGACAGCTGAATCGCAAATGTATTAAACAATTTGCTGTAGATGGTCATGTTAAGTCCGCTCATGTGTCAGTGCGGCCGAGGCAACTCTTAATGCCAAGCCATCCAGTGCATTGCGGGCTCAGCTTTCGGCAGAAATGAAAGATTTGTAAGTATTTTGGGATCATTTTGGAGATTCTGAATATCGTTTGGGATAATCTTCATAATTGTCTTTTATTTGTTTGCTGCCTTTTACATTGTGTTCGCTTATATTTATATATATTTGTATATATATGTCTACGAAATAAATTATTTAAAATTAAGAAAACAAACAGAAGAACAGGAAAAAACAACGTGGAAATTAAAAATGACTTATGTATAATACACGGGCTAAACATAAACTAAATAAAAACACACAGTGAACGACAGTCGATTGTAAATTTGGCTAAACACTATTAATATTCCTATCCTCTTCATATAAATATATATATGTGTATATTTATATATATAGTGTGTGTATACGAGAGTATTTCGAATCGCTTAAATGCTGTAATTGAGCTAAAAACAATTTATTTGTACATACTTTCACTGGCACCAATATCGAATCGTTGGCTAACAGCCCAGCGGGAGCCCTGGGCCCTATCCTGTGAGCGTCTGCGAGCGGACCAGGGTGAGGTCGAGGGGCGTGGGCTTGCGCGCAAAGCTGGGGGATGGCGAGGCGGATGGCAGGTTGGCTGATTCACTGAGTGGGCTATGGGAACTGTTTGCCGTCGGACTTGCGGCATCCGCTCGCGATCTGAGCGATAAGTCTATGGGCTCCTCCTCCTCCGCCGGACTGCTCGCCGGAAATGGGAATCGCAGCTCCGACTTGAACTGCTCCTTGAAGATGGGCAGCGGCGGCAAGCTGCTGGCCATTAAGGCTGGCGGCAGAGTGAACGGCGTGAACGAGCTGTACAGCGGCTCCGAGTGGCTGCGGAAGATGTCCAGCAGCTCCTTGTGGCGTCGCTGCTGCTGCTCCGCAATGTCCGTCTCGGAGCTGCCCGCGTACGCGGAGCTGCTCTGCCGCACCGCTTTCCTCATGCTGTGCGTCGTGGCGCTCAGCACGCTGGTGCCGTCGTCCGTGGGGTCTCCGGCCGAGGAGGCGCCCGAATCGCTGGGCGTATTGCTGAGGCGGGACTCGAGTTTCAGCTGGCGATGCTGCTGCTGCTGCTGTTGCTCGTTCAGATACTTGGCTGCCTGCAGAAATCCAGGCAAACTGGGCGCTGGCGTCGAGGCAGTGGCCGCCGCCGCCGCCGCCGCCGCCGTCTGCAGTGAGATGGAGGGCGAGGTGGCTGCCGTGGCCGACTTGATGCAGGGATTCGTTTTGTCCTGGTACGTTTGCCGCGCCTGATTGCTCGCCTGCTGCAGCCGCGCCAGCTGATCCAGATTCGCGTTGCTCACGCTGGCATTGCCCATGCCCGCGCCGCTGCCCTGCTGCTCCTGCAGCAGGCAGTGTATCTTGAACCAATTGGAGCGACGGCCATAGCGGGAGCCGCTCTTCGACATGCCCACCAGCAGGCACTTGCGCAGCCGGCAGGCCTTGCACGCCGTGCGATTCTTCTTGTTGATGACACAGTCCCCGTTGTGCTTGCAGCCGGCGATTGCTGCGATGTTGTTGTAGGTGCGGCCAAAAAACGACTGAAACGACGCAAAGAGTTTGAGATCATTTCTTCTTGCTTCTTCTTCTTCTTTCTTCATACTTATTTTATTTTATATTTCTATCGATATGGATATAGAACACATGTATATTCTGTGATAAATTCGGTTGTTAAGTAATTTTATTTTAGATAAAATAGTTAGTCCAGTTGAGGTATGGAGTATAGAGATAAGAGTATCTGAATATATACATTTTAGTTTTATATTATTTACACATTTTGATTTATTTTATTCTTAAAACTGAATATAATATTTTTTTGAGAGTGTGTCTTACTCTGCATATATAATATATCTATATGTATCGTGTATTAAATTGTCTGTAAGTTTTATATCTATCAAACATGAAATCTTTTTGAAGATATTTACTTCAATGTAGACAGCATCAGTGCTTCACATATCATAAAAATCAAGGACTTTGACTACTTTTAAGCATTTTTTTCTATTGTTTTAATCTTAAAGTGCAGACCTTGCTTCAAGATCTGAATATCACAGTTATAAATTTTATTTGGAATTTGTAATTAATTTTGTGCAAATATATCAGGGATCTACTTTATGTAGGTAGTAAAGCTTTGATATGTGAGTTTTTCAATAAATAATGGCAAACTCGATTTTTCGAATCTTCCCATGTTTGGTATATAAAATCTAATTTTTATAGATTTATTAGATTGAACAATTTATATTTAATGTTAAATAGGTTTCGCTTATTTGCTTTGTAACTCAGTCCAGTCCAGTTCAGTTCAGTTCAGTTCAGTTTGCGCCCGAGAGAAATCTAGCTTTTGTTTGGCGCTATTCTCGCTGAGGCTCTCTGAGCTGCTGGCATATAGAATCAATTATTGCTGATACCTTTTGCACCTGTGATTAGCATTCAGCAAGTGGCATAATTTCGATCAATCTCAGCGCCTCAATTACAAAATGTGCGTTAATAAACTGCCAACTGGCATCAGTCCCTGCCCCAGCCCTAGCCCCTGCCCTTGCCCCTGCCCCATTCATGGTGATTAAGCGAAAGAGTTTCATGCACTATTTAATGTATGTGAGTGCTTTTGTTTTGTTTAGTTGTTCGTTTGCTGTTGCTGTTTGTTTTTGTTCTATTTTAGCCAACTCATTCGAGAGCTGCTGGGCCAACTTGTTCGCATCGATGTTGAAGTTCATTGAGCGCCGTGTTCAGCGAATAAGTTAACTTTGATGCTTGGCTCTTGCCATGGCCCATTCGCTGAGTCATCTAATATGCATGTAATTTTTATTTGATTGACTGCAGTTTACAATTGTGCTCGCCTTGAGCTCTCCCTCTCTCTCTCTCTCTCTCTCTGTCTCTCTCTCTCTCTCTCTCTCTCTCTCTATCAGCTGCTGCTCTAAATTTGCAGATATTTTCCCATGGCATTTGAAGGTTCAGCCATTGTGCACGTCCTCGCATCTACTTAAAGTCAATTAAAAATCAATTAATCTACCGAATTGAATTTTAATTATAGCAATAAGATCTCTTGCCTGCAAAAGTAAAAGCTGTAAATTCGAGCTCATTTCGGGCTCGTTTTCGCACATTTTGTAACCACTCTAAAGATTTCTTCCCACAATTGTCGATATATGTATATATTATATTGTAAAATCACTCGCTTAGTAGTATTTACCTTGCAGCCCTCGCATGTGAATGCTCCAAAATGAAAACCAGCCGCTGGCTCGCCGCATACTTTGCACAGCTGGTTCATCTGAAACGGAAAATTGAAGTTTTTGGCTTTAAGATTGATTTAAATTTAGTTTAAGCATAAGTAGTGAATGATTACACTTCTGCAAATATGTTTATAATTGCCATAATTACTGAAGCTTTAAAGGGAATCTGATCATCTCATTGCTACAGTTGTTGAAATATTAAAGGTAGTCTGAGATGCTAGCTGAGTACAGTTATTACTTAAGGTATTTTTATTGCTTAAAAATTTCTTTAATTTGAATCAAATTGAACTCAAACAAGAGTTGGAAGCTGGCTTGAATTATTGTTTGCGACTTTGAGCATATTGAAGACTTCAATTTAAATAAAAATGTGTTTTTGAATTCATTTTTTTCTTTTGCTCAATATATTTTGTATTCTTTCATAGTTTTCTTTAATGTAATATACTTAAGTATAGTTTAGGTATAATATACTAATATAGCTCTTAACTTTAAATTATTGTCATTATTAATCAAAATTACTATTATTATTTCTACTGATTGTAATTATTAATTTGATTATTGATTATTATTCTTATTAGAAATTTTTATTTTTTTTTAATTTTTATTAATTATTTGTATTATTATTGATTGTTATTATTATTATTATTATTATTATTATTATTATTATTATTCTTATTATTTTTATTATTAAATATTAGTATATATGGTTATTTGTATTATAATTAATTATTATTCTTATTATTAATTTGTATTTTTTATTATTTTGTATATTATTTGTATGTATTATTATTATTATTGCCAATTATTTTTACATTTAATTTGTATTTATCATTGTTATAATTGCCATTTAGCTTTACTTTCAAAAATCTGTCTTTTCTACTTTAGTATATTAGTTTAAATATTTATTATTATATTATTAAATATAGAGGCATATATGTAATATAAGACACTAAACAAAATATAAATTATATATTTTAGATTAAAACATTAATATGTCTTTATATTATTTATTAATATACATATAAATTGTTCTATTTTAGCTTGCATTGAATAACAAATCTAATATCTGTATAATGATCCTAGAAATTCCCTGCTGATTATTTAAATGAAATTGTGACTGTATTCAAATATATGTAGTCAATAATGGTTAAAACATTGTAAAAACCCTTTCTTTTTATTGATGAGCAGCTTGTCAGGCTTACGTAGAAGAGTGCGCTCACACACACTGGGCAACTGCAGCAGTGAAAATGCTTAAGAGCAACAATAATAAGAAGGAGGAGAAGCAGCAGCAGCATCAGCATCAGTGGCAGCATAACCGATGACCCACTGCGTTTCTCTTTACTTCGTTCTTTTTTTTTTTGGTTTTTGTTGAATTTTGTATTTTGAGCTTTTGGCACAGGTCGTGGTTAGAAATTGAGGTATGCGACGACCGGTTTGGGCTGGCATCGCCGCCGTCCGAGACAGGGTAACGACAACTCGATTCCCGGCCTGGTCGCACCTCCCTCCGCATGAGGATGGGTCGTGTTCACACATCTAATGTACGTAGTTACTTGTTTTCTATGTTCATAAAGCTAAGGTCAAGAAAAAAATGGGCAAAAAGCAACAACAACAACTGGGAAAATACGCAAACGTTTTGCGTCAATTATTTGATCAGCGTGGAAATCTTTTGTAGTTTTTGAAATACTTTTGGAAATTGAATTGAAATACATGCAGAGGGAATACCGAATGGAACAAGTAAGGGCAATCAAAAATTAGAATTGATCTCTGAGATAACTAATTGTCTTTTATGGGCCAAAGGTTCTTATATGTGTGAGTTGAAATTGAATAGAAAGTATTTTCCACTTTGATGTTACAGTATTTCAATATAAAGGCTAAAGAGATCAATTAGTATTTCTTCCGTATATAGTTGTTTGTAGAAGCAATATTAGAACGCGATAAGTTCAAGTTTATAAATTTGCAATCAATTTATCAATCGATCTGACACGAGATATTGTATATGAGAACTAAACTGGGTACCTTTAAGGTTGAGATCTAGTGTATTTGAAGCAGCTTCTTCCATCAAAAAATAATTTCTTGTCCTCGAGATGCCATTCATTGAAAGAAGCGTGTCGTAAGGAAAGTACAAGTTAGATCGATAGACTGGATGAGTTGGAGCTTTAGACTCTTTAGTTGAAACTATCTTCAGAATATAGTATAGACTGAAACTAAATCGTGCTTGTGTAATTTAACTTATTAGACCTTATTATCTTGTAATTAAATAAGCTGCATTGTTTTCAGTTTTTTATTTTTAGCTAGATATTACATTACAATTTAATATACATATATTAAAATCAAATTAATATAAATAAATAAGATTATTAAAAATAATAAGAAAAATAAAATATTTTAAATTAAATTATATTAATAAAAAATTTTTTTAAAATAATAAAATATATAATTATAAAAGTATTAATAATAAAAAAATTTTTAATTATTTAAAATCATATATAATAATTTTAAACAAATTTTAATAAAATATAATTTTAAATAACTTAAATAATATAAATCAAATTATTTTCCATTCTTTTTCTTAAACCTACTCAACTCTACCTACAGCTGATGTATGGCAGGGCTCGCTGATTTGGCTACATTGAAAAGGAAGCGCTTTACAGAAACGTTTAGCTGCGATGGGCATCGAGATCTGAGCAGAAAGTACTTTGGTTTTTGGGTCGTCTGCTGCGGCGTTTCTTTTGGCGCTTTTCGCCATGGGCAGCGGCATTGCCATCGCCTCGCTCGATCGCAATTCAGTTTTTTCCTATTTATTTATTTATTTATATATGTATATATGTAGGTTTTTCTGGAAAAGCGCACCGCTGTGCCTAAAATTGTCACGGTTTTTTTGTGAAGGTGCAAATTTAATGTTTGCCAATTTAGCAGCGCTCGCTGTCACCTTTGGTGTCCATTAGCGCGCGTTTATATGCAAAGTGGCGGTCTGGCGTGTTCGCCATTATCACAGGAGCAGCATCACGCCGGGCCACCACCTGCTGAGCGCTGGCCGCAACTGCCAAGCGCGATGCGCCCTCCTGCCCAGCCAAACGGTGTCAAGATATGGACACAATAACGAACTTGCCGGCACTGGGAATGGCAATCCGAATGCGAATGGCAATGGGACTGGGACTGGGACTGGGAATGGGCAGAAGGGTATGGGCATTGGGTATAGATGGTACCACAACCACATTGCAAGACGTGAAATGCTTATGCTTAATGCTTGGCATTTCCGCACTGGCACTTTATTGGGTCACAGCTCGCTTTGGCTCAGGCCAACTGATGCCTCAAATTATATATTAACTTAAATTTATCGAGTTACTTTCGAGATTTATAAAGTTATGTTAGCTTGACATGTGAATAACAAAATATATAAAAATGGGGCTCTAACAAAACTAAAACGAAGCATTTCATCCTGGAGCTGCGATATCTAAGTATGAAGCCATTTAAGATGTTTCATGTATATATTTCTGTTTCCATTATAAAAAATATTTGAATTACTAACTCAAGTATTTCTGAAAGAAAATGTTGCTGAAATCTAGATTAATCTAAATCAATGACTTAAGCAAATCAATTTCACTGACTGAAGAGGCTTTCCGATTTAAGGATTCAGCTTTGTCTAGGATGCTCGAAGAGTAGTAGAGCCAAAATTCTTTGAACAGGCCGAAACTTTACTAAAAAAACTCTTAATATGGAAAATATATAATTTTCTACTTCTCATTCTCTATTCTCATATAGCGAATATATAATTTAATTTAATTACATTTATTTGAATTACATTTGATACATCATATATTCCTGTATCTTTAGAAACTCAGCTTGATATTCGAACACAAATGCCTCAAGTAAACAGCGAGAATTGAAAGACAAATCTTAAATTTGTATAGTAATTGTAGCAATAGTAAATCTGAATCATTGTGCTGGAAAATTACCAGGTTTAGCTGTCGATTGCAGTCAAAGTCTCGAGTACCTTCGAATACGAGTTTTCGGCTTGTTGGTTTTTGCTGCTTTTTTTTTCGTTTCTGGGGTTTTATTTGCTGTGCGCTGAGAACAGAAGCAAACCGAATCTCAATCATTTGGCAACAATGAGAACAAGATCAGTTGAGCATACATGTATATGGATTGAACAAGCTCATCAAGTAGCCGTTGACAGAGCCTGGCGACGGCGCAGGCGCAGGCGCAGGATTTTGAGCAATAAGCATGGCAAAGAATAATAAACAGAAATGTGTCCTTTAAAGCAAACAGAATGTTGAACACTGCAAATCAGATAAAAGGCATTTATCCCGCTCAACAAGAGCATGGGCATGGGCAAGAGCCTTTCGAAGGAAACCCAACAAAAAAAAGGAGGTGTTCAAACAAGCAAACCACGATTGTTGAAAAATATTTTGCAGCAGATACAAAATAGAACAAGACAAGCCAAACAGGCAAACAGGAGCACTGTAGACAACTACCAGCTCGAGATCAACTCAAATATCGGTGACACAGAGCGAGAGAGAGAGAGGGAGCACAATAAACAATTGCCCATAATATGCTTTATTATTAGCCTCTGCCAAAAGACATGGCAATATGCAAATCCATTCAACAGAGTCACACGCTCTAGTTTGAATTGTTCGCTTCCTGACTGCCAGCCAGCCAGCCAAGCAGTCCGTGCGTCCTTCGGCTCTCTTTCTTACTCTCTCTCTCTCTCTCTCTCTCTCTCTCATCCTCGTCCACTGTGGGTCTGGTGAACAGCTTCCTTAGCCCTTTTCTGCTTGATTGCCAGCAGCAGTCAGACAATTAAATGTTTGAATATCTTCAAGTTTTTTCTGTGTGTCTCCTCTCGTCGCCCTTTTGTAATAATTTCTTGACACTTATCGCACAAAAGGCAATAACATAATTAATGAGCATGTCAATGAGCGTCTTTTGTTTTCGCCAGTGCTTTCTGAATGTAGTCGCTTAGCTAATCCCTTGAGCATGACATATGAGAGACCCGCTACGCCAACTGGTTGCCTCCGATATCCTTCAGATATCAGCACCACACAACTATATTCCAATTGATATTCCAATACAGACTGAGGCCTGCCTCCATCCAGCTATTAGCATAATATATTAATATTTATATATAATACTTGTATCGGATTTTAATAGCAGCTATGACTAACTAGCCATAAATCAGTTAAATGTCAATGAATGTGCATGATGATTCTATAATGATGAGCACTAATCATGAGGAATGCACATATCTAACTATCCTCTTCACATCTCATTTGATTTCATTCACTCACCTTTTCACAATATTCTTATGCAGTTAACTGCATAAATTCTTTAACTGAATTTGTTTTCGTTTATTCCTATTTTATTTAAATATTATATAAAATGAATTTTAATTATTAACTTTTTCACTAAACACACTTGATTCCATTGATGTATTTCACAAATCTTTAATCATATATTTATTCGATTGCATTTTGTGGAACGCTTTTGCTGCTGCACTATTTTGGCGACGGCTTTTCACAAAACTTGCCAAGCCGTAAGTCGTAAGCCGTTGGTCGTGAGTCGTGCGTCGTCGTGAGTCACGTGCGCGAACCGTTACCGAAGAGCGCGTGTATCCTCACGTGAGATTGTTTCAGTTAGCGGTATTCTGCAGCCTTGCGATGCTTTGCAGCGTAGCGCCCATCCGAGACTAAATCGTCATCATCGTTCTGAGCTCCAACCAGCCGACTGACTGGCCCTGGCCTCAAAGATCATCAGCCAGCAGCAAGCAGCAGCAGCAGCAGCAGCAAGCAGCAGCAGCAGCAGCAAGCAGCATTTGAAGTCGCGCGCGCACGCGTCTTCACTGTATTACGTCCATGTGTGTGTGTGTGTGAGTGAGTGAGCGAGAGTGTGTTTAATATCCCAGTCGGACATTCTGCTAGATGTATATTGTGTGTACTCTAGTATAGTATGATCATATGTGATGATGCCTAAGTAAATAAAGCAACAATATGAGAAATATTATCTAAACAAAGTTTCAGATACCAACAATTATTTTAGTAAACAAATTTGTGAATGTGTAACTAACCTAATACTAAACTAATACTTAACTATAAATAAATATGAATGCTCTCTCTAAAATTAATATAATATTGTTTTCTTTAATCATTTCGTATTTTAAATATATTTATTTTATATATCATACTTTAATATCTAGGTTAAAACTCATACAACTTTTAAAAAATTAAATTTAATTAACAAACTTAAGATTAAATCTTAAAAATAATTTTATCTTGCATATTTTAAACTAAAGTCAATATAAATATTTAGATTAATATAATATATGAAGCTTATTGCATATTATTTAATTTAAATTTATACATTTTAGGGAAATACAAATATATAAAAAAAAGAAACAAATCATTGATGATTTCTTCGTATTCAGTTTGAATTTGTATTTTTTTTTAAATTTGATTAACATTCAATTTTAATACAGTCCAAATAAGAAATATATATAATTGAATTACATTTAAAAATTTATTTTCATATTTTCAAAACTATTTCGCATAACTTTTATACACACAGCTGACTTTTGGCATGCTGGCGCAGTGAAAAAGTCAGCTACTTGCTTTACAGAGCGCAAGCGCAAATTTCCTGTTTACAAGGGGCAGCTGTTGCGGCGGCTGCTGCTGCTGCTGCTGCTGTTAATGTTATGTGCTGTGAACTGTTAGGAGTCGGGTTTGCTTTGTTGTTGCTGGTGTTGCTCTTTGGCTGCTCTGCTCTCTGTGCTCTTCATGCTGAAATGTGGTTGGCTGTTGGCTGCGGCACGATCCGCCAGCGTTCGTTTGTTTTCATTGAATTTCTCGATGTGGTTGGCTGTTGATTTTTTTCATACGAATTGCTTTTGTTGTTGCGTTTGACTTTACACACATTACAGTTATTATCGCGCGATTGCATGCGCCACTGTTGCCGCTGTGTGTGTGAGCCTCTCTCAATGTGTGTGTGTGTGTGGCTGAGTGTTTTTATTGTAAATGTGCATCCATTTGTATTCGTATTGGACTAATGTGGCAAAGAGGTGGGCACTTAATGCCCGCCGAGCTGTGTAAATAAAAGCGCGGACCGAAAGACCGAACAACATTTTCTAGCGAAATTAGTAGCTTGTTTACAAAATGGTGAAAACGAGTTTGTCGCTTAAGTCTTTCGTTTAATGGCACTAAATAAAGTTGTGAATTTGAAGTACACGCTATATATGTTAAACACACTCGACGAGTGACCCTCAGCACACAGATAGAGATAGTGCTAAATGAGATTCATTCTAACTAATACTATAGAAGAGTATTTAAAGTAAAGTTAATCAAAATAGTTTGAAGTAGTCTCGATAGTTGGCCAAGTCCAAGCCAATTGTCACTGGCTCCTATCGCTGCTAGAAACAGTTCGAGCTGCACGCATTTTCGTATATCTAATTGAATTCTCTCGCCATAAGCCAGATGGCAGGCTGGCAGGCTGGCAGACTGATCCTAGGGCATGAGCTGGTGCCTGTTCCGGCTGGAGCTAGAGCTGGAGCTGGAGACTCACTTGTGTCACTTCATGATGATGATGATTTCATTTTAATAACACCACTTGCAGTTGCCTGGCCGGGCCGAGATCCATTTAATGCCCGCCAGTAGCCACAGTCCGCGCCGCGCCACCTCCCGCTGAGGCCCGTGCGTCAACACCAGTTGACGGAGTAACAAGGAAGCGCAACACTCTAAAACGACGTGTAATTTATCACAGCACGAGCAGCATTTAGCCATGAACTGGACATGTACATTGCGGCTGCTGCGGTTAGTTTTCCTCTGACTTGGCTGTCAGCATCGCTGTCCTCTTCATAATCTCTGCAAACGCATTCAAAGTCGTCATCGTCGTCGTCGTCTTCGTCATTTCTTCTCGGTAGGCAAATCTGTTGCATCTGGCAGCGTTTTAATTTTAATTAAGTTTACGCGCTAGTCAGCCCCAGCTCGCAGCCCCTCCCATCCCCGCCCAGTACCAACATCAGTGGCAGGAGGTTTTTATGGAACGACATGGTCATAAGCCGGCGCGTACCTGCGGACGGGCTCACTCGCGTGCTCATGGTGATGAGTTGGAGCATTAGCTTTGATGTCTGCTCATATTTATTAGAGCGCAATCTACTTCAAATTATTGTTGACCAGTGCGCAGAGAGATTAATTTAGCTCGATGAAGCCCAGGAAAAGGAGAGATATCTCTCTACCGAGATATTTATATATATGTATATTTATATATGAAAATCGTTTTCCGCACAGTCAACGTATGCAAATCGATGGATAAATATGTGAAACGACGGCAAGGCCAAGTCTAAGAAAATCCGAAATGCGAATTCCGCTGATGAGGATGTTGAAAGACTTAAACATGCAACATTGCCAAATACAAATTGTCGTTGGCCAAAAAGAGTCATGGCCAGCAGAAATAGGCGACAAATCTGCTTCTGCATGCGGACTGCATGCCAAGTGCCAGGCCAGACCAGACCAGAGCAGACCAGAGCAGACCAGAGCAGAGCAGAGCAGAGGCTTGGAGACTAATGCGACATGGTCACTGTGGCTGCATTGGCTGCATGGTGACATTGCGACATTCGATCGATGCCAAATCGATCCAGATACAGATACTTTAAATCACAATTTCAGCTGAACGCAAGCCGAGCCAGCTCTAAGCTAACAAAAACAACAAAAATTGAAAAATAGCTGTGCGCACATGTCAAAGGCGGTAGCAAAAAAAAAAAACAACAACAACAGCAACAACAACAACAGTAGCAGCAGCAACTGCGACTTGGAAGCAGCATTTTATTTCAATTTCAATTGATTGTCGTACAATCGGCATGAATAATTCAATTTTACAATTGCATTGCCCGCTGCTCGCAATGGGCGGCTAGAGCGGGACAGACGCACTGAGTGGACGCACTGAGTGCAATAGAGATAGACTATCAGACACGGAACATATTTTAGCCACTGTCTACAGTCCGTGCTGTTGCTGCTGTTGCTGTTGCTGCTGTTGCTGTTGCTGCTGTCACTGTTGCCGGCAGCAGCAGCAACAACAACAATAGAGTAGACGATGAAGACGACCACCTATTACACATGATACACACTCGATATTGGATGCACTCGTGCTGCCAGAAGCGCTCGATTGACGCACACTAGGAAATGTTTTAGGCGAGCTTACAGACTGAGAGGGCGGCAGAAAGAGAGAGAGAGAGAGAGAGGGAGAGAGCTGGAGATGATGGGCTATGTGACATAGTACGCCTAGATTATAGAGAGTTGAGGCGGAAAGTAGAGACGATATTGCTGAGTTACTTAGAATTCTACAACCTTTGCACTTTTATGTCTATTTTGTATATTTTACTAAAAATATCTATATAACTTGAAATTTAATATTTATCAAACCACAGCATTTCACTCAGCTCCCATAAATCATGGCGTCAACTGAGCTTAGCTGCTCTCTGCTCTGCCTGTTCTCTTAGTCCACGCTCTCTGGACAGTAGGGAAACAATTGAATTAAGCCAATAACAGCTAGATCACATCATTTCTAATTTTATTTATTAGCAAATCATTTAAATGATTGCATCGGGCTGGCTGGCTCCGCCGCAAGCTTGAGGCTATCTCGGTTCAATATGCCCTGTGTTTTTCCGTCATTCATTTCATTTCATTTCATTCATTTTCCATAATTCAGATGCTTTATGTTCTATATATGATCTTTACTTTGAAGTTTAGAGAACAAAAGAATAATCCGTAAATCGATCCTCAAATGCTGAGATATTGTTGTTGGCAATAGTATTACTCTCTTTTGGTCATATAGGTTATTCTCTTTATTCTCGTTATTATCTTTGCGTAGCTTTGTCACATTATCTGTTCAAGTTCATATTTAATACTAAACTTTATCAGTGTTCTCAAGAAGGTTACACAACATAATTTTACAAAATAAACTAAATATTATTGATCAATAAAAATTAATAGTACTTATTTGATTGTTATTTAATGCAAAATTCATTAAAAATTTAAAAACAAATTATTTTCCGGATGTCTAAATGCTATAAATTTTAATGTATTGTATTTCCGAAAACAGTTTCTACTGTTGTAAGAATGTAATTAGGATCTGCTCGCTACTTTTACTACAATATATACTAATACTAATACTCTTTGTTATAATAAATGTTTTGTGAATGGTATCTTACAATATACTAAGAGTTTAGACTAAGTACTATGCCTTTTCTGCTTAGATACTTATTTACTGTCATGACATATGGTGTATACAATGACATAACAAATAGGGGCAAAACGCACAGAAATAGACAACCCCAAGGTCATTTATTACAAACTAAATTTAACACTAAATAAGACTAAAACTATAACTAAATGGCTATGCCAGATTATTTATATGCTGATTCATGGCACTTGGTTATGAAATTTTGCAATAGTCGCGATAGTCTAATATCTACCAATTCAGTATTGGCTCAACAATGTAGGTAGGGCTTTTAAGCATAGATTGTCAATTTGATCTATCCCTGGAGATTTTTTCTTTTTAAGCCTATTTATAGTACTATATTATTGTTACTTCTACTACTACTTCTACTAATATATTATTATTACACTACTACTACTTCTACTACTACTACCACAATTAATACTACTACTACTACTTCTTTCACTACATATATACTACTTCCTAAAATTACTACTATTTATTATTGAAATATTTATTACTTAATTTACAAATGTTGGGTTAACTTTTTAGCCTTTCTCTACTATATTTGGAAGTTCATTGCAAAACGTTTAGATGATCCAATACTCATATATACGCACCCAACTATCCACGACTAAAGATCTTGTTAAAAGGAAAATAAAATTCTCATCCACTTTCGATTTTTTTTGTCTTTCTTTCTCGCGAAATACAAATATGAACAAATGATGCCAGATGCCTTTCTTAAATGTGAACAAAATGTATCTAAAACGGAAATGCATCAAAACATCATCTTGAACCATTAGCCAGCTACAGCTATAGTTGGCTGAGCTACCCCTTGCCCCTTGCCTCTTGCTCTTGGCCTAATTCATTCATAGTTTGATTAATGGACTTATTATGCAACAATTATGTATGTAAACATTTCCTTTCCAGTTTCAAGAGCACGGCTCACGTCAAATTAATGAACTTGGCTCTTGACTTTGACACTTCATAAAGGTGTCGACGCGCCAGGATGTGCGGCAGGATATGGGACTGGGACTGGGACTGGGACGCTAATTTCATTTGCCTCAGTTTTATGCACAGGCAGGCCGCTCCCAATCTCAGTTCCGATCCCAATCCCTGACACACATAAATCAAACACTGAAGAGCCAGCCGAAATTTGCATAACTTAGCAGCAGCACTGACATCGCCGTTCCTGCACTCGGATTCGTTCTGCTCAAAAAAGGAAACTAGTTTCGTGTCCTGCCGTGGAACCGCTTGCCACATGATGAACGAGTGTCAACAGCCCGGCCATCGGCCGTCGTCTCGCGAGTCGTTTTCGCATTTGCCACAGGTCGCATCTGCGTCATGCAGCAACGCATCTGCGCCGGCAACGGCAACGGCAACGGCAACGGCAACGGCAACGGCAACGGCAACGGCCACAGCCGCGCCTTTTGGGGCACATACCTTGGCAGTGATGTCATCACGCAGCGCGCATTTCTCCAGCCAGTCGTATAAATTCGTAGCCCAATTTGTTAAGAGCGCGCGTGCTTCAGTTTCGCTCCTCGCAGCTCCAAGTCGGCATTTCCTCAAAAGAGCCTAATAACAATTGTGCGATCTGGTTTGGGCCTAACTTCGCCTCAGACGCTCCTCAAAAGAGATAACGTTACTGCACCAGCTCCAAATCTGAATACTAAATACTCTTTCAGTGCTCAGCTGTCGGGATTAGTATAATAAGTTATGGGAATAAGTCGAAAAATTAAGAGAATAATTTGTAATAAATGTTGGTAAATAATTTCCTTTTTTTTAAATATATCTAAAGAAACCGTCAAATTTTTTGAAAAATTATAAAATTAATTTATATACCTATTTGAAGAGAACTCTAAAATGCTGAGCTAAATTTTTCAAACTACAACAAATTTAAATAAATCTCAGAGCTCTTGGTTAAAGACTTTTAATTATATAAAATATAAGTGAAATAAATTTGTGAATTTTAAAATTGCTTTAAAAAATAAGCTATGTTAACATTTTAGTTTTGAAATTTTAATATATTGTTCTTTAACTTTATTTTCAATTATTTTCAGACTAAGGAAAATAAAATCTTATTTAAATTATTAGGTGACCTTAAGCTAAACAATTGACTAGAAAAGTACAAAAATAGTTTTAATAAAACACAGAAATTGTAGCAAACTGGCTGTAAAAATTAAAAGTCTCCACTTTGGTTAGGGTATATAACACCTTTTTGCATTTGCTTGGCATTTGCAGGCCTACAAAAAATTAAGAAAAATTATAAAAATAAATAAAATAAAACGAGTGACAAATTGGAGCGCCTTCAGCTTGGCTTTTGGGTGTAAGTAGCGCGTACGGCTCGAAAACTTCGGGGCTTGGCCAAAAAAAAAGATAAAAATATTTTTAAGTGGATTTCGTTTTGTGCTCCGAAAGGAAAAAATAAAAAAATTGGTTTACCCTATAAATCTCGGGCGTTTGGCTTGCGCTTTTACGACTGACATTAATTGAATTTGGGGATTCCGGCGTGATTTCTGGGGCGTTTTGAGCTTGGCGTAGCACACGCTCCATTTGATTTATACGAAGTGCGTAATCTACGTTACAAATTGCGGGGTCAACTCACTTTGAGGGCGAAGCAAACCAAAGTTGCTCTCGCAGTGGGAATTGGCTGTGGCCGGCCGTTGCAGCGGCTTTAGAACAAAGTGCAGTCGAAATGCCAAAACAATTGCTTCACATTTCCGTGGCTGCATTTGCAACTTTCTTTCGGTATGCTTAATAGACCAGGCCAACTGGGCTAGTGCCCGTGGCAGTGGCAGTGCCGGTGGCAGTGGCGGTCCTTAGAGTCTGAGACTAGTCGGCCTTCGGCTGGAGATCAAAGCTCGGCGATATAATTGGTCGTTGTTTTGTTTGACCGCAGATCGGCGCATCCTCAGTGGGGCTGCCTGCCCGCTTAATAATAATTCGTTTTGGCAAACAATGTAAATTCTTCATTAGCCTAGCTTCCTAATTTGCTCTGCCCCAGGGGCTCTGCGAGCGAGAGGAACGTTTGGTAATTGCAGGCATGCTTGATCAAGAGCTCCACAAGGCTGGCCTGAGATCTGGATAAAGGTATTTATGAGGGTTGAGCTGAAATTCGTTACATTTTCGAGTCGCCAACTCTATATTTGGGAAATGTGTCAATGGTTCGAGCGTAAGTCATGAAACACAATTAACTCCAAGCTGAAAAGGCGAACAATTTTAAGTGGAATTTCGATTGAAAATGCATGCTTTCGCATTTTGGCTAATTTCGAGTTTATTTTGGCACAGAGTTAGAAAGTTGTTGGCTTGTCGTCAATCAATTATTAATTACTTCAATCAAGGCAGCCGATGAGCTTCGCATTGCAATCTTTCGACATTCTGGGGCGCATATTCGAAATGCTCGATCTGTCGCAATTTTTCACTCCACATGGTATTGAGGCAGAGACAGAGATAGAGGCAGAGGCAGATCGCAGGCATGCTTCGCTGATTGATGGATTGATTGAGTGATTGACAACGGCGCCAATAAGAACCAGCTGTCGCTTAGGCTGACAAGCTATCGCTAGTTCACGTTCTCCAATTAATTAAATGCCAAAGCCAACAAAATCGAAGCACTTATGGCAAAGTTGAGTGAAGGTATCTCATATTATGGGAATATTATATATATATATATATATATATATATATATATATATATATATATATATATATATATATATATATATATATATATATACATATTTCTTTTTTTATTCCTACTGCTCCATGGGCTGGGCTGCACACATTATCGTTCGTGTATATTACAATAGGAATTTCCTGTTTTATTTGTTGTTTATTTGGCTGACTCGACGGTGTCGCCGACTGCAACTGCGACCATTCTTTACGGCCAGCAATAAATTTAACAATTTGTTTAGTGCAGACACACACACACACATACAGGCCTATAGACACGCAAAGTGTCTACGCTGGACCATATATGGTATACCTGTACCTGAGGCGCAGATGCCAAAAGCACAGCAATTTGTCGAGCGGTAAACAAAAAACGCTTTGGGGCCACTGGGAGCTGCGGCCAACTGGTCTTGATATCAAACTTCAAGTGAATTGTTTTTTAGCCAACGGCGCATAGAATCGAACAAAAAAGTTCGAGTTATTGCGTTTAGTCATAGAGGTATATATATATCAGCAGGTATATAAATTTATGCAGAGGCCTATATATTTTATATAACATTTATATTTACAAGTATATAGGTTTATGAATATATAGGGATATATCAGTATTTATATATAACTGAACAGAAATATGAGAAACTCAATAAAGAATATTTTGAAAATTGTGAGACTGTGAATAATGCAAAGATCTGCACGCAAGATTCGGGATCTATGGAAAACATTACTGATGCTATGCTAATATTATTGGGCTTAAGAACTCTAAAGACGGACTTTCAGATAAGTCTACATAGAACTGTTGAGTAATGCATGTGATTGTTGACGTACGAAATCACGCGTATGCCAAATTCTGAATCAGCTCACTCTTATCATTAAACAGAGCCCATCTCTGCAATTCTCATAACGTCAAGTAAGCTGGACCCACTGTACTCCGATATATTCTTTCTCATATTCCCACATTTAATTACTCTCTGCCATTTGTTCCATCTCTTTCTCTGACTTTCACTCTCTCTCGCTAGCCTCTTTTAATCAAATTGAATAATCAAAACGAAATTATTTGATAAGTGTATGACAAATTTGAAAAAAAGAGAAAAAGAAAATGTCAGCTCTCTATATTGTGGTTAAAATTTGAGTTGACTCAAAACCAGGATTCAGAGAGTTACTTTCTCCGGTTGTTGCTAGGCGAGCTTAAATTCGGCACACTGACGCTGAAGATGAACTAGAGCCGAGCTGAAGACTAGACAAACCAGGCGGGAATTCGTTGCGCCGCATGCGCGTGCCCCGCCTGGTCAAGGGGTCGTCGTCTGGCGTGCGG
The DNA here is from genome assembly GCA_035047545.1 of Drosophila paranaensis. Classification (NCBI taxonomy): domain Eukaryota; kingdom Metazoa; phylum Arthropoda; class Insecta; order Diptera; family Drosophilidae; genus Drosophila; species Drosophila paranaensis. The sequence goes on along the minus strand of JAWNPL010000145.1, from coordinate 3,400,325 downwards.
ACATCTCGCAAGGCTATATACAATATTTCTTAAATTAAATTATCAAAAAGAATTTCGCTAGTTGGCATGCCTAGCCCGAACTAGCTAAAGATTCGCCCCGCCACGCCCCAGCTCCAGCTCTAGCCCAAGCTCCAGCTCCAGCTTCAGCTGCAGCTCTAGCTTCACAGTTTCGGCCCAAAACGAAAAACCTGTCTTTCGCGAGGGGGCAAAAGAAATTCCGAAAATTTTCCCACACTTCTTGCAGCAGCATCAGCAGCAGCCGCAGCAGCAGCAGCAGAAGAAGGCAGCACAGACTACACAGCTACTCATATTTGTTTATGGCCAGGTCGTTCTCCATCCATGTGTGTGTGTGTGTGCGAACGAGTGGAGCACATGTTGCATTTACCTCCGTCTGCTGCTGATGAGCTGCATTATATGGCTGGCAGCATATCGGCATCCATCCACGAGGCCGCGGCCACGCTGGAGGGAGGCCAATGCCAAATGGGCATCCACTTGTTGCAGCTATTTACCTTTTGGTTCTGCTTGTTGCATTGCCTCTTCGGCTTTTCACTTTAGTGGCTGTTTGTGCTATTGTTGTTGCTGTTGTTATTGTTGTTGACACCAATTCTATTTGCATACGCCCTTCCGTGCAACGAAATGCGCCAGCAAGTGGAAAGGCAAATGAAATTGTAGCCGAAGCTGCATTCTGCTGATGATGACATCTTCACTCGCTGGCAAATGCTGAACATTAACTTCCAAATTAATATCGATTTCTCTTATCTTTATATACATATGGGAAATTTATAATTTATCTTCTGTCTTGTACCGAATAACTAAACATATCTTTTATAAATACTAAAGATTCTTATACTTTATATGCTTTATCTGGGACAGCCATTAAATAGATTAATTATTATAAAAATTATACAAACATAAAAATTTTATGTAGAGTCAATGAATAGATAACATAGATCAACAAAATACCCTAACTCTCTTATAAAAAAGTTTTCGTTTCATATTCAGAGCGATTTGTCTTATTTCTGGTTACTAAATATAACTTGATTTTGTTGGCCAGTGTAATTGATAATTCTTTATATATCACAATCTTTTGTTTAGTTATCAAATAATTCCAAGATAAACTGAATATATTAATATATATATATATATTAATATTTTATCAGCCTCAATGAACTGTTTCTTCGTGCTTTGATCATCCTTTATAGAGTTTCAGTTGATTGATATATCATAATTTGTAACCATCATCATTAGCATCATTATTATCAGCAGCAGCATCATCATCATTTGCGAGAAATGGCAGAGAGCTCGTTTAGCTACGCATAGTTTAGTTTATTACGTCGATTAGTTGCACTATAAGCAACACCTTTAACTGCCAACAAATTACAACTTTATCATGCCGCAAACGATGATGCTTGAGTGTGACGATGACTGGATGACTGGAGCATTGGCTCGGCCATGCCCATCCATTCTGCTCCCCATCCGAGCAAGAGAGCAGCTCGCATAATTAATGAAGTGCAGGAGTTGCAAAGCCAAGCAAAGTCAAGCAAAGCAAACGAAGGCAAGGCAAAGCCGATGCCGGCGACACAAATGAAGCTATTGCCAGATGGCAGGCTGGATGGCTGGCTGTGAGCCGTTCAGCTTCTGAGGCTACGGCTGCAGCTCCGGCTCCTCCATATTTATACAGAGCGAACACGTTAAATAAAAGATAAGCGGCAAAAGCGGCGAGTGTCACGCGCGCCATAATTGCCAGCATATAGTTAGCAGAGGTGGGAGCGAGTGCCGTAGTTGGTCGTCTTCCTGCATTGGCGCGATCGGACACCATCCTTATGGGTGTCGCATCGTTTCGCCAGTCTAATCCAATAAACTAAAACTTACAGCACTCTAATTAAACATTACCAGCGCATGCTATGAGCCGCAGCTACTTTCATCTCTGCGCAGGACTCGAAGTAAAAAAGCGACTTTCTGAATGGACTTGTAAAAGGAGTATAAATTTGAGAGAGTATATAGAATATTGTTATAAAATAGTATGTATGAAAATCACGAAGGGTGTTTCTAAAGGGAAAAAGGAAATGTGAGTGAGGAAAAGTTAAATATTTGAAGAAAGGGTTACAGAGAGAGAGAGAGAGAGAGAGAGAGAGAGAGAGAGAGAGAGAGAGACGGAGGGAGAGCGAAACTAAAATAGAGATAGCAAAAAGAGATACACAGAGCAAGAGAGAGAGAGAGAGAGAGAGAGAGAGAATTATTATGTTGAAGGATAGAGAGGGAAAGGGAGAGTGACTCAGAAAAAGAGAGACACAGAGAGAAAGAGAGAGGCTCAGGAAGAGAGAGATGGAGAGAGAAAGAGAGAAAGAACAGAAAGGGTAGAAAGAGAGAGAGAGAATGAAAGAGGCTCAGAGAGTGAGAGTGAAAGAATACAAATAGAGCGAGAGGCTCTGAGATATAGAATAGAAAAAGAAATGAAGAGAGAAAGATAGAGAGGAAGAGAATGAGGAAGAGAAAGAGAGAACAGAAAGGGTAGTAAGAAATAGCAATAGAGTATAATAGATTGAAAACGAGTGAGGGAGAGAGAAAGAGATAGAGTGAGGTAAAGAATAAAGGGAGAGAAGAAGAGAGAGATAAAGAATACAAAGGGAGCGAAAGGCTCTGTGAGAGGAGAGGAGAATGAAAAAGAGAATGATACAACATAAAGAGTAGAGTATCGTAGTTCAACAACTTACACTCATATTAGAAAGACAGAGAGAGAGAGAGAGAGAGAGAGAGAGATAGATAGATAGAAAGCGATAACGAAGAATACATAAAGAAACCCAGATCCAGCACCCACAACTAGTTAAGGTAAACCTGTCTGAACTCTGGTCATAAAGCCAAGAGCAAAAACAGAGCTTACTATCTGCAGGACTAGGCCAGCCAATAGACCCAGTGTACAAATATATATGCATTTTTCAATATATATATATATATATTATTTTGGAGTTTAGTATGCGTGAGCACGTCAACGCCGTCGTTGATCCCAAATGCATTTGTCAATGTCGCCAACGTGTCGCTGGCTCTGGCACTTTCATTCAGTCCAAGTCCTCCATAGTTTGCCAACACAAACAGAAAATTAAATGAAAAAAAAAAGAAAAAAACTTTCGCCTGCGCCTGCAATTCGCCAGGCTGTCCGCATCCATTGTTGAGCTGCTGCGGGCAGCGGACCGCGTGTCGGTCAGAGGGTCTGGGGTAAATGGAGCTGGCCCACGGGTAGTCGGTAAAATGCGTGACGTGCAAGAGGCGTCCGACTCGGATGCATATAGATATATAGAGGTATAGGTATAGACATACAGGACTGGCCCATACATAACTTCAATTTGCAGCATTTCTTCGCGCGCAGGGCTCACGTTCATGGCCCAAACAATAAATACGTTTTGGGCAGCCAGTTAGCGGCAAATGAGTTATGACTGTTGCACTTGGTCCCGACACATTAACAAAGTTTGACGAATGGCGTACGCAAAACTGGAGGTGACGATCGCTAAGTGATCACGACGTCAAAGTTCTCAGTTCTCAGTTCCAGTTGGCAGTTGGCAGTTGGCTAGCCTAGCTTAGCTAGCTCCAAGTCTTGGCTAATTCAAGAGTCGACTTTCGTATTTGGGTTGGCATCTTGAGCCATACAGCCTACTCTGCAATTATACTGGGACTGGGACTCGCACTCGTACTCGTACTCGTTTGCTTGCCAGCGCTTGGACGCATCGTATGCATTACGCACTTGTCGCTCTAAGCTGATCCAGCTTTGCCATGCCTGATTGCCATCGCTGTGAGGCAGCATCGTAATTAAAATGAAATCAGCATACGGCTTAATTTTGTCTTCAGTTTGAAACTCGAGCTCGGGTATTTTCTTTCTATATACATATGTATATATACATAAATATATATATGGACTCGTCCGACTGCTTGTTGTTTGTCTAATGCGTAACATCGTTTGCCCCCCACCCAAATCCACGCCTCTTGCTCCAAATCTGTCCGTTCTCATAAATCTGTCTGACATTTTGCATGCCAGTCATCAGCTGCTAACTCGCCATGGATTAATTTAAATCCTTTTTTCGTATTTAAACAGCAATTTTTCTCACTTCTTCTCCAGCTAGTTCTTATCCCACACAAACAGTTAGAGTTTGCTTAACGCATTTTCTAGACTTTTCTAATCGGTTCTGTAGAGATTTGCACTCAAATAGTTGAAATTAGGAATGATACAAAACTGAATATGATTATCGATTATTATCGATACATAATTGAATGGGAATCGTTATCGATGGAGAAAGATACCCACTACAACTTTATGTCTGCAGGTTTTATAGCAGTTTGATATATTCGTTCAGCCCGACATGGCATGATCGACTCAACTTTGCACTGATTAGGATTTCTCATGCCTCCTTCTTCCCTTTACACACATTTTCCCTCTAGTCTTTGATTTTGTTATATGTATAACTAATGAGTTTTTAGCTCAAGCATTCTTATCATAATTAGATCTTGGCACTGTAACAACTTGTCTGTAGCCAAAAGTCGCTTGGGTCCATGGACATGTTGGTGGTGTGTGCCTCATTGTGTTGACAGTTGTTGTAATTGATAACGTGGTCGAAACTGTCATAAACTGTCGTAAACGATGTGGAGGAATCATCTTGATCTAGATTGTCCAATACAGACGTCACATGGTGCAAGTAATTTACCAAAAATGCGTCCCAATGAACTTGTTGCGTTCGCCGCCGCCGCTCGCCAACTGGTGTCTGCTGTGACTATAAACAACGATCTGTTGATCTCTGTGAGAGAGGTTGCCTGGCTGGCTGGCTGGCTCCTTGAAGCGAGCTTCTGGTCTACGGACGTGTAAGGCGAACCCAAAACTAAACAAGATGCCCCCTGGGCGCTGACGTTGTCGAGTCCATTTCAAAGAAGACAGCGTCAGCTCTGGAGCTTTAGAGCGACCTGGGTATCATCGATCATCGATCATCGATCATCTGGCGCGGTCTAAAAATGGCTTCCAGCTGCGCAGGAAAACACCATCGCATGACCAAATCGCAATCCGTATTCGATACTTTCTTCTGCTCGAGTTGTGATTGCGTTTGCTCTGAGCGGCGAGCGACAAGTTTTTGCAGTCGCTGCGGCAGCTGTTTGTCTACTTTTGGCACATTTATTATTATTGCTATTATTATATTAATGTTAATACTAATATTGTCTTCAGCAATTTTTGTTATTTATGAGCTCAAGTTATGCCTTTTGGGTGTTTCGAGAATTTAGTCATGAGGCGGCCAACGGGAGGGAGTCAGCGATGGAGGTGGAACCCGACATACATACATAGATCACGGATAGATTCATAATGCAGTACATACATACACATATAAGTAATGCCAATTAATGACCAAATTAGTGAGGCACTCATGGACAACACTCGACCGCTTATGGCACGGGATTTTCTACTGATTTGGTTCGAATTGTGATTTATTTGAGCGCAATGTGAAGGCTCGCTTTGATTTCTTTGTTAGTAGCGAAAGTCGTTGAGGCACCACTAGCCACTGACCACTGACCACTGACCACTAAACACCAACCACATAGCCAGGAGAACCGAGTGAAATGCATATGGATGGATGAAAGGTGATGGCACTCACAAAATCGAATGCCTTCAATGTCATCGCCTGCCATATTCATAGTTCTGCGCGCGACATCAAAGCGCTGCCTTTCATTTCCAGATCTTCGCTAAAGGACACCAAATCAAGCTATCCCATCACATCTCAGTCTCTCGCAGGCACGTAGTAAAAGCCAACTGACCATACAAGGGCCCAACTATTGCTGTGAAATATGATGTGGACTAGCTGCTACCAATAAACAGTAATTAGCGCCTGGCTTTTGACATACCAAATCTGTCCACTACTCCATAACAGTTGGCCACAATGTTAACCCTTGATTACTGGCCAGCCATTTCTGATTCTGTTCAATTGGGCCATAAAATAAGCATGAGAATTGCTTTCCTCCCCTCAATTACAGATCTACAGCGGAATGTGCCAAGAGCTTATAGTTAATTCATTCATTATGTTAAAGTGAATGTTAATGCTAATGTTAATTAACATAAACTGTTATGAGAGTGGACAAGCTTAATTCTGTTCGTATGGCAGATTAGAGATAACATTCTTCATTTTCTCTCTTTTTTTTCCTGCAATCTCATATTAGCCAAACATCATCAAGACTTTCATCGGTCTATGTTTTCTGTACTTTTATTTAGTTTTTTTTTTCTTGCTGAAGCTTGTTTTCACAACTGACTTACAAATTGAAAAACAAATTACTGTCATAAATGTCAGCCTTACAACCAGACGACAATCGATGCATCAACCTGTTGTCAGCGCACAAAACAAAGCAAAACAAAAGAAAAAGACACAACATAACACAACACAATAAATTATGACAGTTTTGAGTGCATAAAGCAAAAAAAGAAAAAAAAAAACAATCTCGCTCTCTTTCCAACTTCACTTCCCTTTGGACCGCTTTGGTCACCTGGCCCAAGTCTTGCAATTAGAAGCCATCAACTGGCGTCAAACGGAGCTGCGTCGCATGGCCAACACATGCGCGCAATGCGAAAATGTGAAAATGACAAAAAAACGCGCGATCCGCAGCAAAATTCTGCAAATGGCTGAAAGGCAGCGAATGCATTTAATGAAATCAAGAACAGCTCCAATCAAATGCTGGAACAAAGACAAAAAACAAAAAATAGAAGCTACAACTAAATGATTGCAAAAATCTAAATTGAATTTTGCCATAAATTGAATCAATGGCTCTGCGTTGACTCCGGACCGGGCTCCGACCAGGCCGGATCACTCGCTGGCTAATCCAAACATGAAAAATGTCGGAATAACCAAGTGCCGCGGCGACTGTATAAATTCTAAGGTGAGCACATCAAGTATAAAAGGCAAAAACCAGCAAATAAATTAAGCGTGCTCGACCATCGTAGAACACTCAAATACTCTCTAAATAATATATAAATTACTTTACTATATTTAAATTGTGGGAAATACTAATATTTAAAATACGAGTTAAACAGAACTAACAGCTGACAGACTCTAAATGATTTATGTAATATTTAGTTGAATTTCATAAATCTTTTTTTTATAATTTTAATTATTATTATATTTAACTATTTATTTTTGAAACTGGAAATATAATAATAATAAAGTGAATAAAAATACTAAATACTAATACTATATAGTGAATAAAAATACTATATATTTTACGAATTACAATTAACTTGAAAGTTTTGAAACTCAATTCTAAAAAAATATAAATCTAAAATAATATAATTAAATTTAATATAAAATTAAACTAAATATAAAAAAATAGTTTTATGAATTTTATTATCTCAATAAATAATAAAACTAAATTTTGTTAGTCATTTTAATTACTTAATTTTTTTTTAATTAATTGTAAATAATTTATATTTTAATTATTCTTTACAATATTTATATTATAACTTGATATTATTATATAATTAATATACTTTTTATATCAAATAATTAATTTTTAATACATAAAAGTTTCAGATCAATTTCAAAATTTTATATATTTATAATTAAATTTGTTCATACTCTTAATGTCTTGGGTCTGCTCGCTCCAATTACTTAAGTCCAAGTCAAAGTGCACGTTAAGTCGCGTAGCTAATGTGCTCAGAGCGACCCATTTCTTTTGATAAAGGGCATACAAAGCGTTGGGTGCCATTGTAACGGTGCGGCGTTCAGATTATCTAAGATACTAAGCCAAAGATCTGCGCCTAAACAGCCCACAGAGACGTAGATGGAACAGAAGCTGTTGCCGGAGTCTGTGGCAGTTGGCAGCTTGTGCAGCTCGCATTCGCAGCGTGGCAATCAATAACTTAAATTACAAAGTAATTGCGCTGGCATTCACAGCACGCTGTAGCAGCTTCAGCGTCAGCATCAGCATCAGCATCAGTTTCAGATGCGAGGCATCAAGAGGAGCAGCACCTGAGGCAGCGCCTACAGGAGTCCCCATCTGTGTGTCTCTCTCTCTCTGTCTGTCTGTCTGTTGGTCTGCCTGTATGTATGTATGTCTGTCTATCTGTCTGTCCTCTGTGCTTGCCTGCCTGTCGTCACAAATGTTACACTTGATGGTAATGATGATGGACAGATTGGTACCAAAGTCACTCAAAAGCGTTGCCGTTGCCAGCTCGCAGATCTCTTCAGATCTTCAGATCGTCAGATCTCTCAGCTTAGCTGGGGCCGAGCCAATCCGGTAGCCGCTCTGTCAGTAAGTTGAAAATTGTTTTAAAATTGCTGTTACATGTCTGAATGCAAGCAGATTGAATTACAAGCTTACCGCTCGGCTGCTCTGAGCAGCCGCTGTTGCCGCCGCCCCGTCTGCTGCCTGCCGTTGTCTGGCCTGGCCAAATGCATTTTGATCACTGGCACTGGCCAACTGGCCAACTGGCAAACGGCCACTGGCAACTGGCCAAAACGGCCAACGGTAGCGATTCCAGTCCAAAATTAAATATTGCTCGTGTGCACAGCATCCAAATATGATCGCGATTACAGCCTGAAAATCACTCACTGCAAATATGGTATAATCTAATTTTAAGTGTTGACACATTCGACTTGAGCAGCCGATCGACCCAAAAGCAACAAAACTTAGCACCGCGAGAGTTGAAAGCTTTTTGTCCGCTCAACTTTCGACTCGAACTTAATTACACCATTTTCGTTGCAAGGAAAACATAATTATTCACTGTCCAGATGTCAAAGTGCATTATATTCAGATTATAATCAAAATTAAGATATGAAATGAAATGATGTTAAGTTGTAATGTGGACAAGGCATGGGCATTTCATCAGCATGGAAATGGAAAGGTCATGAAGAGAGGTGATCTTTAGGAAAGAGAGAGGATAAATAGATATGAGAGGAGATCCTGTATACTGGAGCTAGAGCGCGTGTAAGTAATGCATAAGCAAAAGATAGAAATCAAGTGATTAAAGCATGGGCAGGGAGAGCAAAAGATAGATAGAGAGATAGAGAGAGAGAGAGAGAGAGAGAGAGAGAGAGAGAGAGAGAGAGAGAGAGAAAGATGAAGATAAAAGACAGGGAGAATAAAATATAAGTAGAGAAGATATATAAAGAGAAACAGAGAGAGAGAGAAAGAGAAAGATCAAGATGAGAGAGAGGGAGAATAAAATATATGTAGAGGAGATATATAAATAGAAACAGAGAGAGAGAGATAGTGAGAGATAGAGATAGATAGATAGATAGATAGAGAGAATGATAGAGAACAACATAGAGACAGAGACTTGGATATATGTAGATGCAGAGAAGATGAGAGAGAAGACGCGGGAGGCAGAGAGAGATTGACAGGCAGATGGGCGACGATTGAAAGTAAGAGAGAGAGAGAGAGAGTGAGTGAGATAAAGAAAGGGACAAACATACGAAGCGGAAGACGGAGAAAGATATAGACAGAGCGAAAGAGGGAGAGGAAGATTTCTTTCTAGAGACTAAAACATATGCAGATAGCGACACTGAAAGCGCGACAGAGAAAGAACCTGAGTCTGATTGAGTGAGGGGAGTTAATGCTTGTTCAAATGGGGATCTCAAAACTTGAATTCTGTAAAATACATGATGTATGTAATTCCCCGAAGCATTAGCATTTTGATGGGAAGAGCTGATATGATATTTATGAATTATAAAATGTGGCTGGCAAGCCTTCCTTTTTGGCCAATCGAACTGGATTCAAGTTCACATTAACAAAAAGTTAGCGAAAAGTTTCTTCGTATTTCGTATCTCAACTTAAGCCTGATTGATATTACTTTCAATCACAGCAAAAAGTGAGCATTAAGTGGAGTAAATGAAGTGAGAAATCAGACGCACTTAGAAGTTAGGTTTGCTCATGATAATCCCGCAATGAGTAATGCTCAGCCACAAGGATGAACAATAATAAATTTCACTTGTAAGTGTAACAATTTGTATGTTAAACGCGCCCAGAAATCGAGGCAACTGCCTCCGAGGACCCCAGGCGGCAACCAGGAGGCGGCCGTGCCTCTGAATTTAACTCGGTTGCAGACACTGCCCCAGGGGAGTTGTTTGCCAACAGCTTTGGCTGTAACAGTGGCTCTGGCTCTGGCTGTGGCTCTTGCTCTAGCTGTGACTCTGGCGCATCGCAGTTGCTGCTACCAGGCGGCGCATCTTGGCGGTTGCATTTGAAAAAGAATAGACAATTGTTTGGTGCCGCGTAACAAGTTGGAAGCAGGCAGAGTCCGATTTCGAATCCGAGTCAGTCTCGAGTATAGGCAGCGAGCAGACAATATAATAATGCCGGACGGAGCGGGCACAGCGCAAACCGAACCGAACGAAAATAGATTTGTATCGAGAGGCGGCTTCTCTGAAGCGCGCCTTGCGATTTGCAAATATTTTGTCATTGTGTGGTGAGATTTATGGAGTGGAGGCAGCAGCAGCCGCAGCCGCAGCAGCGGCAGCGACAGCAGGCAAAATGCTGTACACTAGTCGATTGTTTCCTGGAAAAGTTTGGCCAACAAATATACCGCTAGCTGAGACTCTGGCTAAGACCTAGACACATGCACGGCCACAGACACAGACTCAAACTCAAGCACCGTCGAGTGTCAGCGCATGACTATGTGACACAATTCTCACTCACCTGACAACCACAGCAGGCCGCTCATGCTGCTGCTGCGGCAGGTGGGGCGCTGCTGCGGGGGCAGCGTATTATAAGCTCAGCATGTGCAATGGGAATGTGTCACGGGGCCAGCACGCTCAGCATCCAGCATCCAACATCGAGTCATCCAGCTAACCGGCAAAAACACTGCGAAGACGATTTCTGCATGCCAAGGCTAAGATGCAAAGCTACTTAGCCAAATGGACGTTACCTTTTACGAAGCGGCAGAAATAAAATTTTGAATATTTAAGAAATTTACAAAAATTAAATTTTATAATGCCAAATAAGTTTAAATGTTGTACTAAGATGGAGCTAATGCCGCTAGCAGCTCTTTGCATAGCAAAGTCTATATATATATATATATATATATATATATATATATATATATATATATATATATATATATATATATATATATATATATATATATATATATATATTCATTTCATTTATTATTTTACTTTTTTTTGCATTTTTCTGAATAGAAAATTAAGTTTATAAAGTTAGATTTTGGTTACTGAGTCCAATGTATATTATATATAGTTATATTATATTATAGTATGTAGCATAAATATTAGTACATGCGCTAATAGCTCCATTTAGTGCCAAGCGGACCCCACGACAGTAGCCTATCATTTGATTAACCAATCACAATCACAGCGAGTAGAAGTGGCTGGAAAATGGACCCGCGGCATTCACAATAATCGCTTTGGCAGTCCGTGGAGCTCTGTTCGCTCCAATGAAGACAAATGACCGGCGCGCAAGCCATTACTTATCCACACTTTACACAACGGCTAGCTTATCACTGTGTCGGTGTGTGTGTGTGTGTGAGTGTGTGTTGCTGTGGACTCTAGTTTGTCGCCTAAGTCATTCGTTTTGTCTGGCCACTGCTGAGGTGTTGGCCTGAGTAATTGGTCAGCGCGGCAATGTGATTTGATTAGCATGTAGATCATCATACGATCATCAAAATCTATGTGATCAGCGCTGCCAGTAGCTGGCACCATAATTGTCGCCGGCGCAGCTGGGACAGCCCGGCCAGCAGACAGACAGACCAGCTGGCAGACAGACAGACACAAATAGATAAATTGTTTTGGCGAAAGATTGTTGCTCAACGGGCGATCGCAGCGAGCGCGACATATGCTACATACACCAGATGTATAGGTTATATTCCCTCCCCATGGCTCCCCATGGCAATGGCAGGCAACAATTTAGCGCTCCACGGCAGTTTGTCGCCATTAGCGTCGAAGTGAAATCAAATGCTCCATCGGAGGCAGCAGGCAACTGAAGGCTGAAGGCTGAAGTCTGGATGCAGCATGCAGCATGCAGCATACAGCATACAGCATGCTGCTTCAGTCCTCAGTCTGATGTGGCTACAAATCTGATCGGCTGTGACGGCATTAGAAATACATACAATACAAAAAGCAGACGCGGCCCCATACATTTGTGTCATTTGTATGCAAGAGTAACAAGCGAACGATCCGACGGCGATCGAGCGGCGTCCCAGCAGATTAGCAGTGGTTCGGGACCAGGCCACAGACCGCCCCAGAGCCTCAGACAGAGGCAGATAGAGCTGGGACAGCGCCAGATTCATGAGCACACACAATGAATGGCTGTCGGGCTACCGGACTGCCGATCAGATCGATGCCAGAGCTCCATCGATTTAATTACAACAAACGCGTCAGCAAATTGCCTGACGCGAACATTTGCACACTTTGAAAGCAAAGCAAACATAACCACTGGGCAGCCTAGACACTCCACTCCACTGCACTCCACTCTACTCCAGGCCAGCCGGGCCAGGCCAGTCTGTGTGTATGCACATGTACATGCACATGGAGCAGGACCAGGTCCAAGTCCATCGTGTGTACCTTGAGCGCCATCGAGCTAACAGCAAGTGGCGGTGAAACGACTTTGATCTAAACTCAAATCTTTGTTTTGTTGACTGTTTTCCAGCTGCGCTTTTGGCATTGCCCTCTTCTTGTTATTGTTGCCCGCTGTTCAGAGTGGATCTGCCTCTGAATATCGGCCCAGGCCAGACCCGCTCTCCATCCAACCAACGTTAAATGCCATCAGGTTCACTTGCTGTGATTGCAATTGAATTACATACGCTCTGCACTTGTATTGGATGAATGACATTGACGGCATCTGTGTGAGTGTGTGTGTGTGAGTGTGTGTATGAATTGGATTTGGCATCGATACGTACTCGAGGTGTGAAAGGTGTTTAGTATTGACTAATTGTTGGATTAAAGTGGCGAATACAAAGTAGAAATCTATTAAACGGAAATCTTGTATAAAGCTGGCTTAGGCGATACTCAACATAAGCCCTAATTGAATAAATTGAGTTGATTGTGAAAATAAGTAGACAAGCAAATGGAGTATAAGTCATGGAGAGTGCAATGTGCAACTTAGAGATATTTGAATAAAGGGAAATGATCAGATGCAGATAGATAGGCAGATGCAGATGTATGAGGAGATATAGGTATGACTTAGATGAGATATAGATATAGATAAAATATCTGAGATATAGATGTAGATATAGCAAAAATATCTGAGATAAGAATGTATAGATATAGCTACAGTATATTAGATATAAATATATGGATACACCCACAGTATGAGAGATATGTCTACAGTATCTGAGATAATAAAGTTCCATTATTTGAGATATAGATACAGATACAGCTATGGCGTCTATCGAAGTATCTTTAAAATCCAATTTGCAATAGGAAATATCAATAGGTCATCAGGTCTGTTCGGTCGCACACTTCATGGGAAGGATGCGTTGCGAATCTGGCAAGGCCCTTTGACGCCTGGCAAACGTGTCAAAACAAATTGATTGCTAAATAATGAACTTTATATTGTTTCGAATGAGTTATGCGTAGCAAATGCTGTAAACATATTGAAAACTGTGCTGACAGTTCCGAAACAAAGTCAGCAGACGCCAAAAAGTATGGATTGGGAATGGGAATAGGAATGGGATGGGATAGGCATTGGCATAGGTATAGGGATAGGGATAGTGATAGCATAGGATGACTCTTGACAATATTTATGGGCTTAGATATATGTGTTCACCGCCTATACAGAAGGTCATTGTGATTGGGAGCTGGAACTGCGCCATTATGTGTGTCGCTGCCTTTGTTGATCGCCGTTTTGTTGCTGCCCAAACAAACGAATGCGAGGCCAAACGAAACGGGCATTAATCAATAAATTTGTTTGGCTGCCAGCGACGACACACCGCACAGCCAACCCTCTGGATCAGCACCAGGACACACTCACAATCACAACAAAGCGCAATGTTTGCTAATAACAAAGGCCCAGCAAGAGCAGATAATGGCATGTGCTCTGCTCTGCTAGCTGCTGCCCTTTCTGTTGTGACACAACTAAAACTGATGACACAGAGTCAAAGGAGCGGGCGGACCGGCTTGGGTTGTATAGAAGAGGACAGCTGGAACTCATCTCGAGTGGCTAGGGGATGGCCCACTCGCCATTTGGTAGGTGTTGCTGGCACTTCGCATAATACACTGCATAATATACTAGTTACTCCTTAATTCACGTCTCATTAAACAGCAACCGAAATGGAAATGTGAGAAAATCTAAAGTATTTTTATATCTAACCACCGCGTTAATGGCTCCGATTGTTGGCCGATGAAACTTCATTAATTTATGGTTGCTCAACAAAATGGTGCAAGGATTCATTGAGGTACATAAACTAGGAATTTTATTTATTATTTACTTATTTTATGAAACTATAGATATCCATGGTTATGGATATGTTGTCTTTAAACAGAAGAAAATATTGCTTTTGTCGTTTTATAAATGTAAATGACAAATCTATGGGGTAATTTACCAGCAACTCAGTTGTGTACTCCTGAGCTCAGAGTTGTTAAACTGAAGATGATGAAGTTTTTGTTTATTTACTTAGCCTCAAAACGATCATTTATTCATCGACTATCTATCTGTATATACAGGAGTTGTTTACATGAGTATATAATTCAGTAATCTTAAGTTTTTAACTTTAAAATGTTCTTCTAATTATATAAGCTTTACTCAAATTTAATATAACTAAAAAAATTTCATAAAAAAAATTAAATGACAAATAAGAATTTTTTCAATAATGTTTTTATATTTTCCCACAAGATCGGGCGGCATAAGACGATTTATAACGAAACCTTCAATAGCTATCGATCACTTCATATAGATAACTACAAAAAGAAGAAAAAGTTAAGGTGCCGGAAATAGTATCACTCATGTTGTAAGATACACCCTATGCGTAAGATACTTTCTAAGCCCAACTCAAAGATGTGTTAATTTCTCAATTTAGATAGCTCATTATTTCCTTTCTTTCTCTCACTCATCTGGTAATAAATGTTATTTGCAGAAGCTGAAGAGGCTTTTGTCTCTGTTTCGTCTTTCACTCTTTCTTGCCAAGATGAGTGTGGAGGTGTATCAGAAAGCTGTGCAGAAATTCCTGATTATACCAAGTCGTACGCATGCCCAGCATAGCCGGAATACTTGCGCGTCCAGCAAGGAGAAGAGAGCGAGAGGCGAAAAGTGTGAAACGCATGCGCAAATGTGCGATAAAAGAGCAAACGACAAGTGGTGCAGCGGTGCTGATGTGGTGCAAGCAAGAAAAAAAATGCCAGAGCCGTTTTCGCTTGGCCGCGACAATGGAGCGACTGCAGCCAGTGAAGTTTAGTTGGTTTGAGTTCAGAAATGGTAACAAACGATTACATCAATTTATGCGCGCAAACACTATAAAGTAATTTTCAGCTCAAAATAGAAATGTGCGGCACTTCTCGAGCCACAATAAGGAGCGGACGATAGCCAGTAGCCAGTAGCCACTGGCCAATGGCCAGCTGGACTGCGAACCGTTGCCAATTGTATCTGTATCTGTATCTGTATCTGTATCTGTATCTGTATCTGTATCTGTATCTGTATCTGTATCTGTATCTGTATCTGTATCTGTATCTGTATCTGTATCTGTATCTGTATCTGTATCTGTATCTGTATCTGTATCTGTATCTGTATCTGTATCTGTATCTGTATCTGTATCTGTATCTGTATCTGTATCTGTATCTGTATCTGTATCTGTATCTGTATCTGTATCTGTAAATGTATCTGTATCTGTATCTGTATCTGTATCTGTATCTGTATCTGTATCTGTATCTGTATCTGTATCGGTATCTGTATCTGTATCTGTATCTGTATCTGTATCTGTATCTGTATCTGTATCTGTATCTGTATCTGTATCTGTATCTGTATCTGTATCTGTATCTGTATCTGTATCTGTATCTGTATCTGTATCTGTATCTGTATCTGTATCTGTATCTGTATCTGTATCTGTATCTGTATCTGTATCTGTATCTGTATCTGTATCTGTATCTGTATCTGTATCTGTATCTGTATCTGTATCTGTATCTGTATCTGTATCTGTATCTGTATCTGTATCTGTATCTGTATCTGTATCTGTATCTGTATCTGTATCTGTATCTGTATCTGTATCTGTATCTGTATCTGTATCTGTATCTGTATCTGTATCTGTATCTGTATCTGTATCTGTATCTGTATCTGTATCTGTATCTGTATCTGTATCTGTATCTGTATCTGTATCTGTATCTGTGTCTGTGTCTTGTTGAGCTTTGATGAGTGTTTGGGGTAATTGGTGCTGAGCTTTTGCGCTTTGCTTGTATTAATTAAGTTGCAATAATAATTCAAAATGTTTAGCTACCAGCTAGCAGCCAGCAACAATTGCAGTTGCAGTTGCAATTGCAATTGCATGCAACAACATGCAACATGTTGCCAGCTACCTGAACATGCAACCGGCGCAAAACAATCCCCGCCAGTGGAGGCAGCATTGAAATCAGATAAACATGGCGCGTAGTTTGCACTAATAACAACTCAATAAATAATAAATGCAACATTCACCGAGCCGCCAACAACAATAAACATGCGCATCTTTATTTTTATTTTTATTTCGATTTCTTAAGCTTTTATTTACTTTGAGCAAATTTCCTTCTTTTTTTGCCTTTTCTCTTCCCACAGCTGGGCCAACCTGCTGCACATGTTGCTGCCATATCCATGCGTTGCTCGGCTCCCTTTCCCTTCCCCCGGCCCCGCTCGGTTCCTGTTCCCAATTGCGATTTGTTGCCGGCAACATTTTGTGGCTTTAGCAATCAACTGTTGCAGCAACATTTTGTGTTGCTGTTGCTGTTGCCGATGCTGTTGGCCGGCGCAAAATTTATGCTAATATCCATTATGTCCAACATGTTATACTTTCTATACCCTGTAAACTGTGTGAGTGAGGTAGTTGCCTGCTGCAACTTCTAGTCCGGCGAACCCTCAGTGCAAATTGAGGCTAATACTTATTACGTTATATTTTCTATGACCTAATCTCATGCATCTTCAACTAAACTCCGCTTACTGCTAGTCGGGCATTCCCTGTTTGTCGGTTCTGCTTATTATTCTTTCTTGTTGGGGCGTTAACTCGAAAATTGCACGTTGCCTGTTGCAAGTTGCCCGTTGCAAGTTGCAAGTTGCCCGTTGCTAGCTGCGCAGTAGCGCAAGTGTTGAGCTCTTAATAGAAAAATCGAAACGCCGCCGCCGCCGTCGTTGCCATTGCCATTGCCATTGCCGCGGATCTGTGGGCGTCGGAGGGGTACGGGATGCGGCTGCACAAACCTCTGGGAGCAGCAGCATCTGCATGCGATGCTGACGTAAATCAGAAGGTGTTATCGTCTGCATAAATATTGATATTGTTGGCGCGAGTGATAGCCGGCGTCGCGCTTGCAGCAGTAATTGCGGCCTCCATTTGCACATGCAGCCAGGGCTCCAGCCCGGTCGGGACTCCTTGGGAAAATTTCTACCATTGCCATTGCCATGGCCAATGCCCATAGACAAACTAATGCTGCCGCTTAGGTGCGCCTAATGTGTGTGTGTGTGTGTGTGTGTTGGCTGTTTGCCTGGGTAACGCCTACTTCTTTGGCAATTGCTTTGGCTGCGACTGCGGCTTCGCCTTTGGCACCAGCGGGCAATTTAGTGATTGAGATTAGGAGGTGTAAATGCGCCTGGAAATTAATTTGTTAGCCACAAATTAAATTTTTATTATTAAAATGCTTTGCGTGTGGCTTATAAAGATTTTCGACTTTCGGCTTCAGCCAATGATCATCGAAATGTGCAGTTAAGTCGCGGCAATAAGAGCCTTTTAGCTGATAGACTGAACACTTAGTGCAGTGCAAAATATATATTGGAGATCATAGAGTAATATAGAGTAGAGTGTCGGACATTAGAATATGTTATATAATGGTGGAGAACGAGTCAGAAAATATACAGATAAGTACTGTGAAGGTATTACGGATATGGTGCACACCTCTTTATTCTTGTGCAGTCTCTTTATGTTCTCAATTTGTTTCAGCTTTATCAAGTGAAAAGAGCTGACGTATATTATTTTTGTTCTCCCCATAAAGCAGAAAAATCAAGTTGCAGACTTAACTCCATAGCACCATTTGAACGTATATTTCACTATTCCTGTAGTAGTCATTTTCACCTCTTCGTATCCCTACTTTGTGTTTGTTTGTTTGAAGTTTTTAAGCTTTATCAAGTTGATGATATACATATAAACTTCTTCTCAGGAAAATGGGTCTATTTTATCTTATATTACCAAAGGACAAGAGAGTTGGAAAACGAAAGTTTTTTAGTTAACTGAACCAATAAAACCAATAAAACAGTCATATATATATATATATATATATATATATATATATATATATATGTATATATATATATATATATATATATATATATATATATATATATATATATATATATATATATATATATATATATAATATAAATTAAATTTTATTGTAATATTTTTGTATTATTTATTTTTATAGTATTCACAAAAGTAGAATACGTCAGCCTGAGTAAGCATTCCATTGAGTTTCCTATACTCTTAAAAATATATTATATTCATTTCATGTAAATAGAAATGTCAAATTGATCTAATGAGGTTTGAAGATATTTAATAACACAAAGATACTAAGAGATAACAGAGATAACAGAAATAGAGTTGTTAAATTGATCAAATGAGACTTAAAGATATTTATGAATATATAGATACTAATAGATACAGGTCTATAGTACTGGGTTCCTTTACATATTATATATTATATTTATTATTTTGTTATATATTATATTAATCGAGAAAACGTCGCAATATCTATTCTCAAACTGAAGTTAACTGCAAAATGAAATTATAAATGGCGAGGGAATGACATTTCGGCGATTGCTGGTTAACCCCAGTGCAATCGAGAGGAGCGGGAGTCGGAGCTAGATCTCTGATCCATTAGCATAAGCAAGGCATAAATGAAGACATTTTTTTGTTGGTTTTGGCTTTGGTTTTGGCGCTGGCATCATGATGCCAATAATGGGAATCAGAGCACAAAGGCAACTAAACATTTTCCCAGCTTTTATTATCGCAGTGCGATCTGCTCTAAACATTGTAATAGACTCAAATGTTGTTGTTTTTGTTGTTGTATTCTCGTATTGAATTAAATTAAAATTCAATGACAGCATTTGGAGAGGGAAGCACCTACGATCGCGCCGTTGTCGTGTGCAACGTTTTGTGGCGCAAATCAAAATGAAATCACGGACAAAAGAACACGCCAGACTGAGCCAGACTGAGACTAATACCAATACCAAGAGCAAGAGCAAGAGCAAGAGCAAAACCAAGTCCAAGTGCTTGTCCAACTGCAAGAAGCATTTCGAGCAATTCGTGACTCAAATGAACCGCAGAAAATCATCATCATCATCGTTCGGCAAACAAAAAAACAGTAGCCAAATGAGCGGGGGGGTTGTTGGAGCGGGCGCCATGGCAAAACAAGATCAGTTATGGTAATGATCATGGCAGATATTGAATACACTATTGGACACAAAAATATAAATAGAAATAGAAGAGACATAGAGACTGAAGCTGAGGCTGAGCCAGAGGCTGGCCCGGTTAGCTGAATAGTTACTTGTAATAGCTGGCGACAAGCAGAGCCAGCAGAATGACAAATCCGCTCGAGCGCTGGAGTTGGAGTTGGACGAGGACGAGACGACGAGGACGACAACGACAAATGTGAACGGAATTGGCGGCAAAAATTAAAAGCCTTGGCGCACAAGGGAAAAACTTGGCGAAAAATTATAAATTTAGGTGGAATGTCAACGTTATCGCCGCGCTCATATCTATTGGATGCATCGGCATCGGCATAGGCATCGGCATCGGCATCGGTATAGCCATCGGCAGAGTGGCTGCCTCCCCAGATGGAGCAGGCATTTAGGCATTCTGCATTTGCATGCCGCCAGCGCTGCCTTAAGCTGCCGATCAATTCAATAATGGCCAAAAGCATTTGGTAGGTGTTTCATGGTAGCCAACAAGTCACCAACCAACTCGGCGAGAGCCGCAGCCACTGAGCCACAGCCGCAGTCACAGTTAGCAACAATTGGCATCGCCCGGCCCGTTGGCAAATTAAACTGTCGAAACTATTTCATGTCCAATGCGCGATTTGGCAAACAATTTGTGACATTTGAATGGACGCTCCATGACAATTGTGGCTGCCTTTTAGCCGGCTTTTCAAGTTTTTGATACGCTTTCGGCAGCGCGCAGCGAAAATTCTAGTGAACTTTTGGGTTGGGTCTAGGCCTGGCTTTAGCCACTATCCACTCGCCAATGTGTGGGAAATTGCGGACGCTAATGGATGATGAAAGCCTAATATATCTGTATATGTGTATTACCAGATGAGGATCGGGGTCAGTTAGAGCTGAGCTCATAGTCAGGAGTTGATCTTCCTACAGCATCAGAGATTGAGGGTTGATGCCATCTGCTGCTCAGTTAGTTAAATATCAATTTCAAATTCTGTTTCCATTCCCATTTGATAAACCCAAGCACCTAGTATCTGCTATCAATAGGAGCACAGAAACTGACATTCATTTATCTGACTTGCAATGCTGGTAAGCTGCTGTTCACACAGATTCAGTGATGGGAGCAAGTGCAAGCATTGAGAGGCGCTGTAACAATGATTGGGATTAAGTGCTGATTCGATCTGGTGTTGCACAATAGATAAATGCACAATTTGTGTGGATCTTGAGGCGCTTTGACGCTGTCCAAGCGAAAGTCAAAGAGCATTTTGTAAAATGTCTCACGTTCTGATTTTTAATCTTGACCACAGGCAATTGCTACCTTTCTAATGCGCGTTTTTATTGGCTGTTGGCTGTTGGCTGTTGGCCGTTGGCTGCCACAGCTGCTGTCGCCTGCCACTGCCACGGCCGGTGGCACCTCGGCATCGACTCGCCGCGCAGCTGGAATTGTGGCTGTGGCCAAAGCCAAAAAGCTGGAGCGTCTGGCGTGTCAATGCCAGCATAATTTGCTTGCAACATTCAAGTACAACACACGAAGCGTAGCCGGCAAATCTCTACTTGCCCCCTCCCCCACAGCCTGTCACTGCGCATGCAACTACACTCCATGTGTGTGTGGTGCGTGTGTGTGTGTGCTAATTTTGTGTGTGCAACATTTTGCCGACCCGCATTTAATTTGCGCTCATTTTAATGGCAACGGCCAAATGCAAAACTCATGTTCCACATTGTGAAAATGCACGCACTTTGGACCCCAAGCCACTAGCCACTAGCCACTAGCCACTAGCCACTAGCCACTAGCCACTAGCCACCAGCTAGCAGCCAGCAGCTCCCAAGCCAGCAGCTCCCAACCACAGCGCTCAGATCACAGTGTGATCATTTTGCATGTAACATTAGCGGCTTGTTAACAGTGCCTGCCAGCAGTTTAGCCACAATTCCAGCCACTGTCTCGGTGGCTGGGCACATTTGGCGCTCAGTTTATAAATTACCCGAGTGTCACTGAGCTCTACTTATGAAATTGATCATTGACTACAGTGTCTGCTAATAGTGTGAGCACACCTTTCACACTGTGTAACTTTTAATTTTATTTGACAGCAAATCATTTACTTCAATGAGCTTGCTGCTGGGGAGCAACTGGATCAATTTGTTGATCAGAGCTAGACAGAGCTGAATATATAGATGAATACTCTATCGATTTAGGTATCGAAAATTATTAAATAATAAGAAATTTAAGTAAATAAATAAATGAATTATATAAGTTAAAGTGAATGGCTTATTAAATGATTTTAAATGTATGTATTGATGAGAAATACATTTTGATTTCAAGGGCACAGACTTATGTTGGGTAGTGAAAAAGGCATGGTTCGATGGGTCTAAAATTTGTCTTAGACTTTATAAATACTATGAACGTAGAGGGTCAGTATCTACATTTTTCCAATTTCTGCTAATGTTTTAGGTATGTTGTTGACATAGACTAGATAACTGTATATTTGATAAGCTGTTCAGATTATCCATAACATATAATCGGCATTTGATTCTCACTTTCACTCTTCCTATTGCTCTTATTAGGTCGTCCTACATTTGAATGAAGTCTGTTTATCTTACTAGTTTCCCACCTAGACCCTCAATACTCTACCCATTGAGTGAAGGATTTCTTCTGAGTTAAGCAAAATATGGCTTATCTTGTCTCGTATTAGGCTCAACCAAGAATTAATATGGAGTTTAGATTTCTATTCCTTAAATCAAGTACCTCCCAATGCAACCTGATATGTCCTTAATATACATATACTCACTTTAATATATATATAATACTCAGGCTTACTTAGCTCAACAACAGCTAATAGAGTCTGCAGAGTTACAGCTCTCCCCCTTTTGAATGTATGTGTACTAATCAGACAGACTGTAATTCTTAGCTTTGTGCTCGTGCAGCACATGAGTAGTCAAGTTAAGGCTCTGCCGCCAGATACACCTGAAATGTGTTCATGCCGAACCCAAATAGGCTGTCGATATCAGGCTCCATTCTGAGTCGGCCAGCTGAGTTTTGCGAGATGATTCACATTAAGCAGCAATCGTTGCTCATATTAGTAATTCCCATGCAGTGAGGCAACGAGAAACGAAAAATGGAATACAATTTGGTATTAAATGTCAATATGGCGAGCCTTTTATGAGAATCGCAGCGAACGCATTTGTGTGCCCCATATTAAGGATTATTATTCATTTGGTAGCCAAAACGGGGCACAATTGCAGCGATTACCGCTCGCTGATAGACTAAACTGTCAATCGCTGGCGATTCCGCAAAAATACTCCAAATTCGTGTAACAATGAGTCCGATGAGCTCAGCTCAGCCGCAGCCTGAGTTGAATCTTAGCTGCATTACTTTCCTACCACATACATCAGAGCCAAGTTAATGGGCTTTTTAAACGGTTCGTTTGTATGTATGTATGGGCCATTTCTCCGTATGTATGTAAACTGTATTTTAATTAACGCTCTGTTGCAACAAACTTGCCATTAGCCAGATTTTACAACCCGCGATTCTTTGCAACGCCCGCATTACAAATAACAGGCGAGTCGCGACGAGATCTCAATAGCTTTTCTGTTTTTGCACATACTCTTGCCTGGGGGCATAGTGATTCTGTGAGCGGGTTGAGAGATCTTTGGTGTCATTTGTACGTATCATATAGTGACAACTATAAGTATAAGTAATCAGAGTGGCATTTGGATCAGAATTTATAGGAAAAGGAATGTCGCTCAGCCAGACTTGCTCTCCCTGTGTTCGCTTGCAGTGCGCTTGCTGCAGCTGAGATAATGAACAACAAAGAAAAGGTCGAGCCGTTGTGCTTTTGCTGGTGATTCCACGAATGAAGCAAACACAAGTTGCATTAAAGCGAAATTTTATGTAAGGAATTGCTTCAGATATGATATTGCATATGCAGTGTTGCTTTTGGTTATTACAAATTCTTTTTTATTAACCTTGCTCGAACTCAATTTGCAGTTTTCTTCCTCAGTGAATCATAAATATCACGGCAAAGGGACATCAGGTATATTGGAGAGCGACATTCAAGCTCTTACAACTCCAATTTCAAATGCTGATCTTACACTAATACTTATTACTATATAATATTCAAATGATTCAGTACGAGGGCAGTTTTGACCTCTTTAGAAATCTCGAGATCTAATATTAGCTTTAAAAGCCGTAACTTGGACTGTTATTATATTTATTCTTCTAGAAATTATTTGCGGCAAAGAGTAGTAAGTAGTAGAAAAAAGTGTTTCCCGTTTTGAATGGGTTCGGGGTATAAAAAGCTGAGCAGTAGTATGAAAAGCTGAGCTTCAAATATATCTTCTATACATTATAAGCTCAAACTTCTGGAGCATTTAAATCTTCCAAAGAAAATTTGTTTCAAATTAAGATTTATTATTATAATGGAGCTCTTTTCAATTACTAGATTCGAATGATTAAGCTTTTATAATATATCCATACTCAACCCATCAATGTCTTCTCAAATCTTACTTACATAGCACATAATTCCATATTTGCTCTAACAACCCAGCACACAGCTAATTCTGTTTGCCCATGAAAACCCCTTCCTCCAGCAGAGTGTTTAGACTTCAGTTAGCTCTGTGAATCTCTTTTTGTTTTTTTGCATTTGTTGGAATTTTTAGTAGTAGTAAAAATTGTTAAATAGTCTGCGGCAGGCCAAGAGGCTGGGCCGAATGCACAATATGCATAGATGCTTAAAAAAGTGAAACCACTTTGGCATCATTACGAAGGCCTCATCTAAGCCCAGCTCGGTTTCAGTTCGGCTTCGCATTCCGTCTTGCAAATTGCGGATCATTGGGCTAGCGTCGTTTTGGCCAACATTGTTGCACCTGCTGCACCAGAAAGCCCTCAATATCTGCCTTGTAGGTGAGCTGCAAATGTTGCATCCCTTTCACTGTCTCCCCCCCTATCTCTCTCTCTCTCTCTCTCTCTCTGGCTGGCCATTGTAATTGGCATCAGGTTTGGCTAGTAGCGGCAGCTTGAAGCTTATTAACTGTTTGATTTATGCCCAGTCTCAACTAATTGCCAAACGCTCAGGTGTCTTTGATGGATATGAATGCGATTTGTAAAAGGCAGCATCATTGATCTCCAAAGATTCAAATGGATATACATATAAAAAAAAGCACATAAATTATGCGATTTGATGCTTTGGAAATCGTTTAGTGTCATTAGCAAAATTTTAAAATATTTTTATTATTTTTTTAAAAATTAAAATAAAGTTTTTACTGAAATTGAATTTAAAATAAAACTTTTTCTTGACTAGCCTGAATATTCTATAAATATAAGTTGCCTCAGATACTTATTTGCTATCTGAATTCTACTTTATTGTTTCCCATAATCCATATAAAAGTTATCGCACTTCGCATCTGCCGCGAGCACTCGCACAGTTGGGCGTCTGCGGGGCAGCTCAGCTGTTGCCGTTGCAGTTGCTGTTGCTGCTTTGTGGCACAAATTTTTGGCATTGCCGCAGAGGCAATTGCTGTGGACTTTGTGCGGCGGCAACTCACCTTAGAGGTTGACAAAATCGTGTTGCCAGAGTTCCGCATTGAACTGCCGCTGCTGCAAGAAATTGGTCGGCGGGCAGCGCAGCTATGCAGTCGCCATTTAGCAGTGCGCATCTTCGCAGCTCCAAAGCAGCCAAAGCCCCGAATCCAACTGGACAAATGTGCAAAAACATTTTAATGAATTAAAACGATCAAATCGTAAAATCCAGCAGTACAAATAATTCTTTTTCTAAACCCCTTCAATGAGACAGTCGTGATTTCATCAGCTACTCTGATACGATATCTGCGCAAAACTGTTTGACCTGATGGATGGAATGAGAGAATGATTGATTGAGTGCTCACAGAGTTTGCAGCTGTGCATTGGAGTATGTATGAAATAGAATAAAGTATGGCAAGTGACTAAAAATAATGTGTATTACGTATTAACAATCCAAAGCTAGCAAAATCAGAATTTTCCTATTGGCCCCGTTCCATTGGGCGGGGCAAATAATTTACAGCTCCATCAGTTGATGCTAATGAGGTCTACAGCAATGTACCTGTGAAACAACGTAATCACAGCTATAAAGTTATGTGACATTATAAGTTTTTTGAGGGGCGTTCGCATCTTGATAATATACTTAAGTAGAGTGCGAGATGGATAAGTGATAAGTTCTAGTTAGTATCAAGTTATAATAGTAATCAAGAAATTTAATTTTCTTAATTCTTTTACTATTTTAAGTAAAGTTGTGTTAAGTTAATTAAGATCTAGTTAAGGTATCTGTGCATTTATTAGTCTGAGTTCTGTTCTGATGTAGCTCCATGCAAGTATAAAACGTATACGGAAAATATAATTATAACCTATTTGTCTATTTGTAATCAGATAATAAGAGCTAAAAAAACACATTCATGCCTGTTTAAGAGTGGTGGAAATTCTTATCGCTCAGATATTAAGTTTTAGAACTCCTATCCAGCTGTCAGTCAGCCAAGGTAGACAACGCTAATGGCACTAGGCAGTTGCGTTTTATCAAGAATATAAATTAAGATTACAGTTGTTTTCGATAAGTTTATTAAAGCAGCTGATTAAATTAGCGACAATATGCAGCTGTTAACATATGCAATCATTGATCGAATCGTGAATCGCATTACACCTGGCAGAGATCAACACTTATAAAATATAACGCAATGGGCACTACGCCACGAAGTCCATCTTTAAGAGGGTTATTTTGATAGATCTTAAGAGAATATGCATAAGGAGATTGATTTCAGATGTAGAAAATATAGTCGCCTCAGTTAGAACAGTCGACGATGATCAGAGACTATCAGCATAGTTATGGATGGGATGAGTCAATTCAACAACGAAACTCAAGGGGATCTGCGAAGGAGGCGTGGCATCCAAAATATAACAAAAATCTAAATTATATAAATCTCACAAAATTTGAAGGAAGACAAATTAGATAGGGTTTAATAGCTGAATTTCAGTTTACCTGTTTAATCGATAACATTAAAATGAAAAAGTTATCGATTTTTGTAAACGCGCTCTGACCGCGACATACATACAGTACCACATCTTCAAGCTCACATTTTGAAGGGACTCTTATTGTGCAGGCACCCCCCTTTGCGATTCTCGTGAATTTGTAATATCTCATATTATGATTAGAAATCTTTTAAAATGTTAACTCATTATAATACTATTACTCTGCTTGCACTCTCCTCTTCTTTACTCTCTCCTACTCCAATAACTCTTTTTGAAAATATCACCTCAAAGAAAAGAAAATTATATAGAAGATATATATTTTTAGGAACTCTAAATATTATTGATTACCCCACTTATAATTGAGTCAAGTGCTCATCGATTAGTGGGCCATTCGCGTAATGCCCCCCCGTTCAGGTGCAATTCATAAGAGCGCTAATAAGGCAATCTGTGGAGCAATCAAATGTCAATACAGCCGCATAAAGCGTCAGATTGGTTTGGAACAAAATACGATCATTTATTACAGCTAATATGCGGCTGGGGCTCGCATCGACTAATCCCCCCAATGCAGATAAAATATTTGGTGCCATTCGCTGGCCACAACATGAACAAAGCCACGTCGTAAACTCCGCAACTAGGCTCGATGGCTCGATGGTTCGGTGTTCAGGTCTGGTCTGGTCTGGTCTGGCAGGCCGACTGTCGTCGTTGTCGACTATTGAGATGGAGATGCGTATGCTTGGTCCGTTCCGGTTTGCTGGGGAGCTGCCAATGGTGCGAAGAGCAATGCAAGGGATTCGAAAAATTCCCAGGCGTATGGTGCGAGTGCGAGTGCGAGATGCCCATCTAATAAATTCAACTAATTAATGGCGAGTATGAGAGCAGCAGATTGACTCCGTGTGCCGCTGTCGCTGCTGTTGCCACGCTGCACATTAGCAAAAATCTACATGATATTGAGATGCCGATGGCTGATGCTATTCGAGCCGCTAGCTCGCTGTGTGCGCCTGGTCGGCTGCTCCACACAGCAACACGGCTGAATTCCTGGCCATGAAGAGATCTGCTCATTACGGTGTCAGGAGCGTGTGGCGGCGACGTCCTTAGATACAGATTTCTTATCATTAATTAAACTTAAGCATGTTAGCTACCGTGTTCACAGATATCGCTGCGCCCAGGGCCTCAGGGCCCCACTCGATTGATCTCACCCAGCCTCGCTGCTGCGGCACACGCCTTATCGCAGACATGCAATCACCCAGCGCTTGGCATTCCCCCTCAGCCGTCAGAGGGGAAGAGTCTGCAGCTGAGCGACTTTATTTGTGATCCTCACTCGAGCAACTCCATCGAGTCGAATATTTGGAAGCTTCAGTTTAATTACTTGATTTGCTAACGGAAGGAAACAAATTGCCAGCGCTCACGGACAGCATATAGATTGCATATCATCTGGATAGGCATTAGCACTCGCACCTACTCTTTGGAAAAGGTTATTGATGTATGCGTAGTATAAGAGAAAACATCTGTTAAAATATAATTAATTTAAAAACAATTTTTAAGTTGTTTAACATCAGCCAGGCAGTCAGGGGCACTACAGACTAAACAGACTAAATTTATACAGAGATCTATATTCGATATGTTAATGAGAGCTGTTGTCCAGTGGGCCAAAGTACCCACAAGTCACATTCTGTCAGTTTTACGAATCGAATCTTGATTGCCTGATGACCACAATGAATATATCATTTTGTATTATTTTCATATAGGCTGAATTTTGAAGCCAATTAAAATCAGTTTGTAAACTGAACTTATGATTTTTTAAATGGGTTACACTTCGACTGTTCAACACTGTACAATCATAGCGACCCTCTCTGCATAACAGCAAGAGCATCTCTCTCTCTCTCTCTCTCTTAAGGAGTAATAATTTATGCCAAGTCGCAAACCCACTCGGTTAATACCTTCATAACAACTCTGTCTGAACAGTAGGAGGCTAAAATGAATTGGGAAATTTCAAACACAGATTCTGTTGTTAGCTTCACAGCATCACATTCTATTAAGTTATTGACATGACATATAAATATTTCAAATACTTAAATATATATACATATAATTTTAGTTCTAACTGTAGTTAGTTTGTTTCCAATAAAACTCTTTTCACTCATTACAGTAAAACTGAAATCAAGTCGATGAGCTTGAGTTCACTTCACTTAATACATAGTAAACCCAAGCCTTTCAGTTCAAGTCCTCTTTATCTCAGTAAAATTTGAGCGAATAGCTGGAAATTTGAATGCGGCTGGCTGAACATTTTTATGTTTCTGTTTCGCAATAGAAATGAAGTAGAAAGAAAGTCTAAAACTTACATATATATATGTATATATTTTCGACATAAATGGCGAGATTTGATGTCCAAAAATTGGTGCCTGGGGCACTCAGAGGCAACTGCGCCGCCGTTGTCAACAATGTAATTTATCAGGCAAGCGACATAATTACCTGCCACTTATGGCAATAAAAAAACGTCCAGCCCATGGCAGACCGATGGTGAGTGAGTGTGTGTGTGTGTGTGTGTGTGAAGTGGCCAGGAGTTGCATTCAAATGCTGTCCACAGCCAACAGCCAACAGCAGCAGCGACGGCAGCCGTGTTGCTAACAGCTGAAGGATTTATGTTCTGACAAAACGCTCCAAGGCGCCAAACAAGTGAGCCAAAGAGAAGAGAAGACGACGACGACGACGGCGACGATACCGAGCCGAGCCGAACCGATAGATTGATCGTCCGTCGGGCGGTGTCCGGCTGGGCACTGGGGCTGGCAATGGGGCGTATGTGCTATGAAAATTCCCGCCGCTGTGGTAGCCAACGTTTAGCGCCTTCCGCGAGTCGTTGCAACTGCAACCGCAACCGATTCCCACACCAGCAGCAGCGGCAGCTGCGCTTTGATCTGTGTGTGCTAGGAAGCTGTGAAGTGCTTGCAAATCTCTGGCAGCAGCAGCAGCTTCGTGTCGTTGTTGTTGTTGCTGTTGCTGCTGTTGCAGTTGCTGCTGGAAGCGTTGACAAGTCACATGAGCATTGTGCCGGGCTGCATGCAACATTGCCCCAATGTGGCTATTGTCTCCGATGCATTCAAGCAGAGGGCGGCTCTGTCGCAGCGCAGCCCGACTTTGGGCTTTTTGTGACAGTGTGTGTGTGTAAGTGTGCGGATGGTCAAGGGAATAAAGCAAGAGAGCAACAAGTGAGCAGCAGACACTCACTTTTACTTTGATTTGTAAGAATTACCAGGGCCATTGGCTGCCGGATCTTAGGTTGTAAGTTGGAAAGTATATAATAGCTGCACAAGTTTTATTCTGTTTCTTAAAAAGTTTCCTATTTATTTTGGATAGTTATTTCTTCAATGTAATGAATGATAAGATAAGTTATTTGAATTTAAGTGCAAGTTCATTCTTTGTCTAACCCTTTTGCATCCCTCTATCTCCTTTGCTCTGTTTCTCTTTGTTCTCTCTACTCTAACTTTATTTGTACTCTTGTTTCTCTCTCGCTTTCTGTCTTTCTCATCTTAGTTCTCTGTCTCTCTTAATGTTTGTTCTCTATCCTTATTTGTTCTCAACTTTCTCTTTCACTTTCTCTTTTGCTCTCATCAGTATCTACTTGCTTTCTACTTCTCTCTGTTTTTGTCTCTCTCTCTTTCTCTTTTCTCTGTATCACTCTATCTCTCTCTCTCTCTCTCTCTCTCTGTCTCTCTCTATCTCTCTCTCACTTTCTCTATCACTGTACCTCACACTTTTGCTCACATTTCTCTGTCTCTATTCGTCTTCTTCTTATTTTACTATTTCCTTGGCTCTCCTTTCTTTAACTCCCCCGCCGCTCCTTATCTTCTTTACCTCGTTTTTTATCCATCTTCGCTTCTTTCTTTTCTTCTCCTTTTGACTTTTTCTCTAAGTTATCTCTCTGTGTTCTTCCTCCCAGTGTCTCTTCTCTGTCCTATCCTTTTCCTTTTCGCTTTCTTTTCTTCTCTCATTTTCTCTCTACCTTTCTCTCTCTTTAATACACTAATAGAGTTTGAGCCATGCTCGTCTATTCATACAATTGCAGCTTTTTAATCTGTTAAACAGATAATACTGCGCGGCTAACAGGGAAAATTTCAATCTCACGCATTTCATTTCTCATTTAGAGATACCCAAAATAATTTAATGCCAACCAATTAAGAGCAACAGCCACGCCTACTGCTGTCAACTCTGACTCCAAGTGAATTACAAATTTTAAACGAAATGTCTGATTAAGACCTTAAATGAGTATAAAGCAGTCGGATATATCCTTGTAATCTACTTCTAAAAGCAGTCGAACCTATCAGACTACCCCAAACTATTGCTAGCAGACGAATATTTTCCAATCCCGATCCGTAATCCCAATGAATCCCAATTGATTCTCTGTTATGCGTGCATATTTCAATTGTGTTCCTTCTCTCTCCCATATTCTAGTCTCAAATTCATGGACTAAATTTGACTTTGACCTCGCAATGATGCAATGAACTCACCTGTTCGGGCTATCATTTTGCCGTTAGACTCTGCTCTGGGGCTGACTTCCTATGGCCGCAGCGAGACACAAACCAACACACGGCGGCCAGACAAATTCATATTTTATTGGCTCTGACCATGCCCGGTGAGGCAGCATTAACAAACAATGCGCCAGCACCAACAACAACAACAACAACAACAATACCAACAACAACTGCAACAGATCAATGCAATGCAAATATTTTCACTCGATGGCTCTGGCTTTGGCTGTTGCCTAATCTGAATTCAGCTTCTGGTTGCATGGCCATTGTATTAGCCGCTGTTGTTGTTGCTGTTGCTGTTGTTGTAGCGAAGCAAATAGCATTTTGAACATAATTTTCATATGTCGGGCTGGCAGTTATAATCACGTTCACAGCTCGTTAGCCAAAAGGCAACCACAACCCACCTGTAGCCGTTGAGCTGTTGAGCTGCCCGTTTGGCCATAATTGTCCGGGCCACATATCGTACATAAGAGGCCATCAGCATCAGCATCATCATAGCCATATTGACCATTAGCCGAGTGCGTTTGCATTTGTGCATCTTCATCGATTTCACCACTTGGCGCGCGGTGCGCATAATTGGCCAAGCCGGGTCAACACAGCCACAGGCAGCACAGGCAACACGAGCAACAGCCAACAGCCAACAGAGGCTGCAACACGATTTTTTTGCTGATGATTACCGATATTGCCAGGCAGTGAGAAATGCGTTGGATGCGTGGAAAACTTTTGCCGCAGCGGCACATTTTCCTTGCCAAAAAACAAAAAAAAAAAATAAATCCGCTGAAAATATGCACTTGCCAGCGCTTGGCAGGAATTCCCATTCGTATAACGAAGCATTCGAGCACCCGCGTGCTATGGAAGCGGGCTTGCACCCGCAGCTCAATTTTCCGCCTAACAAAATAACAGAACAACAGCAGAAAATAATCTAAATTGTATGTAAACACATTGTTGGTAGCTCGCATTTATCTAACTGATTAAGCCATAAAAGCTATTTTATTTGAAATAAAAACTGTCAATAGCTCTTTAA
Organism: Drosophila paranaensis; assembly: GCA_035047545.1. Classification (NCBI taxonomy): domain Eukaryota; kingdom Metazoa; phylum Arthropoda; class Insecta; order Diptera; family Drosophilidae; genus Drosophila; species Drosophila paranaensis. The sequence continues at coordinate 3,368,224 of JAWNPL010000145.1, read as the reverse complement.
TTAATAGCTAGTAAAGTAATTACCTGTCTGAATATCTTCATTTGCTTATACTCACACACTATTGAAAAGTAGTTTCCAAACAGCTCTAGCCTAGTTCAAATTTGGCGCCAATTGCGCTCAGCTGTAAGTTCACAGCATTGCCAGCTAGGCAGACGATCTGGCATCACTGCTCGCCACCATAAACAAATCGTGTGGCAGCACTGCGCACGACTGTTAGCAGTCCGCACTGTTAGCATGACTGTTAAGCGTGTCGCTGCTGCTATTGCCGGCCAAGCAATACTAATAGACTTCTCCACCAACAACGCCGACGCCGACGCCGATGCCGACGTTGACGTTGACAGCGAAAGCTCTAGCCAAGCGGCGCTTGCTGCTGTCTGTTCGCGATGTTCGAGCATTGCAACCTCAGTCGCTGTTCATTTTCTAACGGTAACGGGTTCGCCGCGTGCCGTCGAAGCCAAAGCTTGCGTCGCCGTTGCCGCCGTAGCTTTTTGCTACACAAACAATAATAATAAAAAAAGCGCTAGACGAAATAATAATAGTTACTAATTGGCTGCCATTGTTGCTTCAGCTACCGTTATTCCGCTTGCTCCGAGTGGTTATGTCAAAAAATTAAATAGATCTGTTATCAGCAGCTGAAGAGGAGAAGAAGAAGCGAAGCCGAACAGTGCCATAAAAATAAAAATAAATTTACAACGAAAATCCTTAGTACCCACACACACACACACACACATATATATATATATATATATATACAGAGGAAGAGACTGTGTGCGTGAGTGTATAGAAATGCTTCAGTGCAGCAAGTTTTAGCGCATGCGCCCTCGTCCCCCCCTCAGCCAGTCGCTGCCAACATTTTGCATTAATTGTTTTCCGTCGAGCCAAAAAGCATTTAACGCCAGCAACACTGCGGAGAGGAGACGCTAAGGTAAGGCAGGGGGCAGGGGCGGGCATGATTTGTTTATTAATTTGAAAACATCTATAGGCTAGGCTGGGCTGGCTCTAGCTCTGGCCAAGCGCAACGCTGCCGATGACATCGGCGTCGTTTGTTTGACTTGTCCCCTCCTCGCACCCAACAGCCACCCACAGCCACACAGCCACACAGCCGCACAGCCATACAACCAGTTAAACCAGCCAACGAGCCGACCGACCCACCGCCCGCTCGCCCATCAGCCATGCTCCACCTACACCCGCACGTTTACTACGCGCGCTTGCCGAAAAGCTTTTTCCAGTTGTGCTCTGCAGCGTCGTCTGGCATTAGCGTAAGCTTTTTCTTTCATTCAAGTTGTTGGAGCATCGTCGCTGTTGCCGTCGCCGTCGACGTCGACGTCAGCGTCAGCGTCGTTATGTTGCGTGAAAGTTAATTCCGTTTACTATCGGCATTCATCAACATCATCTGCGGCGCTGTCGTTGGCGTTAGCGTTGGCGTTGGCGTTGGCGTTGCCACTTTGCCATCATAACGACCCCCGCCCCCCTCCGCCTTCTCCCTTTGCCAGCGCCCATGCTCTTACCCCTGCCACCTGTCAGTGGGCTCCGCTGTCCTTCGCCCAGCGCCTTTTTGCCGGCATTAGCATTAAGCATTTAAGTCATAATTGACATGCATTTGACGATGTGTGCTGACAGATAACTGTAATTTCTTTTCTCTCTGCTGGCTATAACGATGCCAAGGCTTAAGTCTATGCATTAAGAAAGCTGCTCAAACTGCGCCCATAAATAAACACTCAAGCTAAGAACTAGATTTAGTTTAGAAGGAATTTAGTTTTATTTATAATAATTTTTCTATCCCCCTCTCCCCAATATCAGGCTGCGAGAGCATTTAGATGGCTAATGTCACTTTGAAATTCAACGTGTAAATTACATTTGAAGGAACTTAATCCGCATTTGGCACAGAGGCTTAGGCAGAGCGAACCCCAAATTGCGCTCAGCTCCAACTTAATCAGGGCGTCGTGCAATTACTGGCATTAGGGAATGAGAACATTGCGCTCGTTCGCATCATTCAGTTAGCTCAACTTCTGCTTGAGCTGCTGCTGTCTCGTCCCTCGTACTCGTCCCTCGTCCCTCGCCCCAGCTCCCCCTGTCGGTCCTTGCACCTTTTGTCATCGCGCCTTTCATCAGCCCGTGGAGCGGGGTCAGCCGAGGGCTGAAGAAAGATATTGCACTTAAATTGCACTTAATGAAGCTGCATCATCACATTTTGCATTTCAGCCAGCCAGCCAACCAGACCCCTCTGCTCCCCCTCACCTTGCTGGGCCCCCCATTCATGGTGTACGTGAGCAGATTCTTGACTTTTGTGGAACAATGGCAGCCACTTGCATTCAGCAGACAAATGAGTGGAAATTATGCCAAGACACTGGCAATTAATAAGTGGAAAAGGCGACGCGTTCTGATGACGTTCCTCTCGCACCTCGCACACCTGCCTTGCGGGCAGGGCCTTTGCAGAGACTCGCAATCGCGCACAGTTCCATTTTGGGCAGTGGGCGTGGCATGGGGCGTGTGTGGGTGTGTGTGTGTGTGTGTGTGTGTGTGTGTGTTTGCCAGCGGCTGTGCACAATAATAATCCCAACATTGGCCACAATCAGCACTTGGTAATTGTTATGGGCCAACCCGGCCCAGCGTGCGACTAATATACATAAACATGCACGAAAGGCAGCCAAGCTGGGGCTGGAATTCGAATTGAACAAATACACACACACACACACACAGCACACACATACACACACAGAGAGAGTACAATCAATATAAACGCATTTTCATAATTAATCAATGCTGAATAATTTGTCAGGTCGGGTCAGGTCAGTTCGGCATGTTGACATGGGGCAGATGGGGGAAGCTACAATTGGGCCTGTGTAGAAATCTGAAAATCCACGTGCGAGTGTGTGTGCGTGTGTCTGTCTCTCAGGTTTGTTGTTGGCTTTTATGGCGGCTTTGCGGTTACCCACACAGCATATATAAATATGAAAACTCAATAGCGGACTTATAAGTGGGCGAGCATGCCAGCCAATAACAATAACAACAACAACAACAACGAGAAAAACACCTCCAATAATATCGAGAAAAAACAAGTTGGCTTAGGAGTTGTGTGTTGTGTTGGGGCAGAGCGCGAAAAAAATTAAATTATTTGGGTTGGGCTAATCAAGAATTCTCAATTATTTGAAATGGAAATTGGTGCTGAGAACAAATTTAGGCAATCAAAGATTAGAATATTAAATACATAACTCTTTTAGATGTAGTTTGTATATATATATATATATATATATATATATATATATATATATATATATATATATATGTACTTCTTTATTTGTATACATACATATATAAAGTCAATCAGCTGAATTGATTTGACTTTTTAGAAACTTTGATAAGTTGTATCTTTTCCCAGTTGAATGAAATATGAATGAAATGAATGAAGGTAGGGAACTAACCAAATTAATCAGCAATGATGAGAAACATTTCAAGTCCTCTAAATTTTTACTTTATATGATTTTTAATAATTTTTTCAAGAGTACAAAATATTTTTGCTCAATCGAATATACATGGTGTAAATATATTTTATATATTTAAAATAAAAAGTGATACTTTGTATATAGTATAAATATATTTTATATACTATATATATTCTGTTAATTTTATTTTATATCAAAAGTACATTTGAGCGTAATTACTTAAAATTATAGTATAATATTATAAATAAAAATCGCTTGTGAAGTCGAATTACTAATAAATAATTCAAAGCCTAATACCATATTGTATTAAAAGTGCTCTAACTGCACGTTACTATAATGTATATTTTTAGATTCCATTTTTTGGGATCAGATGTATAGTTCAATTTTTATTTTTTACTGATATATTATTGAACTAAAATCACTATTATGGATATATTGGTGAAGAGCTAATGTTAGTTTAATTAATTTCAATATAATTCGTAAGACGTTTTAAGTTTCATGACGTGAAATATTGTCACTGACTGCTGGTGTATAGCTGTTCGAATTAGTGTCGTGTTAACATAAACATGATATCAGCGTTCTATACCTAAGGAAATATTTTTAAAAGTTAATCGAGCTGCATGACTTTTCATATTTTAAGAGTAGGCTTGAAATTTAGACTTGAGTTTTATTGATTTGTAAAGGCATTTCCCATTAACTTAGAGGGCTCGAAGAGTACAACTTATGCCTTATTTAGTTGTTATATCAAAGGTCCACAATGATGAAATTTCTGAGTCTGAGCAAGAGTTTCTACATGTTTCTATGAAACATATATACATATGTATATATATGTATTATAAAAAGCAAACTTTTTCTATGAACTATGAGAGACAGGAGACATAAATGTTCATGGATTTTATCATAGCTCGAACAAAAAGTTAGTTTATCTAAATGTCTGTATTTTCAAGTAGTATTTCAGAAATCAGTTTATATTTTTGCTAAGCAACATTTGTTGCTCAAATTGAAAATTTAATACATTTTTCTTCTCAAAATTAAGAATTCACATAGTAAAGCCATAGAACTTGCCAATTCACTTTAATATCTTCGTTATATTATCCGCATCATTGCAATCCTCTTATATAGCAAATCCTGCTAAGCTTTCATAAGTTCAAAGCCTGAACTTTATTTGCTTCAGTTTGAGTTGCTCTTTAAATGAAAAACTAAATGAGTAAAGCAGCAGCACAGCCTGCTCCCACCCTAGTGTGTGTGTGTGTGGGCGTGGGTGTTGTGGCATTATGTATATTTAAGGATCATTAGTGTACAATTTATAACTATATGCGGTACATTATGTAGATGCTTTATATAAGCATGTATCGATTGCCACCAGTTGAGCGAGCTGCGAGCCCGCTTAATGCGCACATTGACGGCAATGCCAACGCCGCATTGTTAAGAATGATTAAGAGGCATGCCACACGGATTGGCTCATGGCTGTTCGCTGTTGGCAGTGGGCTGTGGGGCCGTCGTGGAGGCCGCAGAGATTGTGTGGACGCGAACTGCTTGCCATCGCACTCCAACTCCGACTCCAGCTCCATTCCATTGCCACCCAAACGTTGGCCGGTGGCAAGTGGCTGTTGGTGTCAAGGCCAAGCGTAAGCTCCATGTGGTTGAAAGGTTGTATGAGTGTGTGTGTGTGACGGCGGTGTGTGTGGTGTGTGTGATATGTGTGCCGTGTGTGCTTGTAATTATCGAAAAATAATGGAACTCGTATAGAAATAGTTGAATAAACAGTATTCCCCTTTGACGTCTACTTTGCAAATAATCACGAGACACATGAAATATCACTTGACGACTTTTGAAAGATATTTAAGTATTCAAAATATAGTGTATGTAGGTATATCTCAATGGAAAAGCTATTTCAGCTTGTGTAAACGCTGACTGTCCAAGTTGCAAGTGTGAGAAGCGCATAGAAGAGCGAGACTTAAGATATAAGTATATGAAGTATTATGAGATAAATAAGAATATTAAATAATAATGAGAACTATTATTGCCTATATTTTTCTTATTTTCATTTTCACTTTTAAAATATTTGTTGTATGAAAAAAATTTTATATATTTTTTGAAATTTTTTTTTTTTTTTTTTTATAAACAAAATTTATACTTGATTAAGAAATCAAATTAATTTCTGTGTAACGAAACTTAACATTAGTTGTCTTGAATTTAACGCTCTTCATTTTGATATGTGCTTACTTCACATTGCTTAACTCAAACCTAAGGCTCTCTTATCGAGTTATCAGATTATCAAAGAAATTGATCCACTTCTGCTTCATTTGCGGCAGTTGGCAGTGGGAGCGAGCGCAATCGGATGTTATCTAGCTAAATGCATTACGTCGGTGTCTGCTGCTGTACGTAGTAGTTTGCAGTTTGCTGGTTACATGCGAGTGCATAAAGTCAATTGAACCGATTTATCTATAGAGCCGATTACAGCATGGAAGCGGAAAAAAAGAAGAGAAAGGAAAACGTTTGCCAAGGTTGACATCAAATTAATGGTAGCAAACGGCCAGAGCTGGGATGGGGACAACGCAATTGGGTGCCAGCAGCAGACATGACCGTAATGAAGCAAGGACCATACGCAAACATGCACACACACACATACGAACTCACACACACACACACACACACACATTCCGCGAATGCTCGCGAGTGAAGCAGCAAAGGAGCAAGCCATAAATATTTTTCGAAATAAATTCTCGTTTACAAATTATGATTTTATGACTTTTTGATGGCGTAGCCACAAAACTTCCCACACACACAAACACACACACACACACATGTATATATATTTATATTCACATATATGTATATAGATTCATTATATATATCTGAGCTGGGGCAAAGTGTCGTGGCAAACACTTCAAGGCAAACGCTTGCGTATTTATTGCCACCTCTCGCGCTGTTCTTTACGTATACAAACACCACACACACGCACACACACACATTCACACGTATATCAATACAAAAACATCCCAGCGCTGAAATACTTCACATACTTTACATTTTTTCGAAAGAAAAAAATTAGCGCACAAAAAAGCCAAACGCAAACGCAGCAATGAAAAACTTTAAAACAAAACCAAAAAAAAGAAGTTAAAAAAAACGTTATTACTGAAAAGCGCATAAAAATTTCGAGTTCAATGCAAGTTGCAAACACATGCGAGTGTATGTGTGTGTGTGTCTCCCTCTCTGTCTCTCTCTCTCTCTGTGAGTGTGTGAGAGTTTTTGTGTTTGCTGCAGCAGCTGCTGCCATTTCCCAGGCTTTTCGTTTCTGCGATTTTTGTTGCCTACTTTTCGGGGCCGCATAATTTATGACCGCCTAGCATTAAATTAGCCAAAGCGCAGCATGAAAAATTGCCCCGCAGTTGGCAGACGGCTCCGGCGACAAGCTACGTCCGGCGCTTATTAAGCAGCCAACACAGGAGCCAGAAAGAAGAAGGGAAAACAGCAACGGCAACAAAAATAAACAAAAGCGACCTGCCAACGTAGCGAAACATTGTTTATGCCGCAAGCTATTAATATTTCGATTTGATTTTTGGATTGCCGCACGGACTTTGCCTAATTAGTCACAGCGCGTTGATTAGTCGCCGCTCGGCTGAAGGTGCTAAACGGGCTCAGCTGCCAGCGGCATTAAGTGGGGCCGCCAGGTTGCCAGGCTGCGAGGGCTGCCATAAAAAGTTGTGGCATTAACTGGAGTGAAATATGTGCATATTCTTAGAAGCTTTTGAGCACTTAGAAGGATACTTTTTCAAAAGAACTTTAAGAGTGTTAAAGGAGTTAAATCCCTTAAAAATGTTCAAAATATTTTTCTTTTTTTAATGAAATATCTTAGAGTCAGATTCTTGGCTACTAAGCTTTAGCGTTTGTTGTTAGCTTATGCTATTGGGCTGAAATTCGAATATAATTGTATATATTTTTAAATAATGCCTAGTATGAGGCTCTATTTATTTTATATATTATATATTTATATATTATATATTATATATTATATATTATATATTATATATTATATATTATATATTATATATTATATATTATATATTATATATTATATATTATATATTATATATTATATATTATATATTATATATTATATATTATATATTATATATTATATATTATATATTATGTATTACATATTATATATTATATATTATATATTATATATTATATATTATATATTATATATTATATATTATATATTTATATATTATATTTATTAAGAACTGCCAAAATGTTTTTAATTTTGAAGCTTTGAGCTTAATTTGCACAGCAATTGTACCTGTTCGGAAGAAACTATTCAAATCTAAAAAAAAATCGTTTCTAAATCGCCTCTCTGCTCTAGTGGCCAAATCCTTATTGCACAGTGTAACTCGAGTAGCCAAATAGCTCACGTCGAACTATCGTTTGTAAGCCTGCAAAAGTTTCTTTATGCATATATCAATTTTATATAAATTATATATAGTTGTGCACTGTTCAGCTCCTTAAAGAAGACTTTCAATGAACTTTGCTTTGAATCATTAACTAAAGTTTGCGGGATCCCGAATCTCGTTAGCCAATGGCCGTAGCAGGTCGTTAGTTTGAAAGTTAACTAAATATATTTATATATAAATATTTATAAGGAAAAACTGCAGTTTTTATTAGTTCAGTTGGCAATTTAAGCGGATTTCATTATTTAATAGAGCACAAAAGGTATTTTTTATGCACTGGTTCTATTATCTCTCGCCTTCTGCCTGCCCGCCTGTCAGGTAGCGCTCTATTCTTTGCGCTATGAAAGCTCCTTTAATAGCTTTAACGATATATATGTATATACAGCATAAGTTGTAAAAGCTTTTATTGAAATAGAAAAAAGGAAAAGCAAAAACTTTTGCCAGACAATAAAGACTGAAGTCTTTTATTGTGACTTTCTACAGAGTTATCTTCATGTATGTATATTTCATGGCGCCTAGTCTGGGTTTTAAGTTAAACAGCCTGATTAAATACAGTCTCATATATTTATTGGACTGATTGCTCAAGCAGCCCCCAATAAATGACAGAAACTCTCTCTCTCTCTCTCTCTCTCTCTCTGTGTGTTTTGGTATTTGTTTATGTTTACTTACAATTATGAGTGTGTTGTCATCTTCGTCGTCATCTTCAACTCCGGCGTGCACGTCTCCGTTTCCATGCCCGACGTCGCCTTCATTGCCGTCTCAAGGATTCGCACACTTGGCGCTTTTCAAAAACTTTTTGCCAGCTCTTGCCTAAGGGGTTCGAAGGGGGTGGGAAGGGGGGGGGGGAGGAGCAGTGCCAAGAAGTATGCAAGCATTGCAATAATAATTACAAATGTTGCACAATAAATTGCAAAGTAAACAGACTCAGGCGACGTTGACGCCGACGTCTGCAGAGGCTGTGGCAGTGGCAGCGACTGAGGCAGCGGCAAGGACCGAGTGCAGTGGCAAAATTACTTCCTGCTCAAGCGTCAGCGGAAATGTACATACAAATGCCACACACACACACACACACACACACGCAGAGCGAGAAGGAGCTGATGTCTGCCTGCCCCAAGCTATGTTTATTGAGGTTGGGCCAAAGAAGGCAGGAGGCAGATGGGAGGGCGTGGCGGGGCACAGGGGAACAGTCACTTGTCAAAAACAAAATCAGACAAAAACTCCCCCCGCGGCGGCGACAAGATGCGTAATTGCAACTGCTGCTGATGCTGATGCTGCCGACTGCCGACTGTTGCTGCAAAGGATGTGAATGTGCCGGATGCACAGGATGCGCACAATTCGCTGCATTTGCATTCCATCTATTCCGTATTCCGTATTCCGTCTCTCACCCCAGCTTCATTGGACTGGCTCTTCTACTTCGCCTTCTTGGAGCTGGCTCTGTGCGTGGAATGCAATAAATCGTGGCCAGAAAACAATGACAAATGCTGTGGCGTCCTGTCCCAAATTTGTGGTTGCCTTGCGGACACTTCATTTGAGATCCGCTAAGACCCAATTGTTTTCACCTCTGACAGCCGCCTGTCTAAATTAATATCGAGTTGACTAATGCTCTCCGACAGCGCAAGGAAATTAAGGTGTCAATGCTCCGAATCCAACTACAGGGGCGAGGGATAGTTGTCGCATTGAAATGGGAAAGGAAATCGTTATATTTCCATTACTTTCTCTGACATAGAGAGAGAGAGAGAGAGAGAGAGAGGGAACGATAGAGTGAAACAGCAGACAGTCCGTTATAAAGTAGAATATATAAATGAGTAGAATGAAAGATGATAGTTAAGCAAGTGCAAGAGTATGAGGAAGGTTAATAAAGAGTCTTTGGCTAAAAGTGAGATTAATGATATGAAAAGAGGCAGAGAGAGAGAGAGAGAGACAGAGAGAGGGAAGAGGGAGAGTGAGAAAGAGAAAGAGATTGATGGAGAGTGAGACACAGAGAGTCGCAGAAAGAGAGGAGAGAGAGAGAAAGAGAGAGAGAGAAAGAAAGCGAAAGAGAGAGAGAGGGAGAAACAGGGAGGGAGAGATAGGAAGACTTAAAGACAGAGTATGTGTAAGATAGAGGTAGAGAGCGAAAGACTAAGAGACAGAGTGAGAGGAGACAGAGAAAGTGAAAGGGAGGGAGAGAAGCAGAGCAAAACAGGGCGAGAAAAAAAAGTGGAGTAAGAGAAAGAGAGAAACAGAGATAAAGATAGAGAAAAGCGCAAAAAGATAGATAGAAATAGAGAGAGAGAGAAAGAGAGAGAGAGAGAGAACCATAGAGACTGTCTCTCTGCGAAAGAGCGAGAGAGAGTGGGACAGAGGGAGAGAGATTGGTAGAAAAAGAGAGAGGCTGGCGAAGATAGAATAGATAGAAGAGAGAGAGAAAGAGATATAGGTAAAGATGAAGATAGAGAGACAGAGTAAGAGACTAAAAGAAAGAGAGACACAGATGCATTAAGTCATAAATTGCGGCTTGTGAAGAAAACTGACTGAGATAGAATAGTCCAAGTATGAGGGAGACAGAGTATAATACCTTGACATAACCTTTCAATGTAAATAAGAGTAGGGGACTGCGCGTTACAGAGGGAGAGATAATAAAGCAAGGTAAAAGGTTGTGATTAAGTGTAGACGACGAAGAAAGAGGGTTGACAAGTTAAGCAAAAGTAATGGAGTTTGTTTTCGAAAAGGGGGAGAGCTGAAAAGCGAAAGAGTTACGGACAGAAATAGTAATTGAATTTAAGAGAGAGAGAGAGGGAGGAGGAGACTAAGTAATGGCAAATGACAATTTTCCAGTGCGAAAGCCAAAGAGGGAATCTTAATTGCACAGCTGCAGTCCCAGATGAATAAAAGTTATAAATTTAATGAGATAAACTGTGATTTCTATGAGAACTAACTAGTTCAGTTAAGAGAGATATATGCCGATATCTGATATCTTTGTTTTCTAACCCTTAAATTTATCTTATTCTTTCAGATTCCATACACGCTGCAATGTAGATTGTTGTGCCTGGCAACCATTGTAAGCTAGCATCATGGTGGAATCGTCGAGTTTGGGGCGTGCGCCGCCAGCAGCGCAGCAGCCCATACCGCAGCAGCACTCGCCGTCGCCGTCCGGTATGCGCTGCGGCAATTTGGAGACGCGCGTGCGTGGCTCCTGGTATCGAGTGATGGTGACGCTGGAAACGGACTTTCTGGCCGTCAGTCTGGATGAGTCGTGCGACTCGACGAACCATTCCAGCGACGGTCAATCCACGACACTCAACGGCACGCTGGGGTATGTATGATCAGAGAGAGAGAGAGATAGAGAGAGAGAGAGAGAGGATGTTACGTGTATCTCAACTCTTGTAGGAGCAATCACAGCGGCGGAGGAGGTGCCAGTCAGAATGGAACGTTGCCCAGCTCAGCCTCGCTGCAGGGCATGGTTGTGCAGGACACTGAGCTGGACGGCTCCGTGGGCACTGGCAGCGGCAACAACGACAATGGCGATCTTTGCCTGAACAACAACAACAACGCGGACGCCGGCGGCCTGGATATGTGCGATGTACCTGACCATGTGGCCAACCAGAAGCGCCACGTGCGCATCATCAAGTCCGACAACAACGGCCTGGGCATATCGATCAAAGGCGGCCGCGAGAACCGCATGCCCATCCTCATCTCAAAGATCTTTCGGGGCATGGCCGCCGACCAGGCCAAGGGCCTCTACGTGGGCGACGCCATACTCACCGTGAACGGCGAGGAGCTCCGCGACGCCACCCACGACGAAGCAGTGCGCGCCCTCAAGCGTGCCGGCCGTGTGGTCGACCTGGAAGGTACGTACCACGCTCGATCCAAAGCAAATTTATAAACATGCCTAATCCCGACGTTCCCATTTGCCCAAAGCATTTGTCCATAGTCGGATACATATATGTATATGTATCTATCCCCGAAAAAGAGCCAGATAGAACGGGTGAGTGCTCAAAAAGTGCCATTGAGCGAGCAGAGCTAACAAGCGCAAAGTTTGTATCAGGCGATGCACTGAGCGAAAAAGTAGGCACTATTAATAGAGATAGAGATAGGTAGAGAGAAAAGAGAATCTCTGTTCTTAATTGCTATACATTAGCTAGACAGTGGATAAGCTTGCTTCAATTGTAGAGTGTACACGAATTTTGATTTGCATTTGGTACTCTCGTTTCGCTCAGTGTAGCTGTTACGCTTCATACGTGGGATTAGTCAGTACGACAAGGCTAGCTCAGCTGATGCTGATGCTGTTGCTCTAGCTGATGCTATTGCTATTGCTATTGCTATTGCTGCTGCTGCAGCTGTGTACTGTTATAAATCCCCCATCAACTCCAGCCCGCTGCGCTCGTCCCGCTGCCTGTTGACTCTTAGCTGTTGACTGCCGTTAGTTGCGCTGGTTTGTTGGCCCGGCTCGGTCGGTCGTCGGCTTGTTTGTTTGCCTTGGCTTGGCAATGAGTAATGAGAAAAGTTTTCTTTCCATTTGATCAAAATGGCCCCAAAATACATAGTTGCTACGCCATTGTGGGCGGGGCGGGCGGTGCTGGCAAGGGCGTGGCAGCAGCAGCAGCAGCAACAGCAACAGCAACAGCAGCAAAGCCGTAGTTGCCACTGCCGTGCGAATTAAAATGAATGCTACGCACTATATTTTCATCAGCTGAAGTGGCAAGAGGCACACTGACTAACAGGCCGAACTGATCGACTAGCAGATACTCTGTAATTGATTTCCTGATTTGAATGCTCCTGAAAATGGCTGTATTGAGTAGCATCTATTACTCACTGCGGAATGATTCTTTCTTTCTCATTCCCTTGGATTATTTGCCCTAGCCTGAAGTATTTGATATTCGACAATGCGCACGCTCCCCCAGCAACGATTTACGGCCAAGTGCAGCAACTGCAATAAGCATCAATTAGGCAATTGGCCAGGCCAGACGTGAGCGAGTCTCGAGTCGAGTTGAGTCGAGTCGAGTTGAGTCCAGAGGCAAACAGAACGCATAAACAATGCAATGAACCATGGAGGACAATTTAGCTGCGCCAACTTCCATCTGTGTGCAAACACGCACATCGAATGGAGAATTGACTCTGTTGCGGCCACTCCCACTCCCACTCCCACTTCCATTTCCATTTCCGGCACACAGCTGGCAAACAAACAAGTGCTTAAAGGCTGCCTGCAAATATTTAATACCGTTTCTGGTTCGTATATCAGAGAGTTGGATTTGGTTTGGCTGGACTTAGTTGCGGCGCAATCGCAATCGCTCGCTGCGCACTCGCTGGCGTCTGAGGGGCTGCAGCTTGGGCTGCTCGACGGCGAGAATGAGGCGTCCGAACTGTGCACCGCCGGCGTTAATGGGCAGCAGCACTAGACGACCGTTGGCCAGACCTAGAGCGGCGTCGTTCAGCTCTTGCTCCGCCTCCTCTACGAGCTCCACCTGGGACTCCTCCGTTTCCAGTTCGTTGTCGGGCTCCTCGAGTTCGGGTGCGCCGTAGCTGCTGGCGGGCGTGTTGGGCGCTCCGTAGGTGTTGGCGGGTGTGGCGGCCACCTTGAGGGCGACCTCGGTGGTGGGCAGCTCCTCCTCGGCGCTCAGCGTCGTCTCGGGCTGGTCCAGGGCAGGCAGATCAGCAACAGGCTGCTGGTCAGCAGCAATGCCATCAACGGCAACAGCGGCAAAGTCCTCCGCAGCCTCGCGAACGGGTGGCTGAAAGTCTCGGGCGGGTGCCTGGGCCACCACCTCCACGGTGTCTGCGGGCTGGTTGGGTGCGCCATAGGTGTTGGCCGGCGTGCGTGCGTTTACCTGCACCTCCTGCTCCAGCAGCTCGGTGGTGGTGCCCTGCTCCTCAGTGATGCTGAAGTCTTCCACTTCAGTTTTGGCTAGTGGCGCCGTCGTCGTGGCCAGTGGCTCCTCGAATCTGGGCTGTCTTTCGTTGGGCAGATCGAACGGTATCTTTGGCCTGAAGCCAGCTGCTGGGTACGGCGTGCTGGACAGCTCCACTTGACGCTGGCTCTTCTGGTGGCGGCGCTGCGGCATGGCTGAGCTGGCCACAGCCAGCAGAAGCATCAGGAATAGTCCGGCAAAGGTCTTCATTGTTGCTCGTTGAACGATTGTTAACGGTATGTGACTGGCTGCTGTGGGTGCACTCGCTTTTATAGTGCATAACTCCGCCAAAGCGGGTCGGCAGGGATTCTACATCAGAATTCAGTAACGGTCGCAAGGTCGGCTGCGCTTATATTTCGGCTATGATAACAACGATAACTCTTGCCCGGGCAATGCAAATGGGACACGAGTCGCAATATTTGCGCATTTAAAAACATATCGAAGCCCATCAAAGCAGCCATCAAGCTCAATGTTAACGACGCTTTAATATGAAACAACCTCCACCTCCACCTCCACCTCCGCCCTGGGCCCTCTGGGCACGTCTCCACCTCCACCTCCCTCTCCACTGCGACATCCACGTCCGTTTCGATGCCCATGACGGCTTCGTCGTCATCGCCAACGTGAGCGGCATGCTAGCCAGCTGACGAGCTGACGAGCTGCTCGCACATGTCGTTGATCCATTTCGCCAAAGTTTCGTCGCCCCAAAAATTAAGAGCGAATAAATGTCGGCAAACTAATCAACAGTCATTTGTCGCATTTGCAATGCTCTTACGATATATTTGTAAATAAATACACAAATGCTCCAAGTCTCACTGAATACACAAAAAATAGTAACATTTGTCACGGATTCAAATCAATCGGTTCTAGTTTGGCTTCTAGTTTGATTTGCCAAATTAATTTTCCACTAATTATAAATAATAATTAAATTTTTTACACAATTGACTAATTTGTTGTTTACCAAACAATTTATTTATATATTTACATTTTTGTATAGACTGACATATATATTATATTTATATACTGGAAGCTTTTAAATTAAGATTTACATATTTTTTGACATATTTTATTGTCTCTCTCAAGGTTTTATTTATTATTATTTTCTTATTTTTGATTTATTTAAATATTTATATTTTTACTTAACAATAAATAATCAATTTCCAGCTTTCAATTGTTTCACATATTTTATATACCTCAATATAGTTTCCGTCTTCAGCTCACTTCACGTGTTTTTTAACACATGATTAATTTGTTATCAATTTAATTCTCATTCATATAAATTAAGCTTATATACTTTTAATTTACATTAGAGACAATAATATTCTTATTCTATATGATGTTAACTACAATATATTTGATTTAATTTAATTTTAATTCTATTAATTTGAATTTACCGAGCTAGCTCAGGCAATTAAGGCAAGCAAGGGAAACCAGTTCAATGAGTTAAGGTTGCAGCTATAAAATAAATAAGAAGATTAAAGCATAAATAAAAAATATATTTACATACATATATTTTTATTTAATTATTCTTTTTACTTTCTATTGAATGTAACTTGAACTCATTAGCTGGCTTTTCCCCCATTCATATATATCTATTTATATATTTACAAAAATGTATGTTTATATATTTATATATTCATATATTTATATATTTATGTATTTATATTTATTTACATTTTTTATATATACAAATTTAATTTTTTGTGTATATTCAACACCTTTTAACCCAAAGTTTTCTTTGCATATTATCGAACAAATCGTAAAAGTCTATAAGTTTACACTCAATTTTATCATTAGGTATTTAATTTTGAGCTCTTTGGCTTTAACAAATAAATTTATAATCTCGTTTAGTGCTCTTTACCTCCCAAAGTCACCATCTGTTCAGTTCGTTTCCTTACGTTTCTCATATATATATATATATATATATATATATATGTATATATATATATATATATATATATATATATCTGATGAATCTTATATTAAACTTAGCGTTACATCATTCACTGCCCAGTCAATGTATCCCTCGCCAATCAGCGTATGCATGAAGCGCCTTTTGTTATATTGCTGTGTGTGTGTGTGTGTGTGTGTGTGTGCGCATATTTAGGCAGCTTTCATAATTCGAATGGGGGGGCGGTTCATTAAATTAAATTGGCCCAGATCTATAAGCACGTAAAATGGCACAAGCATCCATTAGCATTACCATGACAATCCCTGGCCAAATCACAGCCAAAAGGGCAATCGCATAGCGTAAATGCTTAACAGCGATCTGCTCTGGCTTGGCTTGGCTTGGCTGGGCTGAAGGCTTGGGCTCAGGCTCAGTCCTCAAGCCTCACGCCCCCGCTTTTGGCTCGAACTTCAATTTACAACTTGGCCAAGTTGTTTGCCAGACTCAGGCGTTCGCCTCTGTTGAGTCGAGTTGGCCGTCGCCGTCTCAGCCGTCTTATTGTAATTTAAATAAGCTGGCGGCTGTAACTGGGATTCTGGGCCCCAACTTTTGCCGTCCAGTTGCACAAAATCCAAACTCCAACTGCCAAATGTCAACTGCAGATTTCGTCGCTCAGGCAAAGGCGTCGGCGACGACGACAGTTGGCTAAGGATTCAGTCGCCCACATCCCTCTCTCTCTCTCTTTCTCTCTCTCTCTCTCTCTCTCTCTCTCTCTCTCTGCCCATTCACACTGCCTGCCTACCAAAAGTCCATTAGCAATGGTTTTTACAGCTTGGCATACTTTTGTGGGTCTGCCAGCCGGCTGAACAGTGCCCGCATCTGAAAATCCGCCCAGCCCTGGCCCCCAACAAATTCTTCTTCTTCTTCCTTTCCGGAACGCAGCGCGTGAGATTTTACTCTAAAAACTTTGTGCAAAGTTTTAACGCACGATTTGCGAGAGCGCCAGCAACGCCGCCTGCACTTGATATCATATTTGTGCGCCCACTGGCACGCCCACTTTGGCTACTTTCCGGCTTGATTTATGCGGGCGGTCAGGTGCAGCTCCCCTACCGCTGCACGCTACCTAGCCAAAGGTGTAAAAAACTAATCTCCACTTGCGCTCTATGCAACTTTTGCTCTATTCTAGAGAAGAACAAAAATAAAAAAATGGAGAAAAAACAGTTCACAAATAATTATTTTCAGCTTATCTAATTGCTTAAATATTTGAATAAATCTATCTCTGTTATGTTAAGTTATGTTTCAAAAGTTTAAATAATTGCCCAAATATTTGAATAGGATTATGTTTGGTATAAAAAATACATTTATTAATGCAGAAAACTATTTTAATTAATTATCGTTTTATTTTTTATATAAAAAAAAGATTGGTTTAATTTAATTTGTAATACATAAGTTGTATATTTAATTTAAAATATATCAGTATTTTATTTTAGACAAAGTAGATTTAATAATTTAAATAGAAGACAGTCTTTAAAAACTTAAACTTAAATAGGTTAGAAAGACAGAAAATAGTTAATCTTAAGTATCCTCATGATAAAACGCATTTCTTCTTTTATTATCAAACTAATCATGGGCTTTGAATTATATCTGATTAATACAAGCCTTCCATAAATATCTTGTAGAATTTTGAGGGCGATTCTTTAAATTTTAATAAATGTACATATCATTTATTTTTATTTAAAATAGAAATATAAGTATATTTTATATGTGCATATGAAAGGTGCTGGAGCTTACAATCACTCTTATCACAAGTTTACTTAATTCTTTCGTCTCTTTTGACGTGTGGTGCTTATTTACTACTTAGTTCACGCAGATAGTCGAGCAAATTTCACATACTGCTGCCCACCTTACTTATGACTTCTACTTTTACTTTGTCAGTCTGTTCAAAAACTGACTTCAAGCTAAGTAAGCTGCTGTGGGACGAATTAACTAACTTTATCCTATATTATTAAATCAATGTATAATAGGCTAATTAAACTAAGTAGACAAATCTTTTATTTAGTCAGAGTTGCAGAACTAGCTTGGCATCCTCCAACAAAGATGTGTATGGTACTACATATATAACTATTTTTGGTCAATTATTAAATTATCAGTATTTTTCAGTATCAGTAATATTCAGTTGTTAAATTAATGCAATAAACGTTTTCATTTAATTGTGATTAATCTATATTCTTATGAAAATATTACAATAATTTAATTGGAGCTCAGACAACATGAATTTCATCATGAAGTCGAAAGTCATTATGGCTACAGTGCGCACAACTGAATATACAAGAGTCTCTTGGATCTGAAGCATCCAGACACTGTCAGTATTGATGAAGACACAGAAAAAGTCGATTCGGCGAAAGTGTTCGAGGTGATTTAGTTGGAATAACAATGTCCATTCAAAACTTGAAGGACTGCCAGCAAAGCGCTCAATTTGAATGCGTTGCTCTTCCATAAATAATTCAATTGCTGTAGCCTTAAAATAAAGCCAGAAATACTATAATATAGACAAACTTGTGTATGGAAATAAATATAAATACAGATATAAATCAGTGACAGAAATTCTTTACTGAAATTAAAAAATGAAATGTTGTCAAATTAAATATTTATTCTAATTATACAATAATAATATATACATATAATATATATATTACCTAAAGTCTCCTTAATCCCAATTACCAAACTACAAATGGTATAAAAAAAAATTTTTTTTTGTTAATTTTCATATGCATAAAAGTGTGTAAACAGTTAATAATTGTTTGGCTTTCGAGCTGTGTGCGGGTCAGAGCAGGTTATTTACTTGTAGTGTGTGTGGCAAAGGTATTAAGACTAGTTTACATTTGGCTTACAGCATTCGCAGTTGAATTGTTTTATTTATGTTTATGTTTGCTTTAGTTTTATTTTTTTTCAGTTCTCCGTTTTCTGTTTTCTGTTTTCTGCAATTGCAACTTTATTTACACTGAAATGCAAAAATTTGCACAACTTATTACAGTTGTTATTGTTGTTTCTAAACTTTTGCGTAGCGTTTGTTGGTTTTGTTGTTTGGATTTCAGTGCACTTCAGGCTCACCCACCACACACCACACACCCCTGCCCACCGCCTTCCCCACCTTGCAACTTCTGTGCCAGCAGCGCCTCACGCTAGGCAACATTTTTTGTTGTTACCCAGTCCGTTGTTTGTTTGTTTGTCTGTTGGTTGGTCGTCGGTTGCATATTTCTATATGTAAATGTTTGCTGAGCTGCGAGCTTCGAGCTGCGAGCTTAGAGGCAACGGCCACTCGTAGCCCATTTGGTGCACGTAAATGCCAAGCAATTAGTGAGGCACTGCGAGAGCCGCACTGTCGGAAGGGACGTCCGTGAGACTGCTATTCCAGCCCGGTCTGCTCTAATTAGTTGGGTCTAAGCGCATGAATTGAGCCGCATCAAGTGGAGGCAGCCACCGACCGCCGACCCGCCGATCCGCCAACCACAAGGCGCTGCCAACAGTTGGCATTAAGTGTGAAAATTGAATTTCCAAATCACTCGAACGACAACAACGTCGCCAACGGAAATGTGCAAATGTTGTGGGCGGAAGGCACACACACACAGACACCCACCCACACACCCACGCAGCGGACTCGAGAGTCAGATAAACGAGAATCTATCTACTACAGGCCACCTGCGCTCAGAATTTGCATAGCAGCTGCACAGTGGGGCAAGTGCTGTAAGATATTTATGAATTTTGTGATATTAAAAGATGTTCTATAAATTGAATTAAACTTTGGTCATGAGTAAAATAATATTGTATAATAAAATAAAATAGTATAACATAATATAATATAATATTATTATATTATATTATACTATTTTAGTTTTATATAATATAATATAATATATAATTTATTTTATATGAATGAACAGCTAGAAGAGGCTGTGACCGTATCACGATCAGTAGTAATGACTGAAGGCATTTGGCCTCTTCCGTCACTCCGTTTAATTGTATTCTATGAGAGCTTACTCTCTAATAATATGAGTATTATAATCCTTAAATTTAATAAGAAAGTCCTGCAAACAAGTTTGCTTCAGACAATCGATACCTTTGCTCTTAATATTCATCTGCAAAGTTGGTATATAGATTCTTCTATACATATATTAAAAATAAGCCATATTATGGATATCCCATCTCACTTCCTCCACTTGAATACCTGATTCATATTCCAACTTTCAGTAAGAGCCCACAATAAACACAAAAGTTACTCAATTACTTCAACAACAATAACTGGGCAGAGGCTCACGCTTCTAGGCCACCCCACTGTAGTACGCTTATTGTTATGATTAGACTTATCTCAGATCTGTAAGCAAATGATTGCCGCTCCCTTAATGGCGCTGTCATAATGCAGCAATTATTGGCTAAGGAAGGCGAAAGCTGAAAAAGCTTAAGGATAACGCCGAAGGCATTCAAGTCCTTAGGGTAGTTACACTGGCTTTTGCTTGAGATACAAATTGAAATGTGCTTTGGCTTTCCATAACTCAACTCAGAGCAACACCTGGCAATCGCTTTTGCGTCAGTGTGCGTGTCTTTGGTCCTGGGCATGTGTGCAAAATCGAATAAAAATGGAGCGGAAACTCTAATGAATTTATGCCGCAACGTTTGTGTTTGACGCTCTGGCGTTGGCAAGGACTCACTGATTGAATGCTGCCTGGGATGCTGTGGTTGATGCCAGCACACAGACACACAAACACACACACATACCAAGCGAGACACATTCCGATGCACACAGAGGGAGGGGGGAATTCCTTTGGCATGCATATTCATGTGTTTCGTGTATTGATGTCTGTATTTGCAGTTAAATTTCTGCGCGAGGTGACGCCCTATTTTCGCAAGGCGAGCATCATCTCTGAGGTGGGCTGGGAGCTGCAGCGGGCGTTCCTCTGCCCACTGGGCCCGGGCGCGCCCACATCCCCGCCAGCGCCGACGCCCAAGACAACGCCGCGTGCCGACACGCGCTACATCCCGTTGCAGCTGACGCATCTGGCGCGTAATCTCAAGTACATCGATCCGGGTGAGTGGTCCTTGGTGCAGGGTCTTTGGACAAAGCTAATCCTGAAATCGAACTGCTCTTGGCGCTTGCAGAGAACCGCTGCCTGGAGCTCCATTCGCCGGATGGCGTGCACTCGTGCATTCTGCGTGCGGCCGACTCCGCGGAAGCTTTGGTCTGGTTCAATGCGCTCCACTCGGCCATGAGCAGCAGCTCGCAGCGCTCCCTGCTCGAGGCGAACCGCGCGCTGTCGACGCTCATCGGGGAGCTCAAGCACATTGGCTGGCTGAGCAAGCGCCTCAGTGGAGGCGGCGGCAGCTCAGGCAGCGCCGGTGGCGGCGGAGGCAGCGGCGCAGCCAGCGGCGGCAGCGGCACATCCAACAGCGGCGGCGTCGCCGGCGAGGTGGTAAGTGTAAGTTTCCCCCCAACTCAAGCCTAAAAGCCTTTCATCTGCTGGAGCCGCTTTTAGACTCTGGCTATAAATAAATAATGTGTTAAACTGAAGCTGACATTCTATTATGCAATATTTACAATTCCTTAGCCGAGCGGACGCTCCAGCTCGGAGAGCTCTGACGAAAGCGACAAATGGCTGCCGATTTTCGTGGCAGTCACTGAGCGGGAGTTCCGGGTGTACGAGAGCGCACCCTGGTCCGTGGAAGCCTGGAGTCGCCCCGTGGAGAGCTACGCGCTGGCCACAACACGCCTGGCCGGCGCAGGCAACAACTCCTCTCTAAATGTGAGTAGACAGAGACGCCGATAGAGTGCGAGCGAGCGAGAGAGAGAGAGAGAGGGAGTATTCAATGAGCTAATAAACTAAACCTTATCGCCTACAGGGCCAGCAGACGACGGTGTTTTGCGTGCGCTGCGGCACGGCGCGGGGCGTCCTGGTTTATTGGCTGCGCTCGGAGACGCATCGGGACATGGCTGCGTGGGCGCGCGCTCTGGTCCAGGGCTCCCACCAGGCGGTCAATTTGCAGCGGGAGTTCTCGTTTCGCTGCCTCTACCAGGGCAGGCAGTGTCAATTGGTTGTGCACATAAATCGCGGCTTCTTCTTGTACGATTGCGGCGGCTTCGCCTCCTCGACGCCCACAGCGGCGTCGGCGACCAACAAAACGCAGCTCTGGCAGTTCGCATTCGACAAGTTGAAAGGCTCCGCGGACGACGGCGCTCGCATGTTGTATTTGGACTTTGGCGAGGATGGCGAAATTGTGAGTGCCTGCAAATTATGAATTAGAAATTTTCACTCACATTCCCACTCACTCTCGTTGCAGGAACTGGACATGGAATGCTGTCCAAAGCCCGTGGTATTCGTGGTGCACAATTGCCTGTCGGCGAAGGTGCACAACATCGCCTAGGCGGAGATTTCGAAATATCTAAAGACACAAATAATAAATCAATTAAATTTTTTAATTTTATAAATCTATGCTCTGTAGCAGAGAGCAAATTGAAAACCCTTTTTCATTGAAGTATTAAGAAATTTGTTTGCTTGTTAAACGGCGCTTGAGAAGAGCGAGAAGCGAGGAGAGAAGCCAGCAGCAGGCGAGTGCGTGTGAGCAGTATGTGCTTCCCTATGGGGCTATTGGGCTATTTGTAAGGTTAGCAGAAACGAAACAGAAGTGAAACGTTAAAGTATAACAAAGTAGTATCTCGCGCGACGAGAACTAAATCGAATACCGACAAGCACAAACCAAAACATTTTTACATTGTAAGTAGACGTAAATTCATTTTATACGGACGTGTGTCATATACACGCGGGCAATATGCGGCGGAGGCAAATTTGAAATGAAATCCAATTTGAAAACGAATATCTAAATGCGAATCTGATATCTTCATTGAATACACACACGTTGAACAATAATTATCGTAATTGTACTTAACTAATTGTATCTTGTATCTAAACGAAGCACACATATCTCGATGTATTAGCCCCTAAAGCATAGCGGAGAATTCGTTCATCTCATACTTACCAAAATACCCACTACCCCACTCATCATATACGAGAACTTTCAGGCATTTCCTAGCCCTAACTTGTACAACATCGATCGATCCAGTCGATGCAGTTGTTATGCATTCGACCCACATATAAACATCTCATATTCGTTTTATGAAATTAGAAATTTCGTTAAAAGTAAATAAATGCAAGAGCAGAACAGAAGTCCCAACAACAACCAAGAAAATCAACATAGAATCATAAACTTAAGACGTACAATATGTATTTTTAACATAAGTAGTGTTGAATCTTCGATAATAAACTTATATATATATATTATATATACATAATACGAATAACAAATATATACCTGTCGAGTATTTCTTTGACTTTATTGCAGCTAATTAAGTTGCCAGCTTTGCCTGGCTCAGTCTTTTGCTTATCTAAACTTTCTTCTGGCAAGAATGATGCTTAACCAGACTCAAGGACATAAGTTTCCTGATTATCAACTATAGCACGGTAAAAGCCACCAAAAAGTCAACCAGCTATCTGCATAGCTTTATCAAGTGGTGTGCGGCTTCATCATCAGCATCGCTAGCAACCTGCTTCGCCTTCGTCTCGCAACTCTTTTCCAACTTTGCTCATTTGGGAATTGCTTGGTTAAAGTTTCCAGAGCAGAGCCAATAATAATCTTAATATTAATTTCGCTTGCCTTAAAGTTCAGCGCACGTTGTTGATTACAAACTTTTCGAAGCTATAGAATTTTAAGTTTCTTTCCACTTTTTATTGATCGACAAACAGGAATATAAAATCGTACTTGAAGCGTGTTTCAGCGATTGAGGCAAGCGATTTTGATGACTGCAAGCGGAACTTCAAAAGATTTATTTGAACTTATTTTTAAAGGAGGCTGGAAAATGAACGTTTTGCTGACAAGGGATCGACTCGGAAGCAAAATGAATTTAATTAAATTTTCTTATTAGTTCCATGTGCATATGGTATTTTGTCTATATAGTCAGTTCTACCCCTTCAACACTCAACAGAAAAATAAAACAATTTAAATTGTACTTAAAACATTTTCCAGAGATTAAAGAAATTGAATTTGTTGACTGCGAGTGGCGCTTCAATTGATTTTATTTAAGTTTAATTCTAAAGGAAACTCATGATTGATGATATGAGCTAAATGCGGATATGAGGGCGAGGTCTTTTTGCCGACAAAAATGGACTACACTTTTCATATTTCTTATAAATGCCTAAAAATTTACATTTCCAGCTTTAAGGTTTGCCTTCATGAGAGAAAACAAATTTAAACTCAGATTTTTAGCACTTCATGCTCTGATTATGAGTTAAATAGGAATACTTGTTTTATCTGCCTGGTAAGATATAACTGGAAATTTCTATATTTGTTAATTTTTTAATTTATTTTCCTATTACTTTCTTTATTTATCTCTCTTTCGCTACTCTCTTCAACCTTTTAGTCTTACTAGCATTTCTCATTTGATTCGTAGTTGTTTGTCAGTTTACTTCAGAAGCTCGCTCAACTCTTCTTTTAGTATTATTATTATTATTATTAAAATGCAAAAGAAATTTAACTATATTTAATAATTTTAATTTATTAATATTATATAATATTACAGTATTACCTATATATATTTTCGCATGCGAGTTTCTTAAAGCTTTAAGTGCTGTAAGTTTCTCAGCCGTTATTGAGCTGGTGATGGCCTGTTAGACGCTTATAAGTTACGTACCGATAGATGGATATATACGTACGTAGTATATGTGAACGACTACGGGTATGAGAACATGTGGCTATTTATTTCAATTTTCCCAATTCGCATTTAAGACGAAAACAAAGTCACCAAGTGTACGTGCCCGGCATGCCCAACTGGCCGACGACTGGCACTGGTCAGCCGCAAACTTTGCTCGTCACCAACACAAGCTCAAATCGACTGCTGGCAAACATGCAGCAGAAGCAGCAGCAACAACAAGTACAAGTACATGTTGTTAAAGAGCAGAGGCAGTGGGGGGGGGGGGGTCAGTTGGGGAATATGTAAAGCGATTTTGGGGCTGACTCTGTGACCATCATTGCGGTCAACGGGCAGGTTTAAGGTGTAGCGAACGATGTCCGCCTTTTGGCCTCCACGTTGACACGATGACCACGACTGAGACACTGGCCAGAGCAGCCAACCGCACACACGCACACATACACCCACACATACACACACACATACACAGAGACAGAGAGGGAATTACATTTCCGGCTTGGACAGCATGCGGAAGCAGCGCGTCGCTTTAAATGCTTCAGGGCTAAAATTATGACAGGTGCCTGAGATTGGGCATGGATAAGCGGGTGTTGGCCGCTAGAATTTGTTGAGCAGCTATAAATACGCTCGGCGGGAAAATGTCAGCGCTTAGTAGCACAGTTAAAGAGTGAATCAAACGTCGAGAGCAGCGAAAATATGTGGAAAGGATACGGATACGGATACGGTTACGGTTACGGCATTTGCATAGCACTGTTGCTGCTGTGCCTGGGTGCCAGCGTGCGGACGGCTGCCATACGGCCGGAGGAGCAACAGGAGACAACCACAATGGGCAGTGGGCTAACCGAGGAGGCCACCACCACCGTGGAGCCAGAAGTTACGACCGCATCGGTGGCGCAAAGTCGCGACAAGGATGCCAGCGTGCAAATTGGTTGGGCGAGTGTTGATCCTGCGCCCGGCACCGTTGCCGGTGACCTGAGTGTGGGCCAAATGAAGTCGGCTAAGCTCCTGCTGCTGAGCACACCTGCTAGGCGGCCGGCGGAAGTGGAGCAACAGTTCGAGGAGCCCGACGAGAGCGACGCATCAGCCGCTGCTGGCAGTGGGGAGGGCAGCTTGCCAACGACCACGGAGGTCAGCACTACGACCGAGTACAGTGAAGCAGCGACAACAACAGCGACGGTAACAAAGGAAGCCAGCGACCACGAGACAACAAAACTGTTCGCCATCAATGCGACAACATCCTCCGAGGACTCGGTGCAGCCCAACGTAGCCGTGGCCGTGGCCACAGACAATGCCACAATTGCGATTGCCGAACAGCCGCCGGCTGCCGCTGCCAACAATGTGGCCATTGAGCTAGCGCTCGTCGAGCCGGAGGCAGAGTACGTGCTGCTGGACGGCCGCCTGGCCGACCTCTCGGACCTCACCGACCACGCCACCCATGACGAGCTGCAGCTGGGCAGCTTCACGCACATCGACAGCGATGTCCTCTTGCAGCCAGCGGTGCATTCTGTGGAAATCGTGCCCACCAGCCTCGATGATCCCCTGATTGTTAATTACGTCCACAATTTGCGTTGACTATCGATGCCCGGACCGGCACTTCCCCGCGCATTGTGCCCGAGTTAAAGTTTGTTTTTATGTTCAATACGATAATCGAAAATGTTACGAGTTCTAATTTAGTTTTTAAGAAGAGAATTTCATAATAAACTGATACGCATATGAGCTGAGAGAAGTATAGAGGAACTTGAAGTACTGCATTGTATGTAAAAGAATCGAGAGAGACGGAGTGCGCTGGAAGAATGAAGAATTGAGGGTAGACAGATTAGCACACTTTCATCATGCTTTCCTTGAATATGGCAATGAAATCGCATTGAATTTGAAACTCGAGGCACTCGACTATTAAAGAGGAATTCGAACAAGGAAAATACCTTCCACAAGGAGATATTCTTTTCAGGCATTAGAACATATTTATTAGGGAGTATAGGACTATAGGAAAAGGCTACTTTGTTACTGGTTAAATGAAGCTACATCCATGCTGTTGTGTATAGAATTATTATTCAATTATTCATTCCAAGCATTATCCCAAACAATGGATACGCATTGGATGACTCAGTCAACATATCTATTGTTATTCCATAAATGAAGACTAATTTGCCTACGTCACAGCGACTTTTCTGGATCTTCTTCAGTGTTGGCTCCATCAATGTCTAGATGTTGGCTTCAAATGACCGCCTCACCTCTCTCTCGCACTTCCTCAAACGTATGATGGAATGACTCAATAGCATCTCGATGCCCAAGCAACATTGACTCTTCTGGAATTTCCTCGATGTTGCTTGCAACAGGGTGTATATTATCATTAGCTGCTGTCAAGCTCCACCTGTATATTGACTGAAGAGCTAAGAGAGTGTTCTTGCCTGCAGTTTGATGCACTTATCACAAAATACTGATGAAATTTGAGTTGAAAACGAACAAAGAAGCTTGAATTTCAGAGAAATTCGTTAATTATATTGACACCTTCAGGCTTATTAAATACAGCTGGATGTATCAATTATCAATTACTGAAGCAGCTACTGCAATATAATTATCGGAAATAGCATTAAACTTGCTGGATAGAGCCTTGAACTCTATTTGTATAAACATTGTGATTGAAGTGTTTTCAGTTTGACTAGAATTTTCTGAGTCTGTCTAATATAACCCTTCTATGTGCTTCTCACATAGAATGTTAGAATGTTTTTTCCTGTGATAAGTATATGAGCCTTTACTCTCCTCCTCTCTCTCTCTCTCTCTCTCTCTCTCTCTCTCTGTCTTTCTATCTATCTATCTATCTCTCACTTTCTTTCTCTCTCTCTATCTCTGTCTTGATGCTTCTTATAACATTTCTTTCCCTTTTTCTTGCTTTAACTCTTTCCCACTCGCAGGCTAAGCTTCCATCAGCCTCATTCCCTGTAGATAAATTTGATTATGTACATAAATCTACGACTATTTGGGGAAAGTCCATAGTCTTCTTATACTATGCATATAGATACACACATTAATATACATTTATATATATAATTAACAATTTGTATAGGCAACCAAACGGATGTGACCACACCACTACGGCTAATGATGCACATTAGGAATTTCTGTATAGACTTTATGAGGTCATCGATATTTCCTTCTTTGCGTTACACATTTCGTGACCAAATTCTGTAAGTAAGTAAGTGATAAATATATCAGAATCAATAAACTGCAGATGAGCTCGAATATATTTCACCTTGATTACTACATAACATGGAATTCTTATAGCTAAACTGTTTAACAATGTAATACGAGAGAGATGAGCACTTCAGGCCTACCAGCGCTGCTCCACATGCGTGGTATAGACGAATCCTCGCCTGGGCACCTGCATCAGTGGCTGTGAGCGTAGTGGAATGGCCACAGGCACGCCGTTGGAGGTGGGAGCTCTGGCCACCAGCACCGCTGGTCCCAGATTGGCAGTGAAGAGCACATTCTCCGAGTCGGGCTCGTCCTTGGAGCCAGGCTCTGGCGTTGGCTTCAGCGGGTTTGTGCTGACGCCACACACTGGATGATTGGCATTGCTGTCAGCCTCTGCAGTCGGCTCAGTTGCATTGCTAGCATCTGCCTGCTGTTGCTGCTGCTGCTGTGCCAGATTCAGCTCGGTGGGCAGCAGGAAAGCGCGACTTGGCCGATAGCCGGCAGCTGGATAGGGGGCGCCGGCGAAGGCGCGGCCTGTGCGTAGCTCAACGGGGGCTGCCGTGGTGGTGGTGGCATCCAGAGAATCCAGTGTTGTTGTTGTGCTCAAATCGACAGTTTCCGTAGTGCTGGTTATCGCATCATCCAGCGGCAATTCCGTCGTAGTTGTGCCCAAATCGGAGCCCTCCGTTGGCAGCGCTTCGGCATCGACTTCACCCGGCAGCCAGAAGGCGCGTCCCTCCGGCCTAAAGCCAGCCGCTGGATATGGCGTGGGCGTGGGCGTGGGAGTGGGAGTGAGCTCTCTAACCACCGCCTGCTGAACGTCATCCTCCTGAACGCTGACCGCATACCGATTGATGCGTATCTGACGTGCCTCGGCGATTCCCGAAGCCCACAGGCAGAGAACCAGAGCAAATATCCACTGCATGTTATGCTGTATATCGTGAGTGAGGCGATATATTTCAACTGATTTGCGCTGCGGATGCGTCTGCTGTTTTTATACAATGTTCTCGGGCTGTCTAAGGCCTCAGGTCTCGGGTCTCGGGTCTGGGCAACTGGCAATGAAAGCGAGAGTCGCCTCATTTCGTTCCGTTCCATGTCGAGTCGTAATATCTGGACATATGCATACGGGGAACATCATTAGGCGCACGGCTATCACATTTATTGATTTATTTTATATACACAAAATTATATATAGATATATATATACTCATATGTATATTGGTTTGAATATTTCGAATATTTGTTTTGCTTCTGGTGTTTGGCTGCTTATCCACATCCACCACGTCCGAATCGTCGCCATGTTCTATGGAAATAAAATGCGTTTCCTACGTGATTGGAAAGCCTAAGGGGCTGGCTTACCGGCCGAACCATTGACGAACTGCCCACATCAATTGAAAGCGAAAACTTGTTGCCAATTGCATTATGTCGGGGCTCGAGTGTTAGAATATTTATTAAACACTTATAATCGATATTATGCGATCAACGACTGCCGCTGAGGTGAACACCAAGGGCGACTATGAGTAATTAACTAACTATTGTATCACGTCACGTCTTCCGATAACGATCGAACTAACCTATAGAGCCATAGATAGCCACTTGGGTGTCCCGTGCGTAACTGGCGATAGCCATACTCTACACTCTGCTTAGCTTTAGAGGGTCTAGCATATATTTGATA
Organism: Drosophila paranaensis; assembly: GCA_035047545.1. Classification (NCBI taxonomy): domain Eukaryota; kingdom Metazoa; phylum Arthropoda; class Insecta; order Diptera; family Drosophilidae; genus Drosophila; species Drosophila paranaensis. The sequence goes on along the minus strand of JAWNPL010000145.1, from coordinate 3,338,935 downwards.
GTTCACAGCCTAAAACGGAAAACTATATATATATATATATATATATATATATATATATATATATATATATATATATATATATATATATATATATATATATATATATATATATATTCACAGTGATATAAACTTCACTCTTGACTCAAGAGTCTCATGGTTTGTGGTCAGAGCTGCAAATCCAAAAGACATAATTTGCATTTCAACTCCATGACGAAATGAAATGCTTAATTTAATGATTGTTGCATAAGCCTGGGTTTCCATATCTTTAAGCTTGGCTTAAGTTTGAGGTGTGGTTTGAGACAATATTTAAACAAAAGTTGAGTAGATATTATTTTATATCATTTATCTATTTAGTCTGAAACTATATATATGTTTGATTTCGAGTTACCTAAACCTATGATATATGTATAATATAATTAACAATATAATTAACAGTTGTCAAATAGTCAGTTGTGCATGAACTGCCTAAAGTAACTAATAAAACTATATACAAAATTTTAAATATTATCTCCAGTCAAATATTGATATGGTTTGATTGATAAATCTATCTATTGCTAGTCAGCTAAGCTATGATTTAGTTTATTTCCTATAGAAATTATATTTTAATCTGAAATGCATATAATTCTACAAATTAATTTAAGTTTAAGAAATATTTAATTATTTTCGCTTTGTACTCTTCCTCATATATAAATATGGATACATTTTTTCCTTACATGAATATCCTTTAATTTCTTCTAAAATGTCTCTATGAGCAATTTATTGATAATAAATTAACATTATATATATTTTATATATATTTTTAATGTGAGGAATATATTAAAAATAAATTAAAATTTGTTTATTCTTTGAGTTAAATAACTTTCATTATTAATTGTTTTAAATTATTCTTATATTCCCAATCATTACCTCTTTCAAGTTCTTAAGTGCCTCTTATGAAGCTATAAAAATCGCTCACTTAAGAATTCCTCCAACTGATTTATTTCCAAATAAACTAGAACACATTCTTTGGTAACGCCTCAGAGCTTGACTTTCCATTGAATTATTCCATTGAATAGTATTCGCTCCGGTTTTGGATTGATTAATGGCGGAACTATAAATTCGAGCTTCCAGCTCTTCTGCTACTTCTAGTTCTTGTCACGTCGCACGCACATAAACCCGCCGATCAGCCGCTCACAATGGTGCCGCCGACGTCAGAGCGTGCGCCAAAAAAGGATGTCCATGCTTGGACTATGCGACGCACCGCACACTAAACAGATTCGAGTGTGGCTGGAACATGGGCAGCCACTTCCACTGTCTCCACATCTGTCCTAGCTATAAAAGCGCCGCGCTGGGCTGCCAACTGCAGCAGTCGTCGGCTTCAGCTTCCTAGAACCACACACCAACACACACGCACTCACCAAGAGCCCAACTCATCGCTATGGCCAAGTTCCAAGTCTTGATCGTGATCGCCGCCTGCCTGCTGGCTGTCAGCGAGTGCCAGGTGCAGCGCCAGCGCTCGCAGCGCCTGAGCCGTGGTCGCTCCCGCTACTTTGCACGTCAGGAGCTGGCGCCCGCGGATCCGGATGCCGCCGTCACGCCGTATCCTTCAGCCGACGAACTGAAGCCAGAGGTGCCCTTCGATGAGGCAGCCGCTCCTGCCGCTGCCGACCCCACACCCGATGCAGTCTACGGCCCGCCCGACGCAGCGCCCGCGCCCAATGCCGTGCCCGACGAGGTGTACGGCCCACCCGATGTAGCCGGCAACGATCTGCCAGCTGCCGACGCCGCCGCCGATGTACCCGCCGAGCAGGCGCGCCTTGTGGCCGCCAGACGCGCGGCCAAGCTCCGACGCGCCCAGCCTGTGGCCTACCGTCGCGTCGCCTCCGCCGCGGCACGCCCTGCCAAGCTCAGCGCTGCTCGCGCTGCGGTGAGACGCGTCTAGATGCCAACACTCATCTGCTGACGAGCTGCCCCACTGGGCAGTCGCATTTAGCCAGATGCTAGCTGCTGCATACCCCAAAAACCCATGACGACTCAACGAAGCTCCCCGATGACGGCATATCAACCACACACACACTCTCACACTCACCCACCCACACACACAGCAGACTATTCAGCATTTGAAATTTACCTTTGATTGTAAGCGAATTGCAAATAAAGTGTTCAGGAAACATAACAAAAGCTCTCGCAGATCGTGCTCAGACACGCTGTCTGCCTCTATGAATCACGGCTGTTTGGGGGTTTGGAGCGGATTACTCCCAAGCCCAGAGCCAAAACAAACTGCGGGGCTGGCCAGCCCAGGTAACCGGTTGAGGAGCGCACGCGTACGCGTCATAAAAACATGACGACGATGCTGTTAAAGACGCAGGCGAAGACGAAGCTGCTTACATTGGGTTGGGTATCGCCCAAACCGCAAGCAAACAAGAAATTCAAGTTCAAATTGCCAGGAATCGAAGCATTTCTACCCTGCAAAAGGTAAAAGCTGGGAATTACAGGCAGATCAATAAGGCATGCATTTATCAAAGTTTTAAGAAATATATATATATTTGTTTATATTCGCTGCTGAAGCCATCTGGCTCTGGCAAGTAAGCGATCTGTGAAGAGAACTATTCAGCTTTAATAAGAATTTAATTACCCAGTGGAGAAGGGAACTGGAAACAATGCGATAGAAATACTGCTAATTAGAATGTTATGATTGAGAGTGATCGAATCACTTATACCCTGCAGATCAACTCTAACAAGAGCTGAGCCGCTGTCAATACAGAAGAGATTTATTGTGGGCAACGCCGCAGAGACTTTCGCTCAAACCAACCCGAAGTCTGTTCAACCTCTCGTGCTAATCACTGTTAATTTACAAGCAGATCGTTCTGTACACAATTAAATATATTTAAGACAGAGCGAGAGAGAAAAAGCGAGAGAGAGAGTGGGAAAGACTGAAATATTGCTTCACATGGGGGTCAAGCAGGCCTTCAATCAGCCTGATAAGCCATAAAGAGACGCAGCTCCGACTCGCTTGGCATCTTTCTCTTTGTCGGCCTCTATTGCTGTTGCCGTCTCTGTCGCTGCCTTGTCTCTGTCTCTTGCTGGCGTTGAGTCAGCTCAGCATCTCGCTGCTTATTTAAATAATTGCAAGCGCTTTCAGCCACTCAGTGTACCAGAGGCTGCCAGTCGAGCAGCAGCGCCGTAACTTGCCGGGTTCCGTGATCTTCGAGCTGCGATAAAGTGAAATTCGCAAAAATAAACAAAGTGAAATGTGGAAGACTTTGAGCGTGCTAATGCTGATTGGAGTGCTGGAGTTGGCGCAGGCCCAGCGGCCGTCCTTTGCGGGTGCGCGTCCCCCGGGCGGACTCAGCCAGAAGGACAAGTATCATGCCACCCAGAATACGGCCGTGGAGAACATAACGGGCGTGGACATTGCCACACGCTTCGGCGCGGATGCTGTGCCCCAGCAGTCGCAAACCGTCAACTTGGCCTACGGCGCCTCGCAGAAGCCGCCAGTGGGCGTGCCCCTGGTGCTGCCCATCAGCAGCTATGAGCCCGTCGTGGCGACGAGTGCGGTGCCGGCCAGCATCGACGTGGCCAATCGCTTCGGTGGCGCTGCGAACGCTGCTGCCAGTCCGCCACTTGCGGCCAGCTTTCAGCCCACAGCGGGCGACTCCAGCGTGCGACCCACAGCGAGTGTCGCCAGCAGTGTGCCCGTGTCCAATGCCCTGCCCATCGATGCGCATGGCGACCAGAACTACGTGAATTACCTGAGCCAGCTGCCCGTGGACAACCAGCCGTTCTGGTTCCTCAACTACCAGGCCATCGAGGCGTTGAGAAACAGCTCGAGGCCAAACGTTGGCGCACTGGAGACCCGGGGATCTTTCTTCGCTGGCTAAAGCTCGCTATCCAGTCGCACTAAAATTAATACTCATGGTTAATTAATGCACGATCACACACACACAGAGAGAAATACGTATGTGTGGGTGTGTGAGAGAGTACAAAGTGTACATACGGTTACTCAGCAATATTATCTTGAAAAACCGGAGGAAATGCCAAAATCGTGGGGAATGGGAATGAATTGTGATTTTTCAAGCGATAAGATTGCGACTCGACATTCGAATAGAGAAAATATAAAATACTAAATATACTATAAAAGCAATATGCAAATGTTAATTGTGTGGCAAAGACCCTATACAATATCAATATCAATATATGTATATATACTATATATTTTATAAATAATATTTATTAAAACTTATTCGCCTGCTTTTTATTTTGCTGCGACTGTTTTTGGCTTTATCAGCATCTGTATGGAGCGTATGTAGTTCCCCTTTTTGCCCCACTCCTTGAGCCCCCAAAATATGTTTTCCTGATCGTCGACTCGCTTCTTGGAGCATATGCCGTTCGGGTTGCTGCAGTTAAACACGGGATAAGCGATATATCTATGCGAATATCATCAGCGGAACTCACCATGTGGGTATTATGTTGTCGTACCACCACCAGCCACTCTTGAACTTAGTCGTGGGCACAGTGAACGGCTTCTTCTCGCTCAGGCGCATCGCATCGCTGGCATCCCCCACGTAGGCGCCCAGGGACTTCAGCTCGAAGCCCTCCTTAGCGCTGCCCACCACAAAGTTGTCGTAGCGAGCGTAGTGAGTGGTGTGATCGTACCCAACGATGTGAACGTACAGTTCGTGGCGCTGGTGGCTCGTTATCGCGTGCAGCTTAACTAGGCCAATCCACAGCTCTCCTTGGGGCTCACCAAATCCATTTCGATATGCCTCCAAATTGGTTTGAAACTTTGTCTGGCCATTGATGCGACGCTGGATCACAACCCAGCCCGGTCCAGCGATCTCGTGCTCCATTGTGCAAGGAAAAGCTGGAAAGCCCGGCACGAGCATCAACTGCTTCGTCACGCCGTAGGGAGTTGTGATGAAAATGTTTTTAGCTTTCTTCTTTTTCTCGAATTCATTGATTTTAGTGTTCAGCTCCGATATCTGCTTCCTTAAGAACTTGATGATCTCGTCTCGAGCCGCAAGTTTGACATTCAAGTCGCTCTGGACCTCTGACACCTTCACTTTGATCTCGTCCAATCGGATTTTCGATTCGGCTTCACTTTCTTTCGATGGACTCTGGCTAGATGCCTTGAGTGCAGATATCAACTCCTCCATGTACATGATTTTGTCCTTATAAAGACTCTCCTTCTCGCCGAACACGGATGCTTTTATTTCCAGCTCCAACAACTTGCCCTTGAGATCACTAATTTGACAGTCTCTACTTGCATTGAGGCCAACCAAGCCCTCCATCTCGTGGCTTACCTCGGGCTCCAGCTCGAGTAATCCCTGCAGATGACTCGGGTGACCGAAAGCGAAGGAATTGAGTGAACACTGTAATGACAGAGTTTACTGGAATTTCGAATAAGTTATCCGAATCATAATACTCACTGCAACATTGTCAGAACTCGCTGCTGCGGCATTGTCTTCCAGTGCTATATTCAATATTTTATCCTCCATTGCGTATTCTATTTGAATTACTGTCGGGTTCGGCGAAAACTAAACTGATTCATTCGAAGTTTCTATTTTATATAGACTCAAAATCTCCAGTAAATGCTATCTATTCCCAAGAGCTGATATGAAATATAATGATAAGTCAAAAGATAGCCCAACGATATCTTTTCCAGTGATATCTTTTCCTTTATCGATCTATGCATAATCCCTTTATCATGGAAGGAACGCATAGTGGAACTGATACTTAATTAATTAACATTTGACTTCATGTTTGCTATTTTTTATTACGGCTATACCCGATTAAGGGTATTCGAATATGTTCAACTTTCTTCGAGTTTGTTCAACTGAATCATACTCTTAATTTTACATAGATATAAGGAAACTTTATTACTAAAATGAGCACAATGAATCAATTTGAATAATGCTTAAATTATATGTGTGCAATTATAAAAACCAGTAAGAGAGTTTAGGTCGAGTCGAACTGACTGCATAATACCCTTTTAAATTTAATTCAAATATCATGCAGAAAACACTAGCAATAATGACCCTTAAAGTTATAGTTATACCCGGGACTTACGATAAAAAAGATGTCTATGTACATCTATATATATAATCTAAACAGAACGTCAACAGTAGCTCATAGTAACGGTAACTTCTAATGCTGTAAAATGTATAGCAAATACAGTTTTCCTACTTTCAACATAATACACACAGTTTTCTCAGATTTGCGACACCTTCTACTAGGAACGGTATTCACGGCCATCAATTTTAGATTCCAGTTCTCTAGCTTCAATTTACACAGATAGTTTCCAGCTTGGCCCAACATCAGTATACTCTTTTGCCAATTCTTGAATGAGTATAAAAATCATTAGCAGCTGTGGAAAACACGAGTTGCATAAACTATTCTACATACATATGCACATATGCACATCTATATATGCATGAGGAGCCCATCAGCTCGATTGAGTACATAAATCTTGAATAGACGAACAACAATAGTATTGAAACCTTTTAAACGCCTTTTAAAAGCGAGAAAAAAACAACGAAATAATAGTGAAGAAAAACACAGAGAAATAACAATTTATAAGCAGGCAAAGCATGAAAAATGCATTCAAAGAGCCAGAACAAAGGAAAAGTGGAGAAAATGTAGCCGAGAGAAAAATGCGGGAAAATGCACAACAAAAACTCAACAACTTCAATATGCAATGGCTGAAAATGGATGCAAACAATGAAAAGTGCTCCTTGGGCGCTTGTTAATGGCGAGTGAATTGCGAAAAAGTCGATACTGGAGCAAAAGTGTCAAGCGCTGAAAATGCCACTGAAAAAGTAAGGAGTAGAGAACGCAGTTGGGTAAGAAAACGAAAAAGACTTTAATGCAGCTAAGTTTAACGCAGTTTATTACACTCAAAACAAAGCATTTCTATGCAGATAACAGCCAATCAGTCACTCAATCACAGGATCATTTACCAGGCCAGCTGCTGGGGGGCATTGTAGGCAACCACGTAGGGCTGCTGGCCACCCAGATAGTAGAACTGTGGGGCAGGCAAGGCGGCAACCGGAGCCACTGGCACGGCTGGTGCGGCTGCCTCGACGGGCAACTCCTCTAGGCGGGCAATGCGCTGACGCTGGCGTTTGGGCTGTGCCTTGGCCAGCTGCAGCTTGGCCAATCTCTGACGGCTGCTGCGCAGGCGAGCAACAGCTGCTGGGGTGGTTGCCTCCTCCAGCGAGTTCTCATCGATGTCTAGCTCTTCGGTGTCGGGCTGGAAGCTGTTTGCTGGCGGTTCCTCTTCAGCGGGCAGCTCATCCACATCCGTAGACGGTGGTGGGCCATAGATGAGTGCTGGCTCTTCCGGTTTCAGCTCATCTGCGGATGGGTACGGAGTGGGCTGCACCTCCTGCCTGGCAAACACCTGGCGCTGTCGACTCAAACGCAGACGCCGTGGCGCTTCGGCGGATACGTGAGCCACCAGGATGGCCAGGACCAGAAGGGAGCTAGTGAGCTGATAACGTGCCATGATCGTCTTAGTTGCTGTGACGCTTTGTTGCCGATCGTATATGGAGCTTTGACTTTTATACTCGTTGTTGGCCCCGTGTCAGCCCGACTGCGGCGATTCTAGACCACTTCGCAACGTTCCGCATATAAAGCAGTCAATAATTTGATAGCCCACTCCAAAAAAGAAAACAAACAAAAACTAGTAATCCGAAAAACCATTGACCTGCATGATAAGCAGGCGCCGCACAGTGCTTCGAAACTCATTTGTAATTGGTCAATTTGAAACAGCTTCAAGGTGCAAAAATTAACATATGTATTAAGAATAATATTAATAATTAATAATAAATTATAATAGTCATAGTAAATTTTTCAATAAATAAATCTTTTTTTTATGAATATCTAAAAAACTGTTTAAATAAATTTTCAAACTTCCAAAGAAATACAAATAAATTGTTATTTTTTTAATTTAAATCTTTTTTTTTTTTTTGGTATTTAACTTTTTTAAAAAACAGATTTAAAAATAAATATGAATAATATAATTTTTTTTATTTTTATAAGTTTTCTTAGCAAAATAGATAATAGTTTTAAATTATTTTCAAATACAAAATACATTTCTAAACAAATAAATATTGTATATAATTTATAATTTATAATATAAATATTTATGAATTTTTATAATTTACTAAAAGTTATTTCTAATCACTGTTTTTGTGGGTATAGAAATTTTGAAAATATTATTATTTCTGTCTTTATTTAGTTTATTTTTACTTCCCATCTGAATCTAAGTATAGAAAGCTAAAACTAATTCAACATTTAGTTTTCAAATTTTTTGCCCCACTGGGGCTGAACCATATGAACATTTGTTGAAAAACAATTTGATTTGCTTCAGCCCAGGTTGCAGAAGCGTGCGGCGATCGAGTGTATGAAGTTCAGAGTTAAGTGGCGAATCGAATTAATGGTCAGCGGTTATATGGTTATGGGTTAGACATGGGCCCTTGACTAAATATTGTCACGTAGGAGCACGTATGTGGCTGCCATCTTGAGGGCGTCCCTCGCCGTGCCATTTATGACTGCCAAAATGTTTGTGTATAAAAAGTCTGCGATTCGCATTCGATATCAACATTCTAACAACACCCAGCAACAGTTCGACATGGCTTTCAAGTTTACCAGCTCTCTGCTCATCCTGGCTGCCATCGCAGCGGTCTCCGTGGCGGAGCCGGCGCGTCTGCGCAATCGCTCGTCTCGTTTCCGTTTGGGCCGCCAGGAGGAGGCGCCGCCAGCGCCTGCTGACCCAGCTGTGGACGTTGCGCCCACGCCAGCCTCGGCGCCTTATCCACCAGCAGGTGTCACGCCCGCCATAGCCTTCGATCTGCCCACCGAGACGGAGACCGAGGCGCAGCCCGACTTGACCTATGGCCCACCCGACAACACTTATGGCCCCCCAGCTGCCGAGCCGGACAACACCTACGGCCCACCAGCCGCCGAGCCCGACAACACCTATGGCCCACCCGCCGACACTGCAGCTGCTCTGGACCAAGATCAAGATCTAGCTCCAGCTGATGCCGATCCAGCTTCAGAGCCCATTCCCGCTAGCCTGATCCTTGCTCGCAACGGTCGCCTACGCGTTCGTCGTCCAGTGTCAGAGAAACTTCGCTCTGCCCAGATCATACGCTCGAAGCCCATCCTGGTCTACACCATCTAGGTAGACCATTGTTGCTAATGTTTATACGATGCACATTTTTGTTATTAATTAAATATAAATAAATAAAACGTTGTTGATTAAAATTTAAATATGAAATTTATATTTATTTTTATTGGTTATGAGCAATGGATGTAGCCCCAATGTTAGTTTAAAAGTTGAATGAAATATAATTATTTTTTGCTGTAGATCGAAAACAATTTTACTTGTCATGAATTGAAGATATTTATATATATTTTATATATTTATATATATTTTATATATTTAAATATATTTTATATATTTAAATATATTTATTTATGTTTAAATGTGGATTTTAAACATTTTTAATTAACTTTTCCTGGTAATGACAATTTATAATTATATTTCTAATTTCTAATATATATCTGTAGGATTTTTTTGATCATGACGTCCATTGAAAACCTGATTGAAACTATGTTTGGCAGATCTATATTTCAACTTCCTTAGATCCTTTGTGTTTTCTTTTTTTAATATTTTTAATTATAATATTTTTAATTTAATTTTTAAATTATATTCGTGCTTTCGTAAGGCGACCATTACAAGTTATATTTACTTACGCATGCCAGACATACATACTAAAAATTTATTTAATCTATTAGTTTATTATTAATCAAAGCTTTTTTTAAATAAATGCATTTAAATAGTTTAGGCCAACATTTTTTATTTGTAATTTAATAAGGTTCAGTTCAGCTGCGCTTAAAATCTACTTTGGAGTTGTTGGTTTGTCGTTAGACTTACACATCTTAGTAAAAACTTAACTGCAAATAAATTAATGAAATCCTTTAGTATTTCTTCTGTCCAAGTTTGAAATTAATTTTCGATCGATTTTTCATCTTTAGTCTAAATAATTAATAAATTAATTAATAAGAATTATCATTCAAGGAATTCATTATAATTATTATTTAATTATTTAGAATTACTATTTAAATTTAAAATATTGCAATTTTAAATTAATTTAAGAATATTATATAGAATTATATTTATATATTTCAAAATTTCTTAAAAACTTTGAGTAAGGCTAAAAAATCATTGGGCTGAGCTGTAAGAGTTGATGTAGTGAGCGCTGTTAGGCTGGGAGATAAAACCACCTATAAACCGAGAAATGGAAATGCAAATGAACACTCAACTTCAACTTAAATGCACTCAAGCAAAGTACCAAATTTTTAACTTTATGAGGAAGAAGGCATCCTTTTTCTGACCGGATAACAACAGTCTACGACAAGGTTTAAATTGGATATTGGGCAAACCACAACAAAAGAATCTAATTGAAGGAAATTTGTATGTGGAATTGGACAGCAGCCGGCTGACCTAGATGAGAATTATGTCTAATGGGGTGTATCTGCGGACACGTCTACGAAAAGGCCAATGGTTATGAATATAAAAGCCATTAAATAAAATATGAATAGCCGAGAACCCATCGAAATAAACAAATGGAGAATCGAGCTGCGGGCAACAGCCTATTGCAATCGCCGTCGACGGCGTGTTAATGAGGAGGCACACAGAGAGACCAGCGCCACCAGCGCCACCGGCACCACTGGCTTAGCATTGGCTGCCAAAATTGGGAAAAGGGTCACGTAGCCAGCATTAAACAGAAATCACAAGCCGATTCGATCGGGGCAACATAATCAAAGCCGTGCCGAGTAAGCGCGAGCAGCAGCTAGACAGCGGCTAGGAGGCCTAAAATCGAAAGTGACGAGCATAAATTATGAACGGCAGATGAGATCGGGAGGCCCCTATAAATAGGCCGGGCTCTTGGTCGATTCAGAACAGAACCGAATCGATCGTCAAAATGGTTAAAGCTACTTCCATCATTCTGCTGCTGGGCTTGGCCGTCTTGGCCAGCTCGGAGCCACTGCGGCAGAGATTTGTGCCCCGACGTGGACTCGCACGGCAGGAGCAAGCGGCGCCACCGAGTCCTGCGCCCACCGGCTACCCAGCGGCAGGTGTCACACCTGAAGTACCCTTCGAGCTACCAACTGCACAGCCGGAAGTGAAGTATCTGCCTCCAGATAACACCTACGGACCACCGGACAGCGTCTATGGGCCGCCCACCAGTGTGGATGAGCAGCCACAGCCCGATGACTTACCCGAGCCCCAGCCGGAGCCCGAGCTGCCCATCGAAACGGACGACATCCCAGCTCCAGAAGACGAGACTCCTGTTGACGCCAAGCTGCAGCCAGGCGCCGATGTAGATGAGGAGGAAGTGCTCGTGCAAGTGGCCGAGGACGGCACAGTGATTGCCGTGTCCACGACCCTCGATCAGCCCGAGGACAAGAAGCCCGCCAGAATCTATCAGCGCTTCCCGCAGGCACGACGCAGGCAGCTGCCAGTGCCGGAGCGCCTGGTGCTGCGCCGCAGCTGGTAATATTGTAACCAAAGTCATGTAAATGCTATTAATAAAGTTGCCCATAACCACATAAAATCTTCGGCTCACATGAGCATGCGGCTTAGTCACAGTAGCCGGGCACGTAGACGCTTGGGCTTGCCGTATAAGTCATCGCTCGATTGGCCTTGTCGGCAATTTGGGCACTTGGGCACTTGGGCAGTTTGTTGGTGAAGGTCATCTCTGGTCTATGATGGGTATTTAAAGTGGGCAGTTTGCAGAGGGCAGCAGCAGTTCATGTTTTGACAGCAACATGGTTGGAGCAAGCTTCTTATTTGTGGCCCTTTGTGCGGCAGCGAGCCTGGATGCTAGCGAGGCTGCTAGGCTACGTTTTCCGGGACCCGTTCTACAGCGGCAGGAGGCGGCTCCTTATCCTCCAGCTGGCTTGACGCCCGATCCACCATTTGAGCTGCCCACGGAGCAGGCGACTGACTTTCCCGCGCCGGACTTGACGCATGGCCCGCCTGAGGAGCAGCCGGAAATTGTTTACGGACCACCTGAGGAACAGCCGGAGCTTGTCTATGGACCACCTGATGAAGTATACGGACCACCTGATCAAACTTACGGTCCACCGCCACCAGCTGTAGAGGAAATTCCTGATGAGACATACGGTCCTCCGGAGCTGCCCACAAATGTTGACGCCAATGCCCAACCGCAGAGTGCAGCAACCATAAGCCTGGCTAGCTTACGCCCACAAGCACAGTTTGTATTGCCTCTGGTACAACGTTTTACCGCCTTCCGCCAGCTGCTCCGTCCTCTGCAGACCCAACGCCGACCCGCCAAATTGACAGCTCGTCCACAGAGAAGACCTGCCAAGATTATCAATAGAGTTAATGCTGCATTCCCGGCCACTCAGTTGACTCTGCCTTTTGTGGAGCGTCGCATTCCCTTCAGGGCTGCGCGTTTAATTGTTAACGCTCCTTTGAAACGAAAGCCCGCCAAGATTACCGTCAACTCACCTAAAGCAACTCTCGCCCAGTTGACGCCCGCCATACGCAGGCCAATATTTTCAGGCGGTCGCATTATTGCCTATTCTGACCAAGTGCAGAATTGGTAAATGATGCATATTCTTGTAAATACTTTCTAAATAAAATGTTACTTCTCTGATATATATATAAACGATTTTTAAACTGATAAAAATTCGGTTGCAGTATAGCTTAATTTATCTATCTGGCAGCTCTATTTATATCGATACATTGTTACTCGCTTACATATCGGCCAGCCGCCACTCGTGAACATTCTACAGCTTATCCATCCCTATAGCACGCTAAACCAAATTGCCGACAACGCTGTATTTTTGTTAAAAATATAGCATTAAATAACAACTAATAATATATAAACATAGTAAAGGATTGACTACCAGCAGTAGGTACTGCTAACTGGTTAACTGTATCGAATTGAGATTGTGGACTTGAACATAAGGTAAATATTTAGCAACCACCAGTGGAACATCTCAGTTCACAAACAGTTCCGTAGGTAAAATGGCTGGTGTGTTATTCGAGGACATATTCAATGTTAAAGACATGGATCCTGAGGGCAAAAAGTTCGATCGTGTTTCCCGCCTGCACTGTGAATCAGAATCCTTTAAAATGGACCTCATTCTGGACATAAACTCGTGGCTCTACCCCATGGAACTGGGAGACAAATTCCGTTTGGTACTGGCTACAACGCTACGCGAAGACGGTTGTCCCGACAGTGGCGAGTATAATCCCATGGAGCACGAAGGCACGCGGGCGGACAGTTTTGAGTATGTTATGTACGGAAAGATCTATCGGATTGAGGGCGACGAGGCGCACAACGAGTCGTCGCGGCTTTCGGCGTACGTTTCCTTTGGCGGTCTATTAATGCGTTTGCAAGGAGACGCCAACAATTTGCACGGATTTGAGGTGGACCAGCACATGTATTTGCTAATGAAGCGACTGGCGTTTTGAATATTGTATAATAAATCACACTGTTTATAAATTAATAATTTTCGTATAAATTTCGCCATGAATCTGAAATGCAGTGTTACCGTAAACGACCAATGATAAAATACTCAAATCTCCATATCGAACTGCACAGAATGCAGTTGAAAACAATTGGCTATCGATATTCTCAAATTGAACTAGTTCCATATTCACAATTAGAAGTAAACATGACACAGCGGGGTGCGAAAAGAAATTAAGTAAGCTAAACAAAACGATGCATTTGAACTGTGCAGCATAAAATAAAAAATGTGAAATAAATTAAGATTGCAGTTGAAATTTGTTAAGAGTTTGCAACATGTCAGCGTCGATGGTTCTCCTCGCTGAAGGTAAAAGGAAAAGTGCAATGTGCAGTAAAAATGGGCGTTTGTTTGGCAAATGCAGTCAGATTTCAACAAACAATACATAAAATGTAGCTTAAAGTGTGCCTGGTGCTTTGTGTGCTTGTTTGTGCATGTCCCTGAGTGAGTTATTTCAGTCGGTTGTGAGTTTTGTTTTGCAGCTGTTCACTATTAATATTAGCACTCCACTGCGGGTAAGTTACCTCCTTCTTTTGTTCTGATTTCCTTAAAAATGTGACTATATTGTGGTGTTGGCATTTAGTATAAGGAATATACGCAACTAGCTTTCATTGGTGTCGGTAATTCGTAGATACTAACAAAATTCTTGCAGTAGTTTTTGCTTTTCTATTCTTCTGCTCAACATAAACAGAAGACTTCAACGTTTGACCCCCACAGCAAGACGCACGCCCAGCGCTCAGCAACTGCGCTGCCTGCTGCTGCTGTTGTTGTCGCTGTCGCAGTCGTCGCCATCGCCATCGCCATCGTCGTCGGTTCCCCATTTGCCTATTTAGCATTACAAAACTGCTGCTTTTGTATTCTTTGAGCCCCACACCTTTTGTGAGTTTTCGCTGTCGTTCGTGCTTTTTTCAACGTTCTCTTTCAATTTAATGAATCGCTGGCTACCGTGCGGGCAGCCAGACAGCAGCGTCGCTTCACGGGCGTCGCGACGCGGCCGCAAGCAGAGCTGCAATAGTTACAGTTAAAGCTCTTTGATAGTGTGCGCGTGTGTGCTTTGTTTTTAGGGTTCGGTTCGCGCTTCCAATTCGCCTTTCAGCACTGTTTTCATTTCGTTTTCGTTTTACGCTTCATTTGCGTAACGTGCAGCTGTGCGAACTGTGGCCCTGTCCCTGCACTTGGACATATCATGCTTCAATGCTGTTCCCGATTGCCGTCAATAGCTTCATAGAAACTAAGCACAGTAAGTTTTGGCGCGCGCCGCCGCCCTTAAATTTTTATTTCATTTTTGTTTGTGCTGCTGCCAATGAAGCGTCGCCAAAGGTCTGTAATTCTCCTCTAAGTCCACATGTGTGTGTTTGTGTGTGTGTGTGTGTGTGTGTGTGTGTGTGTGTGTGTGTGTGTGTGTGTGTGTGTGTGTGTGTGTGTGTGTGTGTGTGTGTGTGTGTGTGAGCAATCTGTTCGCCAGATGTTTATGTATTGGGCATTTCGAGCTAACTGTTCCCAGGGTCGTCATCGTCGTCTATTCTTGATTTTCACAGTTCTCTTTGTTCTGCATGCAGTTTTTCCTGGTTTAATATGCCATTTCATTGGAAGTTCGAAGCGACGACAACTGCAACAGCAGCAGCGGCAGCAGCAGCGATTGCTCAGTGAAAAAGTTACCATCAGTTGTATAAATGGACTCTTATCTGGTCAGACTACGCCTTATCAGTTATTGCCTTTGTCGCGCGCTTATCAGTGTTTTAGCTTGACTGCTCGCGCTCTCTCGCATTCCAAACAAAAGATTGAGAAAACAAACTAAACAACTTTTGAGTGTATAACGCATATGACTTTCCACATATGTCTATACGTATACTACCTGGAAATTCTAGCTGATAAAAAGTGATCGAAATAAATGAAGTAATTCTACACTGAAAGAAAAGCTGAATAGCTCTGCCCCAGTCGAGTGTCATAATTCATAATTGGAACTGGGCGTGCGATAGTCATCATCAGGTTAAAGTTACTTAAACAATAAACAAGTCTGGTCTGTTCAGCATATGTTTATTTTGATTCGAATGACATGGAAAATTTCTCGCTGTGCAGTCGCCATGTGCCCCTCCGCGCCTCCCCTTGATACCGCTCTTATCGGCCGCGACAGTTTTTGAAGTTCGGTGGACACAGCTGAAATTCTTATTGTTGTTTTCATTGTTTCGTGTTTTGTGAGTTGTCTAGAACGTGGCATTGCAAGCTAAATAATTAACAGCTCTTAACTTTTTCTTGCAGCGACAATTTAACTAAATCGCTATAACAATCCGAGGTGTTTGGGAATCTACTTCTTTATCTAAAAATATATAGAAAACAAAAGCAAAACCTAGCGTAGACACATTAACCCCTTCCCCAAGTAAATTAGCGTCTGGTGCCGGGTGCAGGAAGCTCTGCAGTAGACATAAAACTAACTCAGCATGGTACGCAGTCGTCGCAGCCTCTCCAAGGAGGATGCCGTCTCTCTGCTTACGGACAGCGGTATTTCGCTGTCATCGCCGCCGGCGGCGCGTGAATCCTCGCCTGCTGCGACGGCCATCAAGCGACGCAAGAGCAGCGTCAACAGCAGCTTGCAGGATTTGTATGTGGATGGGGAACAAGAGGCGGAGCAGGACTCAACAGACACGGACGCAGACTACATTCAGCCGGAGCCAAAGAAATCGCCACGCAAAGCAGAGTCCGCCAAACGCAAGCAGCACGTGTGCAGTCATTGCTCCAAGGAGTTCGGTGGCAAAACCGACTTGCAGCGCCACATGCTCATCCACTCCGATGAGCGACCCCACAAATGCAACGACTGCGGCAAGTGCTATCGCCAGGCTGTGAATCTTAAGAACCACATCACCACCGCCCACGAGCACAAGAAACAGTTCGCCTGCCCGCAGTGTCCCAAATCGTTTGCACTCAAGGAACGCCTCAAGCTGCACATGCGTCTGCATTCGGGAGAGAAGCCATATCCGTGTGCGCTGTGCGAGAAGCGCTTCGCTCGAGGCGGCCAAGTGAGTGCCGAATTAAATTCGTATTTATTATATATAATATCTCTGGATTCCTTTTACAGCTCCAGCAGCACATGGTATCCCACCACAAGATGAGCATCCAGCAATTCAACTGCACCAAGTGCTCGGCCAGCTTCTCCACCAATGCCAATCTGCGTGTGCACATGGAGCGTCATGAGCAGGGTATGGAGCACAAATGCTCTATATGCGAAAGTCAGTTTGCCACTGAATTGGCGCTGCGCGCCCACATCAATCAGGAGCACCACAAGCTGAGTCAATTTGAATGTGACATATGCCATAAGACCATCGAGCCAGATGAGGATCTCGCCACGCACATGCAGAAGCACGCTGCGGTTAAGACGCACGTCTGCGAGGTGTGCAATTCGTATTTTACGCAAAAGTCGCAGTACAATGTGCATATGCGAATGCATACGGGAGAGCGGCCGTATCAGTGTCGGGTAAATAGCAACAAGAACTGTTATTAAGCTTATCTTCTAATTATATCTGTGTCTTGCAGATCTGTCATCAAACATTCGCCCACTCGAGCGTGCTGAAGCTACACATTCGCAAGCACACAGGGGAAAAGCCATTTCGCTGCCAGCTGTGTACGGATGAGGTGGCCTTCTCGCAGCTAGCGCACCTCAAGAATCACATGAAGAAAATACACAAGCAGCAGAAACCCTACATGTGTTCTGGGTGCCATGAGTTCTTCAAAATCAAAGTGGAGCTGCAGGCCCATACCGAGCATTGTGCTAAGTGCAAAGCAATAGGGGAGCCCAACGAAAGCCAGACCGAAGATGTTCAGACGCTATCCAACATTCGCTTTAACATTGCCGTTGTGCTGAAAAAGATTAGCTCGGCTCAAAAGCTGCGTCAGCTGGGCTACGAAAAGCGTTTGATTGATAATGTCATCATCGCTTCACTGAAACTGGCACAGCGGCCGTCACACGACGATGCCACGCTGACCCCTTTGGCGAGGCTCCGTTTGAATGTCGAGGAGTTTCTCAAGTGGATTGTGCCCCCGCCGACCATGCAGAAGTTCAGCGAGGAGCTGCTCTCGATCGATACGATACTCGACAAGATTGCAACCATGTACATGAACCAGAAATAGATAGCGACAAATGCTCACTGATTCCCAGCAGAGCGACTGTGCCATAGAGTTAACGCCGTGCTTAGATTTAGTTCTTGCCATTTAATTTAGCTTGAATCCCAAAAAGCTAAATAGAAAATTCAACCAAATGATTTAGTCCAAAGATGTTTAGAGTTAAGCACCAATATGAATTTACACAACTTTAATCCTAGTTATGCCAAAAAAAAAGAGAACACCAAACCTGATCAAGGGACAACTTGCCAGAGCAGTGCTTATCGCTTAGTTTCTACTCGTAAGTTTGCTTAAACCTAACTTAATTCATTGTGGCCATGCATATTTACTTAATTTAATCGAATTGCATTTTGTATCCACTTACACATTACACCCGTTAACGAAACCAAATGTAAACCAATTGAAACTTAGATTCGTAAATGTAAATATAAGCAACTGAAACACTTTGCAAATGTGAAATAAATGAAAATAGTTAACAATCACCTTAAGTCGATCATTGGCAACGAGGTATTGCCTGAAAGATCTGTATACGAATACCTATCAATGACTGAGTAGAGAGTATCTCGTTGTTCTCTGTTTAACTAGGAAAACCACTAAGCCTCTGTCCAATGCCAACAAGCCAACTACAATAACAGTTATGTACAACTGTCAAGCATTGGTGGTTAGTGGTTGGTGGTCTGCGATCCGCTGACTGCCGCTGCCCTGCCCCCAGTGGGCTCATGCGCTGAGCGCTATATATGGTCGCGTTTGTGCAAATTTATAAGCCACTCACATTAAGGCGGCAAATATTTTTATGGCCATGGCACAACAGCAGTGGCATCCTCGCCATTAGCTGCCGTCCACCTGCTGCCCACCCGAGGCTTTGCGGGCGAGTGGGGGTGCTCCTCCGATGGCGATTAATGAAATTTCCGCAGCGAATTTATTGAAACGCTACCGAGCGTCCGTCCACTGGGAAAAAGCTGAGCGCGAGAAATATGGCAAATTTCATATATAAAATATATTTACACAAATATATATATGTATATATATCCCATATATATGTATTTGTATATGATTTTTATGACGGCCAGCTGCTTTGTTTGGCGTTGGCGTTTGTCCATTGCGTGTCACTCGATGTTAAGGTGCGCCTCGTCCACGTTCCAATCAGCGTCTGCCGTCTGCGTCCTTCGCCTCCGTTCCCAAATCGGGCTCGCTGCGGCCACAGCCAGCAGCTTAATGTCTACATTTGTTCTGGCCATTGCGTGTTCAGTGGCTGCCCTTTCCTTTCTCTATGCATCTCCAGCACCACGTTGCGATGGCTCCAACTACTCCTGTTGCTGCTGCTGCCATGGCGCATTAGAACAAATTGTTCTTGTTACGATAGGAGGATGGACATGCCTTTTGCCTTGTTTAGACCGATGGACAGAGTGCCACTGCTGCGGCCGTTGCCGCTGCTGTTGCTGTTGCTGTTGAATACCCTGCAAGCTGAGCGTCAGCTTAAAGGATAGTTGACTATTGCAGAGTATCTAAGTCTATTCAGATTATTCTATTGGAATATAGATTGATATATGGACATAGTAAATGATATATATAAATATATATTAAGTTTTAGTCTATATAATTCATATGCTATATATAATATATAATCATTATCACTATATCACAACTGTTGACTATCCCAACTCTAATCATCTTCTTTACAGGATATCTTCTAGCTGTTTATGCCTCACCCTGCAGTTCTTTTCTTTCATAGATGTTTGTTTTTTTATAGTTTTGTTGCTTCTTGCTCTCTGGTTTAATGCGCTGCGAATTCGTGAAACAAATAGTCGCAGACGCAAGAGCTCTGTAACTAAGTACGCATGTTTCTTGGTCGGCTTAGCTTCATCCGCATGCAGATTTCGTCTGCGCAATGTTAATGATGGGAAAATGTGTGCTTGAAGTTAAGAGGAGGAGCAGCAGCAGCAGCTGGCAGTCAGATCCATGCCATGACGATTCCCCCAGTTCTCGTTTTCATTTTGTGATCCGCAGCAAATTGATTCGGTTCGGGCTGTGGGCTTTCTGGCTCTGCGTTGTGCCCAATCATTTGACGTTGTTGGCTTGTTGGCTCGGCACTCGCATTATATAATGTGCATATATAATTCCTTTGTTGTCTGCTGCTAATTTGCAAATTTGCGCTGACATTGAGGTAATGTCATAGCTGAAATCTCCGCACGCTGAACGATCCCTGGACGAACGGACGCCGCAATCACGGCCAGTTGACCAGCTCCAGCGTTGACTGACATCTAATTGTGTGTGATTTGTGTGAGGAGTTGGCGTTGCAAAAAGAAGCCCAGCTAATAGGCTGCTTATTTAGCTGCTTTAGAGTGAGCAAGAACTGCCTGCATGCGAAATTGCACTCATCCACTTAGACTAAGCCCATGATGGGTTTGCTTCCTTCTCGCTTTCCCCAGAACTCTGAAATTATGGAAAGCCAATGTTAACTAGACATTTAAAAAGTGAAACAATGCAGAAGATGTATGAATGCAGAATAGAAGATGAGAATAAAATTTGGGATACAATTTACAAATGCTTTGGGAGTTATTAAAAGTTGAGGTGACCCAAGAAGAGCTATAGGAAAAGAATAGCTTTTTTTTTGAAGGTATATCTAAGCCAAGTTGTATATTATATTTGATCAGTCAAAGGAAAATCCTAATAAATATTTATATTCATATTCCTGCTGTATTGTCTCTTATTTAGTATATGCCGAAGCGCCTTCCTTGGGCTTTCTTTAATAATGCTACAGCGTGATCTAAGTTTAAGATGGAAAAAAATCTCAGAAGAATTGCCTGCCCCTGAAGAAGTATTGACATCTGGAGTCGAAAGTGCTACACAAATGTTTAATGATTTCCATAAGTTCAGTTGGCACCTTACGATTCCTGATCAAATAATACAATAGTTCAACTAGTAAATATTTGAACTATGCCTAAGACTTACATTTGTTGAACATTTGTTGTGCTAACTGAGGGAACTCTAAAATGCATTTTTTAATTATCACCGACAGCAATGGCTCATAAAGCCGCCTTGAAGACTCCTACTAGGCATTAAGCTGCGGCTCATGGCCGTGTCTGCAGGCTGACCATGGATGGATTTTCGACAAAGCTCATCAGCTCAACACATGCAGTCAGGCGGTCGTTGAACTCGGGCCGAGCAGAGTCAAAGGCAAGTCAAAAGTCATAAAAGATATGCAAGTATACGTCCTCATGCTGCCTCCATATGAGCATAAATATGTGCACGGCACACACTTTAGCTACACACACACACACATATATATATATATAGGCAAGCATGTGTTGGAGTGTGTGCGTCTCCCTGCATCTGCTGCTGGTAATCCTTTGGCCGTGTGTGCCCTTTGCAGCATCAGCATCAGCATCCACATCAGCAGCAGCAGCAGCAACAACAATTACAAATGAACGACTTCTTTGTTCTGTCAGCAATGGTTGGGCCCGAGAGTTCGAGTTCGAGTTGCGGTAGCACCCAAAAGAGGGGGCGTCGTCCGAGTCAGCGTCTCGCATTGCTGCTCTACAGTGTCTACAGTGGCCAGCAGCAGCTGCTACGCATAAAGCATAAGCCATTTGCCCATTTGGATGCGAATGCTGCTGCTGCTGCTGCTGCGGATGTACCTTTTTTCAGCATTTTCTGTTTTTTTTTTTTTTGTTTTTTTGAGGCGTGGGGCGTGTGGCGTGTTGCGTTGTAGCTGGCCAAAACAAATAGATGAGGATGCTCTGGGTGTGGAGGAGGGGGAGAGAGACGAGGAGAACTTGCAGCAAAATGTGCAACGTTATCATAACTAAGTGCATGGGATGCGTGTGCGCCCCAAAAGCGCCTGCATATGCATAATTCATGCTATTGAACCCTCTGCTGCACAGACAACAGACTGTAGACGAGAGAGAGAGAGAGAGAGAGAGAGAGAGAGAGAGAGAGAGAGAGAGAGAGAGAGAGGGAGAGAGAGACTGCAGAGTGCAGACTGAAGACTGCAGACTGGAGACTGGACCCTGGACATGGACATGGACATGAACCTGGAGTGGCTGTGCGGCCTGGCTAGAAAAATTATAATTTCACAAGTCATAATAGGATTTGCAATTCAAATGCGAACGCAGACACAGACACAAACACAGGCACAGATACAGACAGAGACAGAGACAGAGACGCAGACGCAAATACAGAACTCAACTCCTTGAGTCGAGTTGCACAAATTTCTGTGGAAGGCGCAGTCAACAAATGACGACAACAATGAGCCTCTCACAGGCAGCCAGAGCTAGGCCGAGGCAGCGGCAGACAGAGAACAGCAGACAGCAGCCTTAGGTCCAGTCCGGGCAGGCATTGGGTCTATGCCAGACAATGGCTGGGCCAAGCGCACGGCATAGCCAATATGTCAAAAATATTAAGCGACATGGCCATCGAGCGGGGCATAAATATGCAAACGATGAGCGCTCGCCTCTATAAAGTTGTAAAATTGACAAGCGTTGCGCTGCCAAAGTCTCAAATAAAGCAATAAAATGCGCTAAAACATCGCCATCGACATCGACATCGGGCCCCATCGGCTCGACGGTAGCCGATCCCACAGTGGTCCAAATGCAAAAATTAGAAATGAAAGCCAGCGGGCAGCCTGCTCAGAATTTATGCCAGTTGCATGCCCAGGCTAGCCAGAGCCACTGTGGCTCAAATTATGCTCCTGCTGCTGCTGCGACAGTCACAGCTGACTCAATCAGTGGAGGAGGATGAGCATGCAGCGCTCTTGACCATCTATTGGGCATCAATGCCTGCCTTCAAGGAAGTGCAGCTCAAGCACCACGCAGATAACTAATGCGCTTGCATAGCCGAGCATCGTAATAATGTCAACCACATGCGGATGGCGCTCCCCCAATGGGAATGCTGGACAAAAGGATGCTACGTGGACGCTGCTACTTCAAGTGCCCATTGACTGCTTATCTCAAGTAGGAAGTGAGAGTTTAGCATTCGATTTCTTAGCTCTCAGCACTTACGTTTGAGCACCTCAGCAGCCTATTATTGACTAGCATATACCCCGCTGGCTGACGAGGAATTCCAAATTTACTGAACTTGGCTCTAATTACTTTATGTTTCGCTCACGATGCTCGAAGTCCACTCAATATTAACTGTGAATTATGACAATATTTTTTTCATATTCATAAATTTCAGTTCGAGCATTTTTTTTTTTGAGGTTGGGAGAACAAAAGACTTAGGCAACGAACTTGACAATTTTCCAGGTAAAAAAAGCGAACGAGCCAACGCTTTGATTAGGACTTAAGCTCAGCCAGTGCTCAGTCGCTGCGTCATAAATATTTAATGATAATGATGATATAGCCAGGCGCTGGCCACGTTCCACATAGCAGCTGGCTGGTCGTAGAATAGCCTTGATCGTAGCCTTTGGCTTGGCTTTGGCTTTGGCTTTGGCTTCAATTTAAATCAAATGCGTGTGCCGATGCCTGCGTCGCTCTCAAGCTTTACCTTTTATATTTAGCTGACCGACACACACACACGCGTATCTCTATTATAGATATATGTGTATCTGTGTATGTGCTATTTTTAGAGCCGCATTTAAGTGGCGACCGCGTTTGCGGCCTGAACTCTCGCTAAAATATGTCCCGCTGTGAATTATGTGTCTACATAAATTATCAGACCAGGAATTAATCATTTTTTATGCAGGACTGTAACCGCTGAGGCTGAAGCTCAGTCGCTGACTCCAACGCCGACGCCGACTCCAACTCGAGCTTCACTCCAGTCCTGGCAAACGGTGCTGCTGCGGCTGTGGCTACGGCTACGGCATTAGGTACCAAAGCGCAGCTAAAGTCCACAGACACAGTTTGGCACTGACTTTAACTGGCCCAGGCTTGTGGGCACTTAAAGTCGCTTTGAATTTTTGTCTTTGTCTTCGCATTCGGTTTGCCATCGGACTAGATTTTCCATTTCCATTCCCATTGCTGCTAGCGCCTTCAAAAGGCTGCACTTCAGTTGATTGCTTTGGCCACTAAAATGCAAATGAGTTTTGGTTCCGATAGTTCAAAATGTTGCTAAAAAATTTAAAAACTCTTAAAGTAAGAGTTCGTTAAAATATCATATGTTACATTTGATTTTAGTTCCGCTATAGACAAAACTGGTAATGCGTAAGAAAGTGAAGTCTGTGATGTTGCTATATCATTGGATTGACTACGGGAACTACTACTACTACTACTATTGCTATTGCTACTACTAATAATAGTACTATTATTACTATGCAGCTACTATTGCAACTACTACTACTAATGCTAATATTACTGCTATACTACTATTACTAATAATATTACTTCTAATATTATTGCTACTACTATTACTAATGCTATGCTTCTACTACTACTAATGCTAATATTACTGCTATGCTACTACTACCACTAGTATTACTTCTAATATTACTGCTACTAATACTACTATTGCTACTACAACTAACAGTAATAATGCTTATACTACTACTATTACTACTAATATTGCTACTAGTCATACTACTACTATTATTACTATGCAGCTACTATTGCCACTACTACTACTAATGCTACTATTACTGCTATGCTTCTACTACTACTAATGCTAATATTACTGCCATGCTACTACTACTACTATTATTACTTCTAATATTACTGCTACTAATGCTAATATTGCTACTAGTAATACTACTACTATTATTACTATGCTGCTACTAATGCCACTATGCTGGGACTATTCTTACTACTGCTACTATTGCTACTTTTACTACTATTTCTACAACTACCATTATTACTACTACAGCTTATTTTATGTGTCCTTAGGTCACCTAAAGTAATATTTGCCCAGCTGTTATCAGCTATGAATCCTTCCGAGCACTAATTAACATTACTTTACATGAGAGTTCTTTACTTGGTTTTCTTTCGATCAGAAGGGATCAATAATAAGTTTTCAGCCGAAAATCGATTTGATTTCACTGTCAGTAATCATGAAAAGAAACCAAAAGTTCTTTTGGAAATATTTTTCTATTTCTTCTTTAAACAGCTCTTCGTTTTCCTTTTCAGCTCTCAGAAAATATATTAATTTATATTAAGCAATCTGAAAGCTTTAATATAGATGAGTACCTTTTGAGTACACCTTATATATAAAGCATTAAATGAATATGAAACTTTGTTGTTTCTAATCGATTGCACCGCATTGTATGTTATCTTTGCTGTAACAATTCCCATGTGGTATCGCATGTTTGCCCTAAAACCAATAATTTGATGTCGTTGGCCATATTGTTGAGATTGTGCTCGTGTTGTTGTTGTTCTAGCTGTTGTTGTTGCTGTTGTCGTTGTTGTTACTGTTGCCTATAATTGATACGTGCTGCACTGCGCGCAAAGACAAAATCTGGCCGGAGGCTATTTGCTTTGGCTCCTCGACTGTTGCCCCGGTCGCGAACGCATCTGCTGCATAAGCGTGGGGCGTGGCACGGGCTCAAGCTGAGGTTAAGATCACGGCTATACTGTGCTGTGCTGTGGCTCTGCTTGTGGCAGACAAGCTGCACCGCCCCACTGGCTGCGTCGGCAGTTGCATTGCATAAATGTCAAGGAAATCGCATGTCCACCCTCGTTTGTTTGCAATTTTATTGTGCAGCATCAAGGCTGAGAGCCTGAAAGGCTGCAGATGGCGGGCGTGGCAGGGGCTGTTACCCGCTGGGGGCCGACCCACTTGTAAAGCATTTTATAATTTAATTTTCATACGAACGCCTGAAACGTCGCGTCGCGTTGCGTCGCTATCAAGTGGGTGTTGCTATCGATTATTATCGATTACTTTTCAGCCTGGCAATCATAAATCAAAGCTGAGTGCGTCCTATAGGGCACCACCCGCTCGGCCCTCGGCCCTCGGCCCTCGGCGTGGCAATGGTCTCTTAGGGCTTTCAGCAGTTCATTTATCACTTGGCAAATGGCAAGTGGCAAGTGGCGTAAAGGAAAACAAAAGACTTAGGCAACAAACTAAGTACGCCTGTCTTCTAATGTTCTCATCTGTCGCCTGTCTGTCGTGTGTCTCCGTCTCCATCGCTCTGACATCAGCCACTAGCGTGCTACCGTCCGGTAACAAAAGTGATAATTAATGTGTAAACTGAGTCCCTGGCCGCTCGCTCCCGGTCATCCAGCATATGCGTACATGCATCCTGGCAAAGCCAAACAAAATTGTCAACAGCTGGAAGCTGCAAGGGGCACGCAGCGCAAGGGGAGGGCAACTCAGCCCAGCTCCGCTCCACTCTGCATGCTAACCAAGGTGCTGACACTAAGCACTTGTCACCCAGCCCCAGCTCCAGCCGAAGCTGCTGCTGCTGCTGCTGCTGCTAGCATGCGTGTGTCTCTGCCTCCGATGCCATGACTCCATCGGCGCTCTCTCTGCCTCGCCGCCTGGGCTTGTCTCATGCAGCTGGACAAATTGCAGTTGTCGTCGTTGTCGTTGTTGTTGCTGCTGCTGCTGCTGCCTCCTTTTATAATATTTCTGCCAACTTCTGCTCGTTGCTATGTGCGTAGTTATGCAAACAGTGGCCAGCCAGAAACAAGTTGTTGCAGTTGTGTTTGTTGCTGCTGTTGCTTCTGCTGCTGCTGCTGCTGCTTTGGTTGTCGTAATTAAAGGTCAACATTTGTGCATGTTGTCAATGGCACGATCATGTGGACGCAGAGCCAGTTCGCAATGAAAACTGAGAGCTTTCTGCTCAATTGATCAAGGAACTCGCACCTGGATCTCTTTCATCCAACAATTTGCAGGCATTAGAACTACGCTGGGTATAGTTAAAGACTTTTAGGGAGTATTTCAGCCAAGATTGCCTATCTTGTTCCTGCACCTCTTTATTATCTAAGCATTAAAAATTTATATAAATATGTATATAGCATGTATTTCACAGATACATTCTATGTACATTTCGGATTTTGGAGGAAAGTAGCTGATAGAACTTAAGACTATTAATATGACAGAGAGGGGGTTGATTTCACTTTACATATTTATACAGATTTCAAAAGCTGTATATTTGCTAGCTGATTCATATTAATTATAATATTTCAAATATTTATCTTAGTAATTTATTTCAGTAGTTTCAGTTTAGTAATAAACTTGTACTTGACAAGACTTAACTTTGTGAAGCGTTGGGAGCGGGGGTCACACCTAAACTGACTCCTTATGTAATTAACGATTCGACTTATTATGCAAAAACAGCCACATCAGTTGAGTGGACTTTGAAGCTTTATCACTTGGGCTGCTTTCAATTTGGAAAACTTTTACGAGTCGCATCTTTTGCCTTGACTGAGATCTGACTCTCGCTACACTGACAATGCCGCTGGCAATGACTCTCAGCTCTGGCTGTGGCTGTGGCTTTGGCTTTGGCTTTGACTTTCAGACCCTGCCATGCTCATTTGCAATTTATATAAAAGCAAATTTTCATGCTGATTACTGCTTAGGCTTTAGTTGCTGTTGGTGCTGTTGCGGTTGCTGTTGCTGATGCTCATGCTGTTGCTGTTGCTGTCGATTTTCAATTGCTCATGGGCAGCAGCAGCATCAACAGGTGAAATTTTCACTTTTGCTGCTCGGTTTTGTTTGGACGGTGCACACTTAACCATTATTACCATTGTTATTCAACAGAAATACAAATTTTTAATGAAACTGGCCAAGTTGCTGCTCCATTGCCTGCACAAATTGCAATCTGTTCTGCGGCCTTCTCCTGCCTGTCTGTCTGCCTGCCTGCCTGCCTGCCTGGCTGGCTGCATACAAATTTTTACTGTTGTTGCTGGTTTGACTTCGTCATGCTTTCATTGTTTCTTATGCACAATGTGCATTGTGCGATATTTCAGCCAGCCACAGTTGCTGTTGTTTTTCTATTTTTCTATCTTTCCCTGCGCTAATTACAGCCAGCGAGTTGGCTTTTGTGATTGATTGCAAGTGCAACGCTTCGCCGTAGTTGGAGCTGGAGCTGCGGCTCCCATGAAGCGTGGCACGTGTTGCGTTTAATGTGCAGTTTCTATTACTCTCGCCACTCGTCGCCGTCGAATCGAAAGTGAAACTCGCGCTTATGAGCTGTGCTCTTTATATTCGCATAGCCGCAGACGAACACGAAGACCGAGCCCAAGTCCAAGCCCATGCCCATGCCCATGCCCAAGCTCTGGTTAGTGAACAACTTGCACTTTTGGCTGCGGCCCATTGATAATTGACCTCATTTAAGATGTTGCAGCTGCGATAAGGCGATAGGAATTAAAAGCGGCATCCACTAATTTAGCCAGGACCCGTCCAGAGCTAGCCAGCAAGGCTGCGATGCTTATCGACCGGCCCTTAAGCCTAGACCAAAGACATTGACTGGCTGCTGCGGCTGCTGCCGTTGCCAATTGCCAATCGCGGGCAGCAATCGCGCCTCGCTAACGAGACGACGTCGACAACATGCTGCAGGCACTGCCAGCGAGGGCTGTTCCACAAGATTACTCTCAATTACAGCTAATTAGTTTGGCCAGAGAAAGTCCTCCGCTAACGCAAATGCCAATCAATTAAAATAATTCATGAAATTTTCTTTTCAGTTTTTACGTCGAACCAATTGAGTTGATTATTCATTTTAGATTTCAAATCCAGATAAAGCTCTTTTGGCCTTGCTCGATATCTCTCGGGCAACCCTCGTCCATTTGGCAGATTCTAAACTTGAGCCCAAGACGCGCCTTGCAGTGGCTGCTGCTGCATAAGCATCTGTAACTTTTCGCGCTTATCTAAGCAATAAATCTTCGATGGCGGTGGCAAGTTCCAGCTCCCAGCTCCCAGCTCCTAGCTCCCAACTCCCAACTCATAGCTCCCAACTCCCAGCTCGAGCCCAAGTCCAAGTCCATGACCATGTCCAAGTCGTGCGGGCGTTGGCTTCGCCTTTGCCAGTGGCTGCCACTTGATGGCTAAGTGACTGAGCCGGAGACTGACTGACAATCAACTCGATGCTTGATTCGCGATTCCCGATTCGCGATTCACGATACCCGTTGTATGGCCGATCGTCCAGCTCCTCTAATGGGCTAATGTCACACTTCCTATGCCGTCTAACAATAAGCCAGGCCAAGAGTAGCAATCGTTGCTGCTGGCAACGCCTAACAAACGCGACCCACATACGCGACCAGTTGGCTGACCAAATTTTGCATCGCCCTCTCGACTTCCACCCGGCCATTGTACGTACGTTGGGCTTGTTACGGAACTCGCTTGCATTTCCAGTGGCTCAGTGGCAATAAATTTCAATTTGCTGGCCGGCCAGAGCTTAAGCCTGGGCCTGGGCCTCAACCTCTACCGCTGCCTCTGCCTCTGTCTCTGCCCCTGTCTCTGTCACTGTATCTCTGCCTCTGCCTCTGTCTCTATCTTTGTCTGCGCCCGTCTGCAGTAGTAGAGTCTCGCTAGGCTGCCTAGCAACAATGCAATGCGGAGGTAAAATGATAAAAATTCGATTACATTCAGGTGTGAAACTTACATATATCGCAGCGATTTACTTGTTTGTACGCTACACACAGCTAACGAGGCTTACCAGGTCAGCAGATACAAATACTATATATGTCAGTGTATAAATTGGATAGGAATTATAGGCTTGAGAAAAGTAGGAAAATTGTGGCAAAAAAATAATAAAAATATAAAAAATGTTTTAGAATGTATATTACCATTATTATTATTATTAATATAATCAATATTACTATTATTACTAGTATTATAATTATTATTATTATTATTACTCGACTTTAATATTTTTCAATTATATTTCAGAATTTGAATAAAATAAAAAAAATTCATTAAATATTTTATTGTTTATATTATTATTTTAAATAAAAAAAATAGTTATTTCAAAAGTTTCTTATTTTATATTCTAAGTATAAAATATATTTATATATTTTTGTTGATTCTTAAATGAAAATTAAATTACATATTGTTAATAATTTAAATTAAATAAAAAATTGACTCTAAAGTAACTTATGCTAAAGCCTAATTATAAAATAATAATTAATATGCTTTTATTGTTGCTTCAACTCTAAAATAATACAAATATTCTAAAATATAGGCTAGTGCATTACAAGATCATACTTTTCATATATAAAACTTGATATTAAATATGAAATTGGCATACAAAATTGTGAAGTTCTCCGACATAAATATAAATTAAGTTTATAAATATTTTCTCATCGTTTTCTTAACTTTT
This sequence comes from Drosophila paranaensis, assembly GCA_035047545.1. Classification (NCBI taxonomy): domain Eukaryota; kingdom Metazoa; phylum Arthropoda; class Insecta; order Diptera; family Drosophilidae; genus Drosophila; species Drosophila paranaensis. The sequence goes on along the minus strand of JAWNPL010000145.1, from coordinate 3,309,084 downwards.
TATTTTCGCAATTAATTTGTATTATTATTTATGCAATAAAAATTTAAAAATAAATAAAAATTAATATTGCTTATCTGAAAATCAAGTTGAAATATCGTCAAGTTTTAGGCTGGGGATAGCATCAAGCGAAACTTGTAGCTGCGCCGCTTCGAATCGGTGGCTCAGCAATCTTAGCATCTGAGCCTGAGCTGGCCACTGCAGTAGCTCATTGGAGAATCGGCTCAAATATCATTTGGCCGGCTTGCTAGAGTGCCAGCCAATTGCCAGGCAGTCGTCGGGCACTCAGACGGTCGGCTGGTCGGCTAGTCGGCTTGCTGGAGTTGGGCTGGCATCCTTTTTTTTTACACGACTTCCATTTGGGATTGGCCCCGGCCCTTGTTGGTCATTAATCATGCGCCTGTGAACGACAAGCGTATAAGTTACTAGCGCACTAACCCAAAAAAGGCCAATGGAATGAGCTCAAGCCCTGGCTCAGGTCGTTTGGCTGGCATCGATTCCCGGCTCCAGGACCACAAAAGAAAGCAGCCCAGCAGCGGCAGCTCGCCTAATACCTAATTGGATGCAGATGCCTAACGGGCACAACTAGAAAGAAAACTAACCAAGAGAGAGGGACGGAGAGAGAGAAAGAGAGGAGACTTTTGGCCACATTTGCAATTTGAGTGCGCGCTTCGCTGATTTTTGGCTATTTAAGCCATGCGCAATGGATTTGTGTCATAATTGAAATGTTGGAACAGGCCAATGCACGCGATCTGCAGCGCATCAGTGCATCGGAGCTTCGATGCATCGGTGCATCGGTGCATCGGTGGCTGCCTGGCAGAAGCAATTAAAACCAGTTTTCACTTTTACACACCATAACCAATGGCCACAGCCCAGAGACTACATCATTTTCTCCATGTGAACTGTACGAGTCTCGGGCTGAGAGCTGAGAGCTGAGAACGCTCTCGTTGCGGAATTTCTATGCTCAACACCCACAATGGACATCGAGTGCTCAGCATTCAGTGCTTTGTTCAGCCGTCAACAGCCATTAGCACTTTGGCACATAATTGATACGTGGCTGGGCCATAAAGCAAAATGCATAGACATCATAGCCAGCCACATCCACATCGACATCGACAGTGGAGCTGAACATAGACACTTGGATCTCCAGAAAATGACGTTGTAAAAATGGCAGCACGTTGAGCGGCTTTTTCATGCTGTGTTCCTGCACAGATTTTCTTATACAACACCTCGGGGGCGTTTTGTGCCGTTTGCCATACGACACCAAAGATCCCCAACAACAACAGCACTTAGAGAGCCCAGAACCAAAGGAGAAGGGCTTGGGCTTCGGCACGGGGCATGGGGCATGGGGCATGGGGCCTGGTGCCGCATCGTAACTAACAATTTATTTAATACGCTGTACGTGCGCTTTAATAAAAGGCTCAATCCATCTGCGCGCTCGAAGAACAAAACACAAAAAAGTCCCTAAAAAAGTCAAATATGTGGGAACAGCGCATCAAGCAGCTGCTCGACTCTGAGATGCTCTTGACAGTTGACCCAAAGATATTCAATTGAATATCGACAAAATCTATTGATTCTCCAAAAGCTGAAAAGCTTCTAGCAACACACAAAAGAAATATCGAACGAAAACGTAACAAAGACTCTCAGATAAAAGCTAGAAATGGATGCCAGAACATTATTTTGTAAAATACAAATAATTATAATAATAATAATAATAATAATAATAATAAAAATAATAATAATAATAATAATAATAATAATAATAATAATAATAATAATAATAATACAAATATAGGAAGACTGCAGTGACCCATTGCTTTTTAGTTATTAAAATTTTATTTATATTCCTCATTATTAGCAGCAGCTATTTAATTTTTTATTTAACGCGCAATATTTGATGTGAGAAAGCCATATAAATATTTTATTGCAATTTGTTAATTGTCTTTTCTTATTACTTTAATTTTGTTCATTACTAAGTTGATTTTTAATGTATGAAACAAAATAATTTTTATGTTTGTATTATTCTTGAAAAATGACAGAAAATACGTTTTTTTTTAAGTAAAATATAAAATTAAAAAAATATGTAAAAAAGTATATTTATATTTAATATTATATTCAATAAACTAAACAAATTTTATGGAAATTATGATTTCCTTTTCTCATTAAAAGCCCTTCTTGCGTCCCTTAATTCATATCATACAACTTTTTTAAAATAATAAAATCTTAAGATAGTTTTTTTTGTTAATTGTTTAAATATTAACAATTATTTATATAATATAATATAATAATTCACCGATACTTCTTTTTAATGAACATGGCGGTGCTGCGGCTTTCGAAGACTCATTTGAAACTGCTCTCAGATTTTATTTTAATGCTTAATATATTAAAATACTTTATTATAATATTTAAAAAATTAGCTAGAATTCAAATTTCAAATTTATCTTCATTTTCAGTTCATTTCATTTTCATTTTCAATATTCAATTAATTCGACGTTTGTTCAAATATGAATATATATTATTTACATTTTTCCTACTCTTTAAGAGTTTTTTAGTGTAACTTTTTATTAAAATTTATTGAACAATAATATTTTATAACTGTATATAATTTCACTTTTATAATTTTTGTACTATAAAACATAAAAATTCTTTTATTTATTTTTATTTTAGCTATTTATTCGCTTAGCCTTTTAACATTCTGCATGTTGAAGCCAATTTAGTTTGGTTACATTTTAGAACACAGAGAAAATCATTCCGTTTTGCATAACCCACTAGGGCATTAAAAAGAACCTCTTTGAAGTAGATACACACACACACACACACACACACATATATGCACATATACAGTGTCTCAAGTACATCATGGGGCCCGAGGAGTGATGTGATCTGATGTGATGCTGGCCGAGTCCAAGTCCGAGTCTAGTGACAGAGAGGGAGACAGCAGCGAAGTCTTTTGACGACTGCGTCGATGTCGATCCTTTTGGCGCTGCTGCAGACAGCGTGTCGAATGGTTTATGCGGACCTGTGATGGCAGCGCTGGTGGTGCTAGCGGTGGTTGTGCTGGATACTGGATGCTGGATGCTGGCTGCTGGGAGTGGGGCGTTTTGGTTGCTGAACGGCTTTTCGCTAATGAAGCCATAAAGATATGTATTATTCCTATGCCATAAATTTAGCTGAGCCGCCTTGCGCTTCGACTGTGACACCCACATGGAAGTGAAACAAAGAGACAGACAGAGCAAGAGATAAATATAGAGAGAGAAAGAGAGAGGGAGATGGAGAGGTGGCACGAAACAGGAACAGGAAAAACACTTCAGTCTCTTTTGGTGGGTCGTTCCCTTTGCATCTCGGACGTCGCCGCTTTGATTATCTAGCAATGTTTATGCATTTGACGCTGGTGCCGCATTTAATTTTAACAACAATTAGCCACGCAAATGCAACAGCTCGAGGGGGCGGGTCCGCTGCGGCTAGGGCTTTGCCTTTTGGCAACAGAACGTTCCTGCTGGCCATGTCTAACCCTAGCTAAAAAGTTTGCCAGTTGCCAGTTGCGGCCAGTCGACTCTTTCAAACGCCTAACAAGGTGTCAATATCTTAAAAATGTTATCTTTCTGCACATAAAACTCAAGCGGATCATAGTAAATCAGCCTTTGGTGAGCAGACGATGGCCTAGCCGCGGTCAGCGTCGCAAGTCAGCCCAGCTCAGCTCAGCCCATCCCAGCCCAGCTTGGCTCAGCTAGCCAAAGACTATAACAATGGCCGCCTGGCCAATGGAGCGCACAACGTGCCTTTTATACGCCGGATTTACGAGCCAAGTCGACGACGTCGTGGCGAAGAAATATTCGATGGCCAAGCAACGATTAAAACGGACTCTTCACGCATGCGCGCACACACTCACAACAGCACAGCCAAAGCTGCTGCATAATGGCTATCATGGGCTACTATGCGGGGCACTTGCTTAGGCGCAGCTTATGAAAACTAAAAATATATTTTTTAAATTATGTTAAATGGTAAACTTATCGACCTGATATAAAATTTCAAATTTTCAAAATCAAATTTAAAGAAAACGTGTGGTTCTTTTTATTTTTTATAGCAATAATAATAATTGAATATAATAATAATAATAATCAAATTACACATGTAAGATATAGTTTTTTTTGTTCAAAGAAATTGTATTTAAACCTATTTACAATTTAAATAATAAGTACTTTTGCATTATCGCTCTGCTATGCAAATCTCACCAGCTGAAGTGGTGGTGAAAAAGTCATACATGCAATAAGCAATTTTGGTATTTATGTATAGAATATTGAGTATATATGTGTCTACATAAAAATACATATGTATATTTCGATATAAGCATATGTATACTTATATTATGAGAGTACATACAGATTTGAGTATTTAACTATAGATGGCTTTACGTAAGTCGCTATGACTGCGATGCCTTTCTTTGCGCTTCTCGAACATACGAGTAAGGGTTGCCATTTTGCATGATTTGATTATGTGCTAAATTTAGTAAGTACTGTAGGCATAATAATAATAAGTTTTTCTCTTCTACTCTTAGCTATTCGACTCTATTACTCCATATTTCCCACAATCTCTCTTAGAATGCCTAAATGTCATCTCTTTCATACCAATTCTCTTCTTTTTACATTTTTTGCACTCTATATTGGTCTCCATTTCTCTTCTTTGGCTAGCTATATATGAATGAGCATTTAATTGAATTTCTCTCACCATCATCCACCCATCTCCAGCATGTTAAACCAAAATTTCGACCAGCATAGTAAGAGGGGCTCGCTTGATAGCTCGCTGGCTCGCTGGCTGGCTGGGTGTTTGGTCTGGCAGCATTTGCAACACCAGACCAACATCGACATGAGCATCGGCATTGAGTTGGGCTTGAGGCATGCATGGGGTATTGGATTGGGGAGCAGTCGCATCATGTGCGCATTGCACGCACGTGATTAAAGCGCAGCCCCGTTGAGTAAGGGCAGCGGCTTGAAGGAGGTGGCTGGAGAACGCTCGCGATGCATGCTTATAAATCAGAATTCAGTTTCGGTCCCAATGACGTCGACAATCAGCTCAGAGCCAAGCCAGAGGCGGCGCGGGGCGTTGGCAGCGGGTACGCACAATATATTGATAAATAAATAAGTTCGCCAAAGGCTTTTGTCTTTACGAGTAGCCGGGCAATATCTTCTCTTAATATTGTTGTTGTTGTTTTGGTTGTATTCATTTTTCGTCCAAGTTCAATGCACTTGTGCAACTGGTTTAAATTAAAATTTGAAAATTCATTTTGAATGATTTATGCGCAGCATCTTTTGCCGCACGTTGCGATTTCATTGCCGAAATTAATATCAGAATGTTTTACGGTCCAAATATAAGCATCCGGCCAGCATTCACAATTCACAATTCTCAATCCAAACGGCGTCCATGTCTGACTTTTGACCCTGGCGCCGGCTCGTCTTGTAGCCAATAAATTAAGGCGTTCAAAGCTACGCCGCTGATCGGCCAATGGAGTGGGCCAAGAAGAGTTCCTAGAACTGCTCAACAGTAAATAAGTGACTGAGATTTGTCATACTGCGAAGTGAACAGATAATGATAATAGTTTCGAGTTTGCTTTTCTAATATGATTCTCTAATTTCCGACTTCTCAACCGTAAAGAGAGACTTCCTTAATTGCAATCTCAGCGCGTCGTGTCAACGTCAGGTCCGGCCTAAGCCGAGCTTAAGTTGTTTTAATAACAGTATCTTCTCTTCGAATCTCTCTCTCCCTCTCTCTCTCTGTCTCCATCTAATTAAAATCTCGCCTCGAAAATTAGAAGTACTTCGAGTCTTTAGCATTAGCATAAGCCTCGACTTTGGCTCACTCTCGGCCGGCCACATTACACAAATTCCTCGCACTATTCAGTTAAGTCTCTGTAAGTATTACTTAAGACTGCGCTTTAGTCGCTCGGCTGCCTCGATCGAATTTCAACATGGCCCATTGACAAACTTGAGAGACATTGCATTAATAACGATCGAGTGCGCCGGGACGGGATTGGCACAGCCCCGACAGCAGCTTCAGCAGTTTTGGCTCGTGCGCAGCCAAAGAATTAATTATCTTCATCTCGCATTTCAATGGCCGCAGGCTCAGCTTCGTATTTACATGCGAGACATAATCGAACTCTAGAATTTTTGAGTCAGCTGCCTATGGGCAGCAGCTGTGATAAATCTTCAATTTATTGTATAGATTGATTAATATATTGATTTGGCTCATTTGCTGTTATTAATTATGGTTATATCTTTTTGCTTAATGCCGTCATCTGTTTGGCATGAAGAGTCCAAGAGGGAGCCCAGGCATAGAGTTGCTGTTAATTTTAAGGGAATCTAGCATATCTGTTCTCATTCTCCCTTTACAGCTCTATATCCAGCACTCAACCCGATAAGCTACTGTGCCAGAGCTCTCAAGCCGAAGCCAATACAAATTTGAGTACGAATGAGAATGGCTGACAGTCTGCTGACACCTACCTCTGACAATTCGTCATATATAATGCATAGAGCGAGGCACAGCTCGTACTACACCTTCGTTTATGTGACGGGACAGAAGTGTTTTGGGGAATGCCGAAAGGTTATTTACCTGTCTTTACGTCAATAATGGGGAACAGAACAGAACAGAACAGAGCAGAACAGAACAGGGCAGGGACTGTCAGACGACCGGCCGCAGTTCAGCTTCAGACAGATCTCTACTAACGATACCGTTGCTGCCTCCCTCCATGCTCAAGCAGCCGCCAACAGAGCGCGCCGCCTCGACACGATCTACATAACATTTGCTGCGGCTAATGGCTCGTTGTGCGCCGTGCCAAATATGGATGGAAATGGATACGGTTTTCGGATGACCAATGACCACTGGACGACAGTAAAGCCCACTGAAGCCGTGCTTACACTTGAAAAAGAAATTTCTAACAAATCGACGCAAGACTCAATGGCAATCGAGGCAAATGCTAGTAATTTTCAACGTTAAATGTAAAAATATAAAATTATTCATTTTTTTTAATGCTTAAAATCATTTAAATATGAATGATAAATATTTTGAGAATATATATTTAATTTTTTAAGTAATTTTAAATCAATTTTAATAATGAGAATTATAAATAAAAATATTTTTAATAAAATAATTCTAATTCAAAACTCTACATAAAAAATTGACTTTCTTATGCGTCTTTTATCTTTGATGGTTTCACATTGAAATATTGAGCACATTATAATGGATTTGCAAGTGTAAACGAAAGACTTAGCACTAACGGTGTTTCGGAACAATAAAACTCGCCGATCAGTATATAGCCGAGCTGAGCAGTGGCCGCCGCTGAGCGGACTATATCGATATATCATTAGCTGGCTTTTGATTTACAACCGCCTTTGTCTGGCTGTTTGCCTTTTGTTGGGCCCATTTTGGCGAGTGGTAAGCGAGGCAAATGCGGCTGACTGCGGCTAATAGCACTTTCCAGCCAGAGCCACAGTCACAGCCACAGTCACAGCCACGGCCACAGCGCCAAGCCAAACTATTCACATATGCAGAACGAATGAAAGTGTTCTCTATAACAAGCTCCAATTCGCCAGCGGACAGACAAAGCAGAGCAGAGCAGAGCAGAGCAGAGCAGAGCAGAACAGAGTCGAGCCGAGTCTAAAGCATTTGTATGAGTTGCAAGTCGACTTCAAACCCAGCTCAAACGTCTTCGAGGTCCGAACCTGAGCCAGAGACCAAAGCCGAAGTTGCAGAGCGCTCGCAGACGGCAGTCAATGTTGGTTGGGCCTGGCGAGCGGACGTGTGAGCGCGCTTGAAGACGAAGACGAAGACGACGACGACGAAGTCACGAATATAGCGAGAAAGACGAAGAATAACGTGAAACGAGAACCAAATCGCGAGTGTGAGCCGCTGCTAGTATTCCAATTGCCTACGTGTGTGCGTGCGTGTGTGCGTGTGTGCGTGCGTGAGCGTCTGTGTCTGTGCGTGTGCGCGCGCGAGCATGTGCAGCATTTGAGTTGTCACGTAACTGCTAACTGCGATGGCCAGGAGCCGGATCGAGGGCAGCAGGCTGCTGCTGCTGCTACTGCTCATCCTGCAGCTCATCGCGGCGACGCCAGCGGCGCGCAACCCCAATCCGAATGGCAACAACAACAATAACAACAACAACATTTGGCGACGCGTCCGCCTGGTGACTAGCGTCAGCGCCAGCTCCGTTCAGGAGCGTGAGCGCAATGCCTACCAGCTGCTCAAGGCAAACAGCACCACAACCACCAGCACCACTAGCACGACCAGCAGCAGCAGCACCACCACCACCACTACCACCAGCACCAGCACAACGCCCGCGCCACGCCGCAGCGCCAAGCAGCTGCTGCGTCGCGAGGATCTGAATGTGCCCGAGAGCAACGTCTCGAGTGCGGCGCGCCTGGAAATGTCCACGGAGTTCTTTGTGGTGCCCACCCTGGTCCCGAGCACCAGCAGCAGTCGGAACAGCAGCGCCACCACCACCCCGGCCACGTCCACGCGCAGCCAGGGTGCCCGAGCACGCGCGGCCAACACGCCACGTGCCACGCAGGGCGGCAGCGCCACGCCGCCCAGCATCGTGTCCACCACCCAGCTGCCGTTCGCGGGACTGCGCAAGGAGGTGTGGGTGGTGCCCGTGCTGGTGCTGGCCAGCCTCACGATGCTCATGATGGGCGCCTTCGAGATCTTCGTGCTCTTCAAGGCCTGGCGCACCTCGCCCTCGCGCCGCCACCTCTTTCTGGGTCAGATGCTGCTCCTGGGCCTGTTCGCCTGCGCCGGCCTGGGAGCCGTGATTACCGCGCAGCCCACGCTGCTCAGCTGCGGCGCCATCAGGTTCGGCGTGGGCGTAGCCTACGCCTTGGTCTTCGCCGCGCTGCTGGTCAAGTGCGTGTTCCTGATCAGCCTGAACGGCGGCGTCTACCTGCCAGCACCGTACCAGGGCCTGCTGCTCCTGTTCGCGCTGCTCATCCAGGTGGCCATCGGAGCCCAGTGGCTGCTGACGCAGCCGCCCGAGATCTACACGACCAGCGTGCCGGTCATGGGCAGCGGCTTCCTGTCCACGACAGTCGCCTCGCAGACCAACTACTCGGCGCTCTTCTACCCGACGTCCTACACCACGCTGGACGGCACGCCGGAGATCTACACGAGGATCGCGGCTGTGAGCACCGTGCTGATACCGCTGTGCAAGACGCAGTTCTCGGAGCTGCTCTTCTCGCTGATCTACATCGTGTTCCTCATCGTGTTCATTGCGGTGCTGGCGATCAAGTCGCGGGGCATCCGCGACAACTATCGGGAGGCGACGTACATCGGCCTGGCCATCGGCGGCGCCATTCCCATCTGGCTGGGCTGGATGCTGTGTGGCCTGGCGGTGGCCGAGCGGCACAAGGACGCCTGCATTGCCTTTGGCCTGGTGGCGACGTCGGCTACCGTCTTCCTGGTCATGTTCATGCCCAAGGGCAGGCAGCTGGCGGCCATGGGCAAGGAGGGGCTCTACGTCGAGGACCGCGAGGAGCAGTTCAGCTCGCTGAGTCGCGCCGGCTCCGGCTACTCGCCATCCTTCTTCCACTTCAAGCCCATCAAGTACGGCGTGATGAGCGGCTGCGGCCTGCCGAATTCCGCAACGAACACCGGGCAGGGCCTCAGCTCCAAGCACTGCTCCAGTGCCAACAACGGCGGTGGTAAGTTTCCTCAACCTCCAAATTTCCATTCAATAATGTCACAATTGTCCGCAACGAATCACATTTGGCTGGCCCAGCCTAAGCTGCCGGGTGTCCCGGACTCCGCTTCCGACTGTGGCTCTGGCCCTTGTCAGCTGTCAGTCTCAGGGCATTTTGTAATAACTTTCTTTTCTTGCCTCGGCGAAACAGCCTCAGCACACACATGTCGAGCCAAGGGGGTGGGGCACGCCTTGGGGCGAACTCTTGAACCGCTGTTTATCTGCGCGGTCGCTCTTTCTAAAAACAAAGCCAGAGCCACAGCCACAGCCACAGCCAGAGCCATAGCCAGAGCTGAAGAAAAGCAAAAGTCTTAACTTTCATAGTTGATCTCCAAACGGTAGCCAACACACGGCGCACAGTGGCACAACAATTCGGCGTTAGAAAAACAATTAAACTCAAACTTTATTACGATTCCGAGAAAGAGAATTGACGAACGCATGTTACGCTCTACATTAGACTTTCTCGAATTTCTGCTAGACTAACTGTTCCTTTTGCTGCGCAGCTTTGGCATGTTTCGTACCACTGTGCAGCGACATTAACTGGGCTTAAAATTGTTTTACCATGCCTTGTAATTGTTTGGCATATTAATTTTCTCTAGAGCTCTCCGTCGTGTAAGCCGAGTGTAAAAAGAGCATACAACATGCAGCAGCTATCCATCCGTCTATCTGACAGTCTCTCCGCCTGTCCGTCTGATAGTCTGTTCGTCTGACAATCTGCTTGACTATCTCTGTGTTCATTTGTCTATTTGCCTCTATGCACTGGCTGCCTGAGTCTGCCTCTGACTCTGGCTGACTCTGGCTGGCTGCTTTCATTTTCGTTTCGGTGAGAACGTCTCGCAGGTTCGTTGCTTAAGTCTTTTGATTTAGCTGCGGCTGCTGCTGCTGCTGCTGCTTTCTTAATCATTTTTGATAACTGCCCGGGTCGTTATTATTATTGTGCAAATGAAGCCATCAAGCCGGAGCACATATTTATTAGCCAGATTTCACATCTGGTCATTAAGAGGTGTTAAATGTCGTTGCCGATTGATGGAAGACGGCCGCGACCCCCAGCAAGTGGCACAGTCAAAGAGCAAGTGAAAATCCGACCAGCCCTTGCCCCGCTCTCATTTATAAATCAAACTCAAACAAAATAAATATTTGGCAATGTTTTTGTTTAACGTTTCTAAACAACACAACAAAAGCCTTTGTGCGCTCGCTTTCTAATGAAAGCAAAAACAGTCCGCCAGGCTGCTATTAGGGCAGAGCGAGAGAGAGGGCGAGAGAAGGGAGGAGGTACCGCGGCAGGCGATGGATGTGCGTGTCCGAAACATGTAACACATTTTACACTTTACGTAATTTAATTAATGAAAATACATAAAGTTTACGATTACATCAAGCAATCAACAAAATTGTAATTTAGCAATCGAGCCTAGACGAAGCTCAAATACTCTTACGTAAGTCGAAGTTCATTTATTGGCTTAAGTAACTTTTATTATGACTTACAGCTGCTATTATAATAAAAAAGAATATTGATGTGATTAGTTGTAGAGGTATATAGTCCACGTATCCATTAGCTTCAAAGTCGGACTTACAAGCGGCTTACATAACAATTCTCTCGGTTAGGGTATGACTGTTGCAATAATTTACCGAATTATAACAATGCGCCTCTGGGCTTAAGTAGGAAGCATTTTACATGGTAGCTACTTGACGACGACTCATCGAGCGTGTGTGTGTGTGTGTGTATATATATGTGTGGATTGGGGCTCTTGCCACGCATGAAAGCAAGTATAACCAATGCGAGGCACAGGCAGAGGTACAATTGGAGCTGGAGCTGGAGCCTATACGGCCCACAGCTGAAACGCTTCGTCTCACGCCAAGTGCCTGTGGGCAGCCTCACTCGGCGGCTGGGCCTCAGCTATCGCTGCATAAAGAAAGCAAAACAAAGAGACACAGCAGACAGGCAGACAGTCAGACAGACAGACAGATATACCGACAAAATATAGGTAGGTTCATATATAGATAGATAAATGAAAGATATAGTACTTTTGCCAGCTACATATATACGTCAAACTGTCTGCAATTGAAAGTGCATTTGAGGGTACCAGCAACAGCTACAGCAACAGCAACAGCGAGTATGACAAAAATGAAAAGAAGAAAAAAAACACAGGAACAAATGTCTGGAGACACAGAGCTTAAAATCAAAGTTGGCACAGGGCTTAACAAGCAAACGGAGCAGCCTGAGTGCTGATCTGAGCTGAGCTGACATTATCGGTCCCGTCCCAGCTCCGGGCTATGGCATGTGTGTGGGTTGTGGCTGTGATTTGAGCCAAGCCAAGCCAAGCCAAGCCAACCCGAGCCGAGCCAAGTCGAGTCGAGTCGAGTTGAGTTGCGTTGAGTGAAGTGAGCGAGGCACAGGCAAAAGGGTTTTTGCTTGATTAAGGGCAAAAATGTAACATGAAAATAATACAAAAATGAAAACTGAAGCTCTACGTGGGCTGCTAAGGCAAAAAAGAAATAAACCAAAACTCATTTCCATAAACCAACGTGAACAGACTGAGAGATAACAAAAGACTTAGGCAACAAACTTGAAGAGACACTCTTAGGATATAAATCAAAACGAAGCCAATTCCCTTAAGCCTGAGTCTACTTTAAATTATCTCGAGCTCGACTCGAGTTCTAATTAGTGTGGCACATTGAGCTGATAAATAAGCTTTTCAGACTCATTTGAACATAATCCTCAGCTCGCAGCTCTTGCGCCTTCAGTCTTCAGCAGAAGTTGAGAGAATTAAATTGAAATCGAAATTCAGCGCTGAGCCAGCAAATGAACCGTTCGTTCTTCGTTATTCTTAGGTAAGACGGAACCCACCGCAAAATTGGTTTCTAATAAACCCACAATATCAAATTTCCTGTCAAACCCTGTCTCATAATATATCAATGTGAATGTGTGTGTGTGTGTTTGTGTGTGTGTGTGTGTGTGTGTGTGTGTGTGTGTGTGTGTGTGTGTGTGTATGTGTGTGTGGTCGTTCCCAGTAAGCAGTTCGGCACATAATTCACTGAGCAATTTGCAACAATAAACTAAACGACAGCTAACGGCGTTGACGCCAAGGAATGAGCCAAAGCCGGAGCCGTGGTCGGAGCAGAGGCCGCGCTCGATGATTGCCAAGGCAATGGCAAAGGCAAAGCCAAAGGCAGAGGCAGAGGCAGAGGCAAAGGCAGCGGCATAGGCAAGGCAGACGAGGAACGCAGATTGACAGCTTCAGCTACAGCTACAGCTTCGCTTTTATCTGGGCAGAGCTCACCGGTCTGGTTGCTGTTGCTGTTTGTTATTGTTGCCGCGACGCGTCGCCAACATGGCCAAGGATCGGCTTGCTGCTGACTCGCGATATGGCCGATATGAGCAGTCGCTGTTGCCGTTGATTGAACGCGCATAAACCGCTTGAAAAGAGTTCAAGGTTGCTCGCTTTAATTGAAGGCGCATTGTTGTAACAACTACAACTACAACTACAACTACAGCGATGTTGATGACGACGACGACAGCAGCAGCAGCCCCAGCAGGGAGCAAACGACGCGTTGACAGGCGTAGTCACAAAAATAGATACTCAGAGGGAGGTTTGGCAGCTATGTGGGTTTGCTATAATAAGACAAAAAGCAGTAGGTATAAATATAATATATATATATATATATATATATATATATATATATATATATATATATATATATATATATATATATATATATATGATCTATACTCTATATGTAAACAATTGCTAACTAGGGCTATCGCATGAATATATGTTTGATCATCACCAAGGACTTCGTCGCTTCTGCCCAATTATAAAAGAAACCTTCAACAGTTCGAATTGAGCTGTAGTAAATGAGGCCGATTTAATCAACAATTGTTTAAGTATATAGCTTTTGTATAGCTCTAAGCCCTAAGCTGACCAAGTACTTAGCGGAGCATCCCATTATTTAGGTACTTCCGCCGTCGTTGCATGATGAAATCATTTTTTTTCCTCTTGTGCTCGTGTCGTTTCGTTTCTGCTGTTGTTTTTTCAATGATGTGTCGCCGTCAGGCACTTGAACTGGCGATGGCCACTTGGTCAGTAAGGTGGCTGTGGATGCATCTGCCGTTGGCCTTTGTTCTCCGCGACAGCGCATTTTTTCGTAATTTTATTGAGTGACTTTATGCCAGGCAGCTACATATATAAAATCAATCATTCAAGCCAATGCTGCAGCGACGACAATAACAATCCCAATCACACAAATAATAACAACAGCTCCAACAACAACAATAATGCTAATTCATTGCTGTTGTTGTTGTTGTTGTTGTCAACTTGTGTACCTGCCTGGGAAGGTTAAGCAGTGTTGCGGAAGTTTTTGTCTTGCGCGCTCGTGTTTATCTATGGGATATATCGATACTCGTACACTAAGCCGTCAGAGGAGGCCGCATTCTGGCCATTCCATATCGATTTAACTGTGCCGCCGAGAGCCAAGAGCTCGCACACTTGAAAACCTGACCGATTCCTCAGAGATCTTGATCGATCAAGTCAACAACTAGAAAGCAAGAAAGTTCTGTTATAATTAGCATAGCTGGCTAAAACCCATTTATACTCGAATCGGCTTAGCCTAGAACGGTGTCAATAAGCCAACTAGTCTGCTGCCAAAATTCTTTTGTTACACAAATTGCAAGCTTTCAGAACGTATCAAAAGTCGCCTGCATTCTAATCGGAATCGTTTTATCGGTCCGCATAGAGAAACTAGACTATAAACTGAAACGGTTAATAATCAAAATGTTTATTAATATTAACCCTTTACTCCAGCGCGGCTCCACAATAGAACTGTTCTTTTCGGAGAAATAAAACAAGTTTCAGGCCAAATTCATTTTGTGAAAGATCTTTTATGATCGTGTAACACAATCGGCAGCATTAACAAGCTTCATTGACCTTCGCCTGGCTATGGCTTTCTTGCTGGCTTTATCCACATAATTAATAAGCTGTTCCGCAGGCGTCGATTGTTCGTGTGCGTGTGTGGCAGGGAGGGCTAGGATAACCTCTCTTAGTAGATGCCTAACAAATTATAAATAGTTTTACTTTGTATTTGCCAATGTATTCTGGACACACATCGGCAGTCTGCCTGGCCTATGTCAAGACTTTTATTTCGTCAAATAGCTTATCTTGAAGCGCTAAAAAGCCAACTTTATCGCTTCGAGTGGTTCATTGAATTGCGCTGACCAGCATCAGCTGTCAAAAATATAGAAAAAAATCGATTAGCCTCAATTGTTCTAAGCCCTCTTCAAAGCACACAAAACCAAAGACTTAGGCAACGAACTTGAAATTGAAAAACAAAAATCAAATTGAGGCGAACAGAAAATGGACCGCAAAGAACGACGACGATGACTATGGCGTAACGTACAAATCTGTGAAGTACGTGTTGCTGAGTATCTTTACTGTATCTGCGTGCCTCTGTGTGTGTGTGGGGTATGTGTGTGTTCGTAGCTTAATATATGAGTCGAGTAAATGCTGCAGCACGTGCTTGAAACGAGCGTCGCTGTATATTACCACAAAATTATAGCGGTTTTGCAATAACAGCAATAACAGCGCCCCACTCAAAGTCGAGCCTGAACCTCTAGCTCTAGCTGGATGATATTTAAGTTTTGCCTAGAAATAGCTGCCGCAGTCGCAGCCGCAGCCGACTGGGAGCTCGACTTGGACGACGATGTAAACGTAATCGATAACCAGTTCCGAATTGTTGCAATGAAACCGAAAGCGGAAAAGCCAAGCGATTGAAGTAGTCAGCCAGGCAGTTAGCCAAGCGAGTGGAGCAGCAGCCGCAGCCACAGCCACAGCCACAGCCACACAGCCACAGCTACAGGCACAACCACAGCAAGAGCCAATGAGCCATGCCAACTGCATACGTTAAATTATTACGCTAAATTGGCCAAGACGCTGGCAACGCAGCTCTGTACGGTATCGGCTGAGATTGGCACCGGTTGTTCGCGGTTAAGGCAGCACGCAGCACGCACTTAATGCAAATTGAATTGTAGCAATTTGAAGGTCATCCGCCCTTGCCCAAAATATGCAAATTGCTGAGCCCAGCGCATTGTGGGCATGTGAAAAGTGCTTTTCTTCCGCCTAGAGCGTGGCTGAGCGCTCGCTGGCTGCCAGCCACGTTCATGACAATGAACTCTCTACACAGAGAGCTCCCAACGAACGTGGCCAATTAGTTATAATGCTGCTTCGTGATATCACAACATCTGGCAACTCACTCTCGAAGTACACACTCATACACACACACACAGACACACACACAGACACACGTAGGGAGAAGTCAGAGAACAGAACCCCAGACCAGAGACCTTAGAGCTCTAGCTGCAGACCCCTCAGATGTAGCTGTAGCTGTAGCTGAAGCTGAAGCCAATAAGGAAAAACTCGACGCTCGCCAAGGAAATTACTCAAGTCTGCAAAGTATGTAGCAGCAAACAACAACAATAAGAATGGTTTGCAATACGGATAGAACAACGACAACAACAACAACAACAACAGCAACAACAACAAAAGTGAACAATGACAATCTGCACGTAGCAATCAGTCAACGTGCGGCGGTTGGTTTAACTTTAACTTGTTGCCAGCGACAGTACGTGCGAGCGAGAGGCAAAGCAGACGGAGAGAAAGGGAGTGAGAGGGTGCGAGAGAGGGAGGGAGAGAGAAAGGGGGCTATGGAGAGTGAGTGAGGCAGGCGGTTAGATCCGAGAACTTCCCGTAAACGACAACTGCAAAATGCAAAACGTGGAAAAACCTTAGCGGTTAGCTGACTGTCAATAGAGATGAGCACGCAAGCGATGCGAAAGTGATTTTCGGTTACTTAAAGTGTGCAACAATATATGCAGATCACTGAAATGTATTTAAGTTTTAATAATCAATAATTTAAAATAAGTTTTTTTTTTAATATTCAATATTTTACTAATGCATTTCAAGGACTACGGATGGGTATTTTTAGTCTACTCAAATCAAAATAATAAAATAAATTTATAAGTTATTGTTACTCTATGCAATTTATTTATAAATATTTAAAATATTTAATTTATATACATATTTTTTAAATTTTTAATTTAAAAAACATTAATTATTAGAAATATTCATTATTATAAATTTTTTAAAAGAACTATAGGACTCTAGATCAATATATATATATATATATATATATATATATATATATATATATATATATATATATATATATATATATATATATATATATATATACATATAACATTTGTTCATACTATTCAAATATAATATTTAAATAAAAAATATGATTGAAATTTGTTAGATGTATTCAAGTGAGAGTCACTTAGGCTGCCATCAGTCACTGTCGCTGGCACTGCCATCTCTAGCGAGCTGCGGCTTCAACGCCCACACATGCAAACGCGGATACACCAATGCAGATGCGCTGCGAAACACGCACGAATGGAAGGGCAGCGCCGCTGCGCCTGGTCATACATATTTGCACTTAATTAGCCGCTTATTTTGCTATTGTTGCAGTGGTTGTTGTTGTTGTTGTTGTCGTTGGTAGTGAAGAGAATAGACAGCTGAGCAAGTGGCAGAAGCAGAAGCAGAAGCAGTCACAAAGTGGCGTATTTTATGCAAGCGATCATAATTCATAATCGTAGGGCAAGCTGACAGACATTTTAGCACTGCCAGAATCTGCGCTCGGTGCGCAGTTAGCAACTAGAAATCTTATTTGCCGAGTTCCAAATGCGAGTCAGGCCAGGCAGCAGCGGTAGCAGCAGCATTGGCCGTGCTCCAAGAATTAAGCCAAATTTGCCGCTTCAGCTGGCGGCCAAACAGCAGCAGCAGCCGCAGCTAAAAACTAGTTTGCAAATGTGCATGCAAACACACTCACATGCACACATGCACATGCACGTTTGTACACATGTATTTTCATTTTCTGACACATAATTCCAGATTCACAGCTCGTGCGCCGCCAGAGCAGCCAGGCAGCAGAAACAAGCGAGCTTAATTGCAGTATTTGTTCTAAGTTAATTAGAAAACCAAGACTGCGAAGCAGCAAGGGCGGGGCGGGGCCTGGCCTGCAGAAAAGCTAAAGAAAAGCCAGCACATGGCTGGATGTGGCGCATGTGTGTAACTGCTGCATTTAACACTGTCAAGAGTTCAGCACTCGCAGTCGCACTCGCAGTCGCAGTCAGCAGTCAGCAATCCCAGTCCCAGTCCCAGTCCCAGTCCCACTGTCCAGTTTAGCAATTCCAGAGTCTACTTCTGCTTTTTTGATCTCAGTCTCAGTTATTTCTGTTCGGTTTTTATGTCATTAACATACTTTGCTGTGTGTGAGTGTGTGTTGCTCCGGCCTGCAAGCTGTTGAAAATATAATAATCATAATTTATAAGCATGCCTGAGAAATCGGGCAGCGACAGCATTCAGGCTGCCTCTGATTTAGGCTCGCCAAGGCGCTCGCTGCTGATTGGCTCGCATTTGTTTGGCTTTGCATTTTAAGTGATACTTATACGCGTATGTACGTAAATGCCTCTATATAAGTTGACTCTAATGATAAGCTCGTGCTCAGTCCGCAAAATGCAGAGCTTGGGGAGTGCCCAAACAAAAGACTTAAGCGACAAACTTGACGAAGTAGTTGCTTGATTAGGACAAGTTAGCTGTACGTAATTCTGGCTTAGCAATATAATTGTGACTTGCAATCTATCTTATCGATATTGAAGTGTCTCAGTTATGTCTTACCGACAGTCTACCCAATCAGGCTAAAGCTTTAGTGTATTTTTGGCTGTTATATCACTAAAGTTCTTATAGGGCAATAAAACTATCAAAGCATCTTTCCCTTGGCACGTAATAAACGAAATTTTGAAATCATTTCATGGTTCAACAAAAACATAAAGTTATATAAACAGTCGTAGATCCGATTGGAGTGATAAACTCGAAAGCGTCTCATGGATCGATGTGCTGTTAATGACCTTGTCGGGCAGAAAAACTGTAATAAGCTAAAACTATGTTTAAATTCCTGCGAAAAACGCTTTGGGTTTTGCTCAATGCGATAAACGAGCCACAATCAGCGGCACGAAGACTTTCTCTATGGCTTGAGGGTGTTATAATATTATGTTGGCCCATTGACACGAAAGGTTTTAGCTCCATTCGCACACAGATTTGACATCATTAAGCTCATAAATTGCTGTTTAGAGCTGGCGCCTTAGCGAGCACCGACAGCCGACAGTCGAGAGTGTGAAATATGACAGAGTAATTTGGTATTTGGGTTGCTGCCCAGTCGGGTCAGCATGGTCAGCGGTTAGGGCCGCAATCTGTGCCCATTGCGAAAATTGTGACATTCATTTGAAGTCTTCGTTTGTGATTCGTAGATCTAAGCTGCCTTGCACTCAATTTTTCTATATCTATACATATATCTATATATATTCATATTTTTCTATCGTATCATTTTTGTCAACTCATCAAAACATCATCATCGCCAACACACACGCTCATCATCACCATCATCATCATCTAAACACAAAACATTTCATTGCAACGGCTTCAACATAAAAACAAATGTCAAATATCAAATGGTCTCCTTCATCGAATTGTCAACATCATGCATTCAAAATTCTTGTCACGCTCACGACTCTCACGCACGCACACACACATACATGCAACATACATTACATAATCATTCGATGTTGTTTTTGTAATTTGTATTATTTTATTCATCAATCATTTCGAATGTTTCTCTCATTTTTGGTTATGTTTCCGGTATTTTACCTTATTGAAATTTAATTAAATTTACATTTATTGTTAAAAATACCTACATATATATGTATATGTATATTATATATATTTGTATTTTTGTTATATGTGCGGCTCAACCAAATAATTACTGTAAATATGTTTATTCCATATATGTATTTATGCATATGCCTCTCTGTGTGTGTCTGTGTGTGTCACGGCGGGGCTTAAAAATTGGTTTGGTATGGAAAATCACTATCGATAAACTGCACACACGCACACACACACACACACACACGACCACACGCTCACGCACACACACACATGTGACAAACGAAACCCTTGCACACGAACTATGGGTTCCGGGCCAGCAGATCGAGTCGCTTTGGTCACCGCCGCACCGCCGAGCTATACACGTATGTATCACTATTTTCCAGCACATTTGAGCGCGCACCCGTTCTGCTATTACCCACCCGCACCACCACCACCACCACCGCCTGCACCGCCCACACAGCTGGCCACACCGTTGACCCTCAAACAGCTGGGTAACTCGCTTACCTCCATGACACAGGCGGCGCAATTGGCCAAAACGCTGCGCTATGCGCCAGGTAATAACGTTGCTTAGTTCTACCTATTTAGTTACGGATTTTTTCTGCCTTTTCTGTGTATTTTCAAAGCTTATTTACAACAAGTTTATAGTGCTGAACAATAGCAAAATATATCGAAAATCTTTTGTAACAATTACAAAAACTTTTTTATATTTAAATACTACTAACAATAGTGAGCTGCTTGCTAGCTAATTGTCTTTCTTATACTTTAAGAGTTCTATATATATATATACATATACCCTTTACTATACAGTCTACTAGCTGTTCATTCAACTGTCCTTCCATTTATTATATTCTTGGTTATAATCAATTAAAATCAATATTTGAACTTAGTTATTTAATCATAAATTGAAGATTAAAGTTTTAGGATGCAGCTAAAATAGTTGAGAACTGGATTTAGTATTGAACCTCTGACTTAGACACTGGAAAGTTATTTTGATCTCTAAGTCTGGCACTTTTCAGTAGGCTATTATATCAGTATGACATATGTATATTCATAATATATCTTATATATGTAAAGAGCAGATAATGTTTTCCATAATACTACATTTTTAGAGAATAATCCTTTGCGAATGCTTCAATGGTTAATCAATATGGAATTAAGCAAAAATAGAATTTAAATATATAATTAAATTTAAAGTCTCGGATAGCCAGCATTATCTTCTCTGCTTCAACTGCTCAAATTAAAAATAAATAAAAATAAAATAAATACAAATTCCAAGAAAACCAACTATTAATTGAATAATCTGATTCCCACTCAAAGTACTAATACATTATCTAATATATAATATTTAACACATTAAAATTAGATATTTTACATCTCTCTTTCTCTCCCTCTCTCCGCATCGGCAGGCATGTTTATACGACCCGACGAAACGAATCTCTATACGACGCTGGAGCCCACTTTGAGCAGCAATCCGAATGTTTATTTCCAGCGCAGCGGCGCTGTGCATCCGGGAATACTGTACTGACTGGAGGAGCAGAGGAGGATGGCAGAGGATCACTGGAGCTATCGAGAGCACTGGAACTGAGTATTTTTTCGTAATATTAAGCTGCAGCACATAGCGCTCCCCCCCACACACACACGCATACGCACACCCAAACACACACACACACACACAACCCTAATACGGCTCCCAAGGAGCAGCAATAAGTGAATAAATGGAATAATTAGTTTAATACATTTGTCATAACTGCTAAGCTCTTAGTATAAGCAATGGAACACGATCTATGAAAATATAAATATGTATTCTTAGAGTCGATATATGATGATATATATATTTGACCAACTAGGTACGCCTAACACACACACACACACATTTCAAACAATGAGATTTTGGTAATTTTGTAGTCTAAGATTCGAACTCGAAACGGATTTACAATTTGTAGTCTTTAACAACTATATATATATATATATATATATATATATATATATATATATATATATATATATATATATATATATATATATATATATATATATATATATATATATATATATATATATATATATATATATATATATATATATATATATATATATATATATATACTCCTTGATATATCATAATATAAAAGACAATTTTCACCATTTATACAGGCCATATTTATATGTATTTTGTACGTTGATCTAATCATATTGACTAAAGCGATTCTCACTTAGTCTGCAATAATGGTGAAAACTTGGCAATTTGTAGATATCGTTTGTCTCCCAACATATTTTTTTGATTTTCCTTAATAAAATTAAATAAATAATAATAATGAATTTAAATATAATTAAATATCTTTTTCTATTTTAATGTTCAAACGATATCTGAAGTGCAAGAAAAATAATATGAAAAAAAAAACTAAATTTAAGAGAGAATTTAATCAAGTTTAACTGATCTTAAACACGCTCGATGGAGGCACAAATGTCGAAGGGAAAAAACACTTTTTAATTAGTGGAGAAGTGTGATGAGATTTATTGAGATTCTGACACAATTGTGTCTGGCAAATATTTGAGAGATTTATGCCTCTATAAGCAATTAGGCCCGAATAATGGGCAACATCAAGAGAAACATTTGTTTAGCCAAGTAAACGATCGTTTAAGCCAACACGAAAATGTTATGTACATAATGCCCGAAGGCAGACACACACACTCACACACACACGATGAGCAAATACTCTCAATAAAACCCGATAAATTAAAAAACAACAACATAATAGCTACAAGTGTAAAAGAAGAAGAAGACAACACACACACAGACTGGCACACACACTCGCACACACACTCAATTACGAGCTGTTGTGGCATACAACAATTACAATTACAATTAAGTATAATTGCAAATTATTGGCATTGCAGCGCCTATTAACGCCTTCGGCTGGCCAGGGGATGTAAGTCGGTATCGACTACATATGTATGTATGTATATGTGTGGGGTGGATATTATTGGATGCCTATGCGGCATGTTTCAAATAATTCCTTAACGCTTGCGATTGGGTGCCAGTTGGTAAACGTTAATGTTAAGCTATTATCGCCAGGCTCTAAGTGTAAGTGCCTTATAGCAATGCCATTACACGACCAACGCCTATCACTTGACCTTATATGGCAATACACTCACACACACACACACACAGCCGAATGCCGAGGGCGTGTTTGAAGCTGCATGAAGTGAACCTCTGGCTTGCAGCCTCGCATTAATTAAGTGCAACAATGCAGCAGCAGCAGCAGCAGCAGCGGCAGGAACAACAGCTGGAGAGGGATCCCATTGCTGGCACAGACGTACGTCCTCGAATAGTTACTAGAGCCGCATCCACAACACGTCGTTCGTATTAATGACATTTCTCACGAACATTTTGCCAGAGCTACCGACAACACGGTCAAGACAGCCCGACGGAGCGACAGAGCGACGGAGCGACGGAGTGTCATGTGTCCAGTGTGTCCAGTCTCCAAGGCATGTCAGTGTCTGCAGTCTCTCGGCCTCTGAGACGCTCGATCTTCGCCTGGCACTGGCCTCGCTTCAATTAGGCGCGCCTTCAAATCACAAGTCAATCAAAGTTGTTAGATTTGCCGTCCTTTTTGCCTAGACTGCAACTGCGACTCCCAACTACGACTCAGGCTCTGACTCTGACTCTGACTCTGGCTTGGTTCTGGTCTTAGGTCTGATATATTCCAGTCACTAGCTGGCTGCCTGGCTGGCTGCCTGAATGGTTGACATCTGTGACATGGCACAGCGGCGGCATCAATTACAACATCTATGACAGCACAGCGTGAAATGTTTGTACATGTCTCGGCGGCGCTTCCGATGGGACCAATTAGCCCTAAGTAGGCATTTCAATGGACTCTGCAATTAGCCAAAATCGAAGCCAACAATTTCATTTCATCATGCCCATCATCATTATCGGCAACGCTCATCGCCCAGCCAGCTCGCCCTGCCCCCAATATGCAGCCCCAATTCGATCTGATCATATCGATGCATTTCTTTCGCCCAGGGCGTGCCAAGACTCACGTGCACATGGCATTTGGCAACGCTTTATGGCCTAATGGAGCAACACGACTCGCCTCAAATGCTGTTACAGATCTCAGCAGTGAGCGCCGGCTATCAGAGATGCGCAATGCAATTGGGATTGAAATTTGAAGCAAGTTATCTTATTTTAATTTATAATTTTATATTTCAATTATGAACTTCGAATATGGTGCTGGTGAGAGGGGCTTATAGAATAGGTTCAGTTGGTGCCTCTCGATGCACCGAATCTAAGTAAAGTTTCATTCAAATCTACTCTAATCTAATATCATCGACTCAAAGATTTAGCAAATATATTTTCTATTAACATTAGATATCTATCGATACATCTCCTATATTATAGTCTGCTCTAATGTCTTCCTCACTTAAGTTGCCGTTCTATCAGAAATGTTTCTGAGCAATTATTGTTTTCTCTGCCTGAGGTAAGCTTTCGACCATTTCAGACAGTCCGAACATGAGGCTCTCTATGAGGCCTTGGTCAGGTCGCCTGGTCATACATATATTAATTAGAAATGTTTTTGTTTCGTCAGCCTTAGTAGTTAGGGAAAAGCGCTCTGGTGGGAGCTCCTGCAATGGCAACACTTGAAAGGCTATAAAAAGCCGTCGTAAAATACGCTTTTAAGCATTGCCGCGTATTCGCCAACGGTTCTTCCTCCGCAATATTTTGTTTTTATCGATGTGGCCCGACTCGACTGGGTTAGTTGAATGATCTTTGAACACCTCAAAGCTGCCTTTAGCTGCTTTATTACCTGTTGGCTCCTTGTTATTTCGCACGTGTTTTCATTGTTTGTTGTAATTGGCTTCAAAATCACTTAAAGTCAGTTTATGATGCACTATCTAATGCCAGATTTTCACACAAGACACAAGACACTAGACACTAGACACTAGACACAGCTCATCTCCGACTCCATCTCCGATTCCCAGCTCCGACTCGAAGCCAGACGCCAAAGGTGCCCGAGGAATTGGAGTCTGCGATTCTGTCTGGGCTTTTCGTCTTGGCTTTCCTCTTTTATTTTTATTTATTCTCTTTTTCTTTTCTCTGTTTTGGGCAGCTTTGTAATAATTTGCCGTTTGCCGTTGCGGGCACGTTGGCAAATGAAATTACTTAGCCCGGCCGCGGCATTAACCGTAATATTATCCTTGAATGAATGAAGTGCACTCAAGTTGCTATTACTACTATTATTGCGGTGCAAATGTTATGGCCGTGTTATATATAAGTCGCGGGGAATGTCCATAACACAGCTATGGGCCCCAAGGGCAGCGTCACGTTGCTGATTTGATGGGCTTGGGGAGACCGATGCAGATGCAGATGCAGATGGAGATGACGATGGCTATGGCGATGGCGATAGCTGAGATAGAGCTGGAGTTAAGGCTGCTCTGGCGATCGGCTGTTGATAAGCTGGGCAGAACTGGTAATGCGTGCATTGACCGCAGCCCTCGAGCTGAGCTGGAGCTGAAGCTGAGGCTGGAGCACAGCTGACGTAAGTTGAAATTAAATTTGAGGTAAGGCACAAGCATATCGGACTGCTTGGCTGGGCAGTGAGTACAGTTAACCTCGTTTAAGTGCGCCACGCACAGCGGCGGACAGGGCAAGGGGGCCACGGGAGCCACGGGGCCAGGGCGTGCCAGTGTAAGTCCAATTAACAGTACCCAGAGAGCGGGCACAGAGCGACGTCGCTCTAACTATGTGTCGTGCCTGTCGCATCCCATCCTGAAGGAAGTCACAGTTGACTTGGACGGCATTTGTCGCATGCTCCTGCTTATAGCATAACTGGTTCTGGCGACCGACAGACCGACCAAGAGCAGCCAGTCAGCCAGCCAGCCAGCCTGCCAGCCAACTAACCAGCCACTCAACTAACCCAGGCAACACCTAAGCTTAGAACCGGCAAGCCGGCATATACAAGTTTATAGCGGATGCGTAAACGCATTTGGCTCAAATGCCGTTAGGGCCTTTGACTAAATTGCATGGCCATGGACAGGGCAGCGTCGCCTTCGGCAGGGGCTCATACGACGCGACGGCGGCATTTGCATGCACAGCCACAGCCACAGCCACAGCTACAGCCAGCGACAGAGTCAGCGACATGCGGCGAGTAACGAGATTTGCCATTCAGTTGGCATCTTGAGCAATGTTAATGCATTACGAGCCAGAGCAACCGCCCAGATCGCCAGCCCCATTTGACGTAATCAACACAATGGCCCAAAATGTTTGGGTCATTGAATTCCTGACTCTCAGTATCTTTGCATCTTAACGGTTTTCTTTTAGTGGCGCGAGATCAATGTACCTGCCTCTGCTACTGCTACTTCTACTGCCGCTGCCGCTGCCGCTGCCGCTGCCAGCGCCATCGCCATCGCCAGTGGTTGAGCGTACGCTCGAGTATCATTCAGCTGCTCTCATGCCCTTTTATGTACGAGCCCCATTGATTAAATAATCCCAGCAAAGTGACGAGAATAAAACGTGTAGCCAATGCTGCTTAGCTGAAACTCTAATACACTTACTGAGGGCAAAACATAATTAATTTCATTAATTTCCAGACTAATTAACGCCATAGTTAGTTAGGTCTTTGCAGTTTCTATATACTATATGTTGAGTTTTAATGAGGCTAAGCTAAAAATGCTAGAAAAATAAATAATATTAGTATTGGCTATTGTCATCTAGATCTAGAAAGACATTATACACACAGATGTACATAGTTTCTTTAGAAATTGAACTAAAAAGTGTTAAGATCTATAAAGAAGTTAGCTTTTACCCTTCAATAATAAATATAATATAATAATTTGTGTAAAGAGTTTGATAATAAAGTCCTAGTCTTAGCGACTGATTCCTCTGCTTAGGTATTATTATTAAAAACAGCTTAGTCTCTTATTAATTGTTTGAAATTGATAAGCAGATTTGTGTCCTTTGGCTAATCAAACAGAAAGAGACATTTTATTAAATATATTTTTAATGAAATGGAATACGAATACAGAAGCCATAGGTTAGGAAAAGAATTAGTTTGTTAGAGTGTAAGTATTATAGAACAATTTTTAATATAATTCATTTGAAACCATATTAAAGTGATATATCATATCAGTCTTTAAGTCAACACTCCTTGCAGTAGCTTTTGAGGGTGTTAAGGAGCTTCTACTAGTAAGACGTGTGCAGCTGACAACGACAAATATTCGTATTTAAATACACGTTAAATTTAACAAATAATTAGATCTGATTAATATATTTTTAAAATAGATATAAAATAATTTGATAATTTAATTTAATATAAAAGAAAGCCAAACATCAAAGCTAAACAGCTAAAGCGTTGCCTGATGCTCGAGATTCAAGATAGAGCATTACGCAATAGTGAACGATGTAGAGAATACGTAATTATTTTTTATGATCTCCAGTGAAATGGCTACCGACTCATCTCTCATCTCTCATCGCTCGTCTCTCTACTCGGCGCTCGTAACTTATCTCCATGCCATTAGTTGTGGATGCCCTCGTGTAGCTGAACTCCAAACGCGTTCTATTGAATTGGGCCAAATTGTTTCAGCAGCGCTAAGAAGAAATTGAAATATGTTTGTTTCTTCTTTTGTTGTTTACAGCCAGAGGCGAGGAAATGCAAGTTCATCAAGTTGTTACTTGATTGAGTTGTTGTTGAGAGGAATGCGGGCATCACAGAGAGGGAGGGAGAGAGAGATAGAGAGAGAGAGAGTGGGTGGAGGTGTTTAAGAAAGTCTTTAATTGTAATTTATGTCAGCTGATGAAAGTGTTGGCTCATAATCTCTGTAATTATTTACTGATGGCTGCCATGAAAGGGCCTCTGATAGGCTCGATGATATTGCAATTAAATAGCCAAGAGTTAAACGTCATTGAATCGTTTGTTCTATTTAAAGCTTCAATCACGACTTGCTGTGCCATCTGCTAATCCAAATCATCTTTTTCTAGAGATGTTCCATTCAGGTTTGCCAGTGGCCAGCTCGCCGCCTGCCGGGCTGCCAGCCTAGCCATTGTATGCAAAAGCCTCAAAACGTGCGCTAAATATAAAATTTAATATTGCAGCCATACACATGCTATATGTGTTATGCTCTCTCTCTCTCTCTCTCTCTCTCTCTACAAATGAAGATGGCCTATTCTAGCCGGAGATCTGGTCTGATCTGTTCGGTTCCCTTCTCATGGCCTAATGGGCGCGTTTAGCTAAAAGCTCAAAAGTTCAAGTGCCTTCGGTTTGGGGTTATTTGCAGATTTTTTTACGACTATTTTGTATCTTAAAGATACAAGTTTATTTATGGGCAGCGCCAGGTTCACGATCCTTCGAGCCGTAAAGTGCAAAAAGTGCATAAAATGCAGCGAATGACATTGCAACACCCGGCACAGGCAGCCGCATCGCATCAGCAGCGTCACAAACCGAATCACAGAATCTGCCACTAAAGATGCATTCTACACACACACACTTAGTCAGGGTGTGTATGTGTGTGTGTGTGGGTAAGTTGAATTTAATGTAGTTTGCCTGCTAAATGCAAACGCACAGCAGCCAGCAGCCAGCAGAGAGCAGAGAGCCAGAGCCTGAGCCAGCGTGGCCACCGTCGCAGCTGAATGCTAAAAGGGTTTTGGCTTGGATTCGTTTATTTTATTTATTTAGCTTTTTTCCCTCCTTTTTTTTGGTTTTGTTTTTGTTTTGCTTTGATGCGCCTCATTAGGAGTGGCTGGAAACCAGTTTGCAGTTTTCAGGGGCACGGATCCCAGACAATTGACAATTTAAACGAATTTCTTTCAAACACAGCTCTGACATGGCCCAGGCACATATGACGAATAGTCAGTCGCGGCCAGCTCGCCGCCTGGGGCCGAAGTTTACGCATGAAAAATGCAGCTCAAGCCATTTGGCCACCAGAGCGAAGGAGCAGGTGGCAGGATGCAGGAGGCGGGAGGTGGCGAGCAGGAGGCCAACAGCCAACAGCTAACATCCAGCAGCCAGAGCAGACAACCGCCTGTATGAAGTGTCATTCATCTGCCCATAAACGCATTATTCAATATATACTTGAGCTAGCTCGGAGTAGGAGCTGCAAGGAGATGGAGATGGAGGACTGCCGCAGCTAGACAGACGACGACTGATCGGCAGACGAACAACAACGACGATGTCTGACTAAATGCCTCATACTGCGCTGGGGTCTTGTGGGGCTGCTGCTGCTGCTGCTGCTGCGGACTCCGTTCCTATCTGTCTGTCAGCTTTGTCTGTCCGTTTGTTCGTTTGTCTGCATAGTTTCAAGGTTAACAAGTTGCATTTGCAATTTGGAACTGCAGCCAGACGACCGACGACCGTCGACCGTCGACCCTTCGACTGCTGGCCGCATCAATCGCTTTGGTGAGAATTAAATGTTTATGGCCTCAGTGTTTGCCCAGAGCCAATTTAATGAGCGACCCGAGCGAAGTCGAACCGAGCCCACAGCCGCCGGGACATGTACAGCGAAAAGCACTCTGCGACGCGGCAATTGATACGTCTGATTGCAGACATCTCAGTGCTAAAATGTTGCTCAAATTAAAGCCTAAACACTCTCGAACAATGTTGCGCCATTTAACGACTGGAAATTGAGCCATGTACGAATTCACTTCTCTAAGCACCTCATTAAATAAACGCTTGTCCCCTACTCAGCTCGCTGACTAAACGAACTTTGAGTTGAGTTCCTTTGGGTACTTCAATGTGGGCAGTACTTTGAGTCGATGACAATAAGTCGATGATATATAGTATATCGATTGTGATCTCTACAATTTACTTTTCTCTGTCTCATGCTCTCTGTTTTATTCAAATGAAAGAGAGTGACAGACTGAGATAGCAATATATGCAGATACAGGTAGAATGAGGATGATGTGAGTTAAAGTAAGAGAGAGAAAGAATGAAGTATGATAGGAGAGAAATTGAGAGAGTAGGGATAGACAAGTGGGGAAAGTGACAGATGAGGAGATAGATCGAAAAAAAGATAGAGATAAAGCCTGAAAGACAGAGAGAAATAGGGCAGAAGGATAATAGGAAGTATGGATAGAAAGAGAGAGAAAAAAGGCAAAGAGAGAGGATGGAAAAAAAAGAGATGGAGAGAAACAAAGAGAAAAAGAGAGGGTGAAAAAAAGAGCAAGAGAGAGACCATGAGAGAGTGGATCAACACAGATAGAAATATAGAGATAGATGGAGAGAAGCAGAGGAAAACGGAAAAATTAAGAGAGATAGTGAGAGAAAAAGGACAGAGGAGAGGAGGATAAAGAGATTGAAAGAGACAGTAAAAGAGAAGAGTGTAGAAAGGGAAAGAGTGAGAGGAAGAGAGAGGGATACCCATGACATTTATGATGCTAAGAAGCATTTCCTTTGTGGCTATGTCAAACTCATGTACTACTCCGGCCTGATAAGATTTGGGTAGAACGTCGATTCTATTGAAAGTTATACAAATTATGATATTGGCTGGGCGACAGTCGTTGGTGTCGGAGAAGTGCGAGTGCCCGCTGTGGCAGAGGGCAGTAACGAGCGGCCGGCCATAATGCGACGCTGATCTATTATTCACCAGATTGTAAAAATGTAAAAATCACGCTTTCGTGTTGTGTATAAATTGAATGCAATTTATAAATGTCCAGGCATTGAATTAAATCCCAGGCCGCCACATGGCCACGATGTTCGGCCGGGCGTCTCTCAGCAGTTGGTGATTTTTCAAAATAAACAACCTTGAGGAGCTGCAGCAGAGAACAATTGCCAGCGGAGCAGCAGCAGGAGCAGGCACAATAGACAACAACAGCAACTACAACTACAACAACAACAACAACAACAGCAGCAGCAGAAATGGATCCGCGGTTCCCCTTAAAGGCACTGGGAACGATGAAAAATTGCGCCAATTGAATTTGGCCAACAATTGTGCCCTGCCACAAAGACGGAAGGGCGACGTTTGGGTGCAAATCTACTGGGCGGTCGCTTACTTTTCAACGCATTTATCAATACCCAAGTGGCCGAGTACCTTGGCTCTGGCCCTAACCACTACCACTACCAATGCCAATGCCAATGCCTATGCCTATGCCAATGCCAATAGCCTAGGACCAGGCGTTGACAATACCTGAGTTTTCGTATATAAAACGAAGCCGCCGCATAGGATGTGAGCGAGCGAGTTGTGAATAATCGACTGAACCAGACATAAACATATGCGGTGCTTCTCTATTATCCCAGCCAAGGCTTTGAAGATCTAATATCGGAGACTCTAGTGTAAACTTAAGTCTTTGAAAATATTATTAAAATATTAAATATTATTAAAATGTTTAAAATATTAAATACTATTTAATATTTTACAAAAATTTAGTTTACTTTTTCAAGATTGTTGAAACTGCTTGAAATATATAATCAAGCCTAAGCTCCTCTATATAATACTCTGAATTTACATATATGTATATATAAGTTCAGGGTATATATGCAAATATTTATATAATTTTAAAGTTAAATAAAATATGCTTTCAGTCAATTAAAACAAATAAATATATACATACGAGTTGAAGTATATTTATAAATATAATTGCATATATTTGAGAAATGTATAATAAATATGAAATGTATAAAAAGATATATTCTATGAATATAGTTTTGTTGTATTTATATATATATATATATATATATATATATATATATATATATATATATATATATATATATATATATATATATATATAATTATAAATATATTCGATATTTTTCAAGAAAAGGATTCGATTAACAAAGAAAGACAATAATATATGACTACAGAAAATATACATTCCAGTAGACGAATTTGGAGCAGAGTGAACTCAGAGCTGTGGGACTAGTTAGCCTTGTTAGCCATAAGGTGGGCTATTCAGTAAGTCTTTGTGACATCTTCGAAACATTGCACATTTAAAATGAGGATGATTAACAAACATAAATAGTTGCTTTTGCAAAGACAATAACACAAAAAGAGAAAAAAACAAGTAAGAAAACTCTAGTCGAGACCGCTCGACAAGGGTATACCCTAAACCCTATGAAGAACCGTTATTCCAAGCATTCTTTGTTTCTTTTATATACACATGCATATGTACGTTCATTACAAGCCAAACTTACACACACATGCACAGGCGCACGCACACACACACGCCAATCGGTGCGTCAGCTGTTCTTTGGCTGCTTTGTATGGCAGTGCTATGGGAAATTAAATGTTTAATAACTTTTTTTCTAGAGTAACGATTTTGATCAAACTTGTTGGGCGTAATCATGTCATCCATATGTATATATGTGCCAAAGCACAAGTCTGTAGTATTTGAAATACGGGACTTACAAATTTGAGGCGAAGGGGGCGTGGCATCCTAAATTTAGCAAAAACCGAAATTGTGTAATGCTCACATAACACTAAATGCAAAATTTGAAGACTCTAGCTATAAAGATGAATTATATATAATTATATAACGGAGCATCGATTTCGTTTTTAATCGATAACATTAAAATTAAGACAGTTATCGATTTTTTTTAACAAACTCGATCTTTTCGTGATATACAGGAACCTACATAAAAAATTTCAAATCTCTAGCTCTTATAGGTTCTGAGAACGACGCGTTCATACATACGGACAGACGGACGGACGGACGGACGGACGGACGGACGGACGGACGGACGGACAGACGGACAGGGCCAAATCGACTCGGCTTGTCTCCCTGATCAAGAATATATATACTTTATGGGGTCTGCCACGCCTCCTTCTCCCTGTTACATACATTTCAACAAAAACATTATACCCTGATTTTCCCATTTTCAATGGGTTCAGGGTATAAAAACACAAAGAACACAAAATAAGTTCCTTAAATAGGACAACACAAAATTGAAGCTAGCTTAAACATCTACTAATTATGCTAAGTGACTATGTTAAATTAATATGGCTGATGCTTTGTGACTCAAGCCTTTTCGGCCACGGCGCGCAGCTCTTCCATCAGGGATGGCGCGGTCTCTTGCCGTGCCTTGCTTGACTCCAGACCGGCCAGCAGCTTGTTGAGATCTAGCATATCCTCACGGCAAGCGGCCAAGCCCTTGCTTAATTGGCACAGATTTGGCTGACTACGTTTACTCCGCTCGATTAGCTCTAAGATATAACTATTGCGTGGGCGACCCGTCTCCTGTGCAGTTTGTTGAATGAGCTAAAAGCGAAACATAGTTTGAGCTGTTGGAGGATTACGTGCATACATGATGCAGTGCTCACCTTTTTGTAGTCATCAATCAGATTGGCCACCTCATGAGC
The DNA here is from genome assembly GCA_035047545.1 of Drosophila paranaensis. Lineage (NCBI taxonomy): Eukaryota > Metazoa > Arthropoda > Insecta > Diptera > Drosophilidae > Drosophila > Drosophila paranaensis. The sequence goes on along the minus strand of JAWNPL010000145.1, from coordinate 3,276,297 downwards.
AGGCTCCAATGGCGTGGAGCTTGTCGACGACTTGCCCAGATCTGCAGACTCCACACGAGCTCTTTCTGTGGCCAGGGTTTGCTCTAGAAACTATTGAAAAAGGTTTTGTGATTAGTTCCCAACTTGTTTTTGGTGTCCACACCCCACCTTGATTCTGCTCAAAGCTTCTTCATATTTGCCTCCCACTTTAGCCAGCTTAGCTTTTAGCATCGGCAACTCAGCTGCAACCTTTGCCGTGCGCAGCTCCTGTCGCAGCAACTTGGTCAGCTGTGGCCAGCTTTTCACATGCTGCAGTTTGCGACCCGTTTCCATTTCGAGAACTTGCAGCAGACTGCTGTACTGCTTCCTCGGCGCGCACTGGCGCTCTTTGAGCAGCGCCTGCACTTGTGCCTGCAACTGGTTCAGATTGGCCGCATCGAGAGCTTGCGCCTGCTTGAGCTGGTGCAGCTCGTTGCTGTTTTGGTTCTCGTGGGCTCGACTCAGCAACTGCAGTTGCTGCAGCTGCTCGTTTTGCTGAGCGAAGAGCTCATTTAGCTGCTGCAACTCCTCGGACTTCTGCTGCAGCTGCAGCTCCATTTGCTGTTCCATTTTCTGAGTGGCTTGCAGTGCTTCGAGAAGCTGCATCCAATCGGCCTCCATTTCATTGGTGTTCCTTATTTTATCATTCTGCTGTTGCAGCAGTTGCTGCAGCAACGCAACCGTTTGCTGCTTCTGTTTGCTGGCTGCAATCAGCTGCTGCTCCAGCGTCTCAATGCGCTGCTCTAGCACTGGATCAGCAGCCATCGTTTGGGTGGCAGCACATACGAGCTGCTTATTCTGGGTCTTATTCAACTGCTCCTCCATCTGGGCCTTTGCGTCACTTAGCTGATTGCATTGCTCCACATGAAGCTGAAGCTGATCACGCAGTTCATTCAGCTTTTCCTGTTTCTCATTATTTTGTGACTGCTGCTCTTCGAGCTGGCATTTTGTGAGCTCACATTTGGCACTCGTCTCCGCGTATTGCTTGTGGAGATCCATGAGCTGCTGCTCCACGATTTGCAGTGCTTGCTGCGACTGCTTCAGCTGGCTGGCGATAGCTGCCTTCTCCGCCGTTAAATCCTTTAGTTGAGCGTCTTTGAGAGCCTGCTCCAATTGTTGCGCTTCCATCTGAAAGTTCAATTGCTCCAGCTGCCGTTGCTGCTCCTCATTCTGTGCCTCCAACTTCGACATGAGCAGCAGCTCCGACTGTAACTCGAGCAACGCGTGCTTAAGAGTCGCTATCTCGCTAGTCTTGGCAATGATGGCGCCATGGAACGCCATGCTGTAGTTGTGCATGGCATCAATGGTGCACTCGCTGCTTAGCTTTTGTTCGTAGTGCTTCTTCATGTCCAGGAACTCACGCTCCTTCAACGCAAGCAGCTGTTCCTGTGTCTGCAGCGTTTCATTTAGCTCCGCAATCACCTGACGCAACTGCTCCCGCTCAGCCGTCACATTGCGAAGCGTAGTCGACTTCAGCTCCAGCTTGTGCGCCAGCTCGCGCTGCTCGTCGATCAGCTGCTTGCATTGGCGCGTCATGTGTTTGTTTTCCAATTCGACTCCCGCAAGTTGGCGCTGTAGCTCCAGATGCTTGCTGTCGTGCTCCAGACTCAGACGCTCCATGTCGGCGAGCAGTTGTTTCTTTTGCTTACGCAGAACGTCTGTGAGCTGTCGCTGATCCATGAGCCTCGCCTGCTGCTGCTGCGCCTCAAAGGATTCAAATACATTTTCGCTTGTGCTTTGTTGTGCTGTTCCTGAAGACAGCGGCGCTGTTATGCTGTTAGCCGCAGCCAGTCCAGAACTTTCTAAAGCGGCGCATTTCGCTTGGAGGCGAAGGGATTCTTGTTGAAGTCTCTGATTCTCTAACATGTATTTTCGCTCCTGAACATAGAGCCGTTCCAATGTTTCGAGACGGCTATGCTTTTGTGACTGCAGCTCCTTCTTATACCACCGCTCCGACTTGCTCAGGCGTTCCACTTCGCTGCGCGACTTCCGCAGCTCCTGCGAGACCATGAAAACGGAGCCCAGAGCTTCGTGAGGCAGTTCATCCTGCCCCGCCCGTTCCTTTGGCTCTTCGCATGTTGTGGAATGATTTGTTGCATCACTGCTGCAGCTGAAAAGGCCAGAGTCATCTGCTAGAGCTACGCCCCCTGAATTCTCAGATTCCATTGCGTTGGCCGAGACCTACAAACAAATTTAGTCAAGGTCGTCTATTTAAAGATTTCTTCTGCTTACCTTCTGTGCACACCCGTTTGCCAAACTGATTTAAGCAATGGCTGATTCAATAATTGTAAGCTTACAAGTGGTAAAACTACATTTTCCACGTTGTAAACAAAATTTTACAATTTCTTAAATCTTGCCAGCGGCGCAGCTGTTGATGCCTGGCCAGTGTGACCGTTTCTGGTTAAATGCAGAACGTCTACTTAAAGTAAATACCATCATCGGAGGCCGCAATTGGAGCATGAAAAAATTTTGTGCTGACAATATAGTTGATTTTAATATTTTTGTATAATATATTTTTAATAATATTTAGCCTTTATAGTGATACGTATTGATGTATCACTATAAAGGCTAAATTATTAAATTTATAAGTTTGCACACCATTCTGCTGACTACAGACACAAGTTTTGCTAACTAGTGTATGTTTTCTAGTATTGGATTATGTGGCTACGGTCACACTTGGTCGCGAAACCATCACAAATAAAATCTTATTAAAATTTTGCCAATTTTATAAGCAAAGGCACACACAATTGGCAACTCGCGTTTAGTTTCAATTCACAAATAGTCAAAATGTTCTCCTAGAATGCATTGAGCTGCCAGGCACAATGCAATTAATATGTGTAAATAGAGATTAATTAGTGTCGTTGCAATTGCGTGTTACAAAACTCGCAAGTGGAAGGCGAAACCACAACAAAAACAAACACAAGGACCTGAAGAAGAAGCATGTCAAGTTCCAGCGAAGCAGCCAACAGTAGCGGCGAGGCCTTTGCCATTTATTACAAAGGCAATGCCCTGCAGCTAAAGTGGAAGGGCGTGCCGCCCCTCTCCCGCTCGCCAGCACTGCGACTCTGCTGCATGGGCAGCAGCAAGAGTAAAGATGGCAGCGAGGCTGGTTCGAAGGCTGGAGTCCAGTTGGATTCTGATTGGCTGCTGCTGCTGACGGCGGACCACTCACTGTATTCGGCTACGCTGCTGGCGACGAATGGAGTGCACTCCCTGGAGCTGGCCTTGCTGCGGACGGATATTGTTGACGTGGACTTCTGTCGCGGCAGCCGACAGCTCTTCGTGGTGCTCGCCAATGGCAGCGTACAGCGGCAGCTCATTGCAGGCAGCTATCGGCCGAGCGCCTGGCAAACGCTCAGCTTCGATCCCCTCGAGCTGCACGACGAGGGCCTCCGCATGCGCCGCGTTTGCTGCTCGGAGCAGGGCGTGGTCTTTGTCAGCGTCCGCGGAGCAACCTATGTGCTGGGCAGCTGTGGGGAGGTTTTCAACGCCGAGGAGCCGCGCCATATGCGCCTCTGCGAGGAGGGCAAACAACTGCTGGACCTCGCCGCTGGCGATGAGCACTTCGTCCTCCTGATGGCACCGCATCAGCAGGCCGACGACGTGCTGCAGCTGCAGCAGGAGTCCGCGCAAGAGGAGCACGGCTCGTTGAAATCGCTGCACAGCGGCAGCTCGGATCGCAGCTTTGCAGCCAACACGCGTCATCTGCTCCACCAGGGCTATGCGCTGCTGCATACTCAGCTCTTCACTTTTGGTGCCTCCAACGGCGGCCTGCTGGGCACTGGGGATCACATACGACGCGCCCACGTCGCTCGTCTCGAAAAGCTCGAAGGGATGGGAGTTTGCAGCATTGCCGCCGGCAGGCAGCACAGCGTGGCTCGTACCCTGGACGGACGCCTCTACCACTGGGGCATCAATAATCGCGAGCAGCTGGGAGAGGACCTGAGTTCTCCCATGGAAATATGCCTGGCGGAGCAGCTGACGCCGGAGCAGCACACGGCTCTGGAGGCCACCTGTGGCGACTATCGCACGCTAGTGCTGGATGCAGCGGGCCAAATCCAGACTCTGCCCCAGTCCCAGTCCAGCACCTATGCGCAGACCGTGCTGCACCTGCAGATGGGCGCTGCCTGGCCCCGTCAGCTGCGGCTGGTGCACTGCGCCGGCGGATTCACACTCCAGAATAGCCGCCAGTTCCAGCGGCAATACCACTACTTTCTGAGTCACCTGGAGTCGCAGCTACAGCTGCTCCTCAAGCAGCGACAGGCTGTGCAAACGCTGATGATCTGGGAGTTTCCTGTCCTGGCGCCCCTCTTGCTCAACTGGGAACGGATTGTGTGCCTGCTGGCAGCCACCCTGCACTCCCTCGAAGGCTTCTATCGTGCGGACTACGTGCAGCCGGCGGACCTGCTGTACATCTGCTACCATCGCGAGTACATCGAGCTCTTCGAGAGCTACACCAGGGCCTACTGCGACGTGCTCTCCGTGAATGGCTTCGGGGAGGCGGTGACCGCGATTTGCTTGCCTCCCCTGAGCAACCAGAATCCACTGGCGGAGCTGGGCGAGGAGAGCTACTTGATACGCCTGTTCCAGCAGCCGTTTGGCATCTACCAGCTCTTCATACAGTTCATGGAGCTGCTCGTGAAGACCCAGCCGGAGTACGAGGAGCACCGCGTCGCTTGGTCGGAGTTCGCGCGGATGAGCTGCATCAGCCAGGAGCTGGCCGTCAATACCAAAGAGTTCTGGAGCAGCAAGGAGTGCACGCCGCGCATATACCATCTGAGGCAACGCCAGCGGCGCGTCATACTCACCTCCGCTCTGGTGCCGCTCAAGCTGATCAACACTGGCATCAGCATGTCCAGCCACAGCTTCATACTCTTCTCCGACTTCCTCTGCCAGCTGGGCAGCAACACGCTCTACACATACCCGTTGAGCGCACTGTGGGTTTGGCCGGAGGCCGAGCTGGGCCTGCGCATTGTGACGCCAGAGAAGAGTTTTGTTTTGATGACCAAAAAGGCGGAGTCGCGGAAGGTTTGGCTGGACCAGCTGCAGTCGAGCATCGTGGCGGCCCTGGGGCGACCTCTGGGCAGCCCTGTGCCCAACGTGCGCTCCACCGCCTACGAATATAGCCGCGAGAACCCAAAGTTCTCCAGGGTTAAGGCCTGTGGCACCTGGCGCAAAGGCGTGCTGCACGGCAACTGCTACCTGGAGTATCCCGATGGCAGCGTCTACTGCGGCGAGGTTAACCGTGGTGTCATTGAAGGTGAGCTCTCCTTAAGGACTATATGCTTGCCTATATACAGGTTTATTTGATTTATTTGTAGGCTATGGCAAAATGGTGATTCCCTCGACCGGCGTTTACGTGGGCAACTTCAAGGGCGGTCGATTCCACGGCTTCGGCGTCTACGAGCTCAACGGCAGTGCGGCGCAGGAGAGCGAGATTTACGAGGGCAACTTTTGCGAGGGGCTCTTCCACGGTCACGGCATGATGCGCAACAATCGCTACATCTACGTGGGCGAATACGTGGCCAACACGCGCAGCGGCTACGGAGTCATGGAAGACCTGGTCAGCGGGGACAAGTATATGGGCATGTTCGCGGACAACAAGCGCTGTGGCGCCGGCAGCTGCATCACGAACCGTGGCGACTACTTTGAGGGCACCTTTGCGGCAGACGATCTCACGGGCAGCGGCGTGGCTGTTTTCGAGAACGACTACTACTACGAGGGAGAGCTGACGCTGCAGGGACCCAACGGTCGCGGCGACTACTATATGCCCTGCGGCGATGCTGGCCATGTGCTGGGTGCCAGCGAGGAGGACGATGACAACTATGAGCTAATAGGCAACAAAATGTTCGGCCAGCTCAGCGGCAGCTGGGAAACGGTGCGAATCCAAACTGGTGAACTGTCACTGAATCGACGATTTCCGAAGTTCCCCAGGTAACTATACTTTAGATACTTTCATATACTAGTTGATCACTCCCTTTTATCCTTTTCTAGTTCTCTTGGCCGAATGGTAGTGGATCACAATCGGAAGTGGCGCGCGTTGTTCCACAACTTTGAATCGGACCTGGCGACCTGCAGCAGCTCGAGTAGCAGCAGCGGCGTCTTCTCCGGCATTTTGGGCGGCACCCTGAAGAAGCCAGCGAAAACGACGCTGAGCACGGCGCAGATTTGGAGCTGCATAGCCATTTATATGAACAAGCAGCGGTCTCGAGACGGCTCCAAGCCGGGCAACTACTTCAACAACATTCTACTCAGTCTGCCGCTGCCGCCGAAGCCAGCCGCGCAGCCTTTGGTAAACAGCACGCCGACGTTGCCGTCTGCGCTGGTGACCAGAAAGCTGGCCACTTCGTTGGACTTGTTCAGCTCCACGCCACGACGCATTCACTCGCAGGAGACGCTGTGCAGCAAGCAGGGCGATCTACAGCGCTCGGATAGCCTGCTCTCTATTGGGCATAACTCGACCATAGATACGAGGAGCTTGGTTAGCTTCGGCCTGAACGAGAGTCTGCTGGAGCCCAGCTTTAATGGCGACCAGGACACCGGCAATCTGAGCACCAGCTTTGGCAGCGTCGCACAAAACAACAACAACAACAACATATCCAAGAACATTAACAACAGCAACTGCTCGATCACCTCGACGACCTCCACGAGCAGTGCGATGCTGGAGCAGGTGCCTGGCTTTGGCATGGCGTCCACACTCAGCGAGCTGGATGTGAGCTGCATTCGGCTGTATCTGGAGCAAGCCTTCAAGGATCGGTATCATCCGCTATATGCGCTGAATGAGCGCATCGCCAACTGCTTCCACTACTCGTACGGCTACTGGAAGGTGAAGCCCACCTCCATTCTGGCCAAGCAGGCCATGCGCGAATGGGAATCGATATCGAGGCGGATGTACCGGTTCGTGCGTAAGATGTTTCCCGCCCTGCCGGAAGACTATTGCTACCTCGACGGCAGCAGGGAGGTGATCTCCCACATCACGCTCCTCTACCCACTGATGCTCTCCGAGGGCGTCTACTCGACGCTGTTCGTGCTCTACGCCAACAAATACAACCGCAAGGATGAGCTGTACAGGCACAACTTGAACCACGCCGAGAAGCTGACTGATGCCGAACTGGTCCAGCTGCTCGGCCACGACAGGTTAGCAAATTATAAACACTGCGTTTATTTTATTTACACTTTCGCTCTTCAACGTGTGATGGCTGGATGATTAAAATTAACGATTCTACGTATTCTCGTGTTAACACGATCTTAATATTATTTACCTGTTTCCAAATTGCGAGGGCGATTCGAATCTGAGCTCTGCGAGAGGAATTTAAGACTACATGGACTACGTCTAAGCTAACACAATATTTAACAATAATTTGTCAGCTTGTTTCGGTTATCTGATCCCCCCGACATTGTGCATCTTAATGGCCATATTTGAATTGCCAAAACAAGTCTTTCCCGTTCTCTCCTACTACTACTCCTCTGATTTGTATATTTGTTATTCCCCATTTGCAGTTGCCTGAACGCTGTGATGCTGGACACGCAATTCGAGGCGGCAGTACAGTCGCTGAAGCAGCTGCAGGAGAAGTTTAGTCCCCAGGACATGTTGACTGTGATACAGCGCAGCATGGAGCTACTCTCGGAGGCATATGAGCACGCCATGGCCAGTGAGTGTTTGATTTAAACTGCTTTTAGTTTGATGACTGATTCACTAACTCTTGAATCTTGCAGCAAGCGCGGCGCAGCTCAATGCGGACAATATGATACCGCTCTCCATGCTGTGCATGCTGCGCGCTGCCGTGCCCCACTTGGGCGCAGAGCTGGCCTTGCTGGACGACCTGACAGGCGGACCGAACTTCCAGGCCGAGATGAACGGCATGGCAGGCTATTGCTACACCACCCTGAAGGCCGCCTACGAGCATATCACGATGCGAGCGCTTCAGCGAAGCGCCCTACCCTGAGCTCAATGCAACTGAACGCCCGTATTAATATTGTTACAATTGTTATGGCCTTCGGAGCCAACGATCAACATAATTTCTAATTGATGCTTTGTTACGTGTTAGCCAAATACCCATGTAAACGTTATATACCCTGTATATAGAAAATAAGTGCAACTGTCCTCATAGGCATAGGTGTAGGTTGTTATTTAGCTGTACAGTTGTCGAGGGGTTCACGTGTCGATCTGTGTATAATGTATCTATATGTATATTTCACTAACACTACACTAACAGTAGATTACAGACTAAGCATAACGCATTCCGATTAAATACATTTATCATAACAATTTAGTTTAAATTATATGACTCGTTCAGTTCGCTTAATGAGTATACATAAAGATGCCCTTCGTGTCGGGGCAAATGTCGCATACCGCATCCTGCGGAAACAGGGATTTGGCCAAGTGCGAGACGAAGTGCGCTTTGTCAAAGGTGTAGATGAAATACTTCTCGGGAAACGTGGTGCCCGTGGAGAAGTTGTACACCAGAATGACCTTGTCCCCCTGCTTTAGAGTCTTGCGCGAGTCGAGGTAGGCCAGGGCGAAGACAGCTTTGCGGAAGACAGTGCGCTGGTGGCCAATGAAGTAGGTGGTGCGGAAGGGCAGCATGGTGACGTTATGATAGAGGGACACGTAGTCCTCCGCCGAGCGCATGTGGCTGACGAACAGGATGGGCGCCTTAGGTCTGAAGTGGGCAATCTTCTGTACCATGCGTGTGGTCACGCCGCAAATGACAATGGCAGAGGCGTTCGCCTCCATGGAGGCGGTGGCGACAGCCCGGGCCATGCCATCGGCGCCAGTGTGCGAGCTGTCGCAGATTGGCATCTTGGACAAGGCCGTCGGCAAGATCTGATCGAAAACGGCGCTTTGAAGGAAAGTGAAGTAGAAGATCTGCTTGAACTGGTGCGACCTGATCAAGTACTTGTCCGGATAGAAGAAGACGTGGTAGTAGTGGTCGGGATCGACACGCAAGTTCTGCTGGCTTATGTGCCACGGATCGAATATGATGGGCTTCTTGGCGCCGTGGGTCAGCTGCAGGAGGCACTGGGCGTCGGGACACATTCGCAAAATATCTGGCCGATTCGCTGGCTCAGCCAGCTCCACCAGCAATCCGTCGTAGCGCTGAGCGGCCCAGTTGAGTTCGCCGGAGCAGCCCAAGATATCGTTGATCACCACGCGGGCGTAGACTCGGAGGGTATCGCACTGCAGCGACGTCATGACCTTCTCCAGGTCGTTGATATACTGGACGGTGCCAACGATATTGGATACTACCACCTGGATACCCACCTCGCGGGCAAATGTCAGGTCCTCCACCTCCTCGTAGGAGATGCGATACCTACTGCAGCGTTGCGGGAAGAGCACCGGCATGTACGACTTGAGTGTTCCAGCGCGGCAGACGCAGCAAAGGAGGTGATCCTGACGGACAGAGCGCACCATCAGCTGTATATCCTCGCCAATCAGGATGATGTCGAACTTGTGGACATCAACGAGCAGAAAGCGGGCGTTCACGTAGATCATGTTCCGGGACCCAAAGTTGGAATAGTTGCGATCCGTAGTCACTGTAATCCTGTCGTTTTTGTTCAGCTGGATGCCTTCGACGGTGTCCTCTTCCAAGTATCCGCTGTATTGATAGCGCGGAGAGAGCTTGGCAATGATGGTGGACACAACCGGAAAGCCGAACTCCTTGGACACAGTGATCTCTGCTTCGCGCAGCTGCACAATCAGATCCTGAGTCTTGCCCTGTGGTCCTCGAAAGAGATCCACCATAAAGCAGCGTACCCCAGACTCTGCAATGAAATGAGCAAGTAATCCTTGATGACTGCGATGCAGCCTGCAGTCTTCAGGCACTCACGCAGATAAAATTGGAGATTGTCATCGCCATCGGGGCATAGCTCGATGCACTGGTTGTTGCCATTGGGATTGACGCCCTCCGGTACGCCGAGGATCTCGAAATCGGTGAAGAAGTTTCCCCACCGCTCCTCGTCAAACGGCATCATGCAGACATCCTCGCTCAGCTCCTCTTCACTCCACGAGTCGACATCTTTAAGGATGACGTCGTTCCCTATGACGGACATCACTTTGAGGCTGTGCACCGATGACAGACGATGCAGGTCGTCCAGATTCATGTCGGAGTTGTCATCATCAAGGCCAAGCAGATTCCTGAAAGCCTTGCGCCGCTGCATTGTACCCAGCAGCTCCTTGGCCTTCAGCACCTTGTCCACATCGATAGTCGCTATTTTGAGTTTCTTCCAAATGGATTCATAGTCGTCAAGCTGGCTCGGTTTGGAGGATGGAACCAGCGAATCCGCTACGGACATCTTGATCAAGTTTCACACCAATCTTCCAATACAAAATCAAATATAAAAGTAAAGCTGAACGGAGAGATTTACGAATTCCAAATATACATATAGACCCGATCTATATATGTATGTCTGAGAATGCTGTTCCGACACTTATCAAAAGGTAGGACTGCCGAAAAAACCGATTACAAAATTTGATGTGGATATATTAAAGTTGAAGTCGTTATATAGAAGACTTGTATTTGATTAGGAATACTAAACCTCACAGACGAGCTCTAAATCAGTTCTACCGAGAAAGTCTTGAGTGAACGAGACAAGTTGATTAGATATCAGGTAGGTGGCTGCGGAGATCATTCCAATGGAACTGAGCTGAGCTGATGAAAAAGTGGATTGGAGTAAGACCTTTGACCTTTTCACAGAAGAGCTGGAGTTGGAGTTTATAAACGAGCAATAATATGAATATTTGAGGAGTGAAGATTGATGCTGAAAGTCCTACTGTAGCTGGAATTCGAAATTTATGATAGGCAGATAGATGATAGACTTAACTTTCCTGTTGATGAAGGATAACAGTATGTGACTATAATACTCGTCATCAGAGATGGCAGAAAGAAAAGATTAATGAAAGAAAAATTCATATATGAGTTTTCCTGGGAAGTTTAATATGAAATGCGTGTATAAAGCATATTGTACATAAGTTTATTCAGCACGAATAGTTACTGAAAATAATGAGAATTGGTTCTCTTTGATTTCTTTTATTTAGCAGAAACCGCACAGGTATTTTATCTTGATTTTCTATCGTTGCCCGCTTTAATTTGTTTATTTCCGTAATTTATTTGTGTGTTTTGTGAAGCGAGAATGTTAAATTTAGCAACGCGTCAAGTGAAATGTTTACAATGTGAGAGAAAGTTAAATGGAAGCTAGCAGCACGGCTAACTAAGCATTTTCCGAGTTTCCAACGCCACTTGAACCAGCAGCAGCAGCAACAGCATCCCGCCAGCCCAGCGCCCCGTAAACATAAACAGTCGGAATGTTTAGAGAATAAAAAATTCATATTCCAGGCGAACATTTCTTAGTTTTCCATTTTGAACTGATCTGTTCGCTTGGGCTGCTGCTGCTGATGCTGCTGCTGCTGTTATTGTTTATTTTGAGAGACACGGGCCAGGTCTTGGGTGTGGCTAGTGCACGATCTAGTCTAAACAACGGCAGCAGCATTTCCCTTTCGCTACCTAATCACACTCGAGAGCAGGCCGCTTGAACTTTGACGTGAACTGCAGCCATCGGATGTGGGACTCTGGCATAGGCATGGATGGGCATGGGCATGGGCCTGGGACTCCTCCCTAATAAGCTATTTTGTCCGTTTTTAGAAACAATTCCTCTGCCGCAAGGCGACGCAAGACGGCGACGGCGGCGTCAGCGGAAACTAGCGCGTGTGGGTGGGAGATGATGTATAGAGCTGGTGGCTGGGGCCGGGGGGCTGCTGGCTGCGGGCTGGCACACTGCTGCGAGACCACGGGCGGCCAGCTGCTGAGCATCGAACATGAATTGCCGTGCTCGTCGTGGATCGTTCGTGCACTTGAGTTCCGGGCCACTCGCTCACCAGCGCGCTCGCTCGCCTGTCCGTTTGGGCCTCTCGCTCGCACCGCTCCCGAAAATTTTACTATCCATCTCTTACAGTTCGTTTCGTTTCGTGTCGGCATTTCAATATTTTCTGTTTTTTTTTTCGTGTCTTCTGCTTCTTCCTTCGCTTTGTGAATAGAATTTTTCAACAATTTGGCTGTCTTAGAGTTTTCGAAATTTTGGAGCGTAGTTGCAGTGTGTCGCGGCGCGTCAGCGCGTACGGATCGGTGCGCTATAGTTTTTCAACCAATCCAACCCCACATAACAGACCAGTTCAAGGAATATTCCAAATACTGAGCAAAAAACGATCAAAGTTAATCAAAAGTTGTAAACTATTCGTGGTTGTCGCTCAACTCGAAGTGCCTTGCTTATGCAGCAGGATACATGGGTAGGAAGTGTCTCACTCAGCTGCGGAAGTGGGCGTTGTGTCTGTTGCCAAGTTCCAAATGCACATACATATATATGTATATATATGTATATATAGATATATAGATATAGACACAAACACACACACTCGCGTATATATATGTAGACAATTTTCGGCTTTCTACTCAACTCTGCTCTGCTCTGCCTTTTGGCTAAAAATATTTTCCGTTAAAAACGTAGAAAAATCCAAAAAGAAAGAGGAAAATCCACTTGCCTCAGCGCCTGCCTGCCGCCTGTTTTTCATAATTTTTCATCTTTATTTATTTATCGCACAGATGAAAATTTCGCTCTCGAACTTTGCGTTTCCCATTTGATTTCGCATGTCGTCATTTTTGTTTACCCCCCACCCGCCCGCCACCTACCACCTCGCACAGCCTTTGTCTTGGGGGAGGAGCGCAAGGAATAGAGCTGTCTCCACATTGCCAGCCTAATGAAACAAATCACAATTTAATAGGCACGGCGCGTCGTTTACAACTTCCTTGAATATGTCTATATATACATATATCTAGATATATAATTATATATGTTACGTATAGATATAGATAGATATATATATATATGTGTGTGTGTGTGTGTGTGTGTGTGTGTGTGTGTGTGTGTGTGTGTGTGTGCACATCTGTGTGTGGCATGGGAAGACAGCTGTGTGCTCTTTGGCAGATGCCATGCTGCGTATGTGGGGGAAGTCCATAAAAAAATAAAAGCAGAAAAAGAGAAAAAACATAGAAACAGAACTAAAAACAAAATCAAACCAGCGCACAGTTATAAAAATAAAACTATTTTTGTATTTTCGTATATCTGTGTATTTGTATATTTGTACTTATGTACGGCATGCGTGGAACAGTCGATGATCAGAGTATTTGACTTTTTGCGAAGACAGCCGGACGGTCGGCCAGTCGGCAGTCTCTTGGCACAGTTTTCCAGACTCCCCTGGCCTCGAACATAAATCAATCATGGCAAATTCAATTAATTCAATTCGAAAACGAAATTAAAGCAATGTGGCAGCACCACCAGCACCAGCACCAGCACCAGCACCATCAGATAGACATACTTAAAGGCTATAACATGCTGTGGAACTTAAACGAAAACGATTTTTATACAAAGTTCTAGTCGATTTGTCTTTTTCCGCTTACTGACGTTTTATTGAGCAACGGCAGGGAAGGGAAAAAGGCGTATTTACTACGAATTATTTCAACGAAATAAAAATTTGTTTTAATAATAATAAAATTCAAGAAAGTGAGAGAGAAAGAATGAGAAGTACAGCTGGTAAGTAGCCCTCCCTTCACAAGTCCATTACTAAATAAGCTATCGAGGCAGACGTCTTCAACGAGGCGTGCACACTCACTTTAATGCCTAATTTAATTAAATGATTTATTCGATTAATCACAAAGTTTTAAGTTGCCTTAAAGAAAAATCCTTCTACGATTCGATAGATGTACTTAAGGAGTGATTATTGAAGGGATGCTTAGAAGCATATAAATTTATGTATAACATTTTTTAGTAAAAATTTTGTTTATTATTATATAAAAATTATTTTTATAGGCTTTTCGATAAAAGATATTTGAAACAAATTGTTTTTTCATAATTATATATTTATATAAATTCTTGGCTTTTTAATCTAATTTACAAAATGAAATTGTCTTTGAATTTTTGCCTTTTAAATTCAAGAATTTTCTGTTAATATTATAGTTAAACATTTCTAGAATATTTTTCAAAAACTTTTTCTAAAAAGGTATTTTTATTTGTATTTTTGGAGAGTATTTTTATTTTAATAAAAATTTAATTTTTAAAATTAAAATTTAAAAATTCGTTTTTGGGGTTTTCCAACATTAATTTTTTACTTTAATACTTTACTTTTTTTACTTTAATTTTAAATATTTAATTTACCTTCAAAAGTGCTAAAAATTTGCATATGAACTTAAATATTATTTTGTAAAACAATTTCCAAGGAATACTTGGATATATATGTATATTTGAAACACATGTTAATACAATTTTATATATGTACACATATTCCGCTAAAAATAAACCAATTGAACGGCTATAACAAAACAATTCAAATTAATATGAATAAGTCGATTTATGTCTGTTGCTAACTGACAGGAATAACAAAGCGAATATTAAATGCTTCAGTATGAAACGAATTGGGCTATAAATAAATATTCAATTGTAAATTACATATTTAACAAATACACACTCAAAAAAGTACACCCATTTAATATATGCATATTATATATATGTATATGGTATATATATAATGTGTATAAGGCAGAGTCATGCACTCAGTAATATTTCCAGTTGCGTCTTTCGCCCAATCGCTGCATATATAAATATGTATGTATATAGCTATATATGCTTATATAGACACATATATATATACATATATATAGTATGTACAGTGGCATACCACCCCCAATCGGAGCGCTGATATTTCTGTAACATTTCTAATGAAACGAAATTAAATGTATAATTTATTGTTGCATAAACAAAAGGCACGAAACCGAATCGAAAATCGAACGAAACGCAACCGAAGCGCATGTGGCACCTTTAAGTATTTCGATCTGCGCCTTGCCCCGGCCACCTCTCGCCTGGGCCCGACCCGGCCTGGTCTGTGTGGAGCGGATTGCGTTTTGCAGGGGCTGGAAAATTTCGTGCTCCCGCACGAACCGAGCCAAAAATAACAATCTCAAGATGGGGAGCGGCGTGTGGGAGCACAGATTTGTTTATAGTTTTTTTTTTTCTTTTTTCGCCTCGTATAAACAATTGCAATTGAGAAATGGGAAAATCGCCGTTCGAGAAAAATCGCTGAAAATGACCAAGATCGATGCGAAACTCGTGGGCATTCGATTCCTGGTTCTAAAATAAAATAAATATGAAGAGATGAAACGATGGGAGGGAACAATGCATGCAGAAATGCTCGGCGAACCGCATCATCATACACCATAATCATATAATCATGCTCCATAATGAATGCAAAGCGAGGCTGGACTGGGCTGGCGTTAAGAGCAAAGTAAACAAGTGCAAGGAATGCGAGGGTAGAATACAAATACATATACACACATATGTGTGCATATGTGGATACTTATGAGTCTCTGGATGTGTGTGTGTGTGTGTGTGTCTGGCTGGATGATCTGAAATTGAATGCCTGAAATTGTAGGGCGTAGACGTGCACTTAATTGATATTAAATTAATTCTTAGAACGAGTTTCAGTTCACAAATTTTTGCGACTTAATGTATGTCACAAGCGAAAACCGGTAAGGAAGATGACCACGATGAGATCTGTTTATTCGATCTGCTTTGGGCCTTTATAAGGCGGCCGCTGGCCTGCTCAAGCTCAAACGGCGTGCAGCAGCGGAGCGAACATGTTGAAGCTTGTGAGTAGCCTTGACAGCGCAGCCTCTCCTAAAAAAGAAGTAACCCACATTCCCCTCTCCAATCTCTCTCGTCGAACAGCTACTTAGCATTTTTGGAGTGTGCCTGGTTGGGGCCTTGGCCGCGCCCGTCGACGTGCATCCGAGTTCGACGGCGCCGCCCGTGGCCATTGTGGACTCCGGCCAGGAGAAGCACGAGGACGGCTCGTACCACTTCTTCTACCAGGGCGAGGACGGCACACACCGCGAGGAGACTGCTGTTGTGCACAACGCAGGCACCAAGTCGGAGTTCCTCGAGGTGAGCGGCTCCTACTCGTACTTCGACGGCGAGGGCAAGGAGGTGGTGGTGCGCTACAAGGCCGACGACCACGGCTTCGTGCCCGAGGGCGACAACATCCTGCCGCAGATCTCGCTGGCGGCCAAGCTGACCAGCGAGCAGCAGCAGTCCTCCCCGCCCGACACGGACTACATCAAGCCGCCCAAATACTAATAAATACCGGGAACAGTTTCTAAAACTTGATCGAGTCTTTATTCGAGTTTAGTTCGATTAATGCAGAAACAATTTCAACTAACTACAGGTAGCTACAGGATGCTCTAATCGGTAATAAGCACAGAGCTCAAAACATACAGCTAGGGACGGGGACGGGGACGAGGACAGGGCTTGAGGCTCAGGACTCGGGGCGTGGGGGTACCGGGGCTGGTTATATAATACATACGAGGGCGAGACTTCGTTATAGAGAGAAAACAATGCAATAAATATGACGTAAGCGGGACATGTGGGCTGGTCCGTCTGGCATCGGCTACTTCTTGACGGGCGTGGCCGGCGGCGAGCGGTAGGAGCTGATCAGGCCGACGGCATTCGGCTTGCGGGTCTTGAGCCGCTGCTGCAGCGTCTGCAGCAGGCCGGCCAGGACGTCGTGGTTTGGTATCTTCTTGGCGAAGAGCAGCCGCTTCACGGAGTCGTCGTAGGTCAGCAGCGCCACCATGTTCTGCAGCAGGAAGCACTGGCAGTACTCCAGCAGATTGTTGGCATTGTAAACCTATCCGGAGGGAAGACATCCGATTAGGAACGAGATCACTAGCAAATTAAAGCCGAAACCCACCTTGGCATGGATGTACATGGCCACCACGTTGTCCACGTCGACCATCTCGGAGCAGCGCGCCTCGGTGTAGCAGAGCAGCGCCTCCAGCTGGAAGAAGCTGGCAGCTGCCATCAGCTCGAGCACGTCGCCGTGCGACACGTCCAGCGCGCTGCAGCCGCCGCTGTAGAGGAACTGCATCACCAGCTGGAAGATGTGGTAGCGTATGTCGTTGATCTGCACGGTGGGCGTGCTGCTGGCGTCGCTCAGCTTGGAGCTGAGCATGCTCTGGAAGCGCGGCGAGGCCGTCACCAGCACTATCTTGTGCCCATAGAAGATCTTGCCCTCGACGCTGCAATGGAACGGGATTAGCGCTTGGAGGGATTGGGGAGTCGAGCTGTTTGGCCTACCGAAAGGTGACATCGCTCAGCTCCGGGTTGTTGACGAACTTCGGGTCGATGCGGGTGCCCTGCACGGGCTGCATGGGGGGCTGCTCCTTGAGCGGGTGCAGCGCCTCCCAGCCGAAGCAGGTGGCGAAGATGTCCGCCAGGAGGAGGGTGGTGCCCTCATTCTTGTTCCGGAAGATGCTGAAGAGCAGCGGCAGGCACTCGCTGACGAACTGGGCGCTGTAGTCGTCCGGGCAGACCTGCAGGAAGTCCTGCAGCAGCTGGTCGATGACCGCGTCCAGCCGCAGCTCGTGGGCCGCCGACAGCGCGTGCATCCAGCAGTGTAGGGTCCAGGGCACGCCCAGCTTGCGCAGCTCAATGGTTATATCTGAGGGGGGGGGGGGGAAACACTCGATATTAGCTAAGTTCTATTGCTGCAGTTGCTCCTGCTCCGGCTCACCCAGGTGATTGTTCTCGGCGCTGTGGTACATCGCCTCCTGCAGGCGCTTGATCTGCGTCTTGTTGAGCAGCGGCAGCAGATCCTCGCCGGCCACGGCCGTGGGAGCGCCCGAGCCGCGCACGCCCGACACGTCGCCCTCGGCGAGCATCTCCTCCAGCGAGAGCACGTCCCGGGTGCCCGGCGAGACGGGGTGCGTGAGCAGCTTGCGCAGGCACGACCGATGCCCGTGCGCCGCCGCCACGGAGATGGCGCAGAAGCAGCCCTTCTGCGCGGCGCCCGCGAAGCACAGCGTGTCCTTCTGCTGCGTGGACAGGAACGCATTGGCTCCATGCGCCAGCAGCAGCGCCACCATCTCCAGATTCCCTGTGCCCGCGGCCAGCTGCAGCGGCGTCAGTGTGCACTTCTCCTCGCTGCTGCGCGCGCCGCCCTCCACCTTCCCGCCGCGCTCCAGCAGGATACGCAGCGCCACGTAGTTGGCGCGGCTGGCAGCAAAGCTCAGGGCAGTCCAGTGCTGCGTGTCCGCCTGAATGGCCGGATAGCCAGTGGAGCCCGCCGCCGGCACCTCCACATTGGGGTCGCAGCCGGCGTCGAGGAGGGCGTGCAGGGCGACCTCGTCGTTCCGTATGCTGGCAATCATCAGGGCGGTCAGACCGGCGCTGTTCTGGGTGTCGTAGCGCGTGGTGGGCGGCAGCAGCTGCGCCGCCTGGGCCAGCAGCTCGGCGCGGCCCGTGAGCAGCAGCTTGAAGGCGACGGCAATGGTGGCGCGCCGACCCAGCTCCGAGGTGTCCTCGCCGATGCTGCTCACGGCGGGCGAGCTGGAGCTGCTGCCGGTGCCCGTGGCGCTGGCGCTGCTGAAGTGCGTCTTCTTGGTGGGCAGCTCCTCGTCGTGGGCCACCGGCCGTATGGGGCAGTCCACGCCGGGCAGCAGCAAGCGGGCAGCCTGTAAAGGAGATTCATAGTCTACAAAGGATCGGAACTCGGATGGGGTCTAGCTCACCTGCAGAATGTCATCCTTGTCGATCATGAGGCCGTTGCGGTGCTCCGCATGCGCCGAGGCCACCCGCAGCCACTCGGCCAGCGGCGGCAGCACCACGTAGGCGCGCTCGTAGCACAGTTCCTGGACGTTCTGGGTGCCGCTGTTGGGCGGCGCCTGGCCGGCCGTCGAGCTCTGGGCGGCCAGCTCCGTGTGCTCCAGCTGGGAGCAGCGCATGAAGTAGAAGAGCGCGCTCAGCGCCGCGTTGGAGAGGGCGGCGGCGTGCTGGAACTCCTGCTGGGTGCGCAGCGCCTTCTCCTTCAGCTCGCGGATGCTGCCCACGCAGGTGGCCAGCGAGAAGGGGCTGGCCCAGCGCGGCATGGCCAGCGCCCCGGAGGCAATGCGTCCGGCGTTCAGGTGGGCGAACGGCTGCAGCAGGCCCCAGAAGTCGCCCGAGCTGGCAATGCTCTGGTCCAGGGCGGGGGCTGTGCTGCTGCCGCCGCACTGCAGCATGATCTCCTCGAGGAGATTCTCGATGCCGGCGCACAGGTAGACCGCGGCGTACTCGTGTATGAACTTGCCCAGCCGGGCGTCCGTCATCCACCTGAAGAAGCTGCCCACGGACAGCTGGAGGCCGGCGCGCGAGGACTTGCTCTGCTTGAGGGCGCTCTCGCCGGGCACCGCGAACATGGCGGCGGCCCGCAGGCAGGCCTTGGTGCAGGAGTCGGCCAGCGTGGAGCAGAGCACCACCTTGAAGGCGCCGGTCACCTCCTGCTTGGAGCACAGGCCCAGGCCGGCCGAGAACCGCTGGATCTCCCGGGCAATGCGCACCAGGGCGCGCTGCAACAGGTAGCCCAGCCTGGAGACGACCTCGATCGAGACGTGGTCCGCCTGCTGCTTGCAGCGGCCGCTGCGCAGCACGCGCATGATGCACTGCTGGCTCCACGGCGGGTGCTGCAGCTCTACGAGCCGGTTGTGCGAGTCCACCCACACGAACTCGTCCGCGCTGGTGCTGGTGACGACCGTCTCCAGGGAGGAGTAGCGGCCCAGCCGGCGGGCGGGCTCGGAGCTCTCTGAGCCGGCGCTCAGGCTGCTGTAGGTGCTGCTGCTCGTCTGGGAGCGCATCGTCAGCTGCTGGATGGCCAGCTTGATGTCCTCCAGCCCACTGCCGCTCCAGGGCGCCTTGCCGGCCGGCATGATGCCGCGGTGGCGCCTCGAGCGCGTGCTGCGGTTGGTCACCCCGGCGGCCAGCCGGTCCTCGGGCAGCGGCCCCAGGGTCATGCCCCCGGCCGGCGACGAGCTGTGCCCGCCCGTGTCCGACATGCTGGCGTGCCCCGAGCTGCGGTTCTCGTCCGAGG
Source organism: Drosophila paranaensis (assembly GCA_035047545.1). Lineage (NCBI taxonomy): Eukaryota > Metazoa > Arthropoda > Insecta > Diptera > Drosophilidae > Drosophila > Drosophila paranaensis. The sequence continues at coordinate 3,256,334 of JAWNPL010000145.1, read as the reverse complement.
AGCTGTGGCACTCCTGCACCCGCTGCAGCGCTCGGAACTGTTCGTGCTGATGCGCTCGTGGCGTCGACGTCGACGTCGACGTCGCTGTCGGAATTCCCAGCGTGGGCCGGCTGGGCGAGCTCTGCAGGCTGCCGCTCAGCTGCGGCGGCTGCGACTTGACCGGCGTGCTCTGCACCGTCAACCTGGCGGGTCCGGCCACCGCCCGCTGCGGCACGCCCGCCTTAACGACTGGCGAAGTCAGCTGCTGCTGCCGCTGCTGCTGCTGCTGCTGTGGCAAGGGGCTGCTCACCAAGGGCAGCGCATTCGCTGCCGACTTGCTGCCCAGTTGAGCCTTGTTGGGCTGCTGCGCCAGCTCCTTGAAGACGCGCGGCGCCGGAGTGGCCATGGCCACCGCCAAGCCAGCGGCACCGCCTGCTCCCACCTGCGATGTGTGTGGTTGCGTCTGTTGCTGTGCCTGCAGCTGCGGCTGCTGCAGTGCCACCGGCGGCAGACCCGTCATCTGACCGCTCGCCTGCTGACCAAAGTTTGGCGGCAAATTTCCCGTGGGTCTGCAATGAGCGAAGAGCAAAGATGATGTTAATGAGCAGCTGTAGCTGAGCTGATGTTGGTATTAAGTAGACCAAAATGTAATTTATAATATACACTTGCATGTCTGTATGTGTGTACCCTAATTAAGTGTTAAGAATTATTTGTTATGGACGTTTGTTTGGTATCTGAGAAATGCTTTAAAAGCCTCAAGACTGACTGTATATAGTATCCATAAACATACACTAAATGTGGAGTAAATGCTCGTGCTGTCAATCAAAGATCATATGTATATAGTGGAAATGGGTTTGCCAGTAGGGGCCGCGATAAGTAGGGAGATCTTTTTCTTGGCGTGAAACTATAAATGGGCCAAAAATAAATTGATAAACGTGGCATAGATAAATTACCCTGTAATTTCAACAGTCTTGGATACTTTGGCCAAACATTACAATCTTATTAAAAATCCACCTAAAGTTTATTGGATAAACATCTAACCTTGCCTGCTGGGGGCGTGGTAAATGAGGAGAAATTGGATCCTCTAAAGTATAATTGATATAAGCTTAATAATTTTGATATTCAGGAGCTGTTGGCCTCCTCATTTGATGTTCCAATAATAATTTATACGCCGCTTTGGATGCCATATCCCCATCGAAAACACTCTGAAACTTGCACAGTTTCAGAGCCATAACCCCAAGTAGTTCACATTACTTTAGATTAAATTAATCCAAGTGTAAGTAGTATTTCTTAAGGAATAGTTTTGAAGTCAGCTGTAGCATTTTAATGATGCCTTAGGTCACCCGAGAATATCCTTAACACATTTTACGAAGATCCCTGGAAATAAAATCTGTATTCTTAACCTATTTTTCACTCTTGCAGGTGTTGGAATAGACGACAACAACTAACGGAAAGCGAGGAAGACACATATCTATAAGTCTAGGAGAGCCCCTAGAAGACATAACTTATTGCAAATTATGAATGAGCACAGATTGATATGCTAAAATATGCCGATGCTCAGATCTTTTAGTATCTGAATAGGATGTTATGAAACTCTTAAGCAGATTGGCAATAAAGAGAGCAAGGGAATGGATATTTTATGCTAATACTCGAAGAGTTGACCCATTTCGAGGCAGCGAGCCATCAGTTATGCAACTAATTAGAATTCAAGGGAATTTGTCAACCGAAAGTAAACAAAGCAACGCCTAACGGTCGTCCGAAGCAGCCGCAGCTGCTGCCATAGATTTATCTGTGTATCTGTCATATTACCGCTTATCTTTCACACCGTCTTGCCAATCTACTTGGTCATCTCTGTAGCTGCGCTTGAGCTTGAGCTTGAGCTTGGGTTTGGGTTTGGGTTTGGCTTTGGTCTGGGTTTGGGCTGGGAGGTGGCACCTAATTAAAAGCAGATAAAAGCTGCGGATGCCCTTGCTGCCTCTGGCCTTTGTCTAATGCGAAACTTTGTCAAATTCTGTGCCCACTACAGAGTAACAAAAGGGGGCTTACGACTATGTGAAGCTCTTAAAACCAGCTGAATGGCTGTTGGCAAAATGAGTTAAGCACTTGCGCGTGGCTGCCTGCCTAGTCAAATATTAATCTGCAACTGAATGTTGAGATGTGTCTAAGCTGTATCTATAAGGAATTCAATCAAATTTTTAAAGAATTTTCCAACAAAAAATGGTATTAAATTCTATGGAGAGTTAAATCTTGAAGTCATATTTTATATTAAATTTTATATATTCATAAACAATATAAAATATATGCCTTAAAGCTTAGTTCTAGCTGGAATTGAATACATTTTTGTTTATAAAATTCCTTAATTCCTATTCTAAACAAAATTTATATTTAATTCTACACAGAACTAAGCTTGAAGCCATATTTTTTCCCATTTACAATTAAGTTCTACTTATTAAAAAAAAAAAAAATAATAATGTCTGCCTTAAAGCTGGAATTAAATTAAATTTCTTGTGTATAAAATTCCTATGCAAATTGATCTGTGTTCCATCATCACTTTAAGATAGAGTATCTTTGGGCAGAGTATGGCAAATTCTGTGCGCGCGGCTAGTTTAAAAGGTTTCCTTTTGTCTATGAAAGTGGGTTGCCATTCGTTCTCACATTTCTGCACTGTCGTCGGCCAAACGAAACAGAGAAAAAAAAGACTCGAAAATTAAGAGCCAGTTACGAGCGCTCATTTGCATGGCGCAGCGACCCAAGTTAAATCGTTTGCTTTTATTATGATTTTTGATTTCATGTTGTAACATAAAACGTCGTCTCCATGTTTGATTGACCCAGAATTTAGCCAAAGTCTCTTTTTTCTCGTCTTTCAGACCCCAAAAAGTATCCATTGTTCTGCCGAGGCTTGACTTGAGTTGCGCTAAATACGATTTATAGCTCCTGAATTGTCTTACAATGCTGAGACATGAGCTCACTCGGCCCGGCTGTAAGCGATCAGTGACCTCTCGACATTATTGAGAGCTGAATCAATATACTATATAATGTAACTATATATATATATATATATATGTATATATGTGGAACACTGATTGATTGGCTCTCTGATTGATCTACGTTTGGTGTAGCGAAATCTTCGAGTTGGGCCAGTTCCTCTAATGAGTGTAAACATTTAATGGCAAACGGATGTACGCTTTGCTTGTGTTTACTATTCGAGTCCAAATCTCAATTTCAAAGATCTTCATCGAGACATGATTTACGCCACGAACAGAGGAAGTTTACTAAGTGAGATGCAGATCTCAAAGGTAAGATAAGTCTTGCAAGATTTCTTTGATTAGCTTCAATATTAAATTTATAAATAAATCTACTATACTATATATTTTAAGATCATTTTAATGATGTAACTGAGTTCCTTCGAGCCTTCAATATTTTTCAATTATTATTTAAATTGTTTGTCTAATATATAAGACCACACAAACTTTATAGCTATTATAGCTACTGCAAGATCATCTTCATTCATATTTCCTCTAATTAGATTTCCATGGGAGAAGATTTCAGTTTTCGCTTTTACTCTCATGCATGCAGCCGACTGCCCTTCTCATGCAAATGAAAACTGAACCCAAAATGTTTTCACTTGCGATAGTCTTTGGGCAGGCCCTAGCCCGGCTCTCTGCCGCGGCTTTCACAGCGCCAGAATGGGAGCTCAGACAACAATTGATGCAAAAACGAAAAAAGACAGAGAACAACAACAACAGCAACAGTAAAATAAAATGGATGGAAAATAATGGCAAATCATTTAAAGCATTTTCACTACCGTCTCGCGGCGCGTCGCCACTCCTGAACGTAACTCCAATCGCATGAATCTGACTGACTCGCGGTCTCCGCATCGTGGCCAGGGCCAGAGACGCTGTCATCATCATCATCGTCATCGTCATCATCATCATCGTCGTCGTCGTCGTCGTTATCATGATGATCAGCTGCAGTCGGTTTGCTGTTAGCAGCATCGGATTTCATTTGGCCAACAACGGCCAGAGTTGGCTTTGCCACCGTTTCCACCAGAGCGCTGGCGCGCCGGTAATTGCCTTCAATTTTGATATTAATTACGCCATTCTGCACGCTCTCAATGTAGGGCGGCAGTTCATCATCAGCAGCGTTAGTCTCTACCTTCGCCTGTGCCACCTCCATAGCCATCTCTGGCTTGGCTTTGTCATTGGCCTGTAGTTTCTGGGACATCTCCTGCAGCAGCTGCGAGTGGAGATTGCCTCCATCTGCGGGCATCTGACTCGGAGTCAATGCGGGTGTCTGCGACTGCGACTGCGGCTGCGGCTGCTGCAGTGCTCGACTCATGGAATCACCAAAATAGATGACCACCTTGTGATTTGGTTTGACCTCGCGATCACCCAGATGCCCATTTCCATTTCCATTTTCATTCCCATCACGATCCCGTTCCGGCCCCTGCCCCTGCCCCTGCCCCTGCCCCTGCTCTAGCTCCCTCTCTCTCTCCCGCTTGCGCTGTGTGGCCGCCCAGTCGGGCAGCTCCTCGATGGGCGTGGGCGAGGGTGTCTGCGCTGGGCGTGGCAAGTCGCGCGGCTGCGACTGACACATTTCGCTGTTGCGCAGCGACTGCGGCTGAAAGTTCTTCAGCGAGATGCCGCGACGCCTCAGTATGAAGTTCTCGTTGAGCATGCGCCCCAGCAGGGAGCTGGGAGGCGTGCCCTTGCCGGCCAGCTTCGTCTTCGGCTTGGCGGGCGACTGGAACGGCGTCGCCGACTTCTTGGCGCTCAGCTTGTAGTCGCGCAGCTCGCGGCACAGGCGACAGGCGCAGTCTTTGGTGCAGTACATGATGACGACGACGTTCCAGTTCGAACGGCGTTTGATTTGGGAAAATTCGAAACCGTCAAGATTTTACGTCGTTGTTTTTGTTCCTGTTGCGGCGCACTAAACTACGGCTAGGCTTGCTTCGGTTCCATTTCACTTTGCACTCGACTTGCGATTCTGTCAGACGCAATTTAATACACCGAATAATAACAACAATTATGCAAATTATAAATTTTCATTGCTCTAGCGCCGTGCGCAGCGTTGCGTGGCCGACGTACGTATCCAAATCTGATTCCGAAACCGAAATCCCGACTCCGACTGCGACTGCGACTGCGACTGCGACTCCGAATATTCAAAACTCTAGGGGGAAGTATATACTTGAAACACGTTACCGCTCGCGCTCACACTTCGAGCTTGACTGAAGCTTGCCAACTGCCAGCCGGCGGTTCAAAGCCAAGGCAGTCGACGTAGCCGCTGCCGTCGCCGTCGCCGTAGCCTCTGTCGACGTCAGCTGCGCTGCCGAGTCATTGTCTATGCGCGGCGACGTCTGTTTTTCCTGATTTTCACAGAGTGTAGCGCAGGCCTTTGGGGCCCATGCCCATGCCACCTTGCAGGTCTTTGGCTTGGGTAATTTCAGCTGCCGTGAGTTGTTGTTTCTCAGCTGTGTGACCAAAACAATGGCACAACTGTAACATCCAACAACCAACAGCCACCGCCAGCAGCGGCAGCAACAGCAGCACCAGCAGGCGGAGATTTACTCCAGGGCAGAGCCCAACAGTTGTGTGTACTTGGTTGTGAAAGTGATGTTGTGATTTTTGAGTCACAGTGAATGCGATAGTTGGGCATGCATAGAAATCACATATTTATGGGATCTGCTTATAGAAGAAGTCTTTCATGTACTCTCTATGTACTCTAACACTACTTCCCTTCCTGATAGTTCATATAACCAGTTTATCTTTAATTAATATAAGTTTACTTTGAATTAATATATGCTACAATTTCTAAAGGAATTCGTTAATTTAAATATAGATAACTTAATTATTAAGTTATTAAAGAATAAAAGCTAATGTTTTTACAGGTATTCGACTATTATTTCAAATTAATAAATTGCATAATTAAATTAAAAAATAAATAAAATAATTTTAAATAATAGGGCAATAATAATAATGATAACAATAAAAAGTAAATAAATAGAAAAAAATAATAATAATAGAGATAAAGTATAACAATTAAATTTAAATAGAATATATAATAAAAAAAAAAACAAAGTAAGAATTCATTAGAAAATATACATAAGTTATTAATATTAAACATTTTTTTAATAATATATAAATTAAACTATATATAAAAATATAAATATTTAAATCATTTAAAAGTGATTTAAATAATACTGCACAATTGTTCTTGTGCAATATATTAATAATATGCTCGTAAATAGTATTATTATAAGTATTTTCAATTATCTCCTCATTATATCATAAGTAGTGAAAGCGACCAAAATATGTTATATGTATAATATTCACAATATTTATGCATAATCAAATTTAAAATTAATAAAGTGAAGTTTCTTCAAATATTATTCTAATGCAGTGTGCAGTGCATCCCGCGTTGATTTTTTATTAAATATCCAAATATTCTACAAGAGATATATTCTATAAGGGATATAATACCCTTCTCTTTCACCTAGTATATTAGTATATTATTTAGCAGTGTAAATACTGCCCTTTATTAGCATAGCTCAAGGTTTTTTGCTAACATTATTAGCCAAGTCACAATTCAGCTCATCTCTATTCATAGGTTTCATGAATTTAATTATGCACAGCACAGTGAGGCATACAGACAATGCGAGAGACAATGAGAGAGAGAGAGAGAGAGAGAGAGAGACTGCGATGTGGCCTGGGACGCACTCGAAGGTTATACAATCTTGACACTTATCAGATCGTTTTGCCAGCTTCCTTCCGCGCCTGGGCCCAAGATCACGTTTTGTGTTCTGAGCATGTGCAGACACGCGTAGGTTTTCAAGATACATCTGCCAGATACATTTCATGTGTAGTGCAGATAAATCGTTGGCCGTAACCTGCTTCTAATGATTTATACCAGCTCATCTTGTTGATATAACGGTCTTTTGAGGTTTTTATTGGGCACCCAGCAGTCGGCGGCAGTCGGCAGCCAGCAGCCAGCAGCTACGTAGCTGAGGTTCTTTTGTGCCATTGAAGAATTACATCCTAGGGCAGTGGCAGCAAAACCACAAACGAACCCCGAACGCAATTAGAAAGTTAAGACCGATCGCTGGTCATTTGGTCGGAAAGAGCTGAAAACCGCCCACGTAATGCGGAAAAACTGACTCGGGGCGGGCGCTGCCTCCACGCGTACGGCGTACTCTCCGCCCGTTGGATTATACAATAACTTTCGTCGTTTCTCTGGTGTTTTCCTTGGTTTTCATGTGTTTTTCTGTTTCTAGCCGAGGCAGTTGGCGCTGTTAATTATTTAAAACATTATGCTGCTCGAAACAATTTGCGCATTAAAAAGCTTAATTTACGGAATTGTAATGACAGACTGTAAATAAGTATGCGTACAGCCATTAGGCACGGCTGCACCAGGCCAACAGCCAACTACCAACTACCAACAGCCAGCAGCAAAAGCAAAAGTAAACCAGAGAGTTTAATGTAATATTTGCGTGTTTATTAAACAACTCAACCAAAAACTTTAAGAAATATAAATGAACAGCACAAGAAAAGTAGAAAAACTGGCCAAAGGCGGCAACTGCAGCTCAAAGAAAAGCCCAAAAACCTATTAGCTGTGGCCGGCCCCTTGGGCTGCAGTGTTATATACAACCTACCCGAACTATCCAAGCTATCCGAACTATCCAAACTATGTGTGTCACTTCAGTCTGGGGCCAACTAATGGGATTGCAGCAGTACATCGCGGCTTAGGTTACTTTCGTTTTTCAAGTCAGGAAATTGTGTTTCAGAACCATTAATAACTCGCTCTGCCAGCATCGTCGAGACTTAAGCCAACCACATTTGATTGCTAATTAACGTTATGGTTCTAGCCAAGGTTAGCTCAAGTCTTAAGCTTTCTGCCAACTGCCAACTGCCAAATTCCAAGCTTTACCCTGCTATCAATAATCCACGAGGCAAAAGCTTTCGACACTTCTTTGACATAAATTGCTTAAGACGAAATATGTTTTTTTTTTATGTCGAGTCATGTCTGGGAAAACAGAAAAACAGAAAATATTTTGTGGACATACATATACACACATATTTCTTTGTATATGTAGTTTATTACAAAGAAGCAGAGTGCGTACTCAGATCTTAGAGATTGAAGAGATTGTTGTTTTAGGAACACTTTTTAGAGAGAGCTTAGATTTATACTCGAACTGGTTTAGGTCATTTAAAAAGTTTTCTTCATCAACTTATGAGTTGAAAATAAGCAGAGTTGTAATGCTCTTGATGACAAGACTTAAAGAAATGAATCAAAAATATTTTGAGCAAATAAAGTAAAATAATTGATTATTATATAGATTATATATTATAAATGTTTTACATACTCTAAAAATATCTGAAGACAAATTCATCTCTGTATATATAGCACGCATAAAATATACAATTATATATATTTTATTTTGATATTTAAACCATATATCATATTATCATATTCTGTTTGTAAATTATGTTTTCTTTTTAAGTTCCACAGTTCTGAGTGGGCAACAAAGCTTTAGTTAAGAACCCATAGAACAGCTGATAGTGGCTTTCTATTGCATTTAGTTTGAAATATTATGAATAGACTAGAGCCTAGAACCCAGAGACTAGTGCCACGCTTGCAAGTAGTTGTAATGAAACATAATCAAATATTAATACATATATATAAATATTAAATGTCCCATTCATAACATTGTTCTCTGATTTTGTAAAGAAGCAGAACGGTCGCAGCTGGAGTGTGGATAATCCATCAACTCTCGTCCAAGTTTCATTAAAATCTAAGAAAACTACAAGTAGGTTTACTTTATGGGTTGGCAGACTTATGATTCCATATATCTTCAAAATCGATATTCGAAGAAGATTCGAATATTTGTTTTCTATTTCGGATTCCGACTTCTAGCCGTTAGCCGTCATAGCCACATATCCTGAACCATCCTCCCATATTAATATCATAACATTTTCTATCCACTTAAGCACGTTTCATTGATATTTTCAACTTGCATAACTCTAAAAGATATTATATTACTTGTAGTCGGTGAAGAAATAACATCACAGCAACATCTATGTCCAGCTTGGCTTTAGCTGAAAGCTCGAAACATATTACAGAAATTAAATTGTAGTTCCGAGTTAATTTTAGCCCGCTTCAGTCTTCAGATTGATGAATGAATATGTCGAACAATTTTAATATAGATAATTAATATAATCAATATAATTAATATTATTCAACGATAAGTTAAAACACTTTGGCGTATCTCTCGTTCGCTTATTTATGCTCGCGAATATTAATCACAACCATCGACTGGGAGCATGGGCAGTTCCGCGCGTGATTGGTCATATAAACATTGTTTTGTGTATGATTTCAAACAGGAAACGTAAAAGAGGTCAAAGACCAATGTGCGTTGAGTTTTTTTCTTGTATTTCATGGATGTTTATTTATGCAGCTAATTGCATTTGTTATATAAGGGCCTTAGCCCCGCCGCCGCGTCGCGTCGTATATCGCACTTGTTTCATTTTTCTCTCTTTTATTATTATCATTATTGTGCTGTGCGGCGGCTCTTATGAAACGCAGAGCGTTTTATGCATTAGTAGCTACAAGCGAGCCCTATCATTACATCGCACCTGATCCACAGATATATAGATAAATATGCGCCGATTGCGCGGGGCGCTAACAAGATTTCCGCATTTGGCTGCTTTACATTGGCCATTAACCACGGAGCCAGCCAGCAGATGCGGTCATTGGATGCGACTGGCTTCGCTTCCGTTCGTGCTCGTCCGCTCCCCTTCGACCTCCCCCTCCCCCCCCCCCTTCCCCTCAACCATCCCCTTGAGCCAACAAACCAATTTTAAATCACATTTGGCCTCAACGACTTAATTAGTTGAGCGTGTGACGTTCAGACGTTTGTCTATCTCCAGCTGACTGCAGAGATCTGCGGCAGCAGCATCTGGCGAACTGGGCAACAGCTGACGACAACCTCTGCTCTCAGTCTCAAACTTTTGCATCTAGTGCTTGACTGCAGATACCCTATAAACAGCACTCCAGATACCGTATAGCTATAAAGAGATTGGAGAAAGTGGCTAAGGGAGTAAACTGTAAACCTAATATGAGCAAAATTGACATTGAGAAGAGTTTTAGCTTATTGATTTCTCTTCTTATCTCTGCTCGCTAGTTGAAATCTATACATATCTGATTTATAATATATAAAATATTATTAAATTATAAAAAATGTAAATATTAAAATGTAAAAATATGAAATATAAACAAGTAAGAACGTTGCTGTCGGACGCAACCCACAGCGAAATACTATTTCACGCCCCAACAGCACACAGGGGCATCTATCACATTACATTTTTTTTAAATTTAACCTTAAATCCCCACTGTCGCCGCTCAAATCAGCTGCAGATTAAAACTTTTCATTGGAGGTAGCCAGACAGTTTCAATTAGAATCGAAGCTTAGAGATGCCACCTCTCTCGATTTATCTCGATTGCCTTTCCTTAGCAAGAACACGCACCTAAATCGAGAGATGTGGCATCTCTCCAAATAAGAGAGGTAGCAACTCCCAAAATGAGAGAGGTGGCAACTCAGAAAATGTGATATACATAAGTTCGTTGGCGAGGTGTGGCATCGAACCCCGGTGCGGTCATGTTGATATTTTTGTTACATTTTCTTTATTTAGTTATTTTGTATTAATAAAATATTCTTTTCTAACACATATATATAATTTGGCAAATCAAAAGACAAGGTCAAAGGTCACAAAGTCATTATGTGGCGCGTTGTTGGCTCAGAAGCTGCAGATGTTTCAGTTTTGATTTGCCACGCCCCCAGTGGCCGTAGACAAATAATTTTTGGCATGTGCATAGTGTGGGCATTTAAGAATATAACTGTAAAGTTTGGATGCTTACATTCGAAAAATGCGAAAATTACAGGGTATTTTTCTGTATGTCACGCCCCTTTTGGGGCGTAACAATAATTTTTGGGGAATCGATAGAGGAGGCCCTTAGTAACCTAGCATCCAATTTTGAAGCTTCTAGCACTAAAACTGTGGGAGATATAAGCTGATATTTGTTGCCACGCCCCCTGAAGGCGTAGATATATCCGCCATAGCTTATCGGTCGTGGGATGTTAACCCGAGTATATATACCAAGTCTCAAGTCTCTAGCGTCAATAGTGCTAAAAATATAACGAAACTAGTAAAATCACTATATATTCAGATCCGATTTGCCACGCCCCTAGTAGGCGTGGCCATAAAATTTTTGGGCGATCCTTATAGGATCGTAACAGTAACCCACGTGCCAAATTTGGGCGTTCTAGCTTTAAAACTGTAGAAGATACAGTTTGACCCGATTTGCCACGCCCAAAATGGGCGTAGATATATCCGCCATAGCTTTTTGATTTTGGGACGTCGACATGAATGTTCAGTTAAAATCTCAACTCTCTAGCCCTTCTAGAAGTAGTGTTTCTGAGATACAGGAAAATGCATTTTCCGATTTGCCACGCCCCTAGTGGGCGTATCGGGAAAATCTTGACACTTTATCAGACGAGGGTATACACGAGTATATATTTCAAATTTCAAGTCTCTAGCTTCAATAGCGTCGAAATGGTTTGCGTTCATACAGACAGACGGACAGACGGACAGACGGACAGACGGACAGACGGACGGACAGCATGACGGACATTGCACAAAACCAATATACTATATCACTACGTGAAATAGTATAAAAAAGTTATATATATATATATATTACATATTATTATTTTATGTTAATATTTATATATTTTTAATTTTAAAACAATATTTTATATATATGTTTCTTTAGCTTATTATTTCTAGAAAATAGGAATATAGCCTAAGAAAATATTTTTTAATTTGTATACTCAATATTAAGGAGTATCTTAAAGTTTATCAGCTTTCCTATAGAAAGCTATATATTTCTTTAATTCAAAAATAAATACTAGCTGAAACAATATTTTATAAATTTAAATACTGAATATTAAGGAGTATCTCTTAGTGCATCATCATAGTAGTAAATGCCTTTTTTCATGATTTTTCTATCTAGCCAGCGATTTAGCTGTTAGTAGATAGTCGCATTTTGACAAACGTTAAAAGTATCTCTCAGATACGTATGGCCAATATGCCGACCTCTGCTCTGCCTATGTGTCTGAGTGTCTCTCTCTCTCTCTCTCTCTCTCTCTCTCTCTCTCTCTCTCTCTCTCTCTCTCTCTCTCTCTCTCTCTCTCTGTATGTGAAAGAAAGTGTTGGCACTGTGCATGGGCACGAGCACTGCCACGGACAAGGTAAAAAGGTAACAACATTTTCACTTGCCTCGCGTCGTCGTCGCATTTTTAATGCTGCGCTGAAGATGCTTTAATAAAAATGTAACAACTATGGGGGTTTAATGCCCTCGACTCCAGGCCCAGAGCCCAGACCCCAGGCCTGAGATGCCGTGAGCCATGCCCATGCCCATGCCCGTGCCATTGTCATTGGCGCAGATGTTAACGTAGCTGCTATAGATACAGATACAGTTTGCTGCTGCTGGTGTTGTTGTTGTTTGCTGGCGAATTGTGTGTGGCGAATTTTTGTAAATTTTTCCTATTTCAGTTGAGTTGAGTTCGTTCAGTGCTATGGCATTATTACTGTTATTGTTATTGTTATTGTTTGCAGCTAATTATTCACATTTCGCGATTTTCACTTTCATCTGTGTGAATTTCTACTGTCATTTGTTTGTTGGTTACACGTATTTCAAAACTTTTAATTGTTTGTCCAATGCAAAAAGTTTCCAAAATGCCAGTCATATTTCGGTTTCCTGTGTACTCCACACACACACACACACACACACACACACACACATTGATTTCAATCTGCAATTGTGTTGTTGCGGCCTTTGTTCGATTGAGAAATCGCGAATGAAAATTGAAATATCTTCAGCTCCAGTTCGATGTTAATTGAATTTGTCTTCTGCTGGCTGGCCGTATCGCTCTCCGATTTTTGTTTCAAATATTCATCGCGGCTTTCATAACCAGCAAGTCGCATTTTCATTATAGATATATATATTTTTGGCACACATCCGGCGGCCAAGAGATCTTCTGCTCTAGTCGTCTCACACTGACAACTGCCGCGTTAATTTTCCCCCTAAATTAACCTTGACCGGCTTCACAATGCCAGTAGAAAAAGCCATAGATATCTAGACGTATTGTGCCCGTTTCTGCTTCTGCTTCTGCCTCGGCCACAACAAACCCAATTCTTGAAGAAGAAAAAAATCCGTCTGCGCATGCGTCTTGTTGATGTTACTACCACTTCGGACTACTTCCGAAAAGAAGTTCACCGCCTAAGAACAGAAACACAAAAACAACAACAAAAATACACAAAAGTTTATTGTCCATTCAGCTTCGGACGCTTCACGCTTTTGTGCACAATTGTGCATGCAAGTGTCCAAGACCAAAAATAGTATCCATTGTTCGGCTATGGATACGCGTATCGGAAACAACAGAAAGAGATAAAGACAAGAGAGCCACCTGAATGGAAGAGCTATCCCTTCCAGTTCTACCCAAAATATACGCATACCCTAGCATAGAGTCTACCGATTCTACAATTTAATATGGGCAAATACATTTTATAATCTTTTCAAATGCTTCAATAAGATAAAAATACTTAAAATATTTATTTAAATGATTTAAAATATATATATAAATTGCAATTCTCTGTAGACTTCAGGCTTGCTTTAGTAAAAAATTGAACTTATAGAGTATTTATATTTGAATATTTTAAATAATTGTTAAAGTACATGCCACGAGACACAAATAGTTACTAATATTATTTGAATCCTAAAACCTTCTCTATCAGAAAGCTGCCTAAAATTTGCTATCGTGCAAAACTTATTGTACTAATATAATAATATAATATAAATTATTTAACTTAATTTATATTTTCATTCATTTTAAATATAAGTAAACAAAATATTCTTCAATAATTTTTTTTATATATAATTCAATTATTTGCTGCTTTGTTGTCATAGACTCTATAGCGCATTTATAATTTATTTTGCATTTTGTGACTCCAGAAGTAAAAAGTAAAAAGTGTTGCATACTTTTAGGCAGTTTTAATATTGTTCACAGAAGTAGCGCCATCTAGTGTTCATTTATCATTGCTTAAATACTCTAAATGCTAACATAATGCATTTAACAAATATGTAGACATATATTAAAAAATTAAAACAAAATACCCAATATTTTTCCCATGATATAAAATTAAGCTTACCTGCGTGGTTTTGGACGTAGTATTTCATGGTTGGCATCTGTTATGCACAGCGGACTGAGTGCACCAGCCAAATGTGCCACGCCCACGCGCTCCGTATCCCAATTGTGGCGAGTGGGCATGTTGCGAAGAGCTGCTTGTACTAATTTGCTTAAAGTGTGAGCCGCAGCATTTTAGTGGCCCTGCAACGGAAGGGGGAAACGAAAGAACATATTAAAAATTGATCTCTGCCGATCGACAAGGCGCGGACATTCAGTGGGAAGTCGAGAAGTTGGGCTAGTTAGATGTCTAGTGGTCGTCCGGCTCTGCAAATTAAGCAGGGACAGCGAGTGCAATTAGCCGCTACCAACGTCGTCTCCACTTCCTCTGCCCATAATAATTAAGCCAGCGTTCTCAGAGAAAGCCACAAAACAAAGTCACCAGACAGCTGGCAGAGACTGCGACTCAGACGGAGACGGAGACGGAGACTGTGATTGAGGCAAGGAAAAACGGTAGCAGGAGCGGGAGTGGCAGCAGCAGCAATGAAGGGGCGGAGTAAAAGGGGCACGTCAGCATTGCGTGCTTTGCGTCATTGCCTTGAAAGTTGATCGTCTGTTGATCGTCTTGCTACTCTATAAATGGTTACTTGTCTGGCACTGGCTCTCGCCCCGACTCTGCCTCTGGCCCAAGCACTGGCTGCAGGTGTCAGCCAAGAACTTTGGAGCCACATTGGCATGCAATCAATGCCGTTCGATTTCATTTCGCTGGAAATTGTTGCCAAGCATAATGCCAGATATTTTTGCTATAAGTGTTCTGCCGATACCCAGCAAGCTATCACAGCTATACAAAAATGCAGGTATATTAAAATGAAGGAAAAATATGAAAGTTAAAGAAGTGGAGCTGAAGGAGCTAGAGAAACTAATGAGATAAAGATAGAAGCATTTGTGCTTAGAATTTTTACGTTTTTGTAATGCAATAGAAACCGAAAATAATTTAATTATGATCGAACGGAAAGATTAACAAAGCATAGTTTGTTGGTCAAATATGAATATCAAATTATTTGTTGAGCATATAAATTATTTATAGATTAAGAAGATTGCTCAGCCTCTAATTTAATATTCAAACTCATATTTTGGGAAATAATAATTAGGTAAAGCTGAAAGTCAAAGTTGAAGGGAGAATCGAATTTCTGATGTAAATAAATTTAAATTTAATTAATGCTATGAATGGTTTGAAACATTCTCCCAGTGAAACCCCACCCAACCCTTGTCTGCCTCTTCTATATATTTCTGCTCTACAGAGTATCTGACAATGAAGCACTCCCCAACTGCTATCACCCTATAGACGCGTCATGTTATGTAGCTGGTTATGTTATCGTTCCCGGTAAAGGCAAATGGCAGAGGGCTGCGTTCGCTTGGGCTGCCTTCTGTTCTGGTTTCTATTGAACGATCTTATCGGAAGTGCCCAAAGGGGGACGTGGCAATGGTTAAATGGGTGTGGAAGAGTGCGCCGAGAACGCATTGTCTATTCCAAGCGAAGATGCCAATGTCTCCGATAGCCACAGAGCAAGACACGTCAACACACAGGTCGGCCAGGCATCCGTTAGACGCGTCTGCAACTCTCCACAGCCAGAGTGCTGCATGATTAATGATTCGTGTTAGTCGACCTTGTTGCCATACTGCCATACACGAAATTTCATAATTTCGGCCTGAGCTGAGCCGAGCTGAGCTTCAATTTTGGATTGTGCGGGCTTCCGCTGAAGAGCACTACGGGAGCTCGCATTAACCTCGACGATATTGTTTTGTTCGATATTTGCCCAGCATTTGACTCCACTCCGTGGCCCTTCATTGATACCACATCAAGACTGAGCGCCTTCTTTGGCACGTTTCTTATTGGAAGAGTTTTTATGTCTTCTTCTCTCGCAGCGCATTAATTAGCCAAGTCGCTAATCGATAGAGCCCCGATAGCAGCGCTCAACTGACGCATTTTTAAACGGCATTTGTCGCTGTCGCTGTCCAGCCTCTCGGACGCTGTCCGCCAGATTTATGGCGCTCGCCGAGAAAGCTCTGTGAACTAAAGAAATGATTCTGCCCGATCAGCGATATCAATTTACAGACTTTATTGCCCGCTAGCAGTTGCTATTGAAAGAATTTCATTCATTTTACTTCTCTCTCTCGGTGTTTGTCCAACTCCGATTCCAGCTGACGATAGGCTGGAAACCCAGTTTACAGCCATGTGTTTAACAAATTTCGTGGTTAAATGTGTTTTTATTAAAGCGGGACTGCTAATCAGAACAGAGTCCATGTCTTGAGGTTTTCTTTGTTTAAGTTGATATTTCTTATCGTGAATTTGGCCCTTGTAAATTTCTTATCGGGCGGTTGGCTTTGTGCATTTTGTATTAATTTCTTTATAAAATTTATAGTTAAACTTTAAATTTAATAACTTTTTAAATTGTATAAAAAATAGTTTAGACATTAGAGTGAGATGACGATTATGAGTTTAATTTAGAGAACATTGTCTGTCTCTAAGCAACATATAGAAACTTATTATTTATATTTCGAACTTTACAATATATATTTTAATTCTTGTCCAAGTTGTAAATGAATATAATGATTTATCTTAGCAGTCAAAGTACATATAATATATGTATATATATCCAATTATAGCCAAGATCGAGATCGATTCAGACTTAAATCTTAATCTACAAGCTTTGTTTAATTTATATAAAATATTTAATTTATATACAAATTATTTCTTAAGGGGCTTTTTACATAAGTAAATATATCCACTTTTTTTCAAATTTTTAATAACTGTGTTAATCATATTCCCTATAATCATAAATAACTCTTACAAGCGCCAGTAGATATCACAAGACTTTATTTTTGATAGACGAAAATACACAAACATAAAATAAATTTAAAAAATGTAATATAATATAATAATAATAGAAATATATATACAATATATGTATATATACCTATATAGTATATTCATATATATACTCTATTTATACATACTCTCCAACTAGGTCACATAACACCTTATCCCAAATATCTCGTCAGTCTACCAACAGGTAAAGAATTTTCTCAGTGTACAACCAGCACAAGCACATAATTTATTTATTTTGAGTGTTTTTTCAGCGAGCTGCGTAACTCCTGGGGAAATATTTGGGCAAATCTGATTGCACTGCTTACTGCTAAATGGAATCCGAACTGACCGGCTGGTTTTTATGTGCTTTATGGGCTGCTTTTCGCGGCTACCGCATTCCAAAGTGAAAGGCCAGAAAGTCAGCGAGAGAGAGAGAGACCGTGAAAGATACTCATAAATACACACGCAAACGCACACACACACACACACACAGAGTGAGGAGCAAGAAATTTCATAATTAATATGCCGCACATGGAACTAACTGTTTGCAGCTGGCCAAGGCGCATTAATATGCAACAATGTGGAGATTCCAGAGTCCAGGCGTTGGTGTTATCGGGCTCTGGGCTGTGGGCTCTGTTCTAGCCGCATAGACGTGACACTAATGGATGCGGCCATCGACGCCCTTAACAAATAATTTAAATAATGACACTCTGTCCCTACGATAAGCCCGGCTTAGCTCGTCGCTCGTCGCGCGCTGGCCACGGCTCGGACATCTTTTCATTAATCATACTAAAAGACATACGTTGAAAAATTTTAAAATAGTTTTCAGGCCTCGGGCGTGATTTGTGTGCGTTGTCTCTCTGGCCGCTGGCCGCGGTTCGATTTCTACTTATTACAAAGATTAATTGCGTTGCTTATGCAAATCGATTGTCATTAGCCATTTAAAGCTCGATGCGGTGGCAGTTGCGCAGATGCCTCCAGATACAGCTACAGATACAGATTGGCGATTTGGATGCGAGTCGATGAGGCAATGAGTTCGACTGGCGCTGCTATCTTTTTCATCCATTTATTAAGCATTCTGAACTATGTGCCAAAAAGTATCTTGTTTCTAAAGCATTGTCTCTGCTCAGCTCTCACTCTGTGTCTGTCTGTCTATCTCTCTGTCTATCTGTTTGTCTGTTTGTTTGACTCATTTGGGGCCAGGGGGCGCAAGCGCGTGTTTAAATAGCTCAAAACAAACAAATGGGCAACGATAACCGATCCGAAATTACTTTTCCAATGGACACGGCGCAGTGAGGCAGCAAAAAATTGAAACGTTTTGTAACTGATACTCTCAAGGAATTCCATCGGCTGCGCTTTGCTGTCAAGCGTAGTGCAAACACTTGAAATGGGAACGAGTTTTCAACTCGAACAATCGGACATACCACCACAGTTTATAGCTCTTGTAACTTCGCCTTGATTGGAGCATTACGGGCCTGCTACTATTGGCCACATCGCCGACCAAACCAATAAATTGGTTTATGAGAATAGAATTTCACATATATCATGCTACCCTCGCTGATTGTCTTTGAATCGAATCACATAAATTCCATATATAAATATATCTTGTTTCACTCGTGGCGCGCAACTATTTGTTTTTTGTTTTTAGTATACTATATAAAATGATTTCATTGGAAATTCCCATTGGATTTGATATGTCCCCATTATGGGCATTTCTATTTTCTAGCCCAAAGCACTGGATGATCGTATGAACTATAGCTGCCACATATAACTATTTACTATAAAAATACTAACTTATTGGATCTTATTTTAACTAAAAATAAATGCATTTCATATAGAAATAATTTAGGTTTAATATATGTTTGTTTTTCAATTAATTTCAAAAACCAATATACTCTTTTTCCCTTTGGGAGCAAAGTAAGTATAAATACATATATGTTGAGCTTGGTATATAATATACCATACACTACAATTACATACAATTTCAATTGTTTAATAAAAAAAAATAATATAAAAATATCATAGTTTTTATGGTTTTATATACATTTTTAATTATTTAATAGTATTTAAAAAAATATTAATTAATTAAGTTTTAAATTTTCGATAAATAATACAAATATATAATAATAATAATATTTTTTTACATATTTATTTGTTTATAGAAAAAATATTTTTTTTTTATATTCTTATATATTCTTAAACTTATTTTTTTAATTTTGAGTAGTTTGTTTATCTTTTCTTTAAGCAATATATTTCATAATTTATGTATTTTTTATTTTAAGTATTTTATTTTAAAAATAAATTATATATATATATATATATATATATATTTATATATTTCTATATAATATATATTTTCTAATATATATATTTAAATATTCCTAATAGCAAATTAAAAATATATTAATAATGTATTTTGTTTATATACCATTGTATTGTTTATACACATATGATTCATGTCACCAGTTTGCCTATGTCTTGAGAATCCGCCAAGCAATTTAAAAAATTCATTGATTTATACAGTGCTGAAAACATTAAGAGAGTGAGAGCGAGTATGAGAGAGGGATAGAGGAGAGAGGAGGAAGCAAAGTTTGCACCGCCTTATTTATCATTCGTTAAAGAAGCTCAATCTATAACGTGCCTAATTATTATACCTTCTGCTTTCGACCTGAACTTGATTGTATGCCAAGGCATAAATTATTTATTGTTGTATTTGTTGGCATCTCACATGAGAGAACACAGGCAAACTCTTGATTAATGTCAAAACGAACGATCCAACTGACTTTGGCTGCTGCTGATGGAGTTCGAGTTGGAGTTGGAGTTGCTGCTGGTGTATGTTGTCTGTTGCGTGCTCGTATTTTTCTTTGCTGTTAATAAATTCAAAATTAAATTTTCTCTTAATTGCAGACGGTCGACGCGCCGACCGGAGTCGCTCGAGAACCCGATCAAGAGAAAGTGTTTCTGTTTTGAGGCTTAGCTGGCGACGAGCTGCGGGTCTGCAGGTCTGCGGGTCTGCCCGACCTGTTGCATTGGCTGCTCAAAATTGGGTCAGCATTTGGAGCCAACTTCCAGCTTCCAGCTACCCAGCTCCCCAGCTGCCAGCTGTTAAGTTAGCTAGCTGTCTGCTCTTTTGCTCATTGACATTTAAATTATGGATTGTGCTTGGAGCTTGGGTACACTTTGCTATTGGGGCCAACAGAAATGCCACCGAAACAGCATTTTAGCAGCTCGACTGTCGCGTGATCTCTGCCAAGGGGCAAAACACCAAAATCTGACAGTGAAAAATCTGTTTGACTTCCAGCTTATGCAATCGGAGTGCTGAGCTCGCACTTACCGGACAATTGGCTTTGGCGGCCACGCCCTGCCAATGACATGCACAGGCCAGTTGACAGCTCCAACTGGGACAGTATCAAGTTGTCTCCAGCGCGCGGCATAACGGTGTCGATTATGCGCCCATCAACCACCACAAATAACAGAAAAGGGCTCCACTGGTAACTGGTAATTAAAAGCTGACTCGATCTATGATCTCTGATTGGAACTGACAAAGGTGTCTATTTGTCTCTCTCACTGTCTCACTCTCGCTCTCGCTCTCTCTGCCTGTCTGTCTGTCTGTCTCCTTTATTTTGTTTCCACCTCACACTCCGCCCAAGTCTTTTGTGCCCCTTTCGCTTTGAGTGCGGCCCTATAAAATGATCTCGTAATGTTCCATTCGATCTGTCGATTGCCATTCCCGTTCCCGTTGCCGTTGTCATTGTCGTCGACTCAGCTCTCAGGTGTGTCGGCACGAGCGACTTATGTCTCGTGTTACCCCAATACAGCCCACTGCAGGGCGCACAGCCCACAGTCTCCATCTCAATTGGCTGCCAGCTGGACCAGTTGAGTTTCTCGTGGCAGCACAAAAGAATACTTGAGCTCTGCTCTGCGGCCATTGTATAATGTGGCTTACACAATACGTTCTCTATTTGATCATTAAGCATGTTCAATTGCCTTTAGTAATATCCAACAATATAGTTTCCCTTTCGATTACATACATAACTTGTTCGCCCAATAAGTTAAAGTCTACTCTGCTTGTGAAAGAGATTTCCTAGTATGCATCGTTAGCGATGATAAATAGTTGTGAAACTTATATGTCAAGAAATATATCAACAGCCTTTCAGCACTCCAGTAGGACGTGGCCTGACTCTGATTTGATATAATCTAAGCTAGCAGAAGAACGTCAAGCCAAGGTATTCCAAATAACATATATAGGATATTTTTGTATTTTCCTATGCATTAGTAAATTTCATAAAAAATGATATGAATAATTTCTCTTCTGTATATCATATCATACAGATTTGATTTAACATTTTTTCTTTGTTTCTTTTATACATAATATATATAGTTGTATTCAGCATATATTCCTGATATTTTCCACTTGATTAAAGCTTTTATGGCGACACAATTCACTTTTAATGGCATATTAAGCATCGTCAAGCTCGCATTCCCTTTACATGACTCAATGCCCGAAAATATAGCAGGGGACGAGGAAGAAGAAAGCAATAAGTTCTATCTCATTGGCCGAGATCGTAAACAAAGGCGCAAAGGTGTCAAGCGTCAGAGCCAGAGTCAATAAAAATAGTTTACCATCGACTGTGGGTATATGCATAAACATTTCGGTTTGTTTGTATGCTATTTCGAAACTATTCGAGAGCTTGTTTGTTTTCCACTTAAAACCAGAACAGCGAACAGCGAACAGCAAATGTATCTCTTTGATAGGCGACATATTTTGTGCTTACTGCCCAAAAGGCGGCTTGACCGTATTGTCAAAGAGTCGGGCCAAAAGGCACAAAATTCGTTTGGGTTTCGTTCGCGGCATAAATTTGGCGAGAGATCAAGCGAGCAGAACTTATGGAATGGGGCTGCGACACAGTTGAGCCGCTGTAAGTTATCAATATTTGCATAAACCTATTCAATTGTGACCTACAACCTGCTCTGGAGCTCTTAAGCATATTCATGGCAGATCAGAGCAGCTGAATAGAAATGGGCTCTTAAGGTGTGGAAGCTAATTTGCTACCTGACTAAAGATACGCCAAAGGCTTATGCAAACTCTAATGCGAGAGATTAAGTATCACATATAAACATATATATACTTATTCTGATCAAAAGAATTTTGTTAGTTATCTGTCTATGCATCGTCTGTGAACATTCTCTCTAACAGTAAATTTGAGTAACACAGAATATAAGTTTAATCTGATTCGCTGTGCTTAATCTAACATAAACGATTAGTTCAGTTCAGTTCAGTTCTGTTCACCTGGGCATCTCTTCTTCTACTCACCTCAAATAGTTTAATCCATTTAGTGTGTCGACCAGCAATTCTATGTCGCTTGCTTATCCGACTGAGATGATTGTCTTAAATGTATCCACTTTCGTATGCAGACTTCATAAGCGATGCTCGCGTGCAATTAATTACAACAAATTGCTTTACTTTCACCCAGCTGCGCGCACTCGAGAGATACACATAATTATTCATGTAGCATTTGCATATTTACGAGTACTTTGATCTGCTAGACGTTTAGCATTTAGCACATCACTAAACTCGCGCATACACACACACACACACCGATGCGGAGGGAAGTTGCACTCGACACCAAATTTACGTATGTTGCATTTTGTTGTTGCTCCTTATGTTGTTGTTGTTGCTGCTGATGTTGTTGCTGCTGCTGCAGTTTTGGCAGGTTTCGTTAACAGGAAAATTGACTTTATATACAAATATGTATGCATGCATATGGGTAGATACTACATATATTTATATATATATATATATATATTTCTGTATGTATATAAGTATGGGTTGTAGCGAAAACAACTTTTCGCGAATATTACATACACACACACACACATACACTCACTCGCACATACACTGGCACATACACCCATAAAACGCCCGCGGCGTCTGCGTTTTGCGTCTGGGCGTTAATCACGTTTAGAGCAGAATCGTTCTGCACGACGAAAAGTCAAAAACACAACTGAAACTTCTTTGGGAAAAAGTATTTTTACAGCGCGCGGCACGCGCAATAGACCAACAATGGGTCTTGCTTGGGTCTCAACAGGTCTTGAGCTCAGCATATTGAGTGAGTTTTTTTTTTGTTGCCTCTGGTTGTTGCTTTTGAAACCAGTTGATCTTGTTTTTGAGCCGATTTTACTGCGAGTGCTGCTGTAGCTGCCGCTGCTGCCGCTGCTGCTGCTGCTGCGGCTGTTACATGACTCGGCGACTGCGCGCTGCTCCTTTGGCAAGTTCGTGTCCTAAGTCTTTTGTTTTGCCTGCAATGCAATTGCTTTACTCGCGAATGCATGGCATTATTATCTATGAGTTATTTACGCTTAGCATTTCTGCTCTTGTTATGACCAGACGTGGCTCTATTGGTCGCTGGCGACGCTATGCCAGTCGTTGTCGTGGGCTTGGCACACGTTCAGCCTCCAACCCCGTGCAATGTTCGCTGGCCCAGGAATGTCCATGGCGGCGGCGACAGGTTTGCCGCTCTGCTCTGCGCAGCGCAGCGCACTCCCAACTCCACTGCAGTTGGCGTAAATCTATTGGCTACTGTTTCCAGTTGTCAATTGCCAATTGCCAAATGTATTCGATTTTTCCGCTCCTTTTGCTTGGCGTAGGAGTGCCTGGTTCAATGAACCGAGCCTGCTAAAAGAGGGAGAGAGGGAAAGAGAGAGAAGCTTTGAAACGACCTTGTCGTGTGTGCGAAGTTTCAAAGATTTGTGCTGGCATCGGCCTCAACTTATTTCTGAATTTATTACCCAGCCGCTGCTCAGCTCCGCTCCGCTCAGCTTAGTTTAGTGTGGCATTGTTCTGGCCAGCTCGTCGGTTCTTTTCAAATCTTATGACAATAAAGAGCGGCATTTTCCCCTGGTTTGTTTTTTGCTTGAAGCTGCCGCAACGTATAAAACCAGTCGCAGTCCGTGCGCTCTGCGCTCTGAGCTCTGTGCTCTGCTCCTGCCAATGCCCCAAACGTGAACCGAACCCGACCGTCAGGGCAGCCACTTGATCAACTGGCAGCCAACTGGTTAAGAGTTGCTGAAAAGCATGCGCCAAAGAATTTAGCCAGCGATTTTCGGAATGTTTTCAATGTACCAAGTGTTCAAACACCAAAAACAAAAACTCAAAAAAAAATACTTCATTCTGAACTTTGCGAAGCCAATGATCGATGTAATATGCTCTCAGCATGCGCCATCTGTGTTTATTTGCCTTATTATGGTATAAGGCCTGGTAAGGCTTTCTTTCTTACTGGATTGTTTAAAAACAGAGCCAGAAGTTTCGATTTCCTTAATCGTAAACGCGTATTTGATTAGTATTTGATTAGAGAAAAGACAGCTGAAATAACTTGGGTTTCTTCTTTACCGAACAGAGAACATTTGAAATAAGTTACTTTGCAGCGATCATTGTTAGACCAGATTACAAATATTATTTGATAATGAAGTAAAGTACACATGAATTTACCTTAATAAGCTAAATTACTAATAAATATAACTATTTAATACTATTGTGTCAAATAAAATAGAAGAAGAATATGTGGAATTAATAAATTAAATAAAAATATATATGAATAAGCAATGATGAAAATGTATTTAAATTATAATAAATAAAAAAACAAATATTTTGTATTGTAATATTTTAAGTGTATGTATAAAAACTTTATTATAATTTAAGTTGCATTTTAGCAAAGATATTTTATTATAGCCTCTTCTTACACCAGCAACCCGTGCCTCAGCAAAGGAAAGAGTCAAAAGCCAGTCAAAAAATCATACGAAATGCCTATGAAAGTATTGTTTAGTATATTTATTATTATTATATTTCAATATTAAAAAACTAAAATTTGTTATCTATAATTTTGCATCAAATATGCTTTTATTGACTCCAATTTTTTAATATATATGTAATAAATAATGTAAAATATAATAATATAATTTAAAATAAAGTAATATATAAAAAATGGCAAAGAATTGCAGAACATTTCTAATAAATATTTTAAACTATATATATTTAAAATAACTTGCATAAAATAAATTACCTATACAAATTTTAAATTAATATATTTTAATATAAATATATTTATTTATTATAAATATTATTATTTATATACAAATATATTAATTGAAATTGTTTACTATTTTCTAAAATTTAATAACTTAACAAGTAAGAAAACTCTAGTCGAGACCGCTCGACAAGGGTATACCCTAAACCCTATGAAGAACCGTTATTCCAAGCATTCTTTGTTTCTTTTATATACACATGCATATGTACGTTCATTACAAGCAAAACGTACACACACACGCACAGGCGCACGCACACACACACGCCAATCGGTGCGTCAGCTGTTCTTTGGCTGCTTTGCATGGCAATGCTATGGGAAATTAAATGTTTAATAACTTTTTTTCTAGAGTAACGATTTTGATCAAACTTGTTGGGCGTGATCATGTCATCCATATGTATGTATGTGCCAAAGCACAAGTCTCTAGTATTTGAAATACGGGACTTACAATTTTGAGGCGAAGGGGGCGTGGCATCCAAAATTTAGCAAAAACCGAAATTGTGAATTGCTCACATAACACTAAATGTAAAATTTGAAGACTCTAGCTATAAAGATGAATTATATATAATTATATAACGGAGCATCGATTTCGTTTTTAGTCGATAACATTAAAATTAAGACAGTTATCGATTTTTTTTAACAAACTCGATCTTTTCGTGCTATACAGGAACCTACATAAAAAATTTCAAGTCTCTAGCTCTTGTAGGTTCTGAGAACGACGCGTTCATACATACGGACAGACAGACGGACAGACGGACAGACGGACAGACGGACAGACGGACAGACGGACAGACGGACGGACAGACGGACAGGGCCAAATCGACTCGGCTTGTCTCCCTGATCAAGAATATATATACTTTATGGGGTCTGCCACGCCTCCTTCTCCCTGTTACATACATTTCAACAAAAACATTATACCCTGTTTTTCCCATTTTCAATGGGTTCAGGGTATAAAAAGGCACATTAATTTAAAAAATTTGTAATCTAATTAATTCTATTTTTTATTATTTACATTTAATTTTTTAATTTCATTTTAATATTAAATAATTAATATAAATAATATATGGGGAATATATTTATTTTTTCAACTTGTAGAATTAGAATTAGATTGCAGATTGTAGATCTCGAAGACTATAATTTGAGATGAAAGATGCAAAAGCCAAAGGGAACTGTTTGATATATGTGATTAGTTGCTCGGAGTGGACATGATATTGCATATGATTAGATGACAGAGCATATCGCAGTCGCGCAGGCAGGCAGTTGAAGGCCTGCTCTGCTCAGCTCAGCTCTGCTCAGCTCATAATCAACATTGTTGCCAGGAATTTTAATGCTGCTCATTAGTTGTGTGGCAATGTGTAGGGCACCAGTGGCACACCAGCTGTTATTTTAGTGAGGCAATTTAAACGGCATTAGCGCTAATAATTTGCGTTTACCTACTGCCTGCCTGGTGGCTGGTGCCTGGTGCCTGGTGCCTGGTGACTTTGGGATTGCGTCGGGGCAGCGCCGTAATCTGAAAATCTCTTGCATCACTTAAGAATAATCATTGGGCAAGGACGTGACTGTATCGTTGACGTTTATTGTGACAGCCGCGCTGTGGTGACTGCGTGTTCCTTGTGCCTTTTTCTGGGCAGGCAACCTCAGTTCAGGTGCTTAGTTCTCGATGCGGTTCCGTTGCCGCTGCATGGGGCATAAATCAACACGAGCCGCAAACTGCAACCACAACAAAGCAAAAGGTAAAACGCAGGTAGCGACACCAACGACGACGACAACATCAAATTCCGAAGCCTCCAAACAAACGCAACGTTCCGTTTGTCGACCCAACTCTGAACTCAATTAGTGCATTGGTATAAGTGTGTGTGTGTCTATGTGTGTGTATGTGTGTGTGTGTGTGTGTTGCATTCTTTGCATGCCAATGTGGCATTTGATTGATAATTTCGTTACGCCTCGAACATGCTTCAAAATACATTTTTGATAGCTTCGGGTTCGCCCTTACCCAGATTTATGACATATTAGGTTCCCAAGCCTCCATTGTTACTGCTATTGTTGGGCATTAGCATGATATTTGTCGCTGATTCGTTTGGACAGCGACGCGCTACGAGCATGACTAAGTGCCCGCATTCGACGGGGATCCTCTTATTGCCAGAGTCTCTGTCTCCTCATCTTCTTTATTGACATGCAACACAATTGGGTTGGCTTTCAGTAGAGACCAACAGAAAGTTACCGTTATCATATATTTGAATTGCCATTGATTATGATGATTAGATTAAATAATTCCATTCCACAATCTCATTTAAAACCTGAGGTTAGTTAAGATTTGCACAACATATTTATTTAATATAAGATTTAAAATCTTAAAAATTGTAATTTGTTAAAATTTGTAATATATATATATATGTATGTATGTATGTATATATGTAAATTGGTATATCATAAGAAGGTAATTGGCATAATTATTAGCTGACTTTTATTGGAAATATTTAAAATATTCCTAAATATTTAATTGGAGCATTTGTGTATATAATTTCAATTATTTATTGATTGTTCTACTTAATTGTTAAAAATTTGAATTTTAAATTCTGCATCTATGGAAGTTGAACTCTTCTAATACAAATACTATCTTCTTGAGATACGGCAAATTGATGCTCGACTACTTAAAATTTGGAGCTAAAGCAGATCCATAAGCACACTTTGTAGATAAGCTGCCTATGCCTATATGTTTAAGTAACTTTAATGTATATATTGTTTGTTTGTTTGTTTGTAAGGTTTCGTCTCGTCGAACGTATGCATCACGCTGTTATCTTTAATGATTTGTTGTGGGTGTTTCTCACATCATGACGTCGATGGCATCGACAGGCTAAGCAAAGGCAATCACGAAATCCAATTGAGAATTCCATTGGGTGTTAGACTTCAAGTTTCAGCTTGCCGTATTTCTGAAACTTGCTCATAAACTCATCTCATTTCTTCACACCGACGTACGACACCGTCTTGCCACTCTTGCGCAGCTGCGCCAACAGTTCGTCGGACGGTAAGTTTGAGGTGACGGTTACTGTTTTCGCCTCCAGATTGATGTTCACTTTTTCCACCTTATCTGCAAAATGCAAAAAGCAGACTTTAGTTGGCAACCGCGACCAAACAAATGCCGTTCAGCTGATAAGCGGCATTTGTATTAATATGTACTTAAACATGAACATACATACATACGAAGCCTACAAGCTTAACTAGGCTATGTAAATATGTATGTACTTATGTGTACGCACCTCCTAATTTGGATAGGCACTTTTCCACGGCGCTGGCACATCCGCCACACGACATTTCCACTTTGAATTCATGCACCTAAATTGATAAATGTGCCAATTAGTCGAGCTGTTATTCATTCAAATTGTATTATGTATTTATTTTTATTGTTGTTTGTACGTACTGGCATCCTGCTGTTGTTGCTGTTGCTGCTGCTGGGACGGCTCGAGTCAGCCGTAGTATGCTTATAGATCTGCGGTAAATTAAACAGCTTGAAGGCGAGCTATATTAGTAATGTATTGAACGTGGCACACTCTACTTTCACAACTGTCGACAAATAATTAAATACTTTTGCTCTAGTGTTTGCGCAGTTATTTAGCCAATCGATGCAACTCGATAGTTGTGTTGTGCTATGACTGTCGCTTATCGATGTATCGCCATTTAACAAAACATCTGGCAGCACCGTGCAAATACTTATCGAAACTATCTAGTCGTTAACGCAATTGAAATAAGTCTCGATAATTTGCTTCTAATTTAGTCATCATTTATTTTTGGATACATCTTAAACTTAGCTTATCAGATAGTAAATCCTATACACGTTTTGGGCATGCACCAAATCTGTAAACTACTTGATGATCATATAATTGTCCCGGATTAAGAACAACTGTCGGAAAATCCGCATTGTTCATTGCATCAGGATACTTTTGAGTTTGCAAACAGAATCCACCGTGCTGTGCATAGTGCGAGCCTCCCTTCCCAATATTGGGAATGTCTCCCCGGTCCTCTTCGGGCAGGCTGTTAGCAGTATAGAACTGCAGTCCAGGCTGATTGGTATGGATTTCCATAAATCGACCCGAACATGGGTGAACTGCGCGCGCCACTAGCTTCACTCGATTCGGATCCACGTCGACGCAATAGTTGTTGTCGAATCCGCTAATTGGACAACGACTGACCTGATTAAGACGCTTTCCCAAGTTGGTTAAGGTGCTGAAGTCATAGGGCGTGTTGCGCACTGGCATTAGTTTGCCAGTGGGTATTTGCTCGAGATCCGTGTCCACAATCGTAGTCGCCTTGATCATTACCATGTGTTGGAAGAGTGTGTCCCTTCCCGAGCCGTGGCCGGCGAGGTTGAACAGGCAATGGTGGCCTATGTTGATGCAGGTGGTCTCCTTCGCCCTCGCCTCGATCCGCAGCCCAAAGCAGCCCGTCTCACTCAGCGAGTAGTTAATGTTGATCGTTACCTCGCCCGGGTAGCCCTCGTGTCCGTCCGACGAAACGTGTTGTAATGTTATGCCGTCCTTGTGTATGCCCACCACATCCCAGATAACGCTATCAAAGCCCACAAAGCCGCCGTCCACATGGTGAAGATCCTTGTAATTCCGAGACAGATTCACGTCTTTGCCACAGAGCTTAAAGCGCCCGCGCGCCACACGGTTGGCAACGCGTCCAACGATAGCCCCAAAACAGAGTTTCTGGTTACGGTAATAGCCGGCGACATCGTCATAGCCCAGACACACGTCTTCAATCTTACCATTGGCGTCAGGCACCCTGATACTTTGCACAATGCCACCCAATGTCAATATGGCTATGGACATGCCCTTCTCCGTGCACAATGTGAAGCGGCGCACGTGCTCGGTCTTTTGGGTTATGGGATTGACGGCGATGCCAAATACGTCTTCTACCACTCGCACCATCTTCAGGGATGATAAATTTGAGGTTTCAAGACAAAACAAGCAATTTCGAATATCATGAGTCAAAAAACTAAATTTTAAGTGTAATTAAATGGACTGCCGGCCGCCCAACACAAACGAATTTCGCAAAGCCAACTAAACAAACTAAACCAAAACTATAGATATATTTTAAAATTTACACAATAAAAAGTGCGTCAGCTCAACATAAACTTTCATTCTACACTGACTTCAAAACACTCCATCATTTAAACACAGCATTTCAAATTCAAGCTGGCGCCCTTTTGTCACATATCGATAAGTGCTTTGACAAAATATCTTTAAGTTCATTATATAAAAATCAATAAAACGAACTCAATATTATGACACAATGATCAGTAAGAGGGTAATAAAATCTTGGTAAGACCGTTTTCCACTTACCTTTTAATGAAGAAATCTTTTTTTTTATTGAGGCATTGTAGAGTTTCTATTGTTGCTATGAAACATCGATTAGCTTGTTTGCCGCTATTCGATAAGTTCTTTTTTGCCGTGGGCTATCACCAACTCCTCGATAACATTAATCAGCTGTGCGCAATCGATTCAAGTCGTTAGTATTTTAATATTGAACTTTAATTTGAAAACTTGTTATAAGGACTTTTGCATGTATATTCAGCAGAGCTTGCAAATAACAGTTGAGCGTTTTTTCGTCACGCTCAAAGTCAGAGCAGGAGCGAACAACAGAAAATATTCCGCTCTTACTCTGAGCAAGAGCGATTTTTTCATGTCTGAATCGGTCTTCGCATGAGGGTTGTTTTTTGGGTTTTTTGCGTCGATCGTTATTGCTGAGCATCTGTTCGCGAGCGGAAAATTTTTTGTTCGCGAGCTGAGCCTCAGCAAGTGAGCAAATGATCGAAAAAGTCAATGCAAAAGGTCTTTTGGCACTCTTACAATAATTTGCCTTGTTGGAAAAAAATTATTTTTTTGGTATTAAGATGTTATTTAACTAGTACTAAATACAGT
This sequence comes from Drosophila paranaensis, assembly GCA_035047545.1. NCBI lineage: Eukaryota > Metazoa > Arthropoda > Insecta > Diptera > Drosophilidae > Drosophila > Drosophila paranaensis. The sequence goes on along the minus strand of JAWNPL010000145.1, from coordinate 3,225,245 downwards.
ACAGACAGACAGTTTAAGCTTGATATCATTAAAAAATTAAAATATTTAGTAAATGTAAGATACGAACTTGCGACGCAAGAATATTTTGAGTACTTTGATTAATACCATACACAAAGTATTTTTGCATCGCACATGAACATGCATCAGTCGCTCAAAGACCTTTTTCTTAATTTTACTCAAGCGTTCGCTCGCGGTCTGACCGCAACAAATGAGAAACGAAAAAAACGGTTGTAGTCCGAGCGCCAGCGAACTGAGCGAAGACCGGGGTTTTTCGGTCGCTCGCGAACATTTTCGTCAAATACTCAGTGAAAACTGTTATTCGAAGACCGCGCAAAATGCTCAACTGTTATTTGCGAGCTCTGATATTCAGCAAACAAAATGAGAAGATTTTTAAATCTATGTAAACACCGTTTATTGTTGACATAAATTTCAATATAGTAAAGTTGTCTTGAGGACTCCATTACACACTTATTCCCAATAAATTGCCTCTTGATTTAAAACAGATTGCATAAGATTTTGATAAACTCATGCTGACCACGTTGTTTTTGTCTGAAAAGTCCAGATTCCTTAGTGGAAATCGAATTGGAAAATGAAATTTCCAATTCAGCCGATACAGAGGGAATATTTATCGATAGCAATTTCTTGTTGCCCCATCTACATTTCAGTTGGATTCAAAACTTGTTTTCCCTGAAAATTCGCCTTGCCCCCACTGAAATTGTGATCACATAGCTTGCTACTGTGCTGTGGTGACATGTGCCTGACATTTAACTAAAAAATCAGATGTGGACGAGTCGACTTTCAATGGAGCTCCTACAATTTAAATGCCATAATTTTATACCATTATGAATACTCAAAATATATTTACTATCCAATTGGAGAACGAGGAGACGTCAGAGAAAACTGCGGTGAGCCTCGTCGCAGCCCGCTGCTAAGCAGTTAAGTGATACTCGCCTGTTTTTGTCTAGGCGCCGTGCGAGTGGAAGATCCTGCGGGATAGTGCCTGCAGCACACTTTCTCAGCTGAAGAAAATGAAGTTTTCGGTGTACAAGGAGAAGCTCAGTCTATACAGCGAGAAATGCAAAATCAAAGATGACGTCATCCTGGCTCTGCAAACATGTTTGGAGACCTATAAGAACACTAATGAGAACAATAATGAGCTGGTATCATTCCTGAAGGCGAAACTCTCCGAAAGACATTCCAAGATGGTCGCCCTAAGGAAGGCACACAACAGTCAGAGGGCCGCCTACGAAGCGACCATTAGCGAGAAGAGCGAAATGATCGGCACGCAAGATGGCATTATAAAGCGGAAGGAGAAACAAATCGAGGAGTTGGAAAGCAAAATTAAGGAGCAATACGCATTAGCCATTGGGTCTGATGAATTGATTTCCACCCTGAAGGCAACTATTGGCGAAAGCGAAGCAAAGATCAGGGAGAGAGATCTGAAGATTTCCCAGCTCGAAGCCGGGCTGGAAGCCAAAGCGGAAAGCGTGAGGACATCGCAACATCTGGTAAGCCATCGGACAGCCCAGCCAATCTAACCTGACCTAATCTCTATGTAAGTTGAACTTTAACGCCGCGCTCATGCTCTGTAAGCAAAATGATCAGTTGACCAGCAACACGATCAAGGAGCTCCAGGAGACCCTTTGCGAGCAAAGCCGAGCCGAAACCATAATCGTACCCCTGCCCCGCATCGGTCCCATTAAGATAGCTGTCGAGAATGTTGCGACCGGCCCCAGCTGGATGGTCATTCAGCGTCGCGGCTACAAAATGGTGGACTTCAATCAGGGCTGGTTTTCGTTTGTGGAGGGCTTCGGCAACTTGGACGAAGACTATTGGATTGGCCTGGACAAGATACATGCCATGACCAAGGGCCACATCCACGAGCTCTACATCCACTTGGTGTTTCCCAATAACGAGACTCGCTACGCCTACTACGACAACTTTGCCATTTCCGGCAAGAGCGACGACTACAAGCTGAGATCCCTCGGCAACTATGTTGGCGATGCTGGCGACGGCCTGCGCACCCACGAGCACCACATATTCAGAACGATCAGGTACGACACCAAAACCACCGTCGAGTACAACCGCTGGTGGCAGCACGAATACCCCAATTGGTGAGTAACTATGATATGAAACCAAGATATATATCTTACAAACTGAACAATTGCAGCAATCTGAATGGCACATTCAGTGAAAAAGCCGAGTTCGGTGTTTGGTGGTGCAGAGGCAATGGCACATATAAATTTGTGGAGGCCGTTCAAATGTTAATCCGGCGAAAGCAAATGTAATTTTATACAGTCGAATGAAATTGTTTTTGTTATATTCTTACTTTTATATGGATGTATATATGTATGCATGTATTTCAAAATTTAAAAATAATATTGTACCTACTGTAAAAAACAAGAAATTTGTCTATTTTAGCTGTAATGAGTAGTAGTTGTGCTTGTCAGTTATTAGAAGGACTCCGGCGGAACAGTTCCCCACTCAATGATTTCTTTAAAAAGTATGTTATAGGCAGAAGGAGGCGTAGCAGACCCCATAAGCTATGTATATATAAAGAACATATTTACTTGATGGCGGCTATGAGCTAAGTCGTTGTAGCCCTCCGTCTGCACGGCTCTTCTTCTGGGCGTCCGTATAAATGCAGCGATCTCGTAAACTAATAAAGCCAGAGATCCGAAATTCGATAGGGGTCCGACAGGGTGTCCCAAAACTAACTAAACTTATAATTAAAAACTGTACATTTTTTTTATTGATTTATGCAGTAAACAGTATAGGGATATGTATGGAATAGCTGATCTGTTAAATAGCCTCCATGACTTTGAATGTTACGCACTCTTTTGTTGAAATTATTGTCTGCCCAGCTGCAGTTCGAAGAAGAAGAATGGTCCGATGTTGCCTTCAAACCGAAATCCTCACCAAACAGTGACCCGATATGGATGCATTTGTTTATCAATAATCAGTTGCGGACTTTCTGAGCCCAAAGCGACGATTTTGTCGATTATTAAAGCCGTCAAGATGAAAATGAGCCTAATCGCTGAAGCCGATTTTGTTCGAATAATCAGCATCCACTGTTGTTGCCAAACTTTCATTATTTACAAAATTTATTATATATTGTTTCTTTGTTTGATAATTCATCTTATCGAAAAGTTGAAGATGGTTCTGCTTAACGTTGCTTAGAGTAAAAAATATCTTTCTGTGTTGGTATTATTAGCTGTCTATCTACAAAGTATCAAATTTGTACCAATCTATTCCTGGATAAAACTGTTTTCTTGCATATCGCATAACCCCACTTATTAGTCTAGTTTTCAACTATCTATTCAATCACAGATATCATAATACATTCGAGTTTAACTGGTTAAGAAGACATGATAGAGTGCCTTAGGTGGGACCAAGCATATTTTCCGGACGTACCCAATCGTCGAAATCCTGCTCTGAGATGCCCGCTTTGATTGCCTCCTCCTTCAGAGAGGTGCCATTCAGTTGAGCTGCCCGGGCTATAGTGGCTGACTTGTCGTAGCCAATGTGCGGATTGAGGGCTGTCACGAGCATCAGAGATTTGCTCAAGAGCTTCTGTATCCGGTCTTTGTTCGGCTTCATGCCAACCACGCAGTTCTGGGTGAATGCGTTGCAGCCATCAGCTATAACGGGTCAGACCTTAGTCTGAGAATCTATGGAATTTGGATTGCAAATATACTTAGCAGCTTTATCGAACGTAGGACGTTGGAGGCTATCAACGGCTTGAAAACATTCAGCTCGAATTGTCCGTTTGAACCGCCCACAGAGACAGCCACGTGATTGCCCATGACCTGAGCACAGATCATTGTCATCGCCTCGCATTGAGTGGGATTCACCTTGCCAGGCATTATCGAGCTGCCTGGCTCGTTCTCCGGCAACGAAAGCTCACCCAAGCCACAGCGGGGACCGGAGGCCAAGAACCGTATGTCGTTAGCGATCTTCATCAAGCTCACCGCTAGGGTATTCAGTGCGCCATGCACCTCGACCATGGCATCCCTGGAGCCCAAGGCCTCGAAGAAGTTCGGAGCACTGACAAAGGGCAAAGACGTGAGCTGAGCAATGCGTCTGGCGGACTTCTCAGCGAATCCCTTGTGGGTGTTTAGGCCGGTGCCCACAGCAGTGCCTCCCAGCGCCAGTTGGTAGACATGAGGCATCACCGCATCGATTCGCTCCAGGCCATTGGTTAGCTGTTGCGTGTAGCCGCTGAACTCTTGCCCCAATGTCAGTGGCACCGCGTCCTGTGTGTGAGTGCGTCCAACCTTGACGATGTTCTTCCACTCCTCGGACTTGCACTGGAGAGCATCGCGGAGATCGGTGACCGCCGGCTTCAGCTGCTTAGTCAGTTGGAGCGCCACCGAGATGTGAATGGCCGTTGGAAAAGTGTCATTCGAGCTCTGCGACTTGTTCACGTGATCGTTCGGATGCACTGGATCCTTGGAGCCCAGCACGCCGCCCAGCAGCTCAATCGCCCGATTGCTGATCACCTCGTTGACATTCATGTTCGTCATCGTGCCGGAGCCCGTCTGCCAAATGGGCAGTGGAAAGTGGCCCTCATCGTAGAGCTTGCCCGAGATGAGATCGTCGCAGACAGTCGAAATGGATGCGCAGACCTTGCTGTCCAGCCCAAACTCCAAGTTCACCTCAGCGGCGGCCTTCTTCAGTATGCCCATGGCCTGTATAATGGACTTCTGCGAAGACCAGCAGCTGAGATCGAATTCGTCTACATCTCTCGAGCACTTACCGGCATGCGCTCAGCTGGATCGCCAAAGGGAAAATTGTGCAGACAGCGCATGGTCTGGGCCCCAAAGTAACGATCCGCTGGCACCTCGATCTGGCCGAGGGTGTCGCTCTCGACGCGACTGTGCGGGCTACTCATCTTGTCTTGTTCGAATCCCTCAGTATAGTATATATATACTATACTATATATAAATATATATATTACATGAAAGAGGCTTACTTGAAGTATGTTAATGAAATTTTAAGGCCTACCTGACTTTCAGGTATTGCTCCTACACATCAGGAAGTTCTCAATCATATCAAAATCTAATTTTCCATATTTAACTTATGGTTTATTGATCTTCAATGTTCAGCTCGCCATGCAACTCGACCAGGGAGTCCCGAGCACTGACCGCTTCGAACAAGTTGGGAGCGGCCACGAAAGGCAGCCCCGAGATGTCCGCCACATTACTGATACACTTAGCTCCGAAGTCATCGTTGCCGAGGCCATTGAGAGAGATGTCATACAGCCTCTGCATGCACGAGTTGAGGCGAATGCTGTTGTTGATCATCATTTGCTTGTAGCCGCCGAACATGAGTCCCAGGGTTATGGGCTTTGAGTCCATGAGGTGCGTGCGACCGATCGTGATGATGTTTTTGAACTCCTCCTCCTTATCCTCGAGCACATCGATGAGCCCTTTAAGCGACGGGTGGAGCTTCTCGTTCAGCTGCATGACCACTGCAATGTTGATAGCCGACGCGAAGCTGTCGCGGCAGCTCTGAGACTTATCGACGTGCTCTAAGGGATCCACTGGCTTCTTGCTGCCCACCTGACCGCCCATAATTTGACATTCGTGTTGGTCGACATGCCGGAGCCCGCCTGCCAAATGGCCAACGGGAAGTGATTCTTCTATACTACTATCAATATATTTATATTTATATTTATATTTATATTTATATTTATATTTATATTTATATTTATATTTATATTTATATTTATATTTATATTTATATTTATATTTATATTTATATTTATATTTATATTTATATTTATATTTATATTTATATTTATATTTATATTTATATTTATATTTATATTTATATTTATATTTATATTTATATTTATATTTATATTTATATTTATATTTATATTTATATTTATATTTATATTTATATTTATATTTATATTTATATTTATATTTATATTTATATTTATATTTATATTTATATTTATATTTATATTTATATTTATATTTATATTTATATTTATATTTATATTTATATTTATATTTATATTTATATTTATATTTATATTTATATTTATATTTATATTTATATTTATATTTATATTTATATTTATATTTATATTTATATTTATATTTATATTTATATTTATATTTATATTTATATTTATATTTATATTTATATTTATATTTATATTTATATTTATATTTATATTTATATTTATATTTATATTTATATTTATATTTATATTTATATTTATATTTATATTTATATTTATATTTATATTTATATTTATATTTATATTTATATTTATATTTATATTTATATTTATATTTATATTTATATTTATATTTATATTTATATTTATATTTATATTTATATTTATATTTATATTTATATTTATATTTATATTTATATTTATATTTATATTTATATTTATATTTATATTTATATTTATATTTATATTTATATTTATATTTATATTTATATTTATATTTATATTTATATTTATATTTATATTTATATTTATATTTATATTTATATTTATATTTATATTTATATTTATATTTATATTTATATTTATATTTATATTTATATTTATATTTATATTTATATTTATATTTATATTTATATTTATATTTATATTTATATTTATATTTATATTTATATTTATATTTATATTTATATTTATATTTATATTTATATTTATATTTATATTTATATTTATATTTATATTTATATTTATATTTATATTTATATTTATATTTATATTTATATTTATATTTATATTTATATTTATATTTATATTTATATTTATATTTATATTTATATTTATATATATTTATATTTGCGAATATCTCTTATATAGATTTTAAATCAAACAAATTAAATACTGTAAATTTGTCAGCATTTTTTTATTAAACTATTTATTATTACAACAGCACTTCCAGGACTGCTCGACGACAAACTTGTAGATGACTTCGTGCACGTATTTCTCGTTGGGGTGGAGAAAGACTGAGGAGAATTCAGGATGGTGATGGTTCACGGCGTCTGGAAACTTTTCGGTTTCCACACAAAATGAGCCGTGCTTGCGGTAATGCGTGCAGTCCTTGCCAATCATGGGAGTGTCGCCTTTCTCCTCGTCTGGCAAGTTGTTGGCCGTGTAGAACTGCAGACCTGGCTGGTTGGAGTAAATTTCCATGGCTCGGCCGCTGGGTGGGTGGCTGAGCTTGCCAATCAGATTGACGCCCTCCTTGCCCTCGTTAACCACGAAGCAGTTGTCATACCCCTTGATCAGATGATTGTCGAACTGCTTGAGTCGATCTCCCAGTAGCACGGGTATGCGCATATCGAAGACCGTGTCCTTCACATCTAGGAACTCTCCGGTTGGAATTTGATCCTCATCCGTATCGATAATCCTTGACGACTTCAGCTCCACTGTGTGCTCGGCCAGTCCCTTGGTGCCTGCATTGTGACCAGCCAAGTTGAAGTACGCGTGATTGGACAAGTTGATGGGAGTCGTTTTGTCCGTAAACGCCTCGTATCGTATGCCCAAGCGATTGGCGTTGTCCAGCCAATATGTTACGGTGACAGTTAGCTTGCCCGGATAGCCCTCGTGCCCGTCGGGAGAGATGTGCCTAAAGACAATGCCCAAGTCTGATTTGCGTACCACCTCCCAGATGACGCTATCGAAACCAATAAAGCCGCCGTGCAGCTGAAACTTGTCGTTGATGTTCTTGGTGAGCTCGTACTTGGTCTCGCCCACAGTGTACGAGCCGTTGGCCACACGATTCGCCACACGGCCCAAGGTGCCCCCAATGTAAGCTCTCTTGGAATTAACGTAACTGGCAATGTCATCAAAACCGAGGCACACGTCCTCGACTTTGTTGTAGGCATCCGGCATACATATGCTCTGGATGATGGCGCCCAGCTGGATAACCGAGACGGACATCTGGTTCTCATTGGTCATCGTGAAGCGACGCACCATTTCGGGCACCTTGGTGAAGGGATTCTTGGCCAGGCCAAAGATCTCTTCCGTAATTGTAACCGACATTCTGCTAGCGCTGCTGTTGGCTCCCGGTCCAGCTGACAAATTTAATAGATTTTTACTCGAATAACTAAAATATGACAATAACTGCCAGGCAGCCCGACACACAGCTTTTACTATTGTACTTGAATTCCGTTAAGGTCGCGCGACGTTGCAGCAAAGTCAAAAAGGGCAAGAGATGCGGCTCGCCGGCGCTTCACAAACTGATACTTTTTGCAATGCAATTGCTCTTTTATTGCTGAAGAGCGACGTTGCTGATAAGCTCATAGATCTGTGTGTACCTATGTGAGAGTTGTGTAACCCAGGTAATCGTTGATTAGCGCACACACACACTCTCTCTCTCTCTGGAATGGCCTATATAGTTGATGTGAGCAACCCAGTTCGTATGCGATCTGAGACATAACACAATGCATATGTATGAGTATAGTCTGTGTACGCATCTCAGTTATATATTTGTCCGTATTCTGATTACACATTTCGTTTGAAATTTCCCATCTTTATGACAGTTATAAAATCGATATTTGATATCGATACACATTGGCCAGTCGTATACAGAAGTATATTTACACAAATCCAACAGCAAGTCGAGAGCCAGCTACCTGCTTAGTCTATTATCTATAAATAGTATATACACAGGCTCATTTACCGATAAGCCCACCTGTCTGGCGGAAAATATTTACATTCATGTGTGCGACCGCATTCTAGTACTTATTAATATTGAACAGACGAACGCCATGGAACTGCGGCAACTTTGGCAACGTCACCACGACCAACGATATAAAATTGGCAATGAAATGCTCGGTGCTGTTGCGAGTGTACAGACAAGTCAGAAGGAATCTGCAATAAATGTAAAGCCATGAGAAATTCACATGTGCATTTATGTGCATAAGTGGAAACGTACAGAACAATTGGCACCGCAGTTAGAAATTTGCGCGTTGGAGTTAATTGAACGCCGTCATCTATTTGTTCCCAGTGCGTCCATTGCCGACTGGCGTCATTCTCGATGCTTAGCCAAGGAGCTCCTTTGATGATATGTAGAAAGTACAAGTGTGCCTGGCGAAAGTCAATCAATAAGAATAATGCACTCTGCGCAATTTCCATGCAACATCAATACTTACAAAGTTATGCAGCAAATTAGTTGCTGTCCAGGCGACGGAAATTGTAACAAAGGGCACTGATAAGAGCAGTAGATGTACAAAGAGCAATCCAAGAAAATAGGCAAGCCAGAAGCCACGGGCACTTAGCCAGGAGCTGTTTGGATTTGTTTCGCCATGTCCGCCGGCAATTGATGTCATTTTCGTACGGAGTTGCACTTTAGTCGCTGCGAATTTTGATAATTGTTTTGTACAATAGAGATGAGCGCAATACAACACCCAAGACCACTACCAACTATCGATTGTTAGATCCCAACATTTTTATATATCGATATTAAACAATATCTGAACCGGTTCAGTTCATGAAAACTAACTGCAAATTGTAATGAGTGGCAAATTTTCCAAGCCGTCAAAAATGAATTATTAAAATTGAATTTAATGATGTCTTAGTGGAGCTATAGCAAGCCTTGAAAATGAGTGGAAATCAGTCAAAAAACAGTAGCAGAGGTAAGTCAATCAATTGCAAACCATCGCGAAGTGTTTTTGTCTAATTTTCATTGATACATGCAGCCGGCTGTAGCGGCCAAGCACCCGCCACAATTCCCATACCCAGCATTGAGGAGAAGAACAAGAAAATGCAACAGGAGACGCTCATGGAGAAGATACGCGCCAAGTACCGCAACAAGCCAAAGAGCTACGACGAGATCAGGAAATCGATGCGCATGTACTTCATGGAGAAGCATTATCCGCTGGATCCGCTCTGCAAGGCGGCGCTGCAATCGTCATTGGACAAGCTGCAGAACTATATCAAAGTAACCTCCCGACACGGCCTCGTGGAGCGTTTGGAGAGTCTGTCCCGCCAGCTGGGCCTCAAGTTCATGGAAGACCAGCAAACGCTATTCATTTCCACAGATATGTTCTACGTGGAGATCCTGCTGGATGCCGGTGGTAAACTCAGTGATGTCAAGGTCCACCATGAGTGTAAGATTGAGCAGCAATCGACTTCCAGTACCAGCTCGGCAGAGTTGCTTAATTGCCTGAAAGAAGGCGACTTCTCAGACTTTACTGTCCAACTGGAGGGCCTCTCCTCCATTTACCAGCTGAACGCAGAGCCAAAAGTCAAGAAGAAGGCCTTTGTGGTGCTGCAGGCCATGGAAACGGACATCTTTACTATCTATCAGCAGCAGCTGCAGCAACAGCAGCAGCTCAATGGCAGCGCTGATAGCTACTGCATCATGAACAACTCGTCGGTGGGCTTGGTCCTGCAGCGACGAGGTGGTCACCCATTGATGCTGACCTACTTCTGCCCGCCCCTGCACCTCATCGAGCAGAAGGCGAAAGGCGGTGATGCGGCCACTTCCAGTGGAACTGCGAGCAGAGACCTAAGCATTGAGCAGGTCATTAAGAGTCCCATTGCACTCAGCGCATCTCTAAATTTGGAACCCTCCTCTGCTAACAAGCTGCAAATCCTGCCGATTGTCAGCTTCAATAATGAGTCTGGACTCCCCGTAGAACAGCCTGTCTACGCCCCGCTCACGCAGAACAATTCCATGCTGATGCCGGCTACCTATGTTCTGCGTCTCAGCAAGCCCATGCCCGTCTGCATTGAGTCTCTGCGAGCTCTGGCTCTGCCTGGCCTTCCAAGCATAGCAAACGAGGAGACGACAGTAATGAATCTGATTGTGCAAACGGCCTCCAGGCAGCTGATCAAGACCACCCAGAAGGGCTTGTATGTGAATCTTCCCAAGGAGACGCACTGCTACTTCTTCACAGACAACCGCAGGCTGAAGGGCACTATGATATCGTCGCTGCCTTTCACGGAGCCCGCACAGGTGCTTAAGATAATGGCGTTCCTCAAGAAGCAGGCGCTCTTCTACACGCTCCTCTCCAGTTGCGTCAGGGAGCAGCAGAAGCAATACAATGGTGAGTAAAGCCTATGAGAAACCGAATAGTGGATGATATAAGATCCGTTTGCATTGCTCACAGACATGGAGAGCACTGTTATTTTGGAGGTAACTGCTGTCTCGCTCAGCCAGATCACTGTGGAATTGCAGCATCCGTACGAGGAGTCGCTGGCCACGGTGGACTTTCTGCTGGAGGACGGCCAAGCAACGTGCACCATTTACTGCCTCAGCGACGAATACGAAGAGCTCTCCCAGAAGCTTACTAGGACAGTGCGGCAGGTGGTCTCCATTCCGATGGTTATATATAAGTTGCTGAAGTGCTGGGACGAGGAGCATCGGCAGAAGCTGCATGGCGGCGTGGCCCCAGGCGCAGGCACAGGCAGTGGCACATCGGGTGGATTCAGCAGCACAGGAGCAGGCGGAAGCGGCGTTGGCGGTAGCAGCGCCAGCGCCAGTGGCAGCGGCGGCCTGCAAGCTACAAGCAACTTCGGACAGTTTGCGATTGAAGCAGCAGGAGAGGGAGGCAGTGGAACTAGCGGCGGATTCAGTAGTATAGCCAATCTCAAAATGGACTCCAAGGTGCAGATGCTGGCAGATGCGTTCGCTGCATCTACCTCAGCTGCTGCGGCCATTGCGGGCCTCATAAATTTGAAGCGTGACAGCGATCCACAGTCAACTGGAGGAAGCAGCCCTGTTCTGCCCTCTGGTTCTGGCTTGGAACCCAAGGCCAGTGACCATGAGATCGCCGACAAGTACAAAAATATTTGGAAAGATAAGACGCCCAACCTGAAGCACTGCGTCAGCATCACGCCCATTGCTGGCGATGGCAAATCGCCACTACAGCAACAGGTGGACGTGCAGCGCACAGGCGGCATTGAGATCATACCACTGAATGCGCCAGCCAGTGTGGGCGCCACACCGAGCACGGGGTCTCCAGCTACCACAATCACCATCACACCCATCACTGGAGGCGGCAAAGAGGCGAGCAAAGATGCGAAGAAGCCAGTCCCCACTGGGAGTGGTCCTAAGCGGCCCCACGAGGGCGCATCCACTTCGACCTCGAGCAGCAGCACTTGCAGCAGCGCCACCAGCGACCCGCAGAAGGAGAAGAAGCGCAAGAAGAAGCGAGATGACTCGCCCATGGGGCCGCCCGAGAAGGTATATTCGCGCCAGAACTCGCCTGCGGCGGGAGGGATGGCAGATGCTTCAGCAGGAAGTGGAGTTGTGCGAAAGTTTTCGTCGCCCTCAACTTCGTCTTCGTCCTCGCCGAAGGGAGGGAGTGCTGGAGCTGCAGCTGCTCTGGGCTTGATGGCAGGCCAACCGTCGGCGCGTCCCAGTCCCAAGCACTCTCCGGTGTACAGCAGCCCGAAGCACACCAGCAGCAGCAACACTGCCTCGAACAGCCCCAAGTCGCCATTCGGGACCCTCTCGCCCAAGCATGGCTCCTCCGGAAAGCCGAGCATGTCCACTCTAAAAAGTGCAACGGCAGCCACCAGTCTGAGCCTCAGTCCCAAGGGTGAGAAGTCCATGCTAACAGTCGCCGGAGGTGGCTCCAGTGCCTCTCACACCGTTCCTTTGACTGCCGCTGGCTCTGGCTTAGGGTCAAGTGGCAATCCTGCCATGATGCGGCCTGTGCCTCCACTGGCCAGCAGCAGCCAGTTGCCTGCTGCGATGAAGAAGGACAAGTCCATCGCTAGCAGCTCAGCATCTGCTGCCCCAGCGGGGGTCGCGGCTGCAGTGGCTGCTCTCAAGAGCTCTCAGCAGCAGCAGCAACTGAAGTCATCTGTGGCCAGTTTATCGCATCTAGCCGCAGGTGGAAATCTGAGCAGCTTTGGGGCCCCAGCCGTGACCGCCTTGGAGCTGAATGCACTACGCAAGGGAATGGCGGGAGCGGGAGTGGGATCGGGATTGGGCGCAGCTGCGGGAGCGGTAGGTGCGGTAAGTCCGTTTTCAATTTATGAGTAGCTCTCGTTGTGTGCCCACGTCCGCGACCACTTCCAACTCAACCTCCTGCACCTCTAACCCCTAGTTGACTCTCTGTTCCCACTCTTGCATACAACTAAACCTCTGATCCGAATGCAAACACACAAACTGAATAATTGTAATAATGGACTTGTATTACTGTTATTATTATAATTAATGCTGTCACTGCTGTAGGCTTTGTCTTTGTTTTTGATTTTGTTTCTGATTTTGACTTTGACTTGATTTGATCTACTGTATGTTCTGTTTGTAAATATATTTACTTTTATTGCCTATTTCCTAACTGCATCCGTGTTATTTGGTCTTATTAATCCCTGTGCTGGGCTCTATGCTTTAGTAGTCCCCCTCCCATCAAATTCTCCCACGTAGTTCCTCCGCACTTTGCACGTTCTTTCTCAATTCTGACTACAATATTGCTTCCATTTGTAACAATGATCTATTGCTTAATGTAAAGTGGTAATGTGGCTCAAGGGAAGTCTTGGACTGTCTGGGACTCTTCTTCTTGGGAGTACAGATGTAGAGGGGCTTTTGGGATCTCTGTTTAACCTTATACTAACGAGTTCCTTTCTCTCTCGCTCCTCCTGTGCACTCGCTGCGGCCTTGGCATGATTATGACGACATTAACCCTCAATCGACACTGTGCTACTTTTTGATTGCTTTAATTTGCGTTCTCGGTTCGTTTTTCATTTGTTTGTCTCCTCACACACACACACACACGCACACAACCACGCGCTTCCTTTGTCAGGTTAGTTCGATGACGTCGACGGCAGCTTCGACGGCAACCATCCAAACCACAGCAACAGCGGCGGATTCGTCGGGCACCGCACCAGTAGTGGTGGAGGCGGGAGCAGCAGTGGGAGCAGCAGTTGCAGCAACAGCAGCAACACAGCAGCAGCCGCAGCGAGCAGTGCCACATAGTGCCGAGAGCTCCAGTAGTGCTAGCAGCAGCTCCACTGCGGGAGCAGTCTCTGGCCTCTCCACGGGGTACATGGTAAAGCCAAGCAGCCAGGAGGGCCTCAAACTGACCATCAATAAAACGAGCAGCGCAAAGAGAGAGAGCAAGGGCGGAGCACCTGGGTCATCCTCATCCTCGACACCGACCTCAACGTCGTCCTCCTCCTCGTCGTCCTCGACAACCACCAAGAAGCAGCACACGGGCTTAAAGCCAGGCGTCAACAGCGGACCAGCCTCGAAGAAGGCACTTTCATCAGCCTCGAGCTCAGGAGCAAGCGGTTCCGGGTCGAGCAAACACCTCTTTCAGAAGGCGAACTCTTCTGGGAATTTGAGCACCAAACTGAGCGGCTCCTCAGCCTTAGGCAGTGGACTGCCACTGACAAAGAGCAACAGCACCAACACTTTCCAGGAACAGAGTGTGCCTAAGCGCCGGCCCAGTATGTGCAGTCCGGGAACTAGTGGAGGCGGTGGAGCTGGAGGTGGCGGTGCAAGTGGATCGCAACGCAAGTCATCATCATCATCATCAACTGGCCATGGATCAGGAGTAGGGCCGGGAGGGGAGCAGGCAGAATGTCGCCAGCAGCGTTGAGCGGGTCGATGTCTCAGCCACCGCCACGCTTCGATCACCACACAGACATGATGACCATTCTGCAATACGCCTCGCCCACCATGGCAGCCAGTATGGAGGGCTTTATCAAGGGACTGCACAACAAGTTTCAAATACCCAAATTGTCTCAGCGGCCAAGTGGGAGCAGTGGCGGAGCTGGACAGACTAGTGGCACCACGGATCCGGCGCTAGCAGCAGGCACATCAGCTCCATCTTCCTCCTCAGCCTCCTCGCTGGAGCAGCAACAGCAACAGCAGCTTAACGCGGACTTAAATGCCTTGGCGTCCAGCATTACGTCCTCTACGGCCAGTAGCAGCAGTGGAGTGCAGAAGCCATCGACAGCTCCCTCTGCTACTAACCCGCCAAGCAGTGGCTCAGGTGGTGATGGCATCGACGAGGATCTGCTCGCCAGCCTGGCCGGCGAATGACAGCTCCAGCTGACTCACTCACTCACTCAGCCGCTCTCTGTAATCGCAACTTAGTTCAATTAATGTAAGGCCTTTGGCTGCACCCTCACATCGAGCTGTTCTACGATAGCTTTAAGCTTATCCAGTGGCTGCCTTAGCTGAAAGAAATGCTGTATTATCTTGTATACCTTAATCCACATAGTCATGATAAATATGATACTCTGAAGTGTTAATAGTCGGCTGAATAAATGTTTATGAATGCTCTAGAGACCGCGATGGAGACAATGTGTAAACAAATCTTGGGGTTATCTGCTGCGGTCGGTGGAGCAAGTCGACGCTGGAGGCTTGTTGTGGCTTTTAGCGCGTCAGAAAGATGCAAAGCAAATAGGAATTGCATTGGGGTCAGGGGTCAAGGAACTGCAGCGATAACCCCAGTCCGGGAGAGGGATAGGAAAACATACGTCATAATAAAATATGTGAATGTATTTGGAAGCTTTGAGCTTGAAGGCTTAACAAATGGGGCAACTGTTGCCGATGCTGATATTGACATTAGATGTTGAGTTGGACATCCTGGACGCTGTTCAGGGCGTCGCTGTAGCGGGCCAGCACGGGCTGGACCTCCTCGGCTATGAACTCGCCCACCTGCTCGCTGGCGCGGCCCGTGAAGGTGCGCGCGTCCAGTATGTGCTCCAGCTGATCCAGGATGGGGGCAAAGTAGGAGTCGTTGCGCACGCGGTCGATCAGGTCATTGTCCTTGCCGAGCTGCTTGACCTGCGCACCGGCCTCTTGGGAGAGAACTCGAATCTTCTCGTGGCACACTTGGCGATCTCCGCCGGCCTTGACCATCGCCATGATGATGTTCTCAGTGGACATGAACGGCAGCTCCTGGGCAATGTGCCGCTCGATGACCTTTGGGTAGACCACCAGTCCCTGGGAGATGTTCAGTAGCGTGAGCAGAGCTGCGTCCGCTGCCAAGAAGCCCTCCGACAGCGTCAGCCTCCTGTTGGCCGAGTCGTCCAGAGTTCGCTCCAGCCACTGCGTGGCGTGCGTGTTCGCAGCATTGCTGAACAACGTGATTAGGTGACGAGCCAAGGCGCAGCAGCGCTCCGAGCGCATCGGGTTGCGCTTATATGGCATAGCCGAGGAGCCAATCTGGGTGGTCTCGAACGGCTCCTCCAGCTCCTTGCGCGAGGCGAGGATGCGCAGGTCAGAGCACATCTTATGGATAGTGGTGCCCAGGCTGGCCAGAGCGGCCATCACCTCGACGTCCACTTTGCGCGAATATGTTTGGCCGGTGACGGCGTAGGGCTTGCTGAAGCCCGCCAGCTGTGTGACCAGCTTGTCCAGTTGTTTCACCTTCTGGCTATCGCCGTTGAAGAGCTCCATGAAGGACGCCTGGGTGCCCGTGGTGCCCTTTACGCCGCGGAAGCGCAGATCCTCCAGACAGCGGCGCAGAGCGCGCTCGTCCATTAGCAGGTCCTGGATCCAGAGGCACGCACGTTTGCCAACTGTCGTCAGCTGTGCCGGCTGCAGATGCGTAAACCCAAGAGTGGGCAGGGCCTTGTATGTCTCGGCGAACTGTTGCAGGCGGCCCACAACGGTGGCCACACGCGGCAATAGCAGCTGCAGTGCATCGCGCAGCACAATTAGATCCGTGTTGTCACCCACGTAACAAGAGGTGGCACCCAGGTGGATGACCGGCGCGGCAACTGGACATTGCTTGGCAAAGACGTGCACGTGCGCCATAACATCGTGCCTGGTGAGACGCTCCTCGGCGGCAGCCGCCTCGAAGTCTATGTCCTTTATGTGCTGCTCCATCTGGCCTATCTGCTCTTCGGTTATGTCTAAGCCAAGGGAGTGCTCCGCCTTAGCCAGCCAAACCCACAGCTGCCGCCAGGTCGAGAACTTGTTCTGGTCACTGAACAGAAACTGCATCTCCTTACTGGCATATCGAGTGCTCAGAGGAGACTTGTATCCTTCGTAACTGGTCGACATTTTTCTAATTATTCTTCCGCGGATTAATCTCAGCACTACGTCCCACAATAAAAGGTTTCCTACTAATGAAAAAAAAATACCACATGTTGCGCTCTTCTACCTAAGTGTTACCATACTTTACATATCGATATACGATTATTCAGCGGTTTAAGCAGCAATCGAATTTGGATTTTAATTTTTATTGATGAAATTTATTTATTATGGCGCGATCGATTCAAAAGAAAATTTTTGAGACTTCATTTAACGAAGAGCTTTTTGCTTTTGTATGTGAGTATTCTGTTCTCTTTTGGGGAGTCAAACAAACAATTTCATGCGAATATATTTGTTTAATATTTAATTCTTATTCTATTTGACATTTTAAAATCAACAGCTCATTGCCAGAGTACAGCCAAGGGCCTATAACACATTAATTGAACTAAGTTGCGATTACAGAGAGCGGCTGAGTGAGTGAGTGAGTCAGCTGGAGCTGTCATTCGCCGGCCAGGCTGGCGAGCAGATCCTCGTCGATGCCATCACCACCTGAGCCACTGCTTGGCGGGTTAGTAGCAGAGGGAGCTGTCGATGGCTTCTGCACTCCACTGCTGCTACTGGCCGTAGAGGACGTAATGCTGGACGCCAAGGCATTTAAGTCCGCGTTAAGCTGCTGTTGCTGTTGCTGCTCCAGCGAGGAGGCTGAGGAGGAAGATGGAGCTGATGTGCCTGCTGCTAGCGCCGGATCCGTGGTGCCACTAGTCTGTCCAGCTCCGCCACTGCTCCCACTTGGCCGCTGAGACAATTTGGGTATTTGAAACTTGTTGTGCAGTCCCTTGATAAAGCCCTCCATACTGGCTGCCATGGTGGGCGAGGCGTATTGCAGAATGGTCATCATGTCTGTGTGGTGATCGAAGCGTGGCGGTGGCTGAGACATCGACCCGCTCAACGCTGCTGGCGACATTCTGCCTGCTCCCCCTCCCGGCCCTACTCCTGATCCATGGCCAGTTGATGATGATGATGATGACTTGCGTTGCGATCCACTTGCACCGCCACCTCCAGCTCCACCGCCTCCACTAGTTCCCGGACTGCACATACTGGGCCGGCGCTTAGGCACACTCTGTTCCTGGAAAGTGTTGGTGCTGTTGCTCTTTGTCAGTGGCAGTCCACTGCCTAAGGCTGAGGAGCCGCTCAGTTTGGTGCTCAAATTCCCAGAAGAGTTCGCCTTCTGAAAGAGGTGTTTGCTCGACCCGGAACCGCTTGCTCCTGAGCTCGAGGCTGATGAAAGTGCCTTCTTCGAGGCTGGTCCGCTGTTGACGCCTGGCTTTAAGCCCGTGTGCTGCTTCTTGGTGGTTGTCGAGGACGACGAGGAGGAGGACGACGTTGAGGTCGGTGTCGAGGATGAGGATGACCCAGGTGCTCCGCCCTTGCTCTCTCTCTTTGCGCTGCTCGTTTTATTGATGGTCAGTTTGAGGCCCTCCTGGCTGCTTGGCTTTACCATGTACCCCGTGGAGAGGCCAGAGACTGCTCCCGCAGTGGAGCTGCTGCTAGCACTACTGGAGCTCTCGGCACTATGTGGCACTGCTCGCTGCGGCTGCTGCTGTGTTGCTGCTGTTGCTGCAACTGCTGCTCCCACTGCTGCTCCCGCCTCCACCACTACTGGTGCGGTGCCCGACGAATCCGCCGCTGTTGCTGTGGTTTGGATGGTTGCCGTCGAAGCTGCCGTCGACGTCATCGAACTAACCTGACAAAGGAAGCGCGTGGTTGTGTGCGTGTGTGTGTGTGTGTGAGGAGACAAACAAATGAAAAACGAACCGAGAACGCAAATTAAAGCAATCAAAAAGTAGCACAGTGTCGATTGAGGGTTAATGTCGTCATAATCATGCCAAGGCCGCAGCGAGTGCACAGGAGGAGCGAGAGAGAAAGGAACTCGTTAGTATAAGGTTAAACAGAGATCCCAAAAGCCCCTCTACATCTGTACTCCCAAGAAGAAGAGTCCCAGACAGTCCAAGACTTCCCTTGAGCCACATTACCACTTTACATTAAGCAATAGATCATTGTTACAAATGGAAGCAATATTGTAGTCAGAATTGAGAAAGAACGTGCAAAGTGCGGAGGAACTACGTGGGAGAATTTGATGGGAGGGGGACTACTAAAGCATAGAGCCCAGCACAGGGATTAATAAGACCAAATAACACGGATGCAGTTAGGAAATAGGCAATAAAAGTAAATATATTTACAAACAGAACATACAGTAGATCAAATCAAGTCAAAGTCAAAATCAGAAACAAAATCAAAAACAAAGACAAAGCCTACAGCAGTGACAGCATTAATTATAATAATAACAGTAATACAAGTCCATTATTACAATTATTCAGTTTGTGTGTTTGCATTCGGATCAGAGGTTTAGTTGTATGCAAGAGTGGGAACAGAGAGTCAACTAGGGGTTAGAGGTGCAGGAGGTTGAGTTGGAAGTGGTCGCGGACGTGGGCACACAACGAGAGCTACTCATAAATTGAAAACGGACTTACCGCACCTACCGCTCCCGCAGCTGCGCCCAATCCCGATCCCACTCCCGCTCCCGCCATTCCCTTGCGTAGTGCATTCAGCTCCAAGGCGGTCACGGCTGGGGCCCCAAAGCTGCTCAGATTTCCACCTGCGGCTAGATGCGATAAACTGGCCACAGATGACTTCAGTTGCTGCTGCTGCTGAGAGCTCTTGAGAGCAGCCACTGCAGCCGCGACCCCCGCTGGGGCAGCAGATGCTGAGCTGCTAGCGATGGACTTGTCCTTCTTCATCGCAGCAGGCAACTGGCTGCTGCTGGCCAGTGGAGGCACAGGCCGCATCATGGCAGGATTGCCACTTGACCCTAAGCCAGAGCCAGCGGCAGTCAAAGGAACGGTGTGAGAGGCACTGGAGCCACCTCCGGCGACTGTTAGCATGGACTTCTCACCCTTGGGACTGAGGCTCAGACTGGTGGCTGCCGTTGCACTTTTTAGAGTGGACATGCTCGGCTTTCCGGAGGAGCCATGCTTGGGCGAGAGGGTCCCGAATGGCGACTTGGGGCTGTTCGAGGCAGTGTTGCTGCTGCTGGTGTGCTTCGGGCTGCTGTACACCGGAGAGTGCTTGGGACTGGGACGCGCCGACGGTTGGCCTGCCATCAAGCCCAGAGCAGCTGCAGCTCCAGCACTCCCTCCCTTCGGCGAGGACGAAGACGAAGTTGAGGGCGACGAAAACTTTCGCACAACTCCACTTCCTGCTGAAGCATCTGCCATCCCTCCCGCCGCAGGCGAGTTCTGGCGCGAATATACCTTCTCGGGCGGCCCCATGGGCGAGTCATCTCGCTTCTTCTTGCGCTTCCTCTCCTTCTGCGGGTCGCTGGTGGCGCTGCTGCAAGTGCTGCTGCTCGAGGTCGAAGTGGATGCGCCCTCGTGGGGCCGCTTAGGACCACTCCCAGTGGGGACTGGCTTCTTCGCATCTTTGCTCGCCTCTTTGCCGCCTCCAGTGATGGGTGTGATGGTGATTGTGGTAGCTGGAGACCCCGTGCTCGGTGTGGCGCCCACACTGGCTGGCGCATTCAGTGGTATGATCTCAATGCCGCCTGTGCGCTGCACGTCCACCTGTTGCTGTAGTGGCGATTTGCCATCGCCAGCAATGGGCGTGATGCTGACGCAGTGCTTCAGGTTGGGCGTCTTATCTTTCCAAATATTTTTGTACTTGTCGGCGATCTCATGGTCACTGGCCTTGGGTTCCAAGCCAGAACCAGAGGGCAGAACAGGGCTGCTTCCTCCAGTTGACTGTGGATCGCTGTCACGCTTCAAATTTATGAGGCCCGCAATGGCCGCAGCAGCTGAGGTAGATGCAGCGAACGCATCTGCCAGCATCTGCACCTTGGAGTCCATTTTGAGATTGGCTATACTACTGAATCCGCCGCTAGTTCCACTGCCTCCCTCTCCTGCTGCTTCAATCGCAAACTGTCCGAAGTTGCTTGTAGCTTGCAGGCCGCCGCTGCCACTGGCGCTGGCGCTGCTACCGCCAACGCCGCTTCCGCCTGCTCCTGTGCTGCTGAATCCACCCGATGTGCCACTGCCTGTGCCTGCGCCTGGGGCCACGCCGCCATGCAGCTTCTGCCGATGCTCCTCGTCCCAGCACTTCAGCAACTTATATATAACCATCGGAATGGAGACCACCTGCCGCACTGTCCTAGTAAGCTTCTGGGAGAGCTCTTCGTATTCGTCGCTGAGGCAGTAAATGGTGCACGTTGCTTGGCCGTCCTCCAGCAGAAAGTCCACCGTGGCCAGCGACTCCTCGTACGGATGCTGCAATTCCACAGTGATCTGGCTGAGCGAGACAGCAGTTACCTCCAAAATAACAGTGCTCTCCATGTCTGTGAGCAATGCAAACGGATCTTATATCATCCACTATTCGGTTTCTCGTAGGTTTTACTCACCATTGTATTGCTTCTGCTGCTCCCTGACGCAACTGGAGAGGAGCGTGTAGAAGAGCGCCTGCTTCTTGAGGAAAGCCATTATCTTAAGTACCTGTGCGGGCTCCGTGAAAGGCAGCGACGATATCATAGTGCCCTTCAGCCTGCGGTTGTCTGTGAAGAAGTAGCAGTGCGTCTCCTTGGGAAGATTCACATACAAGCCCTTCTGGGTGGTCTTGATCAGCTGCCTGGAGGCCGTTTGCACAATCAGATTCATTACTGTCGTCTCCTCGTTTGCTATGCTTGCAAGGCCAGGCAGAGCCAGAGCTCGCAGAGACTCAATGCAGACGGGCATGGGCTTGCTGAGACGCAGAACATAGGTAGCCGGCATCAGCATGGAATTGTTCTGCGTGAGCGGGGCGTAGACAGGCTGTTCTACGGGGAGTCCAGACTCATTATTGAAGCTGACAATCGGCAGGATTTGCAGCTTGTTAGCAGAGGAGGGTTCCAAATTTAGAGATGCGCTGAGTGCAATGGGACTCTTAATGACCTGCTCAATGCTTAGGTCTCTGCTCGCAGTTCCACTGGAAGTGGCCGCATCACCGCCTTTCGCCTTCTGCTCGATGAGGTGCAGGGGCGGGCAGAAGTAGGTCAGCATCAATGGGTGACCACCTCGTCGCTGCAGGACCAAGCCCACCGACGAGTTGTTCATGATGCAGTAGCTATCAGCGCTGCCATTGAGCTGCTGCTGTTGCTGCAGCTGCTGCTGATAGATAGTAAAGATGTCCGTTTCCATGGCCTGCAGCACCACAAAGGCCTTCTTCTTGACTTTTGGCTCTGCGTTCAGCTGGTAAATGGAGGAGAGGCCCTCCAGTTGGACAGTAAAGTCTGAGAAGTCGCCTTCTTTCAGGCAATTAAGCAACTCTGCCGAGCTGGTACTGGAAGTCGATTGCTGCTCAATCTTACACTCATGGTGGACCTTGACATCACTGAGTTTACCACCGGCATCCAGCAGGATCTCCACGTAGAACATATCTGTGGAAATGAATAGCGTTTGCTGGTCTTCCATGAACTTGAGGCCCAGCTGGCGGGACAGACTCTCCAAACGCTCCACGAGGCCGTGTCGGGAGGTTACTTTGATATAGTTCTGCAGCTTGTCCAATGACGATTGCAGCGCCGCCTTGCAGAGCGGATCCAGCGGATAATGCTTCTCCATGAAGTACATGCGCATCGATTTCCTGATCTCGTCGTAGCTCTTTGGCTTGTTGCGGTACTTGGCGCGTATCTTCTCCATGAGCGTCTCCTGTTGCATTTTCTTGTTCTTCTCCTCAATGCTGGGTATGGGAATTGTGGCGGGTGCTTGGCCGCTACAGCCGGCTGCATGTATCAATGAAAATTAGACAAAAACACTTAGCGTTGGTTTGCAATTGATTGACTTACCTCTGCTACTGTTTTTTGACTGATTTCCACTCATTTTGAACTATTTTTTATATTTTCAGAGGGACATTTAGTAATAATTTAGAGAGCTTTCATATCCAACTTATTTTCTGCGTCCATTTTCTTTCAGCAGAATGAACCAATGCTGCGCAGAATAATTGACGTTCACTACGAGTAGCTCGATTGACTGAACCAGTTCGACTCTGAAAATGTATCGATTATTGTATTGTAATTTTTAACGCTTATTTGATTTTGGTTAGTATAAACTATTTACTATATTGTAGATTTATTATTCATTAGAGCCAAATTAGGTGCCGCAAGATGTTGTATGTAATTCGAATTTAATTTATGTTTTAATTAATAGATTGTCTTTATTATATTTATACAAACAAACAACAAAAAATGAGAAAGAAATGTGATGTTTAATAAAAATTATACAGTGGTATTAAGGTTTGGGATACTTAATATAGTATGTACTCTTGGATTACAGGGTATAATCCATGCAGCAGTAAGCCAGTGGGATGGAATCACAGATTCCCCCATCTATTACTACCAGGTGTGGGGCACACGAAGCAGCTACGCTAACTTCATTAGGCTCTTACAAGAGTAACCTGTGAGCAGGTTGCCTGTCAGTCTTCTGTTTCCGCTCGGTTACCGGAAGCTGCGTCAAATATCCTAACTGCCAAAACAAGGAGCTTCGCTTATAATTCAATTGCCTTCTGGCTTCCAGTCCAACCTGCCTGGCTCACATGCTCGCATACTTGTGCACATCATCATCTACGACATGTGCTCTGGCCCATTCGATTTCATTTTTTATTTACAATTTCTTTATTGCATTTTCAATTTAAATTTGCGGGCTGAGTTGCTCGACAGGCCGGCCGCCTGTCTGCTTTCATGCCAACATGAATGAGGCATGAAAGCCGAAAAGCCAACCGCATTAACAATTTAATGAGTACTTACGGAGCTGCTTGCCACTTGGCTAGTCAATCAATGGCTGTGCAATCTGTACGGGTCGTGTGCCCCGCTGCTGTAATATAAATCAGATTTTTTCAAATTTGCCAATTGCCAATTTGTTTTGGGCTTATCAAATATATTTGTTTTAAATTGAAATATATTTATATGTTTTTTACAATTCCATTTACGTTGGGTATCTAGTGGGCCGCGCTGCTTGCTATTCACACTTCAATTAGCCCACAAAAAATGTCGATGTAGAGATAGATAACCAACACAAATCACAAATCAGAAATCACAAATGAAATGCTTCAACTGCTCCCCTACTGACAGCAGCATCCAATTTAACTTGATTAACGCAATCATGTGCATAATTTGGCCCGGCTGGAGCCCAGTCGAGATTTAATATGGCCATGGCCAAATGTTTTCTTAAAGTTGCAGCAAACCTCATCGGTTGAGCATTAGGCCAACGTCACGCCCCACCCTTTGTTGTCGCACACAAAGCCAACAAACAAGACCCAATTTACATAGAATAGCTAGCGATTATCGCATCAACCTCGCCTTATGGCTGCCACAAAGTGCGCTTGCAGCGTTTTTAATATGCACCAACATTTGCATCATGTGGTCTCAAACACAGCTGTAGCCCTGCCACATACACTTCCGCCTAGAGATGGCATCCCATGGCCTCCCATGGCCTAGTACTAAATCAAATATATTTTTAATGTTTATTCCTAAAAGCTTAAAGATTTTTAAAAATTATGAAGAAATATTACTAATGATTCCAAGAATATAAGAAATAAAATATATAACTTTTGCATTGGTTGAGGCTTAAATTGATTTGAACTTAAATAAAATTGATAAATAAAATAGAGAAAAAATATTAGAAATATATATTTTTGTATATATTTTAAAACTCAAACAAATTTTATATTATGTTTTGCATATAAAGTGGTTTGTAATAGGGGAAACTCCAAGTTTAGTTATGACTCGACCTGATTTTCTATGTACCACAAAATAAAATATTTATTTGCTTAAATTTTAGGCACTGATAATAAATATTTTAATATATTTACTATATAGTCCCCATAAAATTCCTGAGCATATTAGATGATGGAGGGGTCCTGACAAGTTTTCTAAAATATTTATTTGTTATTTCTTAAAATTATTTAAAAAAAATAAATATCTAAGTTTAATTTTAGTTTTAAAAAATATTTACTCTTGATGGTTTTTCTACACGTTCAAGGTGAATTTATATCATAAGCATATTCACATATTTATTAAAGAATGTATACTATATTTAAATATTTGTGAAATATAAATATATGTTCGTGTCACTCGTGTCACGACGGACACCCGAGCTCACTTATGCTAACCTCTCGCTCTCGTAGCAGACTAAGTTGGAAAAGCGGAAAAAGGATGAAATTTGTATGCACAGGACTTGCATAACATTGGCGAAGCCGCAGCTGAAAGTTTCGTCCTCTGCTTGGCTAGCTACAATGGGCACTTG
The DNA here is from genome assembly GCA_035047545.1 of Drosophila paranaensis. Taxonomy (NCBI): domain Eukaryota; kingdom Metazoa; phylum Arthropoda; class Insecta; order Diptera; family Drosophilidae; genus Drosophila; species Drosophila paranaensis. The sequence continues at coordinate 3,199,987 of JAWNPL010000145.1, read as the reverse complement.
AAGCTTCAATCAGCTCTCCCTGATGATCCCTGGGCAGCCGACGACGCGACGTTAACTTCGTTGATATTATCCCTGCGGCTGCTCGATTTACACCAGCTCATAAACGTTTTGTGATGTAATAATGCTTAATAGGATTATATTTTGGACTGGGGCGAGACTTAATGCAACCGAGTGAGAAGGAGAGACTCTGCGAGAGAGAGAGAGAGGGAGTACCCACATAGTAGTTCTTGTTGCTTGTATTGTTAATAAATATGACAAAAAGTAGGGATATTTTCGTGACACTTAAATGCTTGTCCTAACTTCGACTATTGCCTGCAGCTAATCCGACTTAAAATATTTTGGCAAAAGGATCTAAAGCTTCTCGCTTACAAATGCGCCCTAAGCTGCCATAAGCCCAAGCACACATCGCATCACCTTTAAGCGCCACGTAAGCGCCGAGTCGTGCGTCGCATGCATTTCAAATGCAATTCTATTTCCTTTTAGCTCGCATTGTCCTTGGTCCTTGAAGTCGCGTCGCCTGGCTACATTGGTTATTGATTGTTAGCCTTAATTCGCCAAACAGCTACAAAAAGTAGCAGCTGTCGTCATTCACTTAATTTACAATTGTCTCAAATATATCCCGAACACGCTTTAGCAGGATCTTGAATCGCTTTAGCAATTACGTGAAAATGCGTGTGGCTTAAACTTAATTTACACGCGTTTAAATTGAAATCACGTAATGCATGTCAATTAACATAGCATGAGTGGAGCACGGATCGAGTGACGTCCGAGATATGAAAAGGATTTAAATACAGTTTAACACGAGACTCTCGGTAAAGCTCATTTCTTTATGAATTTTGTTTTTGACTGCAGGATAACTGAATAGGAGATGTCCTGCTTTCAGCAACGAGCTGCATTCTAGGCACGCCTGAATAGGCAATCATAAAATTGCTTTTTCATTTTTTTTCTTTAACATTTCAGTATAGCAAATGTATGCTTAGCTGACTTACATTACTGGCTTTAGCTTTTCAGCTGTGAATGAAATTTGAATAGTCCGTCTAAGAGACAAATCGGTTTTGCTTTGACAAAGCTGTCAAGGTTTGCTGAAACGGAAACATGTCTTGGGTAGCTTCACTATCTATGTCTACTTTTCTACAGTAAATACTGCAGATGACCAAGGGGGGTATAGAGCTCACGAAGTAATATAATACTGAAATTGGAGTGTTAGATATACTTAGAGTTCATATACGCATATAGCAAAAAATTCAGTGTGGAGGCTTGGGTAACTACCAGTCGCGCAGTCTCAACTAGAGAGCGATTTGGACATAGTTGAAAACTATAAACTTATTATATTGAGACAATACAGCATCCATATATTGGGCTGAGAATCGTATACTAGAATGTTTTATACATCTGTTTAATATATAAAAAAATACATCAATTAGATTTTAAGAACTTCATATATTGTTTATTTTATGGTCTGTAGAATAGATGATTTTTCTTTCCTGCTGAATCGATAATTATCAATTACATGCTTACATGTGAACAAATATTCAATTATTTGTGTATTGTAAGCAAACACCCAGAAGAACTCCTTACAAGGAAGATAGATGCAAGGTTAGGTCTACGTGACTTGCCTTTTGAGGGTGATCAACAATATATATTCTATATGATAACTGTCGGCTCCTACAAACCTGTTTAACGAGCCCCAATGGATATTATTTGCACAGTCCTGACTTGTTGATATCCCTAGGGTTATGTTCTACACGGTCAACTTTGTAAGGTTAGTGCAGTGGGGGTATCTATGCCGGTATCTGCGTCTGCTTAACAATGGATTGCTGTGGCTGTTGCTGCTGATGTTGTTGTTGTTGTTTGCTGTTGTTGTTGTTGTTGTCGTTGACGCTGTCAGGTGAAAAGAAATTGAAGTTTCAGGAAAACTTTTGCCATCAAACAAACCGACAGCTGCTCGCTTTATCTGTCATCAGCGACACCGCCTACGGCTCTGTTTGGCTCTTTGATGTATTTGGCTCATAGTTTTCTCTGCTAGCAATGCCAACCTCCGATTAGGTTGAGTGTGTCGGATTCGAGAAAAGTTTTTAGCAACTTTTCGTCCATCTATAACCCACCGAGCACGGCCGATTTGTTTACACGTTCTGTTCGCCGCAAATTATTTGCATGTGGAAAGCCCGACAGCTTTCGTCCTGGTAAATCTTGTCGATTAATCTTGTGCATATTTTGGGTCCTTCGCACTGTTTGTTTTCAGTTTTCAGTTTTCAGTGCTCAGTTTGAAATTTTCAATTTTGCACTTACAAGATTTTACGTTTGGTCTTAAATTCTGTTGGGTTCTTTCGCTTTTTATTTCCTTGCTTTCACTTGGCCCTCAGTTTGTTTAGCCTGTTGGTTTTGGCCGAGTGCCAACTGTGGGCGTGGCCCTCAACTTGAGTAGCATACACAAGGTTCAGTTAGTGTTGCGTAACACGAGAAAACTGTGCCGAAGTCACGCTTTAAGAAGAACTGAACATAACGAAAAAATTGATTGACATTTAGGCAATTTAATGAATTTCAGTTGATATTTAAAGTCTTACTATATTGCTGATTGTACACATCAGACAGTGTACAATGATTGACTATTTGCCAAACTGATTGGAAGGAATAGAACAGATTAAGTTACGTTTTTTCAGTTGAGCCAGAGCTTATGTTAGACAAAGAACTGTCGAACTGCTGCCTGGCTAAGCTGCTTGAGACTTGGACTTACAAGAGCTTGAAGGGTGGGCTTAGCGTAAGTGTGTAAATGGGGCTGAAATGGACAGCAACAAGCTTTATTTAAATGTCGTATATATCTTATGTAATCAAATCCCACCGGCAAAAATAGAGATTCTGAATACACACAAATGAAAATTTCAAAATCAAATTTATTTTAATCATATTTGAAATCGAACAGTTTGAATACTCCTAATTAATAATCTTTTCATTTTTAAACTTTAATATTTTAAACTTAAATTTTGAAACCAATGCTGTCATTTGTTTTACTTAATATTTACACTAAATGAATGAGTGAAATGGAGCATAAAATGAATTTTAATTATTTTTAATTATTATATATATCTATATATTAAGCACTAGATAATCTATCATGCATGATTCCAGGTATAAATAATGATTTTCTACCCACAGTTCTTCATCGCTCTTTTGCTGCGCATCTCTGTGATGAGTTCTGAAAACAGTTTGGCAAAGAATTTCAATCAGCTCTCGACACGTTTTTGTTTACTTTGGCCACACATTTATGAGCTGGCGCTCGTCTGCTTATCAGGTGATTAGTGCTATCAACGCTGCTGGCCATGTTGCCAAGTTCAATAAAAACAGGATCAAACCGAGAAGTGTCGGTCGGTCGCTGTGCGTATGTGTATGTGTGTGTGTGTGTGTTTTTGTTTACGCCTTTGGCCTTGTAATCAATACAACAAAAAAGTAGACGAAGAAAAAAGCCTGACCGAGAGCAGCTGAGTAGGTGGGCTTGCCAGCTTGCCAGGACCAGGCAAGCGTGTAAATGCAATTTCCGTTTGTTGCAGCCGGAATTTCGTGCACGCCAAGGGAACTCCCAGTGACTGCTTGACTGACAGCGACCAACAACAACGATGGCAGCACCAGCACCAACAGCAACATCAGCGTCAGAGGCAGCCATAGAGCAGCCACCTTGCAGCACCATAGTGGGACGCCATGCTGATGCGCTTTCTGTCTGGCTCGACGCACGAAAAACATTTGTGAAATTTTTACATACAAAAATATACATTATTAAATTTCGGAGTTGCATTGCGATTCTTTCATATACATATATCTGACAAGAGGCATTCATAGTCGCTTCAATAAAATTCTGTTTGGGTTTCTCTTCTGTCATTTTCTCTTTCAAATATTCCACTTTCTTAGGCTTAAGTTATCTATAAGAAGTAGTAGGGCACAGATGTTCTGGAATCATCCGGCCTATATAAGGGTTTCCGCTTCCGGTGATGAGATAAAAACAAGAACAACATGTAGTGATAAGGAAGAATGACGTTGCATAAAAATATTTTTGTGTAAAAAATAACAACAAATTTTTATAAGCCCAATGTCATATTCGAGATAGATATATATTTATAATTTCAAATGGGTGTTGAGTAATATACATTTTTATACCCTGAACCCATTGAAAATGGGAATTCAGGGTATAATGTTTTTGTTGGAGGGCGTATGTATGTAACAGGCAGAACGAGGCGTGGCAGACCCCATAAAGTATATATATTCTTGATCAGGATGACAAGCCGAGTTGATATAGCCATGTCCGTCTGTCCATCTGTGCGTCCGTCTGTCCGTCCATCTGTCCGTCTGTCCGTATGTATGAACGCGTCGTTCTCAGAACCTACAAGAGCTAGAGACTGAAATGGACAGACTGAAATTTTTTATGTAGGTTCCTGTATATCACGAAAAGATCGAGTTTGTTTCAGAAATTCGATAACTGTTATCGTTTTATTGTTATCGATTATGAACGAAAATCTAAATTAAGCTATAAAATTCTATCTAATTCATCTTTCTAGCTAGAGTCTTCAAATTTTGCATTTAGTGTTATTTGGACCTTACGCAATTTCGGGTTTTGTTAAATTTTTGGTGCCACGCCCCCTTCGCCTCAAATTAGTAAGTCCCGTATTTCAAATACTAGAGACTTGTGCTTTGTCACATACAGACATTCGAATGACATGATCACGCCCAACAAGTTTGATCAAAATCGTTACACTAGAAAAAAAGTTAATAAACATTAAATTTCCCATAGCATTGCCATGTAAAGCAGCCAAAGAACAGCTGACGCACCGACTTGCGCTTGTGTGTGTGTGCGTCTGTGTGTGTGTGTGTGTGTGTGAGTGTGTTGCTTATAATGAACGTATGTACATATACATGTGTATATAAACGAAACAAAGAATGCTTGGAATAGCGGTTCTTCGCAGGGTTCAGGATATATCCTAGTCGAGTGGTCTCGACTAGAGTTTTCTTACTTGTTTTTTAACTGCGATAAGACCGCTCTCTCACACACTATAAACTGCGATAAAACCGCTCTCAAGGCTGTCCAACTGTTGTGTGAGAGTGGTCAATAGAACTGACCTAGCTTACTAGCAGCAGAAATGAGTGATGAAAATATATTAAGCGATCTAGTGAAAGCTAGAAAAGCTTTGAACAGAAAATTTCAGAGCATTAAGTTAGGAACAGCTGAAACATACTTACAGTTGAAAGAATCTCCAAGAACACATATAACAGGTCCTTTAGAAAAACTTGTCAATAAAAGTGAAATATTAAAAATGAATTTGTTGCACCTAAAAAGGAAAAACCTTGTGTTAATGATGATGATGAATGGAATACATTACAAATGTTATATTATTTAATGTAAAAGATTATGATATACAATGAATATTGAATAAATTTAAAATAAAAAGACAAAAACAACTCTATTTAATATACTCTTTTTATTCATAATCATTATCAGGGAGTAGGGCATAAATAAAAAGATATATATATATATATATATATATATATATATATATATATATATATATATATATATATATATATATATATATATATATATATATATATATATATATATATATATTATATTATCTTAAATAATTCTGTTTACTGAATCCATTTTAAAATGTTTGATATCATATAGAAATATATAAAAAAAAAAATAAAATACATATAAAATATATATATAAAATTACAATCTATACTTTAATTAAATATAAATTATTTTCGCGGTCTTTCCATTTAATATTTAAATATAACATATAACTATAATTTAAATTATATTATATTTTATATTATTATTCTTTTATTTTTGCTCTTTATAATATCTAACTTTTTAAAGATTATCTCTCGCTTTTAGATTTTATTCATATATATTTTGTATTTCTTAAGCCCATTGCTACAGGGCATATGATGGTCGGCTTCTATAAAACTATCGTTGAATCTTGGTTTTAATATCTTTTTGTTTTTTGTTTTTTAGCTCATATTCTGCATATTCATTCTGGCTCTCGCTGAACTCATTTCGAATCACAGTGCAGCATTATTGAAAGCATTCGTTGTTGTCTTCTGTGAATAATGCGGGTTATTGCTTTTCGCAAATATTGTGGCGGCGCTCAGTTGCCAAAGGCTGCCCAATAAACATTTCATCTGTAGTTGAGCGCAACAAATTAATGTGCGAGCACGTTTAAAATATTAAAATAGGAATTTTTCGCATTTGGTGCTCTCTTTTCTTCTGTCAGAAGCGAGATCAAAGAAGAGCTCTGCTGCTAATAACTTTCGGTTGAATGGAACTTGTACTCAAATGTTTCTTTTATTACGCAGTTTCGCGCTTTAATACGGCTTGTTCTCTGGCAGGGCGTAGTGCGATGCACACGCGCTTTTATTGCTTGTCGGCGAAGCCACAAACGCCGTGAAAAGTCGTAAAACACGCGTAAGAATCACCTTAAGTGCAGCCATCAGCGGAGCAGCGAGTCCACGTCGCTGCCTCGCTGTCCTGGCTGAAATGCGATTTTGTTTGCTCAGTGCTGCAATTTGTATGCTGAATGCCACACGCAACAAACTGTGGCAGGCGCCTTGAAAGTCGAACGAGAATGAAAGTTTAAAGCGAACTCTCGCCTCAGGCAATTAAAAAACAGATTCTTATCGCACATAAAGCATTCGTTTGCACTTTAAGCAAACATCTATTAAAAATCTCTTTCTTTATGAGTTGATGAGTTTTTTTGTTCCCTCAGTAGACTCGGCCCTCTTGAAGCTGCCACAACAGCAATCATCAAGAAATGTAAGCAACAATGGGCACGAGCCACTTGGTTAAAAGTAATTTGTGCGGCAATTAGTGTGCGAGCAGGAAGGAAGTGCTTAAAGAAGACCTATGCCACACACACACCAACCCACACCCGCCCACAGCCCCGCCGAATGTGTAGCCATGCTAGAGAGTTCCGCTCAGACTCTGGCAGACGGTGCTCTTATGGGGTTGCTCAGGCTCAGAGAAGTCCTCCAGCGAGCGCAATTATGATGCTTTCCTCAAAGTCTATAATAAACACATTTGTTTTTACTTCGCTGCCCAAAGAGCTTTACAATATTCTCCATGTTTGCAATAAATATAATGTTTCGCTCCTTTCGATATTCACGGCACATCTCTAAGCAGCACACACACACACATATATATGTATATATATACCTTTTACATTATCCCTTGCGGCACTTGAGACGCCTTCGTATGATAAGCAATGCTGACGACAAAAGCGACAAGTTGAAAGCAAACATCAGTGCCACAAAACAATGCATGCAACAACAGCTACAATAGCAACGAGAGCAACAACAACAACAACAACAACAACCGACATTCAATGAAATGTTAAAGCAAAGCACTTACAATAAAAAAGTGTCGAGCGAGTCATAGAAGTCGTTTCATGAGCATGGCATGGACACACTTAAATGCTCGTCCAGCACTTGTGATTCCTCTGGTTGCCTTGGCTGCAGTCAGTGGCTGCCAAATGCTTCCTGCTGCCCGATGATGGTATTTCAGCTCTGGTTGTTCCGCTTTGCTCTCTCCGTGTTGTCGGAATGCCTTTATTGTTCGCTTCCTGCAGTTGTTGTCCACTTGGCGGCGGCTTCCGCTATGGTTGTAGCCATTGCCGTTGCTGTTACCGTTTGCTGCCTCGATTGCAATCATATTACAAGCCACATTTAATTTAATTTGTTGCGGAAATCAAAAAGATACTTCTCCACACTCCCCACACACACACACACACACACACACATACACACAACATACACAAACAGAGAGCTCTTTTGGCGCCCCGTTTGATTTGCTCAACCTTTTGCATCTCAGCAACTGCAGCTGCAACTGCAACGCATACGCACTTTGCGGTCAACTTATGGCATTCGGTCTGTGCTTTAATGTGCCGGAAAAAACATATCTGACTCTGGGAACTGCCAGCAGAACGGTCGTTGCTCTGGACACCGAAATCCTTGTCTTTGTTCTTTGCCAAGTTGCCCGCATTGCAGCAAACGAAAAGGAAAACGCACTCAACCCGGCTCAACTCAGCTCAGCTCAATTTAACTCAACTCAACTCAACTCGATTCCCCTATTTGCGGTGCTTTGAGTAAGTTACTTCAGCGCATGCCCCGATTTCTGACTCCAATATTTACCAAACATCTGCCCCACCTAATGACAAAATTCTATGTTTTTCATAGAATGAGTCAAACCTGTTGCTTAAGCCAAATTGTTAAATTGAATTGCGTAAATCAATTTGGAAATTTAGGCTTTTGATGTTGAGAATTATTAAGAATGATTAGAACAGTTTTTCAAAATTATATTTAATTTAATATTATTTTCTTATGTTTTTCCTGCTTTTTTAATTTTAATTGATTTTAGCTAATATTAAATTTGATTATTTTAATTTAAATTATTATTATACCTATAATAAATACAAAAGAAATACTTTGACTTAAATTTTCTTTAGTTTATTTTTTTTTTAATTTTCCTGTCCATACTTATACTCCTTGATTATAAGGAAATTTTGGCTAAGCTTTTAAAAGATATATTATATGGAATTTATGAGTCTGTCTGATATACAGTTCTCAGATGGTTGACGCACAACTTTAAGGTGCTCTCGCTCCGAAGGTCGCCGTCTTTTATTCATGATTCTTACATAATATCTTATGTCTATTGCCATGGCTAAAACCTGCATAACAAAGGCCACAGGTGTTTTTCCTACATCCTTCTACTCGATCGTGTTGACGTTGGGGAGGGTCATCAATTCCTCTTCCGCAGTACATAGACGGCTTAAAAATAAAATGCTTAAATCTAGATATTTATTATAATCAAAATTTATTATTGTATTATAAAAAAGTATTATATATTTAATACTATAAATTGAAATCAAATTGTTATAATTATTTAGCAAATATATAGAATGTTGTTAGAAATTCAATAATTTCGGTTACATAGCTAAGCTGGGGCAAGACTTCCACAGTCAGTGAAGCACATGACTTCATTGATTTTCAAGTCAATCCAAGTTTTTCACTAAAGCAAAAAATAGATTTTAGTGCTTTTAGCAGTGGGTCATCAGTGGTGAATCGGCTTATAAATTCCTTTCAACAGAGCTTGTCGCTTGTCAAAGGCAGTGATGGAGAGTATTTGGCCAACTGTTGATCTGCAAAGTGTTTACGATTGTCTTTATACGTCTTTCGCTCGACCTGACTGCTTTGTGGCTGTTGACCACGTGCCGAGAGCTGGAAATGAGCCTTTTTGATCCGCTGCCAATTACGTGGGCAACAGACAGCTTACAAAACGCTCGCCAAGGGCCATAAAGAAGACTTTCTAGACGGAATTTTGCGCTGTGTGGAGAGCTGCAAACCATTATTTCTGAAATGCTTGAGAAAGCCTTTGATAAGTAGTGGACAGCCCGAGGGGCGACACATTCGACTTGCTGTCTCCAACCAAAACCATTCGCTCCGATGACCAAGTTGCTGTCCGTGTCTGTGTCCTTGCCCTTGGCCTCGTGCTTACTTTGAGATGCTTTCCAAAGGAGCCACACCTGCCAGCGGGACTGCAGAAAAGAAGGTCTCTTGAGTTGGAAAATTGACTGCATCCTTGCAGCGGACACATCGTCTCTCAAAACAGCAATTATTGAACTGCCAATGTGATTTCGCACTGAAGTCAGTGCAAAGTCGCGCAGCTGCCCAAGAGCTGCAAATGGATTCGAGCAAACCAGACCGAGAGCAGCTGCAGCTGTTGCCTCCCAGACATTTTCATCTAAATACAGTTTCAAATTCGAATTTCGTTTCGACTTGCATCTGCCTTTGGCATTGCGGCCATTGCCAACAATAAATTTCTTTGTTCCATGAATGCAAATCGTCAGCTTTTAGAAATTGCAAATGTAATTGTCCTAATTAGTATTTAACTACAATGTAACTTTGTTAGTTAATTGGCATATTGATTAGCCTATTAAAGCCTTAACTAATTTACTGTGCAATGATTGCAGACAGAAAGACAATCGCAGATAAGCATTTCCAGTGGCTGGCCTATGGACGTATCATATTTAAACTAATTTTAAATATAATTAAATTTTGTGTTGCTTAATAGTAGGTCAAATAAATGTAATCAATACTTGCTTTGATATGCTGAATTATAAATTGAAATAATTTATTTTTACCTGTAAAAGGGATTTTTTTGAGTAAATATGAGGCTCTGAAGCATCAATTATTATTTATTTTTAAAATATTTGTACAGCTTTTCAAAGTATTACTGAAGGCCACAAAAATCATTTAAAAATTTGTTTATTTTTATGACATCTGCATATGTAATTTATTTGTTGTTTCACTTACTTCACTTTAGTGTCCTGCACCTTCTCTCGCCTACAACTCTTATTTGAGATTCTTTCGGCAAGGCTCCGAAAGTCCAGAATACCTAATTATCCTTACTCAAATTATATTACAGAAAACACAACTGCTCGCTTGTGGTTTCCATTAAACAATGACTTTGAACTTCATTTGCTTAGCTGCAGTAGGGGCTGAGTAGGCGCAGACATAGACAGAGCGAGCACAAGGAGAGCGAGCACAGGCAAAGCTATATTGCCGCTCTTACAAACTTGACTCCAACTGCCGCTCTTATTACTTGTAATTTGTAAATACTACATTCAAATGATTTAACACTAATGTATACGGCGCTGTTCGGCACCGCAATCGGCAGTTGCCTCAGTAGTTATTCTTCGTGAGAGATTTGTAATCATTCGATCCGTTTTCACTTGACCCTCGTTGGTTTGATCATGCTAAGTCGACGCTCATGAGTTAAGCAGAAGGAGAGACTTACTATCGTTTCGATATATTTATATGCCTAGAACTTTAATGTTAAATTTAAAAAAAAAAGGAGAAATAGTTGCACTTGCCTCTACACAAATAAAAATGGGTAGTCTATAATTATATTTATAATATTCGCTTGATCGACTCACATGTTGCCAGTTGCTATCATAGTTATTTTAACATTCTCTTTTATTTATTTTTTTATATTTTTCAGTAACTGGTTCATTTTCTTTCTGCTCCATTTTCTTATTCGATCTTCTGTGCCAGCTGATTCGTTTTTCGATAAGCTGCATTGGGTCAGTTCAGGAGACTGACGCCGACTGACGCAGCAGCACGTAGATCTTCTCTTTGATCCAGTCCTTGTTGTAGGGCGCGTAGGTGTTGGTGCTCTTCTTATAGACCAGGCAGCTGATATCGAGCAGCGTGTCGATGAAGTCGAACAACTGATTCGCTTCGTACGTAATGGTTGGAGTGTTAGGATACTTTCCCTTCAGATGCTCCTCGTAGATCTTGCAGACGCCCTCCATGCACTCGTTGACGCTCTCGTAGTCGCAATAGGTGCGCGTCTCCGGACGTGCGCCCGGCTGCACCAACAAAATCGTGTGTGCCATATTCAGCTATACGCTGTCCCGCTTGCACGTTAACTTTTCTCTTTATTTCTTGCCTTTGCCTCCGGCACTGCGTCAACGGCTGTGGATTCGCTTCGGCAACTGTACAAAATTCAGTTTATAGCTATAAAATAATTATTTCTCTGCTGTGTACTCACATTATAATATTCCTCAGATTTCTATTGAATTATTTCTGCTGTTTCTCCTATACAGACAGTGCTGTGAAATGCTACGCTTCAGAGTTGCTTTTGCTTGAACTCGGCCTGTGCGAGCATTGGCAACTCTGAAAAGCTGCCAAGTTAACATTTAGAACAAACTGTAAAAGTTCAGCACGAACATAGACTGTCTTGAAAGTCTTATATACTGTAAATAAGTATTGTTTTAATTCTTAGTGGTCTATTAATTCTTAGTCTTTTGTGAACTATTATTCTAATATGTTTCATATACTAAAATAAAACTGAAGAAACTAAGCATATACAAAATGAATAAATGTTAAAAATATATTTATTTATTTTAATAAAAATATATAATCTTTAAGAATATTATATTAATAACAATAACAAGAAAAGACAATCCTATTATATTTATTCAAGTTTCTTGTTTTGTGAGTAATTACTAAAAATAAGTAAATATTCAGAAAATAAATACGCTTTGGCATTTTCTTGTTGAATTTAAAATTAAAGTTGACACACAAAGTGTATGCCAGCTCCGTTGTTGCTGCTGTTGTTGTTGCTTTAGTTGCTGTTGTTGTTATTTCTTAAACAGCCTCTGGCAGTTTTCATCACTCCCACAGTTGCCCCGACCATTGAGCGCTCTTCCAACGCATTTTATTCGCAACATTTTTGATGTTGCAAAAAAAAAAAACGAAGAGAAAGAAAAATAAATTAAGATATATTTGCAAAAAGAACAAAAATTGTTTGCAGTAAGCGTATATGGATGGGCACGTGCAAGGCTTTGATATGCCTGTGGCAAATGCCGCCACTCAGTTGGCTGCCACGCCTCCACATCATCGCCTCTGCTCAATGTACAATCATTTACGCCATTTTGCGAACGTAATGAAGCGAAAGGCTGAGCCTAGCGGAAATGCATCGCAGAAAAAAAAAGCGGGAAAACCAAGCTGCTACAATGGGAAAAACTGGTTTGAAGTGAATAAAACTTTAATTGAATTTTTCTCATTTAATCATTTATATAATTGAGTCTCTGTCTGCTTCAACACTTATTGCACTTGCATATGATTAAATGGCCTGCGCTCGGCCCACGTCCGGGCGGCGCCCGTGAGAGTTGTGTGTGAAGTTGCGGCATTTACAAAAGTTAATTTCGCAACGTTTCAAACATTATTCATTCTTCATAATTTAATTCATCAGCTTGCGCTGTGCAAGCGAAAAGTTTTCGTTGAAAAAACCTGAACTGAAGTCTGCAGAATGAGCTTCTCTTATTTAATATGCATTAACAAAGCTCCATAACTGAGATACCCTGGCCAAAGGGATTAAACGAGGGGTTATGATTATGATAGGCCTTGAGCCACGCAGGCCTCAGACAAAAAGTTGCTCATTTACCTTTCCAGATGCACCTGTACATACAATTTTAAATATTTCAAATCTGAATACTTTTTAAACTCAACCTTGCTCAAGCTCCTCATGAGTATGTTCAATTTTATATTATATTTGATATACCACTAAGAGATCTTTAACATAATAAATTAACTACGCAAAACTGAAACTCAACACAGAGTATTCTGAGCAAGGCTGACAGCTTGCCTGACCCCAGTGCGTTGCACCTGACGTTCCCCATTGGATTTCTCAGTATTTTCGCTGTCAAAGTCAGAGCCTCGTCTAGTGTTGGGGCTGGAAAGTGGACACGCCTACACAGAAGCGCAGCGCAATTGCAAGGGCGTTCGGCAAAAAAAAAACGTGTTGTTAGCCTTTTGTTTGCTTCTTGATTTTGTTTTTGTTCCTTTGCAATGGTTTTGCTCATTTACTTTCTTGCTTTCTTGACTTTTGCACTTTTACTTTAAGCTTTGTTCTGGCGGTTGGTCGTCGTCTGCAGGCTGCAATGTGTACAGCAAAATAGCAATACACCTATCAACACACGCACACCCTTAGCAACAAGCACACATTTGCTTCCACTTAATGGCACTGTCAGTCGCGCATTGAACAACATCAATCATACGCAGCGTGGTGCGCCATTCATATAACGCCTCAAGGCACAGAATAAGTTGAAGTGTGCTACTGCTGCTCCTGCTCCTGCTCCTGCTGCTGCTGCTGCTGTGTTTGCCCATGTTGCAGATACTGCTCTGACGTGACAGCTGGCACCTTTGACACTCTGCTGGAAATGGGATTGGAATCGGGAGTGAGCCTTTTCGGGGTGTGTCTGCTGTCCATTTGCTTGGCTGTCACTCGTCGCAGCCATCGTCGCACTGCAATGTGATTAATGAAGCAAAAATTGACCTTGATTTCAGTGAGAACCACACCCAAGTCTGTATAGTACGCAGCCATTCCATTAGAAATACCTATATACAATTGGAATCAGCTCACTTATTAATTAATTAATTATGATTATGCTACGCCCTCTGCACTGGCCAAACAAAGCAGAAAAAACTTACTTTCTGCTTTGCGAGTTCGACATTTGTATTGAACACGTTGTTAGGGCATAAAGTGGGGCACTTATACTGTGGGTGAAATGCATAAATAAAATATGACCGAATATTGAGAATGTTTTCTTAATTATTATTTAAATTATCATTAATTAAATTATAAACAAAAAGTTTGAATATACAATTTTAAAATATTTAATTTTATTCATTAATTAAAAATGTTTTTAAACATTTTTTATTGTAACATTAATTTACATAAATTTTTTATTAAAGCTTCAATATAACTGTAGCAGCTCTGTTAACTGAGAAGCAGAAAGTCCCAAGTTTTGATCTTTGTCGCCTCTCAATAGGTCGGTATATATATAGTTATCTCAATAGTTTTATAGCAGTCAGAAGTAGAGAGAGAGGAAAGTTGTGAAATGAAACGAGTCGAACTCTGCATTCTGATGATCGTGACAGTTCGTTCACGTTTCGCATTCATTAAGTTAATTAAGTTTAAAATGTAACTTAAATCAATTCTAGCAATAATAAACACATTTTTAAATGTTTTACAAATAAAATAAATTTATGATATTATACATAATAAACAAATGAACATAGTAAATAAATAGTAAATGAATATTATATTTAATTAAATTCCAGTGAAGACCGAAGAAAAGAGTATAAAAACTGAAAATAAATAATACAAATAAAAGCTAATAATATTTTATAATTCTGCAAGAATTGCTTATTATACAAAATGTGTTTTTCTATTTAAAATATATCAATTATAATCATATTTCAAAATGAACAATAAAATATTAGAGCATTTCAACTTCAGGTAGGCGAGCAGGGCAAACGTCTTGGCTGAAGCCTTCTTCTGTTGATGTTTGTGGCAAAACGTAGTTAGATTTTATTTGGTTTTGGTTCGAATGCCACGCAATCAAATTCATCAAGTTAATAAGTCGAAATAAGTCCCATTCTGTGACGAGGGTAGTGTTTGTTCGGCTTACCATCAGTAAAACGATATCCATCAGCTGAGCATAGTTCTCGGTTGGGGCGCACACTGCGTAGGCATTTCTAATTATAGCTGCGTGCAATTTCTAATTGCCAACGGCAAACAAACTAGCAAACGGCAACAAGGGCCGAGGCAGCAAAATAAATAGCCACATTGTCACAATTTGGACACGTATTGCCGAGTGCGGGTCACTGCGCCAGTGCGGGTCTAAGCCAGCTTTGGCCAACTGCTGCGTGGGCAGCGCTGTTTGTGCAGCGCACACAAATTATGCTCAAAATTATCAACGAGCAGGCAAGTTCCGTTTGTCTATGCCGAACCGTGTATACCCTAGCTAACCCTTTGCGCCTTCTGCACATCTCTCTATACACCTAATTTGCTTACCCACTCACAATTGTCTTTTCTCCAACTCCTTTAGCCTTAGACTGTACTTTGTAGAGTATACTCTTCACCAGACTATTGCTTGCCGGCCTGCACACGCGTAGCTCTCGCACGCGAGTAACATTTCAACAACTGTTCTGCCTCCTTATATATATATCTGTGTAAATATATACATATATATGTGTGTAGCATTCTTTTTGGGGCGCCCTGTCTGCGCCTTTAGGGAATTTCGCTGTTATGCGCATTGTCCGAAATATGCTTTATTTTCGGGGCACTGTTTGCTTTATCCTTTGTGGTTGTAAGTGCTGGCAGCGAGCTCTTGTTGTTGTTGGCTGTTCCGCTGTTGGGATCAGACTCTTTAGACGTAATTAGAAAATCTGAACGGCTCCATTAATAATGTGTCAGTTTCGAGCGTGGCAATCGGCCACGCGCATCGTCTGATTTATGTGAGCCGCTCGAAATCGGCATGGCCTCAAGGCGCATTTAATGTCCTGCCATTTGATTACTCAATATGGGGGAAGCAGCAGCGGCTTTTACCACTTCCTGGCGTTTGACGGCAAGCGGCAAGCGGCAAACGGCAAACGGCAAACGGCAGACGAGGCAACCCAATAGCGACCCTTTCACTTCGCATCTTGACTACTAATTGAGTAATTTATGCGTATTTGTCGTTGCGTTTCCGTTAGCCGAAGACCAAGCCGCAGCTACTTCATAGCCCACTTGAGTAGGCATACGGATTTGCTGCTGAGTCGCTTGAGCCTCGCGGCGCATTATCTAAGCCGACGTCGCGCCGTTGACAATCTCGGCAGTCAGCTCGTTTTCCTGCCCGGTCTTATGTGAGTGAGCCCGTCGAGCTGTCGCTCTGGGTCGCTGGCGGGCGCAGCGAGTTCATAAGACGTGACAAGCAGCTCCAAGAATTTTAGCGTAGTCGGCACTCGAGTTGGCTCGGTCTATGGCTGCTTCAGCCGTTGTTTCCACCTTGATTGAAAAGGCAAAAGGCGCACGCGGCATTTGCCGACTGCTGCCAGCGTGCTAAATTAATTTGACATTTCTGGCATTGTTGCGGCTCGAAGCATCCTCCACTGCCGGCGTTATCCCAGCCGAGATTTATGCCAAAAGAGTTGACACTCTTGTCCCCCAATGACAGCTCCGATTGTGTCGCACTCGCATTTTGGTTTATTAGCGGTTGCCTCAGCATATATAAGATTCACCTCGCGGCGGAGCTAATAACATTCTCATGCTGGTTACATATGACGAGGCTGAGTGTATGCTCTCTGGCGGCATATGACTTCGCTTTCTGTGTGCCCAGCCAAGCGCGAACGAGTATTGGCATCAACTAGCGCCTCTCTCCCTCTCTTTCTTTATCTCCCCCATTTATCTATTTTATTTCAATTCTTTGCTTTGCTGTGCTATGCAAATTTTTATGCGTTGTCATTTGTATCATTAGCCAGTCCTTTTTCCGAGTCGATTTCCATTTTTTTTTAGGTGCAAAACAAAACGCTGACAATGTCGAGCTGGGCGCGGGACTCGGACCTGGCGCAGACTTACTGATGCGTGGCGCGGGTTTATGCTTTGTTATGCATTCAAGTGATTTTTTAGCTGCTCTTTGGGGATCAGAGCGAACAGATACAAAAAACACACTTCAATACTTTATTGTTATGCCCGCCACGGCAAGTGAAAAGGGTATATTGGTTACGTGTCATGTTCTTCTAGTTGTTATTTGATTTATATTACGCGAGTTTGCCTGTGCCACAGAGTTGATTTATTACAGGACAAGAAGATGCCCGCAGGGTGGCAGTTGGGACTCAAGTTTTTTGACTCGAGCTTCTTTGAATGTTTTCTAATAAATAATATTCAAAGTCGATATATTTTTATCTTTTAAAGTGGGGGAGAAACGAATTGAGTAATCAATAAGCCAGCTCAGTCTTAAGGCCATGTACATAGTGTAAGGAAAAGCCATAAAACTGTTGCTAAAAGCTTTTTTCTACACGTGTCTAAAAGTTTCAAACTTGCCAAAATTCAGTTAGGATTTTGCCATTTCCTGTGTCGTGCAACTGTAGCAAATCTCATTGCAAGCTGTGCCTGACTCTCTCCCCCTCTCTCTCTCCCTCTCTCGCTCTCTCTCTCCCTCTCTCTCTCTCTCACTCTCTATATATATTTATCATGTGCATCTGTAAGTAATTTCCTGTCCTATACACTTTGCCCGCTGTCCACAATTTGCTGTTCAGTTTGTATTGTCATTGTCAGCGTTCTCCCCACTTCTGCATTTCTTTTTATTTTTTGCCACATCAGCAATTGAGTTTTTATTTTTTTTACATTTTAAATTTTTTAGCTTTTTTAGTTGCAGCTAAAAAGTGTGCACACTGTTGTTGCAGGAATGTAGTTTAAATTGTCATGCAAAAAAGTTTATGGCTAAGCGAAAAACGGTTAAAGCGCTTAAGCTCATTCAAACTCAGTTCTCTCCTTTCTTTTTTTCGGGCAGGCTAATGACTTTTTACCATTAACTGAGCCATGGCTGCCTTAAATTGGCTAAAAGGCGGAGAAACGGCAGAGAAAAGGATTCTTCTGTTAGTTTTGCCTTTCATAAGGTGTCTCTTATGTCAAGCCAAATCGTTTTCAAAATCTTTTCTATATTTGTGAGCAGCGGCTTCGAGTGGCAAACGAATTGTAATTGTGGAACCTTGACAAAGCACTTCGCATTCGGACCAGGCCAAATGACGACCATTTCCCAACGCTTCTCCCATAAACTCTATGCGTGTGTGCGTCGTGCGGTTATGCGCGCTAATTACGACTAAAAGTTAAGCGGATGCGTGGGCTTTTTGTGGGCTTTTCGCTGCGGTTGCAAATGTCTAAAAAAGTTTTGGCAATTGTGCCAGAAAGTAATTAGCTCGCGGTTTCAGTGAGCTGTGTTCAGAGTTAGTCATAAGCCTGAGCAGAGATTTAAAAATATCTCTTAAATTGTTTCTTCTTGTTGCTATAGTGAACTCAGCTGCTGGCCAAGCCACAACTGGTCACTAAAAAGTAATTTTCAATGTGCATCGAAACCCAATCAATCATTCAAAATGCATAATACACACAACCACACACCCAGGTACCACGGCAAGTGCCAAGCGTGGTGCGTGTGGGGCGGAAAATTGAAAAATAAAATATTGCAAAGGGTTTCGCTTTTGCCATCTGATGGGGGTGTGGCCCATTACGTCATAGTTGGGACAGTTGTCAGGCCGTTGACAGGTAGCCCGACGAGCAAATAATGAAGCATGAGGCAACACGTGTGGACTGGCCGCCGAGCTCATGCTCAGGAGAGAAAGTATAGCTGACCGAATGCATCTGCACTTTGAACTTTAAAAACTTTTTGGTAAAGAGTAAGAGTAAGATAAAGTGGGAGAGAGAGAGAAAGGCTGAGAGAGAGAAAGAGGGAGAGTAAGAAAGAGCTAGATAGAGAGAGTGAGAGAAAGAGTTAAAAAGATATAGATATAGAGTGAGATATAAACAGAAAAACAGTGAGAGAGTGAGAAATGAAGACAGAAAATGAAGGGGAGAGGGAGAGAATTAGCGATAGAAAGACAGGAAAAGATCGATAAAGATAGAGATAAATAGTCTCTCTATTGAGAGTGAGATGGAGAGAGCAGAACAATAGAAATTGAGAGAAAGAGTGAGAGACAAATTGAGGGTGATTTAAAAATGCTTACTTCATTCTTACTTCTGTAGAGAGTTGTCATATAGCCTCTCTATCTGTCTCAAGACAAAGTTATATTAATATCGCTCAAAAAAAAACTAATCGAATTGTGGAAGGGAGCTTAAACTACTATGTATCTATAAATAACTGTTTATTTATAAATTTTGCTTTCAACATTTGCCTGGCGATAGGGGCATTTCGCAGAATTTCCATTGGGAACCTATGCAAATCAAAGCTCTAAGTAGTAGGCAATGCCCGTGGCAAGAAAGCATCAAATATTTGTTGGTAATTTAAATTCTTTTTAAGCCGCTTGAACCACTCGCATGTGCCAGACACTTGCGCTGTCTTTGGGCGCACCCGACGCACACCCCCTTTCACTTTAAAGCCATAAATCCACAACACATGCCAAGCTGAAGGCGCAAGAAGCAAATGTAAACAGCAAACAACAAACAAATCCAAAAACTACTTTTGGCAACTTGACACGCTCCGAGTAAAGACCCTTCAGAAATTTACATAAAAACTCCGTCTCTCTCTCTCTCTCCCTCTCTCTTTCTTGTTGCTCTTGGCAAGGAGCGAAAGATGAGTGTGATGAGTCAACTGGGTGTTTGCCCAAAAATCTGGCTAATTTTCTATGGCCCGGAATGCCTAATGAAGCCCTCGAATTGTCACCGGCAGATGTTTTGGGTCAGGCTGTTATAAAAACTTGGCTAACTAGCAAAGTGTACTAAGGCCTGGCAAATCACAGGCATTCTTGGCTGGAAACAAAATTATGAGGGGCAAAAATTAATAATTGAAGATTGAATTAGGATAGGAAACATTTGTGCAGATAGCTGGAAACAGATGGATTGAATGGGCCTACAAATTACATTAATAAATAAAATAGGGAAATCAAGCGAGAATTAACTTCAATTAAAACTAATTTTCAATTTCATATTTCACTATCAATTGACTAAAAATGTTGTCAGAGGCGGAGAGCCCATGATTGGTTCAGGCATAGGGTATGCCCATGAGCTACCATTGGAATCTTCTCCTGTTTCCTTTGACGTATTTCCCCAGCTAATCCGTTCTCTTTGAGCAGCATCCATAAAATTACAGTTAATATATTTAGTGAGATGAAATTACATCGAGCTGGTGATAGGCACAGCTGCAAACTTAAACGCTGCCCAAAATACCCAGGGAAAAGCAGAGTCAAGTTTTTGCTGATTGAGTTAACAGGCACCTCGCATAGGGAAGCCTTCCGCAGCGAGGCCCATGTGTGGCCATCGATATTGAATTAAAGCGATAACAAATTGTAATTACTGGGCGTGGGCCAGGGGTCGGAGCTAATGGAGTTTCGCCCAGCACCGCTGGGCGCACCGCTGTGGCAACATAAATAAACAAATTGACATAAATTAGCAGAGATTGAAAAAATTGCGTCCGCTCGGCACTAGTGGATGAGCAGCTCCAGTTGCCGGCTCCAGTTGCCCCTGGCCTGGTTGTCTTCAGTTATAAATGTCGTTTTTATGGCTGGGCACGTGTAAATCTTGCGAGGCCGGCAGTGCGCATTAAGTGCGCATCTGAGCTGAGCCACATTCGCTGGGAGCCGTGTGTGTGGCATAAATTAAACGCTAAATAAGGTCAAGAAATAAATTTCACTTTGATTGCCCCAGAGACATTAGCTGCCGCCAGATCATCAACAAGTTGCCGGCAGTTAATAAAAACCTAAAACCACTCAAACAGCTCAGATTACATAAAGTCCTCGACAAGTATTACCGAGCCATTTCATGCCAACCTACAAGTGTAAACTCTGCAAAAATCAGAGTTGTAAATTGATAAACTGACGAGTCGATATAAAGTAGGTGACTTGAGATTTCGCCTACAATGTCAAGCAGAGCTTGTATCTGGCCGAATTGGTTGAATTTGCTTCAGCACGTTATATATCAGAAGTGAAACAGATTAAAGCTTATTTAAGTATATGAAATCTGTATCAGTTCGCTCGGATAACTTGATTAGATTTCTAGCTCGTACTAGAATAGTTATTTATTTATTTATTTATTTCAAAAATATAATTGACAAGTCGAGTGCCAACTTAAGTATAAACTAAACAACTTTGTTTAAAGCCTAAAACAAACAGATAAACAATTTCAAAATATCATATTGGCATAAACTAAAATCAAAATCAATTTGCAATAATATTCAATAATAAATATCAATAATAATTATAACAGGCGTACCTGCCAAAAAACAAATGTGAAGGGTAAAAAGATAAATGCGCTATAGAGTCTCTGACAACAAGCAGCAAATAAATTCACTTGAGACTAAAAAAAAAAAAAAAAAAAAAAAATATCAATAATAATTAATAATAAATAATAATAATAATAATAATCAATATTTAATAATTAAAAGTTTTAATAATAACTATAATAATAATAACACTAATAGTAATGATTAATAATAATAATTTATTTTTATTTATTTATGTTTCATAAAGATTTATTCATATTTCCTATGAAAGAATGATAAGAATCCCTCGAATTCATGTAGTTTTCCAGCTTTTTTTTTTATTATTTTGATATCCAAATACTGTGTGCTTTTTCAGTCGAATAAGATTTTGTGGGAATCATTTATTGCTAACTCTTATTAGATATATCCTTTAAGACTAATACCAAGTTCCGCCTGGCTGTTTAAATAGTTAAACAGCTGCTGATAAATATAATTCTAACATCATCTTAAGCATATTTGCTCCGCCCATACATTTTGCAGCTCATCTATCCGTTGCCAGCTCCACCTGCGGAAAGTCCTTTCCTCTGTTGTCCACTCTTTGACATATGTTTTATGAACTCAAGTTCAGTCCAGCAGTAAGCCAGCGAATTAGCAGAAGTCTTTCATTCAATTTATTAATCTCTAATGCGCTTTTCGGATGAGGAGCAATTAAACAAATGCCGCGCTAATTGCGCTGCGCTATTGCATCATCAGTGGCATGCATGCCCGCATATGAATATGTAATTGGAATTTGCGCAATAACGATTCGATGTCTTATACGTTATTGAAAATTGTGGTCGTGCTTTCATGTTCGCCTTGCAATTAAGTTCAAGCTGCCAGGCTGTGTTGGCATTTGACATTTGACAACAATCCCACCCACTCACATATGTACAAGCACACACCCACAGCCACACCCACGTACATGCAGAGAGCACAGTTGCTAAGCCACAGGCACCGGGTTGGCAATATTAGCGGTGATATGACAAACAGCGAAGTGGAAACCATCGCAAAGCAAACACAAAGTGGCCCGTTTGTGCAGCACAAGAGCAACAACAAACTTAACCACTCAGAAAGCAGCGATGCCTAGACATGAGCGACTGAGAGATATCTCTCTTTTCTGCCTCTCCGCTGGCAAACTCAAAGTCTGATGCGAATTGGACTAATTGTTGGCTACTGAATCGTGTTGGCCAGTGTAATTATCAATAATACTAATACTCACTTGCAAGCAATGTTTTACTTATCTATATTTAAATGATTTAAGACAGCTTATTCCTCTTAGCACACATTCTTCGACATGATGCGACTTACACGGTATCCACTCGCACCTAATCCGACCCATCATAATCTCAGCTGAGATGTAGCCGACATATGTCGCCGCCAATGAGCATTATGCGCTTTTGTGGGTTTTTAAGTTTAATTAGTGAACGTTGCTTGGCTGTGTGGCAGGTCAAGGAGGTGAAGTTGACTCCGCGCCGATCAAATTACGTTGTCGATTCGGTTTTGAGGTTGGCGAACGACCCCACTTCATGTGATGATGTGATGCGAGTGTCTGTGTGGGTGTATTTGGGGTTCTAATAGCTGACAGGTGGCATTCGCTTCAAGAGTTACCAACGCAGTTACGTAGTAATAATGAGGGGTTCTCAAATGAGCTTAAGCTACCTGTTACCTACCTACCCACATAAACACCTACACAAATATATATATTTACCCATATGAATTTGGTGCTGCTGATGTGTATTGGATGCGCTTTTGAAGTTTGCGCAGCTCGTTAAAAAGTTATTAAAGTTGAATATAGTATCCATGTGAATGTTTCTGCTCTCCTATCTATAGCCAATACTAATTATATTTAAAACAAAAAAACCAATTGAAATGCTGAATATTAGCGTAGCAAATTTTGCTGGAGCTGTTCCATGCACAATCCATTTATTTATGCAACCACTTAAGACACTGCCGTCAAACAGTCAGCAGATAGCTCGCCGCTGGCAACTGGAAACTTTTAGTTTTGTTTCCGAAATCATTGGCCTTTAAGACTTTTTGTTGGTCGGCAGCGGAGTCCATTATCAAGAGAAATGACATTTTACACACAAGTCTATATATTTGTGTATCGCATTTTTTGCCAGTTCTATTTGTATAAACGAAATGGTTTTAATTCAATATCACGCATACGCCATGTTCGTCGAATCGAACACAGAAATTATCAAGAGCCCCAGGACACGAAGCTATTCACGTAAAAAGAAAACATTTTGATGTTTTGAGATTGTTTTAGACACAGTAAAAGTAAAGTTTCGAGTAAAAAGTAAGTTGAGTTCAAATTATCAAATTGTTGCCTAGGTACTCCTGTTTTTATTTGTCTTTAATGTCGTGTTGAAACTATTCTTGAGTTTAATCAGGTTGCTTTCAGCTGAAGTCGACACACGCGCGGCCCTCTCTGCGGCGTTCATTAATAATGCACTCCAGAAACGTTAATAAAATTGTGAGAGCAATTAATAAGACGGCCCGGACTGGAGCAAGGGTCTTGCTCGGCCTTGCAGCTGGTGGCAGAGCGCGGCAGATTTATTTACATCTAAGCCAGCCTCAAATTGAACTGAGCAAACAGCACGAGACTTCAAACAGCTCACAGTATTGGCTAATTGTTCGGCTGCTGAGTTGGGTCGATGCAAACTTTGGCATTGACAATGCTTTTCCAGCGCCAAAAGGTTATTCGGGCTGCTTTGAAAAGCGAAAAACGATCAAGAAAAAAAAACAAAAAAAAAACAAAAATGCTCTCTCTTTGGCTGCATGGCTTAATTAGCACAAAAAGGCTGCTCAACAAAAAGAAACTCAAACAAATTGGTTTTGAATTTCAGCATGAAATAGGTTCACAGTCACCCACTCAAGTCTCTCGACTTTGCCCAACTTTGGGAAGCAAAAGTAATTATGCGCATAAAAGCAGGCAATACTTTTTATTTGTCGATGGCACGACGCGTTCCTGTGCCCAGTTTGCCGCAAACTTTCAAAGGGTAAGCCCGTACTTTGAATATGCAAAACGTCTGCAGAAATAGAAATTGATCACACAGTTTGCAGGGCATGTACTGAGCTACTCGACTATAGCAAACGCAATTTACTGCTTCCTTTACTGCCAGTTTTTGCATTGAAAAGTCAATTTTATACAATTGAAATATAAATTATTGAAGTGTTAAATGGTATAACAGCGGGAAGGATCTGAGCTTACTGTATGCAATGCGATGCACTGGAACGGCTAATTTCCCGTTGACAGTTTAACAGTCGACTAGAAATGCATTCGATTAACATTTATACTATTTTTAGCCTGTGGCTGCAGGCACAGTAGTTCATATTACAGACAAAAAGACAAAAAGTTTGCTTGGCGCATGGCCGAGCCTTTGTGATATTGAATTTTCAATTTATTCAATTATTTTCATGGATGAATGATTTTTTTCTAAAAAGGAAAAACCTATGACATTTAACAAATAAGAGGACCTATCGAATTGGATTTGAAATGTTATTTCAAGGTACTTAATGTGTTTTACAACGATTAGTTTCAGCAACTAGCCATTGGACACGCGAGTTCCACATGGCTATTTAAAGGGGACAGGCCAAGTATCACTAGTCAAAGCAAACCAATATACTGAAGAATACAGTCTCGCTATGAAGTGGATTCTCTTAATCTCATTTTTGATGGCCATCGCTGGGGCAACCGCTCGCTCTTTTCCGGAGGCAACCGCTCAGCTTCCTGCACCTCGACTTCCTCCGTTCCGCTGTAACGGTATTCCTGCGTGCGTAGATTTTTAGAGGAGATCTGTTAATGAGTAAACGTGTAAACTGTTTTCATTTAAGTGGACAAAATACATCCGTTGATAGTTTAACAATCTGAATATTCACTCATTTGTACAGCTTCTTCGAAACAAGTCTTTGTCTCATCAGAGGGTAGTCATTGAGGCTGTTACTACTGTTTTTATACCCTGAACCCATTGAAAATGGGAATTCAGGGTACAATGTTTTTGTTGAAATGTATGTAACAGGGAGAAGGAGGCGTGGCAGACCCCATAAAGTATATATATTCTTGATCAGGGCGACAAGCCGAGTTGATATAGCCATGTCAGTCTGTCCGTCCGCCTGTCCGTCTGTCCGTTTGTATGAACGCGTCGTTCTCAGAACCTATAAGAGCTAGAGACTTTTTTATGTAGGTTCCCGAAAGAAATTCGATAACTGTTATCGTTTTATTTATACTATACGAAAGTCTAAATTAAGCTATACAATTCTATTTAATTCATCTTTATAGGTAGAGTCTTCAAATTTTACATTTAGTGTTACTTGGGCCTTACGCAGTTTCTGTTTTTGTTAAATTTTGGGTGCCACGCCCCCTTCGCCTCAAATTAGTAAGTCCCGTATTTCGAACACTACAGACTTGTGCTTTGGCATATACATACATATAGATGACATGATCACGCCCAACAAATTTGATCAAAATCGTTGCTCTAGAAAAAAAGTTATTAAACATTAAATTTCCCATAGCATTGCCATGCAAAGCAGCCCAAGAACAGCTGACGCATCGACTTGCGCTTGTGTGTGCGTGCGTCTGTGTGTGTGCTTGTAATGAACATACATATACATAAGTATATAAAAGAAACGAAGAGTGCTTGGAATATCGATTCTTCGCAGGGTTCAGGGTATACCCTAGTCGAGCGGTCTCTTACTTGTTACTTTTGGACTTATTTATTAGATGACGTAATACGTCCGTCCGTCAGTTTGTCTGGCTGGTTCAGGGTAGCTTCTAGTCGAGCAGTCCCGACCAGAGCAGTTTTACTTGTTTTAATCGGTTTAGTTTTTGCTCATGATGACTCACGATTTGCCAATATAGTTTTAAATAAAATAAACGTTGGGATTTTACAAATAAGAAAGCTCATCAAATGGGTGTTAAAACGTTATTTAAGGTACTTAATGTAATATGCCATTTACAACGATTAGTTTCAGCAGCTAGTCTTTGGACACGCGAGTTCCACATGGCTATTTAAAGGGGGTCAGGTCAAGTTGCAATAAACAAAGAAATCTAATATACTGAAGAATACAGTCTCGCTATGAAGTGGATTCTCTTGATCTCATTTTTGATAGCCATCGCTGGGGCAACCGCCCGCTCTTTTCCGAAGGCAACCGCTCAGTTTGCTGCAGCTCGACTTCCTCCGCCCGACTGTGAGGATATTCCTGCGTGCAGAGATCTTTGGAGGAGATCTGTGAATGAGTAAACGTGTAAACTGTTTTTATTTACGTGAATAAGATACATCCGTTGATAGTTTAATAATCTGAATATCGCCTCATTTGTACAGCTTCTTTGAAACAAGTCTTTGTCTCGTCAGAGGGTAGTCATTGAGGCTGTTACTATTGTCTTTACTACTTTAGACTTACTTATTAGATGATGTTATACGTCCGTCCGTCAGTTTGTCTGGCTGGTTCAGGGTAGCTTCTAGTCGAGCAGTCCGACCAGAGCAGTTTTGCTTGTATTAATTGATTTATTTTATGCTTAAATTGACTCACGATTTGCCAATATATTTTTAAATAAATAAATAAAATAAGTTTTGGCACTTTAAAAATAAGAGGTTCTGTCAAATGGGCTCTGAAATGTTATTCCAAGGTACTTAATGTGATATGCTGATTACAACGATTAGTTTCAGCAGCTAGTCATTGGTCACGCGAGTTCCACATGGCAATTTAAAAGGGGACAGGCCAAGTTGCACTAGTCAAAGCAAACCAATATACTGAAGAATACAGTCCCACTATGAAGTGGATTCTTTTGATCTCACTTCTGATGGTCATTGCTGGGGCAACTGCTCAGTCTACTCCGGAGGCAGACGCTCAGTCTGCTAATAAGGCAGCCACTCAGTCTGCTGATAATGGAGCTCCTCTGCAAAGATGTTTTCTTTTTCAGTGTTGGCTGGCAAAGTAGCATATAAATATATCGCTTCTGAAGATCATTTGAAAACGTGACAGCTGTTGTTGTTTACGTGAATAAAAGACATGAGTTGGCAGTTTAACAATCTGAATATCCATTCATTTTTACCTCAGGGTAGTCATTTGGGGCTGTTACTATTGCCCCATTTACAATTTACTTTCCTAGAGACTGCATCCCCGCTATAGAGTCTGTGACAATCTGCAGCAAAAAAATAAATTGAGTTAAATATAAACAAAAATTGACTTTCCTAGCAGATGACGTACAAATGTGTCAGACGTATTCCAATGCAATCAATCTTCTACTTTCGCAAGTTGATCTTAATTCCTTTCAACTTTGGTGAGTGCCTAAACGGTTGCCCTGCAGTCCTACTACTTTATATATTGCTAAGTATTCAGTTAATAGTGATTTCCTGAAATGCACTTTTATACCCCGAGCCCATTAAAAATGGGCAATTAGGGTATAATGTTTTTATGTAATTGTATGTAATAGGGAGACAAGCCGAGTCGATTTACCCCTGTCCATCTGTCTATCTGTCCGCCTGTCTGTCTGTCTGTCTATCTGTCCGTATGTGTGAACGCGTCGATCTTAGATATTTTCAGAGCAAGAGCTACTTGAAAATTATGTCTTGAGGTTCTTGTGTAGCACGCACAGATTGAGTTTGTTTGAAAAATCGATAACAGTTCACGTTTTATTGTTATCGATTGTAAACGAAATTGACTTGAATTATAAAATTTGATTTTAGTGTGATGTAACCCTTCTACAGCTTCGAGTTTTTTAAAGTTTTGGATGTCACGCCCCCTTCGTCCCAAATTTGCTCAACACGTATTTAACATAATAGAGACTTGTGCTTTGCCAAACACAAAATTACAAAATCACCCCTAAAAGTTTGATCAAAAACGTTCGTCTAACAACAAGTTATTAGGCATTTTTCCATAACATTGGCATCCATGTTGCCCAAGCGCAGTTGACGCAGCAACTTGCGCTTGTGCGCGCGTGCTCCTGTGCGTGTTCGTGTGTGTGTGTGTTGCTTGTAAAGTACATACATACATATACATACATATGTGTACGAATGAAACTTAGAATGTTCGGGGTATCGACTAGAGTTTTCTTACTTGTTGTAATTGGTTTAGTTTATGGTCAAGCTGACTCACGATTTTCCAATAAAGTTGTAAATAAAATAAACTTTGGCATTTTGCAAATAAGAAAGCTCATCAAATGGGTTTTAAAACGGTACTTCAAGGTTTTTAATATGATATGCCATTTACAACGATTAGTTTCAGCAGCTAGTCATTGGACACGCGAGTTTCACATGGCTATTTAAAGGGGGACAGGCCAAGTATCACTAGTCAAAGCAAACCAATATACTGAAGAATACAGTCTCGCTATGAAGTGGATTCTCTTGATCTCATTTTTGATGGCCATCGCTGGGGCAACCGCTCGCTCTATTCCGGAGGTAACCGCTCCGTTTGCTGCTGATGGCCTTACTCCGCTCGACTGTGAAACTTTTTCTAAGTGTGAAGAAATATGGCAAAAAGTGACACGATCATTTGAAAACGTGTAAACTGATTTTATTTACGTGAATAAAATACATCCGTTGATAGTTTAATAATCTGAATGTCGCCTCATTTGTACAGCTTCATCGAAACAAGTCTTT
The DNA here is from genome assembly GCA_035047545.1 of Drosophila paranaensis. NCBI lineage: Eukaryota > Metazoa > Arthropoda > Insecta > Diptera > Drosophilidae > Drosophila > Drosophila paranaensis. Next base: position 3,171,069 of record JAWNPL010000145.1, on the reverse strand, counting down.
GTCTCGTCAGAGGGTAGTCATTGAGGCTGTTACTATTGTTTTTAGTTTTAGACTTACTTATTAGATGACGTCATACGTCTGTCCGTCAGTTTGTCCGGCTGGTTCAGGGTAGCCTCTAGTCGAGCAGTCCCGACCAGAGCAGTTTTACTTGTTGTAATTGATTTAGTTTATGCTCAAGCTGACTCCCGATTTGCCAATATAGTTTTAAATAAAATAAACTTTGGCATTTTGCAAATAAGAAAGCTTATCAAATGGGTGTTAAAGCGTTATTTCAAGGTTTTTAGTATGATATGCCATTTAGGATTAGTTTCAGCAGCTAGTTTTTGTACACGCGTGTTCCACACGGCTATTTAAAGGGGGACAGGACAACAGTCAAAACAAACCAATATACCGAAGAATACAGCCTCGCTATGAAGTGGATTCTTTTGATCTCATTTTTGATAGCCACCGCTCAGTCTACACCGGAGGCAACCGCTCAGTCTGCTGATAAGGCCGCATCTTCGAGGAGCTGTTTTCTTTTGATGTGTTAGTAGAGTATAAAAATATCGCTTGTAAAAATCGTTTGAAAATATGTAAACTGTTTTTAATTACGTGGACAAAAGTCATCCGTTTGCCAGACCAAAAGACTAGGGGAATGTCTATTCATTTAACTGCTCTCAGTACTTATACTATTTTTAGTTGAGCTGCTGCCGATGCGATGCTGGACTGAAACCGAAAAGATTTGAGTATATTCTTCAAAATATTTATCAATACCTGGCCGTGGTGCCATCTTATTTGTCTGCTCAGCTGCCGCTTTAATAATGAAACAACTTTATCTACGATCGGATTGCCGAGCATCGCAATTCACATGCTTTTCTCGGGGCACATGACAAATATTCCATTAACAATCAGCAAATAATAATAATTTGAACTTCTTGTTCCACCAGGCACACGCCATTTCACAGGGCTCCATTGGTTTATTAAAATATGAACACTATTTAATGTATGTGATGCTATGGCAAACAAAAAGCTCTTGCATACGCCGAGTCTTTTGTGATATTGAATTTGCAATTTATGCATTTTCATGGCTGAGCGTTTTTTGTTGTTACACAAACCACAGGAAGGCAAGAGCACAAAGCGTCATGGAGGGGAGCGGATGGAATGGAGTGGAGTGGAGAGGAAAATGTCGAGCATTGGCGTTGGCGACTGGCAACAATGCCAACACATTTCACACAAATATAAATATTTGGCTTTGCTACATGGAGGCGACAGAGAAACCCAAACAAACTGGGTGCCAGACAGACACCCTCATGAATTTTGCAAACGAATCGCACATGCTGCGGGAGGCTGGAGCGGCCACAATCGAGCCCCATTGCCAGCTCCAGCTGCTTTTGCTGTGTGCAGACACCAATCGTAAATAAATATTTTGATTTATTGTCTCCTTTGATATTTCCGCACAATTTATGCGCGCATCTCGAGCATTGCGAAGTCGTATAATTAATATGCTTACCCGGCGAATACGTTATCGGAATGTTTCTTAGCAATTGGAAAACACTTTTCACTTGCCCCGCAGAGATTAGGCTTGATTCGACTCAAATCTTGCAAACGTCTACTGGTCTACAACCTGATATGACAACTACAAAGATTTTTAATTAGAGTTTCACTTGGTTCTTTAAAGGGGCACAGACTAAGTTCTAACAAAGATTCTATTAATCACGCCTTTAATGGCAATCGTTCAGTCACCCAGATCTGTCTACTGCCGGCGCAGCCAATGGGCGCAGTTCTCGATCGTTCTGCTGCCTGTTCGGCTGCCTTCTTCATAAAATGGCTGAATGTTAATTCAAGAGTGGAATAGAAGTATATCCCCCTCCAGGATCAGTTGATAAACTTATCAAGTATTTTCACTCCCGAAAAGCTCAACGAAATCCATAATGTCATTTATACCGTATATTTCAGGCATAAAGAATTCATTTTGAAATTATCAGTGTGACAGGCAGCCAGAACGAATCAAGCAATTGCCAGTTTGACAGCTGTCCTGATTGAGTCGCACAGTTGAAATATTATTTAAGATGATAATCCATAAGTCGCAATACGCTGAGCATTTGATTTACTAGGCAGTTCATGAGGAGTAGTTCAAGTGCCGCTGCTGGTTGTCGCCTAGCCCTTTTGGGCTAAAAACAAATAGCCGAACGACAAACAACCAGAGCACCCAACTAACAAACTAAGAGCAAAGCCCACAAATATGCCGAAACGTTTGGGCATTCGAAATGCCAGTTGGCAGGCCACAGACGACAGTCGGCAATCAGCCAGGCTGGAATTGGAAAGGGATTTGCTTAAGTCCCACTCTCCCTACACCCCAGTAGCCCTTGACAGGCGCTTCATTGTCGCTATCATTGTTGTCAAGCGGACCTGAAAAAACAAGTCGGAGAAGGCAGAAGGCAACAGGCAAAAAAAACTTTTACGCACGTTTTTCGCGCATATGTCAAATCTGGCTCTTTTTCCTACACTCTTCTCGGAAGCATTCAAATGAAAGATATATCTCCGATTAAAATAATTACTTTCCTTTCCTTTTTTTAAAGCAAGCTTTACCCATACTATTGGCATTCCTCTCAAAGGCCAACAATATATTATATAGAGAAAGCTTAGTCTTTAGCTCATACAAGAGCTTCAGTTTTTCAAATCTTTCTTAAATTATAAATCGGACTTGCCCATTTTATGATTGCTATGGCTCAAATTTGTCTAAGATAAGTTTTAGTTAGGGCATATACTCTTTGGCGTCATCTTGGATTTCTTCTTGTTTAGGGTCTGCTCGTTTTTTGGTCATTCGGTCGGTGGCCCAGAATGATGAAGGGTTTCATTTGATTTGGTTGGTTTGCCATTTTTCTGGTTTCACCGCCTGTTACACTTGTTGTACTTGCTCTGTGCGTGTTGTTGTTGTTGTTGCTGGGCGCATGTCTCCATAAAGTCACATGCACACTGCCGCACCGACCGAAAATCAACATTAAACATATGCTAGAGTTGAACAAAATCGCTTTAACTTCCATATGGCACTGTGAAAGGAATTGTCTCCCTTATAGGCGCACTAGCTGTATAAAGAAATTAAATATATATTATATATGCGGATTAGTAGGTTTTATTATCTTTTAGTTGATAGTGCGAATTACTAGGGTTTATTATCTTTTAGTTGATAGTCCAGCTGAAATCAATTTGCACTCAGACGTAAGATAAGAGCTGCCCATGCGTGAATCTATTTGAATAGATACATAAAGCTTTGAATACCACATATAAGGAGAACATGTGTTTTTTTTTTTTTAATCTCGAATATTTCACTTTTTGTGTATCGAGATAAACACGAAACAATATAAGCTTGGCACTTAGAAGAGTTAGGCTTAATGCCCAGATTCATATTTTTGGTTCGTAAGAGTATTTTATTTGAAGCTGTAAATGGGTTGTCCTTTAGACTCAATCTGCATTCAAACTCCTTTTATATGCGAGTGCCAGTGATACGAGTCAAAGATCTGACTATTGCTATCAAATCCAAATCTAGGGTATTTTACAGTCGGCACTCCCCCAAGTCACTCTCACGCAGCTGCATTTGTTTTCAAGCAATTTCACATTCAGCCGTAACGAATTTTACAAGCCAAAACTGAACGCATCTGTTGCCACTTACCGCTTGCCACTTGCAACCTGCTGTTGCGATGCTTCTGCATATTGCAGTAACAGTTGCAACCTGTAGATGGCGCTGCCTTCTGCGCTGCGTATGCAAATGGGCCGGCGCTGGCTCATTGAAATCAATTTCGCATGAAGGCTAAGACTCAAATGGCGCCATATGAGATCCGCACACACGGGCGAGGGCAACACACGTTGCCGGCGGTTAAATGAACCGGAAGTGTTTTATGCAGCAAAAGATGCAATTATTTATGTGTGTGTGTGTGTGTGTGTGTGCATAATCTGTGCGAGTGTGTGTGTGTACACACACACACATATACACATCTTTGCATATTGCACTATTTGTGTTTGTGTATGCCTCGGCGAATGCCAACAAACGTGCAGAGCTTTTGGCATTTGCATGCAAACGCGCAAATATGAGAAGCCAAGTCCAATCCTCCATTTAGTGGATAGCTGCCACTTTGATACCCTGTACGCAGCTATCGCAACGGCCATATCAGCCATTCCATTCTTAGTACAAACTATTTTTTCAAATTAGTTCAAATTGATCAACTACCGAATGCTCCCTTCAGGTCTGTTCTACCTATGGAGTAGATGCGCCTTCTAGCGTTTAGTCCAGGATAGGTTCGTAGTCAAGCATACCCCACCAGAGGACACTTAGTTGATAATTCTGCAATTTTGCTTTCTATGTGCATCGTGCTCATTCCACTCGTCGCCTCTGTACCCTAGGCAGACCCAGAGTGAGAGAGGCAGAGATGGTCTGCATTGCACTTAAGTGCTTCAGCGCTTTGTGCGGCATTGTGTTTGGTTGACAGAGCAGCTCGGCTAAACGGCTGCCGGCTGCCGGACAGACGTGCCAGCCTCCAGCTAAAACTCATTAGTTGCAGTCAACGTAAACACGGACGCTGGACAGCAGTTGGACAGCGGCTCACTGCTGTCTGACGATGATTTCCACTGTGGCATCACTTTTCTTTCTTGCTTCGTCGAATGTGCCCCGCATACTCGCCATTTAATTTGCTAATGTGCCAGCGTCGAGCAAATATCCATCTGCAGTGTGAAAAGAACAACAACGGCTCTTTCTGCGAGCTACGAATATGTTAAATGCATTAAAAAGTTAAACACATTTAAATATTGTTTTGGTTGCTTGTCTAACCCTCATTTGCAATTATCTTTTATGCCATTGTAAAGCCGAGCTGGTTATGGATATAAACTGATAAACTTTAAGTTTTATGTCGGATAAATATGTGAATTATAATAAGCACTGACATTGAAATTTAATCTTAGTTCGCCCCCAAAGAAAGCTGCTCTCTAAATCTTTCATTCTTCAGAGTGATCGTATATTAATATTCAAAGGAGTTTTATTCCCAGGATGTTTGTAAGTGAGGACATATTGATCACATATCGAACATATATTTATGTATTCGAATTTCTGTGAATTTAAGTTGATTATATAACTCTTCATGTCCTCAATTTTCATTTATGTTTCTGTAACTGATTTAGAAAACTCATTATCTCAAAAATGTATTCTCGATTACAATTGTTTATGGATTTGAATCGCCTTTGACTCTAGAAGACTTGACTCACTTGGCTCTAAGCCTTAAATGAACTTGTAACAAGCATCTAAAATCTAGTTTATTTATTCTCTATTTTATATTCATTTTATAGTTTATCTAACTCTCCGACGGTTCAGAGCAGGCCATCACTTCAGCATTAGCTTGCCAGAAGGCATGCATGCGCTGCCTATCTATCCGCATATCTGGAGCTGTGTTGCCCCATGAGTTTTGAGATTGTAGCAATCGCTAGATTTTTATGTACAACTGAACTGAGTTTCTCCCAAACTGGTTGGCTCCAGTTCCTCTTCGTAGATCTTTATTTCAGTTGGCTATGAAGGTTGGGTAAATGGAGTCGACAGTTTGCTGTATGATCGCCGCTTATCTTTTCTTTTTTAAATTTATTTTATTTCCGCTTTCTTGTCAGAGACTCTATAGTGCATTTATCACTTAAATTACTTTAACTTATTTTGGGCAGGTACGCCTGTATGGATCGCCGCTTTGATATTCATTTAAAGAATGATAACAACTGTAGCATATTTTTAGGAGATTTTTTCTGGGGGACTTGGAAGTTTTAACAGAATTTTGTATGAATTATGTCGAAGTTAGTTCTATTTTTAAGTCAGATTCATCATGCTAGATTCAGTTGCTAGATGCGCTGCATTGTTCGAATTTTGACCGAGGGAGAGAGAGAGCGAGAGAACAAGCGCTGCTCATGTTATGTCTGAGCTCGAAAGTTCTACTTTCCTAACTTTCCATATTCAAATAGCAAGTTTTATTGAATATGTCAAACAGGATGTCATCTAAACTTGCAGCAATATAGTTCCACTCCTCATCCACCGCTCATCCATTCTATACAGCCACCGCTTATCCGCAATCTATCTAGTTACATAAGTATATGCAATCAACTCAACTTTTCACTTCGAAAAAGCATTAATGCTCAAGTTTAATTAGTTAAAGTCTTTAGCTAATACTTGTTGTCAAAGTTGTAATTGCAACATGACAGCCCGCCCCATCCACAGCTGCCGAAGTGCACCTAATCGAACGAAATTCCATTGGCTGGAGTCAATTGAAAAGTTTCCCATTTTCATTTTTGCTCCTTTTGCTTTTACTTGGGCTTAGTCCATGGACTATATAGCCTTACTTGCCCCAACTTAGCGCAGCTTCTTTTCTTCTTCTTTTCCTCTCCTGTTTTTGAGTGACATTTTTCGCACCAAAACTTTTGTTCAACGCAACTTCAACAATGTTTTGCCCGCCATCTTGTTGTTGTTGTTGTTATTGTTGTTGTTGTAAGTCATTTTGGTTAAGTGGTTTTACGCGCTTTTCGCACTTGCGAAACAGTTCAGCAAAGTTGAGCTGTTGACTCGCTGTTTACATGTGGAAATTTGTTATTTGATGAAAATAATTTCACATCATCAAACTCGTTGACGAAGTGCAGAGAGTATATGGGCTTTCTGTGATGATAATGGGAGCTATAGGCTACATACTCTATACAGCTGCGCCTACTGCTTGTGGGTAGTGAACGAGTATTGAGCAGTCGATTACAACTGACAGCGAAGTTCTGACACTGAACTCTGAAACTATTCAGAAATGCATTGCTCTAGGCATAGGCTTGCTGCAGGTGTCAGAAATACAGAAATACATATTTAATGTGCAAGGTATCAACTAGAGCCTGTTTTCTTTTTAAATTAGTTTTATTCCTTGATTTATTGAACACAGAAATATTCCTGATTGCATTTATCGGCAGCTGTCAACATTTATGAAAAACGAAAAGTTATTTTGCTTCAGTTTCTATTACCTTTAACATTTTTGAGCATTTCCTTCCGGTATTTGCTTCGGCTTGCTGCGTGCCGTAACTCTATATCCTGGCACTGAGTTCTGTGGCCCCACAGTGAAATCCTAGCTAGCTAGTGGGCGGGGCTGAGGCAGGCCACACGAAGTGCAGCAAACCAGTCGAAAGCAAATGGAGACACATATTTTAAAGCTCCAGTCAGAAACACAGCAGCCTGCCGCAGACCCGCACACATAATGGCAATTCGTTTGTACCAGTGTGTGGTTATGGCTCGGAACGCTTTGCCACAATCAACTACTGAGTTGGCAGTTTTTCGGAGCTGGTAACCAAACCTTTTGGTAACCCCAAACCTACCGGGCGGAACTAAGGTATCCAAGCAGCGAACCAGCTCTGCCAGCCTCTCTCTCTCTCTCTCTCTCTCTTTCTCTCTGTCTCTTTCCATCTCTGATGTCTGCATTTGGGTTGTCTAACGTATGATGCTGTTATGGTTTCCGGTCTAAAGAAAAATCGTAATGTACTCAGTTGGACAAACTGGGCAAGGACTCTCACCGCTGCGCCTCGGCTCGGCCCCACATGAGTTACGGTCGCACATTCGTAATGATTATGTTGCAGCTGCTGGCAGACAGTTAGTCGCCTACCTGGACTCGAGCACTCACACTCGCTCACCCTCGCTCACACATATATAGATAGAGAGTGAGCAATGTACGTTCGCTTTTCAGGCTTTCAATTAGAAACCCAAGTTGACGCTCCCAATGGACTCGGCCTGCTCGAAAACTGTTTATTAAATTTGCCTTAAAATTTGCACAGCTCTCTTATTATCGCCGCTGCCATGGCAGCAGCTAAATCCGATTGCAGATATTGGGGAACGTTACCTAACTGCCGCCCGCACAGAAGACAATCAGCCGCCTGACTGCGGCCAAAATCGTACAAGGCTAACAGCGTGACCTTGTGGTCTGTGTGGTGCGCATGCATTTATTCTTAGCTTTTCGTCTGCTCGTGTGGATTTGAAATTTGATTTGCGTGGCTTCTGCTAGGCGGATTCATTGAGGCTGTCTCAGTAAAGTTGCAGTTCGAGTTGCTCGAGCTAGCAAGGACAATTAAATTAAAGCGCAGGCAGTTTATCCATATAATTTATACTAAATCCACTTAGCTGCAACCACTCTGTGGCTTGGCCCACGATTTTAGGCTTGATTGCGTAATTGTGCAAATTACAGACTGCGGCGGCAGCGGTTGCATTGTGGCCAGCCAGCGTCATGTGCACTCAACTCTCATGGCAATTGGAATTATCACAAATTACGCCAGCAGCAATTAAAGCCAAATAATAAGAGAGAGTAAGTGAATTGCCTAAACAGAGATAATTTGGAGTTATCGTTGTTCAAGCCAAACTGCTTGTTACAGGATGATTACAGTATCAAATCCAGATTAAACTTTGCTCTTACCGAAAGCTAGCTTCAGTCAAGGACGCAAATCGTAGGGGATTTATTTGAAATTTATTTTTATATTGTGGAAGAATTCATTCTTCGAGAGAAGTCATCTAACGCTTTGTATTGTCAATTTGGCAAATTGCATCAATTATTGATTGACCTCCACCTGCAGCCCTTTCGCCACTCAGACTCAAATCTCCCCAGCGAGTGCTGGGAATTTGTCAAGCCTTTGTCCACCAATTCAATATCCAATAACAAATACAATAGGGCTGACATTTCACTGCAATCAGCTCAGCCAAATGGTCCACAACGGTCGTTGGCCACTCGCCATTCAATGACGGGCCGAGACGCCAGACGCCAGACGCCACTTGCTTATTCCAAGCGGACTTCAAGTATTTTTTATTTATTTAGTGTGCGCTCTTCAGATATCTTAAATAAATAAAGCATTTGGTTTTTGACAACTTAAGGTGCACATTTCTGATATTTAGATAAATTTAATTTAATTTTAATATATATATATATATGTATATAAAAAAACACATTATTAATTAACTTTCTCTGAAGTATATATCCTGGATCCTAAAAACAACTTCAAAAGAATCTGTTGCAATCCAGCCAAGCACAATAACTTTTCACGTATGCTTTCATCGCACACACACACTCTCCCGCTCATTAGCCAAATGACCAGAGCATTAGTCAGTGAAAAGCTTAAATCTTCTTTTAAATGGCTATAAATCAGATCAAAATGAACGACTTCAAAATACCCTGTAGCCACTGTCCGACAATTTGATTGCGCTTCAAGTGGTGAAGGGTTTAGTCCGCTTATTACGCTCATTATGAATTCATTTCACATATTAAAGCGGACGCCACCTTCGACCACATGAATCTCGAGAGTATGTGTGTGTGTGGTGCGCATGTGGTTTCCCTGGCTGGTTGACTGGCTGGCCATAAAAAATTGTCATTAGCATGCCATGAATACCCAAAGAAGAAAAAAAACGAAGCCAAAAAGCAAAGGGACCAAAATGTAAAGAGGACACCACATACGAGGCTCTGTGGTGGGCAAAAAAAAAAGGGAAGAGAAGCAACAATACAAGTACATTTGTCAGAGGAACTTTTGAAAGACTCTGCCCGAGTTGAAGTTGTCACAGATCGGATACAATTTATATTTATTTACGGACATCCCAAACACCACAGAACTTTGGAGCGCAGAGCAGCTCGAAACATAAATCAAATCATTTGAGAGAGCCAGCAAATATTATTATTGTACAGCTCAAACAAATACCAGTGGCGATGTCAGCACATTTATTCCTGCATCTCCCAGGGGCCAAGGGACTCTCAAGTATATTTGGGGTGAAACTTGCTTAAAGAGTCAAGCTGTTGAGTTATGTGACTTGAATTAATTTCATAATTATTTAATACGCGCTGACAAAGTTTTGTTTCCTCGTTTTTGTTTTTTTTTTTTTGCTCCTGTTACTTTATTGTCTCTCATGTAATTTCCCAAAGTTTGCTGCAGCCCCGCAAACTTTGGCCATTTGGCGCATTACGTATACGCCCCGTGTCGAGCGTTGTCAAAACTTCTTGGCATGCCAGCATTTTAATTGAAAGTAAAACAAAAACAAGAAATAACTGGCCCACCTCAACGTAAGCCGAATAACTTGTTGCTCTCATGCGAGTACACTTGGGACTGCTCCATTTGCTCCATTCGCCCCTGCAGATGCAGTCGGGCCACTTTATTTGGCCGTAAATTATCAAGTGACAAATCGCTTGTCTGCACATTTGTCCTATGTGTTCTGCCACTCGTTTGTTTGCTCTGGGAACCCACAAACACGAGTAGTAGGTTGGCATGCAGCAACAACAATAACAGCTTAGACACACAAAAATACAGAGCAGACAATGACTACATCGAGCACTTCAACACGCAACAATTGAAACACAAATGACTTGAATGGAGTGTTCATTGGAGTGTGAAATTTGCAAGACAATTACTGAATTGACACAGCTTGCTAATCATTTACCCACTGTAAATATGTATGTATACATCATATGTATATATCATAGTTCAGTAAGCGATATTTGATTGGAATCAAAACTTAGCGAACATTGCTTATAAAATCAATTGAGTGTGGGGTGAAAAAGTTAATTCTCTTGCTTTTTATAGAGAAGAAGTTATTTGACTATAGGTCTCTAAAGGGTCCCACCCCGGGGAATGCGAGTGAGAAACTGTGTGCCTATTTCTTTTATTGCAACAGCTCTCTAAGGACTGCCAGTTTGACTGAAAACAAAAAAGTAGTGTTTGATCTAATGCTAGTCAGACGAAAATATTAAGTGGGGTTTAAACTAAATTATTTAAAAGAACATTTCTGATATTTCTATTATGAGGCAGACTATCTAGTCTTTAGGAATAATATGTATAATCTAAGCCGAAGGCCCCAGCAGCCAGTGCTTTAAAAATTAAGTTAGCTGTAATTTCAATTGCTGCTAAATCTTACAAATAAATAAATAAATGTATAATCTTTTAAAGGCTTTTTATTTCCCATAAAATATTTGCCTATTGCAGACATTTTGGAAATTCCTAAAAATGCATTTATTATAGCAGAAACGGCAAACAAATCGGCACTCTAAAATTGAAAATATAGTATGTCCCACAAATATGTATAATAAAATTTAATGAAAATAAAGAGACAAACAAAAATGAATTAAAATTCAATAAATAGTTATAAACTATCTGTTGCGAAATAGCAAAAGCAACATTAAGAACAGAAGATAAAGCAAAGAGATGAAACGTAACGGGACTAGCCGAATATCATCTTAGTGTACACGCACAGTTCTTCATCTGCTTTATGTCTCCTCAGTTCACTTTAAGCGACGAGAGCGTACAGTTGAAAAGAATTCATTAAAGAACAACTCATATATATTTAAACATAAAACCACCGTCTTATTACTTAACATAATATTATTGACTGCCTGCTAAATAATCAATACTATCAATAGGCGTGTGAAGCTTTTGACATTTTGATTACACAAAGCTTCAAAGATAACTGAATACAAGCACGAAATTAATTAAATCATCGAACTATTCAAGCTAATTGTTTGTCTTGTACACTGGCGTTCTGGAATTTTTTCTCCGCTCTGGCTCTGATTTTGCTCTGATCTGGCTCTGGTTTTGCTCAAGTCTCAAGGCTCAAGTCTGACACTGCCAATGTCTCTGCCAATAGAACTCTCTCAACTCTGGCTCTGCTCTGGTGAAGCTGTGGCTCGACTGTGGCTCATCTCTTCTGACTCTGCTCAAAATCTGGTTCAGTTTTTTTGACCTCTGGTTGAGTTCTAGCTAAAGATGGGCTCAATATATATTACGTAATTATGCTCTTACGTAATTGAAATCTTACGCACTAAGAGAATAACTCTTCACAATAGTTTAAAATAAATAACAAATAAATTAAATATACACATTTATGTATATGTATGTTCAGCTAAATATTTATATATATTTAACATAAAGACTATTACCAATTATTTTTAAAGCAATGCCTTTAACTGAGTTATGCCTATTGCTGAGTTATTTTGTAGGCTCGATTAGTGGGCTCGTTGAGGTATTAGCATGCGTACAACGATGCACAGTAGTAGAGATGACAGCAGAAACATATAAAAATGTAAGATGTCCAAAGGTCTGCCTCTATTTGATGCCTAAATGAATATTCACACTTGTAATTGATAATATCCGATAACTTGCTCATCGTTTGTTCTACATAACTTGAAGATGTATTAAAAATGATAGTAATCTCTAAACTGCAGCGGGCACGACACAGCAACTGACAAAAATGTAAAATCAGCCTTGAGTACAGCTCAAAATGTAATAAAAGGACACATGTGTGCATTAAATCTCGAGCAGTGTTTCTTACATTAAAATATGAGTTAGCCAAGCAACGAAGTATCTTGAAGGTCTTGCAAAGAATGCATGAATCATGAGCCATTTGCTAGCTGGACACATTAGTCTGGCTTACTTTAGGACAACTTGGCCTTCGCCTCTGCACCACAGCTGTGGTCAGTCAGTTATATGCGCTGATTGCTCAGTATTCATAAAATGTGAGCTGCAAAAATAAAATATTCTTTAAGTTGCACTTTTTCTACGTTTTCAACTAAAGCCTTGTCTATTACTTGGGTGAATTAAAATATCGATTCACGTAAAATATTTATAGTCCATTAAATTCGAATTTGTTGCGCACTTCAGCAAACAAATAAATTGCACGAGTTTTGCTCATTTAAAATGCTTTCCTAAATCAACAACAACAACAACAACAAATCAAATAGAGGAAAAGCCACACATTTATTAATTTTTTATTCAACATTCATTATTTATTAAATATTTCATTTAATTTAAAACGTATTCTGTATTTGCCACTGAAATTAAAATATGTATTTTAATTGGTTTTTATTGATGGCTAAATCAATTGTAATACTCTTCTGTGACGGCTTCTTTTTGCTTTTTCTCATTTATGTATTTTTTTCTGCTTTTTTTCGTTTTGCTCTTCACTTAACAATTCAAATTTACACATTAATATAAACACACAAATATATTTATAAATATGTATATATTCATATTTGTGTACTTGCCAATTGAAATCTAATTTCATTCATTATTCGACTTTATGTTTGTGGTTTAGTTCAATTAAAAACATTTCATTTGCATATTGTTATGCACAATTAATAATATTAAGTTGCTCTTGGCAATAGAATTGATTTTTTATTTTTTAATAATTTTTTATATATTTATTTTAATTTTAATATAAGTTTTGTATACTTCAATTACCTTGCCAATGTTAAACACATAACAAACATTCATATATTTTATGCGCATCTTTCTTAAATAGTTTTACAAATTCGCCTAAGTCTAGGATAAAACTATAAAATGTTCGAATATTTGAATATTTAATTATTCTGTCTGAGACTTTTTACTTCTGAGTCTTTCACATAGAGTTTGCTACACATATACACATAGACACTAGACATATGTATGTTCTCCAGCTTAGTTAGTCTTTAAACTTAAATTAGTTTAGTTTCCGTTTAGTATTTTAAAATGTTTCTTAGCTGAGTTTTACGATTAACACAAACCTTATGAATTAAGTTCGCGATTTTGTAGTTTTCCATTTAAATCTTTAGCCTACGTCTACAAGAATTTGTAGTATTTATTTATTTGGCTTAACTCTCGTACTTCATTTTCATAAATAAAATTCTTTTGAGATTTCCGTTGAAACCCCTGCTTAAGTGACAAATAAGATTAAAAATTGCATTTGTGCTGTGAGTATTCATGCCTTAAATATTATGTATTCATATTCATAGTAGTCATAGTCGTATTCATAGTCACATTCAGGAGAACCACAAAACAACATTTCATATGCCAACAAGTACGTCATTTAACAACTAACACACATTACGTATACGCCATGTAACTCTTCACATTTGACAAAACCAAAAGTACACAAGAATCGCTGACATTTTTTTGAAAGCTTAATTTACAGGACATGCAGCAGACGCTCGAGTTGCAGAAAAACAATTTGAGAGTATAATTGTCTGTCAGCCCAGGCAACATGGCCTGACACAAACTTTCAAAAAAACTGGGGCTCATGGTCAACAGGACTTTGAATACTTTTGGTTATTTGCCTCGTTCTCTATTTCCACGTCATTTGCAGCTCTTGCGACATATTTTGTATCTCGAAGCATGCAATTTACTCGTATGCTAACCTATTTATTCACCGCATGCAAACACTTTGCAGCCGCGTCGAACAGCTTCCCTCTTACGACTAGTTAGCTTAGACGTCTAGGTTAATTAGTTTTCCAGAGTGTATGGGACTTACATAGCTATAATATATAATATTGAAATACACATTAAAATAACGACTAGCTGTTGATTAAATCTAAGAATTTCACTTGCTTAGCATGGCGAGTGCTCGTGAATGCGACTGCTTCCTTACAGAAGGATATAAGTATTTGAATTGGAATTTGAATTAGAATTAGGTCGACTCAACCTGGCGCAGTCAAGACTGTTTAATCTCTCTGATTGAACTCTAAGTTAAATTTCAATTAATTGTCTTCGAAAAATCCATCAATTGGGCGGCCGAAGCAGGCTGTCTCGTCTTTCCATCAGCTTGTCAGGCGGTCGAACAATATTTGCCTCCGCTGGCTGTGGCCTGCGAAAATCCCATCAATGTCAGACTCGGGCTTACTCTATTCGGCCTGCTTGTTTGCTTTTCTTTTCGTATTTTAAGTTGGGCAAATTATTTTCTTTGGGCTTCAGCTATTTACCTTTTGTTGTGGTTTTTTTTTTTTTTTGTTTTTACACAGAAAGCCAAATGTCTGAGTTGACAGATTTCCGCGCAATTGGCCCAAAAATTGCCAAACGAAATTTAATTCCAGCAACAAAAAACAAAAAAAAAAACGAAAGAGAAAACAAAATGGAATAAAAGAGGAGAGCCGTGCGACAGTTATGCGCAAATTTGAAATTGAAATGGAAGTGACGCATAGAGGCGAACCGTAAAGGATGCCAGCCTTTTAATGGATTCTCTTGACTCCCTGCAAGGCGGAACAATTGCTGCGAGGTAACTGAGCAAACTCATATATAAGTATACATATATATATGTATATGAATATATAGAGTATGTTTAGAATTGGTTGTTAACGCCTTTGGGGCCTGCCTAGATGCGGCACAGACATAAACTGACGCACACCGCACTCCACGCACTTAGAGACTTGATATCAACGATTTGCGACGCTGCTTGAGCCAATTGCTTGGGGGCTCTGTTCTCAGTTCTCAGTTCCAGCGCAGCAATTTCGCATCGTTGTCACTTTATTTGGCATTTATCAGCACTTTTAGCGCCGCACAATAGGACTACAGCCACACCCACTCGCCCAGGCTTCGTAGTTTATGCCACATCTCCAGACACTTTGCTGTCGTCGAGTTCCTGCGCCTAGAAATGTGTTTCGAAGATCTGCAAAATAAAAAAAAAATGAAATACTTTAACATTTTTACGCATATTGATTCGAGTTTATAAAAGCAATAAATTGGTTTACATAAATTTTACAAATTCAGCACGCGCAGTCACTCAAACATGCAGTGACACATGTTAAGGCAGCTTATGCCAGTTTGGCCAACAAAGCGCCTTTGAGACAAATGCATTTTGCTGGCAGCGACTGACACCTCCTGCCATAGCCCGTCTTCAGTTGGCCCATATATATGTATGTATGTATGTGTAGCTGGCTATAAGCGACGCATAATTTGCGTCTGGCGTCGACTTGATGACCATGTCATGGCGTGTTAATCGCCACTGTCAAGGCCAAAAGGCAAATGAGCAGCAAACGAATGAGTGAATAAAAATACTTCCAGCAGACGCGCCCACACTGGTCGGTCGGACAGCACCCGCTGGCTGCAATTAGCATTAGCCACTTGTTGCAGCTCGTTCGAGGTCACGGCCATTGCCATTGGCGCTCCTCTTAGTCTTCCTTTGTTTCTCCACTCGCGTTCATAATAAACTAATATTACATTGACATTCCGCAGCGAAGCTTATTAAAATTATAATTACTTGCAATACTTCAAGTGTTTTACTGCCAACTTGTACTTAGCAGAGGGACAAGGCGATGTGGGCAAAACATAGAAATATTCTACTTAAATTTGACGAGTTAGTGGGAAAGAAAAGCAATTAGATATAGTACTTGCTGCATATAATATTCTAATTAGACTTGAAGCTTTTGTTAGGATATCGTTAGGATAATCACTTCAAGGTGTCTATAGATGTAGCATGTTTTCTATATCATTTGATCCATATTCTTACAATATCTTTATTATATTCTATTGGTCAGTTCTTCTCAAACCAAAAAGGATGCTAAAATCACCAATGAATAATTGCCAAATTTCTATCTAGATTGCTCAATTTATAACCAAGATTATGTCAAGTTTTCTTTGACGAACTTTAGTTAGTACAACATGAGTTTGAGGAACTGTCAAAAAGAATTTTGCTATGACATCAGGTCTCAACGAAGCAGCCAATGGCAACGGCAATTAGTATTTTCCAATGCAACGCGATATGCGTACAAAGAACGAGGTGTGCGAGCGAGGGAGACGCCTCGTTCGAGTGTGGCGTGATTGTTGTTATATCGAACCGAAAATGATGCGTGGGTATAAACGACAAGAGTCTACATATGCAAAGAGAAGCGAGAGTACGCAACTGCGAGCATAATTAAATGAAAGAAAATGCAATGTGAGATGCCTCGAAATCAAACCATTCCCTCACATATAGGTACATACATATATAAATTTAACATATACCTATGCATATGGCGTGCAATAAGCCTTTAAAAGAAAAGAAAACTTAAATTGATAAACAATGAAATACAATTTTCAGTTTTTGCTTTTCACATTTTGTGAGGAAAGAATTTATTACATATTCATTAGAAACTCTGAATATGCGCCGTAATTTCGTTCATAATTAAACATATTTGTCGTCTGTAAGATAAAGAGAAAACACAATTTCCTTGCTGTCTTGGCAAAGGGACACATTCTTTGCAGATCATGTTTTCGTGATTTCTTGTGTTTTGATTGCATTCCTCGATTTTTAATTTGATTTCAAGCTCCGTTCAAGCGCACGCAGTCAGGTGAATGGAGGAGACTCGCAGTGGCACATGCCAAGAACTCTGACGAAAGATGAAAATTCAGCTCAAATTTATTTTTGTGCTTTGAATTTATATTAATTCGCGCTTCGACTCTGCTGCTGCCATTCCAGACCAGCCCTTGCCCAGCCTTTTGCGTGTTGTTTGCAGGGCCGACATTGGGAAGATTTTCACTGGCATTCAATTAAAATTAATCGAAATGCTAAAAATAATGAGCGAATTCCTATGTTAGCGAAAAACACAAAATTAAATTAGTATGTAAGGCTATAAATATAATTTTACAATTTTAGTTAGAGATTTAAGTTGATTTTGCATTTTGTGTTAAAGTGAATATGAAAAGCTTGACTGAATTCTGTGAATTATCTTAAAGAAATTCAAGTTCAGAATTATTTGCAAAATGGAGTAGAGGCTCCTTTAACAGTCACTTTATAATTCTAGCTAGATAAAATTAACAAATAACAGAATAGAGAAAACTCATGCATATACATCATATATATTTAATGTATACAATATATTCAATCAAAACACAAGATTTTGGATAACTATAATTTATATAGTCAACTTGAGCTTCTCAAATGAGCAAGGAACTGGGTGCATTCTCGTCGCTAAAAAGTAATAATGAAAGTATTAAAATGTCCCATGAGCATGGCAAGTGATTCTCTTAGAAGAGGAGAACTTTTGATGCTAGAACTTTATGCAGAAAATAGTCATATAGCTTGAGCAAACTCTCCTGAGTTTATCTTCTCTTTCGATATGTCGTGCTCATTTAAGTTGAGTTTTAGTATATCGCGTTCATTTACTCTTAGTAAACTCATTCACCTTAGCAATCCTAATACACACACACATATGCAATATTTGCCAGTTCTATCTGTCTGTTCAAAAACTGTCTAGTCTTTCTCCCATCACGCTAACTTTGTGTACATTAATCAAAGGCACGGCACTCATTCAATAAATAATAAGCTCATTAAACTAAATAGACAAGTCTTTGTTTAGCCTTCGGAAATGATGGAGTCAGAGTTGCCAAACAGTTCTTTAGCCTCCAACAAATATTTATGTTTGAGAGAGCAAGGAAACATAGAGTGTTTAATGGAACTTCGCATAAGAATCAACCATTTCAGCGCTCGAAGCACACTGATATTGAGCTCTCATGCGTTTATTGATAGAGTCTGAAAGCCAATACGAAGTTAAGTTCGACCCCTTACAGAAACTTAATGTGAGTTCTAGCTGTGTCATCTACATGTTGTATGGTATTAGTTAAGGCAATCAAACTGTGGCTATCTCAAACGTCTATGCTCTATAGAATCACTAAGCTGAGCCCAGCTGCTCACTTTATCCGTCGATGATTTTCATTTCACACAAACACAGCCACAAATCTGGTTTTGTCAATTCGGCTCATTGCTTGGGAAAATTCTAATTGCAGCCTTGGCCATAAGATTTATAAAATGAAATTTCAAATATTGCTCTTATCATTTGGCTGGGCGCCACAAGTCTGAAGTGTAAAATGTTGAGCATTAAAATAAATATTCATTAAGAAAAGCCCAAGGCGGAAGCTTTAAGGAGGGCCCGCAACCCACATTAAGGCGACCCAAAGGCTCCATTGTTGATAATTGAAATGAAATTTTCTCGCCAGCCACAACTAGCGTATAAGAAATGCCGAACCGAGTCGCAAAACAAAGGTAAACTTCGCCTTGAGCCTTCTATGGGATTCGGTCTTTTAGTCGCCTCTTGCACAGTGTGCAGAGTGCTGGAACGAGATCCGGGCAACTACCTTTAATGCCACTTTATTAAGTATTCATTATTGTCAACTTGCCTTGTGGGCTCGGCGGGCTTCGAGGGAGCTGCGAGAGTTGTGGGTTCTGTGGCAAAGTTGAGCCCAGCCGAACCGAGCCGTGGGCGAGAGTTGACCAAACTGTGTCGAGCTTTAAGGTAGGTGTGCTGCGGTCCGCCGAGAGGAACTACATCTGCGAGGAGGAACATTAATTGCCAGCGGCACATTGATGTTTATGTAATTAATTTTAATTGCAGTACTTTTCTCCAGCTCCGCGCGGGCACCAAAAGTTTCTGTTTATTGTTTTGTTGTTTTGTTTGCTCTTTTACAGTTTTATTACGGGCAACATTTGTTTTCATGTTTGCAGTTGACAAAGTGCTCGCTCGCTCCTCCTAACGCCACAACAAAATCAATAATAACAGCAATAAAATATTTAGCTACACGGCACAGAGCGCACAGCGCGTATGCGCAATAAATAAATCATTAACCATACGGGCAAATAAAACGGAGCTAAGAAACGTTTAACAACTATCGAGCATGACTTTGATATACCGTGAACATTGTAGCCAAAGCCATTGTATTTGCTTGACAAATAGCACAGAGCGGCAGGGGGCAGGGGGCGTATACGCAATAACTAAATTATTGCGCATACGCTTAGCAATACAATAGAAGCAAAGCCGGCACTGTGTGAGCTCATAAGCATAAGTAGAGCAGCCGAAAAGAGTTGTCTGATGCATGACTATCATATATCCTGTAAACACCTTTCTGTAAATGGCTTTATTCTTGCTAATTCATTTAATTTCTGAATTCACTTTCAGTTCTTCGAATGAATCTTAGCTGTTTCATTCATCAGTTTTTGTAGAGCCAGATATCCGCCTTAGATTTCATGTGTTAGAGTGAGACAACTACTGAGCATAACTGTTAAGTGATGACTTCTAATATACTTCTTAAAGTAAACATGAGCACAGATAGCACAACGCATCACATACCCTGTAAATAACCACTCAATACGCCTCATTGGAAATTCCTTTGATTATGCAGAGGGCAACTTAGTACGAAGCGAGACAGGTAATAGGTTTATGATAATTAGTACATCTATCCAGCTCTTGCTGAATATCGCTTTCATGGCTGGCTTCTTTGATCCTGGACCAGGGTGTGGCAGTGCCGCGCTCACTTAGCTGGCCAAAATTACTGTCTATTAGGCAGCTCATCTTAAACTTTGCTTTATGGCGCTGAGTGCCCCGTGGAGGTCTTTAAGTTGCCTCAATTAGCGGCCGGCATAGACAAGTTGTTTGCTGCGTGGGCGGCATTTGGCCAAAGGGCCTCTGGGCCGCAAACACGGCACATGCAGACAGGACATGCACAACCTGCGGACGTGCTGGCGAATGTTCATTTTAATGAATCGCATGCTAAATATAGTCAGCAGCAGGCGCCATGCCCAAATAAATGAGTTGCTAATTAGGCTGACGGACACACACACACACACACACACACACACACAACTACAGCAAAAGAGTGAGTAAATAAAAAGGAAAGGCACTTGAAATGAAAACATAACACTCGAGCCGAGCTGATAGCCAGCACGGACAGGGCCGGCATCTGTTGACTGTGTGACATCATCCGTTTGATGTTATTATCAAATTCTAAAATCCTGCCGAAGTCACACTCTGCCAGCGGCATTTTATTTTTAAATTATGCGCGCACAACAAAATAATTATAACAAGTGCCGGGCGAAAGGCATTTAAATATTACAAATGCAAAGTACAAAATGGCAGCAGCAGAACATTTAACAAGCACACACAGACACAGACATCCTCTCACCCACACACCCACACACCCACACACACACACACAGTACGCAATGAAATTTAATGAGTTAAAAAGATGTCCCTTTAAATGCGCCGGAAGTAGACAATGGGCTAAGCCCCAGCCTCTGCTAAACTGATGTATTTTTAATTGTTGCATACATTACCATAGATTTAAATTACATCATGGGACCCACGAGGCAGCCAAATTATGTTTATGAGTGTGTGAGAGTGCGTGTGTGCCCATGCAAAGGCCAAAGTTCAACCAGATCCTCGAATAACTCGGCAAGTTAATGAGTGCGTAAGCACGCCCAGCACATTACATAACTGTATGTACACATAATACCGTTAACATTTTCATTACGCATGTGTATACAATAATTATCCATATTTTTATTTTCTTTTTTTTTTATTTATATATATTTATTTATTTCTGTTTCATCTCTGCTTCAATTACTAAACAAAATATTCAATTCGTTTTATTGCATTTTTGCAGCCATTTCAATTGTTATGCTCTGCGTGCTCGGCGAGTTCATTAAAGTGTAGTCTCACTGTATTTACATAAATGTATATTCTGGGCAGCGCAAATGCAAATATTTGTTGTGCTTGTGACAACAGAGCAGACAAGCAAAAAGGCTTCAACAGGCTGGCGCCTGGCGCCTCTCTCGCAGTGGAATGGGCTCGATTGGAGACCTTTTTTGTTGTCAACTCGAAAGTATTTCACATCAAGTTTCAAATGCTCGTCAGCTGTGCGTGAGATAGCATTATTTGCTAATTAATACAGAGCTCCCGCTCAAAACCTTATCTATTCGACCTAGATCAATGAATTTTATCCTTTCGTCTGCGGAACTCGCACAGAGCTCAGCTGACAGAGTTCGGTGGCAAATGTACATTCAACTGTATTTTCTTCCATACCAAGTGGAATTTAATCCTCACCCTCCTATGCAATTCTCATTAAGTCGGCGCAGGTTTTCATGCTGTGATTTGATGTGGCGTCTCAGCAAATTATGTTGT
Organism: Drosophila paranaensis; assembly: GCA_035047545.1. Taxonomy (NCBI): domain Eukaryota; kingdom Metazoa; phylum Arthropoda; class Insecta; order Diptera; family Drosophilidae; genus Drosophila; species Drosophila paranaensis. The sequence goes on along the minus strand of JAWNPL010000145.1, from coordinate 3,149,410 downwards.
CAGCCTTACGCCAAAGCCAGATTTGCTTTTTTGCAGATTTGGAAAAACTGAAATACTGCTCTTCTATGCGAGTCTCATGAACTCAACTATGTCGTCTGCTCTACTGTGTTCTTTAGTTATGGTGTAATAAATCATCTCCTTCCACTCTCACTCTCGTTCCCCCTTTTTTTTTGTCCCTTTCTTAATCCTCTCTCTCTCTCTCTCTACCTCATCTTATTTGCATAAATGTCTCTGATATTGCTCGCATGTAAGCCGCTTTGGGGTAAACATTCATTCACATATTTAGGACTTGCTTAGGCCAAGAGTAATTCATAAAAAATAATATTTAAAAAAAGAACAAATTCGCAAAGCGAGCGACATTTTTGCAGGCTCATGTGATTTGAAAATGAAAGAGAAAATCTGAAAAATTTCGAGTACTAAATAACTGTCCAGCGACTGACAGCGAGAGCTAGAAAGAACTTCGTTTATTTGCGCATTCCATTAGTTATGAAGGCCGGCGCTTAATTTGGTTGCCGTGCCAAGCAAGAAAAATGACGAGCAATTTGCCCGCCGCTATCCTGGGAGCTCTGTTAAACGGACCTTGCCAACTACTCGCCCGCAGTGTTGTCCTGGATGCTGTCCTGGCTGTTATCCTGCTTGTTGTTGTTGTCATTGTCGCAGTCCCAGTCGCAGTCGCTGAGATATTTGTGTTCATAAATTGCGACTGGCCCAAGTCGCTTATGTGTTTAAATTATGTAGCATTATTCAAAATATTAACTTGAATTCACACAAGGACGTCAAGGACATGCCACTGCTGGTCTCCTGTCTTCATTTTAAACAACATTAAATTCCTCGTTTCTCCATAAGCACTTCTCTTTGCAATATTTTGTGAAAATTATCACAAACTCACACTGCGGCGTCGCCCGACCCTGCTTAGACCCGGGCTGCGGTCTGTTTGAGAGTTTATAAAATTAATTTGGCTGCGGCATGCGTACAGTGCGTATTAATGTGTGCGGACAGGGCTCAAAGCCGACATCAGCTCATGACTCAAAAGAGAAAAACAGAGTGAATTTCTTATTTTAATTCACTCACAGCGATTAAATAATGTATAAGTTGCCCGGGCAGGGATTTGGCGGCAGGATTTGATTGATATGCCAAGCACGTAGGAGAGGAAAACACAGCGACAAATCGAAGGAGCAACAGGAAGTTGACAGCTGGCGGGCAGGCAGATGATATTTAATATATATTATAATCATATTTGCCTCATCAATTGCTGTTCCCGAAAAGCGATTCGAGTTGCCCTTGAGTAATATATGAAAGTCTTAAAGTTAACTATAGTTACTTCTGAGCTAACTCTGGCAGCTTAAACCCATTTTCACTCGTGAATCTATAGCCTTGGCTAGAGCACATTAAAGTCTCGCCACTGAATTGTTGTAAAGTATAGTCGCACAGTCAAATCTGCTGCCTCAACACTTGTTTGAATTCAACTAAGATTTTCCATACCTATAATCTTCTTCTGCATAAAAAGCCAGATTCACCAACCGCCTCTGAATTGATGTTGTTTGTGGCGCTGCTTCAAAAAAAGCAAAAAACGAGCTCGTAAAATGAATGATTATTTCGCACTCATGTGTGGAAACGCACACCCAGTTCTAAGAACCGAAATCCGGAGGCAGTCCCCCTCGAGCCATAATGACATGCAGGTCCTCAACATGTTGACGAGCTGTTGCTCGTAAAATAAAATAAAATAAAATAGAATAAAAAATAAAGCGAACCAATGAAATAACAGTGAAGCATAGTTATCAGGGGCTCGAGGCCACAGTGCCCCAGAGAGCTGGCCCAGTCTGGCCAAGCATTGGCTGCTCGTCTGGCGCTGATATCAATCGCAATCGAGCTGCCAACTCTGATTAAAATAATGATAATGTTCAGTTCAGTTTTTGTCATCTTCTATTCCTCGCTTTTCTTCACTTTTTGCAGCTGTCTCAATTCTGATTACTTTTTCCTTCGCTTCGCTCTTGTTGTGTTAATGTGATTGACTCTTGGCCAGGGGAAACGACTGCATTAATTACAGCCGAAAGAAACGCGTTAATGACCTCAAGTTTTTCCTGGACACACCAGGAATAAGAATTTAAATACATTTCGGCCCAGACAGAACTTAAAGGGAAGGCGCAGGGTATCAGCTAGTCTCATAAACTCCTCCTGTTCGTTGCTGTACTCTGCTCGAGGCAGAGTTATGCATGTACCTGGACCATAAATTACAGGGCGTGCAGCTGCCAGCTTTCCATATATAAATGTTTTTTCTTTTCGCTTCGTTTTTTTGAACATTTTTTGCCCGGACACGCCCAGACACAGTTGTCTGCCTCAAAGGGAATGCGCACAGCTGCCTTCCTGGCACATTTATGGTTATATTTTTAACAACTTTCGTAATGCCCTCTGCCAGGATTCTTCGCCTTCCAACTGAGTTTTCGTTTTTTCGACTTCCACGAAAGTTTTCAACTGGCATTTAGCAAAGTAAAAGTTTTTACTACTTTCGCATAGATTTTCCTTTCTCGCTGCATAAAGCTGATATACCACTCTCAGAATGCTACAGAGTATGCAGAGCTTAAGCCCGCCGGATCAACTACGTAATTCCTCTCATTCGCTGAGCTTACATAACTGAGAGCAAAAGGCTTTAGACTTTTTGTATGTCTTGTAGGGTATCTTAGGGTCATGCCACTTGGGCTGGCATTGTTTTGCATCATGCCTCAAAATTATGACCACCATGTCGAGCGATGTCTTTGTTTACTTTCCCCATTCAGCTTCTTTCTTACTTTTTTGCTTACTTTCTTCGCTGTTCGCACATAAATTAAGAAATGACGTTGAAAAAAATAAACACTGAAATGATTGTTGTTGTTGTTGTTGCTGCTGTTGTTGTTGCTGTTGTTGTTGCCTAGTCCGACAGCTCGTGAAGAGGCCTGCCTTAGCTGGGCAACTTTGACATGCTCCAAAGTCCCGAACCCGCGCAGCTCAACCGCCACCCGCTGACAGGTGTTTCGTGCTTCTACGCAATTACAACGCCTCGATGAGTTGCGCCAGCCCCAAAACATACACTGCGAGAAAATTCGAAATCTCACTAATACACTGTGAGAAAGGAGAGATTGTTTTGATATTCGAATTCTTCTTCTTTTCAACTAAACTCATCCCATTAATGTCCATTCAGTCGCTCATCATGTGCATCCCACTTTTCTGCCAGTGTATATTCCTGTTTACATATTGTCTCCATGGGCCAGGCATTTCTCTCTGATTTTGTATGAACATTTTATGCTCGCCGTTGCATAATTATTACAGCAGCGCCATGACAAAGCCCAAATCCTTGAAAGGGGCGACGCGCCGCCTCAGCCTCCGGCCGGCGGCCTTAAGTATTCATGCAGGCACGGATTGTGTTAACATTAAGTATACGTATTATGATTGTAGACGCAAGGGTTTTGTTCGCCACGACGACGACGACGACGACGACGACGGTGACGGTGACGTGGCAGGTATAAAATTACAAGTAGTTAAATTGGATGTGAAAGGGAAGCTGCAAAGGTAGCCCGAGATAGACAAATGCTCTCAAATAAGACTCAAATTTCAATGGAGAAAGCAAATATAACGCGAATGCGAATACACAGAACTTAAAGCCCAATTTGGCAAAATAAAATACTATTGAGCTAACGATTGAGGAGTTTCACCCTTTGTTTTAATGCTGGCGCATAAGCTGACTGAGCCCAAATTGTTAACCACTTTGGTCTATTGCTCGGGCAATTATTAAAAGGCGTTTTTCGTTTCATTTAACTTGTAATTATTAACTTGGCCAATGCATTCGGCTGAGCTGAATTGGCTTGTGGACTTTAATGGGAGTCAAGCCGCAAGCATTTAGCCAAGTTGCCCCTCCTCGACTGCCGCTGCTCGAATCATTAAGCACGAAATTTAATTAACTGTTGATAAAGTTGCTAATAAACGCGCATCCGCCTCGAACCGAGCGGCAGAGCCCGTGGCTCATATTAAGTGGCATTAAGCTATGCTGTCAGCGCAACTGCAAAAATTCGAAGAACTGCCTATGAGGGGTCCCTCCCGCCCCATCAGCCTTCCAATCTGGCGACCAAGCGCTTCTGTGGTCAGTGGTGCATGGCGTTCGGTGGGTCATAAATTATATATGGCCAGTCACTATTTATGCTGAACTCAGATGAACTGGACAATCTTTCAGCAGGCACCAGGCCACGTGCTGACCAATGTTTGCTATCCGCATCCGCATTTAGCACACCTGAAGTTCACAGAGAGAGCGCACGTGCACCACGCCCTACGGATGTATATACATATATATATATATATATATATATATATATATATATATATATATATATATATATATATATATATATATATATATATATATATATATATATATATATATATATACATGTGTGTGTGTGTGGGTATAACTCGATTCGACACTTCTTGCCAAATTTAATTGGGCATAAACGCCGCTCGCTTTTATAGACGTTTCCCATCAATAACACAGTCAGCTGCAACTGCCCATTGAACGTCGTCACGCGCTCCGCACACTTGGCCCAAAGCCAGAAAGCAAATATTTGTTCAATAAACTTATTGAAGTGTTGATTAATTATGTCCATGTTTTCTTAAACTTTAATAATAAGAATAGAAAGAGAAAAGCTAAAGATAGAAAAAAACTTATTGTACTGCATATTGAGAGCAAAGCTCAATGGAAGCTTTAATGAGCTTTGCCTGTTGCGTTTACAGAGTACAAAATACTTTTTCTTCAAATATCGAAACTCTCAAGAAAATTTCACTTCTAGCTAATCTTTCAATGAGAAAAATCATATTTCCTTCTATAAACTGGGCCTTTATATTGAACAAAGCTTAGGCGACCTTTAATGAGCTTCCATTCCGAAAAGTTTCACTTAAATTTAACTTTCTATCTACGAGTAAACTTACTCTATATCATAAATAAATATACTCCATAATTGTACCTTGTTCTTTTTTCATTCGAAGCTTCAAGGAGCTTTTGCTTTTATTTAAAAAATGCTTGATTTTTCCTCTCAGTTTCAACTTTCGCTTTCAGTAATATCAATCAACAAATTAAATCATTTGCTATTTCACAATGAAACTTCCGCTATTATTTTCACAGACTTCAGTCGACATTTCCTTTTCAAAAAATCCTAAATAGTTTCACGCAACGTCCGCTCTCCACAATTTCCATCCCACATTGAACTGTGTGAGATTTTTTGTCTTTGCGGTACTTTGTTTGGCTAACTGCGGCATTCAGCCCAGTGTGAATTGGCAGCGAGGCGAAATGAAAATTTGGCACTGCTATGAGCTACGTGCCGGGCATACAGAGCAGCGTTACCAGTTCCTTGGGGCCATGGCAACAGTCGTCATAGGGCACTTTTGATGAGTGAGTTAAATGCTTCAACTGTTTGCTTGCATGACAGACAGCCTGCCCCCAGGCAGTCCTTCGGCCAGCATAATCGCTATCCTTCTTGCGCGCAGAGTGAGAAAAGATGGCCGAAATGAGGGTCGCCCTTCGGCACATTCCCATATTTATTGTATTTTGGCGTAATTTTTATGATTTATTTATCATGCACTCGCAGTAGTAACTGGGCAAACTTTGGGGCCCTGCCCCCACATTTTATCGAACACAATTTATGGCCATCAATTTTATTTCGATGTGTGCCCAGAGTTTTTGTTTTAAGCGCCCCCCCACCGACTGGGGGCCTGGCCTTGTGGTTGGCTGGCAAGGAGAGAAAAAACAGTTGGCAGACAACTTTAAGCTCATAAATTGTGTGTGCCATTCAGCAGGTGTCGGCGGCTCACGTATGTATGTGGGGCTGGGCTTAGCACGCTCTGATAGCGCCCACATTGCGGAATACCTTTCGCACCTAATCTTGGCCACTTTCAATAGTAAATGTGTTTCCATCGGCCTAATAGTTTCTTACCCATGTTGTTTTTCTGCAGTTCCGCTTTAATTGTTTGCTCAACACCTTGGCTAACTTCCTGGCTGACAGCGCGGTCCTGGCTGCCTCGCTCGTTGGCCATACAACATAATAAAAGCTTGTTAGCTTAATTGCTTAATTGGCCTGGCAGTGCCATGGCCACGGGGCCAGTGGGCCAGCAGATTCAGGTATGCTGGCGAGAACAGCGCAACGCAGCTCTAATGAAAATGTTGTTTTCCCTTTTTGCCTCACACATTAGGCTGATTAGACACGGGCAACGGGAATAAAAATAGAGCCATGTGGATATAAGTACATACCACACACACACACACACATGAACACACACACGGACGCACACACATGTTTGCGTGGAACGTGTTGAGTTTTACATTACTAAGCTAACTCGAAGCTCACACCCCCTGATAAGTTGTAAAGGTAAAACGGCAATTGCATTTCTATTTAATTATACTCTAACGAAGCCTGTGTATTATAACTAAAGGCAGGGCTTAGCTAGCTAATGAATTATTTTTTAAGTAAAAGCATTTGCATATTCATGGAATTTACATAAGAATATAAAGGGAATGTAAAGGAAACTGCATCTGTAATCTACTTAGCGTCTGTTAACTAAAATATATGTCACATTACATGAATCTGTTAAATTACATTTAGATTACTGCAATTAGTAGAAGCACTAACCACATAACTCATAGATATAACACGCAGAGCACTGAAATTCAGCGAATTCCCAAAGTGACAAGGCAGCCCCATGGCGAATTCACTGAATTCGCTTTACTTTTTGCTGCGAGCAGCCGGTACTCTGTGACAAGAAAACCAGTGCTCTGCGAGCGCTCGTTCGGTAATGGTCCATTTCTATATGAAGCCCTTCTATGCAACCATGTATGCTTATTTTCTGATCTCTTCTGTCTCATATATTTTTATTATCGCTCTCTTCTCTCTCGAATATATATATGTAAGAACTCACCAGCAGCAGCACACCAAAATTGAAATTTGCTGGCTGAGGCTTCATTTCGTCTCTTGCGACAGTAGAGTATACCAAACTTTTGAAAGTGTTTGTCATGCCCATGCAAAATGTTGACATTTTTATTATTATTTATGAGAAGGGTATGGATGTGTGAGGCTCATACGAAGAATATGTTTTCGCGACGAGCATGCACACACACTATCAGTACTTACCGTTACAGCAGCTCACATGTATGAGCATTTGTGTGCCTCCATGCGAAACTTTAGCTGCAAGTGGAAATTGTAGAATCCCAATGCGTGTGTGTGTGCCTTAGAATTTTGTGAACGACACTGAGATTTGTTCGATCTTGTGAACTTACAAATCCACTTCACACATATACATATGTATATACATACATACATACTTACATCTAGAAATTAATGTGAGTGTATATATTTACATACATATACATATATTTTAATGGTATTTAATACATATATTGTAATGGTAATTACTTAAATAACATAGGCCCATAGCATTATCAAATCGAAAAAATCATCGTAGAGCACTAACTAATAAGTGTACATAATTCTTTCAAATATACCTGTCATTAGGTTATAAAAGACTACTGTGGGTTTGGAGATTCATATCTATTCGCAGGTGTCATAATGCACCGAACTGTACCCTTCATTACCAAAATGATTACTGTAGGTCATAAATGCGCATTTGACAGTCACTCTACAATTCAAACCACACAAAATTAACAAGCTACTGGAATCGCAAGATATTCGACAATTCTGATCAGACGCACACATGTACAAATGTGTGTGTGTGTGCAGTCTACGGGTCTCACTACTTCAAATGTTGGTTTCTACAATTTATCACAAATGCTCATACATGTGAGCTGCTGTAACGGTAAGTACTGATAGTGTGTGTGCATGCTCGTCGCGAAAACATATTCTTCGTATGAGCCTCACACATCCATACCCTTCTCATAAATAATAATAAAAATGTCAACATTTTGCATGGGCATGACAAACACTTTCAAAAGTTTGGTATACTCTACTGTCGCAAGAGACGAAATGAAGCCTCAGCCAGCAAATTTCAATTTTGGTGTGCTGCTGCTGGTGAGTTCTTACATATATATATTCGAGAGAGAAGAGAGCAGATAATAAAAATATATGAGAGAGAAGAGATCAGAAAATAAGCATACATGGTTGCATAGAAGGGCTTCATATAGAAATGGACCATTACCGAACGAGCGCTCGCAGAGCACTGATTTTCTTGTCACAGAGTACCGGCTGCTCGCAGCAAAAAGTAAAGCGAATTCAGTGAATTCGCCATGGGGCTGCCTTGTCACTTTGGGAATTCGCTGAATTTCAGTGCTCTGCGTGTTATATCTATGAGTTATGTGGTTAGTGGTAGAAGTCTTTTTCCACTCTGTACTCATAGTGCAAGGTACACGGACAGATTGGAAGCGCACCCAAACCAACTGGCATCTAATCTGGTTAACAACCAATGTAGGAGAAGACTTAAAAGACTGCATCCCCTTGATCGTCGGGGAATTTAAATTTAAAAAAAAAAAAAAAAACTACATATAAATTAGAATAATTATAACAGGCGTACCTGCCAAAAAACAAATGTGAAGGGTAAAAAGATAAATGCGCTATAGAGTCTCTGACAACAAGCAGCAAATAAATTCACTTGAGACATAAAAAAAAAAAAAAAAAAAAAAAAAAAAAAAAAACTCTGTACTGATCTACTCAACGACTGTTAACTCAAATAGAAGTCAAATAAAATAAATCTGTTAAATTGCATAGGCAGCACAGCCAAAACTGTATCACAATGCAACACTGTTAAAATACACCAATCGTATGTCAAATAACATAAGTCTGTTAAATTACAGTGGCAGCACAGCGAAAACTGTATCACAATGCAACACTGTTAAAAGACACTAAGGCTCTGTCGTGTAACTCAATCGTATGTCAAATAACATAACTCTGTTAAATTACAGTGGCAGCATCGCAATCAGTATGCAGAACGGAAATGTTAATTTAAATATATGTCAGCTAACACTGTAAGCTGTACTACAGAGAACTCGCATAACCAACTGTTATACGCATGCTATCATTATGCAAACGAGTCTAGCACGCTTCATGTAAAGCTCCCATTTATGTTAATTTGCAGTTCAAACTGCAACTAGCACAAGTGTGCATTTACATACTATTTATATTTATTTCTATATTTATGTAGTGTAGTCCAGAGTTCTACTTGCAATACGCACACGCTTGTTATTTAGCTAAGAACTGAGATTTGCCTTTTAATGTCAAGCTGTCGAGCAGGACTAAAGGGCGTAACTCCTAAGACTCTCGGACAGCTGCTGCTGCGCTATCGATTACAGTTCCTGCTAAGCCCCCACAGGGGCAACACATGAGCGACAAGCGATGCCAAACGTCAATTAGACATTTACCATTTGCCATTCACTATTTAGCATTCGCCATTCGCCATTTGGCAGTTGGGATGGGGAACTTCATTAATCGCTTTTATTTCCTTCGACGGCCAGAGTGTCGGACTGTCAGTCAGGCTGGCTTATGCAGCAGCAGCTGTCGTCAGCATCAATCCGTTTTAGCTAATACACATATTGATGTGGATGTTATAAAATATAAATGCGTTTCATTAGCTACACACACACACACACACGCACACACACACGCGTCTGGCTAGTGGCGAATGAAACACATGTTTCATGACACGTCAAAACCGAATTTAAGAACTCAGAACTCGCGCGAAACACACAAAACTGAAAGCAGGGCAATCATTTTTTTTATAGCTCCAACATTTTACGCTGACTGTAAGTACATATTGAGATCATATTATGTACACATGTCTAAGTATGCGTGTGTGTGTGTGTGTGTGTTTGTGTGTGTGTTTGATAAGCAGCCAACGACCTTCTTATTGTTGCCATTAAATTCACACACACACACACTCACGAACAAAGCATTTGCCTGCCTTGGCTAAGGCTAAGGGGGCGTGGCGCATTATGTTTGATTTTTATATGCAACGATTTAGTATAGGTTTAATCAGGCTCTTTCGATTTTACAGCGCACTTGCGCGCTTTTAGTGTGATTGATTGACATTGGCAAGGCGTTTGGCTTTTAGACAAAATTAAAGATTTTTATATATATTTCTTGCATGATTTATGCAATTCCTCAAACAGGCCAATTGGACAGGACAATGCACAGTTACATATATATACCCAGAGTTGTTCGTGAATTGATTCCAACTTTTGCACTAACTGCTGGACTTCAACTCAGTTGGCCGACGAGCTTATCAGCAGAAGCAGCAGCAGCCATTGTGAGTCGCATAACTGATGGCATTCTCGAACATCAGACAACAGCAAAAAGTATATAGAAATATGATCACAATTGTAAAGTTGGCATTCTAAAGAGTCAACTTGCTCGGGCCTCGCCCACTCGCCCATTCGCCCACTCGCCCAGCGCCGCTCAACGGGCTCGGGCCATTTGCCATTCGCAGCAACCAGACAGCAAACAACAAAATACAATTTAGTTGTAAAAAAGTTTAGCACTAACTCGCTCCGGCAAACTTGTTTACAGAGAGACAGCCAACGGCTGGCTTTTCCTCAGTAAGCCCCAGCAACGCTCTGCCTTCGTTTCAAGAACTCCCCCAACGAGCGCAAACTTTTTCCGACTTCGTCTGCAAGTCCGACAATTGCCGTTCGCCGTTCGCCGTTCGCCGTTCGCATTCCAGTTCCAGTTGCAGTTGCAGTTCTCATGCATAATGCATCAAATGTGCTGCTGGCGCCCGAGCCGGGGCCATCAACTGTATCACTTACCGTTCAGTCACCAGCGCGCCGTGATTCCACACACAGCAACTGTCAGTGTTTGGGGAGCACAGATACCAACTGTCTGTGTGTGAGTGTGCATGTCTGAATAAGGAATATTTTCTGTTTCTTTTTTATACCCTGAACCCATTGAAAATGGGAAATCAGGGTATAATGTTTTTGTTGGAAGGCGTATGTATGTAACAGGGAGAAGGAGGCGTGGCAGACCCCATAAAGTATATATATTCTTGATCAGGGAGACAAGCCGAGTCGATTTAGCCCTGTCCGTCTGTCTGTCTGTCTGTCCGTCTGTCTGTCCGTCTGTCCGTCTGTCCGTCTGTCCGTCTGTCCGTCTGTCCGTATGTATGAACGCGTCGATCTCAGAACTTACAATAGCTAGAGACTTCAAATTTTTTTTGTAGGTCCCTGTATAGGGCGCGCATATCAAGTTTGTTTCAGAAATTCGATAACTGTTATCGTTTTATTGTTATCGATTAAAAACGAAAATCTAAATTAAGCTAAAAAATTCTATCTAATTCATCTTTCTAGCTAGAGCCTTCAAATTTTGCATTTAGTGTTATTTGGATCTTACGCAATTTCGGTTTTTGTTAAATTTTGGGTGCCACGCCCCCTTCGCCTCCAATTTGTAACTCCCGTATATCAAATACTAGAGACTTGTGCTTTGGCACATACTTACATATAGATGACATGATCACGCCCAACAAGTTTGATCAAAATCGTTACTCTAGAAAAAAAGTTATTAAACATTAAATTTCCCATAGCATTGCCATGCAAATAGCAGCCAAAGAACAGCTGACGCACCGACTGGCATGTGTGTGTGCGTGCGCCTGTACGTGTGTGTGTATGTTTGGCTTGTAATGAACATATTTGTATATTCTTATGTATATTAAAGAAACGGAGATTGCTTGGAATTGCGGTTCTTCGCAGGGTTCAGGGTAACCCCTAGTCGAACGGTCTCGACTAGAGTTTTTTTACTTGTTTTCTGTTTTATTTTATGCAAAGTTCCGTCTAGCACAAGCCTTGCATTCAGCTTATTTACAGACACCCCCACCCCACACTCCCCACTCACACATCACACACATGCCAGCGGGTAATTAGGATCTGGGTAACATAGTGTGTGCCACTACTAAATACGACCCGACTGAATAATTCATAAATTAAAGGCCTCTCGGACAGCTCTGAAATTGCGTTCATATGCTGAGAGTTCATTCTCGGCCTGCCTTTGCCTGCCTTCAAAGCCAACCGCAAACATGCCCAACATGTAAATAACAACAACAAGACCTTTTGTATGCGTGTGCGTATGTGTATTTAGATTTCCAGTGAGAGAAAGCCAGATAAAAGAGAGAACCTATTTAATGGCAACATACTATATCTATTAAGCAACTTGTTTGCATAGGCTCTGGTTGCCCAGAAAGCAACTGCCGAATTCCTTCAACTGAAAGCATTTAATTTCTGTCTGTCGGCCTGGGCTACACTATTTACGGACTCAATTATCTGTTAATCGATATGCCAAATAATATAAATTATTAATTGATTGCGTTAATTATTGGGTTAATTAGAGCTCTAATAGATGACTAGGCTAAGCCAGGCGAAAAGTCAACAGTCAGAGGTATCAGCACAGGCAGGATAATCATCTCGCATAAAAACTGAAAGGGTATATAGCTAAATACCAATAACTAGTATGCTCTCCAGCATTTACAGTATTTAGTTGTACTTCTGGCCTCTGGCAAGAAATTCAAATTTTATATACTTAATATAATTTATATCAACATTATCCGCCGCTGCTGCTGCTTGTGCTCTGCTGCTCTGCTAATGCCGTAAAGAATCTTTTAATCAAATAGAATTTCAATGCCAGCGTTATTTATACATTTTATGATTGGCCATTTCAGTTCAGAGTCCCAGACGCAGACACTGTTAGCCCGTAATGTGCTTGCCATAAAAATTATAAATAAATAAGCCCAATGGAAATTATTCGGCGTCAAGGCTTCACATTTAATGGGGGGAGTCGGCCTTATCATAGCCAACGGCTGTTGACCATTTATCCGACAGTTGCAACTGCCCATTTTGTGTGCATATATTATAGCACAGTTGTTTATAGCGTTCAGTTGGCTCTTGTGCAGACCACCTGGTCCGAAGGATTGGCACGTTCCCTAAACTTGACTTATCTATTGCAGCTTTTTGACAGGCAACTTGCCCTTAACTTTGAACGTAGACTTGAGATATGCGAAAAGAAAATAAAATGCATAAATAAGAGTTGAGGATGTAGCAAAAAAGTTTCCTTTGGGAATTATAGTTTCGTAAAAGACTTTTGAAACATAAGAAAAACTACAGAAAATTTTATGAAATATTATTTAATTTTTACTTTTTTTCTAAATATTTTAAATTTATATATAATTTTTAATAAAAAATGGAGTTTTTTTGCACATCAAGTCATAAATTTAAATTGTTTTAGTATAATAAATATTTGATTAAAATATTTAATTTGATTTAAATAAATAAATGAATAAAAACTATATTTTATAATAAAATTATATAATAATAATAGAATTAAAAACACTAAAATAAAATAACAACATTAAAACATTCTATGATAAAAAAAGTATTTTATATAATTTGATTTAGTACATAACTTACTTAACCTAAATAGGAATATCATACTTTAATCATGGCTTACTAATCTAACTCTGCTTTCTTTACCCCCTTAATGTGCTTCCTATAATAAATTCTAGATATTTCCTTTCCAGCCCTCACGCACTTTCAACGTTTCAATACTTCCTTCAATATTTATGTTAAAGTATTTCTGGGAACTTGATAAAAACTCAAAAGCGAGCTATGAGAGTAAATTCTGAGTATTTTTTCTTTGTGGAACTTGCTTAAATATTCCTGAATTGATATTTTATTTACTCGCTTACTTTTAGCTCTATTAAATTTGATTTAATTGGCGAACGCCCCCTAGTCCTTGTTCTAATAAATGTTGTTTGCTTTTATTGCCATTGCTGATGCATAGCTGCACACGATTTGTGCGACGTTCGACGAGAGGGATTGAGTTCAAGCAGTGGAAATTACTTTTGCAGTCACTGTTGATTTACTACCTGTGTTTATACGAAAGTATTCGCACGGCAGCGGCCAGCAGCCAGCTGCCAGCTGCCAGCTGCCAGCTGCCAGCTGCCAACGTTGACTTTGGCTTTGAAGCGCAACAAATGAAATTTGATGGCACAAAAAGCATATGAAACTCATGCCAAATGTAGTCTGCTCTGCTGGGGCTCGCTCAGCTTCTGGTCCATCAACCAAAGAGCCGCCCACCCTGCACCCTGCACCCTGCACCCTGCACTAGCTCCGCTTTATGCTACTGCAAATTCCACAAAAATCATGCAGGCTCCTAACTGAGTTTTATTGGGAAGCGCTTTGTGAGAAAATAGATTGCATCATCGAAATATTTCTCCTCAATTTTTCTTTCGATTCTCTTTTTGCTGTCTGTGGCGAGCAGAAGTTGTTTTCTCTCTCTCTCTCTTTTTGCCGTCAAATGATGAGATGGCAAAATACTTCTTTCACTAAATTATTTATGCTGCTGCCTTTTCCAATTCCAATTCTCATAAAATATGAAAAAATTGACTTTGAGTGACATTTATCTGTGGAGTGCATTAGCTGAAAACACTTTTCAATATTTTGCATATCACTTGGGAATTTAGTTCTGTCATTGCTTTATTGAATTTATATATCTATGTAAATGGGAGTATACAGTCGGGGAGCAGGTGAGCTCAGAAGATGTACAGAAAGAGATGAGCAATCTGTGTAGTTTGGGTTAGGATTGGACAGATGAGAATTGCAGAGAGAGACGCACTCGAGTCAATTAAGTGTGGTTATATTGAATATATATAAAAGTTAAATTGCAGATCAACTTTGGAGTTATTGAGAAAGATATGATACTATAGAACATACCTAATAATAATTCAGGATTTCCTCATTCAACGACTCAATATGACAAACCCCATCATAGGGATACTCACCCTGTCTCAGTTACATCGCCTGCTGGCTTCAGCGCCATCAGAGCCAACCACAACAATTTCCAGCTCGGGGAGCTCAGCTGCGTCCTGGAACATGCACTCGCTCGTCTCCAGCATGCTGATGCCTGTCGCATTGTCGGAGCTGACAAATGGCGTCTCGCTGAAGCGCACCTCCACCGTCTGCTCGTCGCCGGAGTCTATGTAGTCGGCGTCGTCGTCTGTGCGCCGGCGAATGCGGCGTGTCAGCTCCACTTGCTGCTGCTGCTGCTGCTGGGGCTGTGGCTGGCTGCCGTGCAGCAGGGCAGCGTTGATGCCACGCCCACTGAGTATTGGGGAGACGGCACCGTTGCCATTGCCGTAGGTGGGCTCACGCGGTATGATGAGCAGCTTCTCCTTGGGCAAGCAGGTCTCCTGGGTGATGCCGTTATCGTCCGGATCGTCGGCATCCAGACTGCCGCCAGGGCCGCCCTCGCCTTTGCCATGATGCAGACGCGGGCCGCAGGTGTTGCGATCGCTGCGATTGTAGCCTCGGGTGATGTTGATGATGTTGTTGTTGGAGGGATTGAAGCAGGGCAGCACGTGCTTGAACTCCTTGCGGAAGTTCTCGTTCAGCCAGGCGTACAGGAAGGGGTTGTAGCACGTGGAGCTCATGGCAATCGAGTGGGCCACGAAGAAGAAGAGCATGTAGAGGCGCCACTCGTTGGACTTGTCGTCGAAGTCATCGAATATGTTCACCAGGTTGATGGGCAGCCAACTGAGACCAAAAACTGCCACCATGGCGATCAGCATGCGGTTTGTGCGCTTCTTGCGGTCCCGATCCGCCTCCTCGCGGCGCGAGGACTTCGAGCCCGGCTTGGCCCTGGCCCGCTGATTCAGCTTGACCGAGATCCAGACATAGCAAATGGATATGATGAAGAATGGGAGGACGAACTGCAGCGTCGTGGTGATGGCTCCGAACACCTTGCGGTAATGCTCCGATGGCCAGTTCTCCTCGCAGACGGTGACCCCATCGTTGGTCATCTGCATGTAGGCCTGGGCAGCCGAGGTGGCGTCGAGCGGGGTGTAGCCGTACCCATTCCAGGTCGTCTGGTTCACACCATACAGGTAAGTAGAGTTGTCCATCATCTCGTTGGTCATCTTCATGTACATGCCGTAGGGCACCGTGGCCAGCAGAGCGATCACCCAGATGCTGATGATGATGCCGATGCAAGTGGAGAGCTTCATGCGCGGATGAAACGGGTAGATGATCACGAAGTACCGATCAATGGCAATCGAGGTGAGCGTCAGCGTCGAGATATATATGCTGCTGCCCTGGGCGAAGGAGACCATGTGGCAGAGCGTCCGGCCGAAGGCCCAGCGGCCCATAAACGTGTAGAGCGGCGTGAACGGCACGGCCAGCACACAGAGCAGAATGTCCGACAGCGCGAGGTTGGTAATGAATATGTTGGTGACCGTTTGCATGGCCCGGTTCCTGAGCACCACGTAGCAGACCAGCACGTTGCCAAACACGCCCAGCACAAACACCGTGGTGTAGAGGACGTAGAAGAAGATCTGCACGAATTGATTGTGTATAATGCCTGATTTATCGCCATCCGAGGCATCCACAGTCAGGCTGCTCACCGTGCTGGTGCTGGCTGTGGTGCTGCTGGGGAAGCTGATGGTGGCTGCGGTGGTGCTGGTGCTGCTGCCGCTGCCGGGCGTGGCGAGCGTGGTGGTGCTGCTGCCACTCCAGTTCACTCCCAGCACATG
Organism: Drosophila paranaensis; assembly: GCA_035047545.1. Classification (NCBI taxonomy): domain Eukaryota; kingdom Metazoa; phylum Arthropoda; class Insecta; order Diptera; family Drosophilidae; genus Drosophila; species Drosophila paranaensis. The sequence goes on along the minus strand of JAWNPL010000145.1, from coordinate 3,132,886 downwards.
GGGCAGCTGCGTGCTGACCGAGACCAGCCAAGCGTTAACCGTCTCATTGCTTACATTCGCCATGCTTAAGGACTTTGTTTGGCTACCTAATGAGTCGCTTTCAGTTCGAGATTGAGATTAAGGGCGGGGGCTGACTGACTGTAGCTGTCGCTGTCGCTGTCGCTGTAACTGCGGCTGAGTGGATTGCTGTTGCTGTTGCTGTTGAATCCTGTCCGGTTTTACCGGAAGTGCGCCACTTAAGCAGCCATTTCCGTCGTCTGGGCTGGGTCACGTTTCAAGCTTATCTTTATCTTTAATGCTTTTTTACTTTTCGTATTCAAAAAGTTCGCCTGAATATTTGGCTCATTGCTAATTGCTCGAGTGCTAAAAAGAAAGAGGAATTAAACCAAAATCAGTATACGACTTGCATTAGATTTGTATAAATGTAAAAGTTTGCCCGACCGGAATTGCTTCTTAGTTGGAATTTGAAACTTAGTTTGCTCACTGCTTCTGCTTCCTGCCCCACGCTTTCGCTTGTAGCTGTAGCTATTGATGGTCCCGAAGGATTAAGCTCTCCCCTTGGCAGCCATCTACTTAGTTGCTGTCCCACTTGCACACACAGTATACTCTGTCCTTGCCAGGCCATATCTGTCTGCCATCGCTGCTCGAGTCTGACGCTGGCTTTATTAAAAACAATGTGGCAGCAGCAAAATGCGCCAAGGCGGAAACAAAACTGTGCCATCAGAATTCAAGTTCTGTATTGTCTGAGGGCAGTTTACATAACTAGAGCTGGAAAGGTCACTGCGATAAGGACACCATCACTGACACCTTGCCAGCTCATTGAAGATGATATACAACAATGAGATTCAGTTAAAGCAATTCAGATTGGAGCAGAACTTTATTTTAAGAGTGCTTCGTGTATTAAATTTCTTTAGCTGAATTCGGATTAAGTTCTGGACAAGCTTAGCATTTCTTGGAATGCAGAAGAATTTATGGCTTGGCTGTGAAAACTGAAAATAAAACAAGTTGGACTCGACTAGGAGATACCCTGAACCCTGCGACAGGGCTAGATCGACTTGTTTTGTCTCCCTGATAAAGAATATATATACTCTATGGAATCAGCGGCTCCTTCTGTATATTACTGATATTTTTAAAAATCCGTTACACCCCTTTTCAATGGGTTCAGGGTATAATGAAGCTTTTTTACATCAAATTAAGTTTTATCTATAAACTGCATTGGTGAAGGCTTCTCTAGGTTGCTAGAATGATTGAAATATATATGAGGCAAACTATTAAGTACGTCAATACATATGTATACATATACACATGTATGTTCTAGAGTCTTTTGGGTTCTCTTCGTGGCGGAGTCTTCTGGTAAGTATGTAAGGATGGATACAGTTTGTAGTGAAATGATGCCGATTGTCTGTTTGTTAAGTCTCTAACTAATAACATATATAATAATAAAATCTGATAGTTCAACGTTGCGTTTGTATCAGAAAGCAACGCTTATACATCTATGAGGGTGCAATATGTCGTGCCTATTTCGTTTAGATGAAATTGTGATTCGTTTCGTCTGTGAATTTTTTTCCCATATCTAAATAAGTTTAAGTTCATTATGTTTTACATCAATTCAGTTCAGAAATCATATTTTGCTTAATTAAAAATTTTAATTATAGTTTAAACCCTAATTTATTATGTATTTAACATATTTTAAGGAAACATTTTTCTTTTTTGAATATAAATAAATATTTATAAATACTTTTATTTACCAAAAGTAATAAATTGAATTTAAAGTCCCTAAAAAATACTCTCAGAGCTTGACTAAGATTTATACCCAGCTATTCATGCATGGCAGCTCGAGCTGTACAGAGGCCAAAACTCGATTTTACAGTAGGGAAAGTTTCTATCAAATACACCTGAAGATTTTACTTAACTTGTAAATAATCTATTAAGTTGGATTTTTATTTAGTTTTTTATTATTTTTTTTTTACCTCCCATGAATTTCAGCTTAAAGTGACAAATATTTTCCTTAATTGGTTTTCTGCATAAAATGAGAAAAGGAAATTCTGTTCAATTCCCATGGCCATTGGCAAATATTTTGGAGCTCATTTGAGTCGGCTACAAACAAAGCTGCAATTAATTTCCTGCTATCCGTGAACGGAACCCGTCAGAGCATCGCGGCAGTTGGACAAGTACAAGAGCATGAAAATGCAAGGCTCTCAATCACGTTTAGATCGAATGCTTCGGCTGACAGCACGTGCGCTATGTAGATGCGAACTTAATTGGATTTGGTTAACCAATTTCTGCGTAAAACTCTTCAATGTGCAGTTCTAGACGCCTGCACAGCCAACAGCACTTGAATACGGCTTACGTACCTGAAAGGAGCCGAATGCTCTGTTCGCTTAGCAAACAGCTTACCCCGTTGCATAATATATGTGGAGCGAGCAGGCAAGCTAATTTCCACTGGAAATATTACATTCACTGCACTCAATTTCATTTAAGAGCTGCATTGCTTGGCAGCGCAGCTGCTGACTTATGCTAAAGTCCTCGTACTTCTTATGATGCGGAAGGTAGGAAAGATACATTCCAGATAACACAGAGTGCAGCTATTCTTAATCTCTCAAAATGAAAAGGTCGTCTGAGTCAACTTCATCATAGAGCAGGCACTATCTAAGCTTTAGTTCTCGCGAGAAGCTGAACTGAAATAGCACCCTTTCCATTCAGCTCTAGCTTGAGGATTGAGCTTTGTGGAAATTGTTTTAAAGTCTCTCAGAAACCACCTCCGATCAACCCTCTCTATGCATCCCTCTTCTTCTGACATCCTTCTTTGATTTGTCTTTGCGTCTCTTCCTCTCGACGCAGAATTTGCGTTTCAATATTGCGAAATACCTTTTAGCAAATCAAAACTCAAAGTCCTGGACTATGGAAGTGAGAGAATGTCAGGAATGGTTGAGCGCCGCGGGCGAAAGAAAAATATAATAACTTTGATAAATTAATAGACGGAAGTGTGCTAAAACGCTGGCCCGGCATCCGGGGCAGGTTGGCAACAAACGGCCGCAGGATAGGTTGCTGCACAAAGCGAACTGCGACAGCCGGAAATTCCGTAAAAAATGGCAGTTAAGAATTTTATATTAACGCATTTGCCGGGCCAGGGGGCCCACAGCCCATAACCCACAACAAAGGCGGTAACTACTCAAGCCGTAAACATCATCGAAATCGTTATCATTATCAGGCAGCAGCAGCTCATCATCAGCAACATCATCATCATCACCGTCATCGTTGTCATCGTCCTTATCCCGCACATTATCTTTACTAACAAGCCAGCACAAAGCAGCTCGAGTGTGTCATCCTGTCGCTTCTCTCCAACTGCCCGACTGCCCGACCGCTCGACAGCCCAACAGCTAGTCCTGGTAGCGACCTGGGCGGCAGCATAAGCTGCGACACTTGGTAATTTTAATTTTGATGCATTTGTCACCATTTTTTCACAACGATTTATCTTCGAGATGAAGCTGCGCCGTAATGAAACAAGGCATTGGTGTCACAGCCAACCGCTTACTTTAATGGGATTTACTTTGTTGTTTTTCCTTCTCTTCATATTTTGTGGAGGTGAAGCATTGCTCCGCACGACTGGCAGCGACCTCTCCCTCCGGCTGTACTTATAACAACATGTATTGCCTACTTATAGGCGTACGTGAAGCTTTTATGGATTTTTCTTATTAGTCTATCAGCGCAGGAGGAGGAGAAGGGGAAGGCGGAGGCTCTGTGCGACGTGGCTGACCCTTCGGAGTGAACGGGACGGAGACCCAATGGAATGAGACTTCGCTTTATTCTCTTTTCACTTTTACTTTCTCAACTTTCTCGCACTCCAACGCACTTTGTCAGACACTTTGTTTTATTGCTTTATTTGTCTGAATTATCTAGATGCTGTGGCCCAGAGGAATTTATGTTTTTATGAGAACGCATGAAATTATGAATTTTATAATTTGAAAATATTAAAAAACATCGAATTGCCATGCAAACATTGAATATGAATAAATAAATTGCAATGGACACTAAAATAATTGATTATATTTTGTTTAAAAGTGCTCGAATGCAAATTCTTTTAGCCAATCGCACAGATCAGTCTCTAGAATCCTTTGGATTCAACTAAGACTATAACCGATGGGTAGAGCGAATGTACAAAAAACTCAAAGGGGTCTAGAGAGGTGTCCTAATGGCATTCAAATTCATGAATGGCAAATAAATAAATATTTTTCTGTTCTTAGGCTAAATGTGTTTAGCTTATCTTTAAGTTGACTCTACAACTTCAAGATAAACTGCACTGCCAATATCTAAAATAAATTAATTAATAAATAAATAAAATGAGCTAATGAAATCAATTGTCAACATTTCTTTTCATAAATACAAATATTCGAACCTAAAAATCTTTAAGTTAATTTAAAATTTAAATTTATATTTCATATTAATTATAAAACTGCTTTATGTATTTATACGAGCTCGTTAAGTAAATAGAGTACGGCTGGGAAGTTGCCATAGCAATGTTGTTGTTAGTCTCCTCAAAAGTGGTTTTACAGCATCAAACCTAAGAGCTTTTGCTAATGAATTAACGTGTGATGCATGTTTGTCATTTTGCTTGTTGAAAGTAGCAAGAATTTAGTTATTTATAGGTTTCAGCTCTGTTCCCAGCATGCAAATTGAGCTGAAGAAACAGTGTCTGAAGACTTATATTATTATTATATAAATAATTTACTGGAGAAAGATACTGAAGATGATTTTGCTTATGACATGGGAAAGTAGACCTCAAATTCAGTGTTTCTAGGACATAAATGAATAAAAGTAATCATTCAGCTCAACTTGCGTAAACAGTATTGCCTTCTCCTGACCCGCAAAGTATAATAGGTAAAAGCAAAGTTATTCAACTATTTAAATACACACTCAAATAACCAAGACTTATTTTCTTAAATCGAGTGCTTAACTTAACTTGACTTAAGCACACAGCATTATTGTTTATTCAAATATGCTCGTTGCTCAGCCATTTCCTGCCACTTCAGTTTCATTTGTTGTCGAGCAGCGCTTGCGTGTTCAAGTGGTTTATTCATATATATTTGAAAGGAAAAAAGTATATTATGGCCACAGCAGCACTGGCTCAACAGACCCTTAACTACTTTTTAAGCCATTTCTCTCACACAGTAAACTATGCCATTAACTTGGCCATAAATTCCACTAATGATGGCAGTAGCCCAATAGCCCAGTCCAGAGTTCTCAGCTGCTACGAATGATCTATGCTGAGTTGCCTCTTGATGACGACGATAATGATGATGATGCGGATACTGATGCAGATGATGATGGGCAGCACACGCCTTTTAACATTTTCTACTAATTAACTTGGCTATTTTTATGATAATCAATTACAAAGTTTCTGATAGAAACTTTTGGCTTAGTTTTGTTTGTGTTTTCATTGCAAAGTTTTGGCACGCATCAAAGAAATTACTGAGCGCTTGATGGATGAATGGGCAGACGTATGGATGGATGGACAATCGAGAGACGGAATTGCAAACATGTGTTTAATGTCAGTGTCAAGGCGTAGCGCATCGTTTCTCATCGCATCACAATGTCTCGACTCGCATCGAATCGAAATCGAAATCGGAAAACGAAAATTTAATTAAAATTCAGAGCGGCAACCACTTAAAATTGTTGCCCCATTCCGCACGAGTGACCCAACAGCGGAGACCACTTTGCAAATTGTTGAAATTTCGAGCATTATTCATATGTGAATATCTATTCAGACAGACGGGCAGGCAGACAGACGAACAATCATATATAATTGTGGGAACTGCGACGGGAATATTTATTTGCTGATTTATGTGCTCAACAACTAATTAGAGAATTTATTTCCATTTAAGCGCACAATGCACTCGCACTCGCACTCGCACTCTCAGTCGCACTCTCAGTCGCACTTACGCTCAGTCGCAACGAGGCCAAGTCGTTAAACATTCGAGTGACTCAGTATTTGCATTTCATTTTTATGATATATATTCCTCATTAATTGTGCACAGAATTGCAGAACATTCGCATAAAACAATCGAAATTTGTATAATGAATGCCAGCTGAGCAACGAACTGAAAACACCCTAGATAAATGTATATATATATATATGTATATATTTTTTGTAATATATAATGCATATATACATTAATATGCTGAGAGCTGTAATATTTATTATTTAATAATTTTGTATTCGAAGCAAACGGGAAGTCTCGCTGTCCTTCGTGAACGAGTTATCTAAGTGACCCAGTTATTCGGGTAACTGATGAATGAGTGTTCGTTTGATTGATGGAGGTTTCGACTGATAGATGAACAAAGTTTTCTTTTTTATTTGAAGAGAAATTTGCTGTGGTTATTTCAAATAAAACTATTTTGATAGCCGAACTTTTTATAGCCACAACTTTTAGCTATAAAATAAGAGTTCAAAGTAAAAAGCTTCGCAAAAAAAATTTATAATTTGTATATGTTTTTTTTTAGCAAATAAATTATACAAAATAATAAAAGATATACAAATAAAATAACATTTTTTAAATAAATGCAATAATAAATTGGAAATTAAAGAACAGATACATTTTTTGTCATTTAATTATTTAAAAATTAATTTATTTATCTTTGTAGATACAATTCAAAATATAATTTGTACTCAAAATAAATTATATTTTAAATTATAAATATAATTTATTTAACTAAATATAAATATAATTCATTTACTAGATAAATAAATTAATTTGTAAATGATAATAATATATTTATAACTTATTTACATATGTACATGAATTAATACATATATATTTAATAGCTAATTTTAAAATTATAATATCAGCTTGGTTCGACTAAATAAATAGATTTAATGTGTTTTATTTTAGAGATTAACTTCATATTTAATTTGTGCAAATCATTTGATGATATGCAGAAATATTATTTATGCTTATATTATTTATTTATTCATTCATTTTTTAAGTTCATTAATAATAGTCTTTTGCACTTACTCAAACCAATTATACAGCAGATTACGCCCCAATAAATTAAAAATTTAATTCATACTTGCTCAGGCCAACTATCGGTACGCAGCCAATCAAACCTGATCTGAGCTAAGCTGGTTCTCAGCCCTTGTTATTATTTGAAACTAGAGCAACTTTGTTAACAACTGAGTTAACTCAAAAATTTATTGAAAATAAGCTCATTCTAGTGTGTTTCAGCTCTTTCAACTAAAGAAGCAGCTCGCCCACTGCCTCAAAACTGGTTTGGCAACAAAATATAAAAAAAAATAAATATATATAAATATATCAATTAAATGTATCAATTAACGTATCATAAACTTGTTGCGTTGCAAGCTGCATGTATGAACTCAAATGCCCTAATTACTCAAATCAACTACGATTTGCTTATGTATTGTAGAGGAAACTAAAGCGAAGTGTGCCTGGCGCTCACGCATTTTGTGATTTTGTGATAAATGTCGTGCCCACTGTTGGGCCTTAGGGCCGATGGGCTAAGCCCATTACTGGCTATATGGGGCGAACGATAAGCGACAGCACATAAAGATAACGCAGAAATCAAACTAAATGGCTAAAATTGGCAAACAACAGCAGACAGCAACAGGAAATCTAGCCAACGATAACAAAAACAAAAACCAAAAAAAAAAGACAACCAAAATCTAAAAAGAGAAAAGCAAAAATAAAATGAAATAAAAATCGCAGTTAAACATTATTAACACATTCTACGTGCGGGCATGCGGGGTAGCCGGCTCTTATAGCCATTAATAAGATTGTTTTTGCATGAATTTACGGCCGGGGGCATGATATTGAGTGACCCGAATGGAAACCAATCCCCCTCGCCACACGCGCCTGGCAAACAAACACGAAAAAAAAAACAACAAGTCGAGCAAAAGTAAATAAGGCTGTGCGTAGGACTGGCGCCTGCTCTATGTCGCTGCTCCATTCCGCAGTTCCATTCGAAAATTGAAATGTTTGCCAACACCGGAGCACTTACGAGTATTCTGGTCCAAAGGCAAATTTTACACAAATTACAGGGCCACTTTTGGACAAGGCTCAACGAGGCATGCACTGAGAGCGGGACGCGGGAGGTCAGCCAGTCAAGGAGTCTGAAGTCTGAAGTCCAGGCAAATAATGTGCTCAAACGAAAAACGGAAAACTTGCCCCACAATGGACTCTGTTCTTTTCAAGCTTTTGTTGATGTTGTATTCGTTGGGGATTCGAGTCTGCGTCTGTGTCTGTGTCTATGGGTGGGTGACCGTAAATCTCTCAAATACAATTTGAATATGGACAGCAATTACGGATGCTGCACACAGCGAGTAGCCAGGCAATTATAAGCCATCAAATTTTGTTGACTTTCATGCTGCTCTCGGGGCACTTACAAAGAAATTTATGTAATATTTGTGGAAAATATTTTGGTACAATTTGCTTTTAATCCGAGTAAACAGCGCTTTGGCCCTTGAATAACAATTGTAAATTAATGATGTCAACATGTAACGAGATATTACATTTCTTTGAATACTGCGCAGAGGAAAGGGCTTATGAATCTCTATATGTATGTTAGCATGGTCTGTGGTCCAAGAGCTTGCCAAACTTTAACTGGTTCAGTTTCTATTTGAAGTCAAGTTTGTGGGTGTGTGTAAGACCTATACTGAACAGAGGGGCAAATGAGGCATTCTCGACTTTGTAGAGATAGATACTGAAGAATTTAATTGACTCTTTTATTCGTCATTTATTTAGGTTGCACTTAATACGTTTCACACTAGATGTAGAACCTCTCTCCGAGTTCGCAGACAGAGGTTCCACAGTTTCTTCAGGGTATTTGCTAGTCAGGCACTCCTGCCTGAAGCACTCTTGTTAAATGCAAAAAGTTGATCATTCAAATTGACTAGAATAGCATTGTGAATGGCACCGAAAACATGTCGGCATGCATTGTCAGAGCTGGCAGATGCTCGTCTGGGGTTAAATGCGCCATGACATGCCATAAGCCCAACATCCGTCCATACGTCTATCCCTGTAAAGCTGTCCAACTGCCTGCCTCCTGCCTGCAGGCGTTGAGATGCATTGCATTGCATTGCGTTGCGTTGCGCCGCACGACTAAGCCAAAAACTATTGAGAACTATTCGCATATTCATATGTAGTGAGAGTTGATGATGTGGCCTCGGCGCTGGCAGTAATAACCGTGGCTGAAAATGAAATGCCAAGGACACGATGTCAGTGCTGAACTCTGAGTGTCATTCGCCAGCCGTGAGGCCAGCGGGCTGGGTCTCCGGGGCGAACGTGCATAAAAATGAGTAATTTACCAAATGGCAGGCAGGCAGCCTGCCTAACGAGGAGACTTGACAGGTCGGCATGTCTGCGTTCGTATACTTATCTACATCAATCTGTCTATAGGTTTGTATCTCCCTCTCTCTCTCACTCTCTGTCTGTCTGTCACGCTGTCAGTCTTTCTCTTTGTTCCTTTTCCCCGCCTCCTTCATTTTTTTTGCATTCTGTCGAAACAACAATTGAATTTTACGGCAGTTGAATGTTTTTTTATGACATTTTTCCCGTAAGTCGAAGTCGGCTGAGTGAATGCGGAGGCTTAAAGTAATCATTCGTTAAAAGTTACTAATTAGGTTACGCAACTTTCGAGCACTCTAAAAAATGTTGATCAAAGTTGAAAACTTCATTTATTATGTCCACAGCCATAAGCCTTAATTCGAAACTATACGGAATTCAGTTTGGGACAAACTTCCTTCAGTGCAAACTAAAAGAAAATTCATTTAAGGCAACCTTCGCACCAGATCAATCCGCTCTCGCAGCAGCTGAGCTGAGAAGTTTACATATTGAATTTGCGGCAAAGCCACAGAAACTAGACAACAAAATTTGTTGTTTATTTAAAAGATTCGTGGGGAAAAGTCGTCGAAGTTCAAGAACGCTCAAGTTTTTCTAATCTAGGCAGCTCTAATGCTTAACCCGACCATTGAAGTCTTTTATCTGTTTGGATTTGTGCCTTTTCATTGTTTATATTGCTCACTTGCTTGGGCGTTTAACCTTTTTAGCTGGCATTGGCAATATGAGCAGCCGATCCAAAGGACCTGCCCGCCTGCCCGCTGCCTGCCTGCCTGCCTGCCTGCCTGTACGGTCATTGAAGCGAGTTTCCCTTGTCTTTTGACGCTATTTGTTTGCACAACCTTTGGCCGTCGCACGCTTTTCCTTTTTGCTGCCCTGCTTACAGCACATGGGAGATGGCACATGGCACATGGCGCAAGGCACATGGCGCACGGCACATGGCACGAATAAAAACCAATATTAATACAACTAAAGGTTGCACGAAGGCAAACACAACCACCCACCCACCCAGCCAGGCAAATGAAAATCAATGAATTTTATTGCGCAAATTGCTGCCAACTTTTGCGGCTTAAAGCCACTGCAAACTGTGCGGCGCACTTCAAGGGCTGCCACTGCACTTTGGGCCAAAGATGTGCGGTTCAAGGACCAGTGACCATTATTAATTGACCATTCGGTGCAGCTACCAGGCTCTGACTGGCCGACTGACTGACTGACTGACAGTCAGACTGGTTGCCATTGCAACTACTTTGTGGCTAAGCAGAAGACAATGGCTTCCATAAATATCACACTCACACGCACACACACACACACACACACACACACTCACGCATGCTTGGGCAAGGGTTTGTTGTACTCGTTTGAACCTTTCTCGTGGCTTATCATTGCTGTTGTGGCCTTATCGAAGGCAGTGCACTGCCAGAATGTCTTCAGTGGCCACAAAAGGTTGCCAGCCAAGCAGCCAGCCCAACATAATGTTAGCCATTTGCAATAGTTGGCCATTCGAGCGTTGAATAGCATCATCAGCTACGTTCTGGGGCGTGGTCATTTAACAGTCTGTTTTGATAAGGCCAAAACTCTCAAGCGCGTGTGTGTGTGTGTGTGTGTGTGGTAGCTTTGGCTAAGAGCCAACATGCAAATGGTCTCATTTTTCATGCTAAGCTTGGCTCTCATCTCTGCCTGTCAGCCTGGCTGCATGCAGCAGCTCATTATAAATGCTTTAATTAAAGTTCACTCGGAACGAGCTCAGTTGGTCCTTTGCCTAATTATAAAAGTAAAATGCAAACTGCTCGAATGGACGCTACATAAATGCAGCGTTAACCTTATCCCAGCTGCCTTCCGGTTTTAGACTATGCAAATTAATGAGCGTATTACTTCTTTTTGACTTAATGCAGACAAAATGTTGTAAATGGCGTTTTAATCAGTGCACGAGGCCAACAAGCAAAATTAATTAAATGCTCACTTCAAGCACCCAGCGCCACACGGCACACAGCACAGAGCACCCCGCACGCCAGCATCCTGGCCAGCCCACTTCCGCCTGCCTAGCAGCCGCAAACGTAACAGACCCACTGAGCAACACTTGGTCTCTGTCGCTGTCTCTGTCTCCCTCTTGATGCGCCCTACTGCCTCCCACGCCTCTGTTTTCGCTCAGGTCTCGCAAGCTGTGGATGCTGTCCTCGCTGCGCTCATCAATTTTTGCATTTTAATGATATTTGAGCCGCGATGCGACCGCGGACAAAAGCGATATCGACATAGCCAACGCGCACGTTGATTATGACGGGGCCATGCTCATGACCAAAATCCATCTATGTTAAGTGAAGAGCTTACAGCCGAAATTCAAATACTCTTTAACAGCCAAAGTTCTGAATGATGATCCTTGACAACGGCTATTACTTAGAGAACTTTAAAGCGAACTTAACTTAGAATTTTAGCTGTGAAAAGCTCGAAGCCAACTCACCACAGCTGAGCCTGAAAAGCTAACAAAATATATTTTTCACTTTTAAATTTGTATTTTGCTAATTTATTTTGGATTCGAGCTCAACTATAAAGCCCATAAAATATAATAAATATTTGATATATATTCCAAAATATATTTGTAAATTATTCAATAATTATTAAAATTATATTTTGAAAGACATTGAATACTTGAATCTTTTACTGACTGGCAAACAGTAGAGCTGTCAAAGTCTCGTCTTGGATAATGGATTGACTTATGGCTTAAACTGAAACACTCACCATTTTTCTCATATTCATATTCATATTATTTAATAAATAGTATACAGAGTATATACTCTTCGTTCTGAATGCAGCTCGAATTCGAGCGATGCGGATTTTGTTTCTGTTTTGGCTGATGGTTGGAATATCTACTGTGACCGTGAGGGCACTGTGAACCTTTCGTTAAATTGAAATGTAATTAATTTCTGGTGTATTTTAGCCCCGCTGCCCGGACCCGGGCTCCGCCCTGGGCCGGGCTGCTTAATTCCCAGTGAGTGCGTAAAATATTAAACAAAGCAGCATCAAAATCATAACCAGAACTGAAGCGGAGCTGGCCAAGTCATAGACGGATAGTAAATTGAAAGCGAATAACCTATCCCAGCGCTCATTTCGTATGAGAGCGAGCGAACTGTGTCCCTGGAGAAATTTTTGAAATCCTAGCCAGCCGAACGAGCCATGTTTGTGCCCAGCCGCAAACGTTTGGACTAGATTACACTGTGGCAGCTGCTGCGCGAGTGCGTAGCGGCCTCGAAGCTCGGCCTTGAGCAAAGCGAAAAGGCAATCGTTTTATTGCCAGCGCAGATTGGCCATAAAAATGTCACCTGTGACTTGCCGCGGACTGCAAGAAGTCAAATAGCTTCAAGCTGCGACCGATTCCCCAACCCCACTTCACTAACCGCCAAATGTAGATATATTCAGATACAGCTATATATATATATATATATATAGTCAGCCATGACTGGCTGAAGATAGACGCCATGCATAATTTATGCAAAACTAACACAGCAATAAAAGGAAGCAGTAAAAACATGGCAAAACAGGAACTGGAAGCTGGGTTCACTTGCCTTTCACCCTGCAAAGTGTGCTATTTAAAATGTATCTCAACTTTGAGTGTGCGAGCTAGCTGGTCGGAGTACAGGGTATGCTAGGCAAACGGAGCTTGAAATGTTCTTTGCTCGAGTTATCACAGTCAATGCAGCAGAAGTAAACACTTTCACCTCGCACAACTCCCACTCTCCGCCCACTGTCAGTCCGCCGCACGTGCAGCTTGTTTGATTTAAATGCAAATATACATCAGGACATCAGGTAACACTAGCAGCAGCAGCCGTGGGCGTGCCTTGGGCAGCTTGCACGACTTCTTGTCCCCTTTCGGGGACGACGGCGCTAAGCCTTGAAGACAACATCAGCGTCAAAGTCAACGCTATTTTCGTCCTTTCTCGTTTCGTGCGACTTCAGCGAAATTCGTTACTATCAGCGTCCATTTGCCATTTGCTCGTTTCGCGTTGATATGCAAAGTGAAATGCGTTTTCTGCCCTCTCCCTCCCTCTCTCTCTCTCTGTTTCTCACTCTTTCTCTCTGTCATTGCCCATCTTTTCGGCACTCGTCAAGGCCACAAAATGGACCACTTTTCACTTTGAATGAGCCCAACTTGATGTCAATTCAATTGCGGCTTGCGATAATAGTTTAAATGGCACAATTTTTGAGCACTTGATAGCTGAGCTAATTGGACTGATACTTAGGCTGTATTTACCTCAAAATGTCATTGATAGTTCATGTCTTATGCATGTGCTCATTAAATATTAGATTAAGAAAATAAAACTATGGCAAAATATAATTATAAGTGAATTGTATTTAAAGAGCTGCTAATATCATGAGCTCTTGATTTTTATTTCCAATTCACATTTTCAGTGCCTTGAACCCACTGAAAATGGGGTTTTTGGGCGCAATGATTAGCAGTCATAATAAAACCCACAAAGTATACACGATCTAGTCATGTTAGTCATCCGTCTTTGTATTTGTATAGTTACTTGAATGTATACAAGAGGTCATAAATATCATACAGGATATCTCTAAGTCAGCCACTTCTGACCAGAGCACTCTCACTTGGCACTACAGTGAAGAAAAGTTGAGTGTTTGCTCCGTCCATTGGAATAAATGCCATCAATATGTAGAACTTCTTGAAACTTTGCACCCTCCTAAGCCGACAGCTAACGTAATTAGTAATTAATTACAGTTGAAGTAATTAGAGTAAACAGTGCAGAAGTAGTAGCAGGAAATTAAATATAAAAAACTTATCATAACCAAAACGCATAAGCAGAAGTTATGGACACTTTAATTCAACCTCAAATTAAACTTAAGTTGCATAAATATATTTCTATATCTTTAAAAGAAAACTAATATCATCCTTTTACCTATCTCTCTCTCTCTGTCTCTCTTGCTGACACTCTCTCTCTCTCTCTCTCTCTCTCTCTGTCTGTCTCCCTCTATCTCTATCTGTTTCTCTCCCACTCTCTATCTCCTACTTGCTCTATCTGTCTCTCTCTCTTTCTCTCCTCTATGGAGAGATAGAGAGAGCCCTATCTTTCTCTTTCCCTTTTTTTTCTCTTAGTCTCACAGACAATCCCTCTCTCTCTCTCTCTCTCTCTCTATCTCTCTTTCTCTCTTTCTATCTGTCCAGCTCACTTTGATCCAATTATATTCACATCTAATCACCACAATCGCTAAGGGATCAAGTTTTTTAACACAGCTCAAATAATAAATTTGTTGCACAAAAGAAAAGTCTTTACGTTTTGAATACCGCCCACAAAACCAAAGAAAAAAATAAAAAACATTCTTTAATCAAAGAGTGCAGGCAAAGTGAGTTCATGTGTTTTTCATGCATATACGAGAAAAATATTTAAATGTTTTGTTGGTGCCGAAGACTTCCCATGAGAAAACTTTTAGTTGGTCTTTGAATGCAGCTAAGCACAGTTTATAATATTATGTATTTAATAATCTTTAAAATTAAATAAATATTTCATAAATTTTATTTATTTATTTTTATGTTTAGAAAGAAAACAGAATTTATCTCCTAGCAAAGAAAATATTTAAAGCTTAAAGAATATTTCCTAAGAAGATTCTAAAATATTCAGTAAATTTCAGTCGACAGATTTAATTGGATTATTAAGTTTTTAAAAATATTTTGTATTATTTTATATATATAAATACAGAACTTATTGTGTGTATACATTCCAAATATATAATAACTAAATAAGCAACTGAAACTGGAACTGGAATTTGATAGTGCAAATTTTCTGAAATGTCATTGCATTTAATTGATTGCTGATATTACGTGAACGTGTTGAGGGCCTGACCTTATTAGTTCTAAAATTAAGCACTACTAAGCTGACTGGTGCTGCCTCCACAGAGAAAGAGAGAGAGAGAGGGAGAGAGAGAGAGAGAGAGTAACACACCCACGTAGTCTAACAAAACATTGCGCATTTGAGCATTAAGCTGTAACCCGTATGCATTAAGTGACAGCCAAAGACAAAGCAATCAAGGCAATGCATCTGTGTGTAGGAGAGTGCATGTGTATGTGTGCGTGTGTGTGTGTATGTGTGTGCTGCACTATTATAAATGCTGAAATCTACAATTGATGACATCGCTGTCGGATGGAGCAAATCCAAATCAATAGTTGGCTAAGCAATCAAACATATTGAAAGCAGTTCAATTGTCTCTTCATTTGCAACAACTTCGACGCTGTCTCGACTCGCGGATACCCCTTAATGTCGGACATTTGCATATTTAATTAAGTACGGTCTGCGTCTGGGCGACGGCTTATAACCAATGCGAAACAGATGAAGAAAAATCGAGCTGTATTAAAAATAAATTCTCTCATTCCTTGCGCATTTCCTTTGTTTGCCCCGCCCTGCCCTGTCCTGCCCTGGCCAGGCCCAAATGCACTTGACTTTTTTACAACGTGGGACTCTTGCCTTATCTGAAATTCTTTTCTGCTCTTTGGCTTGTTTGCTGTGTCGCTAAACAAGCAGCCGAAATGAAAGTTGTCTGCTTCTCGGTACCGCTTTGAGTACAAATAAAACTTTTCTTCTTCTGTATTATTTTTTCCTTTTCTCTGCTTTTTTTGCTTTCTCGTTTTTTGCTTTATGGGTTAGCCGAAAAGTTGACTGGAAATTGAATTTGTGTGGATGTAATGAATACACTCTGGGCTGGGGCAACCCAAATATGTCGAACTTATTAGCAAGTACACTCTTTCGGTTGAGGTTCCTTTCGGAATGCGCTACCCACCTGCAGACAATTGATTTAATTTGAAGCTGGTGAAGGTTAAGTTGTTGCCTGTTTACCTTGCACTTGAAGTTTAAAGCCCGGCCTGGCCCAGGCAGCTCAACAAAAGTCAAAGCCAAAAAGTTTTCTTTGCTTAACCGACGCGTCCCGTCGCGTCGCGTTGCGTCGCCTCGAAATGTCAACTAAAACGGAACCGCAAACACAGCCGTAAACCGTAACGTTGCGGATCTGCACTCGAGCACGCACCGGCACTTGCTCTTGACTTAAATTCGTATTTGCAGCGATTTGGCTATTCGCGTTTTACTGTTTGTTAGTCACACGAAATTCACGCGCGACTCTTTGCACCTTATGCCTAGGCGAATGCGGCGTATACGCAACGAAATCGCGACAACTGTTCTGTTTATCCGAATGGACTTATGAGATTTGTAGTTTATTTATATGTTTATCTGAGATGCGCCGCTTCGCATCCAGCGCCAACGAGGAAACACAAGCAACTGACGACAGCCTCGAGCTCGAACCGACTCGTCGTTCGCATCGTTCGCACTTTCTGTTCTGTCATACGCCGTGTGGGACGACGTCGGCGACGACAACGACGACGACGACGACGTCACGACGCCGCCGCAGCAGCAGCGCTCACGCCGGCGTTCCCGTTAGCCAACAGGTTATCTGCTGATAAGCGCTCGACTCCACCCGAATCGTCGTCAGTCGAGCAGTCGGCACACACGATGCAGTTCCCTGTCGCTGGCCCGAACAGCTCTGCTACCCCGCTGCCCGGTCACAGCTGCAGCACTAAAACATCGCCGAGTGAAAAGCGAGTCGAGTGAGTTGAGTGAGTTTTTCCATTTGAGTTATTGTTGCGCTACAGAAAAGACTTCTGTTTCTTATTGCTGGCAAATATTTCTGGGTAAATACTGTGACAAATTGAAGGCTTTTGGCAACGCAAAAAGTTCAAGAATTTTTTGCGACACGCTGAAAAAATATTTGTATAAACAGCAAAAATTCTGATACGCTTGAAATGGCAGCAAACATAATATTCATTACACAAATTACAAGAGAAAACAAGTAAGAAAACTCTAGTCGAGACCGCTCGACAAGGGTATACCCTAAACCCTATGAAGAACCGTTATTCCAAGCATTCTTTGTTTGTTTTATATACACATGCATATGTACGTTCATTACAAGCAAAACATACACACACACGCACAGGCGCACGCACACACACACGCCAATCGGTGCGTCAGCTGTTCTTGGGCTGCTTTGCATGGCAATGCTATGGGAAATTTAATGTTTAATAACTTTTTTTCTAGAATAACGATTTTGATCAAACTTGTTGCGTGATCATGTCATCCATATGTATGTATGTGCCAAAGCACAAGTCTGTAGTATTTGAAATACGGGACTTACAAATTTGAGGCGAAGGGGGCGTGGCATCCAAAATTTAGCAAAAACCGAAATTGTGTAATGCTCACATAACACTAAATGCAAAATTTGAAGACTCTAGCTATAAAGATGAATTATATATAATTATATAACCGAGCATCGATTTCGTTTTTAATCGATAACATTAAAATTAAGACAGTTATCGATTTTTTAACAAACTCGATCTTTTCGTGCTATACAGGAACCTACATAAAAAATTTCAAGTCTCTAGCTCTTATAGGTTCTGAGAACGACGCGTTCATACATACGGACAGACGGACGGACAGACGGACAGACGGACAGACGGCCGGACAGGGCCAAATCGACTCGGCTTGTCTCCCTGATCAAGAATATATATACTTTATGGGGTCTGCCACGCCTCCTTCTCCCTGTTACATACATTTCAACAAAAACATTATACCCTGATTTTCCCATTTTCAATGGGTTCAGGGTATAACAACCATACGAGATATTCTGCATTATTTTGATTTTTTCCAGGGAATTTCGATTTCATATAGCTGAATCCGTGACGCTGGGAATTGTAATTGTTTTTATTGGTGTTAAGTAAAATTTTCTGTGAAAATAAAATGATTTAATATGATGTTATTTTTGAGAATTGTTACCGCAATTTGAAATTCTTATGGCGCTATTCTTTAGCTGCAAGTAAATTCATGCTTAATTTGATGAAAATTCAATTTGTGAATTTAAATAATATATTAATATATAAGTATATAGGGCTATATACGATTAACATTATATAGAACATTCATTATAATTCCCAAATTTCAAATTAATCTTACTCATTAAAACAAAATTGAAGATATTATGTATTGAAGTCTTTCTACGAAACTGCAAAGCCAAGGAAATTAAAAATCTTCGCTTAACGAAATTAATGAAGCACCATACTTACAGGTCTCAATCAAGTCTCTTTGACTATGATAAGCAATCAAATTGACTCTCAATAGCATTCAAACCAAGTCCTACCTCAGCTCAAGTCATAACTAATTAATCGGCTCAAATATAATATTTTCCAGCTAAGCTTGCCGTCACACATTATATGTGTGCTAAATAAGTTTATATTCCATTATTAATATTACTCATAAAGTATTTTTCAAGTTCTTAATTCAAGTGAAACGCATTTTAATAAATTACCATCAAATCATCAAAAATAATCTTAAAAGTTTGCTTAGCCAAGCCGCACAGATGTGTTTTGATAGTTTCCATTGAAGAGACCGTAAAATTTTTTTATATACTCGAAATTCTGCGTATTAAGCAGAGTCTTGATGTCAAACAAAGTTTATCTCGGAGAGTAAACAGTTGTGGCCCATTATAATTTCTTAACAATACTTGAATGCCATTCTGACATTTATTTGAACAACATTCAGTGATGCGAACTCAAGTGGCTTAGGCTAAGCTCATTTAACACACGATTGTGCCATATATGTACATATATACATACATATGTATACATATCTGTATGTGTGTAGCTTTATCCAATCTGCGCTATTAGCCTGCTCAGTTATTCATCTGCTGCTTAACACATGCTGCATGCCGCGAGCGCCTTTCGCCAGTTGCTTACTTAATTTCTGTTATCTTCTTAGCGCGTTCCACAGCAAAACACCAGACATCGGGGGTATATATGTTATATTGTCAAGAGGCCCGCGGCTACGATGGTTGTCAAGTGATGCAGCTGCGATTTATTTATTAAGGCCTGTCGACTTGCTCCAGTCTTCCTCTTACCTTAGACCTCCCACCCTACCAGCCTTCCAGCCTCTCAACTCCCAACCCCACTTGAGCTCGTTTTCAACTGCTGCGCGTATTCTCTTAGGCTCGATGCGGGTGGGTTCAGTCGGCGAACGCGCACGTTTCCTCACTTCGGTGGCATTATGCTTCATACTTTTTAAGCACATGACATGACACATTTTATGCGAGGCAAAGTGATGTGAATAGTGGCTGCCCCACTCCCCGGCAAGGCACGCCGTATGACCATAAACAAATGCCGTTTCCTACCTGGGCTGCTAACCAATTTCGCCGGCTCATCCTTAAAGAGCCAAAGAAATTCTGTGGAATTTTCAAGCAGCGACTCGCTCCTATGACTTTTTATTTACTTTGTAGGCATAACTTGACTCGACTCTCTCTCTCTCTGTGTATGTGTGTGTGTGTGTGTGTGTGTGTGCGACATGTGAGCAGCCAACCAGACGACTCCTGACGCTGTTGACATTGTAAAGTAAATCCGCGTTGCGCATACGCCGCGTTTGCCCTGCAGCCTAGTAGGCTGGCAAGCTGGCACTGTGGCAGCTGCTTTCGACACAAACTTAGCCAAAAGTCATTCAAGGTTTTGTAACTCACGCTAAATCTGAAGGCTAATTTACATGTGTTGCTGTTCATTTTCGGCTATTTACACATTGTTGCCAGCCCCCTAAGTGGCTCTCGCACGGCAAATAATTGAATTAAATTCTGTGCACTTTCTACATAAACAGCGTAAATACTTGTTTTCCATTTTGATTGATTGACAAATAATCTTAAGAAGTCGCAATTTAAGTGCCAAGCAACCTGCCAAAGTTCATTTTTTTCGTATATTTATAAACATACACACATATTTACAAACTGTTTACGTTAGGTTCTTGCCTAAATCTAAGAATAATGACGACTAATTTTAGGCTCCCAAATCTGGTCGGAGCTATACGCTAAAAGCTGAACATATTTTTCCCATATAATAAGCTATATACTCTGCACAAGGTATTCGAATTTCGTCTCGGCGTGTGCTGCGCATCGATGGAAACGTCGCTGAGATCATGGCCAAAATCTATCTGGCACTCTGTAAGCGATTCATTCAGTTTTTCTTTGTGACATGAAACCTCGCATAGGCTCATTTACTTTATGCTATTTTACTTGTGTTTAAATGTGTCGACTAATAAAGTTGGATAATATTATAAAGATACTTAAAAAATAAAAATTAAAATAATAATTAAAATAATTCAATTCAAATTAATACTTTTTGAATTCTTTCTCTAAGATTTTGCTACACAAATTTTATTTTTTTTCTCTTAAAATAGCTTAAGAACAATCAAGTTCTTTCAAAAGTATTTTTATATCTATAAGAAATATGAAGTATTTCTATATTTATATCTTTATCTATATCTTCTATTTTAGAATGCACTGAAATCAATCAATTGTCAATCAAATATAACAGATTTATAAATATCTCCCATCTACAAAGGGTATAGAATCGTCGGCATGCCAACAGACGCAAGTTTCTTTTGCTTTTTCTGTTTTTGTCACTGACCTTTGGCGCATATTTTTCGGCTGATGTTGCTTGTGAATAAGTACACACATATATATACATATAAATTATTTTCGTTTGATTTATTTTTAGCACTTGATATAAAAAAGCCATTTAAACGTTTCATTTCAGTTCAGCTGTTGGCGACGAACAGGGAAATCTGTCCAACGCTCAAATAAATAAGTTGTTGCAAGTCTTTTGATTTCGCGCCGCTCAGGTATTTTTTGTAGGTATAGCATTTGTGTTGTTGTTGGCATTTCTCACGCTGAACTGGGAGAGAGAGAGATATGGAAATATTGCTTAATTGGAATTAATATATGCTGCCTGGGTTGCTAAGGGACAGTGAAAAATATTTATTGTATGCCCAATTGACATATCTGTGAATTGAATTTCCTTTTATGCGTCTTACTTTTCGACTTCGATGCCTCGTTGTTCAACTTCATTCATAATTTACGAGCGCAAATGTTTTATTTCATGTTTTATGGCAAATAAATTATGCCAGCCAACGAATCGGGCAGGACAGGACACCTAAGCCAGCGATAAGAAGTTGTCGAAAGATGGCAAAATAATTTCCATGGCCCACAATGGACGACTTTCCCTTGCAGCTGCTCAAAGAGAAACATGAATGCACGACTGGGACATGCCCTGTGCAAGAATAGAAGAGAAACTTTTATAAAATTCTAGTCCTATTAGAAATATATTAAATGTTTTATATTTACATTATCTGATCACAGAAGTTTTCTTCAGGCTCTGCGGAAGATGAATGTCCCAAAAGTAAAATAAATCTTATACAGATACATTCATATTAAGCATCTACTTAACTAAGTTAAATTATAATAATTATTATAATAAATTATTTATAATATCATTATAATTATAATAGTAAGTAAGCTTTACTTTAAGTAGTTAATTATAATTTAATTATAATATTAAAAACAAGTTTTTTATATTTTTCGAACTGGCGCACACCTTGTCACAACATGAATATACCCCCTGTTAAATACTTTCTAAGAATAAAGGGTAGCAAATCCTTGCGCATATTAGCTATCGGGTGGGTGCCGAAGTGTTGATACCCTAACAAATATGCATATATTATACATTAAAATATATTCAATGATCCTATGCATTATGTGCAGCCTTTAAAAAGATTCGAGTCCGCTTCACGGAAAGTACAGCTCTGCAGAGAGTTTTTATATCTCCCTTAAATGTGCTTATAAATAATTGAAAACATAAATGCCCCTACGATAATGCGTGACTGAGTGCTAGAATTTGTAAACATATCCTATATAGCATATATATGTGTATGCAAGGATATCAGAGAAGCAAATGGAAAACGGATAGGTCTGAATTTATGGATGTTCATTGATTGCTGCCTGCGCCCGATCCCCACAAATTTATGTAAATTATTTTGCTTTTTTTTTGGTGCTTTGGTGCTCAATGCGACTTTTATGGAGATAGAATGCAGCTGCGACCAGGCAGGACAGCTCGAAGCCGACAGAGCATAGCGAGCGGCGGGCGATGCCCAAACAGAGGCAAGCGTATATGTAAAATGGATTTGGGGCCGCTATCTTAAGAGCGACTTGCGTGCAGTCAATGAGCCCAGAAGTTGTAGGAAGTGGCTCTTAAAGTGCTCGAAGTGCTAGCCAAGGACTTCCAAATTGAAATTCGTGAGTGTTGCGAAAAAGAACTGAAACACACCACAACATACGTGCGTGTGTATGTGTGTGTGTGAGGGTGTGTGTTTTCTGCATAATATGCATACTTTTATAGCACATATATACACATATGCGTATACAAGTGGGCCAAGGTAACGAACAGGCATCCTACTTACCATATGTGGGTCATTTATATGCAAAGCATGGTCCACGCTTACGATATGCTCACTCTAATAAGCTGGGCACGTGTAGTCCTCGCTGCCAGGTAGTCTCTGCTGTATTAACGCAAAATTGGCTTCACTCACAGCTTCTGTGCGTATCAACTATAACAATTGAACGAGCACTTGTTCACTGTTGTCATGCAGGCTATACCCTGTAGCTAAACATTGAGATATGCTTCCATGAAAAGCAGAAAAAAACTCACTAAATATGTTCCATGCCTGAACAGATGGTTAAGGACTGCAGTTATCTCTTTGACAGATTCCGTAGTCAACGATTTTTTTGATTTTCTAAGACATCTTTTAGATAGGGTATAAAATATTTCAGCGCACCTTTGCTAGAGCTGTTGCCAATACAATTACCCAGCTCCATTGGCAGATTTGATTTTGCATGGCTTTTTATGCAATATTATATTAAAATAACCTCGGCTTGCTCTAAGCTCCCATATTTTAAGAGCTAAAAGTCAAAAAGTTACGACAGCTCACGTAATTCCGTATAATCAAATAGTATTGCGAAAATTGCCTTCAAATTTCATTGTGATCTGTACTGTAACACGTGACTGGGTAATTTCTGGAATATTTGGCAGTTAGTATCGAAGTATTTATATAAAATTTGTTTAAGTTTTTTTCAAATATGAACGACTAATTACTGAATCGGCGAGACTTGATAATGAAAGTTGCAATAATTTAGCGATTCACAGCTTTGAGTTGGCAAAACTGCTGTTGGATATGTATACTTCTAACATCAATGAAAGAAGTCGCTAAAGACACAATAACAAAAGAAATGAAAAGTAGATTTGGTTATGCTACAGGCAGACGTATATAGAAAGAAGAAGTTACAGAAATGTAAAGTTAAACATTAAAATTTACAACAGAAATTAAATCTGTATTTTATTTTATATAATAACCATAACTGCTTTATCTGTTAGTCCAGTTAGCAGCTGATAGTAGTAGATAATAGTATGTAGATAGATTTATACTAACACTATCATCTATCGAGTACTTCGTTCATTTTATGATGTGCGGAATATTAATTTTCGGACCACATTTACTCTTATGATGATGTCCTGTAGCCGTTGTACAGAAAACCATTGACGAAGTTGCGAAATCAATCACTGCGTCACAGTTCTTAACAACTAAGTTTCGGCCCTCCTACTTTCTGGAAATTTGTGAAAATTTGTGCTCCAGCTTGAGTCTTGTACGTGCCACCTGCGACCTCTACATGGTCTAAATCATGTGCAGACATTAATGACATTAAATTTCCTCTCGTAGAGCCCTTTGCATTGATATTAAAAATACATATAGTTCATTGTTGTATAATAATATAGCTCTAAGAATTGGTACTATACGCTGACGAGGTTATTTTCACACATTAGATACCTCAATTCAATGCAATGAAGGCTTTTAAATAAATTGCATTCTATGCGATTCTCATGAGCTAAAGTAAGTCTCAGAAATGATGATTTTTTATTCCCTTTCCCTTTGTTGAGTCTTACACCCTCTTTCTCTCTCTTTCTCCTTCTCTCTTTCTTTCTCTCTCTCTCTATATATCTCACTCTCTCTCTTTAGACAAGATATATATATCATATAAGTCATCTATTTTTTCAATCTCTCGTCTGTCTCATCTCAGACATAAACCCATTCCACTTGCAAGTAAAACTCAAACAATCAAAGTAAAACCAACTTAAATTCCACAAAAATACATTTATGCGCCGGGAAATCTCATGAATCGCAAAAACATGAAGCATCACATTAAACACTTGATTGTGGCATAAATAATTTCTTTGAAAGAATCTGACGAGCACTTGCACAGCATACCGTTGGGAGCAGAACTTACAGTTAACTAAGTGGCGCTTGCCATAAGCCCGAGGCAACAATAACCTTTGGCCTCTTAGCAAGCCATTTTTGCACTTTTGCTCTACTCGTTTTTATGGCTTAGCAGACAGCCAAAGCTTTTCTTTCTTTCGTTCTTCTTCTGCTCTTTGCGCGTATGCAACAAAGAAAACATTTGCACTTTGCGTCCACTTTTAGGCAGCGAGTCCTTCTCCTATTTACGGCGCTCGCTCGTAAATTTCTTGCGTCAACTGCGCTGGCCAGCGAAAACAATAAAGCGCCTGCTTATCGCGCTCGGCCAATGGACCGCCGCGTTCATCTCATAAATGGTTTAATGCCGAGAAGAGGGTTTCATCTGTGTTATCCCAGGTATTTATGCCAACAACTGGGCTAATGACCCGCAGCGGCTACTTACGGCTCGTCAATATTACGTATACGCAGTGTGTGTGTCTCTGGCGCCAAAGATGCCTGTTTTTCTGCTGTCGAGGGTGTGCATGTGTGTGTGTGGTTAAACAAGTGTCATATTTGACCAGGAAAGACACACACACACATACACACACACACACAAGGAATTTTAAGGCCAGTGAAACTTGAAGCTAGCCATTTTGGCCAGCTCCCAGCACTGAATGCAGCCAACTTTGAGTCGCCAATGTGGCCATTGTCGTGGCTGCCGCTCATATTTCCCACTCTGTGGCCCTCTTCTCACTAGTGCCTCCCACAGCCTCAATATGGTATTGTGAGCCTGCCGTTACGCCATTATTTATACGCTTATTTGTTCATTTTGTGGACACTCGGGGCGCTACTCGTTGCCCGGACAAACTCCTTGCTTAATTAAAAGTTCCAGGCCACAAGTTTTTCATATTTTTGTTTTATTTTGCTGTTTGCTGTTCACACTACGCCAACCCATGCACACTCGAATACTCTTTAATAAAGTGGAAATTAATATTTTAATAAATATGTATTTAAGCTGGCACAGCGAATATTTTATCATAGCTTTTAGCTGGACATTAGCTATAAATATATGTGTGGAAATTAATTGAAAGAGTTCGTAATTTATTTATGGAATTTAATGTAAGCAAAGAAGTTTTTTTTAATGATAAATATCTATTATATCATAATAAAAGCGAAAGCATAGTCTGACAAAAAAAAAGAAAGAACTAATTATTTAACGTAAACATAAATAAAAATGTAATATAGCAGCACTTCCTTCCCCTGCACAAGTATCCTTTCTATTTATGCTACATCATTTTCATTATTGAATCAACTCTTTGGATTTACGCAATAGCCAACTGCGCGATGAAGAAGTCATCAGCTTATGGCAGCATAGTACATCGATAAACATCAGGCTGAAGTAGGGCGACGCTGAGCGTAGTAAATGAAAACCGAGCTGCATGAGACTGCGGCGCAAGCAACAGGATAATTATCCTTGCCATATGTTCGTATGTCCGGCGAGGACCAAAACGGCAACCCAAGCGTTGACAGTTGCTCACTTGAGTGCCTGCCTCGACTCCCGGACTGCCTGGCTATGTAATTGTAATTTAGACACTGTACGCACACACACACACAGGCACACACACACAAATGTTGTTTGTAGCGTTTTCTTTTTTTTGTGCTCTGTCTTGTACTGCGTAATTTTTTTGCTGTCATGCGGCTAAATGTGCAAATTACGTGACGTTTTTATTTCATTCACCAGCCGCTGCTTCTTTTATTTCGTTTTCTCACCTTATTTTCACAGCGTTTCATCTCAAGTCCAGCTACTTAGACACACACACACAGACACACACCCTCAAAAGAATAGCAATTTGTGCCACGTGTGTGTTTAACCTAATTACAAGAATCTATATTGTTCTTGGTTACAGCTCTGCCCATAAAGCAGCCCAGTTAGGCTTCCTTGCTGCGAGCAATTAGAGAGCATTCTTCTTCAGAGGACATTGGCAACAGTAGAAGCATTTTTATATAAATACAGCAATTCCTGGAATTCTAATTATAATATAATGACCATACAATACGCAGAAAATAAATTCGTTCTAGCTGACATATTTCCGAAGTTCTTTGAATTTCGCCATGACGAAATTCCATGGAATATAAAACTTATTTAGGTATTCTTTCTAATCTGTTTGGGTAATTCTTAAGAGCAGAATATTGAAATAAGGTACATGTTGTTAATGAAAGCTTTTCATTTAATAGGATTTTCCATATTTGTATAATTTATATGTGAAATACAATTTCAGTATATACCTGTATGATTGATGGTCGACTGTGCAGATAAGAAAATTCATCTTCATTTATTAATTTTTAAGCCAAATTCCAAGCGGTAACAATCTAAGAATAATTGTGAGACTAATATTGAAAATCAATAAAGGAAATAGAATATGAGACATATCTATCTTTTATGCTCCAATATCTGTTGTTAACTAAGATCAAGAATATATATGCTTCACATTTCTTTTTCAAACTATTAAGATTACACAAGTAAATAAAAAAAATTATATATGTAAACAATAATAAATTACAATAAATAATAATAAATAATACTAAATAATCATTTTATATACATATAGAGTTCTTGCATTTTAAATTTGCCTATATGTATACATATATATGCAGCAATATTGTTGGCTTGCTCGAGAGCGTTAGTTCTCTGCTGCTCTCCTGCAATTGCTTTTGTTGACTCATTATGCTCATTAAGAAATTCAATTAGCGGCTTAATTGCAGCAAGTGCTTAATGATGATAATGCGTTTACCTCGCCAGCCGCAAACTGTGTCCCGACTCCAGTTCCCCGGCCCATCAACAGCTGCCACAGCCTCCTGCTGCTGATACAGCCTCCCGCCTCGTGCTAAGCGATGACTCTTAGCACTTTGTTGCCTTACATACTTACGCGTATATTGACTAGATTCAACATCATTAACATATTAACGAGACGGACTTGAAAGAAACTTTGCCTGCAGCTGATTGTGCGAAAAACATAAAAAAAACATAAATAAATAAGTAAAAAACAAAAATAACAAAAAAGGTGCTTTGATATATTTAAGCACATATATAATAGAGTTTTCGGCTCTGGCCAGCGTCCACTCTCAGGCTTTTTATGCTGATTTATGCATTATATATAATTTAGTCGCTCGTTTTGGCTAACAAGCAAAAACTTTTGCCCGACACAACTTTCGCCGGGGCAACGCAAGGAAAATGTGTCTAAAATGAAAACTGCTCGAGAGAGGTTTTTATGCAAATTTGATAAATGCCACTTGGCGCACATGTTACACGAAATATTAGATTTTGAAACACAATTTTTCGGCTAATTAATATTTTTCCTGTTCGCTGCACATTTGCATATCAAAAGCGTGTGCATACGCCGCATGTTCCGGCAGGTGGGAAACGCCCAAATCGAATTAAATAGGAATTAACTTAAGTACAAAGTTAAATATTTAAATTGGAAATCTACACTATGCTGCAAGAGTCGGGGCGAGGCGGGCGTCTCATTTTTACTGCTTTGTTTTCGCTTTGCATCCATTTAGCGCCTCATTAAAACTGTTTACGACGCCAAGGACAGGGCTCGGGACACTGGAGTGGGCTGGACGCGAAGATCCCACACGTACTCAAGCGTTTTATTATTGAAGGTATTGTGGGGAAGTGTGCGCCTTAATTGCCAATTTTGGCATTAGATTGTCTTCTTTATTGGTTTGACCCGGCAAATCGCGTTACACTCTTTGCTTTACAGTATAATAAAATGTTACATTTTTTATGATCAAAACTCGAATAATGTCCATGAAGAACTCTGTGCTAACAGAAAGTAATTGCAATCTCGCCACCTTCGAATCCATTGCTATGATTGTAACTAGGAATTGGCTGAGAATCAAAGTGATTACGAGGAAACAAATTTGTTTTGCTTTAGTCTGCCTCGGTAAAATATATTTATCAGATTAAGAATGAGTACTATTAATCCAAATCTATTTTAGTTGAAAGAAGTCTTGAAAATTACTCAACTATTCTCCAGCTGTAGGTAAGCCTGACTAACCTGAATACTTTATAATACAATAAATAAGTTGACGCAATGTCAAACAGCATTACAACATCTCGCATCAAATTGCCGACTTTACGTCTACCTTACTTCCTGCAAATGCCAATCATCATTGCACAATTCTGAGAGCAACAACAACATGCGTTGCCAGAGATTTCCCAACTGGGCAACGACATCTCTAGTGACGACGCTGCTGCCAGCGCTGCAGCTAAAGCCACTGCTTGTTGGGGATAGATTTGATTTGAGTTAAGCTAACTGTAAACTTACATTGAATTAATAACAATCTAAAAATCGACTTGCGGCTGAATCAATAAATACATTTCCGCTATAGCTCAGATATATATTAGTAAATGTATACAATAGACAGATCCATCGATTATGAAATATTTCTGAAACAGCATTTAAAGAGGGAATCTTATATAAATTAAATATAAATTTTCATATTTTCATAAACTGAATTAGAAATGAATACGCCAGTGAATTTGTCTCTTAAATCAATCGAGGTATTCTCAATTAACTGACATTTTGTAAATGTTTGAAGGTTGCATGAAATCGGCTAAGGTAAAGTTAATCTGTCTGCTTATAAGGCAATCTACATCTACATTTTCATACTGTCGCACGAACAGACAGTCATAAGGAATTACTAATAGTAGCTAAATCGAACCATGAGCTATCATGAGCACTAGTATATATGCTCTATGGAGTGGAAGGAGCAGGTCATGCCTTCCCTGTCTATTGTGTGCACTTTAACATTAAGAAAAGACATAACATAACATAACATACTCCGAATACGAATACATGTCTGCAAAAATGATCAAAGACCCAAACGAAAAGAGTAATAAGATAGATAATAAGACAGAAGGCCAAACAGAGGTAACAATTAAGAAATTAATGAGAAAATCATTAAATATCATTGTTGCACATGCTTATGGCAGTGAACGTTGCTTTGACTTGCAGTTCGCATTAAGTCTGATATCTAAGTCTGAACTGCCGCTACCAAACTGCTATTATCATTGACTTATGCTAAACATGTTAAAGCATAATTTTCCATTTGATTGCTATGTGAATCCTTTACCCAACACATATATCAAATCGATTCATCTAACGCTCACATTAAAGTTGACATAAGCACTAAGAAACCTCCACACGAACAATCACTAATTCAGTTACATATCATCCATATTCTAATATAAGTCAGAAATTCAGTATCGGAAAGTTAGAATAAAAGCTTAATAGAGATTGATATCTAGTCAAATTTGGGATCTACCAAATATACTCATACATCATACATATATATAAATGTTAAATAGAAATCGGATAATAATTTTGAAGTCAAATAGTTATGCTTTAATGTCTGACTAAGAAACTAATTTAATATAAAAACGTCCGCATATTTGTCTTGATAAACCAATACTACATAAACAATCACATAGCACATTTTAAAAATGTAAAATACAGTCTAACAAATCATACAAAAAATTTTAAAATATAAAATATCTGCTATAGTTGTCCAATTGAATATTGTCTGTTTGAATTTAATTTATAATATTCATTTCGAGAAATGAACTTCTAAGACTTTTGACTTCTACAATCATTTATTGCTTTGTCTGACCCAGCCTAACAGCTAGCTCCAATCTAAAAGTTAAAATATTTTTCGATTGCATTTTCGCTTGTTTTTTTTACAATTTTTATTTGCATTTATATTTTATATACAATTTTACAATAAATTTTTGCCTGTTTGTCGTTTGCTCTGTTTGTTTCATTAGCTCGTTTGTCCATATCCGTTTGCTATATGCATATATATGTATATATCATAATTGTTTCATATTATACTACAAAAAATAAATATATGTTTATATATATATAGAGCAATACAGTGATGCTTGATAAATTGATAAACCAAGGAGTAACATAGGAATTTTGCTTGTTTAAACGCAAATTGAATATTCCGTATATAGAATGATTAATTAATTTGAACATTTTTATACAATTCGTTTATGAACGTTATATATAATTTGAAATAGTCGCATATGTGTATAAATATAGTATATATACTTATGCTATAGACATTTGTATTATGTATGTAATTAACGCTTTACAAATTTCATTGCACATATCAAACTCTTGATTGACTACAGTGGATATCGCTAGTAACGGAACATACACATACATATATACCTTCGAGAATACAAAACTATGTACATATTGAGTATGAATACTACGGAGATCTGAGTCTGCGAGATCTAATCATATGCAGACCAATCTGGTTTGGTGTTCGAGCTTACAAAAATGTCGACAACGAAAAGGGAAACAAATCTCAATTTCCGGTTTTTATTACTTTGATTAATTAGCTATATAATATGTAGTGTAGTGAACAGATCGCATAACTAGCAAATGAACAAACAATATATATATACACCAACTTACGTTAGATAAGTTTTATTGCTTTCGGTTGCATATAGCGGATACCAACTGTAGTACGTACTTCACTTAACGCTAAGAAGCCTTTTGTTAAACTGCCACAACGATGACAACGTTTATATATTTGTTAAATTTGTTCACTAAAGTCGATATGTTTACTTAAATTATTAATATATATTCTATATATATGTATTGTATATGGTGTATAAGAATGCATAATTGTTATATATCTACCTCGTTATATATGTTCACACATACATATGTATAAATGTCTATGTATTGATCGTGTTTAGTATATATCTTCCACGTCTAGTAGTATGTTGTGTGGTATGCATAGTTCGGGCTTCCTACTAATTCGAATAGACTTAACAAACTAAAGTTCGGTTCTAGCGGCCAGTGAAGGGCATCGATGCGAACGACTGTTGCAATCGCAGATGTTATTATTCACATTTGTTGTTTTGTTTACATTAAAGCTTAATTTCATTTGGTTTCTCTTGATGTCGTCAATTGTTCTAGGTATATAAGTTCTACGCATTATTGTTTCGAATAGCCGTGTTTAGCAAACTCATTTCGATTACACAATATAAAAAGCCAATTACTTAACAACATCAACTACTTAGTTAAAGGTTCTCACTACAGACATCTATACTATATGTATATACACAATAGTTTGTATTTTCTCACTTAATCTCAATTATTTGTCAACTGATATTTGGTTAGGTCAACCAGATGCTCGTACAGCATGTCCTCCTGGGGCGTCAGACCGATCATGATCCAGCCCGAAATGGCTGCAATGCTCCGCGTCACCGACAAACTGCTCCAAACACTCTGCACACTGTTACTTAGCTGCAATGAAAGCGCAATTGGAATTTTATTATTTAAATCTAGTTGAGAATTTCACGACATACCAACTCCTGCTGTGTTAGCGTTATGTTTGCATTGTTATTGATCAGATAGAGCTTCTCGTCGATGGAGTCTGAACATATAGTTAGGATTATTGTTGCGAAGTAGAGCATTGTTATGATCAGCCATCGGAATGATATTAGCTCGCTGGCATTGGAGAAGCTCCAACGACATATGTCCATGCTGAAAGTGAAATCGATTATTAGATGAGATATGTTATGAGATATGTTATGAGATTTGTTAGGTTCATGTTTTATGAGATAAGTAAATGTTCATGAATGTAAAATTATACTTGTTCACTAAATTCTAAAGAGCCTATGAATATGTATAATATAGCCCAGCAATCATAACTACGTTTAACACTGTAATTTAAGAGCAGAAATTCAGAGTGAATTAAATAGAGATTATAAAGAGATTGCAGTCATTCGTTCTCACAGCTCAACTCTTTGATCATGCTACCACTTTCTTCCACTATACCATCGCAGAAATCTATTTTATTTTATTTAATATATTTTATTCGCCCATTCAGTATTCAGTGGGTATCTAAAATTTGTCAAGAAGTCCAATATGAGAGCCTTGCTGACATTATATATAAAATAGGATAAGAAAATATTCTCTAGGATCACTTTCTGTTTCCTTGATGTAAAGAGCGAGCAGAGAGAGACCGAGAGAGAAAGAGAGAGAGAGAGAGAGAGAGAGAGAGAGAGAGCCAGAGAGAAACAGAGGGAGAGAGTAGAGAGAGAAAGGGAGATCTACTAACTTCGAATGAGAGAACTTTACAACTTTCTATTTATTTTTATTATTGTATTAGCTCGCAGAATTCCTTGATAATTCCTTGTAGTTCATGGTAGAATTATTGGATTGATTTAAGTTACATTTTCAACTACATTAAACTCAAGCAAGAGAAAAACGTGCAACGATCCGCAGCTAAGTTCGACTGCCTGCAATACAACCTTCAACTACAAAAGATAGCAGAGAGATCAAAACGTGCAACTCAACTTAACTCACAGAATTCCTATATATATATGATCACTTTCCCAGCTCTTTTTCTTATTATTGCATAAGTTTTGAGTATTATAGAAAAACACTCTTGCTAATATATGATCATATATTTGATAAGTCCTATGTTAGCTCATTCCATATAAGGGAAGACGAACTGATGAACAAACAGACCGAGAAGTCAGACATGTTTAAACTAAGTCAGCTCATGATCCAGACTAAATCTACTAACTTCCCATTGCCATTCACACACACCCATTTGACTATTCCCAAATTGACCCTTTTTAATCAATTTCGAATGGATGCTGAGCATACAAACATGTGACAAAGGCAAAAGCAGACGCTGCTCTGCGAAACTCATCCACTTGGTTTGTGTTTGCGTTGGGCCAGCAGTGTCAGTTCCCACTGGCATTTATTCAAGTATTCTGGCATTTATATTAATTAAATTAAAAGCTCAAGTGAACTGGCAAACAGCATTATTTCCTATGTGTATATAGCATAGATGACACGGAGATGGAAAAGGTCAAAGGCTACACATGATGCCCATGGAGGCAGCAAGGCAAGCAGTACACCAATGACATTTGAAAAGACGCCAGCATCACATAAATCACAGGACAGCCAGGATAACGAGGCGAAATGTCAGTCTGACTTTTACACTTTCGCTGCCATCGCCCGAGAGCTGGGGTAGAGGGAAAGGCGAGAGTGTCGAATGGCAATGAGCAAAAACAGTCAAGCCAAAGCCAAAACCGTAAACCGAAAACCGAAACCCAAACCGAACAGACAAAAGCAGACAATTTCAGTGTTGCTCGGTCTACCAAAAAAATTCACCCACAGACACACACACACACACACACAAACAGTCGCTGGCTTTAAAGGTCAAGAGTGCAGCAAGCGAACAGCGCGTGTTCGCTGTGTGTGGGCAGCACAAAAAGAGCAAAGTTTAAGAGCATTAAAATGTATATATATTTACTGTTATTTCTCTGTAGATGATGAAATTGGCTACGCAGCGAGCATAGTAAAAATTATTGCAACAACAGACAGCGGACAGCCGACGACAGCCACGAAGCCAAACAAAGCGAAGCACTTGAAAATTTGCAATTCAAAATTAAGTATAGCATACTTTCCAGCGCCCAAGTGGCAATATTGACGCAACACGAAGCGCCCACGCGCCACACTTCACTCACAGCCACAGCAGTGTGAAGAAGGCGAGGTCTGGCCCAGAATTTAGTGGCTGCCTACTATTCATATGCTCTTGACAGGAGGTGGCAGTAGTCTGTCTCCGACTCTGCCTGTGTTTCTGCCTCTGCCTCTGCCTCTGTCCCGGTCTCTGTGTGCGTGCATGTTTTTTCAATGAAATGTGCGGGTCGCTTGAAGGGTTTCCACCTTGGGCCAGTCGGTACGCTTTGAGGTCAATGTGTTCTTGGGCCACCCGAACAACAACAACAGCACTTGGGTAGCACGCACCACACCACACCACACCACATCACACCACACGCCAGGTACTCGAAGTAAATGAGTTTGACTTTCAGTTTCTATATATAGCGAAGGGCAGCCCTGGACACTTGGCAAACAAACTAATTGTCATGATTGATAAGACTCCAAATCGAAATCGAAATCGAAATCGAAATATATATTCTCCCACATTCACTTACCGATCGAATACCGACACTAGGCAAATGATGGCCAAGCAGTAGAACGTATTCAGATAGATATCGGCGAATCCAGCATAGTCGCTTATTAATGCCAGGGCTTCGCTATTGGTTGTCGCCGCCGTCGCTCCCGCCGCTGCGCCCGCTCCGGAGTCCGTTCCCTTAACGGAATTGGTCAGTTCTATGCCCAGCTTAGACATTTGGGCTGTTGGTGTAGGGGTTGTTGTTGTAGTTGTTGTAGTGGTTGTTGCTGTGGTCTCGCCCGCGAGACCCATGCTATTGATGACCTTTGCCCAATCCGTGGGATGGCTGCTCATCACAAAGAGCAGATGGGCCAAGGCTAGACCAGCTAGCAGCCCATGGCAAATGTTCGAAATGAGCAGCCAAATTCGTTGAATAACACAGGCCAGTTGTATGTTACTCGAGATGCCATTGCTGAGAATTGGAAGAGAATTTATTACTCATTAACAAAAATATTATATATAAAAATTTAAATTTAATAAAATATAATATTTAAAACAGAATAAAATTTACTGCATGAAAATACCTTAGAATATTAAAAATATATAAAATATATAAAAAATATATATTATAAATTAAGTATTAATTATTGCTGTGTACCTAGTCTCCTCTATATAAGGCATTAGGAAATCTCAAAAATATTTATAGTTACTCGGAAAAACTTCTAAGCAAAATTCAGCGTTGATCGAAGAGTTTTAAAGTAACGAATGTAGGTGGAACTTGACTATATTATTATAATATTATTTACAATAAAATTAAGCTCAAAATGTTTTAGTTCCAAATACTAGTCTAGGCTAACTACCCTCGGACAGTTCTGAATTGTAGTTAAACCCAGCTATAGACATGCTCTAAGGTCAAAGCTTAGTCTACCCAAATAAAGATTTTTTCAGCTCAAGACTTCTCTCTTGAACTTCTGGAGCTATATACTCTAAAGAATATAGCACTAAGAACAGTACTTAAAAATTATTCATAAACTTTCGATTTCAATTTCGATTAAATGGAAATGCCCAAAGCCTCCAATACTAACTGTACATTCAGCTAGTTCTAAGTCCTTGTCAAATTTAGTTTTTCCGCCAAATAATTTGAATACCTCTTAATGCCAACCAAAGCGCCTGACCACGAACTCGGCTCAAGGATTCTTGCGCAATTTGTGCACACAAAAGAGCTTAGCGACTAAGCTTTTCTTAGATGCGAGTCTTGGGACGAAAATAAACACGCAAAGGACAAGATAAACATGAATAGAAACCAAATTTCATTGGAAATCCATTGGCTCGAATTGATTGTGTGTGTGTGTGTGTGTGGGTGTGTGTGTAAGCTAAATCAGACGGAGGGCGGATAAAAATAGCATGGAACCGTTGGATTAGGTACACGCAACAGACATAAGAATAGACGCCCACGCGGGGTCGACAGGCGAGTCTCCCGACACCCGATTTTACCCACCGATTTAGGTCGGCATCGAGCAGACAGCGTGTATCGCCATAGCTGCCACGTCCGCTGGCCGAGCCGCCATTCGAGCGAAAGAGACGTCCTGCGCCGCCCAGCTCCGCCGCCGAGATGCCGTCGATGCCAATGCAGCTGCTGCTGGTGCCAGCTGCGCCGCGTGCGGCGCCGACAAAGGAACGCTTGTAGTAGCTCTGCTCCACTGGTCGATAGCCCGATGACGTCTGCAGAAACATTTTGTCGATGTGCGCGGGCGTATCGTCCGTGGGCGAGACGACCGGAGTGAATGGATTGTAGATCTCCTCGCCCTCGGCGGGCGCAATGTCATCCGCCAGCTCCTTCAATATGGACGATAGCCCACCAGCTGAGTAAAGCTTGCCTGCAGATAACACAGAGAGAGGGAAAGAAACAGATAGAGAGAGAGGGTGAGTGAGAGGGGTGTGGATGTCAAGTGCGCAGAATCGGGTTTGTTGTGGGCTGTGTGAAGAGCTTTTTCTCAATGGAATACAATTTCGCAATCGGGACGGGCTGGGGTCGGGGTCGGATACTTACTGATGAGCTGGCCCCGCTTGTCGCGCTGCGATTTCGTCTTCCGATGCACTCGTCGCTCCTCCAGGCTCTGATCAATTTCCAGCTCGCCCGACAGCGAGGCGTCATGCATGTCGGAGCACTGCTTGAGGTAGCGCATCAGCGTCTCGTTGGCCTGTCGCACCTCCATCTCGCCAGCGGCGATGAGCTTCCGCTCACGCCTCCTGCGAGACTCTGACTTGCTGCGCTTCCGCCGTGGACTCTTGTCGAAGCTGTTCCGCGAGCGCAGCGAGCGCTGGGCGGGACTGGCCTGAGGATCGGACAGCGACTGCTGCTTGCGCGAGGCGCCGCCGCCCACACCGCCACCTCCCCCACTGCTGCCCGCGCCCATGCTCAGCGCCGAGGGCGTGGGCGAGCTCTGCTTGAGCTCGCGATCAATGTAGCCCAAGATGCCGCGATGGAACGACGAGTCCACTTCCAGCGATCGCAGCGCAGGCGACTGCGGTGAGTGCGTGCGCCGCGAGCGATGCCCATGCGTGGCCGGCAGCTGGCGCAGTGTCTCCCGGAGGCTCATTGCATCCCCGGATGAGTTGCGACTGCCGTCGCTCTGCTTGGTCGGCTGTGTGGGCGACTCCAGGTGCGTGGTGGCCTCGCCATCTGGCACGACAGCGGCTGCTCCTAGTGGCTCGTCGGCGCCGAGGGAAGCGCTCTCCTCCAGCGTGTCCTGCGACGGCGGCGCATGTCCGTTCACCAGCACCACCGTCTGCTGGGAGGTCTGGCTGGGGGATCCCACCATTTCGATGCTGTCCGCCGAGCTCTGGGCGCTGATGCGACCCGCTATTGTCGTTGCCGTTGTGGTTGTCGTCGTCGTCGATGCTGTGTCGTTGAGCGCCGCCGCGCAGCTCTCGAGCGTCTCGAGCACGGCCTCCGTCACCTCCAGCTCCAGGTCGGGCGGCGTGTTGGCCGCTGCGGCTGCCTCCCGCTCCAGTCGCCGCTGGCGCGCCTCAGTGCGTCGCTGTCGCTGGTGCTGACGATGCACCTTGGGCTGAGTCGCCTCCATTGTGTGCAAGCTCAAGTCTCTTGCTGTCAACTCAATTACCTCGGCCAATTTCCTCTATATTCCCAGTTGTTGTTGTTGCTGTTGCTGTTGTGGCTGTTTTTGGTGGTGGTTCCATGAGCTGCGGCGTGCCCTCATAACAGGTGGATTAGTCCAGCAGGATGTTGTTGACGAACTTTCGAGCAGTCGAAGTTGCGGAGCTGCAGCTTTTCGCTTTGACCCAAATAATTATGCAGCAAAATCGTGGCATGCACTTGCTGCAGCTACACCCGCGCACCGCACACACACACACACACACGCGCGCGCACACAGCTGTGGTTAGCCTTCGAGAATGCTTTCTTTTGCACAATTTGCTGGGCACTGCTTCAATTAAGGCTTAAACATTTGTAATGTCTTAGCCCTCTTCGGTGAACAAATTTGAGGCAAATTCACTTGTCTCAATTCTATTTGGTGGTTCCTCTATGAAGGTCGCCCGGTGGAGACTTGAGAACCTTTGTGTTTTGCTCGCGTTCGCGGCTGCTAAGCGACTGACTTGGCCTGGCCGAGACAGCAATGCAAAATGGCCCAAAACGAAATGCCCTGGCGCTGACACTGGCGCTGGCACTGCTACTGGCCCGACTCCCATTCGGTGGTGGCTTGTTGTTTGTGTCCTGCTTCCTGAAACGTAGTAACGAGCACAGCAAGGCGAAAGCTTTCCACAATGACGTCAGTGGCGTGCGTGGTGAGCATTAACGCCCACACACACAGACTGTGCGTGTGTCTGTGTGTGTGTGTGCAGGCATTATTGACAAATTCTATTTATAGGCAGCCGCCAGTGTTGGCAAAGGTGGGGGATTTTTGTTTTTAGCAGCACCTTGCTCCAAAACTTAGTCAGCCTCAGTTCTGGCTACACTGAGAGAAACTTCTGAAAGAGTTCATATTATTTCTTATATTATTATTATACAATATATACTAATGCAGTATGTAGAACAGTATTTTATATCAATTTTATAATAGTCCTTATACCACTTGATCATCCAGGCGCAACTCTCGACCCTGCCCCAACCACAAGGACTCATTTGCAGTAAGCAGCTGTCGTACTTTTTGCGACATTTCGCTTACCCACACTCTCGCTTACTGTCTCCCTCTCTCTCTCCCGCCCTCTCTTCATATGTCACACTCTCCTGCGCTCAGCTCGAATCGATAAATGCGTGGAAGCGTCTCAGCTTGGCTCAAGCTACTGCGCAGCTTTCAGCCTGTACATCATGTTGATGACGTCAATCGAGAAAGCTCGCGAAACCAAAACAACAACGAAACCAGACACGAGCGCCGCAGCACAAAAGCCGGCAAAAGCTCCCCGAACCGAAGGCAAATTTTATTATCGTAAAGCGTGCAGAGGCGTCGTCTGGCTGCAGCAGACACGCAAAGCAAAAACAAAAGCGCGAAACGCGATTCGCCAGAGCCAGAGCCAGCGCCAGCGCCAGCGCTGGTCCTCAGCTAATGGTCCCTGAAATGCCAAAAGGCGCTTGGCACTTGAACTGTCGCACTGAGCTCACTCCCCAACCCTCCCGCCCTCCCCCTCTCTCTCTCTCCCTCTCCTGCTCGCTCTCACTGCATATTAGTCGCTGTCTCAGTCTCTCTTGCGCCATCGACATCGAGCACACGTCACGACCGTGACGTCACGGCTTAACGTCAGCTAACACATTAGCCAAAATGTTGAGAGGGCCAAGCAGAGGCTATGAAATATTAAGGCGTTCCTTGTCGCAGAGCGTATGTGGTTCATTTAGCAGCATTTCAAATGCCTTCGCAGCCCAAATTGGAAAAATCTCTAAATAATAATGGCTTTATTTATGATGTGAAGCTTTATAAATAAATCTCAAAGTTCTGCTCCTGACTTGCTGCTTATGGTGGGCCGCATACGTCTAGCTAGATGAGGGAAAGGGGTATAGAGTATGTATCAGAAGATATATAGAGTCAGTCAATCATATAAGTCAGTTCTGTAACTGTAAGATAAGTCTCAAATATCCTCAAGAATTTCCTAATAATATATACTTTCATCTTACCATCGCGATTGCCAAGTCCCTGTTGCTGCGTAGAAATGTCCTTCTAGATGCCCACAACAAAAATCCAACCCTCCAGCAAGCTGGCAACCCTGGCCGTGCTGCGTTGCCCCGGGCAACTGGACACTTGTTATGTCAATAACAGAAGCAGCTAAAGCCACAGCCGGTTAAAGCCCAGACCAAAAACTGCGTAGTAGACAAGGAGCAAAGGCGATGCCACTGCTTGAAGCGCCCGCTGAGTACGCGGAGTCCTCGCCTGAGCACTCGCTGCAGCCGGAGATCCCTCTGCTGCTGGCTCCGCTGCTGCCAGGACCTGCGGCACTCGCCCAGCTGCGTCCGCCCACGGCCGAGGTGCGACAACAGCAGCAGCAGCAGCAGCAGCTGGAGCTGGAGCGACAGAATCGTCGTCAGTTGGAGCGCCGCAACTCCTTCGACCGGGATGAGCC
Source organism: Drosophila paranaensis (assembly GCA_035047545.1). Lineage (NCBI taxonomy): Eukaryota > Metazoa > Arthropoda > Insecta > Diptera > Drosophilidae > Drosophila > Drosophila paranaensis. Next base: position 3,092,835 of record JAWNPL010000145.1, on the reverse strand, counting down.
CATTGTGGAGGAGAGCGAACACTTCCCGGCGTTCGTGCACCTGCTCCCGGTGGTGCTGCCGCCGCAGCTGCCGGAGCCAACGCTTGATGAGCTCCTGGTAAGTGTGCTAACTGGAGCAGATTCCCCCGAATGACTCTTTCCCTGGTGCATTCCAGCGCCGCGTTACACAGCGCACGGATCTGGAGCAAGTGGAATCGGTCCGTCTGCGCGTCATTTCCTATTCGATCAGCCTGTCAAGGCTGTCGCTGTTCCTGCCACGCCTGCAGCAGCTGGATCTCAGCGGCAGCGTGCTGAGCTCTCTGCGCGACCTGGGCTACGGCCTGATGCAGCTCACCCATCTGAACATCAGCAACTGCGGCCTGAACAGCTTCGACGGCACCAGCGGCCTGCCCAACATTAGAGTCCTCATAGCCGATGGCAACATGATCCAGCGCATTGGCCCCTTGACGGAGCTGAGCCAGCTGCAGATGCTGCAGGCGCGCAACAATCGCATCAGCGAGCTGGGCCTCCTCTCGTTTCTGGGTCTGTGCCCCCAGCTGATGGAACTGGAGCTCAGTGGTAATCCCGTCTGCCGCTTGCCGCTGTATCGCGACATGCTGAGGCGCAGCGTGGCCACGTTACGGATCCTGGATGGACAGTCCATTGACGACGATCAGCCAGAGGCCAACACCGAAGACGGCGAGGGGCACAGCTCCTTGTCCAGTGACTCGGAGTCTGCCGCACGGCCGGCGACTGCTCCCCAGAGCCACAACAACAACAATGCTGAGACTCGACGAGCTGCATCAGCTTTCGTCACACTGGATTCGACACGCTATCAACGCCAATCCTCCACGTCCAGCACACCTGTTGCGGGCTCAGTGCTGGGCCTGGTGCGGCAGCGACGTCGACGCAGTGGCCATGCCTGGGTGAGCTCCTCCAGCGGCTCATCATCGGGCAGCTCCTCAGCCGCCTCGACGCGCGCGCCCTCCATCAGCTCAGGCTCCTCGCACAGCAGCTTGGACATGCACTCCTCCTCCTACACCTTCAATGCCCATGGAACCTTCGATTAGAACAGAAAGCGAAGTCACAATTGCTCACAAAACAACTAGAAATTTATTGTGATTGATTTTTAGAGATTATGCGAATATTCATTCATTATTTGTTGTTAATAAAGCTATAGAAACTTTGATAGACTCTTTTCGGCTAGTCGGGCATAAGCGGAAACTTAAAATTATTTTATTTAAGTTTTCATAAGATTGTGAAATCGAACTAAATTTGTTTTTAATCATTATATAGGATATATAGCTTAGCAGAGGGCTTTCGCAGTTTGTTCTTTCTTATAAATCATATACAATAGATACAAAAGAGACTCATCCATCTCTAACAATTTGTAGACAAATAAGATTATTTCTCATTCTCTCTGTCAATTACTTTAGAAAAACTCTTCAAGCTTCTTCTACTACTGCTACTAAACCTCAGCCTCAAGTTCCGCGTTTAGCTAGTACGATTCGTATATCTCCTACATCAGACCTTTCATCCCTCCTTTATCTAGTCTTCTCACAGAAAAGACCTCAAAGTTTCTGTAGCTCTTTCAATCTGCGAGCTGTGCTTAAAAAGTTTCAACATTTTGAGCTCAACTCTTTAAACACACCTCGCTCATATATATTATTATTTATTTAAGTTTTTCTAGGGGACCTTTGAAACTTGAGCTAAACATTGTCTACGTCGCTAAACTAGAGCTAATTGTGTCCGTGATAAAGTGCTTCAAATAGAATTTATTTAAAAAAGAGTCAACTTTCTCCAGAGTTGGCTACTCCGTATAGGTGTACTGGAACAGAGCTGCCGATGGCGATCTGACTGGCACCAGCTGGCTCTGGCCATTCGCATTGCGAAAGACAATGTAGTCGCGGCCGTTAATCAGGCGTCGCACGCCACCGTTCTGGTTGCCGCCCAGCACCAGGCCATGCGCCTTGCCAGCGTGAGGCCAATGCTGCTGCTGGTGCTCGCTGCCATGATTGAAGATGCTCTGATATGGAGGCGGCGGCGTCACGTTCTGGGCATGTGTGGATGAGCCCAGCAGCTGCTTATCGCCGCTATGCAGGCGTCGCAGCCCGCGCAGCCAGCGTGACGGCTTGACGGACTGGCCATTGGGCGAGCGCCCGATGCCGTGTCGCGCCCACTTGTTGGCCTCGTGGCGGGCATTGATGTAGCGGAACAGCAGCTCTGTGGTGAAGACGGCCAGGGAGGTGGCAAAGCCAGTCAGCATTATATAGTAGGTCATCATCAGGTCTCCGTTCCTCAACTGGCGCTCCGTGCTGCCCAGATCCTGCGGACAAATCTCAGCGCTCGGCAGCTCCCTGGCCGACAGATGCTTGATTATGCCGGACTCCACCAGATTGAGAAGTCTAACAGAATTAGTAAAAATAATTTATTAGCATTATGTATCAAGGATTTACTGCGCGACCTACTCGGGGTCGAAGAGCTCGCTGAGATTCGAGCCAATGGGATAGGCAAAAGTTCGCTTCTTGGTGAGAAATGGCTCCTTGGCCATGGCGAAGGGACAGTGCACCTTCTCGTCATTAAAGCTGACCGACTTGCGGTACAAGTAGTCCCTGTACAGCATTATATTGATTGCTGGTCGATCGCGCACGAACACATATCCATTCCGCTCCACGTAGTTCTGCAGGTTGTACGTGTCATTCGAGGTGTCCGTGAAGACGGCGTAATTGTTCTGAATCATTCGATTGAGCAAGAACAGCGATTCGTTCGTCTTCATGGAACAGAAGGGTTAACAAAGTTAACAGTTATATGGGATACAAATACCATAGTGGACGGACAATATAATTGTAGACCTGTTTTTAGAAGAGATACGCCACCTCCAAAAACTGCTGACATTCTCTGTCTGTTTCTCTCTCTATTTTTCTCCCCCTTTTCTCTTCCCATATACCTAAGTCTCTCCTTCTCGCTCGTCCCCTCTTCCTCTCTCTCTTTTTCTCACATTCTCCATATTTCGTTCTCCATCCTCTCTCTAGCTTAATTAAATTCTTTATCTCTTTTTCCCTTTCTTCCTATTTATCTGCCTTTCTCCTATATTTTCCCCATAGAAAAAGAAAGAGTGTGCCTCATTCTTTTTCTCTCTCCTCTTCTCTTTCAGTCTTTCTCTTCTTTGCATCCTTCTCTCTCCATTTCTTTGTCTCCTGTATCTCTCAAGCCATATCTATAGCTCTCTCTCCCTCTATATCTCTCTCTCTCTCTTCCTCACTCTTGCTTTCTCTCTCTCTCTCTCTATTGATCTCACGCGCCATCTCTCTACCTAGTCCTCCCCTTTTGTACTATTTTCTCAGTATAGAGACAGAAAGAGTTAATCTTCTCTCAATCTTTCGCCATATTTCACTTTCAGTCACTCTCCCCTCTGCCTTCCCCTCTCATTCTCTTGCTCTCTCTCCTCCTTTCTCCCTTTAGATATTAAAAGAATCTGCCTTCCTTCCATTTCCCTCTTTCTCTATCCATTTCTGCCTCCTTCTCTCTCCCTCTACCTGTCTGCTGTATCTATCTATGCCTCTCTGCCTCTCTATATATCTCACTCTCTCTCTCTCTCTCTTGTATCTCTCCGTCTCTGCTTCTCCCTGCCTCTCTGTCTCTCTGTATACCTCTCTTTCTCTCTTTCTGTGTACCTCTCTCTCTCTCTCTCCATCTCTGTTTATCTCACTCCTTCTCCTTCTTAACGAAACCTTCTGTCATTCTCCTCGCAATTGTTTACATACTCAACTTTTTTCCGATTTAATTAGTCGGTTGATATTATCTTCGTATTAGCTTGATTTGGCCATCAATAATGTTAGACCGAGTGTAAAGACTTACCGTGCGAATGGCATACTCGACGGCTCCTCCTCGCATGGAGACAAAGTGTTTGTTCTTCGAGAGGATATCGTTGACGGTGTTGTAGGGCAGAGTGAACTTTGAGAGGGTCAGGAACGCGGTCAGATTGGCCGTGTAGAACGAGGTTAAAATTGTAATAAAAATCCACCAGGTCGCAAAGAGGAGGCGTGTCGAGTCTGCGATTAAATATATATGTATATATACTACTATATATTGTATATATAAATTTTAATTGAATCGACAAACTCGGCGATTGCATGTCCAGTGAACCGAGTGCAGTTCAGGGGCCAAATGCAGTTCAAATTGCCGATGGCTATCGCTGCATTAGGGTTAATTGCTCGCTCACCTGCGATGGGGGACAGTGTGCTGCCCTGCTTCATGAGGGCGCCGTAGACGAACCAGGCGCAGTGGCCCAGCGAGTACGGCTGCTGCACCGCGTCGCCCGTGAGACGATTTCGGATTATGATCAGCATATAGATGATGGGTCCCACGGCCAGCAGCGACACGAAAATGAGTATCCAGACCCAAAACTCGAATGGCGCCAGCAGACCGGATCCTCCGGCTGACTCGCGCGGCCGACGCATCACCATAATCCATTCGCCCTCGTCCAGAGTCGTTGTGGAGTAGAAGACAAAGCTGCGCTGCTCCGACAGAGAGGGAATGAAGGCTGCGGCTATGTCCACTTGCTGCCATCGAATGGATGGAGGTCTTTGGATATCGGAATATATATCTCTTATATACACGGGGAACTCACGCTGTTGTTGACCATTTCAATGAGACTCCGGTCTAGGTCCACTTTCGAGCCAATTATGTTGTCCTGTGGCACGACGACTTCGTAGGTAAAATTGAACTTCTCTTGCAGGAACTCGATGATCTGGAAGGAGACGCCGCGACCCACTCGAGTGCCGTTCTCCAGCATTTCGGTGTAGCTCAGTGGGTAGTCCTCGAGCGTGGCTATGCGCAGGTGCTTGCCGTTGATCCAGGTCTTCATGTTGCGCAGCTTCTCGCGCTTGTTCCGCAACACCTCAAGCGTCTCCATGGGCGTCTCCTCGTCCAGGCCCACATTCTCGGCATCCACGTCGAGGGGCACCTCCGTCACCACGCTGCCATCCTCATCCAGCAGTATCAGGTCCGCGGGCAGGGTGTTATTGATCGGTGGACAGGCCAGGCAGAGGGCAGCGGCCACCATCAGCTCGATTCCGGTGGCCATTGGGACCACAGATCTGGCTAGCCTGAGACTTGTCCAAGTAACTGTTAGCTGCTCTAGTGACTAACCAACTTCTTTCGCTTTCGCATACTGCCCCCGAAGTACAGTTGCGAAGGACTTTCCCTTTTTGATTTCACAACGAACCGTTAGAGACCGAGACCCGAGCGTTACTGAAACCTGAATTGCCAAGCGGCACCGGGCGAATATGTGTAAATATGGCCCGCGTGTGTGCCTGACCCACAGCAAACACAATTAACAATAATGACAAGTGTAAATATGACAGGACACAGACAACCCACAAAGCTGCCCGCCCCGGTGCAGATTGTAAGCTTTGATTACGAGTCCATTCTCTGCGGCGCCTGCGGTGGCCGGGCTAATGAAGCGTCGACTATTGCGACTATTGACTACTTAAGAAAATACAAATATAGTTCAAGTCCACTCAGAGAACGGGCGGTTGGCTAATGGCTAATGTAAGACTGCCGAATAAGTGCTCCTGTGACTTGCATGCGTTCAAGGACACTGCGAGTCCTGTGGGTCAAGTTTACAATATTCAAATGTCCACTAACCGGATCTACATGTGCGTAATACGCCGCAATTACCGCTTATTGGGCCGTAGCATGAAATAATCGTCAGTCGGAATTAGCGAAGGAAGTTGTCAAACCCATTCAAATGAAATCAAAATCAATTCTTAATAAGCTCCTTGGCCTTGCACACTAATTGACCTGATTAATTGCCTAACTAGCTAACAGAATCATTGGTTCAATTGCCCGACAACGGGATTACGTGGCCTACTTACTAACTATCTGACTTACATACCGATTAACAGATCACTCAAGTGTTAGGTTGAAAAGGAATTATGTCCTTTTTCCCAGAAAAGGACTCTTTCTGTCTTGTGGTCTCTCACTCCCTCTATGCACCTTAAGTAAACTATAATTATCCACTCCCCCTTTTTCCCACTCTCTAATCTCTCGCTCAGTGTCTGTGACTCACTTTCTGTTCCTTTACACTTTCATCTGTCTCTTTTACTCGTTGGCAATCACTTTATCTCTCTTTTCCTAATGTCTTTCTATCCATTCCTCACTCTCACAAACACAAACTGTCTCGCCTTCTCTTAAGCATACTTTCGCTCTGTCTCTCTCCCTTTATCCATCTCTCATGCTCTTTCTCTCTCTAATTTGTTCATCTCTCATTATCTCTCTCGCTTTCTCTCTCTCTCTCTCTCTCTCGCATACTCACTCTCTCTCTCTCAATATATTGTCTCTCCCTGTGTTTCTTGCCCTCTCATTTACTTTTACTTTCTCTCTGTATATACATCTACTGATCTATATTTCTCCCACTTTTGCTCACTCTCTCTCCCTCGCACTAACTGCTTCTGACTCTCTATTTCTAGCTCTACTCATCTATCTCTTTAACTCGAATTCTCTATTTATTTATTTTATTTTTCATGTAAGATAAACATTTATTAATTTTATTATATTTTAGTCTTATTTAAGTATTACAATAATTTATTTTACTTGGCACTAGGTAGACTCATATTCATATTTACATAAGCTATATACACAGTTGCAGCTCCCAGCTCCCAGCTCCCAGATCTTAACCGAATCGGCTGCTGTTGTCGAGCACCTCAGCGCTGGATCCGATCGGCAGACTGTTCTGGTTGCACTTGCAGTCCTCGCCGTCGACCCGGCCCTTGCCGGAGGTCAGGATGCGCATGCCCTCGGCAAACTTGGGAAAGCCGGACATGGTCTCCTTCAGCGTGGTCATCATCACTGGCAGGTACATGAAGAAGTCTTTGAAGTGGCCCACAACCGTGTGGTAGTCGACGGCTCGTCCACTGGCCGAGCTGCCGCCCGGACCCTGGAAGGTGCCATCGACGTCGATCTCGTTGCCAGCCGGGCCGAAGGGAGCGGCCACACAATGTCGCATAGCTGCAAAAGAACACACTTAAATCACCTAAACGACATCACTAAAGTCGAGCTACTCGAATGGGGACTTACCCAACAGAAATATAATTGCGGCTGCTACGAATCGTCCGTTGTCTGTCATGATGTCAGCTCTGCTCGAAATGCTCAGCGCTTGCCGCAGCTGCTCAGCATTTATAACATTTGGAGCATTCGCTTGCTAAGCAGAAATCTCGATGTCGCCCGAGTCTCAGCGGTTTTGTTGTGGTTTTCACTTTTGCGCTGAAAGCAGCAGAAAAACCCGAAACTCTTGGCGAAAATTTGATTTTCAATGTTATCGCCAAAGACCTTTCAAGTGGAAATGCAAAGCAAAAGGTTTTTTTTATCACTATTACAAGTGTCAGAGAGTTGGTTAGCTGAAATTTAAAAAAAAAATAAAATAAAATAAAAAATAATAATAAAAAAGAAGAGTAAACCGATATATAAATTAATAAATATTTTAGACTTATATAAACTTTAAATACAAATTTATTTGCTTCCGTTTTATATATGATTGTTTTTTTTTTATTTATTAAAATATAGAAATAATTCACAATAAATAATATTTCATACATATTTTCTCATTACATACTGGTATTAAGTATTTTTAATAAATCAAATTATTTTTTGTTGACTTCAACTTTCTTTTAACAAAAGTCTTGCTTTAAGTAACGCCATCTATTGGACTTTCAATGAACTGTGCTCGTTTGTGGACTTCACATAAATTTGTGTGTACACACTGACAGCAATGATATAGTTACCGTTGCTATACACAGATGGCGCTTAACGAGCAGCATTTTGAAGTCGTTAAAATCGGCTTCTGAATTATTATGATAAATAATTAATTACCAAATTTAAGGTAAGCAAAAATAATGTTTTTTTCTTTTATATAATTATTTTAATATTCAATATAAAAAAATGCATATTAATAAAATTATATTTTTATATTTTATACAATAAGAATTTTTTAAAGCAATTCAAATATTCTATAAAAAATTAAATTATTATAATTAAAAAATTTTTATAAAAATATTTTATTTTATGTAAAACATTTTACATAAAATAAAATATTTTTATAAATTGTTTTATATAAATGTTTATGTAAAATGTTTTATATAAACTAAAATATTTTTATACAATAAGAATTTTTAAACAATAATAAAATATTGGGTATTAAATTTTAAAAATTTAAACAAATATTACATTTTAGTACATTTTAAAAATAATTAAATTTACAAAAAAATGTACAAAGTCAAATAATAAAAAATACAAATTAAAATAAATATTATAAACTATTAATACGAAATAAAAATGAACAAATTAAAATAAATGTTCTAAATATTACAAAATTAATTAAGTATGTAAGAAATAATATAAAAATAAACAAATAAAAATTAAATAAAAATTAAATTCAGAATAAAAAATTAAAGTTCAATTAAAAAACTTTTTTTGCAGTAATAAAACTTGATTTGAAATTGCTTATTTGTGTCAAAGCAATCTGTCGATCAAGCCAGGCTCAAGTCGATCCATATTTAACGAGTTAATTGTGTGCTTGTACGAGTCGAGTAAATATGCCGAGTAATTGTGTCACAGCTGCAGTGAGCGAAAGCCTTATTAGAATTACTTAATGGAAACAGCAAAACTCGCTGTGACTTTGCAATGACTTTAATAAGTCGCGCGAATGCGAGAAAAGAGTTTAAGTCTGATAGAATGTGATAAACCTGATAGAATGTGTTGAGCGCACTAAAGCAGCTGTCAACAGCTGGCGGCAGAGTTCACTTGATCGCCGCTTTCTCAGCCAAGTTCAAAGTCAAGCGCAACTGCACCGGCTGGCATTAACCTTAACACTGACCAAATTTCACGGATAGCCAGCAGAGGGGCCAGCCCGCCACTTAAAGTGAAGAATAAAAAGAAATAAAAACTTGAATAACGTAATTGATGTTTTCATTCCACTCACCTCTTAACACCTGCATGCGAAACCGAAACCGTTGATCATCGCGCAAGTGGCCAGCGAAAAGCCACGAAACCACGTTTCGACGTACTCAAATTGGCCACTATTATGAGCCGGGCTAAATGGCGTACAGTTTGAATGGAGTAAAGCCAAGCTAATTATGTGTAACTAGTTTTATGACCACCCAAGCCGAATACAAATCGCCCCACGACAATTGTAACAGTCCCAAGTGGGCGTTACGAACAATCAATAAAGATGTTGAGCTGATGACTGTGCTGAAATGCTAATTTGGTATTCGGATCATTTGTGATATTTTATGACTTATGATAATCATAATGATTGACATGATTGGCATTATTATGTTTATCCTCTTCATTACTTTTGTTGGTATTGTTATCATTTTCATTTCTTGTTATCATTATCGTCTTCATCATTATCGTCTTGATCATTATCGGTATTGCGATCATAGTATTTATGTTTATCATTTTTGTCAGCACTAGCCTTACATTAGTATTATCATTATAATTAGCATTATATATAGGTTTGAATTGAGCATGAGCATTATCATTAACATTCACTTTAGAATGGGTCATTAGCATTGTCATTGTCATTAGCATTATCATTAGCATTATCATTAGAATTATCATTAGAGTTATCGTTAGCATTATCATTATCATTAGCATTAGCATTATAATTGGCATTAGCAAGGGAAATAGCATTCTCATTATAATTATCATTAGTATTATTGGTATTGCTTGCGTTATTAATATAATTGTCATTTATCACTCTTATTTTCAATTTTATTATTAGTCAATATTATCATCCTTATTACACAAAATTTTATCATTTGTATCATCATTATTATTAGCATTGCTAACTGTTATTTCCTTTATAAAGAACAGTAAACCATTTGCAAGCTCCAGTGCAACTTTTCAACTTCATGCCAATAATTTCAATTACATAACTCAGGTAAAAATCAGATTTCGCCCAGGTAATCAATCATGTAAATTAAAACTAATTGAGTAACCCTTCTGGCTAATTATTATAGGAAATATATGACTAGCGGACGACTCCGATCGAGTGGCAGCCGGCAACACGCGCATTCCAATCCAGGCGCCGATATGCAAATGAGCCAGCGAATTCAGCTGATTCGCGGGGCCCCTCATAAGATATGCGCACTTCGTTTGAGTTAGTCATTAGGCGAGTCGTGAAGTTTTCTAATTTCTAAGCGTTTATTTATAAAAGCGTAAACGAATACTACAAACAAATATGGTCGAGACTAAGGCGACATATCACAGTCGATGTTGGCTATAATAAGGCAGGCAATTGTCAGACTAGACGACGAAGTCGGCGCGACTGTTCTCTCTGGTGATCAAATACGGACGCTTCTCGCTGGGGCAATTGAACTTCTCAAACAGATGCTCGCTGAAGCCGCTCTTCTCGCCGGGCATTTCGAGCATGTTGTTCCAAACCGCATTGGCCGCCGAGGCCTGACCCCGCTGACTCAAGTGGAAGCAATCCTCGGAGAAGAACCGCGTGTCCGTCGCGCCAGAGCGCGTGCGCGGAAAGTCCTCGAACTGGGAGAAAGGCTGCACATTGATGGTAAAGGTCTGCAAAGGCAAGTAGAATTATAACAGATCCTCAAATAGCTTATCATAAGGCCTCACCTCTGTGTTAAACTCCTCCATGTTGGCGATCTCGTAGTCCTTGGCTATCCAGCGTTTCATGATGCCCTCGTAGTAGTCCAGGTGCTGCTTGTTCTTGCCCATCAAGCAGGGACACTCGAAGGTCAACGTGGTCTTACAAATAGGCGGCAAGCCGGAAAGCTTCGTCAGAAAGCGCAAATTGGGCGCGGGCACCACGTTCAGCATGAGCCGCGGCACATTGTCCCTCAGGTAGCGATACGTCTTCAGCATGTTGCGCTCGTGCCAGCTCACAGTCAGCTCCGGCTGTGGGTAGAAGCAAATGTCGGCGCAGAAGTCGTTGTTGCCTATGAACATGGTGACCAGCTTCCAGTCGTGGGTCATGTTCACGTGGGGGTCGTTCCTCATGCGCTTCACTAGCACCTTGGCCATGTAGGGCATGTCCCGGGACATGGCGCCCAGCTCGGCCACATTGAAGCGCGATGCGCGGTCTGTGGAGAGGCCGTCCTTAAGCGAATAGCCGTAGAGCTTGGGATTGAACTCCTTGAGTATGTTGGGCAGGGTGAGGTACTTGTGCCAGTTGTATTGCCCGCCAATGGACCAAACCACGCCGCGATTCTCTACGGTCACGTGGCCCAGGTTGGTGGCGAAAATCCCATTGCCCGCCGTCAGAGAGTCACCCATTCCTCCGATAATGTCGATGTCACCAGGTCGCAGTCGATGGACGCTGATCGGACGCTCAGCACTACGTTTGCCGGGCCCCTCTTCCGTGTCGCAGAACTGGAGTAGAGCGCGCGTGCGCGGATTCGACTTCTGAGTTTTCTGAAAAGCAAAACACAAATGGAGGCTAGTAGGGAAGGCGGGAAGGTACAGCAGGACAGGACCTACGCCAGCATTCCGCACGCGCTGCACGTTCGCCGGCTCGTCGCCGGATCGTCCAGTGAAGGCCAGGCTGAGCAAGCGAAGTGGTCGATAAGCATTCCTGAAGGTCACATCCAATGACGTGCGCTGTGACGTCACACAACCAAACAATCCCAGCAGCAGAGCGATCGACAGAGCGAGTGACAGCTCCTTTAATGACGTCTTCTCCATCTCGTCTTACAGCTGAAACGAAGTTAAGATTAATATGTGTGTGTGGTTGGAGGGCTCGCAAAACTCTTGCTATCGTCGGTGACGTCCTCGACACTGAACCAGTTCTGCGTAGACATGGCGTTACAGAGACGACGTCGCTTTGCTAGTTTGTTCACCTTTCGGCGCTTGTTTTGCTTTGCTTTTCCGCCGAAACACACATTTGTGCTTAGTCAGGTTTGTCTGGGCCGATTCTACTAGCATGTGGCATTAAGGCATCCGACAATATTATGCAAATCAAAAAGTGTAAAAAAAACGTTCCGTATAACTGAGAAGTCGCTTTAACAACTTCTTTAGAATAGATTCTCCAAATACTTCGCAGCTGGGATAATTATCCACAGCAGCATAAAGTTCATTAGGTGTTGACCATGAGACGCGAAACTGTTTATGAGTTCGTTTCGAGAGCATCTTCTCCAAACTCAGTTTATCTATATATTAATATGCCAAGATAAAACTTAATCAGCAATTGTCACTCAGCTCCGACTTTTTGGCACGCTTTCAGCCAACGCGATATCTGCTCGAATATATCTATATATACATATATCTATTATAAGTTGGCAGGCGGAAGTGTCGAGCGATCGGTCTGAATACGCGTGCTAAATCCAGTTGTGATCAAGATTCATATAGACTTTGCTTCCTTTTCGCATTATGCACAGCTCTCAAACAAAAGACTTAGAAAACAAACGCGGCAGATTGGTTAAGAATCGGAAATGCAGCCGAGGTCCACTCAGGAAACACAATTTATAATGGTTGATTAAAGCAAACACAGAAATCCATTATTAATACCTTTCTATAACTTAAACTTAGGAAAATCACTTGATTTACTTTTATATCTTTATCTTTCTCTTTCCCCGTAAATCTTGCAACAAGAGAATTGCACAATTACATAAAATGTCGCGGGCGAAAATCGGAGTTATTTCGATATTGCAAATTCGAGGCCCTAGAAGGCGGCGCGTCCGGCTGCGTTGACCGCATAGAATCAACTGCCCGGTAGAATTTCAGCATATGCTGATTTTATATGGATTGCCCACGGAGCCGGACAGCGTAGTACGCATAGAACGGAATGAAATAAAGCACAACAGAAAAAAAAAAAAAAAAATATATATATATATATATATATATATATATATATATATATATATAAAGTTCGCAGCAAAATACGAAACACGTAAAAAGAACAAAATACAATACAAATTAAGTGCGAATTGTCAATGGTGAGCATGCTCGACTTGTGAATACCCTGTGCACAACTGAGCACTGAATATGAACACTAAATATGTGTCAACTAAATCAATATTCTTTGATTTAAGCTTTAGCTTTTAAATTGGGCTTATCAACTACTTGGAATGAGGCTTTAGCTTGATATTTAAAAATTGTAATGCAAAAGTATTGAAATACTGCTTATATAAATGCAAATTAGAGTTTCATTTATACCAATCTGATTTATTTAGTTGTTTTTCTAAATAAAATATTGACTTAAGGCTAAAATTCCTCATGAACAAAAATTATTTAATTTGAATAATATATATTTTTAATTTTTTTAAATATATATCAATCTGCATTAATATATAATTAGTATATACCATATTGTATCACAATTTTCCTTTGAAATTCGTAGTTACTAAAAATTTAAATTAAAAGAAAAAGTTTTTAATAATTATTTAAGAGAATTACGTAATAATAATAATAATATTTAGCTACAGTTTCTACCTAAAAATATATTAAATAAAATAAATATTTTTTGTAAAAGTGAAAAAAAACGAATTACTGGAATCATTTACTTGAATCATTTAAAATATTGAAACAAATGAATCAAAAAAGTTCTTTAAATTGAAAAAGAGATTATTTATCAAATATTTATTTTAGTTTGAGTCTGGCATACCCACTGCAGTTTAGCTACGCGGTACATATTATATCAAAATTTGCCATCTCAGTTTCACACACTCACACTGGTGCACGAAAAGTGGCTGAAGCGCTGAGCCGGTTGGCGCGTCGTCTGAAAAAACAACGTAAATTCTGAAATTCACTTTCGTCGAGTTGTTAAAAATAGTTCTTCGCCAGAATCGACGGCGATCCAGTGGGCACTGGCCAGACATGTAAAGCCGCTTTGTAAGCATGACCAGGCTGAAAGGGGCTCGCTCATAGTCTGTGAGCTGCAATGGAAAGGAAACGAGAGCTACAACTCAGCCCAGCATCATGTGCAGCATTCGCAATTGTAAGTTCGTCTCGATATATAAACTCAGACATTAAAGCTGGCCACACGAGCTGTACGTGCTCCGCCGGCTATACTATCGAGATGGAGATAAATTTCACGAGCGAGACAGGCAGACAGACAGACAGACGGACGGGCATTAATTTAACAGTTGCTTCAATTGGCGTTTGTTGATTTTTATCACTGGAAACGCTATAAAGAATGCTTAATCGCGCGAACCTTTGGACCACGTCGCAGTCAAGTGCCAACACATGGAACACCACTTGCCAAAAAGGTCTTGCTGGGGTTAAGCTGTCGACTGCAATTGCTTCTAACTAATGCCCCAATCCCAAGTCAAGTTCTTTTCGAGATTGAACATAATATCATCGCTGACCGGCACCCTCGACTTGACAACACTTCCACCTTCCACCTACCCCGTGCCCCTTCTACTTCCTCTACAGACAATCCAGTGTAGCCATTCGGTAACCTTGTGTCGCAAAATAATATATAATAATACATAAAATAACGGCACGAAGCAATTAAAGCAGCAACAACAAAACAACAAAGAAGCAGCAACTTGTTTTAAATGAACAACACCAGAAAACAAGAAGGAACCGCCTTAAATGACACGACGACGCTTGTGGCATCATCTTCAAGCCTGGTTGATGTTGCTGACGATCACGATAATGATGCTGATGATGACTATAAAAATCATTAAAACCGTTTAGTGAAGACCAACTATCAATTGCTTTTAATATAGACTTTCAATAACGCCAGGCTCTTATGCTAATGATATATGTGCTTGACTCAGCAGGCGAGCCCATGCGAGGGAATATGAATATATCAGTTATTACTATAATAAACATCAGCTGCAAGGAAGTTTCTTTAATTACTTGAAAACTAAAAAATATGAGCGGAATACCCCAACACATCTTGGCCTACCCAAACTCACAGTTGGAGTCCTTTTTATATTGTAAATATATTTATGTGTTATATATTGTTTTTGCCGTACTCAATATAATATAAAAACAAAGGGTATATTTTTCTTGACTACTCTCTATAGATATCAAATATAGGGTATATTATTTGTACCATGCTCAATTCAGTATATTTTAAGTCTTTTCAGTAATCAAGTTGGGACTAAGTTTTGCTCTTTTCTTCTCTCTATATAACTCTTACAGGGTAATTCATAGTCGTTGATATCCTTTAAGAACTCTTAAAATTTCATATTTGCTATTCGATGTATTAGTGAATGAACTTTCATCCCTTTTCCCTCAATAACTTATTCCTTTTCCATTTTCTTCTCTCTATATAACTCTTACAGGGTAATTCATAGTCGTTGATATCCTTTAAGAACTCTTAAAATTTCATATTTGCTATTCGATGTATTAGTGAATGAACTTTCATCCCTTTTCCCTCAATAATTTATTCCTTTTCCATTGCCCGTTACACCAAAAAGAGTTCATATTTCAAAACTGTAACAGATGCTTTTGGGATTGCTCTCATTCGTTATTCATTCACTCGCAAGCGATAACTGAGTGGAACAGCCCTGCCTGCTCTATCGATACATCGATATCCTTAGTCTAGAGTTTGCCTGTCGGCAAATGGGAGTTGTGACGTTATCTTTCAGCAGAAAAAAAAACTAAAACAAACTGAAAACATTTCATAGAAAACTCGATTTGATAAGAGTCACAATAGAGCAGGAAACTGCCGCAGCGGCCACATCAGCGAACGCACAGCATCCTAAGCCAAGCAGTGAAGCCGTAGCTGAGGCCGGTCAGAACAACAACAAAGAGAACACAGACAAGAGCACTTATTGACGACTGCCCACACACAATGGGCGCTCTTCGGTACATGGGCTGGATAACCGGTTGTTCGGTGTTCATGGCGCTGATTTCCATCATCTGGCAGGCATTTCTGTCCCTGCAGGCCCTCAACAGAACAACCGTGCTCCTGACCGGTCTCCTGGCCATCGAAGGCGGCTTCAAGCGATCAGCCGTCGAGCCGGCACCCAAAGTAGCCGTGGGCTACGGCGCCTGCACGGACCTGCAAATAAATGCCACCGAGTTTTTGGACACATTCTATCAGATGCGAGTGCCCGTTGCGGACACCGACTCCGCGTCGAAGGATGTGAACAACGAGAACGAGTTTCTGCAATCCTTCGCCTATTATTTCAAGAACGGCGCCGCAGCTGAGTAAGTGCATCCTCTTGATCTCATCGGAGACAAAGTAATATCTCGCCGAACTTTATAGGCGCGTCATAGCCAACAGCACGCTGTTCAAGCATCTGATAACCAATGCCAAGATAATGGACAAAGAGCGCATTCATTGGTACATGGGAGGCAATGCCCCCTTGATGGCTGTGCGCTTCGTGATGGAGGGAGCGGATGTGCTACTCGGCGCGCAAATGTCGAAGAAGTATGTGTCCAGACATAGGCTCTTCAGGTCAAATCAATCAATATTATGTTTTCAGATTGCGACCTTTGCTGCCCAAGGAGATTCGTCTCGCTGGCGACGAGATACCCGACGACGATATACATCTTATACTCGAGTACAAGGCCGGCGACAAGTGGGGTCCGTATGAGGCGCCGCGGGCCAATCGATATATACTGCACAACGACAAGAATAATCCGCACTTGAGATCTGTGGAGTATCTGACAGACGCACTGAAGCAGTACAACCCGCAGCTGCTGGTGATCAGCGGCCTGCAGATGATGGACATGTTCAAGTTCAGCCCTGGAGTGCGGGAGGCGCGATTGCGCCAGGTGCAGTCTCAGCTCACCAGCCAGCCCACAGACACGCTGCATCATTTCGAGTTCGCCAGCTACGTGGAACTGCAGTTGCTGCATCAGCTCCGGCAGTACGTGCTGCCCTACGTGGACTCGTTGGGCATGAACGAGCAGGAGCTGTCCAATCTGCGGCAGGTGCTCGAGAACGGACGCACCACACTGGCCACCGACTGGAATCCACGCATTGCCCACACGCTGGACCAAATGCGCCAGGTGTTCATCAGTCTGCTGGAGGACTTCAATACACAGCACAAGACCGACTCGCAGAGGCGCATCGTATCCCGCATGCACGTGCACACCCTTGCCTACCAGGCCATCCTGACCATCACCAACTCAAAGTGGAAGAACACGCGCGCTGCAGCCGCCAAAGCTGCGCTCACGGCTCATCGTTACGTCTGCAAATCGAAATTTGTAAGTGACGAAAGATTCGTATCTGCATTTTGCTTAGCTTCGTTCTCTTGCAGATCAATCCAGAGTCGGTGAATCTGGTTTTGGACGACAGCTTCGCCACATCGGCCCAGGAGAAGGCACCTCGCATGCGCATCGGCGGAGCCAATCCTGTGCCCTGCTGGCAGGAGTTTATACAATTCGGTGCGGATCTGCAAAAGATTGAAGTAGAGATATGCGTAGCGCCAGTGCTCATATGCCGCGTGGCGAAGAAGACAGCGGGCGCTGGGGATAATATATCTGCCTCGGGACTGGTGGTCCAATTGTGAGGCGCACGAAACAAAAGCAACAACAACAAAATATGTGAAGCAATAACGATGACAACGATCATGTTTGGGACCGGCAAGACTGCTTAGTATTTACGCGAAATGCAAAAGACTCAAAATAGCAACCCTCAAATTGAATCCTCGACACAAGAAGACAACTAATACCCAATCTCAGAAACATTCCCTGTTGAATACTGTTTATAGACAGCATGTTTAGCACCTTAGTGACCTTAGAAACGCGTTACCTTCAGTACATGGACGACGGACGCCGGCAAATCCTTAAGAATTGCGGAACGGAACAACGATATAGTTGGCTCATGGCCTTAGTACTACATATCTAGAAGATGAGTTTGCAGACAACGGAACAGAAAACTTAAAATTCAGCTGTTACAAAAGTACTTGAATCTTAGTTCTCTTCTATATCGAATCTCTGGATACTCACTCACTCATTCTCACTTATTTAATGTGTTCAAAATTATTCCTAAAACGCATAGAAATGCAACCTAGTCTAAGTTTATTAGTTTTTCGTATTGTTTTTTTTTCGGTATTATATGGATGTCGACCATTCCTACAATTACAATTTGTTTTGCGCACTTGGTTTTAGGCTAAAAAGACAATGTATTCATAAATACACATATAATAAAAATTTCTGTTGAAATCTAACTGAAATTGTTGGCTTTGGTTAACAGGGGTTAAACAGTTTTGAATCCAGTATCTGGTATCGTTGGGCGCGCAACGATGAACTCGAATTAGTGCGATAAATGTGTGCATTAATATCGACTCATCGATAGATAGCTCGTTCGAGAAGTTTCGTGACCATTCTCTATCGACGTCGACGTCGCCGCTTCAATTTTCATTACGCTGAAAAAACGTGTCGGTCGCGGTAGAAAAATTGTAAGCGTTTATGCATTGTTAAAAAAAAGTAAAATACGTCTATATTTAAAAAAAAATCTACGAATATGTGCGTAAATATATCATCACAGATAATGTCAATAGAAACAACTATTAATCTGTATAAGAAAAAAACCGTGGGCGTCTCTGTGGGTCTAAATGGGGGCTTTTTATATAGAAATCAGAGAGGCCCACAGGCAAATCCATAATTAATGGAAAATGTTCGAAATCAAAAGAAGTTCTGAACCAAATGTCAATTGAAATAAAATTGACGAGTGTGTGTGTATATATGTATTGGAGATATTTGAACTAATATTATATTTTCTCTTCCAGTTGCTGAGAAACTGAACAGCCGCCTTATTGAAAAACAAAAAGAAAAGGAATCTAGGCAACAAAGTCTAAACAAAAAACTAGTTTAACTTAATCAATCAATCGTATCGAATCGGCAGCCGAAACTAAACCAAAATGTCTGTGATTGGCATCGATTTCGGCAACGAGGGCTGCTATGTAGCGGCAGCCAGATCCGGCGGCATCGAGACTCTTGCCAATGACTACAGTCTGCGTGCAACACCGTAAGTACCTACCAGCTACCACCCATAAGAAAAAACGAAAAAGAAGAGAAAAACTAGCACATGATTATGATTATTATTGGGATATCAATTAACGAAAGCTCTCAATATTCTCGCTCTACATAATCGTTTGCTCTTTTTCATTGAGGTTATGTATAAATGTAAGTCATGCCCAATACCTTTTGTATATATATTTGTGTGTGTGTGTGTGTGTGTGTGTACTTGCGTATATACGCATGTGTATGTATGCGCGCCTAGAAATTTCCATTGTTGTCACTGGTAACGCTTGAAATACAGAATATTTCTATAAAATATGTACAGATAACATGTAATATGTGCAAACAGCGCCATATGCATGCAATTGTGCGCTCGCCCGAGCCTAAATTTGGCTCTGGCTGCGCTCCATAAAAAGCATTGCAAATTCATGAAAGGCCACATTGAAATGGTGCACTGCGTGCTGCTCCGTTTGAAATGGGGCTTCGGCGCAGTGTTTGACTCAGTTTCTTGATTTATAAATGTAGACTGCGTGGGAGCAATTTCCACTTTTGCCAATATACTTTTTTAATTTGGCCAATCTACATACACATGTACACACACAGATACACTCGCACGCAAATCATCGCATGCGTCATTCGGTCAGCATCAAAGAAGAGAGCGCAAGGCGGCCGCAGCACCAGCAGCAGCAGCTGTTGCTGTGAAGAAAATGGGCGAAAAAAGAGTGCGAGAGCGAATGCGTTCACACCAAAGTTGTCAAAAATAAAATCAAAGCCGGCAAAACACGATCGCACACACTATGACAACACGTTTGTACATAAACGGTTATGTGTACGCGTATATGCATGGCATGTGAGTGTATGTGTGTGTCGATTTAATTAAGTTTGTTGTGGCAACACGACCATATTTGACGCGTTGCTGGGACATTTGTATACCCTGTGAAAATAAATTGATAAGAATCTGCTAGAAGAATCGTATAACTTGACTGCAGGCGCGCATGTAATCAATATACGCTTATCCGCATAAACTCTTGATATTCCAAACAGACTGTCGTAATCAATTTACTAGTTTTACTTACTCTCTATTATCACTCCACTAACTCGATTTCAACTCTCTGCAGCTCATTTGTAGCTTTTGATGGCAAGAAGCGCATCATTGGCGTTGCCGCCAAGAACCAGCAGGTGACAAACATGAAAAACACAGTTGGCGGCTTCAAGCGTTTACTCGGCCGCAAATTCAACGATCCACATGTACAGCATGAACTCAAGAGCATTCCAGCGCGCGTGGAGTCGCGCAACGATGGTAGCATTGGCATCAAAGTCAACTATTTGAATGAGGATCAGCATTTCTCTCCGGAGCAACTGACGGCCATGCTGTTCACCAAGCTAAAGGAAACTTCGGCGGCGGCCATGCAAACGCAGGTGAATGACTGTGTCATCACCTGTCCCGTATTCTTCACCAACGCCGAGCGTCAGGCACTGCTCGATGCCGCACAAATCGCGGGTCTGCACGTACTGCGCCTGATGAACGAGACCACGGCCACTGCTCTGGCTTATGGCTTCTACAAGAACGATCTGTTTGAGGATAAGCCACGCAATGTTATCTTCGTTGATTTCGGTCACTCGGCGCTGCAGGTCAGCGCCTGTGCATTCACCAAGGGCAAACTGAAGATGCTGGCAAGCAGCTGGGATCAGATTGGTGGGCGCGACATTGACTTGGCGTTGGCAGAATACTTCACCGAGGAGTTTCTCCAACGCTACAAGATCAACGCCAAGGCCAATGCTCGCGCTAATCTGCGCTTGCTGACCGAAATCGAAAAGCTGAAGAAGCAAATGTCTGCCAATAGCACCAAACTGCCTCTGAACATTGAATGCTTCTTGGACGATGTCGATGTTAGCTCCTCTATGCAGCGCGCCCAAATGGAAGAGCTGTGCGCTCCGATTCTGCAGCGTGTCGAGCAAACCTTTAAAAAATTGTTAGTCGAATCGAAGCTTTCTCTGGACGATATCCACTCTGTTGAGATTGTAGGCGGCAGCACTCGCATACCGTCTGTCAAGCAGCTCATTGAGCAGGTAAGTCACTTACCTTTGATTCGCTTTGATTATATCTCTAATATCCAAAATGTATTTTCTAGGTGTTCAACAAGCCGGCCAGTACCACACTTAATCAGGACGAGGCAGTATCTCGCGGAGCAGCTCTGCAATGCGCCATTATGTCGCCGGCTGTGCGCGTTCGTGAATTCGGAGTAACCGATATACAGAACTATGCCGTTAAAGTACTCTGGGAAGGTGATGGAACATCATCGAACGGTGAAGTTGAAATCTTTCCGCAATTCCATCCGTCGCCATTCAGTCGTCTGGTGACCATAGCTCGCAAGAGTCCGTTCGTTGCGTCCATTGTGTACGGCCAACAGGTGCCGTATCCGGATCAAACCATTGGAACCTGGAAGATCAAGGATGTGAAGCCAACAGATCGTGGCGAGAGTCAGGATGTCAAGCTGAAAGTTCGCATCAATCCAAACGGGATTGTCTTGATTTCGTCGGCCGTGCTTGTCGATCGAAAGGAGCAAGAAGAGGCTGCCGCCGCTAGCGAACAGGCTGCTGCCGAGGAGAAGGCCACCGGTGAGCAAGGTGGACAAAATGCAGGCGAGCAGGTGGACGCTCAACCGGAGGTTAGTCAATCCATATAGCCCCTTATTGATTATTTAGTATCATCATCATCGTCAGTTTCATGCAAATTTAACCATCTGTTGTTGCATAGGCGCTGCTCTCTTGTATCGCTGCAGTTTTCTAACCCTTCCGAAGTGTTTTTTCTTCTAACAACTTCACCGTACATAAAACCAATTGGTTCTTTTAAGTTGCTCACTTCTAAATAACTCGAAACATATTATTTGATGCTCTGAAGGCTTCTTTGACTTAGATAGGAAATGAAACCTAAGGCTCAATATGATAGAGAACGTCATTGATATCATCCCGTCTTTTCAGTATTTAAATTAAATTTTTATAAACATATATCGCAATTATTTTTAACACAAACAGCAACGTTTACATAGGGGCGTATGCTAATTTATTTTGATTATCGCATGTATGTGTTTTAAGTTAAACTCACTCTTCCAATCATATGATTTTGTTTATTTTGTAATTTATAAGCATATACCTAAATATTGAATAGTTCTTGAGCAATTGTGATCATAATTTGGTTGTTTCATATTTGCGTTTGCCTCTTGGTTTCATTCCCGATCTAGTGCTCTAGTTGGTATTCCTCTTGCTGTTTAATTATGTTGTATTGTACATTGCATTTGTACGATTATATATATACTACATATACATACAATTATTACAACTATTACCCAAATATTGGATATTGTGCGCTCGCGTTTTGCTCTCTCTTAGGCATATTTTGAGAATGAGGATGATAATAATACATCAACAGCCTCATCACCTGGCGGACAAGGGTGGGCACAACGGGTCAAGGGCTGGTTTGGTTCGGTACGTTTTCAAATTTAAAGCAAATAAAAATCTTAATACAACTATAATTTCTAATATAAAAAAAAAAAAAACAAAAAAACAAAACAAAATGAGAAAATGTCACGAAATTGGAAATGTCGTATGAGAAAAAATTAAGCACAACATTTTGCGCTTTCTTTTCCCACCCAACAACCGATAGTAAAACGAATGATGAAGACCGCTCATAAGCCGCCTACCCTGTGTGCTCCTACATAATAAAAAATCAAATATAATATTTAATTGCTTAAACAATTTGCCTAATATATGCTTGAATACTTTATTATTTATTATTCAAATATATACATTTAAATCATTATTATTTAAACAAAGTAAGCAACAAAAAAAGATAAGAAAACAAAGACAAAAATACACGTTCTACAATGCGCCTCCAATCCAATGAATGCAACTCGAACTTCTATTTACATGATTAAGACACGAATCACAATCTTTTGCTCATATTGTAGGCTGTTACTTGAGCTGTTTTTCCTCTTCGCTTTGTTGTTGTTCCGCTTCGAACTATTTCCTCTTTCTATTGGCTATAAGAATCGGATACTTATATTGAGTCGATAAAAATGATTTAATCTATGATTTTTGCCTCTTATTTTCTATTTCGCGCTGCAGGGCAATGACAAAACAAAAAAGAAGACCAAAAAGGACGTCGAGTTGCCAATGGAGCCCATCACTCATGGTTTCGAGCCAGCTGTCTTGACCAACTATACACAACAAGAGGCTAAGATGATTGGCAACGATCAGAAGGAGACAGAGCGCATTGATGCTAAAAACGCATTGGAGGAGTTCGTTTACGACATGCGCAACAAGCTACACGTAATAATCTTATCAACCTCATCTGAGATCAATATCAATAACATTGCCATATTTGCAGGGTGGACCTCTTGAGCGTTATGTGGTTGAGTCTGATCGCGAGGGGATTGTAGCGCAGCTAAATGATCTCGAGAACTGGCTGTATGAGGATGGCGAGGATTGCGACCGTGATACGTACACCTCTCGCCTAACGGCATTGCTGCAAAAGACCGATCCGATCAAGCTGCGCGCCCACGACTTCGAGCAGTGCCCGGCTGTGTTCGAGGAGCTTAAGAACAGCATTGCTGTGGCCCGTCAGGCCGTGGCTGAGTTCCGCAAGGGTGTGCCCAAGTACGATCATTTGACGGAAACTGAGTTTATTAACATTGCTGAAACTGCGGACAAGGCGCAAAAATGGCTTGAAAGCAACTTATCAAAATTCACGCAGGCGCCGCGTACAGCTGACAGTCCTGTTGCACTGCAGGCACTGCGCCACGAGGTGAATTCGCTGAATACGTGTGTCAACTCTGTCATTACTCGCGCGAAACCGAAGCCGGCTGCCAAGACAACGACACCTCCGAAGGATGCTGCGGAACAGAATGGCGGCGAGCCAACCGCCACCGGTGACAAAATGGATGTGGACAACGGGCAAAACGCGGGCGGCAATACACCCAGCGAAGCTGCTATGGACGTGGAATGAACTGTGCGTCGGGCGTCGTCGGCGATAATTGATATATTTAATAAAAGAAACGAGTATAGAAACAAAACAAATATATATGGTATTGGCTAACGATAAAAACAACAAAACAAATTTAACTTTACGTATACAAACAGAACATGAAACAACAAATTGTATATGCACTTTTGCTTTCCCGGCGCATCAGAATCAGCAAACTGGCAAATGTAAACTAAATGTATAAGCGTATGAAACAAACGATTTGATTAAGTGCAGCAGACGACGATGGCAATGGAGGCGACAGACAGAGCTGATTTATGGATAGAGCAACAACTTAATAAAAACATTTTCTAATCGACCATTTTTGCATATAGTTGAATAACAACATAAACCGACACTAAATGAATGGAATTCAAATAATCAAATAAAACCGTAATGATGATTCCAAAAAGTCCTTAGTAATTTAATATTCGTTTATTTGTATTTCTACTTATTCGATGAGAGCTTGTATTCCCTTTATTTACTATTCATGATCTACGATTGGAAGCGTCGTGTTGACTTGTTTAGTACAACGAATTCGTGGAATTGAAATAGGTTGAAAGGTTATAGAATGAATGATAGCGATTTATATGTATTTTTCAATAGCGTCGTATTTATTAATGCATGAACTCGAAAATATTCAGTTCAGTTTTGTCTGTTAAGCACATCAGTGGGAATTTTTATATAAAATAAATAAAAACAATGAAAGTTTTAGGGATTCTTCTGATAGCATTTTTAGCAGCTGCCCTAGCCAAAAATGATTCGGTGAGTGCTTCGCAATCGAGTTACTGGATAAACATCTTATTGGACATTTCGTAAATCAGGCTTCTACAAATCTGGATGAGCAGTGTGGCTCTTATTGCTACTCTCTGCTTAGGATCTTAGCGCAGAGTGTCGACAAGGCTAAACAGGAAGTAGAAGAGAACGCGATAACAATTCGCAGCAAAGACAAGCAGATCAAGGAACTCGAAGCGAAGGTAGCTGAGCTTCAAGCTAATCTGGAACTTTTGAAGGAGAGGGAAAGCGAATATGTGGCGAAACTTAGGTCAAATGATGATTTAGTCACCGACGTAGGACTGAAACTGGACAGTCTCAAAAACAAAGTGGCGCAGATTGCAGAAGTAAAAGCGAACAGGGCAGAGCCTAAAGTAAAATCTGAATCTTAAAGCAATTTTACATTGCCTTTTGTAAATGCATTAATCAAAATTATTAAATTAAGTGATTCGCTTATTATCTAAAAATAAAAAATACATTCAAGAGTGGACTTTAGGTGTAACATTGTGATTATATTTGGAAATTCATATGCGCTTACATTACAAAACTTGTTTATAAAGGGGGGAATGCGAAGGCGAATGCGAATGCGAATGCGTGGATAGCTAGCGGTTGTGAATATGAGATAAATAGGAAGTTTGGCTGCGAGCTGGTGACTAGTGTATAAATATTATTATCCGTAGATTGTTTGATTAGGGTTCGCTCGAAGGCTCCTCGGTGCGATCCAATTTAATAATTAAAGCGTTTATGATGCAGGCGCCCGCCTCTTTGGTGAACCAGCACAGATCGTTGAGCAGATGCACTGAAGATTCGTTTAGAGCACCAGAGCTGCTGCAGGCAGCGCCACTTGAGCCCGATCCACCAGCACTTGCGCTCTCATTGTCGGTCGTATGCTGGCTGCGTCGCTTGGCCTCGGTAGATGTTTTCCCCGTGGTGACTCCGGAGATGGATTGACGTCGCACGTACACCTCAAAAGAGGTGGAGATGCGATGGACGCCCTGATCTGAGACATAATGATGCTGCGGCAGCACCGGCTCAATCACTGTGGCATTGGGCGAGTAGTAGAGCTCCAGACGTGTGCCGGGCTCATCTTTGTGCGTGGTCGCTACCGTGTCCTCGTCCATTTCCAGCGGCAGCGGCTGCCCACGATCCAAAATGGCGCGAATCTTATCCACGCGTGTCATATAGTAGAAGGGTAGCCAGTCACCATTTAGATCCAAATGCACCTGTCCCCCCAAAGGACCAGCTGTGGACGACGTGGATGTGCTTAGCGCATTGACGGTCTGCTGATTCAACTTAAAGTACACCCAGCCCTCCAGCTTGTCGCCGTTGCCGTTGCTATTGCCGCTGCACTTCGAGCAGAAGCAAATCGGATCGAGGCGAATGTCGAAAAAGGCCTGTGGCAACACCAGCGAAGCACAGAAACGTTTTACCTGCTTCAGATATTCACAATCGTTTTGCTCCATGGCCGCTGCTGCAGTCCGCAGCGAGTCTCGTGCATTGCCACTGGAATTGGTCTCCGATTCCAAGGAGTTGAGCGAGGAGAGATCCAAGTTGAGTAACGACATTTGGTCCGGTATCAAATGATGCTGCATGCGCGTGTATTCGTTCTGCTGAAGCTGCTGTAGCAGCAGCAAATGATTCATGTAATCAATCTCATCATCCTCCAGCACATTGTCCGGCTCGCTGGACAGTTCGCGTTCGCTGGCTGCCTCCACGACCGCCTCTGCGTTGTTCTCACTGTGCTCCGACTCATGCGAAGCGTCCATAGCTGGTGCAGCAGCGCTGGAGCACGAAACCTGCTCATCATACTCCTTGTTGGTGTCGTAAACTGCGTTTGAGCCATGAGGCTGACCCAACGCATTAGAACCACTCGCACCACCACCAATGGACGTATTCAGCGAGTTCTGAAACCGTTGAGTGCTCTGACTGCGCTGTATGTTCAGATTTGTATTGTGCTGCAGCTGCAAGGACTCGCGCAAGCAACTACAAATAAAATCGATTAAAAAATTTAATCTTTCTTTCCTTTTATACACAATTTTCAAGCCTGAACTTACCAAGTGGACGACGAACCTCCCAGTTCGTTGCGCTGTTGTTCAAGTGTGCGATTTTTGATGGAAATGTTTAGCAACAGATTCTCTGACACGCTCTCCATAACCGATCGGGTCCTTTTCGCAACAGAACATATATTAAACTTGAAAGACTTGTTACAATTTGTATTGCTTACATGACATTGGCTGAGGCGGAAGTTGAGGCACCTGTGGGCAATTCCCTGGTACTATCGCTCAGTTGCTCCGTATCCTTCTCCTTCTCGTGCATTTCCAAGTGCGCCTTTTCGCACTGTTGCGGCATATTGTCCAGCTCCAACGCCTCAGGTGCCTCCAAAATGGGCGTGCCATTGGCATTGCCAGTGCGCGTGGCATCATTGCCCGTAAGCAAAGTGATCTTCTCACACTTGCCATATATATCAAAGACTGGGTAGACATGACCGGGTAAGCCCCCGGCCAGATCCTCCAGATTCGTTGAGCCTACCATGATGACTGCAAAGCAAAACATTTATAAATTCTAATGAAAAATATTTCGGATTCTCCATCCTTACCTAACATGCCGGCGTGTGTAAGCGAGAGGGTGATCACTGTGCCCACCTGTATGCTGTCAAGAGCTTCACCATATTTGGAGGCCATTACCTGGCCATTGATGTTGATGCTGTCGTGCGTGGCCAGCCAGCAGCTGCGCTTGCAGTTGAGCAGCGATATGGGCATAGATACTGCCTGGGGGCAAGCCCCCAACACACCCAAGCTCAGTGTGCCCTTCCATTTGTTGTTAATGGCATCCACTTTGATGCTGATGCTGTCGCCCTTGCACAGAGGTTTGTTCAGATACACGATGGCCTGGTTAAACGACTTGCTTCTGGATGCACTCCGTCGATCATCGGAGAGGCGTGTGTGCTTATTCGATATGTCGACAAACTCATAATTCTGCGCCTCTGAATCGATAGACTCCAGCATTGAGCTGTCCTGCTTGTTCAGCGGATCCATGCCAAAGTCCATGGAGTCCTGCAGTCGCAGACTGCACGGCCGCAAAGGCGATGCGGGCACTTGGGTAGAGATCACCTGAACGGCCATCGTCGAGCCGAACAACTCGGCAACAACATACACATTGTTGGGCACATTGTGGAACTGGATGTTGACATTCTCCGAGTTTAGCAAAATGTTCACAGAATTCTCCACGCGCTCCAGCGTAATGCGATCATCTACACGCAGCCACTCAAGGGACGCAAGCGACCGCTGCAGACAGCTGGAGTTTAAGCGCACCTCATTGCCGCTCACATACCAGACATTCGCTGGGATTCGTCTGAGACTCGTGGGCAGCTTCTTCCGCATGCTTTCATCGGCCAAGTTGAGATCTGTGATGCCAATGCTAAGGCAACCTGTAACAGGACTTGATTAGTGTTAAGATTCTTAAAAAATGTTGTAACTTACCGGCAAACATGGGATTTATAGACGTAAGCTTTATTTCAAAGGGCGAGCCCGCACTCAGTGGATGCTCTGCGAAGACCAGGCTGTGCGAGAGGGCAGCAGTGGATCCGGTATGTCGGGACGCCTCTGTCCAATCCTTGGTCAGCACAACATTGCCCGAAACATATGTCCAGCGGTGTTTGGTCTCCAACGCTGGATGCTGGATAACGGACGTCGCCTGGCAGCTCTGCGAATTCTCGCTGGTGGCATACGGCGCACGTATGTCCAGCTGTGTCTGGGTCAGGCTCACCTGCGCGCACTGCCCGTAGAGATCAATAATGGCCCAAATGTTGGGCGCATGGCACTCCCCAGCCGGGCCCTGGTCCATGCCGTCGACAAAGAAGTGAATGTAGTCGCCATTGCGCATGACGCCAACCCGCGCTCCCGTGCCGAGAGTATCCAAGTCGATGAGTACATTGGTACGTATGGTCTTACGATTGTGGAAGATCATGGGACCACACAGTATGATGGTGTCATTGGCCTCCAAATCAGTCGCATTTGGCGCCAGTTGTATATCCTCCGGCCGTGTGCCGGTCACACCAATCTCAATGTTGCCCGACCAATGGCGCACCATCGTCTCCAGCTCCACTTCGAACAGTTCACGATTACGCAACGGCCGATTACTGAATACGATGGCATCATTGAACTCAGCCAGAGAATTGGGCCGCGATGCAGTCAATCCGCTATTGGAGATGCCTGCGTTGGCGCCATGAATGTTGTGGAACCTTAGCGGCACCTCGCTGTATAGCGTCGTATTGGAAATGGTTGAGTTGCCCGTGTCTGGGCTGCCGCACTCAGAAGTGTCAATGATGCTGGCCTGGGCCGCCTGGCCGTATAGATCGATCACGCCGTACACACGCTCCGGCACATTTGTCGCTGCGGGTCCCTGATCGACGCCGTTCACCCAGAAGTGCAGAGTGCCATCATCCTTGCGCACAACACCCACGCGGTCTCCCACCTGTAGGCGATCCAGGTTCTGGCCGTACTGCTCGATCACAGTTACGCCGTTCTGCATCACGCCATTTCCAGTCATCATCCAAGTGCCAGAGCTGCAAAAACCAAATGTTTAAGCTGAATTTAAAGCTATTCGACTCTGACTAACCGCACGTTAGTCATGGTGAAGGGAAAGTCCAGCTCGTCGGCAGTGTGCGTGGTCACGCCCATTTCAACAGAGCCCGCCCATTTGGTGACAACGCGTTCCAGGCGCACTTGAAACAGTTCGTTGGGACGCAGCGGACGGCGTGTGAGCACCACGCCATTATTGAAGTCGTCGGCAGCGCTAAGATTCAATTTGATTAGAAAACATTTGAAGTAGTTGATAGATCGCACTTACTTCGGCCGGAGTGCTGTACGTCCGCTCTGCGTGACCGTAGCATGACTGCCGCAAATGTGGTGGAAGGTGAGGCGATCATCGTTGCGTGCAATGGCGCGTGTGCTGGAGATGGTTTCGCTCAGTCCGCCCGCTACGCCGGCTACGTTCATCTCGCTCTCCGGGCTCAGCAGACTGAGCGTAGGCGTACCAGACTGACCATGGCTGCAAGCCATGGCCATTCCGGCCACAATGTTG
The DNA here is from genome assembly GCA_035047545.1 of Drosophila paranaensis. Lineage (NCBI taxonomy): Eukaryota > Metazoa > Arthropoda > Insecta > Diptera > Drosophilidae > Drosophila > Drosophila paranaensis. The sequence continues at coordinate 3,063,086 of JAWNPL010000145.1, read as the reverse complement.
TTTCTTCTCGTGACTAGGTTCTGCTGCTCGCGCTCGTCCCGATCCACAATCGTCACTTTAATGGTCATGCCATAGAGATCAATGACGCCCCACAGTGTGGCGGCTACACGTGTCGCTGCTATGCCCTGGTCCTGGCCATTGATGTAATAGTGGAGGTTGCCATTCGCCTTGCGCATCATGCCCACGCGGTCGCCCTCGCGCAGCTCATCCAAATTGAATTCGCCGTACTGGCGGCGCGTGCCCTTGCCATTGGTTAGTATGCCGCAGCCAGACATCATGATGGTGCCACTGCGCATGTTGGTCATTGTGGCCGGAAAGTGAAGCACTGTGGGATTATGCGTGGTGACACCCACCTCAATCGAGCCCGACCACTTGTCCACCAGCTTGTCTATGCGAATCTCGAAGAGCTCGTTGTCGCGCAGCGGACGATGCGTCATGACGACTCCGTTGTTGAACTCGTCCAGTGGACGACGGCGCTCCGCTGAACGGAAATTGGGCACCAACTTGACCAGGGATCCGCAACGCGTATGGAACCGCAAGCGATCGTTCACATCGTAGAAATCGCTAATGCCGGTGCTGGAGCTGCAGCTGGCGTTGCCATTGAGATTGAGCCGTGTCAAGGCATCGATATTGCTGCTGTCCACGACGCTCACATCCACGCTCATGGGCACTTCCAAGTTCTGGATGACTTGCTGAAGCGGTTGTTGCAGCGGGGAGTCCAGCAGTTGCTGAAAGGAAACATCCTTTTATTTATTATGTCAGGTGAGATAAACCAACTGAAATACCTCGCTGCTGTTGCTGAGGACGGCGTTGACATCCGTGGGACACAGGGAGACCTGGACACAACGGCCATAGAGATCAACCAGAGCCCAGAGCGGCTTGGGCATGTTCTTGGCGGCCACGCCCTGCGACTCGCCATTGACATAGAAGACGAGATCATGGTTGGAGGTGCGCATGACACCAACGCGATCATTTTCGTTGAGCGTTTCCAGATCCGTGCCATAGTACTCCAGCAGGCGGCGTCCGTCCTTGCGCACATCGATGCCAGACATTACCCAGGTTCCATTCCGCATGGCCGTGGCACAGGCGACCAATTCCAGATCGTCGGGCGACTCTGACGTGACCCCGATCTCAATGCTGCCGCCCCAGGAGTGATTCTACGTGAGATTATAGCAAAGCTGATGAACTAATTCCTCTATTCGCTAATCCCAACTCACCTTCTTCTCAATGACCACCTCGAAGAGTACGTCGTCCACGAGGGGCTCTGCGCTGAACACGAGCGCATGACTAAAATTTCGCATGGAGCGCTGGGCGGAACGATTGTTGTTGCCCAGCGTTATGGAGCGGCCGCAGCGCGTGTGAAAGCTCTGCATCGAGCTGCCTGTGGGGTCAGCAGACATATTACAAATATTGAACTCGCTTTTCCCCTAATGCTGCATCGACTCCCACCATAAGCCGCACGAGACGCGTGCAGCTACTGAGAATGTTGCACAGTTATAACACATTCTGCATCATGCGTTGAGTTTGCTATCACTTAAAGCTTCAGTCGCTCCTGCTGAACGCATGAGTTTGCTTAGCACTAACTAAATTCTGCCTATTTATTACGCTTTTCTTTGTCTTTTTTATTTTTTTCAGCACATTTCTGTATTGTTGATTCCTCCTGTGCTCATTTTTTGCAATTGCTGCAACAGCTGACATACAGCGATAACAGTTTAGCATTTGCTTAAACTGTTATATCGATGCGCCAAATGTCACTGTTAAAAGAAACAAATATTCAGCTAGTTCAGGTTAGTAGTTTACCTTATTCAAGCAGTTGCTTTTGAAAATAAGGTAATAAACATATTTGGCATTCTAATAAACAAAAATCGCTTATTTTAGAGCTGAATTTGGTAGACATCGGTACTTAATTTGAACTCGTTTTAGCCGTTGCTGAATCATTCGATAAGTTTGCAGAGGCAACACTGTTTTTCGATAAGTACTATCGCCCGAGCAACTGATTGACAAAAACACATTTTTGGGGGAATTTGATTGGCATCAAAAAACCGGAGAATTCCAGATAACTTGAGCAATTTCAACGGAAATTAAAACGGTAAACGAGCATCGCACGCGGCGCAAGTAATGTAAAAGAAACGTCTGCGCTCCGATGTCCTCAGCACAGCGCCAGAAGCAGTTCGACCTGAACCGTCCGAACAACGCGACAACAAATCAGCAAAACAAAACAATGAACTCGAACGCGAACCCGAATTCGCCCGGACAACGGAAGCTGCAGGTGTCGATGGAGCGCCTGCAAGTGCAGCAGCCAAACATCAATAGACGTTCCGCCGGCTCCAACTGGCAGGCGGCTGCAGCCAGCGGCAGCGAGAACCAGAAGCGGCCGACGGCAGCTGCTGACGACGAGGACGCCAACGGAGTGATGACCAAATCGGCGCGTGCGCGCCTCAAGCGCAAGGCTCAGCGCAACCGTTACCTGGCCATGGACTGCGAGATGGTCGGCGTCGGCTTCAATGGCCAGGATGACATGCTGGCCCGCGTCTCCATCGTGAACAAAGTGGGTGAAGTGCTGCTGGACAAGCACGTAAAGCCCCGCGAGCCAGTCACAGACTACAGGACATGCGTGTCGGGCATACGCCCGCACGACATCGAGAACGGCGAGGAGTTCCAGTCGGTGCAGGAGGAGGTGGTGAAGCTGCTGCAGGGCAAAATCCTGGTGGGCCATGCCCTGCGCAACGATCTCGCCGTGCTGAGCATCAGGCATCCGCCGGCCCACATCCGCGACACCTCGCGCTACAAGCCGCTCTGCAAGATCGTCTCGAACGGCCACACGCCCAGCCTCAAGCGGCTGACCATGGCCGTGCTCGGCCAGGAGATACAGACCGGTGAGCACAACTCCGTGGAGGACGCCCGCGCCGCCATGGGCATCTACAACCGAATTGCCGCCGACTGGGAAAAGTACCTGGAGCGCCACCAGCAGTAGAATTGACGCCGTAATCCGAATAAACTAGAATTAAGTCATTGTAGCTTGAGTTTAATAATACAATGTAAATATATCAAGTGTTGAGCTTAAACTAATCCTCCTCCTGCCTACTGGGCGGGTCGCTCGGGACACTCCCGTGTATTGCATTGTGCCGCTCCATCAGCTCCCGCCACGGGTCCTCCAGCATCGAGCTGTGGAAGTACTGGGAGGAGTAGCTTCCGTTCCCCCTGTGCTGCTGCCCTCGCCTGCCGCCTCGGTGGCCGAAATTCCGAGGTGATCCGTGCTGCTGCTGCTGATGCTGGTGAGGTGTCTTGCTCTGGTAGAAGTGGGGCGTGTTCGATCTGGAGCCCTGCCTGTCCTCGAAGAAGCCCATATTCTGCTGCGGCTGCGGCGTTCTGTTTTGGTAAAAATGCGGAGTATTCGGATTGGGTCTTTGGGGTGTTTGCTGGCCGCCATTGTGCTGGGACATGTACTCGGTGTTCTGCGATGGGTATTGCCGCACATTTTGTGAATAAGGCGCGAAGTAGTTAAATCCTTTTCGCGGTGTTCCCATTATTAATACAATTGCAAGAATTTGTAAACAATTCGGTTTATCCAGAGTTCTGACCAGGGCTGGTGCGCATCGATTTAGTTATCGAAGTGCGTGTGGGGCTTATCAGTAGTGGATAGAAATTTTCAAAAAGAAAAATGGAAAAAACGATGTAGCTGCTATATTTGAATCAAAATTTGTTTAATTGTATTTGTTTCGCTCGTCATAAATTTGTCTTTAAAATAATGTGTACATAGACACTATAGTGGAGAGCGTGCAGGCTAGTATATTTTTTACAGCATAACATTCGGCATTTCAATGCAGCCAAGAGGCCGGTCACACTAACAGTCTCGTTCGAAAACTCGACAAGCGAAGTTGCAAGTCGTTGTGGTCGCGCCGTCGCATGTAAATTGCATTTAAACAATTGCAGTGGAATTTCGCGTACAAAAGCCCAAGTAATTGAAATGCAATCTTACATTTCCAGTTTTGAAACGCTTCCAATTCAAATTGCTAACGAACGACCGGTTAAAGTACAAGTTAAAAGCAAGGCTATAAAGCTAAACGCCTACAGGAGCGTTCTATTGAAATCTGCGCTTTGTCTGTGCCTTCAGCGTGTGTGTGCTCGTGAGTGTGAGTGTGGAGTGTGTATGATTGTATGTGAGCTCGTGTTTACTGCAGTTGTGTGAGTGTGTGCATGTTTTAGTGTGTTGGCGTGAGTGTGTGTATATATGTATATGTTTGTTCAGTTGCATATAAAGAAGAAGCAGCAACAGCAGCCGCCGCATCGGCAACAACAACATTACTCACTTTGGTGTCATTATTTGTGCTTCCAACAAAATTCTTTTAGGGCGTGTATATGCATGTGTGTGTCTCCGTGTATTTGTGTGTGTTTGTGTGTGTTAAACATACATACATACATATATAATTAATATTGCAGTTAAAAAGTGCTTGCATTGCAAATAAATAAATTAATAAGAAAGAAAGAGAAAATTAACAGAGCAACTTTTTCGCCTTTAGTTCGATACAACAACGACAACAACAACAACAGAAACAACTACACAACAGCAACAGTAACAGTAACACAGATACAACAACCAAAGTATAAATTAGTTTTCGGCCGACTTACGTTTATATAGACAATAATAAATTCACTGGCTACAGGGCGAGCGCAGGCGAGGCAGAAACATCGCTTTGGATATCTTAAGCGGAATCAAAGAGCAACTCTCAAGTTGCCCCGAACGCACCCGCGCACTCTGTCGCACTGTATGGGGCGCGGTGTCCACGTCCCTTAGCACAGCGCTTACTGCGGCGAGCATCGAGGCCGGCGACGCCCGCGACGACGGTGGCGGTGGAGGCGGTGGGGCAGGCGGCGGAGGAGGCGGCGGCGGCGGCTGGTGCAGCACAATAACAACAGCAACAACTGGCGCTGCATCGGCGGGCAGCGGCCGCTTCGCAACCATAATGGGCGCAGTCAAATCGCGCCATATCAGCAACGCCGACATGGACCGGGAGCAGGAGCAGCATCAACACCAACACTCACAGCAGCTGCCGCCCTTGCAGCAGCTGCAGAGCACGCACTCGATGCAGCGCAACGGCCACCACAACTCGACGCTCCAGAAGCAGGATCTGCGCTACGACATCGGCTCCAGCTCCCAGTACCACCATGTGAGGCAGCCTAGTGTGCGCAGTCGCAGCCAGCAGCCCATGCCCACCACCGATGAGCTGGATCGTCGCTTTGCCAAAGTCCTGGTGAGTAGCAATCCATCTAATCCTTGCTTATCCCCATTATCCTAACACCCGCAACCCTTGCTCGCTCGCTCTTACGCTCAATGCATGTGATTGGATGAGCTCATCGCGCTTGCCAAGTGTGTGTGTGTGAGTGAATGAGCGAGCGTGTGTGTGTGTGTCTTTCGATAAACCCAGTCGAACTCGAAATCAAGTCGAAGTCGAGCTTAGTTCAGCTAAGCTAAAAGCTATGCAAATTTATGCAGATTAGTTAATCTTTTGTTTATGTTGAAAGAAATGTGTAGGAATAAGCTAGACCTATTTCAATTAGTTTAATAGATAAAGATAATTATAAAGAGTATCTGAGAATGGGATTATAAAATATATATTTTCTTCATTGATTTTCGCACGTACTGAATTACTGAATTAAAATATAATCTCGAACTCAAGCAATAGTTCTCAGGCAATTTGCTTTCTGTTCTAAGATCAATTCTCATGCATGCTTAGAAAATGCATGCGACTTTCTGTACGTTTGGCACGCACAGCGGTTCAGCTGTGTATTGTCTCGTGTGCGTACTGTGTATATATGTATATATACATACCTCTCTCTCTCTCTCGCTCGCTCTGTCGGCGTTCTGTTCTGTTTGTCATGCATCTGAAGTGCTGGCTCGCAGCAAGCCGCGCAACAAAGTCAACTTAATTAAACAATGGGCGCGCGCTTTTATATTGCCAAAAAGGAAAAGGAAAACGAAAAAAATATCAAATAAAATTTGTTGCTATAAAAAAGTACTTGAGCGAGCTACAAGAAATGAGTGTGACCCAATCCGCATCCAAATCCGTAGCCCCAAGCCCCAAGCCCCGAGCCAAAATGCAAATGGCAATTAAAAGCAAATTGATCGATTGTCGCCGCTCTCTTTCCCACTGCTGACTCATGCGGCAGCGGTTGCCGCTGCGGCTTAGCTTATCTGCCATTCGCACCCAAATTGAGAATAAGTATTGGAAAAAAAGAAGCAGAAAGAGAGAGAGAGAGAAAAAATACTAAAAAGACGAAATCTTTATATTTATATGCGCAGCTCGAATTCTCACTTATCATCCATCCATCGTTCCCAGTGGATGTAACATGAAACGCCGCTCAACGAGTTCTCTTCTCTTTGTTGCTGTTGTTGTTGTTGTTTTTGTTCCTCCATTTCTACCCCTTTTATGGGGGCATCATTGTTTTGTCAAGTTGCATGCAACATGTAAATATCGGTGATTTATGCATGTAGGTAAATAATTAATGCTCGTTATGGGATCGCCTTACGGGCGGGAAAACGCATGTATCTTAACTGATTCGAATGAATCTTAATGTATTCATTAATCAATTGGGATGAATTCAATCAAATATATATCTTGAAATAAATAGATTTGTAAGAAACCCCATAATAGTATTAGCATTATTAACCTGAAGAATGAGTTTGCGAACTCTTAAGTCCAACTATGGAATAATAAGAGTCTCGAGAAAGACAAGAAATATGGCTTGCGAGATCTCTGAAATAGGCAGACTACAAACATTTCTTTGTGTTTTTATCTTTGGAATATTCCTTATTGCTGATATATATAATCAAAAATTATCTATTAATAGAAATTTCACAAATGCTTTGGCATATATTTATAAATAAAGATAAATTAAAATAGAAAATTGAATATAAAAATTTGTTGAATTGTTTACCAAAATACATTGATTTTTGATATATTTGACCAATATTAATGTGAGATATACAACTTAACTATGAATTATTACAAAATATATATTAAAATGTGTTCAATTCAAATAATATATGTATATCTATTAAAATATTAAAATATAAATAATAATAAAAATATATTACATATTTTTTATAATTATATATATTATATTAATTATATTAATATAAACAAATACATTTATGATATAATAAATCTATATATACAAATATTAAAAATATTATATAATATATGATTTATTATTAATAATATATAAGAATAAACATATTCAAATATAACAGCAAAACGTATATTTTACGTAAACAAATGAAAATCTTTTGTTCGAGTTTTTCGTATTTTTTTTTTTTGCAATTTTTGCAATTAGCCACGTTTAAATGATTTCCATAGATCTTTTATGTTGCTCGTTTGTTGTTGGCTCACTTCAAGGGTGTACAAACGTTCAATTTGCCATAGATAGAGCACTTGCTGCTGATTATTCTGGTTATTTTGTTTACCCCCTTGTTGGCACTGGAAGTGTTTAACCGTTTTGTTTATATTGACTTGTTTTTTTCCTTTCTGCTTTTTTATAATTCTCCATAAATTTGTTTTGTCATTTCGGTAGCGTTCATCTGGCTTGGCCTCGTCTCGCCATTCGAAAAGGCTTAGGCTAATTTGTGTTTACTTTTGTTTCCCTCTTTTTGTGTGTCTCTCTCTCTTTGTCTCTGTCTCTCGCTCTGTTGCCCTTGCCACTGTCCGTGCCAAACGAGCGCCCACAATTGAAGGCAATTGTTTGCCCGATTCATGGCTAAAAATAGTTTTAGTTTTGCCAACATTGCCGCTAATAATTTGCGTTTTATGTCTAATCGGGTGCAGTAGTCGCTGCAGATGTTTCCGGTTAGCCGCGCGGGTTGATTGAACTCTCTATTTGCATGAGATGCATTCATCAAATTGACTCCAGCCTCAAGCTGAGCAAACAAATGTCTCTCGGCGACAGATGCCCGAATGCTCACAGAGCAGAGCAGACGAAACTCGAGATGGCTTTACTTCATTTGATTTGCTCGCAGAATCTTTTCAGTTTTATTTTCTACTCTGAAGGATAATAACTTTTATTTACTTTAGCTTTTCGGTATTTAGATAGGCAATTAAAGGCTTAGAGACTTTTCTGTGCATACTTTGAATACCCAAAGCCCATTACAAGTGAGAAATCAGGGTATAATAAGTCTGCTAAAATGTATGTAACAGACATAAGCTCGCGTGTACATAAAGTATATATATTATTGATCAGAATGAAGAGCTGACTCGATCTAGTTCTGCCCGTCTATCCGACTTGCCATTTGTCCCTCCTGTAAGAGCCTATAAGGGCTAGAGACTTCCAATTGTTGACATACATATATATCTAGAGCAGCTCACTACAGCAAGAGCAGATCAAGTTTATTGACAACTATTCTAATTTGAATGTTATCAATTTAAAATGTTATCGAGCTTAACTTACTGTCCCATCATATTTCTTCTTTAATCAAATTTTGTATATTTAGTTTTATGTATGTTGTATCCGATTTCTTTATATTTCGAATTCCACATTCAATAAATTTTTGTTCTGTTGCAACACAGTGAAATCCGTTAAGAAACGCAGAAGTTATTAAATAGAGCGCTCAGATGCATTGGGTATATCCTAGTCAAACATTCCCGCCTATAGCTGTTTCGCTTTCTCTTCAGCTGATTCATATTATTGTCTGTTATGTTATAGTTATAGTTCCTCAGAATTTTCTGACTAATACAATCACGAGACTGAATTAAACTGCACTTGAAGTCTATTAAGTTATTAATTCCGATTCAGTTGCTGCTTGACAGTAATTTTTGAGAGACCATTGATACAAGTTTTGACAAATGTTTTCTCAATTCATTTTTGATTAATTCATTATTTTATTTGATATAATATTAAATATAAAAAAATAGATTCATTTCTTTCAATATAATTTGATTAAGCTACAGTTTTCTTCTATACGCAGTGATGAAACCAGATAAAGATATAGATTCTGCAATAACGTCCTTCTCTGCATATATGCCTTTGGTTTATGTTGACTTGATGATAATTAATAGTTGGTTAATTTGCGTAATAGCATTTTAATATCCATAAAACTTAATAGGCTTAATGCATTGGCTCCGGCTGTCTGTGGTGCTGCTGCTGGTGGTGGTGGTGGTGGTGGTGTAGCCTTTATGTCGGCTGCTGTGGGTGTTGTCAGACTAACCACATAAAATCCTCATTAATTTACAAGCTTTCACGCGAGACACAAATGACTTTCACTCATTTAAACGCGCCCGTCATTATCATCGTTGGGATCATAATGAAAACGGCATCAGTAGCCGACGAAATCATCTTTGTTTAGAATATGTGTATAATAACCATTACGGATTGAACCGAGAGGGCCCCCTAATGGCATTTTCAGCGGCTGACAAAAAGCACAGATGTTATTATTTTTTTCGCTGAATTAATACTCATTGTTTATAAGCATTCATTGAGCTGTTTTATGGCTTTGTCAGCGTTGGCCCATTTGCTGGCCTTTATCTAATGAGTGCAAAAACCAAAGAGGAACACTTACTCTCTGTGTGTATTTATCTATTTTGTATATATCTCTATATATTTGTAGTTCGCATTGGCTTATCGTTTCGCTTCAACTTCCTTGGCGGTCCCTTTGGGGGGCATTCGCTTCTTGTGGTCTCCACACAAAAGAGAGGCCAGATGCAGCTGTTATTGTGCACGCAGAAAAAGCGTAAACGAAACGAGCATGGACTCGATGTGAACTGATGTAAGACCAATCCCAAACAGGCCAAGTAGAACACATAAATTACAATGCATTTTGTTCTGCATCTGCAGCTAAGCGCGCATAATTATAATTAAGTGTGCGAACTCGAGATTGGAAACTATTCTTTGCTCATTTATAGCCTTGTGTATCGAGCAAAAAGGGGGAACTTATGCGATCTAATGCTGAGGTCAATACAATCGACTTTGTGTGCAAGAAATACGCAAGTTGTTCCCTCCGAGTTGCCTTAAACTTTATATGCAGCTCGTGTTTCTTTAGTTATTTTTAGCACTGCCAAAGTTGGTAAGGCTAAATTAACAAGACTGCTAAAGATGGCAGTGTCTCATAACTTATGTGCCTTCGACACAACTGGTTGTTCCTTGTGTTACTTCCTTTTGTTGTTAGTTATTTACGATTTACTTTCCTGCTTCTTCTCCACCACCCACACACAAAAAAGTTCTTGTCAATTTTATCTTTTTCCTTTCATTCCCACCTTCTGCCATAACTCTCTTATATGTATATGTGTATCCCTTGGTCTCAGTCTAACTCTTTTTCTTACTCTCACTCTCTCATATTTGCTATTTCTCTCTAACTCTTGTTCACTCATTTGTTGTCTAGACCTTTCTCACTTCGTCAAACTTTGTTTTCTGCTATCTCTAATAATCGTCCTTCTTTCTCTTTCACACTCGTATCGAGTCCTACAGAATCCATTGAGCCCAGACTCTCAATCGTCGGACTATCTGTCAATTTTTCTTTTATATCTCTTTTTCAATTTCTATATATATTTCTATATATCTCTCTCTTTTAATCGCTTTCTCTGTCTCTATCCAAATCTCTTTCTCTGTGTTTCTATACTATTCTACCTATATATCAATCCATATCCCTATCTCTCTCTTTCTCTCTCACTTATATTCGTTCCCTTCCATTTCATCGCAAACTTCTCAAACCGCTGTTCATGAAAATCGCATAGAGAGGCCACAAATTACACAATTTCTGAATGTTTCTGGGTTTTAAACAATTTTGATTTATAAAAAAATATAAATTAAGCATTACATTCGCTTTTTATTGTTCGTTTGTTTGTTTATTTTGCTCAGCTATTACCTGATGCTGATTAAGTGAATTTTCGCATGATCTTGTTTTTTTCACAGTCAATTATTATGTGAGTTTACACGAGACTTCCCAGTTTTTAGCTGTGTGTTAATTAAGTTAAAACAATTACTTCATTGTCATGCAATTTTTATACTCTGATTTCTTTTGTTTATACGTTTTTTTTTTGTTTACTTATATTTTATGCCTTATGAAACGTGCTGTATGTAATATTTGATTTGATAACCATTTCACAGCCGCGCAATGAGTAAATGGAAAATGCAATTGAAAATTATTGCAATATATTGATTAATTATTGTTATTGTAGTAATTATTGTGGGCTGTGGGGGAAGTGTGCCTTTGTCCACTACCCGTTGCCCTTGCCAATGGCCCCAGTCGTACTGTTGCCCCTCTGCCCCACACTTACTGTTCCGCTCGGCCTCTTGGCGCTGAGTGATTTGCCTCGACGCGTTTTTTAAATAACCAACAATATAACTACACGACTGTGAATACTTCGGAATAATGAATGACAAAGCCTCTCTCTCTCTCTCTTTCGCGCTCTCTCTCTCTCTCTCTCTCCGTCTCTCATGGGTCGCTTAATATTTATGCCAGAGCAGGCAAAAATAAGTAGCGGCATTTTTCCTATATAAATTAGTCGTCAACACAAAATAATCCAACTGCCCAGCCGTCGTACCGGATACGCATTTTAAAATTTTGTTCAATGAGTGTGTGCGCGGGTGTGGGTATGCGTGTGTGCATAATGGGCGACTACGGAACCCCCTTGAGAGCAGACCGATCTACGCTCTGGACATATGACTAAGCTTTAGCTTCATTAATATATATATATATATATATATATATGTAGGTCGAGTAATAATAATAATTATATATTTCTAATAATAGATCAGTTCAGTTCAAATTTGGCTTTCTTTCTATTTTTAAAGGGTATTTGATATTTGTGCATTTCGTTTTTCTTGCTTTTAAATTGTTTTTTCTACTATACTGTATAGTAGACCGCACGGCATGATTCATTAAAAAATGGCATACGCAAATCGTGTTGGCAAACAGATTTAATACTGAGTAATCTCAAGAGTTCATAAATTCTTTGTTGAGAGATATGTAGGCTAGGGATTTATGCAGTAAAAAAATTTATAAACAAGCTTCTCGCGTTCCTTTTCGATTCAATTGAAATTTCAATTCAGTTGCCTGAATTTCACTGGAATTAAATTGAGTTTTCTAATGTCTTATATATACATATATATACATATATACTTTTTTATTCTGATCAAAATCCTGACCAAGTGACGCCTTTTTCATCTCTCTCAGAGATACACACCCTTTCCTGCGCTGTCTGTTGGCACGCCAATTAGAAGTTTGCTACGGCTGCACCCAATTGAAGTCACGTAAACGTATTTGCTGATTTCATTATGGTTGGGATATTCTCGGTAAAATGTAAAATATACAATATATGTATACACATTTGCTGCTGAAGTACAATGGCACCACACTTGACTGCCAGTGGTTGGGCTGATTGATGTTCTTGGTTGAGTGAATCGGAGTCATAAAATCAGTCAGAGCCACAGATACCTCGTGGCAGGCATCGCTGCAAATGCCCCAACTCTATAGCAAATTCTATTTTATTGTCATTGCTGTTTAACAGGTGCAGCCTGGTGCCAGGTGACAGGTGTGAATTTAATGTCGTCTAGCCATGAAATTTTCCTAGGTTTGCCTTTGATCAACAAGGCAACAGACGTTGCAGCTGTGAAATCTAGAAAGTATCAACAACAGCTATTTCAGCTAATACGAGTATATATGTATATATATATATATATGAAAGTGCTTGTCTAGAAGGTTCTTTCACTAGTATCGTATATCCTCTCAGTCTCTATCTACAGTATATATTTATATAGTAGTCCTTTTTTGTATAACAGATAGTGTTCCTTTATCTCAGTCTGGCTTGCTTATCTCTCCCTCAGTCTCTTAGGGTAACTGCAGCCGTATTGCTTATATCTTCTCTGTCTGGAATTTGCGGTTAACTTAATCAGTAAACTTCATTTATGTTTAAATAGCTGGTTTGCATGGAATCATCTCTACTTCTTATCTGTCAAGGATGCGAGGTGTCAATGCTACTGTAAAGTGAGATCGTTTGCTCTAGAGTAGGAGAGAGATATCAAAGTAAACGTGATATGGGTGTCTTCAAATATTGACTGGCTCGGCTGATTAAAAATGATTTTGTAAACTCTTTAAGAAAAGAATTTTTATTGTAATAAGGTGATTCACAGAAGGAAGGTATGTTGTGGAATGTAACCTTATGGGAAAGCCTGTCGGGGGAATCATTGATAAAAATACTTTTTTACACCAATTTCGTTAGAGCTTAATAAATAGATGGATAATAGATCTTAAGTTCTGTGGGATAAACGTTTTGGTAATAGTATGTCAGACAGTTTATTCGCCTGTTCTTATAATATGAATGGATCTTTCACCTATAATATAAAGTAGGACGCAGGCGTACGTAGTATGAAAAAAGATGGATCTAAGTATGCCCAAGTTCTTCTTTTGTAATGCATAATGCTTAAGAGATTACTGCGTTCGTACGGACAGACTATATGGTTACATCGACTTATCCCGTCAGCCTGATCAAGAATATATATACTTTATAGAGCCTGTCTTGAACTCTGCGGCCTGTTCCATGCATTTCCACATACCCAATATACCCTGATTTGCTATTTTTAATGGGCTCTAGGTATAAAAACTGCAAATATTGAAACATCTGTTAGTCACGCTTTTAAGTATTCCCGTCTAGAAAATTCTTTGTTTTCCCATGATTGCTTCAGTTCGTAAACAGTCAGTTATACTATGCAACTTATCCAGGCCTAATCGATCTACCAAAAAAAGGCAGATCAATTTTAGTTGTGTTAGCTTCTTTGACGGCAACAGTTGGAGTCTTGGCAGAAGATGGTCAGAAAAGTCTTTTGTTCGTCCGTTAATGCAATTCGTTTGCATTGTTTATGTAGACTTACAGGTATTTCTTTCGCAACTCGGCTTCATATTTATATTTCTGCACACCTTTTTTTGGGGAACGCAGAGTTATGGCCATTAGCTAATGGCTTTTAATTGTTACGGTAATTATTCATGTTTTTTAACGTTTTTTCATCTTTTGTTATCGTGCAGGCTTCGATGGATCTGCCACCGGACAAAGCAAAGCTCTTGCGTAATTACGACGACGAGAAGAAGTGGGACATGATATGCGATCAAGTAAGTAGAGTTCATAATTTAAAAATTTAAGTGCTCGCCATGACTAAACAGCCTAAACCGACAACCACGCCTTCCCCTGCCCTGCCCCTGGCCCCTGACGCGGCCAGACCACATGGCTGCGTGTTTATCATCATCGTTCGGTCCGCAACTTCCTGTTTATGGCAAACGCAAATTTTTGCAGATTAAATGTGTGTAGAACGACAGTGTGAGCGAGCCCCTCTCCTCTCCCTGTCGCCTGTATAAAACAGCTGGGCGGAAGGCCAACGCCTAAAACAGTTTCTAGTCTTGAACTGTGACCTTTCCGACCCACTCGACAGTGTCTCAGCTCTAATTAACTATGCCAAATGTCATTTTCCTTAATTGTAGCTCACATCTGCGCTACCTAAGCACGAAAACGAATTCAAGTGTCTCGAACAGTATGTAATATCAGCTATGTATGAGAGTAGTATGTGGTTTTATAATGTCAACAAGACTCGAGAATGAAATACTTCATATGGTATATCGAATTAGTAGAAGAAATATCGATAGAGGAACAGTCGAAACGAAACACTCCCTATAATAGGGTTAATTGGAACCCTAAACAAGAGAGAAATGTTTGGGAATACTTCAAATACTAAAATGTAGGTTTAAGGTTGACTTCAGGTTAGGTTATTTGGCTCACTTACGACGCACTTCCTTGGGGCCAAGTCGTGCTTTAACCTTGCCAACTGTCAACCTGTTCCGAAAAAGCCATTAACTCATTTTAAACATCATCATTTATAAGGCCCTCTCTAGCTGACATCTGAACTACGTAGCACTTGGTATTCATATCTGAGTGTAATTTATCTTTAAATTCGCAAAGCTCCGAGCTCGGCTTAGCTCTCGCCTGAGCCTCATATTAGGCATGTGTTTTGGCTTGATATGAATCTGCCTGTATATATAAATATATTATATATCCTCTGTACATATTATATATATATCATTATTCAGTGCGTGCCCGACGCTTGGCTGTATTTTTGTTGATGTCGCTTGTCGCGTTTGAAGCTTGTAAAAGTGCAAAATGAATCCAATTTCAAACCGATTTCGGCGCTTGTTGAATTCAAATGGCGTTGAACAATGCTCGTCGGGCTTTTGGGGCATTAAATAAACCATATATAACATTTGAGTATTATATTAAGCCCCAGACATAGAACGCCAAATGGGCGGCAGTGTGGGGGCTACAACACACACACACACACACATGGAACGAGGCTACATATGTTATAGACCCATGTCCACATTGCGTGCTCTGTTTGGGGAGTTATGATGAAACTATCAACGTGTGCGACAGAGCGTGCCACGGTTCGGTTTTGGTTCTGTTCAGCTTGGCTCTATAGCGGCTCAGCTCGGCCGGAGCATTAAACTGGGTCACTGAATTTTCAAGAGCTGCGCCTAGAAAATATTCGCCAATGGCGTTGGAGTAAACACGATAAAAGCAGCTATTGTTGGTGCCGGCCAGGAATATAGACTAGGAAGTTACTTCGTGCTGATCTCTTAAGTATTTACTATCATAAATCATAAATTTCACAGAAGACAAACGTATAATCGTATCTAAATATTGAAAAGTTTTGTAAACTCTTCTGCTAGGCAATATCAAATCTTGGAGATTATTCAATAAATGGCAAAGAAAATATTTGATATCTATTTCATAACAGGACACTAAACCGTCTGCAACTTCCTTCCATTGCAGTCTAGTTTCTCATAGAGCTATTCCATATTCCATATCTTCTATGCAGGCAATTCCACACATTTTTCAGCACATTACAGGGTATGATGAAATCAGAAGATCTCGTCGCAGTCATGCCTATTTTTGTTATTTTTCTTCCTCTTCTGAACCGCCTGCATGCCAGCAGACCTGTTTTCCATAATTCAGCCAACTTCTTGAATGAAAACGCAGCCCACAAACAATGGACGGTGGAGTCGCGAGGACTTCAGCTGCTGCGGCCAATCCCACAACCTATGGCAATCCGATCCACTCCAACACAGCAATACCACCACAACAACCACTACCACGCTCTCAGCGGCTCGCAGTGACAAAATGCAAATTATTATGACTGCGATAAATTGCAGTTTTTAATCGCTGGAGCCACTCGGACGCCCCATACCTGGTTAAATATACATATACATATATAGAGGAGCAGCTATATACAGATATCTGTGCATATATATTTGGCTTTTTCTTCTATTTATGCCGTCGCAGTCGCAGTCGCAGTTTGACTAGGAAAAGAATGAAACTGGTTTTCTTTCTTACTCCGTGTAGTTGCACAGGCAAAGCACCAAAACCCACACATAGTTTTAGTTGTAGTCATGCGTTGCTGTTGCTGTTGTTGTTGTTGTGGTATGTTGTTGGCATAGTAAAAAGCCAAAAACAAGTATACCACGCTTCATGCTTAAAAAAATGTTTAAAGTTAGGCAAGCTATCGATGCTTATATGATCGCTGTGGTCTTGTGCGTTCCAAAGAGCTGAAGACAGCGAGAGGGCGAGATAGAGAGGGAGAGAGCGAGAGAGCGCACCAGGGCTCTACCGTGAACATGGTACACAAATATGCAGTTGGCAGAGCCAGCAACAACAACAACAACAACAACAACAACAACAACACAGCGACGACAACGCAACACAACACCCAAAGCAAAACAAAAGTAAAAGCCGCTAAGTTAGTGTTAATGCTTGAGAGGAGGTATTTTCCATTTGGCCTCTGTCCAGCACATTTTTGGTTAGTCAACAATTTTTATAAACTTGTGGATTGCGGCAGTTGCCGCGTTTAATTGATAGTCAATAATTGGGAAAGTTTTCGGGGCTGCCAGTTGATCTCGATCATTTATCAAAAACTGATTTCCGCTTTATTCAAAATTAAAGCAAGTTTTGAATAAACCGAAAATGCAATATAAAAATGAATTTATGAATATTCCAAAAGCAAACTTGGTTTACTCTAAACTGGTTATCCTTAAAGTTCCTGGGTTTCCTGGATTAAATTGATTAACTTTTAAGCCAGTTGACGGAACTGAATAAATTTGTGTATTTAATTTTAAGCTTGATTTTGATTTTCAAAATAGTTTTCACTAATCCAATTGTTTTTCTTTTCGATTGCAGGAAATGGTGCAGGCGAAGGACCCACCCTCCCATTATTTGAGCAAATTGCGAACCTATTTGGATCCAAAGGCATCGCGCAGTCATCGGGTAAGTTGGCAATTAGAGCCAGTTGGCTGGCTGGCTTAAGTGTTGAGAGTTGGTGGTGCGTATAGCTTTCGTAACGACTGTGTGTCTCCCCCCTCTCTCTCTCTCTCTCTCTCTCTCTCATACTCTTTGTCTAACTTGTCCTTAAGAGCGCCAGCTCTGCCTGTGTAGTTGTCGTAACTCGTACATGTACTCTTGTAGTTCACTGTGTGGTGTCTTTGTCTGTCTCCCGTTGTTGCAGAGAAGCGACTGAATTGAATTTGAAAGCCAAAATGCAAAACATAGAAAACCATCTAAATTATAATTAAACAAATCTATTGCTCGAATATTAATGTGTAAATTTCAATTTCTCTACTCACAACACACACACACACACACACTCACGCACACACACGCACAACCAACCCATCACGCTCTTTCCCCTTTCTAATGCACATCACCTGACACCTGAATCGAATCATCCAATCATTAATTGTTACATCCTGCGTTCATTATCCTGTTTTCCATGCTCCCACACGAACTCTCCCCCTCCTGTCTCTTTCTCTCTCTTTCTACACTTACAGCTTTACCTCTTCTACTTTCTTTGTCAGAAACGAAAGATGGTCGGGGAGTCGACGTCGACACAGGTGCTGCGGGATCTAGAGATCTCGCTGCGCACCAACCATATCGAATGGGTCAAAGAGTTCCTGGACGATACCAACCAGGGCCTAGACGCTCTCGTTGACTATCTCAGCTTTCGGCTGCAGATGATGCGGCACGAGCAGCGCTTGCAGGGCGCTCTGTGCGCATCCGAGGAACGCTTGAATTTGATCAATGGCCTAGACGCCAGTGAGGTGGTGTTGAACAGCAGCTCGATGAGTCCCGGTGGCGTTGGCGGCAATGCCAATCTGACGAACGGCTCTCTATTGCTAGACGGTTCCCGACAGCAGTCGGGTGCCCATAGCAATCATTCGCATTCCTATAGCTTTGTGCGACCCACAATTTCCGAGGTGCTGGACAGTCCCAGCCTGAAGCGGCGATCGCGGCACATCGCCAAGCTGAATATGGGCGCTGCCACGGATGACATACACGTGTCCATCATGTGCCTGCGAGCGATCATGAACAACAAGTACGGCTTCAATATGGTCATCCAGCACCGCGAGGCGATAAACTGCATCGCTCTGAGTCTGATACACAAGTCGTTGCGCACCAAGGCGCTGGTGCTGGAGCTGCTGGCGGCGATTTGTCTGGTTAAGGGTGGGCACGAGATCATCTTGGGCTCCTTTGATAACTTCAAGGACGTGTGCCAAGAGCAGCGACGCTTCCAGACGCTCATGGAGTACTTCATGAACTTCGAGGCCTTCAACATTGACTTTATGGTCGCCTGCATGCAGTTCATGAACATAGTGGTTCACTCCGTTGAGGACATGAACTACCGCGTCCACTTGCAGTACGAGTTTACGGCTCTTGGCTTGGACAAGTATCTAGAACGCATACGGCTGACCGAGTCCGAGGAGCTCAAGGTGCAGATATCCGCCTACCTGGACAACGTCTTTGATGTGGCTGCACTGATGGAGGATTCGGAGACTAAGACGTCGGCGCTGG
The DNA here is from genome assembly GCA_035047545.1 of Drosophila paranaensis. Lineage (NCBI taxonomy): Eukaryota > Metazoa > Arthropoda > Insecta > Diptera > Drosophilidae > Drosophila > Drosophila paranaensis. The sequence goes on along the minus strand of JAWNPL010000145.1, from coordinate 3,044,217 downwards.
AGCGTGTGCAGGAGCTGGAGGACCAGCTGGAGCGCGAAATCGATCGCAACTCCGAGTTCTTATACAAATTCGCGGAGCTGGAGACGGAGAACCAAACCCTGAAGGCGGAGCGTGAGCAGTTGGCCATGATGCGGCAGCAGTTGGAGGAGCAGCTCAATGCGCTGCAGCGCATGCTGCAGCAGAACGAGCAGGAGCTCAAGAAACGTGATACCCTGCTGCACAATAAAAACCTGGAGCTGCAAACACTTTCTCGTTCACTGCCCCGATCTGCGTCCAGCGGCGATGGTTCCCTGGTGAACGGCAGTCTGCTGACGGGTTCAGCGTCTGGCGCAGTCTCACCGCCACCTCCACCACCGCCGCCGATGCCAACGACAACAGCACCACCACCGCCGCCACCTCCAGCGCCGCCTGCACCGCCCCCGCCTCCCATGATGCAGGGCCTAACTCCGCTAGGCAGCCCGAATGGTAGCGTTACTTCAACAGTTCCCTCCCCGCCTCATGCACCGCCTATGCTGAGCTCGTTCCAGCCACCGCCACCACCGGTTGCTGGCTTCATGCCAGCTCCAGATGGTGCGATGACCATCAAGCGCAAGGTGCCCACCAAATACAAGCTGCCAACGCTTAACTGGATAGCGCTCAAGCCGAATCAGGTGAGAATCTGAAATAAGTGAATCAATATGGTTTCATTTTCAATAATTGAATTTGTCGACAGGTTCGCGGCACCATATTCAATGAGCTGGACGACGAGAAGATCTTCAAACAAATCGACTTTAACGAATTCGAAGAACGTTTCAAAATCGGCATCGGTGGTGCGCTTCGCAATGGTAGCAATGGCAGCGAGGTGGATGGTTCGCTATCATCCTATCCCAGTAAACGTTTCAAGAAGCCCGATAACGTCTCGCTGCTGGAACACACGAGGTTAAGAAACATAGGTAAACAGCCTGAAAATATGCAACGATTTCTTGCTCATCAATTATTGGTTTCACTTTCAGCAATCTCTCGTCGTAAATTGGGAATGCCCATTGACGATGTCGTTGCGGCCATACATAGTTTAGATTTAAAGAAGCTATCGCTGGAGAACGTGGAGCTGCTGCAGAAGATGGTGCCCACCGATGCGGAGGTCAAGGCCTACAAGGAATTCATAATCGAACGCAAGGATCAGCAGCTGCTCACCGAGGAAGACAAGTTTATGTTGCAATTGTCACGCGTTGAACGGATCTCCTCCAAGCTAGCCATTATGAATTATATGGGAAACTTTGTCGATAGTGTTCATCTCATCAGTCCGGTAAGATATCGCACGACTCCATACCAGCGATAGAAGCTAATCCGCTCTTTTTGTTTACAGCAAGTTCTATCGATTGCCAGTGCCTCGAACTCCCTGAAGCAGTCTCGCAAGTTCAAAGCTGTGCTGGAAATTGTGTTGGCGTTTGGCAACTATCTTAATAGCAACAAGCGCGGGCCGGCATACGGCTTTAAGCTACAATCTCTAGACACTTTGATTGACACAAAGTCAACTGATAAGCGCTCTTCATTGTTGCACTACATTGTGGCCACGATAAGGGCCAAATTTCCGGAGCTTTTGAACTTTGAATGCGAGCTATATGGTACAGATAAAGCGGCCTCTGTGGCGTTGGAGAACGTTGTGGCCGATGTGCAGGAGCTAGATAAGGGCATGGAGCAGGTGCGCAAGGAAGTCGAGTTGCGTGTGAAGGGCACACAGACACACATACTGCGGGACTTCCTGAACAATTCGGAGGACAAGCTGAAGAAAATTAAGAGCGATCTGCGATTGGCACAGGATGCTTTCAAAGAATGTGTGGAATACTTCGGGGACTCGTCGCGAAATGCGGATGCTGCCGCATTCTTTGCGTTGATTGTGCGCTTTACACGTGCCTTCAAAGTAAGCAATGACATTTAAATATATATAAATGTACGTTTGATATAAAATATATATTAAATTAATTTTCAGCAACTCGACCAAGAGAACGAACAGCGTCGGCGACTTGAGCAGGCAGCTGCCTTGGCAGCAACGAAGAAGGAGAGCGATCAGGTCATGCTGCGTAACAAGTTCAATCAGAAAAAGCAACAGGTGAGTGGACGGCTGAACGGAAGCTTATCGGTCAACTCGTCGACCAACTCTTTCAAGTTTGTGTCATTCATTTGATTGATTCTGTTCTGTTATGGAAATGTAACCTGTTATGCTTTTGATTTATGCAGCAAATACATTGCCTGCTTGACTTTGCCAAGCAGCATAGCACTGTGGATATGTCTCCCTAACTGCATACACAATACTATTTATAGTATAACACCCAAGGCAACATCCTCAACCTTAGCACGTATTGGTTATTTGGCTAACACATTCTAGTAATACACCATTTGGGGCGGGGCGGCTGTGGGGCGCGGGTTTGAATTGGGTCAGCAACCTAAACCTAAAGCCAAGCAACCTACCACCAATAGCATCACTACAACCACAACCACCACCACCACCAACACCACAATCCACTAGCTTCTAGTCGAGTACTTTGGGGCAGCATTTGACGGATGTTGTTTGTGTTTCTATCCTAGTGTAAGTCGCTTGGCTAGCGTGTGTATTGTCCCTAACATTCGGTATGTCGCTCACACTAATCCCTAGTCTGCTAATCCAATTCCCAAAGGAAATCTAACACAAATCTGTTTGTATGTGTTTCAAATTCAGGTAAACAACCTCCTTGTAGTCTACTAACATTTTCAAACAAAATTCATGAGCTTTTCGTATATTACTAATCCGCAACTTGTGTTAAATGCTAAATTGGACACTAATCCACGCTAAGTCTTTTGGTCAATCCTGTCGGTGTTGGTTAATTTCTAATCTTAAATTTTCTCTTTTGTTTTCAATGCATGTTGTCAATCAGTTGCCTACAACTTGCGCACTCTCCTTGCAGGATGCCGTCATCAATGAACTGAAGAGCAAAACGCATTCGGTCCGCGAGAAGAAGCTGCTGCAACAGGACGAGGTCTACAATGGAGCCCTCGAGGACATATTGCTGGGGCTCAAGAACGAGCCATATCGAAGGGCGGACGCAGTGAGGCGCTCCCAACGGCGACGCATCGATAATCGCTTGTCGCGCACGTTAGAGGAAATGGACTGCTAGACTAGCTGGCTAGCTGGCTAGTTGATTAGTTAGGCTGGTTGGCTAGCTGGCTGCTAGAACTGGGCAGAGGCAAGAATCAAAATTCAAAAGCGAATCGAAAAAACGAATGTGTAAAAGTCTTAGATAAAGGAACTAAAATATGTGATTGGGCGAGTCGGTTGTTTCGGACAGACGCACACATACACATATGCACACACATACAGAAATACACACATTCCCGCTTTTAACATTGTGCTATCTTTGAAATTTATATTTTTCGTTTGAATTTTTCGTAATATACCAAAATTTTACATTTTTCCAGTACTATTCATTCAGTACCTATTCTGTGAATCTCATCCTTGCTATTGAGATATAGATATTCTGTCGCCAAAATTTATGAAATTGCATTTTATATTTGGTTGCATTAGGTATAAGTTACAAATTTACAAATTTTTACAGTGTATTTATCGAAAGTTTAATTGTTATATTTAAAGTGTGTAAATATATATACGCATATATATATATATATATATATATATATATATATTCTATGATTATTTCTTGATAAGTTTTAAACCAAATTGGAATTTTGATTTGCATCCGAGATGGCAATGAAGTTTTTACATTTTACTATTACGCATTTAGTTTTACTCCGCACATTTTACACATATTGCTTAAGTAATAAATTGTATGCATGCGTATAATATATTTTGTTGTAAATTTCCTATTACATACGTGTATTGTTTTTTTAATATATATTTTGTTGTATTATATTACCTACGTATATTTAACACACTTTGCACACTGCTTAAGCAAACGAAAAACAAAAATCGAATACTGCAATAAACACAAATAAAGCGCCAAATATTGCAAGCAACATGAACAATTTTTGTATGCGAACTACATTTTTAGAGAGTTTTTTAAAAATATACACAATAACTGAAACAAAAACATTTTATAACATTTTATGTAGACATTTTATATACAAAACAACATATATATAGATATGTACATATATACTTAATATATGCAATTTATGAGCCAATTTATTCTCACGAGCCACGAAAGTTTTGACGAAGACTGATATGGAGCAGTTTATATTATACAAAAATCAAAAGAAAAACAAAAACACGCATTAACAACATATATACACACATAATAATTAAAAACGAAAACAAAAAGCTTTGTAACGATCTTTTTCGAATACAGACAGACGTCTTGTCTAGTGTCTTTCCTTTTATAAAAACTCAAACTTAACGAATTTAGTTGAACTATAGCACTTTGTACTACGAGTAAAACATAAACACAAATATATACCTATATGTAGTGCCATTGGCATTAATGACATGGTCCTTATGCATATCTTTTCGTAACATGTTTTTTAATTTGCCAAAAAATAAAAATGAAGGAAATAAGGCGAGCAGGTGAGCGAAACGTTTTATAAACTAGCACCGCTGCATTGTTAGTTTTAAATATTGTGTTATTTAATTTGATAAGAAACCAGCATGGTATACGAAAAACAAGATAAATACAAACAGATGCCGCATTTTATATATATTTATATACAGACATAACAATATATGAACACAATTAACTATTTTAAATAAATTATTAACCAAATAAACTAGCCAAAAGAAAAATTCGTTGTTTTCATAAAGGGCGCGAAAATGGGTTTTAAGTATTTAAAACAAAAGCTTAACAGTTGGTTATGTGGTGCTGCCAACTGGTTGATATTCCAATAAGCGCGCAAACTTTAAATATGTTCTAAAAATACGAACTATGGATTTTTAGTTATAGACAATAATTGAAAAAGTCTTCTTCTTTATGATCTAATGCCAAAAATAAAGCATCCGATCGCTTCGAGTTTCAAACAGAAAATGATTTCATTGCAATACACAGAGAGAACATAATGGCAATATATGAAGCAACAGTTGGTCTTGTAGTGCTGCCAACTCAATTGAATTGCATTCTGCCTGATAGTCGCGCGCTCTCTCTCTCTCTCTCTCTCTCTCTGCTTTGCCAGTTCGATTTTATATCGATACCAAACGGCGCATCTCTAGAGTGCGGCAGTCCAGCCGCGAGAGTAAGAACAGCTGGTCGCTAAATTTTAGCACCTATTGGAATTTTAGTCTAAAAATGATTTAAGCACGAACACACATTAGATTTTTTCGTTTAATTGTGCCACATTGTGCGCGCCAACGGGAAGAATGTTTAAACGGACGTTTAAAGTGGTTTATCGGCCGATCAGAAACAATTTCTTGCTGCTGCCGGATCAATACTACGGGGTCGTTTCAACTTACGTGAGTGTCCAAAAGTCAACTTAATATGCCGTTGGACCCGCAGATTAGATAAGTTGTAATATAGAACTATATTTGTATATCACGATTGTGTGTTGCTTAGGATACTGGCTGCCTGAGCCTTCAGTACAACAGTCGTGTGCATTATGCCTCTTGGGCGCCGCAGGCGGGCGGCGGCGGCATCAAAGACACCGAAATTGGGATCAATGCCAGGGCGGCCAAGGAGCTCGGTAAGTTACTTAATAAGCGGATGCGCTAATGTTCTGCCAATTGCCAAAATATCGTTTATCTATATTTATGCATATATATACACTATATACTACGATGCACTTTGCCATGCGTTTTGTTGCAGGTCTGCAGGAGAATGATCTGGTCAAGTGCGCCCTCATCGCTGACGTTCTAAATCTGCGCAGCGTGCACGTCACGCCCGTCTCGGCCAAAGATTGGGAGATCATTGTGAGTGTTTATCTATGTATAGGTGTGCGTGTGCATGTGCGACTGTGTGTGAGTGTAGCTGCGGCCAGATAAAAATACTTTTATATCGGATTAGCTTTTGGCGCGGGCGTGATTCAAAGTGTTTATTTATGTGCAGCCGCTACATTTCGCCGGCATTGCCATTGACCCCAGCGGGGTTTTCTCTTATCAGGGATGGGTCACTTCGAAATAACGGTCGAATTGAATGAGTATAGAAAGTAGAACATTCCCAGTACCTTGTGCGTAAGGTCAGGGAACTTCAATATAGAATAGATTATAAAGATATATATAGTTTCGATGTTAAGTTAATTCTCTTCACAGGAGCTGAGTACGGAGAAGATCTCTGGCAGCGTACTGGAGCAAACGCGCATTGTGAACGCGTCTCAAATCTTGCTGGTCTGGATTAACAAGTCGATGCAAGTGGCGCTCACAGTGGGTAAATATATAATTGAATGCTCAAGACACCACACAACTATTTAATATTTAACTTAATTTCAAATCCTATAATAGATCGCCTTAAGCCGCACATAAGCTATGGACGCCTGGATCACAATACGCAGCTGGTTGTGGCGCCAAATCTCTACCAAGGCCTGACCAATGGCAATGCCAATGACAATGACAATGCAGAGGAGCATAAGAAGCTGTCACGCAGCAAGACCAGTGCTCAGGTGCGGGACGAAGTGGCAACGTCTCCGCCAGCGCTCGTTCACTCTGCAACGATGAGCAACGTGAAGAGCAATTTGCAGCGCAACAAGCGGCAGGATCATATGGAACGTTTAAAGAAGGACCTGCGGCGTGAGAGCTCGCGCGCCTTTGAGTTTCGTGTCATACGTGGATTGTGGCATGAGCAGGCACAGGAGTCGGACGTGTACATAACGCAATCGCATTTGCCCGAATTCATGGATCTGGAGCAGTTCTACAGCATGCGCACCGCTGGCGAGAAGGAGTACTATGTGCGAGTGCGTCTGGTTAGCGATGAGGACGATGACGATGAATTGCCAGCAACCATTCATCCGTCCATTGAGCTAAATGCGAATCTGATGAAGCTACTGAACATCAAGGAACTGGAGCGCGTTGTCTTGCGGCCCAAGACAACCGTCGTGAACTTTGTGGAGAAGATTGAGTTGTTTGCGCACAAGAAGACGCATTACAAGATCATCGAGAATGCATTTAAGCGGTTTGTGATTGAGCGAACACAGAAGGCGCCCATGCTGTTCAATCAGGAGGAGGTAGTGCGCCTGGAGGACGATCTGCTGGTCACTGTGGGCATATTGCCAGAACACTTTCGCTATTGCGTGGTGGACGCGCAGTTCCTGAAGGAATCAAAAATCTACGCTGCCGACTTGGTGCGTCCCGTGCATGAAATTATCAAGGAGCAGCCGCCGGCGATTTCGCCACTGAGTGTCAAGGACTTAATACGACTGCCGGAGTACGACAAGATCCTGGATCAAGTGGTCAGCGAGTTGCGCATGAATCTGTGCCTCAACTCACAGAACTCAGTGCTGCGGCAGGGCAATGTGCTCCTGACTGGCGCCGCTGGCACTGGCAAAACGGTCCTGGTGGAGCGCATACTGGAGCAGCTGTCGGGTCAGCCGGACTACTGCTACTTCGATATCTTCTACTGCTCGCGCAGCAAAGGACGCAAAACGGAGTCCATCCAAAAGGATTTGCGTAACATATTCACCAACTGCCTGCTGCACGCACCGGCTATTGTGGTGCTGGAGAACCTGGATGTGCTAGCCCATGCTGCGGCAGAGCAGTCCAGCCAGGACGGCGAGTACTTCAACCGCATGGCGGACACTGTGCACCAGCTCATCATGCAGTACACCAGCAGCAATGCCATTGCAGTCATCGCCACAGTCAGTGAGCTGCAGACGCTGAACAAGCGGCTCAGCGCGCCACGTGGTCGACATCTGTTCCAGACGATTGCGCGGCTGCCCAGCCTCGAGCGTGCCGATCGCGAGGTCATACTCCGCGAGCTGTGCAGCCACATCGCCACCAAGGATCTGGATGTGGTCAAGTTCTCCAATCTGACCGAAGGCTATCGGAAATGCGATCTCGTGCAGTTTGTGGAGCGCGCCATTTTCTACGCTTATCGCATAAGTAAGTCAACGAACTCACTAAATAAAAAACCTTGACTAAGATCTTTCTTTTTTTGTTCGAAGGCAAAGCACAGCCGCTGCTAACAAACGAGGAGCTCATTGAATCACTGGAGCACACGAATTCCTACTGCCTGCAGGGCATTCAAAGCAATCAAAAGACTGGCGTTGAAACGAATGCCAATGAAATGCGCGTGGAGGAGCTGCCTGGACTGGAGCCAGTGGTCAGCGTGCTCGAGGAGGTGCTCATGTGGCCATCGACTGTGAGTAGCTGTTGCATATATATATTAATAAATATATTTTACGGATTATGATTTTTCAATAGTATCCCACGATCTTCAACTCCTCGCCCTTGCGCAATCAGGCTGGCGTGCTCCTTTACGGACCACCGGGCACGGGTAAAACGTTTTTGGTGTCCCAGCTGGCTAGCAGCTGGAGTCTGCGCATCATATCGGTGAAGGGTCCTGAGTTGCTGGCCAAATACATTGGCCAGAGTGAGGAGAACGTACGCAATCTGTTTAACAGGGCGCGCAGCGCCAAGCCGTGCGTTCTCTTCTTCGACGAGTTTGACAGTTTGGCCCCGAAGCGCGGCCACGACTCGACGGGCGTAACGGATCGTGTGGTCAATCAATTGCTCACCGAGCTGGACGGCGTGGAGGGGCTGCAGGGCGTGACTGTGATAGCAGCCACATCGCGACCTGAACTGCTCGATCCCGCCCTGCTGCGCTCTGGACGCATTGATCGGCTAGTGGAGTGCCCACTGCCGGACGCAGTGGCGCGCGTCAGCATCTTTGAGGCGTTGAGCGCGACGTTGAATCTGGATGAATGCGTCGATTTTGATTGGTTCGCGGGACGTACACAGAACTACACTGGCGCCGACATACAAAGCATTCTGACCTCAGCGAACATGGCGGCGGTTAAGGAGGCGCTGGCACAATTCGGACATGAGGTGAGTGAGAAAAGCAGTCGTAGCCGGAAATGCAGAGTGTTCTTGGTAAAGCCAGCCATAGCCCAACCGGCAACTGCAGTTGGCGCTTCCGTTCCCAGCGAACGAACCGCTGGAAGCAGGGCGCACAAGTGCAGCGAGATTTACTATTTTTGGGGTTTTTCTTCTGTCTATGATTACGTGCCGTGCATCTGGATCAGGATTAGGCAACCTTATGCGGGTGCTGGGCCGCAAAAGTAATCGTAGTAAAAGCAGAAGACGCAACTGCAGGTTTTAGATATGTATGTATAACTGAGGGATTTTAGATATATAAGTCACGTAACGGATATTTCCTTATTGATATGCGATTATCGCGCATGCTCACGTACTGCAACAACAACAGCCGAAGCAGCAGCAGCAACTCGAAAGACAATGGACACATTTTCTTATGCATAAATTAAGCATAGCCCAAGGGCCGCGATAATAAAGAATGCAAACCGAACCGAGCCGAGTAGACGAAATCCTCAGCTACAAAAACATGCTTAGAATAAACGTAAAAAAAAAACAACAACAAAACAAAAGGAAAAGAAGAGAAAACTACAGACAACAACATGAACAACCACAACAGTGCGCAATTGCAACAAGAATTGCGGCGAGCGCGGGACGGGCACCTTGCAGACAGGTAGAGCCCAAGGAATCGCTGGCACGCACTGCGAGTGCTCGACAGGATCTTCGCTACTTGTATAAATAATATTAAACACACACACACACACCTATATATTTATATATATGTATATAGATTTGTAATTGTGTTGGCTGTAGATAGGTTTTCACGTCGTCGGTAACGCCGTCCGCCTCGTGGCTGCGGACGTCTATCGTCAACATGTCCAAAAGTTTTGTAGTTGCTGTGCTCAACCGATCTTTACTTTCAGTTGTATGCGCACATTCAAGCAAATCGGTTGGCTCGCGACTGTGGTGGATCAGTGTTTCGGTTAGTGCAGCGGAAGTTGTCATAGCCAGAACTCCCCCTCAGCGAGAATTGGCAACGAAGTGGAAATGCGCACGAGTCCAGCAAAAAGGGCGCACGGACAGTGACTTTGCTGGCTGCCAGATTGACAGCCAAAAAAAAGCACTGTGACAATTCGTGTTCTCATTCGTTTTCGTTTTCGGTTCTTTCTGTTGTTGTTATTCATTCGAGCTAAAGACAAAGACGTGACGGCGTGGAGAGAATGAAATATGCACACATTCAGCCAGACATGGATGGCGATCGCTCAAGAGCGAAATCGAAATCCAGTCAAGTGAAATGCAAAGCACATAAAGAGCCAAATAAAACACGAACTTCTGAAGTGTTCATAAAAATGTCTGCAGTCCACTCGACTTAAAACCAAAATGCTGCCAATATTAATAAGCAATAATAATAATATTGTAATAAAACAATAAGAATGAATGTGCAATTCGACTACAGTGGAAAATCTGAAATGTTTTATATATGCAAATATCACATACATATATCCATTCAGAAGCGTGAGCTGAATCGAAATGTTCTGAGTGCTGCACGTGTGGCAATACGTAAAATAGTGACAAATTTATGCGTAATAAATAATAAATAAATCAAAACTCAAATATTTCTGTGATGCCAACCAAATTCCTAATAGAGTTCTTAGCCCGAGTTGAAATATTCGCAAGTTGGTGATAAATATTTAGCGAATGCTAGTCCAAAACTCAAAAGTCAATTCATTCCCCATAATTATAAACGTTTCAAGCCATCATTTCCAATAAGCAACAACAACAGTAAAAACAACGAATTATAACAATAATAATACATATTTCAAACATACGCGTTTTGTCTGCTGCCAATAAATGAAAGAGCAAAAAAAGGAAACTGAATAAATTTAAAGTCGCGACGTGTGTGCATATATCACACCAAAATCAGTACCGCCACAAAGCAAGAACAACAGCTACATCTAACAAACGGCACCACAACAACAGCAAGCGCAACAATATTTGCAAAAACAACAACAACAACAACAGTTGTTGGCTTGCCTTATACAAAAAATGATAAAATATAAATTTCATTAGAGCACAGTGGTCCCAGGTGACAAAATCGAAACTGAATTGAGCCGAATTGCCTAGCAGCAAATTGTATCTAGAATCAAAAAAGGGATTAAGGGATTATGAAATGTCCTGGTGAGATAGACTGAATTGAAATACAACCGTCGAATCATTGAGGTTATAGAAATTTAGTAAAAGTAGAAATAGAAAATGAATTTCAATAAAGTTCTTTATTAACATATAAAATCCCCCAAAACTTTCGATTATATTAGAAGAGTCCTTAAATAATATAATCAGTGTGATATAAATGTTAACTTTAGATTTAGCTTTTATAGCACTTTAATCGATAATCTTTGCAGTTATCGTTAATGTTACCTTTCCACAAGCTTCATCAAGGCTGAAAGAGTTCCGAGTCACCCGGAAAGGCATCCGCTTTGATCAAATCTTTTATGATTAATGTCCGTTTATCAAATTTAATATACATATATTTTACATAGCTTTATTTCCGTTGCACTCATGCAATACTCAACTCCATTGCTTAGTTTTGACGCAAACAAATAAGCTTAATTTTACATCCACACAAATTAGAATTCTATTTTTAATATATGAAGTCAAACTCGGGGATTTTTTTCAACAAAAGAAAGCTTTTCAAGAGCGAAAACTTGTTTTTTTTTCTTTTCGCAATTCTTTTAGACCATTTGAACAGTAATTATTTGCGATTGCTCAATCGGATACCGAACTGTACTTACAAGATGCTTTATATATATATATATATATATATTTGATATGTATATAGGTGAATAGATTCAAGACAGTTTACAGTTCTTAAAGTTTCCAAGTCTGCTTAAAGTTTTTATTTTGCAAACGAGTATTAGTCAGTTGATTACACCCGACTCAAGCATTCCTTCATGTCTCAACAGTAAGCTGCAATTGTTGCTGTAAGTTGCCAAATTGGGCCCACAGTGCCTGTGCCTAGAGTCAATGCCTGACTCTACCAATACGCCGATGATTATTATTATGATTGCATCTAAAATTTCTAACTGTTCGACGATTTGTCGTATCAATGGGAATGACGACATTTAACGCATTTGGCATGTGGCCGATGCTCGCATATAAGTATATATAGCCAACTTATAGACACTTGACTTGGCTATATGTAATCGCATGTGTTTGTGTGTGTGTGTGTGTGTACGTTGACAACAGCTACAACAACAACAGCGGTAGCAAAGGTGTTGCTCATTACAGAGGCAGTGCACATAATGGTTGCCTTTTTGTATTATACGCGTTGGCTTTTTCTTTTTAGATTTATTTTTTTGTTTCGAATATTGAAGACGCAAAAAATTGAACCTAACTGATAGCAATCAATTATAATAATAATAAAAATAATAATAGAGAAGAGAAAATGTAAAAAATGAAGCTTTGCGAAATATAAAAGTGTCTTTGCAAAAGCAGCGGCAATTTGGCAACCGCAACAGCAGCAGCAGCAACAGCTAAGTAAACAGCAATCACATTAACAGCAAAAGCAACAGCAACAACGACAACTCAAATGCTACACTTGACAATGCAAAATCTGCTGATCATCATCATCGTCATCATCAGCTACAGCAGCAGCAGCATCATCAACAGCAACAGCAGCAGCAACAACAACATTTCGAGCTGCCACTTTGAGTCGCATCGTTGCCAAATCGATGTGACTCAAGAGCCACAGCCTGGCTATCGTCATGTGCCCACAGATGTGGACATTCAGCTGGAATGCCCACAGCCGCAAGCCAAATGGTTCTACAACGAGCAGCTGAGGCACAGCGGCAGCAGCTGGCTGCTGGAGCGCGCCCAGACGCAGCAGTCGGGCCGCTATGCGTGCCACTACGACGGCAGCCGTTGGGCCAATCTGACGCTGTTGATTGGCTACCAGCAGGCCAGCGCTGACCTGGCCAGCTTTAGCCGCGTCTACAACGAGCCTGTGGAGCACTACTTGCTGCCGTTGAATGATAGCCAGCAGCCACGTCTGGCCCAGCAACTAGAGCCGTTGGTGAGGCGCACGGCGGGCTCCATGCTGCAGCTGAACTGCACTCCGGCAGCGGGCGTTGCCTGGACGAACATCAGCTGGTATCACAACAACACCCAAATGGTGGGCAGTGCCCGGATCAGGCTGAAGAAAACGATGCTTAGCGTGTGGCAGCTGCAGGCCGAAGACGCGGGCGACTATCGCTGCCGCCTGTGTAACGTCCAGAGCTGCGTCGATAGTAGGACTCGCCTGGACGTCATGACGCGTCAGCACATGGCGCCCGTGCTAAGTCCCGGCTTTCCGCATAACGTGACCGTTGTAATGGAGGAGCACGCGAGCATAGAGTGCAAGCTGGAGGACTCTCAGCTGGAGCCACAAATCACTTGGCTGCAACAGGTGCGACCCGGGGACATAAGTGCGCTGCTGCAGCGGCTGGAGCGAGAGGCCAACCTGGAGGACAATGAGGAGGTGGTCAAGCTGCTGGCCAGCAAGGATGAGCCGCAGCTGCTGCGGCTGGGCAGCGTGGAGCCCTTCGATGCTGGCTGGTATATCTGTGTGGCCGAGAATCGATTGGGACGCACTGTGGGTGCGGCCTACTTGGAGGTGGTTCCCCCGCCCGTCAATGTGCCGACTTCAACAGTTCAGGCAACAACAACAACGACCACTACGCAGCAATCGATCATTGGCGCTGCGGACGACGATGCGGCGGATGAGGCAACCGATGATGCCGCGGACGATACCACAGTGGAGCAGTTTCCTAAGTTCAAGAAGCCCTTGAAGCGTTTGCAGCACTTGCCCTCGGGCAAAACCCTCACCCTGTCCTGCCCCAGCACAGCGCATCCGGCGGCGAACATAACCTGGACCTTCAATAAGGGCGACGGCTACAAGGAGCTGCAGCGCGACATTGGCGGCTATAAGTTCCGGCGCTGGTCCCTGACCATGGAGGATGCCATCTCGAAGGACTCGGCCCTGTACATGTGCAAGGTGTGCAACATCCTCGGCTGCATCGAGTTCGAGTACAGCGTGGTGGTCAACGACCGCATCCGAGCGCCTCCGATCATCACGAAAATGGATAACAAGACGGCGCTGATCAACACGCAGCTGGTGCTGAAGTGCGACGTGCTGTCCGACAACGAGCCCTCCATCCGGTGGATACGTGTGATGCGTCACAACCACTCGATGCCCCTGGCATTGGACTCGCTGCAGCCAGATGTGGTGCACATCGATCTGAAAACGTCCTTGGATCGCCCCGATTTGCTGGTGTTCAACAATGTGACCCACCTGGATGAGGGCTGGTACACGTGCATGGCGTCCAACTCGCTGGGCATGAGCAACGCCAGCATCTACCTGCGCGTGGTCGATCATCTGCCCTATTTGCACTTCAGTCAGCTGCTCCACACGCATCCCGTGGCCTTCGTTGTGACCGTCGTGCTGATATTGCTGTTGTTCCTGCTCGGCAGCGCCTTTATAGTGTACATGCTCCGGCGGCTGCGGCGGGAGAAGCTGCTGAAGCATCGCATCGAGACGGTGCACCAGTGGACCAAGAAGGTGATCATCTACAAGCCGGCCAGCGTCGAGGGCAGCTCCTGTGCGGGCGACCTGCAAATACCCGTTATTAAGATCGAGAAACAACGGACAACGTTCTCCACCACGACGGGCGGGTCCTCGGATCCGGCACAGGGCTTCAACGAGTACGAGTTCCCTCTGGACTCGAATTGGGAGATTCCCAGGCAGCAGCTGGCACTAGGCTCCATTCTGGGCGAGGGCGCCTTCGGACGTGTCGTCATGGCCGAGGCGGACGGCGTGCCCCGCTGTCCGCCATCCTTCAACAATGGCACGGGCACCATTGTCGCCGTCAAGATGGTTAAGGAGGAGCACACGGACGCGGACATGGCCAGTCTGGTGCGCGAAATGGAGGTGATGAAGATGATTGGCAAGCACATCAACATCATCAATCTGCTGGGCTGCTGCAGTCAGGGCGGTCCGTTGTGGGTCATTGTCGAGTATGCACCCCATGGCAATCTCAAGGATTTTCTCAAGCAAAATCGACCGGGTCAACTGCAGCGCCGCAGCGACAGCGATGGCTACCTGGATGACAAGTCGATGCAGCCGCAGCAGCAGCTGGGCGAGAAGGAGCTAACCATGTTCGCCTTTCAAATAGCTCGAGGCATGGAATATCTAGCCTCGCGACGGGTAAGGCCACAGGGGCTAATCAGCTCGGAAGGCAGTTTAACATCTCAATCACTTTTCAGTGCATTCATCGCGACTTGGCGGCGCGTAATGTGCTCGTCAGCGAGGGCTATGTGATGAAGATAGCCGACTTTGGCTTGGCCAGGGATATCCAGGACACGGACTATTACCGGAAAAATACCAACGGAAGGCTGCCCATCAAATGGATGGCGCCGGAATCCCTGCAGGAGAAGTTTTACGATTCCCAGAGTGATGTCTGGAGCTATGGCGTCTTGCTCTGGGAGATAATGACCTACGGCGAACAGCCGTATCCAAATATCATGTCTGCTGAGGAGCTCTACAGCTACTTGATCACCGGCCAGCGCATGGAGAAGCCGCCGAAGTGTTCGCTCAACATATACGTGGTGATGCGTCAGTGCTGGCACTTCGAGTCGTGTGCGAGGCCCACATTCGCTGAGCTCGTGGAGAGTTTCGATGGCATACTGCAGCAGGCTAGCAGCAATCCCAACGATGCGTATTTGGATCTATCGATGCCAATGCTTGAAACGCCGCCGTCCTCGGGCGACGAAGAGGACGGCTCTGAAACTGAGACATTCCGAGAGACTTTACCACTTAGATACCAATATACATATAAGTTTAATTAGTGCTAGGGGTGGCTTTACCAAGAACATCCATCGATCATCATACAAAAAATACTCAATAAAATACGGCCGAGTCTATTTAAGCAATTTGAATTAATCTTTCTCCATTATCTCCGACAGAAGCTGCCAAAGAAAATTTTAGTGAAGCAAAAACATCTCATCGAATCCTATCAGTCGACACGCCCATCGCTCAGCGCAGCCGATGTGTCCAAATATAAGAAAACGTGAGCTCAAATATATATTATCAATATATATAGTATCTGTTCAATAAGTATGATTGATTTCAGGTATGCTCGCTTCACTAACAAGGAGAAGAGCTCCAGGGAGTTTGTGGCCAAGCGGGCCACATTGGCATAGCTCTAAAGACTAAACTAAGCTCAAGAGAGATAGTTCTAAAACTGAAGTTCGGTTATATGGAATGCTATTTTTGCGCATGTTTTTTTTTTCTATTTTTCGGGAATTGTATTTTTAATATTGTTGACACAATAAAAAACGAATTTACAAATTTTTTGACGGTTTAAACTGATTCAATATTTTATGCTTAACGCTATTTGAAAATGTTTTCTGATAGAATATTGATAACACATTTTATATAAACATATATACATATATTAATATATTATCAAAGCAAGCAAAAAACAATTTATATAAATATATTAATGTAATTTAATTGAAGGACATTCGTTCTCCATAAAAATATGCCTCACATTGTTTTAGCCGTCTTCTAGGGTATGTTAACTGCGATAATTGCGAATGGCGTTTGCTTTTAATATGTATTTGTATAAAATTCATTTGATAAGCTTTGAGATCAGCCATCGACATTGGCATATTCAATTTCGAAAAACACTTGCCACGCAAGTGCCGCTTCGTTAAGAATGTTGAAAGCGACATTTGTGTTCTGTGGCCTTCTGAGCTTGTCCCTCTGTGTCGAAGTGGTCGTCAATGGCTGGAGCTTACGTCCGCGTTGGTGGTTAGGCGAAACAGCTCCAAGAACCGATGCTGTGAGGCCCACGCAATGGGCACTACGGCAGCGTTTTCTGTTGGATTTGTTGCTGCAAGTGCACAAGCCGCTGCTGCAGCAGGAGCTCATCGACATGGGCCGTGAGCTCAACGAGAATCCCAGCGATTACGAAACGGTAAGTGGAACCAGTTCTGCAATAGCCAGTTGCTTACGTCTATTCTGTTACAGGACAGTTGGCCATTGTTGCTGGACTTCTTTGAGCGCGTCCATCAGGGTCGCCTACTGCGTCCATATAGCATCTATAGCCTTTTGCAAGAGGAGCTGCCGCAGCAGCTACTGGATGTTTATCGCTTCCTGGTGCTTGCCAAAGACTGGAGGACCTTTCAGTGCAATGCTTGCTATGCCCGCAGTCGTTTCAACCCCGTGCTCTTTGTGCATGCACTGCAGCTGGCGATTGCCGAGCGTGCGGATACAAAGGATCTGATGATGCCGGCCATGCATGAGGTGCTGCCACAGCTCTACTTCGACAAGGAGCTGATACGGGAAGCTAGATCCGTCAATTGGCAGCAGTTGGTTCCAGTTCGAGTCGGACCGAAACGCACCTGGAGAGAGGCACTGGGCAGCCTTTTGTACCCGAAGATATTCAGACAACCACCAGAGGTGGACCTAATGCCAGCGGACCCAATTGTCATTGAAGTGAATTCCCTTGGGATGCAGCTCAGCTTGGATGTGGCCTTGAATGGCTATTGGAGCAGGCTTATCAGCCGCCTGATAATGGGGTCGAGAGTCAACGAAGATTATGGGAGTGCTATAATAGACGGCGATCGCATGATGCAGTTCCGTAATGCTCAGGATGAGTGGATATACCGCCAACAAGTCGAGGGTGCAGCGAGGCCAGAAGTTGGGCTACTACTGATGCACAACATCAAGCAGTTTGTGGCATTGCTGCAGTTGGAAGAATTGGCGACTGGCGCCAGGTCAGTTGAGCTGGTGACGCCCACATTGATGACGACGGGTGGGGTGCCTTACAAGGCGACTTCGCTGAGTGCCGAAGATGTGAGGCAGTTGATAAGACAGTCAATTGAAGATCTGCACAGTCGGATTGATAAGGAACTGGACAGAAATGACGAAATTCAGCCTATGTGGGTCGTGGGTCAAGTGATTGCAACGGAGTACTGGCTGCTCTGTAGACACTTAAGTCTGGCCATCAACGGCAATCATGTGGAGCCCAGCCTTTTGGGCATGACCACCTCCAACCTGCGGGATCCCATATATCGCTCGCTGCTCATTCAACTGGCTCAACTATTCACCAAGTACGATCGACAGCCAAAGTCTCAACCGTTCGACAAGCAGCGGCAGATGATAAAGCTCCTTCAAGTGAGCAAACTGGAAACCTACGAGCAGCTAATGGACACCGATTTGATTAACCTAATGGATCAGCAGTTGCTTCAGTCACAGCGCAACAACTTGCAATTGCTGCGTCGCCGCCTTGTGGCACGTAAATTGCGCTTGAATCACAAACCATTCAGTGTCACATATGAGCTGTCCGTTCCGCAGAAGATGGTTGTCCAAGTTCGCAGCTATCTGGCAGTGCCTGGCAGAGCCCAGCCTCGACTACTACTGGAGAGCTTTGTGCATGAGCTGGCAACGGGCGAGAATAGACTGGAACGTCACTTTCCTACCGCCTCAAGGGATCACACGCTAAGCGAGCTCTATGAAGCGCAGGCACCACTCGAAGCTTCCACGTCGTGTTCGTTTCCTCAGCATCTGCAGCTGCCTCGCGGCACTGCTGAAGGCCTAAGGCTCCAACTACATGTGGAAGTCCTTCACTGGAACGGCACTGGGAGAGCCGCGGAGTGTGTTGATGCTGCCAGCTTTATGGATGGGAGTGCCGAAGTGCTCGCCAGCGATACGTTAGATGTTCTCGTATACCATGAGGAGCTACAAATATCAAGGGACCAACCGGAAACCAAATAAACAATATATTGTAATATCTGTGTAGCAATTCTATATGTATATTTCATAAAATATATATATCATATTTTATTATACATTTTACTATATTTTTATTATTCGCAAAAAGAATTCTCAAATAAAACATATTCAATAATTTGTATTAAATTTTAAATTTATTATTATTTATTTATTATCGTTTTTATTGAATTATAGTTAACCTTTTTTATTATACATTTTCGTTATTTGTGGGGTTTCACACACTTTTTAAACTCACAATTAAACGATATAAAAAATTGTGCTTTCACAAGACAACTATCGATAAGAGATGCCGATATATTCTTTTGCAATAGAAACTTTTACCTATCGAAAGCTGCGCTGCTGATGCTGGAGCAGAACAAGCGCCATCTACTTGTGGATGTTGATTTTCAATTTATATATTCTTTACCGTTGCAGTTGTTTGTTATATTATATTAGAGATTAAATTCGACACAGCAATGGATAAGCGTAAAAAGAAATGCTTAAGACTTTGTTGCTAAATATTAAAAGTCCCCGATTTAAAATTTCAGTAAGCGAATCAATGTTTATAATGAGCATTGAGTAGAGAAACCTAATCAATTTCAGTTTTCTCATTTTTCTTCTAATGAAAAATCAGAGACTGGCTAGACTTGTCCTGGAAATGAAGCAATCAAAAAATTATGATTTATTTTTTAAATCATTCAGTTTTATTATCTTTGCCCAAGTGGATGGGGCACAAGTAAACATCCGATGTTTTTAACGCGTAGGTACTTTCGCCACTATTAAAATCATTGCTTACTGAAGAGGGTGATTACTTTTGCCCCCACCCTGTACTTCTGTATGTACATTTATGGCATTTTAGGCTTGGTTCGCTTAGTTAGTCTTGGGATTGGCCACGAGTATCTCGTATTTATCGAAGGCGTTTTTGGTCCAGTCCTTGCCCAGTATATCGCAGAACTTACGCGAAAGGAACAAAGTGCCCATAATCAAGCCGCCATCAGATTTGACGCGGCAAATGAAAACTCGTTCATTCCAATGGGTAGTGCCTACAGAAACGGCTCCTTTTTCATAGTGGCCATTAAAGCTGCGCACCCACACGTACTCAAAATTAGGTTGAGAAGTCAACAGCTGATAGGCAACAAGCGTTACGCTCATTGTGTTTGTGTTGCAATAGGCCTTGCCCGTTTCAGGCATGACACGGGCGGGCAAAATATTGTTGTCATGAGAGACTCGGCCTATGTAAGCGTAATAGCCATCAGGATCGAATCCTCCAACGATAGCATTGCTTGGCAAGGGTATTGACAGATTTCCAGTGATCCACTCATGTTCAGTATCTGGGGGTTTATATAGTGAGGTTCAGCGGAGCCTTGGTTTACATAGAAAGGGATTTCTTACCATATGTAGAGGGATCACACAGCACCACGGCAAATAGTCCGGCTGCCAACAGGCAAGTGAATTTGTACATATTGCAGCAGCTCTTCAATTGAGCATTCGCTAGAAGCGGGAGCTGCTTTTATACTCGCGACTTATCTACTGCCGCTATCGCCCCAGCCTTATGATTATAATTATTAGTTGAATCTAGATTGATTGTGGATTTATTACTTTCTTCACTTTTCTTTCGGCACACTCATTTAAAAATAGATTAACTGAAAACAGCTTAAGTAAGCATAAGCGGTAGAGATATGAATGGAACTATTAGCGCCATCTATTTCTCGCCCCAGAGGGGCGTGGGGTCAAACGGTATGAGAGGGGTGACTTTAAATTGTGCTAATTAGGCATTGCCCACTATTCTATCGGGCACAAATATATGCAAAATACCTGATAATTCGGTAAACACTTTCACGAGGATATCCAATTGGGCGTGAGCTTATAATGATACAAATGACAAACTAATTCAATTTGAGATAGTGAATGATGTCGGCAAAGGGTCGCGAATGCAAATAAGTTTCATCAGTTGGCTAGTGTTCCAGTGTTCAGTCGGTCTGTACACCTCTAATTTCTTTAGAATATCGCACAGTTTGTTCTCTCCTTTGCTCCTCCTTTCAGCTGGAAATCAAATAAAACGACTGGCAAATAGGCAAACGGAGAAGTCCCCAAAGGAAAACTTGAAAACGAAACGGTTTATTATGCTTATGCGAATGTGATGACAACAAAAAGGCATAATAGTAAAATTAAATGTGTCTATTATGCCAGCAATACAATGCACACATAAAACCACACACACACACACACACGGGCAGGCAGGCCTCACAATCGTATAGCCCATAGAAACATTTGGCAGACAAGAAACGTTTAAGGAAGGATGTGTTGCTTAGCATGGGGCAGCAGGGGTAGTGGCAGGCGGCGGTGGAGGCTGGGTGGCTGTGGGACGATCCATTCGCATAAAAACAAATGCACAATGTGACAAAAACAACAAGAGAACCGGCGCAGTATTGAGACATTGAAGCTCAGTTCTTGGCAGCAAAGAAAAAGCGAAATCAACTTGAAGGCCTCGTCGTTGGTGGTTCGGGGCTCGTCCGGAATGGGCATTTGGCCTGGGCGTGTTTCTCGGCAGATAAGCACAATAATATGCACGTACTTTACGGCAGTCTCGCCCCCACCTGCCCCACAAGCAACGCATCCGAACTTTGTGGGCCCCGTTTTCGCGCAGCATTTTCTAAGAATGCGCAAATTTAAATGCGAATTGTTTTCAGTTTTGTTTGCCGTCGTCGCTTTGCCTAATTGACTTTGCGTGCCATGCCCCGCCCCACCCCCGCACAAGTCCGACGCCAGGCACCGGTCCAAAAGTTGACAAGAATAGACGACAATCAGCGTTCATTTTTTGCCTTTTTTGTATGCGTCTAATTTGTGTGCGGTTTACGAAGAGAATACAGCTGGCAGGCAGTTGCCAGCTCCGAGCTGCCACTCCGGCTCGCGCTCCTGTCGATCTAATGAACAAACATTGCCCTCGCTGCGCGCCAAGCATCAAAATGCGAAAAGTTGTTACTCATTTTATGGCTTATTAATTTTTGATTGTAGTCAAGGTAATAAGCAGCCAAGGACCTTCGAGTCCTTAATATGCTTATACATGCGGACAATTTAAAAGATTATTCACAAAGAGTTTCGGTTATAGATAATGAACTAGCTTGAAGAACACCAGAACAGGCCAGCAAGACTTAATCAAGTTTCAGACCAAAGTTTTTCGTCTCTTAGAGAAAATAAATTTAGTTTATCCGCATGGGATATCTTCGTGATAAATAATAAATTGAAATTAAAAAATCTTTTAGGATATTATTTTCAAAACTAAAACAGAATTCTGAACAAACGAATTTGTTTTTAAATTAGGCCAATATGTAATTAATTTTTTAGCAATTTTCAGTTTCTGATTCGAAATATATTTTATGGCTAAGCCTAACTAAAGAAGTACAAATACTTATGTACAAATCTTTATCTAAAGGAATGTTTTTAATTTGAATAAGAATATTATAAATAGGATAGAACACTGAAGACATGTCTCTGACACTAATTAGTTCATTGTTTAGCAGAAATGTTAAACGTGCACCTCAGCTGCATAGAGCTGGGCTCGTTCGCGTGGACCGTAAGGGAAGGCAAAGCGCTAAAGTGCCCATTGGCATTGGCAATGGACCCAAGACCAACATCAGCACCAACACCAACCAACGCCATCATCGTCGTCATCTTCATTGCTATTCAGCATCTCTTGTGGCATTCCTGGGTATTGTATTTCATTTCCGTTTTCATTATTATTTGTGGGCAGCCCCGGTTGCCCCGTTTCGACCAACTGTGGATGTCCTTTTGGTCCTTAGGTCCTCTGGTCCTCTGGTCCTCTGGTCCTTGGCTGTCGCTCAACTCGCTCGCTGTGCGGTCTTTTTGGCCTGTTGTCTCTGCCGCTGGCATTCGCTTCACTTTTTTATCGCCTTCGTCTTCGCCGTTGTCGTCAAGAACAACGCCAACGACGCTGCCAACTTCCTGCTATCGTGCTAATTTCCGTTGCTTTATCTTGACACAATGGTGCGCATTAAAAGCGTGATGGGGAACTGCTGGCAAACTTCATAACTAAGGGCGGTGCCATCGGAGTAGGGCGGGGACAGGGGTGGGTGAGGGGGAGTGGACGTGTAGCAGTGCCTGAGCCACGAGCTCAGTGGTGGTGGTGGGCGCCAATGCAGCGCTGACCGCTGCGCTTTTATTTCCGCCCCACATTTTGTCGCCATATTAGACGCCATTTTTGTTTTCGCATTGTCAACACATTGTCATTGGGCGCCAAGACGGCCGCAGAGCGAGCGAGAGGGGTGCGGTTCGCTCTCTCCATCTCGTTATCATCCGCCGCCGCTGGTCGCATTTGCATGCGGTTTTTCTCCTCACGAAATATTGATAAATGCCGCCATTAAACGCGATTAACCATTTGAATTATGTGGCAAAGCCAAATTTTATTGCCAACACAATTCTATGGCCAAACAAATGGCATCATTATTAAAATATATGTATGTACCTATATTGAGTATGTGTGCGTGTGTGTGTGTGTGTGATAATGCAAAGCGACCGTAATTGGGGCGGGCATGAGCCCGAAGTGGGAGCTGTTCGTATATTTAAGAATTGTGCTTACAATTTGCGCCGCTTGAATTTCAATGCAACCGCGAAAAATTATTGCCAATTGTTTGTGCGCTCGTCCAGTTGGCATCTGCAACAGCAACAGCAACATCAACATCAACAGCAGAAGCAACAACAGCAACAGCAAGAGCAACATCAACGGCTACAACAAAAGCTTTAGAGACTAATGCAATTTTAGTCTAAACAGTCGCCAACAATTTGAATGAATTGCATCAATTGCCGGCCCATTGTGCTGCACAAAAAAAAAAAACAGGAATGAATGAAGTGCCCGCCCTTGTGCTCGTCTATTGAGTGGGCGTGTCCGGTTGCACGTTGCCTTGCTGCATTGTTGTTGTTGTTGTTGTGTGTGTGTGTGCGTGTGTTTTCGCTCTCCGTGCACTGCAGTCGCGGGGGTAATAAAATAATTGCAGCGCACGTGTCAAAAATATTCAAAAGGATTAAGTAGCGACCAAAGCCAGCAGAGAGTGAAGAAGGGCTGTCAGTCGGCCGGGGCACTCGGGGTGGCTGCAAATCCAGCAGTTTCCTTCGGCGTACGCATTGTCCAACTGATTGCATAAATTGTTATGGAATGCCATGGACGAGTACCCATAGAAGGCTCCGAATGTGACAACGAACAGCTCTGCCTCGGCCTCGGCCTCGGCCAGCATTCAGATGTTATTTTCTTCGTGGGGCGAGGGCAGCTGCTGCGGGCTGTGCAGGGATTGTAGCCTGTGAACAAAAACGCCTTCGCTTTTTATGCATCCATTTTACTCTGCAAATTGTTTAGACTATGATGAATACGTGGAGTACTTTAGAATACAGCAGCAGGTCTACTTTGACGTATTTTAAAAGATATGTGTTTATAATATTTATTTAGAGTGATTATGTAACAGGCAGAACCAGGCCGAGCACAGATATGATGTATATTACTGAACAGCATAAACAGTCGCTTAGGATGAGAAGACAGCTGAGTTACCGCAATCAAGGTCTACAAGAATATAGTAACCTCTGTATTCTCTGGCTCTCATAGTCTTAAAATATATATTTTGTTAAAGCTCTGTTTAAAATATGAAGAATAAATAGTTTGGCCATATAGTGTAGATCTTTTCGATTGGGATCCTCTCTTGGACCCTGTTTGCCCATCAATAAGTCAGAGTTTGTTGTCAATCGTATCGCCTTCCTGAGCTTACATTAATATAAGACTCAACTTAACTTAAGCTAAAGTGAAGAGAGTTTAAGTCCGGTTATCTAGAGTCTAGATCCCATAGCTCTACCTAGCAAGCCTATCATTTCATTTGCATTAGATATTCTAGATATATTTGGTTGTTAATATCCTCATTTATGTTCCCTTCCTTTTACAGCACATTCAGAGTGCGACTTCGCATACAATTCTCTCTATCTTCCTTGATATGATTCGTTTTTTTTTCATCTAAGCTCTGGTTGGAATTTATTTTGATTTGCAACAAATTTGCTGTGGCATTGTGTACTTTGTGTGTGTGCGTGCGTCGGTGTATGCTTAACGTTTTATTGCTTTTCACACTCGCCACTTGCCACACGAGGCACTTGAGGGCCTGCCCGGAGGGTTGTCTTTAGCGACTGGAACTGGGCGCTTTGTTTACTTTGTTTGCGGCGTGAATAGCAAATAAGCCGCGACAAATGCGATTCGATCCCATAGTTCGGCGAGGCTTTGTGCGGCCTGGTTTCTCTCCCATTTTACAGAGAGAAGCGCGGCACGGACCGCAGCTGTAAATACGTTTATTCTAATTACGGCGCATTCAGCAAACGCTGCAAAATAATTTGGGCATTTGCCGCCTCATTAGTTGGCAAAATGTTGCGTGGTGTAAAAAATGAAATTGCAGCAAAATACTCGTTAAATGGCAAAGTGCATTTGCTGTAATCTCTGTGGCCACAAAATCAATTTGCGCTGCAAATTTATATCAGCCAAAGCTTCTACTGCCACTGCCACTGCCACTGCCACCCAGCATATTGGAAAATTAAATGCAATTGCTTTGGCTCCCGTGTCTGTGGTTGCAAAATTGATTGATTTTGCTGTGACAGCAA
This sequence comes from Drosophila paranaensis, assembly GCA_035047545.1. NCBI lineage: Eukaryota > Metazoa > Arthropoda > Insecta > Diptera > Drosophilidae > Drosophila > Drosophila paranaensis. The sequence goes on along the minus strand of JAWNPL010000145.1, from coordinate 3,018,847 downwards.
CAGTAATTGAAAATATTTGTTAACTATTAGTTTACTGAGATATACATTCCCTTACACACTTACCTTGCTACCCGTTTACCTGCGTCAGGCATCCCTTCCTGGGCACACTTCCGTAATTCCCTTCAGCTTCTTATAGTGGGCCGCCTCGCTTTTAATCCCACTTCAAGCGCAGCCTCAAGAGGTTCCTCATTCTTTCTTATCTATTGATGCGCCAAAGCGTGTCAGCTGCTTGCTGCCTGTGGGCAGGAGCAAGGATGTGGGCTGAGCCGGGCAAGGGCTGTTTGTGGTTCCATCGTTTCAATAACAGAAAAGCCTTTTGACAATGCGCTCCACAGATCTCAATGTATTTGCAACAACTCCAATTCTACATACCCCGCAGCCGCAAGCAATGCCAAGCGGGCATATGCAGTGAGTGTGAGGCAAGTTCCGTAGCCCCAGCTACAGGGTAATCTGCAGTCGAGCCATGTCGAGTCTTCTCAGACATTTACTTTTTTTAATTCGTTACAAATTGAATAGACGACAGTGACGATTGCCATATAGCATTATCACCCACACACCCGGAGCTGTGAATAGCTTGTAAGCAATTGGTTCGATTCCTAGTCGCCCCTGCCCAAGAAACCTTTCCTTCTCGCCCTGCTCGTGCGCCCCTCTCCCAGCTCCAGCTGCACCATTAGCCTTTGTATTTCGGCTGCGTCGCGTATATCACATTTCCGTTTGTTAGCATTTTTCCACATTGTATATTCGCATGCCGACTCGCACGAGTGTATTCATGTACGAATATGAATAGCAAGAAGTTTTCTGCTCAACTTGATAGCCCCAACGCACAAGCCCAGCCTGAGCCCCAGCCCTCCCAATACAATTCGCATGCAAAAAAATTGCCATTGTAAATTTTGACTGGGGTTATGCGAGCGACAAGGGTTTCCCCTTTCTCTGTCTCTCTCTCTCTCTCTCTCTCTCTCTCTCTGTGGATGGTGTTGTGTTGATTTGAAGGCAACTCACGCCTTCCTCGGTTGCCTGCGATTGTCAATATTTTCCACACGTCTACACAAAAGGTACAAGAACTAAACTATGCTCACTGATTTCTTTCACCAAGCAATCGCTAGGATAATTTACAAAGGTGTGCCAATTGGAGCTGCCTAATTTCCTAGGTCCTCATTTGGGCATAGCTCGAGTCTGTTCGCTTCTGACTTGACGAGTTTCTCATTTCGCAGAGTTCATATTGTTTCTCAATCTGTCGAATGGAATCAGCGTCTTTGGCCAATTAATTCCCAGAGCCATTCATGGCAACATTTTGTGGCGACTCCGCCCGAAACTGTGCAACTAACTGAACTGTGAAATTGTTTGCCAACTAAATGCAAAAGTGGAGGAGAGACGCACTCGACACAGATAAGACGCCAACTTGTTTGCTTAATAAATAAACTTTATATTCATAACTGAAAAAGTTTTGCGGTGTCGGACGCTTAAGCGGCATGAGGCAGGAGGCATGAGCTATGTGGCATGCGGCATGCGGCATGCGGCAGGCAGCGCAGCGAAACAAATGTGGCCGCTAATTTGCGTGGCGAAAAGTTTTCGTTCGGCGCCCTCGAATGTATGCTATGGAATTTGGATGGCAGCAGTCGGAGGCGCCACGGCATTTCCGCTGGCTGAGTGCAAGCCGCACAACATAAATTATGCGAGCATCTTCCGCATCAGCTGCGCCGCGCTATCTGCGCCGTGGCCGCTAATCACAAAAGTTTTCGGCAATGCGTTTCTGCTACCTTCAATTGCCACTCGTGGAAACTTTGGCGCTGCCAGTAGTAGAGTGGCTGAGCGAGAGAGAATGAGAGAGAGGAGAGGGAGAGGTGGGCAAAAGGGTTAGACGGAGTTGGCGAAAGTTTCTGCAGCACTGATTAACGAGACATAATTATTTTTGCATTAAGCGGCGGCTAATAGGCCGTGTAATACGAAAGTTTGTTTTGCCCTCGGATCAGCTCATCAGACCATCGAAAATAATGGAAAAAAGGCGAGACACTCGAAGATAATGAAAGTGCATTCAGGTGGCAAAAGTCGGAGACAGGTCGAGTACTAACATTTTTCCATTATCCGATGTGCCACATTCTTTGCCAGCATCGAAACCAGTTTAAATGCCAATCATACGAATGTCCGATACTCTGAAACTGTACTTGGAGAGCTGACCTCTGAGGGACTAGATAGAATTTGAATTAAATACTCCATGATATTTTATATGAAGTAGAGTGATCAATCAAAATAATGCGAACATATATAATATAAAGTGAAAGTAAAGTTAATAATTTGAAGTAGAGTGAAATCATTTATATATAATACCAGACAGTTTATTTGTAGCGATCTATCTAGACATTAAATACATTATTATATGTGACATTATGAATGTAATATAGGAGCTGTGACATTATGAATGTAATATAGGAGCTGCTACCTCTATTCGCGATATTCTCCATTGAAGAGTATCATTTTTCCAGGGCCGTGGCAGAAGGCAGCCTGGAAAAATGCAACATTCGAGTGCCTGCAGCGCAATGTCTGCTGTTCTATGGTTGGCCAATGCTGCCAGTGTCTGCGTTGATGAGAAAACTGTTCTGGAGCGGAGGGTTAAAAGCTGAAATCGTTTTGAGCTCAGCCAGTGACAGCCGGAGCTCGGCAGCCACAGCCACAGCCACAGCTACAGCTCGACAGCTCGACAGCTTGACAACGGAAAGTGTGATTATATTTTCATTTTCAATTTTTTACGGCCAATTAATTTGGCAATTGACGCTTCGCTGGGCGTCTGCGAGGGCCCAGATACACGTACAGCATATACACCCACAGCCTTGGAGTGGGCGTCGCCTGTCGTTGTTGCAAATTGAGTTGTGTGGCAAGAATAAGAAAAGTCTATTATAGTGACAGCAGAGAGCTGCCTGCCAGCTATTCGGCCGCTGCATTGTCTGCCCCGAACATAGTATGAAAGTGCTTTTGTGGGCGGCCTTTGTTGGGGGCGTCCCATAGTCCCTCTTCTCCCCGCCACCAAAGGCATGCAATTTGCATTAAGATCTGCCATTCAAAATTAGAAATTCCACTCGGCTGCAAGTGTCATTGCTGATGGCAAATGGCAAATGGCAACAGTCAGGGTAAGAGCAGGTGCGAAAGCGAAAGACTTATTTTTAATGCACTTATGCATCGCTTGCATAGCTTTATTTAGGGATTACACAAAAACTATTATAATAACTAATAAGTTTCGGAGACATCGGAAAGCGAATTAATTAAGGTCACTCGATCGGTCAGTCGGTCGGAGAAAGGATTGCCGTATGGGTTCCTCTTTAGTTCTTGCTAACAATCAGGACATCCTCCAGCTGGACGTTGGGCAGCTCCAAGAGCAGCTGCTCGTTGTCAATGCGTCTGTCCAGGGGAAAGCCAAGGGGACGGTTGTCCATTATGGAAGCCACGCTCATGCCCATAACGCCATCCAGGCGCTTCATGCGGATTGGCATCTCGCGTTCCATGCGCTCGATGGGCGAGACAATCGCCAGCAGCTGCATGGGCAGACCCTCGGGACGGCCATGAGGCAGCAGCAAGCGGTGAGGGAAGCTGCCATTCTCGCCAACCAGATCACCGATCATGATCTGCTCCTGTTGGCCGCTCAGGGCTGTCATCACACGACGGTAGATCTCGCTGTAGGGCGTGGCATCGCGTGTGGTCCAGGCGATGTTCGTAGAGCGATACTGAATGCGGTTGCGGCCAGCCTGCAGTTGGGTGTGGATGGCATCCAGAAGGACAAAGTCTGAACGGCGCTGCTCTAGGGGCAGCTCACGGCCATTGACATCCTGACGAGGTCCCAGAAACAGGCGAATGATCACATCCCGTGGGCTCTGTGCGCTTATGTCCATGTCAATGGTAAAGGGCTTGTTGTTCAGGCGACGCTGTCGCACCATCATTTGCGACTGCTGAGGCTGGTCGATCAGGCTGGTCACATCGATGTCGCTCTCGTCGATGAGAGTGCGCAGCTTGTCGACGCGCAGAGCGTTGATGACCACATCCCGCATGTCCAGGTGCTCACGGTCATAGACGCCCAGGTGCTGCTCGCGTATCTCATCCACAATGCCAACTATTCTGCGCAGTGTGAACTGCAGCACGCGGTCGCCCATGCTGATGCCGAGTCCGGAGCGATCCATGCGCACAGTGGTATCCTGAAGGAGCTCACGCAGTATGCGCAGGATGCCAATGTCACCGGTGCGACCAATGAGCACGTCACCAATCAGACGCTCCAGGCGCAGCTGCTCATCCATGTGCTCCATGCCGGATCTGCCCATGCTGCCGTTGCCAATCTCACGGATCACATGGCCCATCACCTGCTGCAGGCGACCCTCAATGGCATTGATTTGCTCGAGCAGAGCTCGATTGCGGCGGGAGTCCAGGCGCATGTCATTCAAGCGGATAGCATAGCGTTGAGTTTGATCTTGGTTCCGGATGCCCAGGCGGGAGTTGTCCATCAGCTGCCACTCATCGTTAACCACTCGCATGGCAATGCGCTCCTGGTTCAGGCGGGCCAACAGCTGGCGCAGAGTGTGCAGCAGCATTTCGCTGCGTCGAGTCATGGAGTCATCCAAACGGTTTACCAAGCTGCGTCGGTAGCGGTGTCCCTCCACGTTGTGCTGTTGCTCCTGCTCTTTGCGCTGGCGGTTGCGGCGCAGCATCTCTACGATCTCATCGTCGCTGAGCATACTCAGGCGATTGTCGCTGCGGATCAGATGCATAATGTCCTCAACGTTCATTGTGTCCTCGCCATCGACGCGACGACCCTCGGCAATTGTGTTAACGCGACGCGGGCTCATGTTCTCCATCTGCTGGTTAACGCGACGTCTATTGATGTGGACCAGTCGCTCGTCGTCGCGACGCACTGTTTGGAGGTTGTCGGTCACAGGGCGCATGCCTTGGTCCAGGCGGTCCAGACGCAGAAAGCGTTCCTGTTGCGTTGGCTCTTCGCGGTCGCGGCTGCGACGCATCATCATCTCGCTGACGTCATCGGTAGTCATCTGGCCCATGCGGTTGTCACTGCGTCGCAGCTGCATAACGTTCTCATTCCTCCAGGTGTCCACGTCGACAACGCGACGGCCCTCGCTCAGTCGATCGCCACGTACAATGCCCATGAAGCGCTCCTGTTCCGTTTGCTCCTTACGCTGGCGGTTGCGACGCACCATCTCAACGAGATCGTCGTCGCTCAGCTGACTCAGGCGGTTGTCACTGCGTATCAAGTGCACAATGTCCTCATCCTTCATGGTGTCAGTGCCATCCACTCGGCGGCCTTCCCCAATTCGGCCAATGCGGCGCGGAGTCATGTTTTCGTTTGTTTGGCCCAGGCGACGTCTATTGATGTGCACCAGGCGCTCATCGCTACGAGAGACGGATGGCAAGTTATCGGTATGCACGTCGTGCGTGTTATCCTCGATTAAGTTCCAGCGCTTGCCAGTCTGCTCCTGATCCACACGGCGGCCCTCACTCACCCGCTCGCCGCGAACAGTGCCCCAACGGTGCGACTGCATGTGCTCATCCTCTGGTTCTACGCGGTTCACGTTCTGGCGACGACGACCGACGTGCAACAAGCGATCGCTGCGAACGTCCACAGTGGGCAGTTCGTTGACGTCATGAGTCGTGCTGTGCTCATCCCAGTTGCCACCCAGCATACGTCTGATCCCTTGACCTATGCTACGCAGCAGAGGCAATCGAGCGCCAGGCGTTCTGAAGTGTGCCTCTTCATCGTCGTCATCGTCACGGCGCATTGAGCTCCAAGTTCGCTCATGCTCGTTGTCATAGATGTCCTCGTGTTCCCTCTGCTGTTGGGTCATACGGCGGCGGTTCATGCCCAGCATACGATCGGTATTCATGTTGATGTGCTCTTCACCAGTCTCGTCCCCTTCCATTTCCGTTTCCCTCTGCCAGTGGTTGTTGGTTATGTGGCGGACATTTGTGGTGTCCTCAAGCAGAGCAAGTTCTTGAATGAGACTCTGGATGAAGTTGCGCATGCCGATGTCCTCGGTGAGCAGTGAAATGTCCTGATCCTCCTGGATACCCTGCATGGGCATAACCACGCGATTCTGGTTCTGCTGCCACATCTGCTGCTTGCGCAGGGCCAGTTGCATGTGCAGATCGCGCCAGGGCATCACCATGCGCATTATGGGGGTCATCTGACGGATGTGCTGGCCTAGACCGACCATGTCCACAAAAGTGGGTCGCGGGGTGTTCTCAATCTCAGCCTGCATGTGATGGACACGCTCCAGGGTCTGCTGGTCGAGGTACAGCTCGGGCAATATCTCCTGCACAGCAGGAATGATTAGCCTCTGGGTGTCCTCGCGGTCGCGGATAGCCAATGTTAGGGCGTTGATCAGCAGCACAGGGTTGATGTTACGTCTCAGATAGACGACATTGCTCTGGAGTGTCTCGAAGTCGATGGCGCGCACCAGCAGACGGTAGATGCCGCGCAGCTGCTGCACATGCTCCTCATTGCGAATGCTGTAGACCTCGTGCTCGTCGAGGAGACGGCGCTGACGATCCATGTCGATCACATGCTGCATGTCTCTATCGATGCCACCATGATAGCGCTCCGCATCCATAATGAGGCCCTGGTCCAGGTGGATGAGATCATCCTGCTGCAGTGGCTGCTGAACACGTTGCAGAATGTCCAGAATGAACTTTTGGTGCTGCAAGTCCTCCCTGGACATGCGCTCGACGCGCTGATCAACTGCGAAATAATGAGGATCGCTGGGGGTTAAGGCTCTACTCCTGCCGGGCAACTTACCACTGCCAATGTCTCTCTGATAGTCTCGCTGGACAATGCGACCAGCGGACACTGTGCCAAGCACACAGACTACTAGCACAAGAAACTTGTTCATCCTGTTAGTAGCTACTTCCTTGCAAACCAGAAGGCGACTGCGTTTTCAGCTGTTCTCCACGGCGAATTTATACCCACTCTTATCGCCCAGGCTAGGCCTACGTAAATATTTTCGGCACTCGATCTGAACTGGCAACCGAATCCTTATCAGCTCAATCCCGAAGTACATTATGCAATTACTTATAGACAGGTCTTCCAGCTCGTTCGGAATGGGGCCAAAGGTCACAAGATTGCACATACGCTGCACGTACGCTGCATTCGCTGGGTTGATTGGTTGCTGGTGCAGATAACGGGTCAATGGGGATGCTGCTTAATTAGTCCGTTGCCCCGTTGTTTGCTGCCTTTGTTTGAGCTTGAATTGCTAGAATTCTGCTGCCATGCAGGCTGCAAGTTATCTGCATCAGTTTCAAACGCCCGAACTCGGTGTTTTATTTATAAAAACAAACACATGATGTTTATACATACATATATTTGTGTTTAAAACTTCTTTTTTTAGACAATTTTTCATATTAATTGATTATCTATTACACCTGCACGTATTAGCAACTAATTAATACTATCTTTGAAGTAATTAAATTAAAATAAGAAAGAATGTTGCAGTCGGTTGCCACCAACTGCAGAATACTACTCGAATTCTAAAATATTTATTATATATTCTGCTGCTTTTTTGACAACTTAATTTAGACTATATTATAGCAAACATAGTTTTCATTAGAACAAAATTATTTACACAATATTATCAAAAATAGTAAAGCTATTTTTGCAAATTTTACAACTGCAACTTGCAACTGTCAAATTTTTTCGACTTCGAGCCTTTTAAGATATAGTTTTTACAGAACCGACTCGCTCTAAAGATACTATTACAATACAATATATATAATTTTCGGTAAGTCAATACGTTAGCAGTAAGTTTCTTGCTGAAAAACTATAGATGATAATGTTGTTTCGGAATAGTAAGTATCAAATTTTTCAGCTAAGGATCCAAAAGTTTGTAAGGATCCAAAAGTTTAGGAGGAGTAATTCACGCCTCCTATAGTCGAAGCTATAGTATATATCTTCAGACAACCCGAGTATACATTAAACATTTCCACTCCCCAGCATCAATAATGTTCACAGAACACTATACTCTCTGTGTCGATTTGCCTCATCGCGCCGAAGCGGAGCTCTCCCCGTCTCAGGTTATCTTAACGAGCATACATATATTTTTTTATTCAAATGTCAACGTTCTTTCACTTCTGATAATAGCGTTTCTGTTTTACCAAATATATTATTTCCCAATTCGTCACGAGCCAAGTAAGTGTATTGTAGAAAATCTAAAAAGTTTAGTAGACGATGCTACCCATGATTATGCGATCTATTTAAATGTATTAAAAAAAGAAGACTAATACATATTGTTCTTAAAATAACGTCTAAATTTGGGGTGAGTGTAGTTCTAGCTATGTATATGCTTCTAAAATTCATAACTAACCCCCAAAGCAGCTGGAGCACTAAGAGCGTTTGCATGTGTGTGCATATTTCACTACGTTACTTTCAGTACGTCATACGTTATAGTGCAGCTCGTAGCTGCTGAGCATCTGTGGTGGGGGTGGCCATTGTTGTGATTGGGACAACCAAGTGATTGGCGATTGTGAAAGGATTCAGTCAGCTCTGAAGGGGCGATTGCAATTTTTCTATTCACATTTAAATTGGCAATTCGTTTGGCCGTGGCTTTTGTGTGCCGACAGTCATTTTTTGTTGCTGCTTTTTGGATGCGTTGCGTTGCGACAATTTGCAACGTGCCTGGCATGCAACGGAAGTCAACGCGCTACGTGGGTGGCACGTTGCTGGTACTAAACTGTTGGCATTGTTGCCGCTGCTGCTGCTGCTGCTGCTGCTGTTGGCTTTTCTAATGTAATTGCAATTGTTTGCCGGGCTGCCAAATGGTCAGCAACTTTGATTTGGCCTCTGCCGCTGCACTTTTTCAACTTTTTGCAGCCCCACGCTGAAGGCTCAGCATTTTTATGCATGCCAGGCGCATTTGTGTGCCATTAATTGCTTCTTTATGCTCAGCTGTTGCTGGTGCTGCTGCTGGTGCTGCTGCTTCAGCTGCATGTTCAGCAATTATGCAGCGACAATTTTGCATTAATTGCTCCTTTGTGCTGCTGGCCAGCCCAGCCCAGCCGGCTGACTGCCTTCACAGCCATAAAAAACGAACTGAAAAAGGAGCCTGCCATTGTTGGCGAATGCATTTGCAGCTGCTCCTCGCTCGCTGAATGCCGCTGCTCGGCGCTCGGTTTAATTGCTGACAGGCTCATTTGCTGGAGCACTGGGCCCAGGCATAACTTCACACGCAGGCATCCTGGCCATGGGCAATTTCATTAATGCAGTAGGACAACTCTTTATCTGGGCTCCCAATTGAATGCCCTTTGTTATTGAAGAAATAAATTGTCATTTATTCAGCATGGTAATTTCGTATTGTTATTGTTTTTGCTAGCATTCGTTATGCCATGGAGTGCGTGAATTCCAAAATTCGAGACTGAAACCATACTCCATGTATATTCCAGTTTGAATATCAATATTTATAAGACACTGTTATCTCTGATTCCTCTTAAAGCCTCGCACTCTCCGGGTGAGCCCCACTGCCAGGCGATAAGCTGTGCATATCCTTCACACTGAAGTGGGAATGTCAAGGCATCAGTATCTCCGCCTGTCGTCATCCTTGCCAGCCCAGCCCAGCCTCTGCCAAGCAAATGAGGTATAAGCCGGCTGGAGAGGGGCAGCGGTGGTTGGTTTCGCTGCTGCGTCTCGCCCTGACTTAAATGCGATTTAATGCCTTTTTTGTTTGTCTTCCATGCGTCGGATATCCGTTGACGCAGTGGGCGTGATAAACCACAGTGGCAGAGCAGAAGAAGAAGACGAAGCCGGAGCAGCCTTGTCTGACTGCTTTATCCGCCCGTGTCCCCGCGCCCTTGTGCCGTTGCGTTCCTCGAGTGGGTCGCTAATTTGCTTGCCGTTTTTTATGTCTCATCTTCGCCTCGGCGTCTTAATCTTATATCCTTTTTTTGGCTGGCTTGGCACTTAAAAAATGTAGTCCTTTGTTGGGCCGATAAAACTGCTTACAAATGCTTAAAAAATTAAAATTTATTACACGCGATTATGCGCCGCTCCCCGAGCAGCAGAAGCTCAGAAGTCAAGTCCCTACAGCCCCGTCCTGCCCAGTGGAAGAGATGCAAATGGAGTGCCATCTTTTTCGGTTCGCCACATTTCCGGCAATGGACATTGCCCAATTGATTCATGACCCCACAATATCCTCTGCGTAATGGGCACTGGCCGAGGCTACCTTAAAGCGCCGACTTCAGCAAAATAATAACAAGCAGCAAAAAATAAATATAAATATACTACTCCATAGTAATAATGAAGCGCCGGGGCGAAAGAAAAGTGCCACGCCAACGCATGGCAAAAAGAAAATATTTCTTTTTATCGAAACGGATGTGAGTGTGCCAGGAATGAAATAGCAGAGGCAAAAAAAAAATGAGAAAGGGCAAAGAGCGGAGGACGGAGGACAGAGGACGGAGGACGGAGGACAGAGGGCGATGTCGTGCCAAATAAATAAAACAAAAATTTGTACTACAGCGTGGGCTGTGTGGGGCGCAGAAGGGGAAGATATCTCAGCTACTACTATTCCCTTTGTCACCTCTCCATTCACGCCCACAGAGTGCAGAATGACTCTCCCCTTCTCTCTGATCTCTTGGCAACCGCATAGAGCAAATCAAACAACTTTCATTTCACACGTTTTTCGTTTGTCCTTTGCGCGCTCCACTCGCAGTTTGTGTGTTTGCCTTGAAACAAGTGACTTGGGAGAATGAAATTGAAAGAGCCCTCAAAGTGTGAGCAGTGAGTGTGTGTGTGTGTGAGTATTGGTATTGGCATTGGCATTGGCTTGTGGGCTGAGTGCACGTGTCCTGCGCGTGCCTGCTAGTTTTGATAGCCATTGACTCCTGCTGCAGAGGGCTGTAAGTAGTTGACCCGTTAAATTTTGATAATTGATTCGCCAGCCATTGTTGTCTCTGCCCGAAACGTCTTATGCGAAGCGAACACGGAGTATCGTTTCCATTCCCTCACTGGCTTCTTCACAATCCATCAATTGTAGGCAAGCAAACGTTGCATACTTCTGGGCTCTGGCTGGGCCTGACCGACTGTTAACTAATTATTTACTTGACTATGGCTATCGCTCTATCACTTAATTAGCAGATCTTTGCTGCTTCGGCTGCGGCGTGACAAGCGCATTCAAGAAATGTCCCCGTCTGGCTTCCGGTCTGCTATGCTCTGCTCTATTCTCTAAGGTTGGGGCTGGGGACTGGGGGCAGTGGGGCTTATTGTCCTGGACGCCTTGTGGGCTGGCTGACGACTTCATTGGGCAAATATTTTTGTAGCATTTCGCAGTGTTTCGCACAAGTGATTTGCACTGCGGCTGTGACTCGAGTCGGGCCTGTGGGTGAGGTCAAATACAAATAGAGAGGGACTGTCTTTATTGCCGGGTCTCTGGGTCTCGGACCAGGACACTATAAAAACGACCTTGCGGCAACAAAAGCCAGCCAGACGTGAGCTCTCATTCGCTTTTCCTCTGTCTCTGTGTGTGTGTGTCTGTATGTGTGTGTGTGTGTGTGTGTGTGTGTGTGTGTGTGTGTGTGTGTGACTGTGCAGACAATCAGCGCACGACTTTTGGCTGCCTGGATGGAGTTGTCAGCCTGTGAGCGGGTGGATGGGGAGGGGGGGGGGGATGCATTGGATGGGGGGTTTTGCTCTTTGGGCAGACGTCGCGCGTTCGCTTTCTTATCAGTACTTTGGCTGCGCTGCAGCGTGGCATTTGTGTGAGTTTTATGTGCGGCTTTTGAGCTGGTTATGATGCTGTCGCAATTGCCGCACGGCGCACCGCTCGAGCCACCCCTTTGCCAGCCACTGCGGGCGGCTGCTTCTTTGTTTTGGTTGTCAGCTGAAAGGTGTCAATTGTTTTTCAGCCTCGCAGCGAGCGCCGCTCTACGCCGTGCCACGCCTCATCGCAACTCACGGTCGGTTGCATAAACAAGTGGGCGTAGTGAATCCCATTAAGCATTCAGTGCTGAGAGCGCTGAGCGCTGAGCAACCCCCTCTGAGCAGTAGACAACCCCTCGAGCGGCCGGCAATTTAAACTAATAATCAACGCATCAGCAAACATTGTCGTTATTATTCACGCGCCTGTGGCGCCCCCTGGCGCCCTGGCGGTTGACTGCTGACAGATTGCCTGCCTGGTCGGGTGGTTTGGTCTCGCTATTGGTAATGGTGTGCGGGTCTTACAAGTGTATTCATCAATCAGTGGGGCGTGAGCTATTTAAAAATCGTTTATTCGTTTACAGTTATAATTTTTGCCTTTCGTTTTGTATCACATTAAAATATAGATTTTATATATACGCATATATATTACACAAGATCGGGCCAACAATACATATATGTATATGATAAAGCACTAAGAACTTAGAAGCAATCAAGACTATGGATTTGGGTTTGTGGTAACTGAACTAGAGAACTATTCAAATTCCTTCGATTTGTTGACTCAATCTCATCCGGAGAGAATTCCCATCTATTCAGGAAAATACTCGTGCACCAGGTTGATAGGAACAATTCGAATTTTATTTATTTCAGTTTCCGTTCAAGTTTCTGGTGTAGATCTCTGTGGACAGCATATCCGATATACATATTTGTGTGTTGTCGCTTATATACATAGCCAAGTACCACATAGCCACAGTGAATAGCCGTAGACATAGTCCGGGAGGGTGGGGAGGGGAGGGTGGGAACAGAACAGAAACACGCAACATAAAACAAAACACACGCAGATTCAGCTAACACTAGGGTCCTAGACAAGTAAGTGGGCAGATTTGGATGGCTGCTACCAGTTTGGGTGGGGTGGGGTGGTGTGGTGTGAAAGGAGGCGGGGCGGTACTTAGTCGCTGTGAATGCTCCAAGCTTAGACCGCATGCTCCGCAGCGGCAGCGCCGTAGCGCAGCGGAGTCGGTCAAATAATGTTGGGCGGCGTTGTGGCCAGCGCTGGGACGACGGCGACGGGCGAGGACTTGGCTGACTTGACGCAGCCGTAGGATGAGATGCCAGTGCCGCTGCTGCTGGGCGGTGAGGGCGGAGTGTCTGGGCTGATCAGTGGCAAATAGCGCCAGGGATGATAGATGCTGCCGGCGTACATGGCCTGCAGACGCGCCTGCAGGTCCAGCGCCAGTGTGGGATCCAGCGGATAATGGGCCAGCCCCGGGAAGCCGCCGGGCACGCGCGGCAGCGACAGCTCCAGCGGAGATCCAAAGCCGTACTTGGCGGCCAGCGAGGTGGGCGAGTGCGAATGGGAGTGGGAGACGGCGGCTGCGGCGGCGGCAGCAGCCACTGCGCTCAGCTGCGCGTGGTGATGATGCGCATGGGCATGGGCATGGGCGGGATGTGGATGTGGGTGGTGCGGATGGTGATGATGATGCGGCAAGCCCTGCGCATGCGGCGAGTGCTGCGGCTGCACTGGCTCCTTGCCCAGCTGACCAGCGACCGTCAGTCCAGAGCCGCTGCCCGAGGATCCGCCTCCGCCACCACCGCCGCCCGGCACCGGGGACTTGTTGAGCGTCTTGGGCTTGCGGCGAGGCCGATATTTGTAGTCGGGGTGCTCTTTCATGTGCAGCGCGCTGTAAATTGAGTAAATGTTGAAACATTGATCAAAGATCGGGCCACGGCATCGATATTAAAGCGATTGAACGATCACGATGATATCACAAAGTCAATCTGTTGCCCAGTTCCCTCGGCCATAAAATTGAAGCTCCCCCCACACATGTCAACTATATGACTAAGAGATACCCTGCACTTATTGTGAGTGCCAAACGCCTTCAGTCAATCGGAGAGTAAGGGAATATAAAGAATTTTCCGATGCAGTAAAAACCTAGGAAAAGTTTAAGTTTTTCAAATGAAATTCTAAATACATAACTCAATCTCAGATTGAATTGAATTTCTCTCTCTCTCTCTCTCTCTCTTTCTCTCTCTCCCTCTGTTTCTGTCTCCCTCTTTCTCTCAGCTCATATCCGGCGTGAGCTGTGCAGGGTATACTAACTGAAGCCGAAACCCTTCCACAACACCTCTCCTGCAAGAACGTGAGTGCTTATCTGATTCCATTTAGCAGGCAGTGTTTCTAAAGTTCTGGAGCTCTTTCTGTAAGCATTCCCAGCTGCAACAATGCGCAATTGTTGACATTTGTTTGACAAACGATAAATGTTGATAAAAGGTGGGTATTATGCCGTTGTTGCTGTTGCTTGCTGTTGTTCACTTTTGCTTTCTTTGCCTGAGCTGCTTAGGCTTTGTTGCAGTTCCCATAGCCCCTAATTGGTCAGCCCTGTTATCTCTGCCCAAAAAAAGTAAAAGAAGTAAATTTGAAATTCGAAATTGAAATGATATGCGAGTGCGCCGTCGTTATCGACGCGTCGCCTCGCACATTGGCAAATATTTGAACAGCGTTTCTTGTTTTCGAACTTGATGGTTGTCTCTATTTAGATATTTGTGTATGTACGTGTTCTGGCTGCCTCAGCCGAAAGTTGGAATGGCCATTAGGCTAAGCCCCAGGCAGTTCGCGCTGCTCATTAATTACTGTCAGTCAGTTTGTCGTTTGCACAGCCATTTGGCGGGCCAATACAATCAATAAAAGGATTTAGACAGTGCAAACATTGCTCACTTATCACACTCGGTCTCCATATATTGAGGTTTCGGCCCAAATCGAATGCAAAACGCAAAGACCCACTATAAAATTCCTACAGAGTTGTTTGCCCAAGATATGCCAATCGAATGCGGCCCGAGCCAGAGCTCCAAATGCTACTCAATGCCACTTTGGAGCCCCACAATAGCCGCCCATTGTCTTAGCTAATCGCTCAAATTGTAACCAGACAACAAACCCACTTGCACCACACACACACACACACACA